>OY759210.1:17577362-18903854 GCA_963662105.1 Meiosimyza platycephala
TGTCCACGCCAAAACTAAGTTATATTTCAATTCAAATTAATTACTAATTCAGTATAATTTTCTCCATTACAACAATAATTGCATTCCGTATCAATTAAATAAAAATCTCTCATTCTACTACATGCTATTTCTACGACTAAAAGAGTTTGAGTGTGTCGCTACACAGCAATACAAAACAAATCAAATTTAAGCCATTACAGCATCCATTTCCGTTTGCTTTTCTATCAGCAGCATCGTCAACATTGTCCTTGTCGTTGTCAACGTTAACATGGTCTTGGATTTTATATCACTTAGGTCAGACTAACTTTTCAATTTGTACGCATACCTGCCCACCCAACTAAAGCTATTTTAATACCATTACATACGCCCATTTTTATGACTGACCTCTGTAGTTGTCTGCGTTGTTTTATGTCTATGCCTAATTGTTGCGCACACAGTCACCGTCAAAGAGGTGTTAGCTACACCATTATATTTGCGACCATGCAGAGTACACCTGACGACGACTGTCCAAAATGAAACGAAAATCTCAAATCCATATTGTTGTCTGTTATTTTCCGTCTGTGCTGTATGGTACGTGGTATGGTATGTGATATTCCCATGTGTTATGTACACACATTTGTATGTTTGTACATTCAATCTGTGAAATTATTGTCTATCGCTTTATCTCACCTTAACGTAAAACACAACCAAACTCAATCCACATACATATGGTCGATCAAGCCGACCGCCTGTGCAGCCCATCATACCAACCAAACGACCGACAACAAACCAACAAGTGTTACTGCCTTGTAATTTGGCCAATTGCAGTGTTCACACACAGATTTTTGGCTTTTCATGTCTCACGTTATTTTATACCTATAAATGCCTACATGTACACAGGGTCGGATTCACATTTTTTGTGAAGTTTTGCTGCCCGTACAGGAAAAAATTTCTATATAATGTGTTATACTTGGTAGAGGAGTTTTTTTCTTTAATACAAACTCATGCGATTTTTTAATAACATTATATTTCACTCATGAAATATAGTTTCGTAGATAAAAATAATAATTGACCTTTTGAATTGTTGCAGGACTTTAAAATTATTGCCTTGATTTCAAAAACATCAATATTGTTTATGATTTTAAAATGACATCAGGGACTCGCAACTATGTTTCGAAAAGTTAAGTCCGCGAATTCCTGTTGTTATATCTATGAAGATTTTTACCGTCCATTGGAAAGAATTTTTGGATTTATATGTTATAGGCAAAAGATGAGTGATGATAACAACTAAAAATTACCAAAAAAAAAAATAATCATTTCAAAATTTTACTACCGCTGTAGGCCAAGGCCCTCTGTCATATTCCTTAATCCAGCACTGCGTGTGCAAGTGCTATGTGTGTATATGAATTAAAGGGGAAATTGTAAAAATTCAATATATCCTGCAGGCGTATTTTTAATAAATTTTAGAATTTGAACTTGATTAACAACCAAAAAGGACAACAAATACTGAGACGTTGGTGTTGAAGAGACTTCAATAAATTTTCATCATTAAGAGTGTAAATTGCTTTTAATTAGCTGCATTCCTTTACGTTTTCTCTGGGGAGTTTGAGAAAGAAATGAAAGAAGGAAGCTTATATTTGGTTGGAAATTGTGAATAATTGCCTCGGTATGAGTAATTAATATTTTTTTTAGAGAGAGAGAGAGAGTGCTAATTAAGTTTTGATTTTTGTGGTACTGCATCTTACTACTCTTTTAAGTCTAAGCTACTTAATTAGCTCAAAGTTCATAGTGAAAATGATGCTTATGTTAATTTTATCGTCTAGACAGTAAAGAATTTCGAAAAATAGATAAAAGTATATGCGTATGAAGGAAAATATTAACTTATGTATATAAATAGAGACTAATAGCAAAATACAAATTACTCAACTAAATATGAACGCTCTTTGCGGTAGGCTTAACTTTTACTTTTATAAGAAGTGTTACGGAAGCACTTGCGATAGCTTTGTGATAGTCACGCTCCTAAGGATGATTTTATCAAAACATCGTTCACAAAGCTTCTAACTCTTTATGAGTATTGGTCAATTTTGTTTTGAAAAATGGCGCAATACTTGAGTAGAGAGTGTCTGCTTCTGCTTTTAATCCTGTCTGTATAGTTTATTTTTAAATATTAAATATTTAAATTTCATTAAAAACAGCTAATACTCGTAAATTTAGCTATGGAACATATTTACTGGCGTGGTATTGCCCATTAAAAACACAAATGTCTTTCTCCAGGGTTTAATCTATCTCTGTGCCAAATTTCATCAAAATTGGTGCTTTAGTTTAGCAATAAAACGTATTTTTCTGTTAGGGGCGTGGCACCACCTAATATAATTTCTCAGGAAACAATCTAGCTCTATATCAAATTTCATCAAAGTCTGTCTATTAGCTTAGTCGTGGAAGGTTTTTTTATTTTACAGGCGTGACGCCACCTATAATCTTCATCTTCTTCCCAATAAAAAAGTTATCAAGCGATTATGTTGTGTTATGGGAGTTAAAAAGAATTGGAACTGTTTTGACTTCATTTATTTATTTCATGATATTCCTATCAGGGATGGTAGTAGGTAGTGAAAATACTTCTAAAATCATGTGAAGACCTTATGTAGTCGTTAACAATTAGAAGACTGTTTCGACAATATTGTGCCAAAATACACGCATGTTCCAAACTATTCTGTCTCTAAACTTTTTCTTTTCTTAACCTTTGAGCCCCTTTTGCTGCAGAGCTATGCCAATCAAGTGCTAGAAGATGCAATATCGTATGAATTCGATATATTTGGTCCTTCTTTTTCTAACTTGAAATCACTGACAATTATCAAAAAATCGCGAAATTCTCAAATTTTAATAGTAATAATAGTTTGCCCATTAAAAAAAATACGTTTTCGATAGGAAATTTGACGTAGAACACGATGGTTGTATTGAAAATTTGATACTGGGTGGGGGAAGTTCCGAAAAATCTATTTAAAAATTTAAATTGTTTATAACAATATTAATTTGTTAATAATTTTTAAAGCTCATTTTCTTAGCTTCAAAATGAAGTTAAAATCAACTTTCTAACTTTAACAGAACCGGAGTTATGAATTTTTGAAAGTGAGCTTCCAAGCCAAAAATCACGAAATTCTCAAAATTTGAATTCGCTCTATTTTGAAAAAAAAAATTTTTTTTTTAAAAAATCCTCGAATACGTGTCTCTTCTTTTTCGATACAGAACCCTTGAAAAAAATTTCAGCAAAATCAAAAATGTGTCGGTCAATTTTTGTCAAAATTCGTTCGGTTTGTAAAAGAACGTCCCATATAGATTGAATATTCTTGCTAGCGTTTGCAGAAAAAAAGTAGAGACTTATTGTGCTGTAATCCTTGATCGGGTGAAAACCGTCGCTCCAACTTTCTTATGTTTATTGGGAATGTGCCAGGGTTAAATAATCTTGAACTTTTCTTCCAAATTATGGTTGATCTGGTTGCAGATATAAGATGATTTACTTAATTTCCTTTTTCCTTTATCCTTTTTTCACTCTGTTTCCAAAAGAGTGAATTTTGGCGAACGATTCAAGGGTTTACTGTATATTTTCAGTATATCTACTGCAAAGAAGTTCTGGGAAAATTATACCTTTGAATAAGTGCCTCCGCCATTTGTTGATCTACTCAATCTCGCTTCCCATTTAGTTTTATAGAAGGCGTTGAAGTAAGATCCAATAGTTACTGCAATCCACAAATCGCCATCTAATATCAATAATGTTTACCGTATTGAAATAATTACGTTAAATTTGCTCTAAATTTTTTATTAACAAACTAAAGTTGAATTTTACATCCGAATTTCATCATGCATTATATCAATTTTTAATTAATTTCAAACAATAGTTACTAGACTACTCTAAAGTTATACAAACAGCTGTTCCATTAAATTTTTTGAATTTTCAAAATCAAACAATTTTCCGCTTAATATTTAATTTACAATTTCCGGCACTTCAACTACTACAGCTGCCTTGATTACTACCGCCATTGTTCGCGGTAGTCTGAGACCGGCTGAATAAAGTGAACAATGTAACTTTGTTAAAAGAGCGAAAGCAACAATAACATTAACTTTAACGTCAGACAACAAACAAAATCGTTAGAAAAACCTTATCATAATATTTACAATATTAACATGTATATACCATATGTCTGCGAATGACCCAAGGAGAATTGGAAAAAGTGATGTTTGAGAAAAAGATTGTTATTTATATGAAAAAAAAAAATAATATTTTTTGAAAATTCCAAATCCAAAATCCCAAAATCGGATATAAAAAATATCTCTTTTTTAACACCTATCCACATACAGACTTTCTCAAATGAAATCATACAAACTACACGAGTAAAATGCAGAACTTTGACGATTTTTTTTAATGGGTCAATCAATTTGGCTTTTTTTTTTTTTTTTTTGGCAAAATTTGCCTCTCCTTATTTGGCATATTCTGCTAAATTAGATTATTTTCTAAATTATCTAAGCTATTATAGGATATATTACCATTCCTACTATGCTTACTCTTTATAACCTCTGTCTACATAATATCAACAAGGCGTTGCCGGTAACTCTTTCAACGTGCGCACATGATGAATTAAGTGAACAAAGACAGCCAAAGTTCGACATGCCTCTTTCAACAGTTAAATGGAAGCCTCCGACAAAAAAAATTAAAAAAAGTAAAAAATAAAAAATACAAGAAAAATTCCACAAAAAAAAAAAAAAAATAACATGAAAATGAAAAATTGCAAGTCAACACAACTTAAAGTTACAACAGCAGCAACGCATTGAAGTCTGCGTTGCATTACAATGCGTTGCCAGAAAATTTGTCAAAGTGTTGAAGGGAAAAGTTTTTTTTTTTTTTGGCATTCAAAAGGGTTGTTGCTCAACATGAAGTTACATGAATTTAGCTGTCAACAAACGCAGCATAAACGTCAAGTTCTGTCAAAATACAACAATACAACAGAGCTAAAACAAAATAGTACAGCAACGGCAACGGAAACGGATACGGAAACACTTAACGTAAGCAAAAGTTGCAAGCGCTCAAATTAACGCTTAAGTGAAAGAGGCGAAACCGAAGGAAGCACCATGTCAAGTGCTGCAAATGAGCAAGCAAATTATTGACAGCGTACAGTAAATGTGGCATGAATCTTGAAGGTCGCTTTTAAATTGTTCATTAAAATATTTCAGTACGAAGGAATTAAGTTAGGTAACCCATTAGCGAAATAGTTCCAATAATTATATAAAATTATAATGATAATGACTGGACAAAAATAGTCCTTAGAGAAATTTATGATGGGAGGATTCATCGCGGTTTAATTATATCGATTTAAACTTAATTTAGAAACTTCTTAAACTGCTGGGATTTTTTAGGGACTTCTTTTATCAGAATTTTTATAAAAAAAAAAATGATTATATATACAATTGGTTTTCAGGAATCTGGTTCGAATGGGTCCTCGTCAAGCAAACATATTTTTTAAAGTGTTTTTTAGGAAACTGGAAAGTGCTGTCTTTTAAAAAGTTTTAAATTAAATAGGTGATTTCATCAGACTCTAGGACGTTATTTCCAAGAAATAATATTGAATTTTTTTTCAATTTTTGTGAGAATTTTCAATGGGATTTCAAAAACATTGTTTGATAGTGCTGTCCTAAAAAAAAAGGAATTTAATTTTCTCATGGCTTGTAAAATTTCGAAGAAAAATAATTCTACGATGCTGTGAGTATTCGTTAGGATTTTATTGAATAAGATTCTACATAATGATATCGGGTGGCATAGTTTCTAGACTAAAAACTTGAGATCTCTCATTAAAACATAGAACTCAAATTTTCACATCAAGAATTTTTTTGATGAGACTGTAATGAAACTTATTCAAAGGACACAAGTTGACTCAAGCTCTGTCTTAACATAAATATTATGTTTAATCAGGTGTTATAAACATGTGATAATATAAATAAAAATTAATAATCTTTGGAATTGAATAATAAAAGAGTATTTATTCCCAACTTTTTTATAGTTTGCTTCTGTTTTATTTTTCAAAAAACTCTGTTAACATACTGAAAGCATTATTCAAGCATATCACGTTTAATTTTCTGTCTTTTAACAACAACTTTAGATTTGCTTTTTTTTTGTTTAAAAATCAATTTCCGCTCACCTGTCGGTGAAATATTTTAAAATGTGATGTTTTGATAATGTAAGAAAAAAAAAAGGAAAACAAAGTGAGATTCATTCACTTTCTCATGAGCCAATTGAGTACGTAAGTACATGTATGAGACATTTGGAGCCAGAGCAGACTGTCTAACAGAAGTGTTCTCCTGTTTTCCACAGAACATATTTTCAACCACTTATAATAATTATATGTACTTTTTTCCATTTAATTAGAAATTTTTCAAACTTACGTCTTATGAAATTTGGAGAAAAAAAAAATCCGTGAACATGACCAAGGTGGTTGGTCAGTGGTCAAATAAGATGTAAAAAAATTAAAAAGCCAAATAAAAAATATGTAGTTCGATTTGGCTTGAAAGTATTTCTTTGTTTTTCAATTAATATGAAATATTGATATGTTTACTTTAATTTCAAAACAATATTACCTACTGATTGACCTAGGAAAGGGTTTTTAAGCGCAGCATAATTTTGTTGTTCGTGGAATATTTTTGGAAAATTATATAGACAATTATATTAAATCTAAACATATTCGTATACGTTGGATGGTCAGTTTTGGCTTGCAATACCTCACATGTAACTCAATATCAGCTAAAAAATGAGTTTTGCCGTAGAAACATCAACAGCCATCACAAACAGGCGACGTTGCAGACTCTTATGTGCAAAATTCAAGGTGGCAACCGGAAATTTAACTCAACATTCGAACAAGACCGAACATTTAAGAGTGTAGGGGGAAAGAAAAAAGTTTTACATCGCTATTGGCTCAAAAATTCAAAAAAAAAAAAATCAAAACATTTTGAGAAAAAATAATTTGAATTAAAAAAAAAAATTGTCATTCGGCTTGATTTGGTTTTTGAAGTGAGAACTTCTTTAGGCACGTTGTGCGGGTGAGGAAAAATGTATAAACTGGCGACAGGACACCGACATTCATGACGTCACAATGACAATATTTTTAAAATTATGTAGCATGCTTTAAGGGTATGTTGATAGATCAGTAGCCAAGACAACAACCATGTGATGACGTCATGGTTGTTGTCTTGGTTGTTGGTATATGGTAATTTTAGAAATTTGCTGCGTGCTTTTGGGCGTATGCATAAATTGAGTTACGACACAGGATGACACTGGATTTTAAAAGCTGAAAACTTGACATTAGCTTTCCTTTCCTCCATTTATTTTTTCTTTACTGGTGTGAAAGAGACAGCCATGAGTTGCTTGGTGTGGTGAAAATTATTCCATAAACATTACAAAACATCATGAAAACAAATTTCAATTATATTATTTTAAGTTCTCACTTCTGTCGGCACTCCCAGAGTGCAACCCGCCGTTTTTTTTTTATATATCTTTCTAGTGTTGATTTAAACAATTTAACAGAAAAAAATTCAAATTCTGTCGAAAATATTTTCAGACTTTTAGCATTCTTACACAGAAAAAAAAATTCTATGATATCAAACAATTTCGTGTGCGAAATTTGTATTTTTTCTATAATTTTCAGTCATAAAAACAGTTTCTCAGATATAACAATGCATGATTTGTTGTTTTTAATCCTACAGTTTTGTTGAAACTTAAAATAAATTATTTGATTTCAAAAAAACATTTGTAAATTTTCCTAAAGTTTTTGTTGAAATTTAGAATAAATTTCTTTGTTTCAAAAAAGCATTTGTAAATTTTCCTTATATTTAATTTAATAAACTATGAACCTATAGATTATGTTTATTATGTGTACATAAATATTATGAATTATTAAAAACTGGTTAAAAATTTCAAAGTTTGAATTGATTTTACTAATTTTGTTGTAAAATTTGAATATCCAAAGAACAAAAGGTTTCGATTTTGGAAATTTTTTCTTTGATTCAAAGAAATGAATAGTTGAATTCCAGAAATTTTATTCATAGAATTGCAATTTTTTGATTTTACCAATTATGTTTTTTCTGTGTAAGGACCTCTGTGAAGCACTCTTCAATTGATACTTCACCCTCTTAGCCCAAGAGCCGGATGTAGAAAAGTTGAGTGTATATGATTACAGGAAGGAATGCACCGAAAAGATAGAGATGCATTTTGGTGAAACTAACCAACCAGGGTTGCCTTGCAAAAACCTGATTTTTTTTCAATTTTGTTATTTTTTCTATTAAAAGTGCTTAAGATGACAACTTGAAATGTATGCCAAATGATAGAACTCAAAGAGCCTAACTGGAACATATAGAGTTGTCTTATCCAGGCCCGGATTTAGAAATTTGCAGCATCAGCCCCCCCCCCTCCCCTTCAAAATTTCTTCAATGGTGAAATAATTTTGTACGATAAGTTTTTCAATCAATAAAATTCCCCTTTTATTGATTTCCTAATTATGTTTCTAGAGCACAATACAATATTTTTGGTATTTTTGCGATTTTTTAATGATTTCTGCGTAAGACCTAGATTTATATTTCAATGCAATATATATTTTTTATAATAAAGTTATGATCATTTTTAAAAAGACGCCAATGTATACGAATAAAAAAATTTTTCAAACTTTCCGTCAATATTTGCCGCTCTTTAATTCTTGCCGCCCTAGGCACGTGCCTCTGCCTGTATGGTAAATCCGGGCCTGGTCTTATCAAATCCTGTCACAAACATGGGATTTCATTTTTTTTGGGCTAATTTTTTTTTAAATGGGTGGCAAGCCATGTTTAAAACACTCTCAATTTCGTATTAGAGAAATTTTAAGACTCAGACTAAAGTATCAATGGACTTCTTAGATTTGTCAGTATTAGCAAAAAACTTAAATGTTTGGTACACTTCAAAAGCGATTTGTTTGAATAGAACAAATTTATATTTGATATACGGCAATCAAATATTTATTTGAGTCAAATATATTGCAATTTATTTTAGCCTCATTCAAATATATATTTGATTTGTTATATTCAAACAAATCATTTTCTCAGTGTACTGCTGACTTAGTCCCTCGCTATGAGGTCAGTGCAATTACTTCTATTTACCGGGTTTTATATTTTTATTTTCTTATTTAATTTGTTGATTGGAAAATGAAACTAGAGACATGTCATGTGTGTTTAACAAAATCTTTTTTCCCGTTTTCTTTTCACGTAAAGATTTTGAGACACCCTTCCGTAAAAATGGATAAGCATTATTTTAAGGCATATTTGAAGATATCTCTTATAGCAATTTGTCTTACTAACTTTTATCTAATGCCAAAACACAGTAATTCTTAAGGGATTTTCCCATTTATTCTTTTCAATAGCACGTTTTCTTTCCGGGATATCCGTTCATTGATATAATGACCACTTAACTCAATATAATGGACGAAACAGTAATCATCTAAAATTTAGATTCAAAATATAATATGTCTCAAATCTAATGTGCAATATGTCTGAAAAAATGCAAAGATATAATCCATTGAAGAAGTCTAAATGCATAAGAATAGAAAAAATTAACAAAACAATTTTGGAAGAATGAAATATCTTCAAATTTATCTCAAGACAGCGTTTTTCGCACTATTGAGTAGAGATGATATCTCGAAATTCAAACGTGTGAAAAATAGCCAAAACCTTCATAGTCTGAATTCTGCTTATAAACAAAAAAGCATATTCTATAAGCCTGTGTTATTTAAGCTCATTTTTCAAGTCAGAACAATTTTTATGCAAATTCTTCATGAACATAAATACAAATAAACTATGTTTGTAATTTCTAAAAAACAAATTTGATAAAAAAAAACAAAACATCTCAAGAAAACAAAAGAACGAAACTGCAGTATATTTACTCATGAAAATTGCATTTGTAATTGCTGCCATTTTCAGGTTACTACCCGGGGCAATGTTCATAACTTTAAATTTGCAACTCTCAAAAACATAAGATTTTGTTGCATGGAAATAAAACAACATAGTGGGTAGATGAGAAAACTAAAATAAAAAACAGCAACAAAACCAATGCTGATTGTGAATGTTAAATTTTAAATAAAATTTTAAATTGTTTTAGTCACCCCAAGTTTAAGTTGAATGGCGTGCAGGATTAAGTTCATTTGACACTTATTGTTGTTACATTTACAATTTTCTATTATTTCTTATTGATATTATTGTTGCTTTAGTTGTTGTTGTTGCTGTTGTTGTTGTTGTTGTATTTCATGTGGTCATGCAAGTTGAGATTGAGATAAACTGCAACATTTATTCGTTTGTGCACGTATACGGTATTGGCTTTTTCATGTGTGTGTGTGTGTTTTTTTTAAAATAGCACGGTGTTCAAATGAAAGAATTCAATGAAAGAAACTGTAAAATATTTTTTGTTTTTTTTTTTTGAAAAATGTTTGAGTCCGAGGAGCAGTGAAATTAATATTTAATCCTTGATAATTTCTGCGAAAAAAATATACACTTTTCTTAAAAATACAATTTTGCTGTAAACACCAATTTTTAAAAAAAATTTTTTTAAATTTTTTTTGCCATTTAATTTTTCTGAATCTGAAAATATGTAAATTAGATCAAAAACACCGATTTTCAACATTTTCGAGCATTCGCACATAGAAAATTAAAATAAAAATTCAAGAAATAATAAAAAGATTAAAAAAAAAGTTTTTAAAATTCATGTAAATTCGTATTTTTTTAAGAAGAAGTGGGTTTCTCTTAAGAAGTTCCAATTATATGATTTTTGATTTAGCGACTCTTATCACGATTCGTCTCGTTTCGTCTCTGATTTTCATGCCTGAAATTATGCGCTTGTATTTTATATAAATGAAAACAAAAAAACCTATGTTAATGACTAGTTAATTACAAATATAAGAAATGTACTAGCATACTTTTAGGCTTGGAAATTATAGACGAAACGTGAAGAATTGTGATACATATAGAAGTCTTTAATTTTGATGTTACTTAACTTTATTTTGAACATTTTCAAAAAAAAAATATGTTTCTGTTTCTTTCATTTAAACCACCCATTCGAACACCGTGTGAGTTTTGTTGCAGCTGCGTGTTTTGTCCTGTTTTGTTATCCTGTATATGAACACTTCACTACAATTTATCTGCTTGTTAAGGTAAAATTGCAAGATGTGTTTAGTTAAATAGAATTGAACACATATCGGTGCATGTTTGTTATTGTGGTATAACAATTAATATGAAAAAAAAACAACTAAAGCCTTGTAATTGTAGAATTCTATAGGTGTAATGGGATTATTATTTAAAAAAAACAATTTTTTCTAATATAAGAATATCAATAATTTTAGCATTAACTCAAAAAATTTAAGCATACCTTAATACCACAAGCTTTCACGAGAGAGGCATCGGAAAAAAGTAATTTACACTGTAATAAATTAATATCACTCATACGTTTCGCATGACATTCAAAACTTTTATGTAAGACCACAACAGAAAATAACATCACTCATACGTACGTCCCGATGTACTCAGGTGTAATTAACGTGCAAAGTATCACAAAGTCTCACAAAACTATTTAAATTACATACACACATGTGTATGTATAAGGGTGGTTTTAAAAAAGTTTTTCGCTTAATTTTTTAGTTAAGTGGTCAAAAAGTTAGTAGCTAGAATTTGGCAAATAAAATGTTACACAAACTATATTCCAGATATGTTAGGATAAAAGTCGCTTTATCCTCGTTTCCGGCGAAAAAGTTGCATCCCTTTTTAACTGCCATAACAGAAAAGATGTAATCGCTTGATTTTTGTTGTTGTTGTTATTGGAAAGGTTGTGAAGAGGAAAAGTGCCGAATATAGTTTTTGTTTTTCAATGATAGGCGGTGCCACGCCTCTAACAGAAAATAGCGTCTCTGCGGCTAAAGTACTGCACCGATTTTAATAAAGTTTTCTGAGAAGATAGATTAGACTCTAGGAAAGGACATTAAAAATTCTATGTTTTTTCAGTGGGCGTGTCACCACCCTTCCTAATGTGGGAAAGCACTGTCACAGCTACGCTGCTGTATCGATTTTGATGATGGTGATTGATTGATTCCTGAAAAAATATATATGTTTTTTAGTCGGGGGTGTCACGACCCTAACAAGAAAATGCGCTTTCACTGCTAAGCTAGTGAATCGAATTTGATGAAATTTGCTACGGAAATTAATTCAACCTTGAGTTAATATATCAAAAAATACACCATTTACAAAGACTTTGCGATATTT
Organism: Meiosimyza platycephala; assembly: GCA_963662105.1. NCBI lineage: Eukaryota > Metazoa > Arthropoda > Insecta > Diptera > Lauxaniidae > Meiosimyza > Meiosimyza platycephala. The sequence continues at coordinate 17,589,648 of OY759210.1, forward strand.
CAAATATTTTTTGATTGATTTTTTCACTGGGTTGATACATCAAATGGGAAGATAAGTTGTCTTTTATCAAGAACGGTTAAAAAACATTATAGTTTTTTTATGTAACCTCTTTGGGGACGTCCATTAATTACGTGAGCCAAAATAGCGGGGGAGTGGGTGCAGAAAAATCTCACCAAGGGCGGGGAGGGGGTCAAGGAAAATCTCACGTCAACTTTATAATGCATAGAATTTACATTAAAAAATTATAATTTAAATCTCACGGGATGGGGGGGTGGAGGTGGGAGGGCTCCCGCCAGATCTCACCAAGTTGAGGGAGGGGTCCGAATTTTAAAAAAAAAAACACCTCACGTAATTAATGGACGTCCTCTTTGATGAAAATGCGTGATGAAATGTATTACAGTTTGAAAAGCATTGTAGTGTTAAATACTCTTGAATACATCATTCTTTTTGAACGAATCCTACTTTCTGAACGAACCCGATTTTTTTTTACTTTCAAAAAATGTAATCGTATTGCAACACGCTTAACCATTTTTAATGCAGTGAACATAACAAGCAAAATTTTTAAGCTAAATTGAATTACACTGTTCGACAAAATTTCAGTCTCAAAAACGAGGTTAAGCTTTTTCAAAGGATTTTGTTGCGCTGAGTCCGAATCGGGTATCCAGTGCATAGTCTAAACTTTTTTAAAAATCGTATCATTTGCTTTTGATAAATATGACGTGTATGAAAGTTGTCATATATATTTCGGAAAGTTATCGCCAACAGTGGCAGCAACAAAGTGTGTAAATAAATAGTAGCTGAAATGTTTGGGCTACACCAATCACCCTAAATCCACAGAAAAAAAGTTTTTAAGGAGCACTCTAGTCTATGCTTTTTTTTCAGTTGCTGTTTTAAATAACAATTAATCAACTCACCTAAGTAACTCATATGATGGAAAAAACAGCTGGCCTTTTCGCAACTAAAACGACCATTAGTATTAAAATCCAACGCACAAACAACGATGATACTCTATGGCAAAATGAACACATACATTTATACTTACAAACATAAATGTAACAAAAGAGTTAAGCCAACAACTATTGTACAAGATCATTTAAAATAGATTTCCAACTTAAGCTCTACCTTTTGATATGCTCCCGACAACCAGTAGGTAAATACATTTTAAAAGCAAACAAATACAGTAGCTACAGATAAAACCTATTGCAAAAAGAATGAAAGAAACTTGGCAACACTATCTTCAATACATACATACATACATATGTATGTGTGTATGTGCACATTCACTGAATGCATAGGAACTTAATTGCTCAGACGACTACGACGAGAGTGATAAATGAATAAAATTCTGACAACTCAACTGAACTGTGTGTGTGATGAACGGGTCAGCAGCTCTGGTGTTACAGCAGAGTAACAGCAGTGACTTGGTGTATTCAAGAATATTCAACATCATCTAACAGAGTGCAAGCGTGCTGTCGAAATGACAGACCAGTGCTTTTGGTTAAATGGCAACTATTGCATCGAGGTGCTGACGTAGAAGAAAAAAATTAATCAAAAAATAAAAAATGAAGTTTTTATTTAACCTCTTTAATTTAACATTTAACAAATTTATTTATATGTATTAAATAATTTTTTTTTAATAAAATTAAGACAGCTTTAAACAAAAATGATTTTCATTCCCTAAAGCTTTTGAGATATTCCGTTTGAAAAAATTGTTGAGGCAAATTTTTTAAAAATTTTTTGAAAATTTATTTTTGAAAATTATATTTAAAATTCTAACTAGCACTAAGCAATATGCAATGGAGTTGCTTAAAGAATAACCGATATATATCAGGATAATTTGAGATTCACATATACCTTAGAACAATTTTTACAGCACTGTAGATTTCCAATATGATAACGACACAATAAAAAAACTTAAGCACTGAAGAGGTTAATAACAAAATGCATAGCTCTGGCAGATTTAGATTGGTATGATGCACATTTAATTTTCTGGTTTTATTTTTCTTGCACTCTTCCACTCTCCTTCCTTCCATGGGTACCTATTCGTTTATTTAGCAAAAGGATATGTGCGTAGACAACATCACCAGCTACTGCTAAATTCAAATTGTTATTTATGCTCTTGGCTGTTGTTGTTGTTGTTGCTGTATTTGGTGTTGTTGCAGCTGCTACTTGATAACAACTCTTAAAAATTACTTTTGAGGTTTGTAGTAAGATTTTTAACAGATGGTACATGAGGTTCTCGTTGTTGTTGGTTTTGTTGTTGTAATGGTTTTTCTTGTTATGCAATTTGATGCAACATCACCACATTTTCATGTTGTTACTATATATTTTATTTAATTTTTTCAACATCTTCCTTTCAATTTACTTCAGCTTCTGATAAATTTACAGTGATATATTTTTTTAACAAAAAAAAAAAATTCTCAATTTTAACTTTAGAGATAGATTTCTTTTGTAAAAAGCACGAACCACAAAAGAATATTATTTTTAAAATGATTATGTATATACATATGTTACATGTACACAAGGCCAGAAGTTATATTTGAACTTTAGCTAAAAGAAGTATTGTAACTCAAAGAAAATTAACAAATAAATAGATAGTTAGCATATGACATAAGATATGAAGGATCATTAAAACGGCCGACAGACATAAAAGAAATCGCTCAAAATATCAAAATAAATTGCAATAGTCCTTTAAAATCGAAAACTATCGAAAATCATAGAAAGCCAATGTACAAAAAATATTTATCAAAGCATTGTTAGAGAAAAATTATATTCAAAAAACAGTACAAAAGTAAGTATATAGAATTCGAATATTATCAATAAATATTGAAGAAGTCGAAGAAATTCGAAAAAAACGCATATTATCGACAAACATCAACTTTTGATATATGTAAGTGGAGAAGCATCGAAAAAACATCGAAAAGTTTCGATATCATAGAAAAGCATCACAAAAGTTGATCAAAATATGACAGTATCGATTCTATCGGACTGAGTCGAATGCATTTTCCAAAAATGAAGTGAAGAGACTAGAAACAACAGGGGTTGGTTGATTTAGTAAGTAGACCTAAATATGTGACATATGTAACATAAATTTCAATTAGCGATATTTCGGAAAAAAAAAAAGTTTAAAAAACTGAAAAAAATTATGAGGGCTAGCCATAAACCAGTACTAAACAAAAAAAAAATAACACAAAAATCATTGATGCAATAGCAAAATGGTGTCCCATTTGGCGTGGAAAAAAACCAGAAAAAAACAAAACAAAACATAAATAATATAAGTGACCGAAAAACTGAAATAGTAAGTTTAGGACATTCACCCGATATTAGAAATTATAGATATAATATGCACCGTCTGCCTTCGAAAAAGCAGCTTTGGAACCGTCTGCCTACCCTTTATCAATGTTTATTAATGTAAAGAAACAAGTAGCCAGGAGGCAGACGTAATAAAATGATTTAGTACTCAAATTTTTTTTTACATGCATACTTGTAATATTGGAATTTTCAAATGCAGCAATAATTAAATGGCAGAGGTTGTTTCTCTCGTATCTTATGATATAATATTTATAATAATCGCAATCTGCCTAACGATGAAATCACTTAAGTTTGTATACATATATTAATAGCGGAAATATAACCGTCTGCATATTGCATTTATCTATTTTTGTGTATAAATATCTTCTTTAATATGAAAGACAGACGCGATAAAATTGTTTGTGGCACCATTTTTTACAGCAGAGACAACACAATGGCAGACATTGCTCGAATTATTTATATTACTTAGAACTTCATGATTTTCAACCTCTGCCGCACTATAAATGCGTTGAACAGAATTGGGACGGAGTCGGAAAAGCGGCAACGGAAACTCGCTGTCAAAATTTATAACACACTACCGACGGATACCCGTCGATTTAGATTTATTTAAAATTTTTTTTGACAACGGAGTTCCGTTGCCGCTTTTCCGACCCCGTTCCAATTTTGTTCAACACAAAAGTCATATAGAAGTTTAGGCCACCGGATCCCTTAGCTATAATAAAAACTCGTACAAAAAATTACATTTGCGGGAATGTACTATGAAGTACGCGGTACAAACGGCTCAAAAAAAAATTATTGCTGTACTCCCAAAAGAAGTACGGTCAATCACGTCAGTTATGCTGGTAAGCTCAATGACCAGAGTGTTTGCCTATTACGCTGGTTTGTGACTATCTCTCCAGCAAACTCTGGGAAATAATTAGAGAGTATAATTTACCATTTTCTCAATTTTCACAGAATACCGTTTTGTTGAAATCACATGCCGTCCATATCCATAACTTGAAATTTAAGCGCAATAAACTGAATTATTATGTCGAGATAGTGAATACCATTAACTGCTATTGTCCGACCAGCCACATATTCGAAGAATAATGGATTAATAGGGACTCCAACCCGAGATCCGCTCAAAACAGTAACACTTTGTGAATACATTCGTAAGTTTTCTGATTAAAATAAGCCTTTTCGCTGAAGCGATTTTTTTCCAAAAATCAGCATCCACTTGTTGTTGTTCCATAATCCATTCAACAAACTCTCTTCGCTGTCCGTGTCGTATAGCGCTCCTTTTTTACTAACCCTGAACTGTCAGTTGCCAGGCTGTTTTTTTTTTTCAACAACAACCGCACAGCGTTCGTGAACTTTGGTACACATTTTATTATTAATCAAATCCAAACAAGAAGCATATTCAATGACACAGATCAAGAACTTTGATAGATTTATTGATTTTAAATTCAACATTTTTCCGGTCATGATTGAATTCAGAATATTTTTCCAACTCATCGTACTTTCAAGAAAAATATATTTGAGTTTCAGCAGTTTTCAGGTTTTTTTTTAATTACAATTTTAACAATAATCTTTTTTAAATATTGAATTTTTTTTCAACTTTGACAGTGAGTAGTTGCACCGCAGTAAGATGACGTATTTTCGAATATTTCGGTTGTAGTTTTGATAAACCACTTGTAATTTTTACCTTTGTAAAAAATTTCACATTAAAATTCACAAACCAGAAAATATGCATATTGACATCACTACATCATGCATGAAATGGTAAGAGCTCCTGCTGTGAATGCACACTGAATTTGTTACTGAGTTACGAGCTAAACGTGTTGGAAACTATAAAATTATTCCAATTCAATTGAATATTTGCGCATAATTTGCTAAGGTCTATGATAATAAAATCATAATAAGTGCAAAACTAAGCTAAAGTATAGACAATTTATGCGGGCAATTTCATGTATACCGTAATGAATCCTTAGTTCTGTTTAAAAACTATAAAATCTAAATTCCATATAATTTTTATTTTTCACAACAAAACTAAAAATTTTCATAAATTATAGTTCTAACAAAAGCTTAGTTGAGTTGGCTTTTTGATATTGTAAAATTTACGAAAATAAGCCTTCACTTTATGTATCAAATAATTGATTATTAATAACAACAAGATTGACTACTTCGAATCATAAAATAGCGAGTCATGTTACGTTGAAATCAAAAATGAAGTCTTCTCAAACCTTTTAATACAGCCTGTATTGCTCTTGTGTCAATCTCCAACTAGCGATGGAAGGTAAATTTAAAAAAGTTTATTTTTCGTTAAACTAAATAGTCGAAAAAATAAAAAATCTTTTAACCAACCCTTAAGCTTAAATCTGCGGAATTTTTTCGTATTAATCCATAGCTTAAGTAACAGTATAAGATGATCCTACGCATGAAATCTCCCAAGCGCTTTTTCGTATATTTGCTTGTGTATTTGAAAAAGAAAAAATTTTTTACACTATGCTAAAGAAGAAGGGAAAAAACTTATAGAAACCTCTTAGAGGGCGCAAAAAAAAAATCGTTTATGAAAAAATGTCGCAAACACACGCTACAAGAAGAAAAAGCATAAAAAGCAAAAATGTGGTACAAAAAGGGTAAATCGAAAAGCTATCGTTTATGCCAATACACATACATACATCTATAAGTGTGTATGTTTGCAAGGATACTACTTATTTTACTACCAGCATCCGCATTAAGCAGCAAAATTGAAAAAAAATATAACTGCAAAAACCCTTAAGTGAAATATTTTAATAAACTCATAAAAATTGTCATAAAAGAATGTTCATACTTTGATTTGTTTGAGTGAGACATGCGTGAAGCAGCAAAAAACTTAACTAACAAGGGTGTTATATATGGCCTCGCCAAAAGCTAAGTACTCTACACCGCATTTATAGTAGAAGTGCACAAAAAGGTTTAAACGCCTCAAAAAAAAAGAATATTTTTTGCACCACGCCACGCGCACTAAAAGTTCTTACATTCAATTTGGCAACTTCAGCTATCATTATACCGATTTCAAGCTCTTCATATATATGGGAAGTGCAATGCTATATTGTAGAAATCAACCTTCTTTTTGTCTAGTACTTGTCTGAACCATATAAAGTATTTGTGTGAAATATAGTCTCATTACATCAAAAGGCGAAAATCAACACATTGTAGAAAGCTTTCTGAAATGTAAATGAAAGATTTCTTAAACGTTCCAGACATTTTGTAAGATTTGATGTGAGAGATTTCTTTATTTATATATTTAATACTTTCTATTTGCAATAAGCACAATTTTTAAAATCAATTTTTTCGTCTTATCCTCTTAAAAATTTATGTTTTTGTAAATAGATGGTATTAAACATAAGCACTCCACATATACTGTCACACTCACTTGAATGTGTTACATGCGGCACGACAAAATGAATCTATGCCGTGTGTAGGGCATACAAATGTCCACATCCATTGTCCATATCCCTGCCAGCTTACTGGTCTGTTTATCCATTTTTCACTTTCGCATTTACTCTAAAAATAAACATTTATGTTGATGATAATATCGATAAAAGGAAGCAAAACGAATACAAACTAAAATGGAAACTTAAATTGTCTGCAGAATTTGTTTTTTTACTCAAAATGGCAAAGATTTATTTTTAAGGCTAGCTACAAGTAACTCAACTGGCTGACTCTCTACGAAATCATAAGCAATAGTGCATAAAATACCGTTACTTCCAGTTGAAATCCATTAAAATGCTTTGTGTGTGTGCGAGTGTGTGTGTGTGTGTGTTGGAAATGAAGTGATTCTGAATAATATTGGAATTGATATTTTTATTGCAAATCATTCAATTTTATTGACTTGAAATTGAAAATGTTGTGTTGGCAAATTTTCATATTTTATGTTGAATTTTTGTGGTAAGTATGTATGTGTGTGTGTGTGTGTCCGATTGCGGTAGCAAAATGGTTAAGATAAAATATGCAAATTAGCAAAATCGAATAGTATTATTGTGAACAAAAAAAGGTATCATTGCCGTTGGTATGCCAAGTATTTAATATCACTGCAAAAAATATAGGATTTTGATAAACTGACTTTAGATTTTAGTAGTTCATTAGCGGACCAATTATAACTACGCAAGTTCATTGAGGTTGTGGAGATGAATATTCTTATGAGTCTTAACGTAGTGCAGGCCAGAGAGCCTGAGCAGTTGTAAAAAAATGCTCCAAATGCATATTTAGCAGTGAAACAAATAAGAATTTTGTAAGCTCCTGTTTGAAAATTTTGTAGCTAAGCTGCTCCTTGAAAATTTTGTAGCACAATATCACGCGCTTCATTTGGCTACCAACCATACTATAGTATCAACTTAATTTATGAAAGAACGCTGGCAAAGGCTAGGTTATACCATCAGCAAAGATGCTATAGATTTATTGATCAGTGTTTTAATGAAACTTTCACGGTGACAAATGCAGAGGAAGACAAAGAATTTGGTAATTGCAAAAAGTAGTAATGTTATGTCCAAAATCGAAAATATTAGCCAGAAATCAAAGTAGTCCTTAGACCATTTTTAAGACCCTACGTTTCTTACGAAAATTAACTATATCCCAATTTTTTTTTTGGCATGCTGAACAGTACCCAAGTCTGACCACAGTGATTCTTAAACAACAGTAAGACTCTTTGACAATTACTCGTAGGTATCGAAAACTAGATTGTCTAAATTTTACTATTCCCCACGGATACAAAGAATACTCTCTGCAGTGGTTTCTTTGAGAGAAAAGCCTTTTCTTGTTAGTTGGCAATCTTTTTTATCAGACTCAATGTTTCTATGGACAGAAAGCTAAATGGAAATTAGGGGCCGTCCATTAATTACGTGAGGTGTTTTTTGTAAATTCGGACCCCTCTCCCCTTGGTGAGATCTGGCGGGACCCCTCCCGTTCCTGAGGGGAGATTTAAATTCTAATTTTTAAACAATTTATATGATACAAACTGTTATCTGCTATAATAATATGAATTCTCTGCATTAAAAAGCTGATGTGCAGTTTTTCTTGACCCTCCTCCCCACTGTTGAAATTTGGTGAGATTTGTCGGATACTCGCCTCCCCTATTTTGACTCACGTAATTAATGGACGGCTCCTTACATGTCTCACTGTCTATTGTGTTTGCATCATTTAATAATTTTAATTTTATTGTTGCCGACTTTAAGGGTTTGCAAACAGTCTACACGAAATAAAATAATATATATTCTCAGTAATTTTATTATTGTTATTGTAATATCTACATATCGAGAATGGCAATATTTCAGCTTGGAAGCATTACACGATCATTTGTATAAACGTTTGTGTAGATCCCTCCACTACAAAAAGCGAAACCAAATCTTGAAATAACAGTTTTGTCTTTTCATTGAGCTGTCTCAGAAAACTTTACATCTAAGTCTCCCTGGAAACTGTAGAGTTCCACCTTTAAATTGAAGTCTTTCAGAGAACCTCACATGAAAAAAAATCCCATCATGAATTTGATCCTAATAGCAAAAAAAAAAAAAAAAACAGTAATAAACCAAAAGCCAATTCTAAGGATCAGACAAGAACTTCTTTATTTTCTGAATGATGCAACAACAATGCAAATCCAGAAGTGAATTCAAAGTGAAATAGCGCTTTTAAAAAACAATAACTAAAGGGCGTAGTAGGGTCTCTACGCTGCTTGTTTGTTTGTTGTTTTGGTTATTTTTCTTAAAAAAAACTACATGTTTGTTGTAAAGAGCTATATTTGGCTCGTTTTTCATATTATGCCCATCGCTGAATAAGATGTTCATTCGATAATATCTGATACATTTAAGCGATTTTCATTAGCTTCCGATATTTTTTGATATTTTCCGCTGTCTTCAGTTTTGCCCAGTTTCGCTCATTGTTAGAGCAATGTTTTTTCAGATTCATAGACTTTATTTTCTTTTTCGCATACTTTCATTAATTTTTTCGCATATTTTCCCATAAATTGACTCGGTTTCATTAATTGATTGAAATTATTTAGTTGTTTATCGAAAACTTTAATTATATATCTCTGCTGTTACAGCGAAAACTTGGAAAAATTTTTTGAATTTCTCAATAAAACTTCGGCAAAATCCTTTGAACCACTCCAGCAACTTACAAATGTGCATATTGATTTAAGTCATTTTTTTTATAGCAAACAAATTTATCAAATAGCTACTACGAGACGTTGAACTTAAAGACGCAAATTTGATTTTAAGCATTTAACTGTCAACAATGACAGCTGCATGCATGAATTGACATGACGTGACAGCAAAGCTCTGTCATATGTGAATTGATGGCGTACAACAGTGCACGATGCAGCAGCAACGGTGGCAATAATCAGGGAGCACCAATGTCAATCGACACAAATACAACTGAACCAAATAAGGATAAAGTAAAAAAGGAAACGAGTTGGCTTGATGTTAAAAAATCGAAAGTATTTTTCAATGACAAAATATTGAAACATTTTTAATTTATTGCAACTGCTGCTGATGCTGTTCAGAAATTGTGTCAATTCGAAATATGTCACAAACACAAGTAAAGTAACGAGAGAAATAAAAACTGAAATGAAATATATAGGATTTTGAATGTGTAAAAGCAGCAGGAGTGCACAGGGTACTGTAGGAAAATGTGACAAGTTAAATCCTTTTTTGAATGATGCAAATTTTTTTTTTGTTTTCAATTTTTTTTTTTTTTTACTTTCATATGCGTTCAAGCAGAAATTCGTTTCTTTTTGGTATTTAAAATTTGTTTTTTTTTTTACTTTTTTGTAACATCTTTGTTCTTGTAGAAATTGCATTTTCGTTTGCAGCGAGCGCCGTGATGCAATATTGCGTGAACTTTTAAACACAGAGCGAAACATTTTTAATTAAACGTCACTTAAAGAATTTTTTATGCTGGATATCATGCTGCTAAGTTTTAAGGATTATAGATTCTTACCATTCTGATTTATGAAACTAAAGGGGTGCCATGTGGTATTAAACTTTATTTTTAAAATATAAGAAATGTATTAGTTTAGAGAAACAAGTAGTCTTGAAGGAACTTATTTAGCTCCATTCAAAAAAATCACTTATTTTGTAAAATGTTTTTTCCGTGTGCCAACTTGCATATTGATTGTGATGCTGCGTGTCTTAAATGCCTGCTCCTGATACTTCTGCTACCGCATGCACTACCTCAATACTGCTTTGCATTTCTACGCTCTCACAATTGATTGATGCCAATGATGATGATGATGATGATGATGCTGATGACGATAATATTGAAGATGATGACGATAGTAATAATGATGATGGTGACGATGACGATGATGACTGATTTCAATTCGTTGCATTGGCAACAACTAAAGGTTGGTGTTGCAATAACGCTGCTCTCTGATTTGGTTTGAAAAGTAAATTTCTGTGTTCGTTCGCTTGTTCAACTATGCGCCTTTACAATGTTCATCAATGTCAGCTGCAGCAGTGTGGTGCATGTTGTTATAGTTGTTGTTGTTGCAAGTGGCAGCATAATCATACACTGACACTGAAACAGAGAAATAAAAAAAAAACACACACACACACACAACCTGCTGCATTCAAAAGCATCCATGTTTATGTCCGCGCGCAAGCACATACTACTCGAATTAATGTTTGTTACTTTTGTTGTTGTTATTGTTGTTGTTGTTGCCAAAGTGCATTTGCGTGTCAGTGCCGCTGTTTTTATGCAACATGTTGTTGTTGTATTTGTTGTTGCATCTATAGATAAATGAATTTCCATTAATTATATTTTGAAGCGGTGCTCCTCGCTTCTTCTACGCTATACTTTTGCTCTGTGGTGACTTTACTTTTGCAGGATATCAACTGTGGTGCGTTGCTTTCAAAGATCAGTTGTTATGTACAATATTCAAAGTGAATATATGCGGTATAAGTAGAAGCTTTTAAATGACTTTAATTTGGTAAGCTCAAGCAAATTGAATAAATTAAGAGTACTCATACGTCATGTTGACTAATTAGAAACAATTCAATCAATCGACCTGTTAACACTTTTTTTAAAGTTTTTTTGCTTAAAATATTTAAAGTTTCACGAGCTTAAAAAATATAATTTTTTTAGCAAAAAAAATTAATCGGTTTTTCTTTTCAAGCACACTTACTCTTTAAAGCCAATTTCACCATATGGCAGCTTAAATAAATTAAAAAACACAAAAAATATTAAAACCAAATTTTCTTTATGAGCGCTAGCCACGTCAAAGTGAAAACATTCATTTCGTTTTTATAATACCTATGCACAGTGGAAAGAAAGAAAATCTTGAAAAAAAGTTTGGTATGTTGTGTCATAAAAAAACTTTTGAATTTATTGTGGCGTAATAATGAATTAGACTTATAAACACAAAATTTAATGTGAGTCTGCCATACACACACACACACACATACATACGAGAACATTAACAAAAATGTAAAACGAAATTTGCTTTATTATAGTATGTACATATGTGTGTGTGTGTGTGTGTGTGTGCTGGAAAACATACTTTCGCTTTCTGTTGATGATATTTTAATTGCCTTGCTTATGACAGTTGCGAGAGATGAATGTGAGGGACGCACCTTCTAAGCATGCCATTAGTATGAAAAATAAAGCAACACACACATATACACAACAGTGACACTTGTAGCTATAAAGCAAAAATTATATTAGTATTTATGTGTGTGTGTGTGTGAAGATTACAATTTTTTAGCAAGCACTTTCATTATGACCTACTTCTGCTTTCGTTGACAAAGATACTTAGATTTTATGCAGGATGCCAACATTTTCAGAGAATTTTTTTTTTAAATTTTTTCAAGGTATATTATCTTGTTAGATGTCGTTTGGTTATCGTACCTAATGCGGTTTACCATGCCTAACTTGAAACTTTCATGGAGTTTGAGTCGTGGGACTCAACATTAAATTTGCAAAACAGTTGTATACGCATATCAAATATATATATAAATTGTTCTAAGAGAAGTAGATTTAAGATATTTAAAAAAAAGAAATTGTAACTAGAAAATATAAAAATTTAATATAAACACAGATGGTCAACGAAATAGGTACACGCGCTAAAAAATTGTTTCCAATTTAATATATCATCACCTTTTTGAATCTTGAAAATTTACTTTTACACAAGTTGTTCCGTTAATGATAAGCAATCGACTCGTAGCGCAATTTAACGTTTTATTAATAAAAAATATTTGACAAATCCCGCTTGGACAATAAAATAGGTACACTTTGAGTTAATAATATTTTTAGTATGTATAAAAGCACATTTTTTTGTGAACTATAAATTCACTGTGTAGCTTTGGAATTTTTCTGTAAAGGTTTGTAAAAGAAATTTTATTGAAAAAAAACGAGAAAAAGCAAAAAAAACCACACCAAGTGATGATCATCACTTAAAAATAATGCCCAAAAAGGACCCATTTGAATCTTCGTGGGCAATAGCTGCCGCAATGGGCAACATATATCTTCCCGAAATGTTTGATGAAGGTTAGTGTATGTAAAGCTTCCTGATAGATAAGTAAGGAGAGGAGGGTAAGGTTCCGCTTCTTCGTAAGAAAACTAACAAATGAGGAAAGCATTTGCCAAAATTCATGATTCATGTTGTGGAGAAGAAGGAACCAAAAAGTGAAGTGACGAAACTAAAATTAATCTATTCCCAAGTAATGCTGGAAGCAGGCCCGGATTTAGAAATTTGCCGCCTTAGGCCAGTCGCAAATTGCCGCCCTTCTTCACTGGTGAAAATGGAGCAAATTTTTTTTAATACCAAAAGTGGGGAACTTTTTTTTTTTTTTTTTGCTTGGCTACATTTTTTTTAGGTAGTTTACGGGTCGACATTCCAAGTATTCGCACTTTTTCAAAGTTCCCAATATTTGCCGCCCTAGGCACTGGCCTAGTGTGCCTCTAAGGTAAATCCGGGCCTGGCTGGAAGGAATGTTCGTTGAAAACATAACAGTTTGGAGATGCTTTTCCTAATACGGGGTTTGTCACATTTTCCGTATTCAAGATATTATGACCCAATTTGAATACCTTGAAATTTTGCCAATTATGCCAATTACAATTATGCTACGTTACGGAAGTGATCAAATTCTCAAAATTTTTTTTAGGATAATGACCCCAAACACTCTTCGAAGTTGCTCAAAACTTAGTTTAGGGGCCACAATATTGGATGCTTGTCATGACCCTGCCAATTCTCTGATCTCAACCCGATTGAGAATCTTTGGTCTCAGTTGAAGAAAAGAATTTTAAACCAAATATTCAAAAATAAGGACGATTTGTGGCAAAGAGTGCAACAATCATGGTACGATATCCATTTGGAGGCATGCCAAAATTTGGTTGCTTGTATGCCAAGGAAAACACAGGCTGTTTTAAACAATAATGGTGGTTATATATGTTACTGCTTTATAAAAAACTGAGACATTCTCAAAACTGTTAATATATTGCAATTATTTATTTTTTTTCGAAACATCAAAAATGTAGCTATTTTTATGACCAGATGAAAATTCAACGACGGGCCTTACCAATTTTTTTCAAAATAAAATGTAAATAATAAGATATTTCTAAAAAATGCTCTAAAACTCTGGTGTACCTAATTTATTGTTCAGCTGTGTACATACATATATAGATAGATATTGTCTATACTATACTAAAAAAAATTTGCTCACTGATTGAAATTCAACCATTTTTCATCAAAATCAGACCATTAGTAAAGCCGTGAGGGCATATTTTCTGTTAGAGGAGTGGCACCGCCCACTTTTCTCAGGCTTCAGTCTGTCTCCATTCCAAATTTCATTAAAACGGTCCATTAATATACAAACAGAGTAGTGAAAGCATATTTTCTGTTAGGGGCGTAACACCACCCATTCAAAACGAATTTCTTTTCTGAGAAATCAAACTATCTCCACACTAAATTTATTAAAAATCAATATGGCGGCTTTGCCGTGACAGCGTTTTTATTTCATCAGAAGCGGTGCCACGCCCACAACAACTTTACATTTTTAATACGTTTTTTTGGGTTCAAACTACATATCTCTTCACCAAATCTAATCAATATTGGTTGAGAGTTTAACTGTGAAAACGTATTTTCTGGTAAGAGGTGTGGCACCGCCTACTATTGGGAAAAATACTACATTATTTTAACGATAAATTGCTTCTTAACTTAACGGACATTCAAGCCGACGCAGCTTATTTCACTCTCAAGTTATTGTGGTCTGAGAGCGTTTTTTCATCCCACCAGCGTTTCTTTTTCTCTGGAGCACTCTGCTGTCTCTGGCAGACGTTTCTTTGACTCGGGAGTGCTTCTGCTTATGGTATGGGCTGGATCTGAGTACCGAGGCAAGACACAGATAAGCTTTGTATCTCACAAACTCAATGCGCTGATGGATGATGCTCTGATCAATTTTGCAGCGGATATCTATGGTGAGTCCTGTACTTTTCAGCTGGACAATGCTCCCATACACTCTGCAAAGATTACTAAGGAGTTTTTTGCGTACAAAAATATACCCCTATTGCAGTGGCCAGCAGCTAGTTCGCACATGAATCACATGAAGAATCTGTGGAACATCCTATCCTCACAGTTATATAAAAATGGACGTCAGTTTGAAACACTTAAGCCACTATTAAAGAAAAATGGGGAAAAATTGATGATTTCATACTAAAGTCATTGGTTGATTCTATGCCATTTCAGTTAAGTCAAGTAATTTTTCACGGCGGTAGACACACTAAATACTAAAATGTTTTTTTCTCCTTTTATTTTGAGTTTGTGTTAAAAAAATGAATTAAATTTAATTTTGCACATATAAATATTTCCTTCAGGATTCTTACAAATTGCATTATTTTATTATGAATAACTAAAAGTATAAGAACTTATACTAAACATTTTGTATCTATATCATAATCTTTTTACAATAAAAAAATTAAAATAATTGCTGAACAAATTTAACTTAAAGCTTTGCACATATAATTCCTTCGCTGGGTGTATATTATATTTAATTTTATTTTATTACCCAAAAATAAAGTGGATAAATAATACAATTTTGAGTGTTATTTTCGTTTCAGTAAATTTTAAATTTTATGAGATTTTTTCATTTTAATCTATAATTTTTGTTTTATTTTGTATTGAACTCGGAAAATAAATTTTAAAATTTGTTTTAAAAAAAAAATATATATATATTCATCAGCATACCATGTAATCTACCTAAAAACTTTAACAAAATTTATTTGCTCAAAAACCCACTTAAACCGCGTATCCTTTCTTGCTAAACACCAAAAAGACACAAAACTAATATCGAATGCAAGGGTGTTACTTTGTTGTTTTGTGTGTTTTGGTTGGAAACAATCTAAAAGATATTTTCGGATCAAGAAAAACTTTTAGCAAAAATAAACAAGAAACTTTTAAAGTAAACAAAGTAACACACACACAAGCAAACATACAGTTGCAGCAGCAAGTTGCTGCTTTATAAAAAGTTGATAAAGAAAATAAGAAACAAAAGATAAACAATCAATGACACACAAAAAAACAATGCAAAAAAACTTTTTTAATTCTTTTTGGTTTATATAAAGAATATATAATAAAAAAAACATGGAAATTTTTATATTATTTTAAACAGAATATAAAATTAGAGAAAATAAAAACAAAGAAATATTAGCTGCTTAAGTTACGCCATAAAACATGACAAAACGCAAAAACTACGCTTATAAAACCAAATAAATTACAAACGCGCGCATGACGCCTAAAAGTAGACATTCAAAAGCGCATTAAGCGACACTCTTGCATTTCCCTTTGGGCATCAGTTTGTATTATTCAGAGAGCGAAGAGGAAAAAAACTTCTTGTATTATCGCAAGAATTATGTGAAAAGTTCAAAATTTATGCAGCAGCAAAATGAGCGCACAAAAAAAAAAAATTTGCAGAATTAAAAAAAAAAAAAAACGTCTCAAAAGAAACATTGAAAAATCTTTATAAAATCTGAAAAGAAAAGAATACAGAAATACAGAAAATTTAGAATAAAAGCAGCAAAAATTACCAAAGAACTTGAAAGAAAACTCTTGCCTGACTAATTAAGAAATTTCAATAGCTCGTGCTACGATTTCTCCATTGTTGTTGTGCTTTTGTTATATACCACCATTTCTTTTGTATTTTAGCAAAATTTTTTTTTTCCCCAGCTTCATTTATAAAATTTTAATTTTCTTGCAGTATCTTTAACACTTTAATATTTTTTTCCAACTTTTCCGTTTTCTTTGTCTTTCATACTTTTGCCCGTTTTTTCGTCGTCTTATAAATTTTGGTGGAAAATTTTCCCTTGTCAAAAGTAAAAGTTGGCATCACTCCCAAGAGACAAATCACTTTGATTTCGTGTGCGTTCACCTTTTTACTAGTCATGCGTTGGTTTAACCCTGTTTCTCATTTCATTTCATTCTACTTTCAGCAGTTTTTTCACGTATTGTTGAAGCGTGAACGGCATAAAGCGCGTAAAAATTGCAAAAAACTAGAAAACGATACAAGCATGTTAAACCGAAAAGGATTTAAAAGGAGTTTTTACCTTGGAATTATTAATACTGCAAGTTATGTTATGCGTGTATATTGCATATGTCTGAGAAAGTGAAAAAATTTGTCTCCAGACAGAAAGTTTTCAAAGTGTGTTTTGGCATATTACTTAAAACGAACGTATTGCACAATAAAAAGATTTGATTTATTTAAATTTTGTGGTCTGCTATATTAATTTTATTAATTTTACGGGCACCAGTTTTTTCGAATATATTTAATTTTATAGTTGAAAAGCTTAAACTTTTCCTTTCAAAACCCAACTAAAATTATATCAATAATTTTCTATTTTCTTCGAGATATCGTAAATTTTAATTTTCCAGTTATGCTGCCGTACTGGAACTTCTGTAGATCTGTATGCAGACCTGTGCAATAAATTTCAATTAGCGATATTTCGGTGAAAAAAAAGAAACAATAAAAAGAATTTTAAAAAATTATGATGGGTGGTCGCAATCAGTACTAAAAGAAAAAAAAAATAACACAAAAATCAAATATGCCAAAGCAAATTAGTTTCCGATGTGGCGTGGAATGCCCCATATACACAGCTAGAAAAATAAAGAATTTAATAATAAATTACCGAAAAAATAGAATAGCATATTTTGGAGAGCAAAATTTGCTTAAAAACGTCTGCCTTCACAGAAAAAACAAATCCAGTTAACCAATTTATTTTAAGTTTCAACAAAAACTTTAGGAAAATTAACAAATGTAGCACTAACTAAGTGGCAGAGGTTGTTTCTCTCATTGCTTATGATATAATCTTTATAATAATTGCAATCTGCCTGACGATAAAATCAGTTTATTTTGCATATATGTATTATAAAATTTAATTACTCATAAGCGTTGCAACAGAAACGTCTGCCTTTTGCATTTTTCTGTTTTTGTGTAAAGACTCATTTTTAAACATAAAAGGCAGACGTGATAAAATTGTTTGTTGATACCGTTTTCTTTTTACAGTTTCAAAGAGCGTGAAATTAATATCCCCGAGACCACGGATTGTTCGTATTATTAGAACTACTTAGAATTTCATAATTTTCAAACCTCTACCACACGATAAAACCATACAGAAATTTAGGCATCAGCTCCCTAACTATAACCGTTTCCTTTCAAAATCCACTTTGAGTTATAGTGATTTTTTTTCTGCGAAATATCTTTAATTGAAAACTTCAAATTACCTTGTCGCACTGTAGTAACATGTGTAGGACTGTCCCAGAAAATACTTACGTTTCGTTTTTTAGTCATAAAAAAAATATCCAGTTATTTTTTAGGTTCTTTTTCTTCTTTTATTAATAATGGCTAGAGTTCAGTATATAAATTACTAAAAACTAATTAACAGTTTTTTTTTTTCTATAAAAATTTCTTACTTTATTCTTAAGGCCCTTCATTAAATTGTGCACAGTTGTTTCGTCGACAGTACGGTACGAAGCTGCTTCTGAGGCCATAGGTGCATATGGCTTCCGAAATTTTGAAATTTTTTTTTCTCTGAATTTATTAGGCACATGCTCCTTCTTCGGTGATGTAGAATATTCGTGCCAAGGTAGCTGCTTAAAATCTGCTTTAACGTAAGTTTCCTTTCATACAATTTTCGGGGTCGCATCTGAGCCATCAACTGCTTTTTATCAGAACGGACTGATACTTTTTGAACTCTATATGTCCTTAGCTTACTTTGCTCCTTTGTCCTTTGTACAGTTGATTTTGATGTACCTGCTCTATTCGCCATATCTCGCACTGAGGTGATGGGATTCTGCCTAAAAAGGCGCTTACCTTCGCCGCTACCTTTTGGATTAGAAAATTCTTGTTTTCTGACTTGGCCGGTTTTGATATCAATGTACTGGACTTGGCCGGTTTTGATTTCAAGGCGTTTGACTCGACTGGTTTTGAATACAATTCAATTGATATAATACGCACGGTGGACCTTTCTGTGAAATTACCCATGTATTGGCTAGCAACTTAATTTCGAAAGAATTCCAATTGTGACAAAATTTCAGCTCAATTGAACAAAAAGTTGGAGCAAGTTCATGTACTTGGCCGGTTTTGAAAGAAAGTTCATGGACTTGGCCGGATTTGAAAACTATGCATCAAAATAAATTAAAAAAAATTTATATATCTGTCAAAAAAAATTTTTTCAATCTAAAAACATAGTAGAACGATAAAGCATAAAGAATATCTCAAAATTTTATTTTTTTGGACTTGGTCAAAATGAAATTACTTAATTATAATTTATTTAAGTCAAAAATCCTCGAATCTTACATCGACTGCACTCAGTTTTGATGAACCTCGTGGTTCTCGAAAAGGGAAGGTCAAAATGTCGCTATAACCTGGCAATTACAAGAGCAATACTCAAACACAAATTCCTTATAATTACATTAGATGGCGTTGTAATGCAAGCGTAAATATACCCTTTGTACCGTTTTGCGACGCCTTCCCCTATATGTATGTGCTTTCCCTTAAGGAGTGACATTTCTATTCATGAAGTGCTTATAGCCCCACATTGTGCATAGTTCCCTAATAATAAACTACATATAAATTTATATGACAATAACCATTGAAAATATTTTGTAAGTTCATAATAACAATTGATGTTAGTGCCTTAAAATGTGCAAAAGTAACACCCTAAAAATATACATCAAGTTGGCTACAAGTTCACACATACACATCCATATAAGAGCTTGGCTTTAAAACTAAAATTTAGTCGTCTTCTTTGTTTAATGGCCTATGTTTTTTTTTAGTATCTATCTTATCAGTAAAAAAACTTTTAAATTTAAACGATATCACACACTTCAAGTTTTACTTCTCTCCTTTGTGCTTATGCAAATAAAGGACAACAAAGACATGTGTTTTTGTGAAGTTCAATCGCACCAAATTTCTTTTTTTTTTCTTGACTAAGGAATATTTTACAAAAAAAAAAAACATGAAAATGAAAAGAAATGACGAACAAAAAATATTTGCACGATTTTCTATGCGTAACTTCATGGCATAGACATGTCGCAACGTTTTTGCTACACATTTTTGAATGACACTTTGATTTTGGTATTTATATGTCAGCACTTTTAAATTTTTAACATATCGAAAATAGCATGTAGACCTTGTTGCATGCACCCTGTTATGGTGCTCAAAGTTTAAAGAAAACTTTAAATAAACTTATTGATGTATCGTACAATTTCGGTTGAGTAAAGCAACATTCGTTATGATTTTGGAAGAAGTGCTACCTTATGTGCGGCAGTTGTCAATTCCTTCGACTTTGCAATGGAAAATGTTTCCGACGAAACTTTGGCCAGCAGAAGTACAGTAACTTAAATGGGGATTGATATACCGAGGCTTCTTGAATTAAAAATATTTCTGAAATGTATAAATGGTTTTGATATTGGAGCAATCATTGTAGAAGAAAATAACGATATTCCTATGTCGGCAGAATTATGCCTTTACAAAACGAAGGACAAAAAATTGGGGATAAAATTGCAACTCTCTTTAACCACTTTAAATATCTTCTATTTACATAGTTCGAAGCATCAAAAATTCCGAATTTATTTCGATATAATATCAAACTTGTACTGTTGAAAAACTACAAATGGATTCAAATCTGATGGCGAACAGAATCGGATACCAAAACAGAGGGTGTACATTTTATTTAGAAAGTTCCGGGCATTGTTTTCGAAAAAATATTCAAAAACTTATACTTTCGTATTATTTTTAATATCTTTTTGTTAAAGTTTATAATTTTTCTTACGTCTGTCGTATGCTTATAAGTATGTATGCCGATACATGTAGTAAACTCTGTACAACACTTAAATTTCGTGCGTAAGCCCAAATTGTTCTGAGCTTTCTATTTTGTTATCTGCCTACTGGTTCGAAATCTATTAAGTGAAAATTTATTAAATGACAAAAAGTTCCAACTGGAATTTGTTTTTTGTAAATACGTACTAAACATGTAAGTACATACATACATATGTACGTACCTTCGAGCACAAAGTGTTCCCAGCAAACAGTTTTAGTCGTGATAGAGTTATATTTTAATCGCTCAAAGCGCGCGAATTCAAATTCTGATGTCATGTGACCGTTTGTTTAGAAGAATTTATACAGCATAGCAGCTTGTCATAGCGACATACATTTGAATCTAAAGGCAGAGTTTCAAACAGTTTTTTTTTTGAGGGTGAAATCAAAATACTTATTATTATAAATATCACAGGAACTCGGAAAATCATTGTTATCATTTTAACAGCTGTTATTTTTTTTAACAGTTTAATTAAAATTAACAATTATTATACACTCCGGCATGATTTATGCTTTGTTTCTAGACATAAGTAATATCAAATCAAGACATGTGTAATTTTAGAAATGCCTAAAAATATGCCAGGCAAGATTAATTTTAATTTAACTCTTCATCAAATGTGGACTGGGTTTGATGGGAATTCTCTGCGGTGATGCTTATATTTCGCAATTGCTATCGTACCATATTTTCTGAAGAAAAAATTTAGCTTTCATAAAATTTAAAAAAAAAGTTCTTCAAAATATTTTTAAACACCAATCAGTGTAATAATTTGCATCAGAACTTGATAGTCTGACTTCCTCACAATTCTTCGTCTACTAAAAGAAAATAGACATATATATATATGTTCAAATATTTTATAACTTTATTTTTAAAATATTAAATAAAATATTTTAAACATATATGTATAAAGAAAGTTTCAAAAACTTCCATCTCTCCATATAAAAAAAAGTTTCTGCTGTAGTAAAATATGAAGTTCTTAATTGAAAAACTGCTCAAATGTCTGAAGAAGACTTTTAAAGAATTATTATTTAGTCAGAGTTGAAGAAATAAGTAAATATTTAATATTCGTAGTTGAAATGTAAATGCAAAACCGCAAACACACAGACGCAAATACATACAAAGCAGCCAAACATCAGAGCATTGAAAGCCGCAAAGTGTCTGCATAACTAAATACAAAGTCTTGCATTCATATATTTAAAACAACAAATATCATGAAGATAATGGCAACAACAATTACAAAATATAATAAACAATTTAATAAAATACATACGAATAATACTGATGTGTAAGTAACATGTGCATTAGAAAACGAACAAAACAGAAAAAAGTTCAAAATTTAAACAAAATTTATAATTTATTACTGAAAATATACAACCGCAAAAATACAAAAATGAAAAATGAAGAGAAAATGAGGCAAAATAGCAAAACATTAGCACACATACCCGTACAAATGTAGACAGACAGACACTCGTACATACTCCATTTACACATTAAACGCACTCACACTAATACATATTTATAATTAAATGTAATAAAATTCAATGTTGCCAACACTTGTTTGTTTGTCGACGACGCTTTTCAATTTTGTTTATTTATTTGTGTAGGGATTACAAACACACACACACACATGCACATGTATAAATTTACACTTCATTGTCGCCATGGTAAGATGAGTGACCCATTAGGAAGTGTCGAGCAAATTAAATTAGTACTCTATACCAGCGGTGGGCATGACAATCTAGCAAAAGGACGCAACAGCAAAATCAAGCAACAAAAAACAAAATTTTAAAGATTTTTTGCTTTTATTTCTAAATTCGAGAAGAGCACAAAAAAAACCAAATTGCACTACAAACTTAAACAATTGCTACATTCGTCGAGACACAATGCGGTACCGTCGCTAATACCTTTCTGTCTTGTTTTTGTTTTCTTTTGAATTCAAGTCAATGCTGTGCGTCGATAGCGTTGAAATTCTGCGAACTGTTTTTTGGCTGCTTGTGCGTTGAATTACGGTTCGGGCCATCAGGGCGAAAATTGCCACTACGTGCTCATCGCTGCTCTATACCATAGGTGGGCAAAATTTTGAAAGCAGGAGCAACAATAATAACAACAGAAAGAAAACCACCAAAACTTAGGTCTCGTTAGCAATTCATTTTTTATTGAGAATAGCAGATTTCTAAACTTCTTTCCTACTGGGTGTTGTGTTAAGCAGCATTATTTCAGCATCTTCACATAGCATAGAGTGAGTGTATGAACATTTATGTCTCTCTCTTTCTTTCTTTCACTCCGTATGTCTGCTTCTACATTTTTAACTTTGTATGTGATGTAGCTAAAGTTATTTGTTATAAAATCTAGCAGTAATTATTGGTAAAGTAGAGTTTAAGCTGTTGTTATTATATAGTAACTACAACGGCAGCAATGGCAACAACAACAACAACAACAATAACAAGCATCCATCCTTTTGCAATCAGGATGAAATGTTGAGGATACACATTAGCAGCGCTTATAAAGACATCAACTTACAACAAACGAAGCATGCGATGAGTGGAAGATTCTTAAAATGTTGGCTGATATTTAGCACAGAACATTAACGACAACAACAACAACAACAAGAACAAAAACAACAACAATAATGGAATATCTAAGAGACATCAAGAAGAAACGAAGTAGAAGAAATCAATTACATTTTAACATTATGTATGTGGATAAAAAAAAATAATGATAAATTACACTAAGGAACAAAATGATATGAATGTGTTTGCCTAAACAATCCAATTTAATAAATTTCTATAATGTAAAATTTTTTCTCCTATATTTCACAGTTTTGGAAAAAATGCTTGTAAATTTTTAGTGAGTTTTGTAAATATGTACTGTCTATTTGGAAATATATATCAGATCATATTTATTTTTGCTTAATTTGAGCAATGGCACACATAAACCTGCGACTTATGCAAACCCCACAAAAAAAATCGAATGGGGTCAAATCGGGCTCCACTCCGCTAGCATCTCACCTTGAGAATTTCGATATAAAAAAGTGCACCTAATACATATGACCATAAATTGGTCATAACTGGTCAGTTAGTCCGAATAATTGGTCAGCAGAGTACATTTTTTAAAACGTTTTGAAAAATTTTAAGGTCATCTGCATATTTTGGCACCTCATCCGGTGAATTATGAAATAAAAACATATGCATCTAATAGGTCACTAATTGGACTCAGTTGGTCAGTTGGTCCGATGAATTGGTCAACAAGACAAAAATTTTTGTATAAAAATTCACCAGTTGAGGTGTTAGCGGAGTGGAGCCGTCAAATTGCACGATCACGGCGGCGAGTTCACGTTGCCTATGCGTGAGATGTCCTCAATTCGCTCGTGCAGAATGTACATTGTGGCGTTAGCTGTGCAGTACGTAGCTCCGTCTTGTTAGAAACAGTTGTCGTTATGTCCAGGCCCGGATTTAGAAATTTGCCGCCCCTAAGCAGTTAGAAAATTGCCGCCCCCTCCCCCCCGCTCAAAACTTCTTCAATGGTGAAATAATTTTGTGCGAAAAGTTTTTTAATGCACCTTTTATTGATTTCCTACTTATGTTTCTAGAGCACAATACAATATTTTTGGTATTTTTGAGATTTTTTTAATGATTTCTGTGTAAAAGCTAGATTTATATTTCAATGCAATATATATTTTTTATTATAAATATATGATGATTTTGATAAGACGCCGATCAATTCGAATTAAGAAATTTTTCAAAGTTTCCGCCAATATTTGCCGCCCTAGGTACGTGCCTACTCAGCCTGTATAGTAAATCCGGGACTGTTCATATCCATATCATTTAGTTGGGCTAAACAAAATTGGTTATCATCGATAGGTAGCGCTCTCCGTCTTTGGTGATGGTTATGCCATTGTCGTTTTCGAAGAAGTATGGACCGATGATGCCGCCGGCCCACATTTCGCACCAAACAGTGACTTTCTGCTGGACCTCGTTTGGATTAGTATTGTTCCAAGTTCGGGAATTTTGCTTATAGACGTAGCTGTTCATTCAAAAATAGGTGTAGTCGCAGAAGATGATTTCTTGCTGATATTGGGTCCGCTTCCAACTGCTCCAAAGCTCAATCAGCGAACACACAGCATGGTCGTTTTACTTCAGTCTTTTAATCAGAGCAAAATTTTAAAAAGATCGCAAAATGTTGTCCAGTGTCAAAATTGTCGATTTTTAGATTTAAGTAAATTATGACATTAGGTATGCAGCAACTTAATATTCACTCAGTTTTAGTTCAAAATTAGTACTTAAAGGTGCGCTAATCCAAATTTTAAATGACCGAGTAGATCAGTTTCATTTGCTAGAAAATTCAATTTTCTCAAACTCCAATCTTTAATACGTCATAAATTTTTAAAAATTAAGTTTATTGCGCTTATCATGATACGTTGTAATAGTTGTAAACAAGGCTCTTTAATCAATGAAATTTTATTACTATAATGGCGATATTGTGTTTGCCAGTGTTATTTACAAAAATGATACGAATCAGTAATTTTGTGCGTATTATTTCAAATTACTATGCTGCAGATGTATGGGTAATTTTAATTAATACATGGTAACATAAACAATATAATTTGATAAGGAAATGTTTATAAAGTAAAGGAGAGGGTGGCTCTAAATTTAACAATTATTCAAAAAAGTTATTTCAGTAAAATTCATTTTTTTTAAAGAATTTTTCTTTCTAATTGATATTTTACAGTTGGTATATGAAAAATAAAATAAAAAAAAATTTAGTTTTTTTAAATTTTTTTTTCTTCGAATTTTTTTTTAAATTTTTTTTTTCAAATTTCAGTATTTTTCGAAAATACCATAATACAATGTAGTTTTCTTATAGATTTTTTAGTGCACCATAATATGTACTACCTACAAGTTCACCATACAAAGTTTTGGGCTCAAATGGTGTTCAAGATAGACCCCTTAGTTAAATGGAAATAGGTTACTAACTATAATAATTTATGTTCATTTACTCAGTTCGTATTTAAGCCATTAATTTTATTGGTCACATTTTACTACATACATATGTATGTATGTATGTACATTGGGGTGGTTCTTATGTGTTTTTTTTTTTGCGAAAATCAAATGCGAAACCCCTAAATCGGTCCGAAACAGAATAAAAACATTTAAAAAATTTATTTAAAATTTTTATCCTTAACCCTTACTCGGCCTATTTCAAAGTAAAATTTGACTTAAACGAAAATCAAATACGCTTCGAAGCAAGTAAAAAAATTTAAAAAGTTAATTTAAAACTTTTATATTTAACCCTTACTGACCCTATTTCAATGTGAAATTTGACTTTAGCGAAAATCAAATGCGACGCCCACCCAACCGCTTGGAAATAAGATAAAAAAATTTTTAAGTTTTTTTAAAGTTTTTATTTTTAAGCCTTACTGACCCTATTTCAATGTGAAATGTGACGAACATCATATGCGACGCCTCCCAATCGGTTTGAAACAGAATAAACAAATTCAAAAAATTTATTCAAAATTTGTATCTGTAATCTATACTTAGCCTTTTTCAATGAGAAATTCGACTTAAGCCACCATTTTTTAAACTATCTTTTCTTAAGTGGGTTATAATTTTAAGAAAGAATATATTTTGAATACTCGTTTAAGTCAAATTTCACATTGAAATAGGGTCAGTTAAGTCAGTTATCATTATTAAGTTATTTTGAATGCATGCTTTCTTAAAATTAAAAGCCACTTAAGAAAAGTTAGTTTAAAAAAATGGTGGCTTCAGTCAAATTTCACATTGAAATAGGGTCAGTAAGGGTTAAAGATAAAAGCTTTAAATAAACTTTTTAAATTTTGTTATCTTGCTTCGAAGCGATTGGGAGGGCGTTGTATTTGATTTTCGCTTAAGTCAAATTTAAATTTGAAATAGGCCGAGTAAGGGTTAAAGATAAAAATTTTAAATAAATTTTTCGAATTTGTTTATCCTGTTTTGACCCGACTGGGAGGGCGTCGCATTTGATTTTCGCTTAAGTCAAATTTCAATTTGAAATAGGCCGAGTAAGGGTTAAAGATAAAAATTTTAAATAAATTTTTTAAATTTTTTTATCCTGTTTCAAACCGATTGGGGGGCATCCTCAAGTTTTTTTTCTTAAGAACCACCCTAATGAACATATATCTCAAAAACCAGATATGATAGACAGACACAATTTTCAAGTGTAAACCCTTAAATACTTGCCGTCTTCTTGGGAAGAAATTTCACACGCAAACAACTTTTGTTTTGAAATTAATCTGACAAGAGCGTAACTAGAGAACTGGGACATCTTACGTTGAATTCACATAGTGAACCTGCATAATTTTTATAGCACGCTATTCAAGAGAGATAAAAATTTTTGGAATTTTTTATCAAATTTTTTGTTACAATCAGAATTTTAGCACTTTAATCTTTTTTTTTTTGAAAACACTGTAATTATCACTCTCCGATCGACTTTTTCTGATATTTAACGACATTTATAGACTTCTTACGTGTTTTCTTTCCACGGCACAATTAATATTTTTAAAGATTCAGACCGTATTAGCAAATAAAAATCTAATTTTATTAATAAGTTATAAGCTTAAACTCTATAAAGCAAGGAATGTAATCAAATGCAGCCAAGTTTTATAGGAGTAAATAACCCTTATTTCATTTGAAAACAAAAACCAAAACCCAATAATGCACAATAAAACCCAATGACACAAAATAAGCTGAGATACACGGCGTTAACGCTGACTACAAACACAACACTTCATGTAAATACAGAGAAAGCAATACTTCAGGGAGAACTTCAATTGCGGTATCCAGTGCCAAATAAGAGGTACTCAATTCTCACATTTTGACAGCGACTGTCATGCAATAAATTTAATATTTTACTTGCAGCTTCCAAGCTCTTAGACTACATTTCGCCCATCGTAACTTTCCCAATGAAAACGGTTTATTGCAGTGGTAGTGGTGGTGGTTTTTTTGCTTTGTTTTATGAGAAATTAAGTTGTGCAAAAATCTGCGTAGACTAAAATTTGCAATACGAAGGCAATAGCAGACGTGACATTGCCACGGAAACCTTGCTGGTGACCCCCCAAAAAATGTCAGCTATGTATTTTTACTAGCTATATTCTGATGCTGTGCTTTCGCCTTTCGTCTCAAATATGCAAATGAAGTTACCGAAAAGGCAACGCTTTTCTCATTTCAAATTAAACCAAAGCCGTTTATAATTTTATACGATTTTCACTGGACATTTTTCTTGCATGATATATATTTTATTGCACTTAAATATTGCACTACATATATATGTGTATGTGCCTGCATGTATTTGATAATTTATGCTGTGTGAATGTGCCTGTGACTGGTTGGCGTGTTAGCAGTATCTCTTCAAAACGATAAATTTTTTGTTGGTAATAAAAAATGAATTGGAAATGTAATTCTAAAATATTTCCTTCCAATTGGCTGTGTGGCTGTGTGTGTCTATGTGAGATAATTTATTATATGAAAATTTTTCAATTTGAGAAAATGATTTATATGAACACTACGGAAATGCTTATAAAAATGTAGATGTATCGATTTGAAATTGGATTTATATATTTTGATATTAAAATTTTTATAGAAAAATTTCTTTTAATTCTGTAAGAAAATAACTACTTTCAGCAATTTACTGCAGCGTGTGTACTATTCCAGTTATTGTGACGCTTGCAAGGACAGCAGTTAGTATTAAAGAATAAAAGCATTTTCTTTTATAATAAAAACCACTTATTCATTTGAATCCAAACCCAACTCAAATTTGGACGCATTATTGTCAGTCTTTTAGTCCAAAAAATATATACAAAAAAAGCTGAAACCGTACATTATTGTTTTTTTCTTTTTTGATTTGTTTTAAGTTATAACTTAAATGTTTTATAGTCCTGAAAATTATTCTAAAATATGCCTAGATGAATCAATCGACACCAATAGCATAGTAAATTCGATAAGATAATGGCTTTCCCTAGTAGCAAACGAAAAAATTATCAAAAACAAAGAGAAATGCAGCTTATAAAGCAGCGATGTCTTTAAAATGGCTTGGTAACGTAATTAAAAAGATAATTTGCCTTTGCAGCGTCAGTTTTTTTTTATAATATCTTGCTAGAGAAAGACATAAAACCCTTATAATGAGAGACACAAAAATTGTTTAACATGCAATTTTTAATGCTCAGACTGGGCTGATTTTAAAGACATTAGGTGACATGTGTCCTATGTGTGACTTCACTGTACAGAATAAAGACATACACGAAACATGTCTTTATAAAAACACTCACTAAACATGTCATTATAAGCATGCCACGTATGTGTCTTTATGTTGTATATAACAAAGTTTATAAGGACATAAGGTGGCATGTCTCGTGTGTGTTTTTATACTATAGACATAAAAGCTCCTTGAAAGATATGCCGCCTAATGTCTTCATATTATATATTTTTTGTCTTTTTAAGGCACTTTACCAAGACAAATGTCAGAAAAAAATGATTCGCCTTCAACGTATAATATATCACTGATAGTGAATAGCGTGCAGAGCTATGGATCGTTGGGACATGCGTTCGAGAAAAGCTATGAAAAAAATGATATTGAATAACAAAATAATATTAAATATTCTTTAATTCATTCAAAGCCATCTTTAAGTCTCTTTGTAAAACTTGTAAGAACTTGTCTGGGAACGCAGTCTTTTTACAGTCTTTGTATGGTGTCTTTTAAAGATTTCAGAAATATACTTTAACGAGTCTCTACAAATACAACACAGAGGAGAACATGTCTTTAAGCTTCATACCCCCAATGGCTCTTATAAGCCCCAGGGTTGCCTAGTTGAAATAAATTCTTCTTCTTCCAAAAATAAATTTTGTTTTCCTTAAAATTATAAAAAGTAAAATTTTTTTGCATGGGACCAAAATTGCTTGACTTTGATTTTCCATAAAAAAATACTCCAATTCAAGGCTTTTTCCAAAAATCCTCCAATTAACTACTTTTTCCCAAATTCCTATAAGGCACGCGGCCTTGGCATGCAATTAACAGCCTGGCCGCGTAAAAACCGAACACTTGGCAACCCTTTTCCATATATAATATAGTATGTTGTCTTTCTACTTGTTCTTAACCCGTCACTGCCCGGTACTAGTTCCGCCCATACGATTCTGATGAAATTTCATATACGTCCAGTAATTGATCCAAAATGATTACAAAAAAAAATTTCAGCCTTACACCTTTGTAGACTACTGAGATATTCACTGGGTATTTTCTTACCCATTGGGCGTTAATGGGTTAAAAAAAACTGTAAAAGGACCTATAAAACCTTATTTTTGCTACTACAGTTGCTTAACGCATAAAAATTTGAAGAAGTGTTATTTGGTAACGCTTTAGTACCGCGATACTGATAAAAAAAGTTGGGATTCTGCGGATTAAAATGACTATAATTATTTTTTAATTGCTGAATATTTTACGACCAATAAGTAACTTTATTCAAAAATTACATGGTATGCTCAAATGCTAAACAGTAAGCCCATAAATGAAAATCATACTTATCTAACCCAATATAGCAATCCTAACCAATAGTTTTGTGATAAAGCCATTTTATAAGCAAAAGTCATGCTAGCAATATAATCTTTATACGTACTACCATTGACCCATAATAAATTTTGTGATAATCAAATAAGAAAGTTTTTTGTCAACACATAAATAATATTTAATATATTGCGCAGCTAAAAGCTATTGAATTATAACAATCCGAGACTAATTTTAGTAATTTCACAAACACTCTACACTACTCGCTATTTTATATGTACTGGTATTTGATATTTATAAATAAAAACTTTTGAAAATAAAGTATTTTTTTTTTTTTGTTTAATTTATATTTTGAGATAATAGTAATAAAGATTCGTGCAATTCGAATATAATGCACAAAGCTCAATAAAACTTTGGAAAGTGTCTACAGCCTTGAAAAAAAAAAATTTATATATAATTTCACTAAAAACTATATGATACTTGTATGCTAAAACTTGTAACGTCTATGAAAACAAAATCAATTTGAAAGCCTTTACAAAATCCATTTAAGCCACTACAACTCAACATTAATTTTTAATAATTTAAGAGGTTGGTATACCTTCCTAAAAACAAAATGTTCCAGCAGCAACAGTAGAGTTAATTCTATTTAATCCAAATTTATATGATTTCCTCATGTTAATATTCTTATATACCAAAATAAAAGGCATACGATTATTTAAACTGCCCCAAAAATTGTAATGTGATTTATGCCAAGTTGTGGTCAGTTCAACAAGAACAATGACACAATTAAACAAAAAAAAAGGTTCAGCTTAAGTAAATACATAATTGGTTTCTGATATGCCGACACGCAAACAAACATGCACACACACACAAAAAATACTCATTCACCAGTTTGTCCACAACTGGCCACTTTAATGACCAGTTGGGAGTTAAGAGACAAAAAAAAAAAAAGAAAAATTAACACAATAACAATTTGCATTGCTTTAATATTTTTTTTTATTATTTGCATTTTAATATTTCAATTTATTTTTACAAAAAAAAAAAAAGAAAAAAAAATCATTTATTCAACGACGGCTGTGTAAAGTAGCTGAAGCTGAAATGACAATTTTTGTGAATTTTACTTTTTAAAGTTGTACTTTTTCCATGTTCGGTTTGATTGAACTTTTTATGTATAAAGCAGTTAAAACCCAAGCCACACCAACAGACGTTACTCTGATATATGTCAAAGTTAAATACAGCAACCCTAGCACTTGTTCATACTAACTAATGACCTGGACATAAAACTCACCTCACAGAAGGTTGCGGAGCAAAACCACTCTGCAAATTTCAATGCGTCGGTAAAACATACGAAATATTGCTTTTCTCTTGTGTCTATTGAGATCAAAAAATTTATTAAGTGTAAACTTTGATATGGTTACAGAAACGTACTCGGATTTCTTAGGAAATCAACTAAAATGGACGCGTGGAATTCTAAACAGTTGTAATGACAATGCTTAGTTTGCAGTATAGTAATCAATCAGAGATCTGCTTAATCGGAGACAGACTCATCTCTCAAGCGATTCTTTCTTTTCAATATTCATTCCTCAGAAAAGCTATACGAAATCTTTGCTCGATTAATACCGAGCAATCACATGCAGAGCCGTAGATGAATGCATTTAAACTAAAGCCCAGAAATCTGCAAAAAAGAAAAAATTCAAGCACATTCCTAGTAATATACAGAGAAGTTATCAAGATAAAAATGCTGCTTACAAAGCAGTGATGTCTTTAAAATATCTTGCTATCGTAATTAAAAAGATACCTTGCCTTTGTAGCAAACAAGACGTAAAAAGTCTTTAATATGCATTTTTAATGCTTACAATAAGCTTATTATAAAGACATAAGACAGCATGTGTTACAGTATGAGATATGCCATCACATGGTTTTATAACCATTTTAATATGTGCATAACAAAGTGTTTACAAAGACATTAGGTAACTTGAAGTAGCATATCGCATAAATATCTTAATAATTAAAAAATAGGCCACCAAATATTTTTATATTCTCCATTTTTTGACTTAAAGCGCTTTACCAAGTCATACATATGTGAGAAAAATATAATTTTCCTTGAACGATTTTCATAGATAGCCTAGTGTAGGGTTGGCCATTTACCCTCCCGCGGTCATGAGCTATGAAACGTGCCATCATTCGTCCCGCCGTGCAGTTGCGGATTTCTACGCGCTGGTTCGTTTGAAAAATGAATATGCAAGAGACCTAGTCGGAATCAAACGTGCAAAAACAAAACAAACAAAACTTTAGGTCAAAGACATTATTTCTGCGAAAGGCAATTTTTTACGCATATTTTATTGACTTGTAAAAAAAATGAGAGACTAAAAAAACTGATCTTGTGTGCATCGTTGTTGATGTTGATTCTCGGAAAAGTACTTTTTGTTTTTATTGATGAATTTTGAGTTAAATGAGTTTTTGTGTAGCCATG
Source organism: Meiosimyza platycephala (assembly GCA_963662105.1). Lineage (NCBI taxonomy): Eukaryota > Metazoa > Arthropoda > Insecta > Diptera > Lauxaniidae > Meiosimyza > Meiosimyza platycephala. Next base: position 17,622,280 of record OY759210.1, read on the forward strand.
CGATGCTTTCGTAGTTTATTTATTTATTTACATCAGTGATGCATGAATTTCTACTGGGTAACGTTTTCTTTACGTGGAAAAGACAAAACACATTTATACTCATGTTTTTTTTCGTTGGAGTTCCAACACACATTTATACACATAGTAGCGCAAAATTTTTGTTGTAAACGTCAGCGCGCTATCGACTTTTGGGCACCTCAGTTGGCCATCCCTAGCCTAGTGGATAGAGTGCAGAACTATGAATCGGTGAGACATAGGTTCGAGACCGGGATATAAAATGTAAGCAAAAATTAAATGCGATAAAAAAATTAAATTAAGTATGTATTCGTTTAATATTTCAAAGATCTTCAGAAAACATCTTTAAGTATGTTTTAAAAATACAAATAGAAGGTTTTCTTCGGGGAACCCACTCTTTTTAAACTCTTTGTACGGTGTCTTTCAAAGACCTCAGAGCGATACTTTATTGATTCTCTTTAAATGTAACACGCAAGAGGAAGAGGCTTTTATAAGCCACTATAAAAAATGTATATGTTGTATTTACTTGTATTTAAAAGGTCTGTAAAAAAAAGCCGCAAAACCTTTTTTGGTACTAGCGACGATTACAAACTTGTAGTATTTAAGTAAATATATCGTAAAATCAAAGCCGTTTACAATACTAAAATTTATGATTATATTTCCGATTTTATTTCCGATTCGACCCATTAGCTATGGTTTTCGAATATACGCTATACGCTTCGTGTTTTTGGTACAAACGATTTAATCCAGACGATGATACTTTGTGCGTTATTTTATCATTATGACTTTTGGTGCTTTAAGTAGTTCATTTTGACATCACAGAGCTTAAGCACTCAACAAAAATGTTGAAATATTTTTTAAAGCTAACTAAGTCACATAGTTTTTCATTGTAAATTTTAAATTTTTATTTTCCTCAATTCATTTACTCCGCCAGTTTGCTATCCACTCATTTAAAGTTGTGTCATAGCAGCTTAGCAAATGACTTAATTTCATTTGAACCGAATTTTATATTCTTCTGTTGTAGCTAAAGTTAAAAACAATGTCGCATATTGCTGTTTGCTGCTGCACGCACACACTCGAAAGGATTATTTTAAAGGACACTGAAGTGACCACTGTACGGCACTGTACACATGAAATACAAATACATGCGCGCAGTGTATTGCGTTCACTAGAGATTCGCTGTTATCTACGCGCGATAGGCATTGAGTGATAAATTCGCAAACATGCTAACATGTTCGCTCGTATATCTCTGTATGTGAAAGCCTGTATGTATGTAAGTGTTATTGTGTGTTTGTACTCCTGAGTAAGGATTCATGTTCGCTGCCCCTCGTGTATAATGATGTAAATTAAAGTGTTTTACAATTCGCAAGTTAAGTGCGCTCATAAATAATTTCGACGGTAGTGCTGTGTGCATACAACTTAAGACCCAGTAGGAAAGATGCATAACGAATTATTTTGCTTTTAGTGTATTTTCTTAAAAATAAATAAACTTCTAATTCAGAATATTTAAAAATAAATATTAGTTCGTGGAAAAAAAAATCAGTGCTTAGATAAAATCATTCAAAAAGCTTTAGGATATTAATTGCATGACATTGTTAAGGCAGTGTTTCATACAATTTTTTATACAGTCTATATCAATATCAATTGATCTAGGGGAAACAGTAGCGAAAATATACTGCAGAACATGATATTCAAATCTCCTACACTTTCAGTTGAATTGATTTCTACTTGGGTTATTACCAAAATGTGATAGTATGTGTGTGTGATTGTGTTATTGCACTTCCACGAGTGAGATAAATTTTAAATTTGATTAAGTAAATTCCGGAAGTTTTTATTGTATTTGTTTAAGTAAGCGTTTTCACTTTATTCTGTATATCCTGTATGTCCTGTTTATCTTTGTTTGTACTACATAAAATATCTGTTTGTATGTACTTTTGTATTATAGTATATAGTAAATTAATGGATTTTTAATTGTCTGTGGATGAAAATTCGCCAATTTTTATTATTACGCGCACAATTGAGTTATCGCCAGGGAAGTATAAATTTTCTTGAAAATTAACTACTTGACTATGTCAATGCTGAGTTATTGTACCGTGTCTACATAAATTATTTAACTACCAACATTTAATTGGATATTTATATTGTACAAATAAATTTTTACTGTACAAATCAATTTCATAAATATTTTGTATTTTATATTAAAAATATTAACAGAATTTGGAAATCTGTTAAACTACTGAATCATTTTTGTTGTTGAAAAAAAAGAAGCTTTTAATACGGCTACGGACAAAGAAATAGCACACTCTGTGTTAGTTTTAAAGAAGTCATATATCTCCTTCTTAATATATAAAAATTTTGTGTCACGTTGTTTCTCCCAGATAAACTCTGTAACTATTCAACCAATTTTTATGAAATTTAGCTTATACATTTCTGTAATTTGGTTTAACTTAGAACAAAAGATAGTTTTTATTTATATTTAGGGTGGCCCTCTTACAAAAATATTTTAAAAATAGCATTTTCACAAAGACTACTCAATTCATGCACATGGTATTTACACCTCGTGTCATTTATGTTAAGAATCATAGCTTAGGCTATAAAACTTTTGCTTAAGGTGCATATTTAGGGTGGCCCTTATACAGACATATTTACAAAATGGCATTTTCAATAAGACCGGCCAATCGATTCATATGGAATTTACACCACGTGGCTTTCATATTAAGAGGCATTGCTAAGGCTACAAAACATATTTTCAAAATAGCATTTTCACAAAGACCGGTCAATCGATTCACATGAAATATACGCCACGTGTCTTTTACATTAAGTCGAATAGCTTAGGCTATAAAACTTATATTTACGGTGCATATTTAGGGTGGCTCCCATACAAACATATTTTTGAAATAGCATTAATACAAAGACCAGTTAATCGATTCACTTGGCGTGTGTTTTAGGTTAAGAGTAATAGCTTAGGTTACAAAACTTTTGCTTAGGATGCATATTTAGGGTGGTCCTTATACAAAAATATTTTTTAATATGATTTTCACGAAGACCGGTCAATCGATTCACACTGAATGCACACCACGTAGCTTTTATATTATATTATATTTTATATATTATATTTTATTTAAGGTGGCTTTCATACAAACATATTTTAAGAATAGCATTTTTACAAAGACCACTTACTTACTCGATTCACTTGGAATTTACACCACGTGGCTTCTTTATTAAGAATAATAGCTTAGGCAATGAAACTTTTATTTAGGGTGGCCCTTATACAAACGTATTTTTAAAATATCATTTTCTCGAAGACCATTTAATCGATTCCTTTGGAATTTACAGCACGTGGCTGTTATATTTAGAGGTACATACTTAGAGTGGCCCTCATACAAAAGAATTTTTTAAATAGAAACTTCACGAAGATTTCATAATTGTTTCTTAAATGTTTCTAATGGTTTATGGAAGCTTTCTGCAAAGTTTGGTTTAGAAAAATGGGCAGTGACAAGCCCTCTAAAATAAAACTAATCTTATTTTATCAAGTGCTGGACTTAGATGAATGGGACTTGATATAAAAAGTACGTGCAATAGTAAGTTTCGCTGGAAAAATGAGCTGTTGCGCTATACAACATCCGGAACACCACCGAAAAGGGCAGTACAACGTTTGCCGGGACAGCTAGTATATAATATATTTTAAAAAATATTTGATTTATTTAAATAAGAATTTTATGTTGAATTCGTAGGCTTTGAATCAACTCATAAAAGAATTTAAAGTTGGCCGAAATATCACACTTATAAAGACCTTTAAAAATAAAAACATCTTATTGGGAAACTTACTGGAAACAATTTTTATTTACTAACAATGTAAATACCACGATTTTTTATAGTTGGTTGACATCTACGTATGAATTATCAAGACTTCTGAATTCCTGTCCAAAGTTCATCTAAATTTAATATCAGGACTTTAAGTTAGCCGGTCCAAAACTTGAATTTTTTCCAGCCGCTAGCCAGTTTTTGTTCACCTTTGCTGTATGCTTTGGATAATTCTATGTGTAAGTGTACGTATAGTATGTATGGTATATATATCGCGCACACGGCTCAACGTATGAAACTGATAATGCACAAATAAAAATTTCCGAATTTTTTTTTTGAAGCTGTCAAATGGTAGCCGTGCTAAAATTTTCAGGATTCTTTTTTTTAAATCCTTGTGATAGGAAATTAAATTGATTGAAGAAGTATCCACTACTTGCACTTTGTTTTACATTGCTTACTTTGATCTCACTTACACAGAGAAAACCGATTTATTTGTGTATATCGAGACTTGGTTATAATTAACATATTATATATTTGATGTAGGTGAAATAAATATTTGAAATGAGCAACATGTTGCACATTCTGCTGAATTGAATAATATTGTTGGAATAATTTTATATTTGGTAATAATTAATAAATCATATTTTGATTGAAACAAACATTTCTTTATAGCAGACATTCACTTGTTAATTATCATCTAATCATACATTTAATGGAAGAAATGTATTGTGTCAATTTGTGCTTAAATCTGATGACCAACTCGGATATTTTAAAAATATCGATTCACAAATAAATCGATATTTCTAATATTTTCACATTCTTACATTGACTGTCATTGGTATTTACACAATCATCAATAACTAAAATGCCTATCAAGCAGTTGATACTCAAAGGATGGTATAATTGGAAATTTCTCAATGAATGAGAATGGTACAGCGTTTCGATTTGCATATCTATTTTAAAAACTTAGCTTCAAAATTATCGTTTTTTTTTTCAAAATTTTTAGCAAAAGTGCTTGAATTTGAAGAATATAAATGGAACGTTTCGTCGAATTCCGGATATCTCTACTTTCACCATCTGAAGATGTTTGACACGTTTTGTTGAAGTGCTGAAAACGATGAAGAAATTCCAGTTTATTCGCAAAGCAGTACAATGCACATGTCTGCGAATGGCAAAGATTTAAGTAGCAATGCTTTTATTGTCTCCATGACTAAGTCATTAGCGAGGGTTCCACTAGAAACAATCCATCCAGACGAGAAATTTTTTAGTCGGTAAAGTCCCGTACTTATACCTTCAAAGTTTTCAATTCAAAATAATTATTTTAAATTCTATGCACACGCCATGTTAAATTGAAAAATCTATTTGTGAACACAAAGTTTTGAGAGCCAGCTGGGTAAATATGCGCAAAAATATAAAAAATTTTCACAAACTTTAAATCTTTTGTGCACAAAGAATGAAATGATAGCAATTTTTTTTTTTTAAAAAACTTAACTTCCATTCTGTTGTCTTTAGCTGTGTCAATATCCACATCACTCCACATGTTTTACATTTTTCACCATAACTAAAAAGCTATTCAAGGCTAAATAAGAAACTAACAGCTGCTCCAATAAAAGCATATAAATTGAAATAATTTAGTGTGTTTCATGTTTTTTTTTTATGTTTTTAATAAACTATATACCTGATATCACAATTAATCTGCTTGGGTAACTAACAATTCCTTCTAATTATTATAAAGTTCGTATATTAATAAAAATGTTCATATACTATAAAAATAAAAATTTAAAAATAAATTCTTTCGTCAACGTGAAGTGGGCGCACGGAAATCATTTAGATTACCAGCCATACTTAGCTCCTCAACCTCAGCTACAAATGTTAACTAATTAAATTCAATAGAAACTCATTGGTAATCAATGAAAATCAGACGCGAACGTCACAAATCGCCGCCTTAGTAATTTAGATAACAACGTTGCAAATACAGAAATTTTCTTCTTTTCTTCTTTTATCAACTCTTACAGTTATAGGAAACATAAAATCATACAAAGCAGAGAGAGAAATATTAAATAATAAATAAAAGTTTACAACTGATGTGATATGCTATATGTTTAAACAAGACTTAATCTCAAAAAGTATTTGTTAACAATTCACAATAAAATTTAATTTAGTAGTTAAAATTGAAAAGATGAGAGTTATACACTTGTCAGCTGCTTTTTTTTAGTAGTTGGTGCTTACACTTTAATCGGACATTTGTACATAACATTAATTTTATCAATATCCTTTTGACTCATACCAGTACGTTGACCAATTTGGGCCGTAGGATCATTCGGCACTATCGTATCCTCGCCATTAATTGAAAAGGCACCTGGTCGATAATGTAAACAACTATTATAGTCATAACCGACACCAAAATCGGTAACAACATCGGGCTCATATCTTTGGAAGTTGAATTCTTTGCCCGGTATAACATTTTTATATATTACTTCGATGTATTCATCACGAATGGCAGAGCTTTGTTCATGATAGAATCCTAATGCGTGCATACTTTCATGTAGAATGGTACCACGTCGGAAGCAACCTTCATTAATGGGGAATGGTTCCAAATTCATTTCTTGCACTTTTTCCAAATATCCAACTGCAGTGTAGCAACCACCGGGCTTGGAACTTATTGCCACATAGTGCTTTTGAGTATCATTAGCTTGACGAAATTTAACGCAGGTATTTGCTTCGATAGTACGGAAGCCTTCCATTATAAAGTTTAAATGAATGGTTTCTGCAAGGAAATAATAAAATGAGTTTAGTTTTTTTTTCTTGTAACACTTTTTCGATATTTTTCACTGAATATGAATTTCAACTAAATTATGAAAAAAAATATTGCCAAGATGTCCCTTAAAAGAGGTAACCTATGTACTAGGGTTTCATCAACATATCTTACTTCGCTGTTTCGTAATTGTTTACAAGCAGTCCCGGATTTAACTTACAGGCACACTAGGCCACTAGGCTTAGGGCGACAAGAATTTAGGGGCGACAAATATTGGAAACATAAAAAAATTATTTAAAAATGGTAATGCATTATAATGCATTGGTGATGGCCAGAGTTACACAGGGGAAAAAAATGCGAATACTTGGAATGTCGCCCCCTAAAAAAATGTTGACAAGAAAAAAAAAAAAAATTTCTCACTTTTCATATTAAACCATTTTTTTGTCCATATTCACCAGTGAAGAAGGGCGGCTATTTGTGAACGGCCTAAGGGTGGCAAATTTCTAAATCCGCCTATTTCTACCACGCCTATTTTTAAAAATCATGCAACATTTTATATGAAAAGAAACTAAACTTTTTGCCTAAAGTTCACATATTGTCTGACCCTTTATTTTGATTTTTTGAGTTTAATTTTTAAATTAAATTGTCATTTAAGCGTTCTAATAGTAGTAACCGTTCACAAAATAACTGAAAAAATTGAGTTTTCACTTACTTTATCGTAAAAATGGGTGTTTAAATTTGAGGTATAATTTTAAATTTTCCGCCAGTTTTTTTAAAAAGTACCAGATTACAACGCTGCTTTTTCAGTTATGAAATAAATACTTTCCGGTTAGTTAAAAAGGGATCACCACATGAGTGAACGACATGTTCTTATTATGAAAAATTTATTTTAAATATGTTGAAAGTTATTCAGAAGTTGGAAGAAAATTTTGTTCAAAATACGTTAGAGGAAATGCTTGACAAACCGTGCAATTAAGCTTGTCACTGGTAAGTTTGAAGAAATTGGTTCAGTTCAAGATCAGAAAAGCAGAATTAATCTTCGTAACGGTTGTTTAAGCTTTTACCACAAGTGTTGTTGAAGAAACAAGGACATCAATTCGTCTTCGTTCACTCAAATTAAAGCTCAAACCAACAACTTTGATCACTATTTTACACAAAGGTTTTCACAGGCCCGGATTTAGAAATCTGCCGTCCTTAGGCCAGTCAGAAATTGCCGCCCTCCTTCACTACTAAATATAGACCTTTTTTTTTTTTTTTGCTTGTAGGTAATTTAGTGCATACAATCCCAGTATTTGCACTTTTTTTCCTCCTGTGTAAATAAATTTAAAAAATTAAAAAAAAAAAAAATTCACAATATTTGCCGCCCCTCTAAAATCGTGCCGCCCTAGGCACTGGCCTAGTGTGCCTATAAGATAAATCCGGCCCTGGCTCTTCATGTCAAAATACAGTACAAACAAGAAGTATTTCTTCTTATGGTGCTTCTTAAAGAGTTAAGTTTATGCGAATAATCCTCAAACTGTTCAACACTTCAAAAACAACATCATCAGGGAAATATCACTAATTGAACCAGCATTCTCCGAAAAAGTTATTCAAAATTTTAGTAAAAAATTGGCAGCCTGACGAGCTACCAGAAGAAGCCACTTGAGCAACGTTTATTTTTTATTATTAAACGGAACCAATGTACTTTAATTAACAATAAAAAAAAATAAAAATATCACACAATTTATGTCTTTCTTTTGAAATTTAAAAAGATACATCGAATTTGAACACCCTTCATAAACGATCAATTACACAAAATCAATGAGTAATTTGTGAAAAATATAGTACTGCTTAACAGCGAGCACTTGGCACTAAGCTAAAATTTTTTGTTGATATGAAGCAATTTATCCAAGTGTTTACTTGTTGGTATTGGGAAATCCATGTTGGATTTACCTACTTTTGTTTTCTTTATCAATACTTTTGATAGCTCTTGAAATACCACAGTATTTTGAATAAACACTTGAAGATGTACTTTAATTATTATCATTTTGGCAATATTTTAAAATATATAGTTTCCAAATGCACTTCCTTATTTTAATAAAATCTTAACTTGCCCGATCGATGCGCTTACCGAATATATTCAATTTAAAACTTACCAAATTCCTGTCCAATAATCTTATAGTAAACCGTGCGATCAGGCCACCTGCGAGTCGTTGATAATAATCCATTTCTTGGTGCAATACCGTTTCGTAACAGCAATCTTTGTGCTTCGGTTAGCAACATATCACCTTCATCCATACCAGCTGATTCTTCAGGATCAGGTATACCAGCTGGTAGCACTGCTGGAGCAACATTTGCTGCTCGCTGCACCGCTCCCGGCACATTTGTTAGCAGTATAAATAAAATTATTACGTTTAAACACCTCAAGAACATTTTGTCGAATGATGGTAAAATTTTAATAGCCAGCGAATAGAACCGTTCGGTTTGTGTTGGAAAACCTTAATGCTTTCGATTGCTATTTTAAAACAGTTTTATTCAAGTGAGATATGTTATCATTGCGATTTCTAAACGAGTTAACTACCATTGCTATTGTTGTTTTGCTTGATTTCGTACCTTTGATTATACCAAAGATACTCATGTGACGAGGGAATTTTTATGCGTTTGTATAAAAAAGCAAATTACAAACAGAAACAGAAAAAATGTGGTGAAATAATATATCTATTGTACATGTAATGAGTTGAAAAGAATGTGTCTTAAACTATTTGGGAGAGTAAAGCCAGACTAATGATCTTTCTTTCTATATACAATAGAGTGTAAAATGTCAAAGTTCCATATATATAAAAATTTGTTTCTTTTGTAATCATTAAAAAAAACAACAACAAATTGCAAAGTTTTTATTATCTTTATCGATGCTTACTATCTTAAAAAATTCTGATGAGAAATTCCCATTTTTTTTTTTTTTTTTTGAATTTATGACTTTTTCGAAGTATTCACATATTTTTTGATTGTATATAATTAAGAAATTTAAAATTTCCACTAACGGAAGAAATGAAACGAAAAAACGAAAGTTTAGATATCATATGAGTCACTTAAACTTCATTGTGGCCGCGTCTGTCTGGCATGAATTAAGACTTCATCAAGTAATAACTCAAGAAAGATGTAGGATATGCAAAATGATAGTGTAAATACACTTTGCTAAAATCGATTTGCTGGACTTGATAACAACACATCTGAGTTAAAAGACAAAAACAGGAACGACTCCAAAAATTAAACTTTCTCAGTCTCCTTCCATTTACCAGCGTGAACATAGTGCTCATGCTCTTCTACACACTGGGATTCCTGAATTATCAACTCAAAAAATAAAGCATTTTGGCTTTCAGTAATCAATCGGGTACAAAATACATGAAGCTCAGAGTAATATAAAGTAATCCTCATGAATTACTTGGAGATTACTCCAGAGGCTAACTTCTTTCCAAATGGAAATGTTTCAAGTTCGTCGCATTTCTAGATATCAAAGCCGATCGGAATTTTTAAAATCCCATATAGCTGTTTTGTCAAAAGTTGTCTTGATTTAAAACAAAATTCAATATGAGAATACAAAAGCAATTTTAGATGATATCCACAGATCAAACAAAGGCGAATCCAGTAAGATTATTTCTCATCCCATCAAATAAAAATCGCTATTGCAAACTATTTATAAAAAAAAAAATTTGTTTTCATTAAACCCAGAGCTAATTTTATATTCCGGAAAATTTTCATGCAACAATGATTCAACTTATACCGAAATGATTTGTGATATACGCTATTAAAAATCTACCCGGAGATTTCAAGTTCTAACTAAATGCGTTTTGGTAAAGATTATCCCGTGTCACTGGTTACAATCGAAATTTCTTTTATCATTTGAGGCTTTTATTTATTATGAGGCTGGTTTTTTTCTCATTCAAAGACTCTTCCACACATAAAAAAATTAAAACCCGGATTTGTTCCAAAAACAAATCTTTTATTACAATGTCGAGCTACCCCGCGATTTCCTTATTCAAATATAGTTTTTGAAGTAGAACTGCTAAGTGCTAGTGATACTAAGTTATATATTCCGGTTATATGGAAATCAGAATAGTGAAGCAGAGAATATAGCGGCGGTTGTTTAGAGTATACGCGATGACTCTGATGAATCGATGAAGGATCTTGGCTTAAAAGCATACCAGATTCAACTCGTTTAGGATTTGAAGGCCGAACTTCCTAAACGTGACCATTTCAGCTTTTGGGCTCTTTAAAAATATTGAAAAAATTCACTGCTTTTGACCAAAATTTGGTTCAGCGATGGGGCAGGCCCATTTCTGGTTTAATGGCTATGTCAATAAACAAAATTGCGATCTTTCGACTGAAGAGTAACCTGAAAAAGTTCAAGCGTTGCCACTAAATTCAATAAAGCAATGATTTTGTGTGGCTTATGGGCTCGTGTTAGGCTAGTCATCATTCAAATTTCTTTAAAAATGAGACCAGCTGGAACGTTATGTGGATGGTTCCCGTTATCCTGACATAATAACACAGGCACACAAAAAAAAAAAAAAAAAAATTCGTGACCCAGAGGGTAGACCCCCCTCTATTACTACATTTTCAAGGTCGCTAAATCCAAATATGACCTTCAAAAATGGTTTCAATTGTCAGTTTTCCCGCTACCATTCCCTTGGGGGTTCGAAATTCAAATTGGCATACAAAGTTGAAATGGATGTGCTCTAAGTTTCTTCGCATGGTAAAACCGAAAATGATAACAAAAAAAAAATTCGACTTTTCCATCACCCTCTAGCGCCCCTTTATTACGCCTAAAATCATGGGTCAAACTTCAATTTTCATGCGAAATTGAGATGGATGTGCATTTCTATGTTTTTTGGGGCGCTGGAACCGAAAATGACAACGAAAAGTAAATTTGACCTTCCCATCAACATCTAGCCCCCCCCCCATTTTTATTTTTTTTTATGAAAATTAAAGTTTCAACCCCTTTCTAAGGGTAGTAAAGAGACGCTAGGGGGTGATGGAAGGGTCGGACTTATTTTTTGTTATCATTTTCGATTTAAGCATGCGAAGAAACGTAGAAATGCACATCCATTTCAACTTTGTATGCCAATTTTAATTTCGACCCCCAAGGGGTTGGTAAGGTGGTGATAGCCGGAAAACTGGCAATTGAAATCCTCTGGGACACGAGATTTTTGTTTTTGTGTGCCTGTGCAATTAACTATTTTCTGCAGAAATTACAGCATGTTTGCGATTGCATTGCAGTGCACAGAAAGCGATTCTTATATTCTCATATAAAAATGAAAATAATAAATTGAAAAAATGAAGCAAAATTTTGACAATATAGGGATTTCCGTGTACGAACTATGTCAGAAGAACAAGAAATAATAAAAAGGTGCTCATATTTGCAGTGTTGTATTCCACTCAAAATAAACTACAAGGTAATTTTACTATGAAACTGTGAATATGCCTACTCTTTTTTCGGCACAATTCGGTAAAATTTTTTCTTTTCATTTTCATATTACTAACCACAATAGTTTTCAAGTACTTTATTATTATTTGCATTATTTCGAATTTCACCACAATATTGAATTTCAATTAAAAAAATTCACAATTTAACCAATAAATACTCATTCATATTTATAGTTGATATGAAATGACGTGCCAAATACGCGATGATTTACAGGGGATCTTCAAAAATGCTGCGATATTTAATGGTGATTCACATGAGTTTGGCTTGTGGATGAAAGAAAAACAATTACATAACGATTCAACTTTGATTGGGGTGTGGAAAATGTGAGTAGGTAAATTTTTGAAAATATTTTCGTTTTCATTTCTAAGTATTTAAATGAATTTTATGCTTTTCACTGTTTATGGAATTAATCGTAAAATCCACAAGTGATTTTAGAGAAGATATTATATACACAAAAAATAGCTAGTTAGTGTGGATTAGATTCTGGCAATTTCATTAGAATGCATTTCTTTATATATGACGAAGCAGCTCCCATGACCGTCCAAGCAAATAACTATGTCATTGGCTTAAACAAGACGTTACCACTAGTCATAATATCAATTGACCGCCAAGACCGTGTGATTTGAGGCGGCAAGACTACTTCATGTACGCAAAAAACTCTCCAACTCTAGAGCAATTAATAACATAGTGTACTTTCGTAGAGTAACGGCTCGAAAATTATATCGAAAGGATTTAGTCCTGCCGGAGAACACATGTTTGATCTTTCATATACTTTGCAAAGCACAAAATCGATAGCCCGATATTTTTTTTTATTATTTTCTTATTTTTAAACGATTATACAACCGAATGAAGAACTTTAGTTTTGTTTGAAATTAGTTTATATTTTACAATGTTATAAAAAGTTAAATTAATTTATCATTTCCTTTGATTTTCTGATGATACTTAGGTGTGCTCATATGCTTAAATCAGTTCGAAAAAAAAACCGAAAAAAGAGTTAAAAAACTTTTCAGGAATAAATACATAAATTTAAAGCAATTTTCAATAAAGTTTTGAATTATCTTTAGGCTTATCAGCTTGAAATGTTTTAATATAAATACATACATAGCGCCAAAAATGATGAGTAAAATGCGACTAATTTTCTGATAATGTGTTATAATAAAAGATTATCGAAATTGTTGTATTACTATATGGTTAAAGTGCGCAAGTTGTGGAACAAGAAATACAAATTTTGTATTTGATTGATAGCCAATAGATAATAAGCAAAATACTCGGTTACTTAAGGGGGCAGGGGCAGTCAGAGGCGTGAAAAATAGAGCATTTTCAATAATTTTTTATTTGGTATTAATTTAACTTATTTAATAAAAGTGATAATATGGCATCATTACATGTTTCATTCATGTTTCAACTTGACTTGACGAAAAAAAAAAAAATTATAAATAAAAAAAGTTATAGCTGGCTGTGTTGGACCCTGTCCCATACAGAGTGTCTTGCGGTGACCATCACAAATCCTTGGAAAATCATTTAAAATCAATCGGATAAGAAAAATTAGTTATTTAAATAAATAACCTAGTGCCTGATCGATGGTTTTTTTTAAATCAACAAAATTGGCGGCCTCAGAAAATTTACCTCCAAATTTTCGGGAAAATACCAACAATTAATTTTTCATAAAAAATCGATATTAAAAAAAAAAATCCTTCAATCAGGAACACTAGTCCCTTAGTATGTTTTTCAAAAGCAGTATAAATTTCAATGAAATCTATCAAGCAGTTTTCGAGTTACAGTGGTCACCAGTTCCGAAAACATAGTTTTGAGAAAAACGACGAGAAACACATGAATTTCCGTACTCTTACTACCGAGAGCCCTTTGGTTATTACCGAATAACTCCAAAAGTCATTGTCATTTTGGCCCAAAATGGCCAAAAATCAACCTATACAGGGTGAACAATTTTTTTTTGGTGTAAACGATAAAACCCACGTCACCTCCTGTATTTGAGGATACTGAGCACGATGGTGGTGTTATATCTTCACACCGACTTGCCCGCACCCCGCCCCCCCCCCCAAACAGCCAACAACCACCACAAAGGACCCAAATTTCCTCTTTGACGCGCAATTTTATCAAGTAAAGTATATGGTGATTTTTGGCCATTTGGGGGGTGTGGCATACCCAAAAGAAAATTTGAACACCACCATCGTGTTCAGCATCGTCGAAAATGGGGGGTGACCAATACCGATAAACAATGCGAAATATGTGAATTGCCCATTTAGGGGGTGTGGCATACTGGAAAAAAATTTAAAACACCACCATTGTGTTCAGTATCCTCGAAAATGGGGGGGGGGGTGACAAATATACCGATAGACGGTGCGGAATATGCAATTTCCACATATTTGGGGCGGTTTTTTGAATTTTTTGGGGGTGTGGCTAACTCCAAAAAAATTTTAAACATCACCATCGTGCTCAGCATCCTCGAAAACGGGGGGTGACAAATATTATACCGATAGACGGTGGGGAATATGCGATTCCCCAATTTTGGGGGCGGTTTTTGGTCTTTTTGGGGAGGTGTGGCACACTCCAAAAAAATTTTAAATACCGCCATAGTATTCCGCATCCTCGCAAATGGGGTGCGACAAATATTTTACAGATGAAAGACGCGAAATATACTTTTTCTCTATTTTTGGGGCGGTTTTTTGCATTTTTTGGGGGTGTAGCCAACTCCAAAAAAATTTTAAACACCGCTATCGTGCTTAGCTTCCTCAAAAACGAGGGGGGGTGGTAAATATTATAGCGATGGAAGGCGCGCAATATGCGATTTTCCCTATTTGGGGGCGGTTTTTGGCCATTTCGGGGGGTGTGGCATGCTCAAAAAGAATTTTAAATACCACCATCGTGTTCAGCGTTTCCGAAAACAGGGGGAGAAAGTGGTCTGGATGCTGCTTAAAATATTTGTATATTTTTCCGACTCACAGAATGAACTATTAAAATTGTACAAGCAATTGAAAAAGATCAGCATATCCAATATCAAATTAAGTCAAGTGGACGGCTTGCTGATGAAGCAACAACAACAGTCAGGGATCTCGAAACTCCTAGTTTCGATAAAGTCTGGCAAGCTTGTCAAACGATCAGTGAACAAATAAGTGATGCTTTGCAGTTTAAGATCTTCGGAGAGTCTTCGAAATATTCCTAAGCTCTAATAGCTAATTAGGGGCCGTTCAAATATTACGCAACGCAATTTTTGAAGATTTTTGAGCGCCCCCCCCCCCTTCTCCTTAAACGTTACGGTATCAGCCAAGTGACCATGTTTACCTAAAAGTCACAATTATATTGCGCAATATACCGGAAAGTGACTCTAGCGACTTTTGCGATAATAATAAATAACTCGCAGCATAACGTGTTGTTCGAATCCCCCCCCCCCCCCTAAAATGCGTTACGTAACACTTGAACGGCCCCTTAACTGACAAAATATTAACTTCACAATAGAAAAGAATTTAATATTTTTCATGAAGAATTTTATGTTCGTTGTAATAGACTTGGTCCCCTTTGTGTAACATATTTCTTTCACGAGATGTAGACGAAACTGTTGAGACATAAAGAGATAAAAAAAAAGTTCAATCACCCTCAATGTCTCAATATTCACTTAATACTCTCAATATTCTTTTGTATATTCACAGTGTATCTAGAAATTTAGCTAATACCAAAAGGCTTCGGGTTCTCTCTGTTGGTGTAACGCTAGGCGAAATGTGGATTGCTTAAGTTGTCATTGTGTGCTGTCATGCAAATCGCCCAACAGTTCCGTGGTTTTTTTGTTTTCTTGAATCGTTTGTGTTATGTTTACAGCACTCTGATCTTCATGTCATTATGTGGGATTTTTGGAATTTGAAAAAAATTTACGAAACATTTGAACTATTTGAATAGTAATTTTGCTTATGTTTCTATCAAAAAATGTATCAATTGAAATTTTTAAAGAGACTTAAATTATATTTTCAAATAAAAGTAAACATAAAATTTATTTTCTAGAACTTCTATAACCACTTGAAAAATATAATTAAACATTAAAAAAACAAAAATCGGAAATACGCACATACCCTATCAAATAATTGACCCTAAATTGCGTTTTATTTTTCATTTGTAGACACTAAATAATAAATCAATTAAGAAGTGCAATGAATTGATGGAATGTAATAACAGCAGTCAACAAACCTCTAGAAAAGTTCAGAGACGTACGTGCTATCATTGGTCGATTTATCGACGGACAAATTTAATTCAAATATATTGATTATTTTTAATGATTAAAATTAACAAGTGATAATGAATTACTCAGCAACGAAAAGAAGCAACAAAATCAAAAATCGTTCAATGATACCACCGATACTGAACAACTGAACACCAGTAATCGTTTGTACGAATATATGCTACATGATGATAAGACTTAGATAATACGAATATTTAATATGACGTCTACTTATCTTTTCAAATGAAACAATATTTTTCAATTAACCATATCAATTTTGTATATGAACAGATAAAATAAATTGGCCAATTGGAGAGATAAGAATGTTATTAAAATGTCGATAAGTTTGTTTAAAAATATTGTTTGACACCTTCAAAAGTTTTGCATACTTATGGGGGCTAACTTTATTAAAATTAATTTATATTATTTGTAAAATAAGATATCTAAAATCGGATGTATATTTTATTCCATACTTTCAATAATATCATTTATGTCGTCGATACTTGCAATTTTGTTGTACTTAAAAACTTTGATATCATGCAAAATATAGCTAATTTTTCAAATGTTGATTACTGCCATATCATCAATCTTTTCAAAAGAATCATTATATGTTTTATGTACTCGATTCCGTACATACATTTAAACAATATTTTCAGAAATATTAAAGCCAATGATTCTTTCAATGTCACCGATGCTTCACCGATGTCATCAATGAGCAAACACAGTCGATATTATCAAATTTCTTAGGAAGCTGAATACAAATCTCATGGTTCACTTTACTCATTTTCTAGTTCTGAGAAGCCAATTTTATAGCATTGGTCCTTAACGAAATCCTACCAAAAACTTGAATTTGGTTTGATCTAGGAAGCTGAAAATTCGGGAGCATTTTTTTAAGCTACAATGCTCACGGTTGTCAGGAAGGCGAAAAAATTTTCGTCACGATAACGACAAAAACCAGCTATGCTATGCTAATGCAGCTATTTGTAAAGGATGGGTTTTGGGAAAAATATCCCGCTAGACACCAAATCGTAGCTGTTCATTTGACCAATTTTTGGCTTTAGGTCAAAAAACCCCCAATGAGGAAAAAGACGATATGTGAGTTTAATTATACCGATGACTTTCTTTTGAAGAAAAGCGTAGAACTGATTTTTAACTTTGTGATCTTTATTTTAAAAATCAAAAATAATCGTAGTTTTGGATTTTTATTTTTTCGTTCAAAATTTATCGTAGTTTTGAATTTCTATATTTTTTTTTTTTTTTGATCGATAATAATCGTAATCTTTTGCTCAATCCAAAATAATCGTTATTTTAGATTGCTTTGCTTTTTTGAGATTCAAAATTACGGACTTGAATTTTTTCGTTCAAAAATAATCGTTATTTTGGATTTCTATTTTTGTAGATCCAATTCAATCGCTATTACAGATTTTTATATTTTTAAATCACAAATAACTGTAATTATGAATTTTTAATAAAAAAAAATGTTTATATCTTTAGATCCAAAAAAATCGACATTTTGAACTTTGATTTATTTTATCACAAGCCATAAATTTTCAATGTTTTTTGACTTTTGTCGATGCATCTCGAAAGCTTCTGCCTTTCTTTGTGTTTTCCGTAGTTTGCGAACATTAGAATTTTTTCGATAATTTTTCTTAATTTTCGATAAATTTCCATACGTTTATACTTTGTCAGAGATTTTCGATAGTAAATAACTATTTTCGATTATTGCAATGTTCGATTATGATCGTTTTTTTTAGGTAAGATTCGATAATTTTCAATGGTTTGTGACAATGGTTGACATTTTTGGCAATTATTGACACTTTGGATGAGTTTCGTTGTTTTCCGAAATGTTTATATTTTTTTTATGGTATATACCCACAAATATCGACTTTTTCAATGTTATTTACCTTATTCGACATGTTTGAAGTTTTCAAATATCATAGAACATTGAGAACAATTTTAAAACATCGATGACGTCGAAAACCATTAAAAAAATTATCGAAAAAAACGATAAAAAATTTAAGTTCACTTTTCGAAAATTATCGAAAAAAATCGATTAATGTCAGAACTTATCAAAGAGCATAGAAAAAATCGATAAAAATCGAAAGCTATAAAAAAAAAATACATACATATATCGTATATCAATGAACTTCGATATGTCAAAAGTATCGAAAAAGCCCAAATATATCGAATTGTAATAAAGAACAGAGTGAGTCCCAAATTAAATTCGTAGGCACAAAATGCCCTCGGCGATAGAAGTAGAAAATGACGGATATATGATTACGATTACTATATAACAAAAAAAAAAAAAAAATAGAATTAAACAAAAAACGATTATTTTTAATCGAAGAAAATTTAAATCCGAAGTCAAAAATTACGATTATTTTTGATCGAAAAAAATAAAAATTCATAATAATTGTTATTTTGGCTCGAACTAAATTAAGATCCAAAAAAATAAATATAAGTCCATTTATACCGATTCTACTGATTTATAGTGATTTCTGTCATAAAAATTAAAATCGTTGATCACTGATCAATTGAAACACCTTGTACTACGAGTACATTAACGTTGATTTCTTTACTTTCAATTTTCATTTTTGACAAAATAAACATATTAAACCATTGATGACGTAAGATTATTTCAATTTTTTTATAAAGTAAGACAAAAGTGAATTAAATTTTTTTTTTATTATTTTTATTTAACAGCATTCCTACACCAACTCTGACGCTTAATAACCTACTGGACATTTATACATAATATTAAGTTTATTAATATCCTTTTCGCTCATGCCACGACGTTGGCCCATAACATCTCCTCCGTCTTGAAGTGGAACAATAGTCTTTTCTCCATTTATAGAAAAAGCATAAGCAGAATAATGCAAAACACTGCCATAATCATATTCCTGACCGTAATCATCAACAGTCTTATCGTCATATTTGTTAAAATTATTGATAGTACCAGCTTGAATGTTGGCCGGTTCAATACGTACATAATCATCACGATGTGAATCGCTCTGCATATGATAGAAACCTAAAGTATGGAGCCATTCATGTATGACGGAACCCAATCGGAAACAACCAGTATCGAGCGGATAGATAGCCAAATTATATGTTTGTACGCGTTTTAAATAACCAACACTGGAATAGCAACCATCACTATAACCAGTGATACTGACGTAATTTGTGATACCAGCAGTAGCTTCCTTAAAGCGAATGCAAGAAACTTCCTCAATAATTCTCATAGCACGATAGATGTAACTCAGATGTTCATCATCTGCAAAAAGATAGCAAAGGTTGATATTTTTTTGTACTGTAAGCTTATTATATGTGATTTATTTATTTACCAAAGAAATTAGGAGTAATATTATAGTAAACTGTATTATTTGGCCATCTATAATTGGTATTAACCATGCCATTTCTTTGTTGTTTATCATCAAGTACAATATCTCCTTCGAAATATCCAGCTGTCAGTTCAGGATCAGTTTCAATGTGTTGCTCTAAAGGAGCAGCACACGCGAGAGCGATAAATCCTAGGAGCACGACAAAAGACTTCATGTTTCTTCTGACAAACAACGACTATGAAATTCAAAACAACGCACTAGACTTGTAGCCTCTTAAAATAATCGTCATACTAAAAATTGGTGTCAGATAACTAGTATAAAATATAACTACATTTTGTTAATTTATTGTATTCGATCGTTGTATTTTTTATCATCATGGGTTTTTGCGAGCTTGAATTTATGTAGTTAATCTTATCACTGGTAAATCAATGGCGATAAGTTTTGTGTTGTGGTTTCTTTTATTTTTTTTTTGTTTATATATATTTGTAGTAATTATAGATGTAAACTTGCAATCAAGTGAGTATTTACTTTGAAAACTATATTTTATCACTATGCGTACAAATTAAATATTGATAGAAGAGTAACAACATTAAAGTGTCATGAAATATTCAATCAATTGTGAAGTAGCCCATCTTTGAAAATTTCTCTCTCTTAGGCCATAAGTTTCTTGTGAATTATAATGACATCATATACATCACACTCAAAGTCTGCTTTAGCTCTATGAGTTAGTAGTTAGACCAACCTTCTCCATGATGTTTTCGGCAGAAGAATAATAATTTTCTCGACATTTTTCAATATATGCCCACTTATATCTATATTTTTGATCCTCCGATTCTATCTTATCGATACTTTCCGAAATTTTTCAAGTTTTGCGATATTTTTTAATGTCATTCAAGTTACATCGATTAATTTGATGTTTCAATAGAAGTCAATTACAAGGTAACGAAAATTTTTCACAATTTCCGATATTTTTTGACGCTCCAATCATGTCCTAATGGAGAGTTTCAAAAAATATCGAAACAAATCTCGTTTCTTCACCTTTCGCCAAAATTCGCAAATCGTTTTTTGAAAAATTTCAAAGCCAAATCCGATTGAGTAAAACTTTGGGCTTTTACAGAATCAATGCAGGCCAAATGCTTTCAACGAGAAAAAACTGTGAACGCTTTTTTTTTTTTTGGTAAAGCAGTGTTATTTTTGCAAGAAAGTACGTTTTGATTCATAGCGCTTCTTATATATGTACTCATATACAAACACACGTTCCTCTATTTTGACTTTTGGCAATCGTTTTTATTTATAACTTTTGATATATCTTATTGTTAATTAATAATGCTTCTGATAATCAATCAATCAGAACGTGGTGGAAAAAAATTTGAGCAATTGAATAATAAATCAGTAGCCAAATCTACTGATATGAAAAATGTTCTATATCAATTTTACACTAAAGTCTTGACTTGGCTATAAATGACCCAAACTGCGTATCGTATTCAATATTGTTATTTGAAGACATCTTAAAGACAGCGTGACAAATCAGACTTTTATAGATTTGTTTGAAGCAAAATTGCACCCTAATGTCATGAGAAGTCTCTAGTAAAATAGTCATAAGCGCCGTCTTGATCATAGTTTTTAAACTTGGAGATTTGTCTTATTTTTACATTATGAATAGAATCAACTTTTCGAATCTAAATCTTAGCAAAGTGCGAGCTTAACGTTCGCTGTATTCTGAAATTATTCGTCTTTGAATGGAAAAAATCAATTTAATGCTCTTGATGTCTGTGAGGACTTGAAGGTTAAAAAAAAAACATAATAGTGTTGTCTTCAGTCTAAAATTAAATAACATACACTTCCTTTGGAGTCAAAATGCACTTTAAAGTTTCAAGTTGTTTTTTTTTTAACTAGAAGAGCGTGGTAGCGGATGAGGCGGATCGAACTACGCAGAATGCGACACAGTATTATTCCCAGTCGCTTGTTGATTTTACTATTTCATTAAGACATCTGGCACACAAATGGTTGTATACGATTCAAAATTGACTGTTCTATGAGTTTCTAGTGGCAATGTTGCAACATGCCCATCAAGTAGTTTAAGCAAAGTAGCAGTTGCGACCGGTTCGTGGTGTATTTGGCATTTAAATAAATTGTGGTTTTTTTTCTGACGTTTCATCTGTGCTATTAATTAAAAAAAAAATTAAAATGCGTCTGGGATCAAATGCACCAAATTTTCAAGCTGAGACCACAAAGGGTCCAATCGATTTCGAAGATTTTCAAGGAGTCTCGTGGGTCGTTCTCTTCTCGCATACAGCTGATTTTACATCTGTCAGCACCACAGAACTTGAACGTATTGCAGTGCATCAGCCTCATTTTAAAGAACGTAATTCAAAATGTTTGGCACACGCTGTCGATCCAATAAAATCCCATGTCGATTGGGTCAATAACATTAAGCCGTATTGCTTGGATATTTCCGAAGAATTCCCATACCCAATTATTGCGGATCCAACTGGTAACTTGGCTGTAAGCTTTGGCATGCTAGATGAGGATCAGAAAAATTATTTTTAAGTGGGAAAAACCATACGCGCTCTCTTCATAAAGTTTTCCTAACGATGTTCTATCCTATGTTCACTGGCAGAAATGCTGATGAGATTTTACATTGTATCGATTTGCTACAGTTGACCGATAGATTGAAGGGTCTTGCTACTCCAGCCAACTGGATGCCTGGAACGAAGGTAAAGATTCTGCCAACAGTTACCGATTAGGAAGCTGATAAATCTTCCCAAAAGAATACGATAAAGTATCAATGCCATCTGGTGGAAATTATGTCAGAAAAACCGAAAACTATTGAATTACTTATCGATTTTGGAGAAGAAATGCACGAATGTTTGTATTGAGTATGTCATTTTTTAAATAAAATTAAAAGAAAAAAATACAAAAAAAAAACAGGCCACCAATAGTTTCGAAATGACTCTTTTTGGAAGGCCAAAAACCCATAGCTTCAATGTTCTCTGGCACAACAACGATTACCGTGAGCGTGAGAAGTAGCCTAGCTATATAATTCAAGCTAACCGAAAGTTACTTATAAAAAGTATTTCACTCCGCAGACATCTCTAGGACTAAGCACCAAAAGCAGAATGAATGTTGCAACTTTTTTCAGAACAGTCAAAATCTGTTTTCCAATGGATATTAAAATTAAAGAAAAATAAATCTTCAAATTCTTAAATTGCAGTTATCAAGTGTTCATGTGTGTTTTATGAACTTTTTTAGTTCTCATCATAGTTATTTCCTTTTAAACTTGCAAGGATTAATAAATAACTCAGCATGTATGTGTACGTTCACATAAGAGTTCATTGCGATATATCTCGTATGTATGTGCACAATCACAGCGTCACATAGCATTGCTGTCAACTTCTAATATATATATATTTATGAACGTACAAAACACAGCCTACTTTTTTCTACTTTCTCTTAAGAGGATGATTGATTATAATTTGATCTGTCGCAATCAATTCGTAATAAAATTAATTCAAGTAAATTATTCACAATTTGTTACTTCCTGCCCCCCCCCCGTAACATGCACTTAAATATACAGCCTTTCTTGATGAACACACAAACAAATAAATAAGAGCACACACACACACACAAACATACACATTTATCACTTTGAGTCCTTAGCAGGTTGGCAAGGCAAACATTTTCAATCTTCCATAAGGTTGTTGGCAAACGCTTGAGAAACTGCGTATGCCAAGTATTCTGGTTTTTTTTTTCTTCTCTTCTTCACAGTTTTGGTGTTTGGAAATAGTGAAGAATGTAGAGAAGATTCTGTTAGGAAACGAGTGTAGACACGAGTTGCTTATAAAAATCTTTTTCCTGTAATGAAGATGAATGCGTTCGTTCTCATTCTGAAGCTTTTTTTGTTTGTGTTATAGCGTATTCTTTTTTCTCTGACTATTGACAAATAAGGATGCTGGGAATGAGTACAGGACTAAAAGAAAATGATTGTTTATGCGCAAGGATGCCTGCTATACTTTGCTCATAATTGTTGACACAAATGCAATTAGTGGAGTTAATGTGTAAGCGGTCGGGGCTTAGAGGTGCTAAGATTCAATAGCAGTTATTTTAAATGATTTTCGTTATTTATTGAGATATGATTGGAGACTTATTTTAAAGAAAGTTTCTTTATAAATGGTTGAAATTGGCGGAGCTATGACATTTTTTATAAAAAAAAAAACTGGGTTTCTCAAAAACCCTAACTTATTTTTCGTTAAAAACTTTATAGTAGATTTCTATCAATATCAGGAAAAAATAACATAAGTTTCATGCGGTCCAAATAACATTTGAGGTCAGAAGTATTTGTTTTTCTTTTCAAAATCGAAACATAATTTTTTTTTCAACACTGTCAAGACCTCTACGGTACTATTTTCATAGTAAATATCACAAACAACATTGCAAATCATTTTCTGCAAATCGTTCTTGCTTTCTGCATACTTTCATATTACGAAATTTAAGTCGAGTTTAAACATGAGTTACCCGTTTCAAGAATGCAAAAATTAGATTACAATTCATTGAACTAGGAACCTAATTATAACGAACGCTAAGATCTAATTTGTAATCTGAAATAGTGGAGGTAAAATACATTTTCTACCTCTGCTGATACAAAAATGTTGACATAAAGCATTGAACTTTGTCAAAATTAAAAGAATTAAAAGACACTTGTACAAGTTCGAAATTTAATTTAAACTGAACAACTCGATAAGTGACGTATGTCAGTCAAAGCAATTTCATATGATTCATCGACAGTAGTGTTGGGTAAAAACTTTTTTTTAGGCCAAAATAATGTCAACAATCGTAAAGAATTTCCGTGGCGATGTAGAAAATTTCCAAAACGCTACAATAAGAAACGGAGAAGTTTTTATGCTTTAAAAGTGTTTTACTTTTTTTAGTTGCTAATTTTTAATAACTAATGCTACAAGTCGTAAAAATATAATATTTTGTGAAAAAAACATGTCAATATAAACAAAGAACACAATAAAAATGAATATAATACAACCTAGTGATATAAATTATTTTTCAAAATTTTCTTCATTTTTGTAAAGGATCCCCCCAAAGGAGTTGATATAGGGGATAAGTATGTCCGGAAAAAATGTAGAGAGGACCTGGTAATACATTTGACCTCTCTACAGGTCACTCCAGGAAAGCTATGAATTCTTTTCGAAATTTTCTTAATTTTTTGTGCGCCAAAATGGTGGCAGATAGAGGGTTAGTATGTATGTTCGGGAAATATATTGAAGAAGAAAATATAATAGGACCTGGTAATAAATATGAACCCTTTACGGGTCACTCCGGTGGAGCTATGAATTATTTTGTCAAATTTTTGAAATTTCTTGATTTTTTTTGTAGGGTGGCAAAAAGGGGGTAGGTGAGTCAAGTTAAATGTTAAGAAGAGTAAAAAGAAAGCGAGTTGATCTAGCATTTTAACACTCCAGAGGCATCTGAGAAAGGGGGGAAGTCAATTTCATAATTTCATAAGAATGTCATTTGTGCAGGGGAGCGCCCCTAAGGGGTTGTGATAGGGGGTAATTATATTTGAGAAAAATGTTGGAGGGGGAAAAAATGGGACCTTGTCATATATTTGATTGCTCTAGGGGAAACCTTCGGGGAGATATTAATGACTTTCGGTAGATTAAGGACCATTTTTAGTTTTCAAAACGGTGGCAGGTCCATGAAATGTTTTCTGAAATGGACCAAATTTTACGTGGTTCAATACAAAAATTTTGGTGCACGGAGGTGCGAAGTTTGGAGCAGCCTTAATATATTAAACCACCCTAATATGTATGGGTATGGTGAGACCCAAACGCTCCATATACCGCCTCATACATCACCGCTCATCGGCGAGTTAAAGCTGTGGAGCGACCAGAACTCGTTCGAACAAACTCGAAACTCATGAGCTTTTCACAAAATTCCAGCACCGAACCAATTTTCTTTAACTCGACTCAACTCAGTTCGCTGACTCACTCAGTTGAGTCGAACGAATCGAGTTGTTCGAGTTTAACTCATTGCGTATGACAAAAGATCGAACATGTTCGAATAGTTCGTTGCAGAGGCTTATTATCTACAACTTTCAACAACTTCAAATTTACAACACTTTCTGTTAGTTATCTAATATCTCAATAAAAATATTTGTAGAGTATTTATACCAACACGCATAAAAGAATCCCCTCATCGATAAAAAAAAAAAAAAAAACTGAAAGCGTAGAAAATATTTCATGATATTTTCAAATTGAATATAAAGGCTGGCACAATAAAGACTCAGCACATACTTAGTACGAAATTTGACAAGAACATGACAGATTACATAAAATTTTATATCTTAACAATTTTATTCCGCACAATGCAGATGTTACCATTGAGTACTGAAAATACAATAACGCTTGATCCTGAGCAACAATCAGAATTTTTTGAAGGCGATATGATTTTGAATGCTGAACAAGAGCAGTTAATGATAGACGGCAGTAATGTTACTGATATGATGAAAGCCAGCCCTAGAAATGGACTAATCAGCGATAGATACCTTTGGCCCAATAATGTGGTGCTTTATCGCATAAGCAGTGAATTTAGTAAGTAGAATTAGAAAATTTACTTTACTATAAATTTAACATCCTTAAATCTCAGCACAATCTCAAGCAGCCTACATTGAACAGGCCATGTTACATATCGCTAACATAACATGTTTGCGTTTTCGTCCTGCACCACCGGATGGCAGATCATATGTCTACATAAGTGGTAACAATAATGCCGGTTGTTACTCTTCCGTGGGTTATCAGGGACGTTTACAATTTATTAATTTACAACGTAGTCCCGGCTGTTTGCGTCTTGGTTCCATTGTGCATGAACTCATGCACACCATTGGTTTCTATCATGAGCAGAGCGCTCCAAATCGTGATCTCTACGTGCGAATACGTTTACAAAATGTGCAATTCGGTAAAGAGCATAATTTTGCCAAATATCCGCCGGGTCAAGTGAGCAACTATGGTCTGGGCTACGATTACGGCAGCGTTATGCATTATGGCAGTAAAGCGTTCACGAAAAATGGCTTGGACACAATTGAAGCAATTTATGGTAATATGGTGATTGGACAGCGGGCTGGCTTGAGCGAAAAGGACGTGCACAAGATAAGAAAAATGTACGAGTGTTTAAATTAATTTTTAGTTTTATCATAAATCTTTTGAATTTAGAAAAATTAAAATTTTTTTAATTAATAAATTGAATTTGAAATGAAAAAATGTTTAAATTTCGGAAATTTGTTTTATTTTGTTGAAACTATAGCCGGATCTGATATAGAAATAACAACTACATATAATTTTCGCATGTTCTAACTACAGTTGCAGTTGAAAATTAAACGGAAATTCAATTGTCCACAGCCACCTTGAAACAAAACACAACAACAAATACAAATAGCTTGCGGGCGACCTTAATTACGAGCATCATCGCAATTATAAAACAAAGTGTAGTATTGTTAGGAAAACAATGCAAGTGGAACAATTGCAACAGCGGCCAACAAAAACTTGCAACATCAAGTTCAATGTAATTGTGTAGAGAGAGGACTTTAAGGACAACAAACGGTGTGCCTGAAATCAAATTTTTACGTCAAAGCATTTCAAGTTAAATCGATTGGGTCAGGTGTTCTGAATAGAACCATAGCATCAAGTTTTGCCCATTTCTTATATGAAAAAGGATAACAAATTTTTATTAATACTTTTTTCAGAAAAAATTCATTATTTGTAGCAAAAATTTCCGTTTAAATTTAACTAAATTTTTATTTAGAAATTAAAAAAAAACATTCTCTGTGGCGAATCGTTTTCCAATAATAAAAAAAATTTCTTAACTAAAGCCAGTGGAGCTGAACTGACTTCTGGCGCATCGTTCCAAACAGCACTGTCTTCGATGGAACCACCGCAAGATAACAAAAGCACTAACATTCCCGCAGGAGTTGAGCAGCAACTACCTAAATTATAGAACATCCGTTACTACTTTGCATTGGCAAAGAGGATGCTGCTGCTACTACACGGCATATCCGCCGCTCAACAATTTCTAATGGCGCATATAAAGCAAAATGTAAATGTGTTGATGTAGTTGACTGTATTTGTATGCATGTATGTATTTGGTTAAAAGCCTTTCATGCGTTCGTGTGTGTTAATATTTTATTTTTGGTAAATTTGTATGTAATTAACAAATACAAATACATACATACGTACGATATCAAGGATTTTTGCTTGGAATGCATTGGTAAGATCATAATGGAAACGTAAGTGTATATGAGTAAGCAGGGCCGCAGCAGCCATCTGAGCAGAGGGCGCTTGTCCAGTCCAAAAAAAAAAAAACAAAAAAATCCAAATCCAAAAGGTTTTGAGTCCGCTGAGAACATAGTCCAGTGCTATCAGAAACAAGATTGATGTAAGGATGTCCCCTTTGGCGCACACACACAAAATTGATTTTAATGGAACAGAAAATTACAATTGAAACTTTCATCTTGATAATCGTGGTTGCTGCACCTCCGTCTGTTCAATGCATCTCAGATGCAATTGCGGTCGATTCTATCAAAATCGGTTCTGTAGTCGGTGATGGCTTAATATAAAAAAGGCTGTCACTCATTTATTCGCTCCACGATGACTCGAAAGGTATTTATTTCAGGAGTACTCGATCTGTTTTGTCGAAAGCCTGACAGTTGTTTTCGGATTAGCGGCTCTGAATTTTCGGTGACTTTTGTAAGAAGGATTTTTGATAGGACCAAAGATAGCATTTTCAATATCATGATGTTCCTGATGATGTTTTGGTTTTGCAATAATGCCCTTTCTATGGAATATCTACAATTATTGGACAATAATATCCTCATTGATTTACGTGAAAATGGCTTATTGAGCCGAAAATCAGAAACATTATAAGAGAGCTCTACAAAATAGTTTTTCTTACGGCGCAAATTAAGCTTGCTCCAGTCCTGTGTATATGCTTTTAAACGCAATGTTTAAGATAAGCATGCGAAGTCTCTGCATTGCATTTATTCATTTGTGTTTATATACGTATGTATGTGTAAATGCCATTGGCCCCAGTTGAAAAGTTAACTTTGGTGACCCAGTGAATAAGACGTTTTAAAAAGTTCAAACTCACGGGATCAATATATTGAAAGAATCATTTTAAATCAGTGATATTCTGTAGAACAAGCATTATCGATCAAAATATAGAATAAAAATACTGCGTTGAAAGCATATATGTACGTGTATACGGGAGACCGGGGCAGATACGGCTCCAGTTCTTTGAAGTCCTAAGTCTCAGAAGCTATTCGACTTATTTGATAATCTAATAGCTGATTGCAAACCCTAATTATTTAATAATAAATTGTTTGCAAAGGATTTCTTGTTAAGCTAGTGCTAATAATTTATTTAGGATGAATGAAAAAAGTCATATTCGCTGAATGTGCCCCATTTGACGGAGCACCTTCGTCGTTCATAATATGTATGATAAAAAATACTTTTTAAAGCCATTTCTTTAGCTGCATTACACTTTTTGTTATTTTTAATATTAAGAAGAAAACAAATTATTCCATTTT
This sequence comes from Meiosimyza platycephala, assembly GCA_963662105.1. Classification (NCBI taxonomy): domain Eukaryota; kingdom Metazoa; phylum Arthropoda; class Insecta; order Diptera; family Lauxaniidae; genus Meiosimyza; species Meiosimyza platycephala. Next base: position 17,651,470 of record OY759210.1, read on the forward strand.
ATTGAACTTCATAAGGGGAGAAGTTGTGCCTACACTCGCATTTTCATCAATAGCACCTCCTTGGGTTTTACGCTTATAATTTCGAAACGAGAAAGAATATATTGGCTCACAATTTCAAACTTTTTGGCATTGTCCTTTGGGTAAATCGCTTTCCTTTGAATAGATTTGCTGAATTCTGTTTTCTTGAGCTGAAATCAGCCAAAAATAAAAATTTCCAACGCGAATACGATCCTTTTAAAATAACGCTTAAGAACTCATATTCTTTTTAATGAAATCTGCCTTAAAGTTTGTTGTGACAATTTTATTTTTAAATAGCTGAACACAAAACAAGAGGAAATATAAATATAAACAAAGAGAAAAATTTGCGTAAAAGTCTCCTGCAGTTAGAAGGTTTAAATGTCTTACAAATATGCAAGCATTCCGCCAAAAAAATTAAAAATCTTTGATAAAAATAAGGGAAAACTCATCTTTCTTTCATTTTCTTTAAATTTATACATCCACTTATTACTTGGACTTCTATCAATTTGAATAAAATTTCTGTTACAAATACTTAACATTTTTGTCAAAAGCAAAAAAGCACTCATTTCCTACAAGGTATCCATAAATAATGCGTATGTTAGTGTGCAGCTCATGTAAGCATACCCAGGAAACATTTGGAAGATTTTTAAAGCTATCATCTTCCAGACGCTGAATTAGTTGTTCTCTTATGATTTAATATAACTTTTTTTGTTATTTTCACTGAGCATATGTTACCGGCTAAACTAGTTTAGGCCAAACTAGTTACCATTAAGCCTAAAGGTATGCAATGAAATCTTAATGCAAAAGCACTGTGGTTAGTGAAAACTAAGGCAGTAGCACAATAAGACAATAATACTAACCAATTTCATTGTATGTTTGACAAGTTGTATGTTAGGGTAAGTGATCATCCAATATCGGCTTCGCAGCGGTCCTTGGCCGCGGTTCAGTCTTTAAAACGTGTAATATCGGTTTTGCTGCAGTGCTTTTGCATTAAATAAATAATATTATATTGCATACTTTCAGGCATACAAATTAACTAGTTTGGCATAGGAAAATTTAGTTTATCCTGAAAACTCTGCTATATGGAAATTCTCTGACATCAAAATGTTGCCGATATTTTATTTGAGTTTGAATAATTTATTTTTCACTATACAGAGTGTCCCATTTTAACTTACACAGCTGAATAAGTCAAAAGTCAAGTTAGAGGTTAAAGTGACCCCTGAAGGTAATTTCAAGGTCGAATTCCCGCTTGGTCACTTTGACCTCTAATATGAACACCTATCTGAACGTAGAGTTTTGTGCTCTTCCGGAATCCGAGGTCAAAAATAGGGGTTTCCATTTGAAAAACTAAAGTTGACCTTTAAATATCCTTGAAAATGTAGGTCAAGGTCATGGCTGGATCAGCCCTTTGATACCCACCAACTTTTATTTGAAACATTTTTTTAATGACTTGCAATTTTTTGACTTATTCAAAATGATGAATACTTCCTACAAATATGTAGATTCTCCCGAAAAAACTATCGCATGACATAAAAATTAGTGCGCTTAAACTCATCGCCTCCGTGTACCTCTTTCATGATTAAAAGTGTTCACTGGTCACTGTTTGCAATTTTCATTGCAACTGCTTTTAGTTTTAGTATTATTTTAAACATTTTTTTTTTAGCATCACATTTATTAATGTCGCATAAATTTCGCTTGAACGAGTTCCGTTCTGGGATGCTTAAAAACAAGAAAACGCCAGCACAGTGGAGTAAGTAAGGGATTATGAGCGCTAGCTATGCTGCAATGAGTTATGCACAGACTAAAGACACACAGCACAGTGCAATTGTGTGTGCTCTTATGCGAAAGTGTTGAGGTAACGTTCTTGTCCTCGCTTTGTGTGTGAGTGTTTGCTTTGTTTGAATGTGCACGTGTTTTTTGCTTGTGATTGCAATTTGCTTAAAACTTAAATTGTTTTTATTTTTTACAAAAATTCATCTTAATATTTTGCACAACAAAAATTTTTTCTAAATTAATTATAATGTCACGTATTTTGCTTGCAACATGCGCCACGCATTTTTATAGTTTTAATTTAATTTTAACTTACTACACGACAAATACTTGTGCAATTTTCCGTTAGATATTTTCTAAAGTTCAAGGATAATATTTTGCATAATTTGCTTCCGTTTGAAGCATGCTGCTTGAAAGTAGAGCATAGCAAAAAATGACGCACAGACTGACTATATACTTACAATATGCATACATACATAGATGAATTCTGTAAATAAATGAATCTTGAAAGCGTTTGCGGCATTTGAGGTCATCACAAATTGCCAGCGACCACATTTTAGTTGCGGAAAACAATAGGTTGACTGAAAATGCATGCGAATAATATGACACAAATACTTATGCAAACATGCTTAAGTTTTCAGCGTGGTTTAAAAAGTTTTCAAGGACAGCAAAGTGACGGGAAGAAATGGTTTTTCTATGGAAAAATTGGTAAAAAATCGAAATATGTACATCATTATTAGTTTTTTATTTAAACTTTCCAAAAATAAACTAAGTTAAATCTGGTCCAATGAATGGTTTTATGAAAAAGAAACTAAATTTTTTGAAAAAAGGTACATATTTTAAGAAAATTTGTAGCATACCTTTAGGCTTTCAATTAACATAGGCTGAGTTCCAAAACGTACGAAAAAATTTAAGATGCGAAGAATTTGTAAGCCTGATATGTTTCCTTTTTTGCATAGATATGTTAAAAACACAAGCCAAAAGAGAAACAGAGCAAAAATTCTTTTTATTCTTCTATATTATATTTCTCTAAATTTAGATCATTAATTTTCAAAATAAAAATAGAAATAACCTTGACACGTACTAATACACTTAAATGTATAAAAAAAACTTTACACAAAAACTAACTATTCGTCAAAATGACGAGCAAGTAGCCTAAATATTAGAATTCAAAATACCACAAACAAGCTTTTGGCAACAACAGAGTTGATGTAAGAGTACATGTAGCTACACTGAAAAAAACAATCTACTAGGATCTGGTTAAGTCAACTAGGAGACGTAATGTTTTGGTGCCAAGTTAAAATATTGTTATTTCAAACAGAAATCTGATTGAGAATATCAAAAATGAATCTAGTTAATTCAAAGCTATATGTATATGGTTAAATTCAATTGAGGCTTGTTGAAAATATTAACCAGGAATCTATTTAAATTGACCAGGAATCTATTTAAATTGACTAGGAAATTGCAAAAAAATTTTCAAAAAAATAAAACAAAGACCATTCCTAGGACCAATCGATTGACACCTCTCTTGTCCAGATTGGACCAACTTTAGTTTCCACCTATTGGCGCTTTTTGAAATGATATATTCACTTTTTCTTGAACAGCTCGAGGTTACTTATTTTATTTATTGGCCCCGTCTCTGTGACGATTACTAGGACCCATTATCGATTGAGCTAAATTCCTTTATCAGCCTGTGCTAACTACGCCACAGCTCATGCGTAAGAGAGCCAGCCTGGCAACATTCTGCATTTGATATCGTATATATATAATTCTGAGAGCAAAAAAGCAATAAGGAATCATAAAACATCATTTAGATTTCATTCATTACATACGCCGGAAAATATGCCTCTTTATGTATCACGATTCGTCTCGTTTCGTCTCTAATTTTCAAGCCTGAAAATATGCGATTGTATTTTACATAAATGAAAACAAAAAAATCTGGCCTGTGCTTAATGAATAGTTAATCACAAATATAAGAATTTTTTTTTAAAATGAGTTCTTAAAAATGGTACCTAACTACATATATTGTATGTATATAAGCAACGTTTCTACTGGACCCAAGCTTAATAAAAAATTGCTAGTTAAAGGTTTTGTGAGAGAACCATACACACATATATCTTCATACGGATCGACTACATCAGTTAATGTAGAGCTGAGTTCGGCTAAAAATTTCAAAAAATTTAAAATTAAAATTGACTTTTTAAATTTATTATCATCAAAAAGAATTGATTCCATTTCAAAAATCAAAATTTTAAATTTAGATTCCTGAAAAATTCCTTTTGAAAATTGAATTGAAATAGTCGATTCAGAAATGCAGTTTCTTAAAAAGAAATCGAAATATTTTAAATTCGAGTAATATTTCATTCTTGAGGTTGGGGCTCAGGACTAAAGCCCCCTTTAGCCACACCCTACTCCGCAGCTGCTTATATGCTAAAATCATACATATTACAGTAGTTTAAAATTTTCTAAAATTTCTTTTTTTTTTTGTTTATAACGTTCCACTATTTTTTGAAACTGGATGCTTAAAGCATAAATTATTCAAAAAATTCAAACTTTGACAGCAAAAATAAGAGGACCAATGTCAAAAAAAAAAAACCTTCAAAGAAAATTTCAAAATGTCAGAGAATCATTAACCGAACCGCTTAAATTAAACGTAAACCGAGTGGAGCCATGCAAAAATAAATTCACCAAAACAAACAAAAAATGGTACCACAATTTGGCCCAAAATGAAGCGAATTCAATGCATAAATTACGAAATTACTTTGTCATGACAATTAAGCGGAGCAAGTTGCAGAACTTTGAATGGGATAATCGGAATAGTGCGGCATTTTTGTTTGTCTCGAATTGAAATTGCAGAAAAATAACGAATGAGAGTGTATTTTTTTCTTATTTTTTTTTTTAAATGCAAACTTTTGTGCAAATTTTACCAAAATAATTTTCAGTTTATCATTTCAGTACATTCCACTGAAACTCTATGGCACCGCGCGCCGCCACTTCTTATACCATGATTTAATTTCAAACTTTGTCTGGTTGTCATGACGCGTCCATTGCAAAAACTTTGTTTTTTTTGTTTTTTTTTTTTTTTTCATTCAACAGTCGTAATTTTTGCTGTTTGTGGATTGTGGCTGAAACTGAAGTCGGCGGCGGCGTGTGTGTAAACTGAAAGCTGAGTTTACTAATGACCAAGGGTTCTTAATGACATAACTTAAAGTTTTAGCGTATTTGTGCGCGTAAATTTGGATGTGGTTGTGTTGATGGTGATGTCCTTAGACTTGTAGTAGTTAGTTATACGAATGTGGGTGGGTGTAGGTGGAAATTGAATTTTCATAAAAGTGTGATGTTGCAGTTTTAGCTTTTAATTAACATTTTATTATCATGACTCTAAATAAAAATTATTCAATGTGAAGGTGTTTATTTCAACGTAATTTTTAAATTTTTTAAAACCTATAGCTTTCCAAATGCTGATCTCTAAAATGTATGCTTAGTAACTTTGCTGCTATAACACATTTCATTTATTTATTTGTGGTATCCACAAATATGATCATCATCTCTTCTGCTGTTGCTGTCGACGTTTCATACCATGCCACTCGGTCTTGTCATATCATTTCATCTACATGATGCTACTCCCACGATAAAAGAAAACCTCTAAAGTTCGTTTTGCAACTTTTTAAATAAAAATACTTTTGGCCAGCAGCGCCAACAATTTCCACAACAACAATAATAGGAACAGCGGTCAACGTGCGTATGATGTTATCACACATTGCAGGATATTGCAGCTCTAAGCCACTAGCTGGGCGCCAAGTGTACTTGTAGTGGACCAACATCCGCTACCGTTTGTTAGATTTGAAAATTCGCTGAAGTTGCTTCTCTAGATGTGTGTTTCCGATAAATAGTAAAAAGTATCGATACTTCCTTAAACGAAGAACTTAGAGCTGATTTGAGAAATACATGGTGACCATATAAAAAAGGAGTTCTTGAGTTCAAATATGAAAGCGTGAAATTCAAAATAAGTGTTAATTATGTCAAGAGAGAATTTTTATACAAAATTTATTTAATTTTCAACATAAAGCATTAAATTGCAAAAAAATTTTAGGAAAACAATCCTTTCTAAAGAATAATTTTATGTAACAATTCTAAAGAACTTTTTCGCCGAAGAGAACAAAAACCAGGTTTTGAGCATCAAATTTGGGGATGTATGTTAAACTTAATAGCACTACTCTGAAAAAAATATAGTAGCATAGGTAGTTTCCTTCAGATTTTTTTTGTTTGATTATTTCAATCAGATCCGGTTTTTGAGATATTGTATATAAAAATCTCTTTTCATAAACTCGATTTTTTATTTTCGACGTAAAGATATTTTTGAGAATCCCAAGCGCAAAAGATCATAGGTAGACCAAGGCGCATAATTCACAATGACCCAAGATCGAATCAATTTGGCAGGAAGACAATGCTCTGTGTTTGATGGGACCATAAGGTCTGTTATGAGCTGTTAAAGTTTGGTGAAACAGCGCTATGTTTCGTATGAAGGTGTGAATAAATCGCTCGATAAATGTGTATATAGTTTCTGGCAAAAGGGGAATATTTTTACTAACGTACTGTACAAAAATTTCCCGAAAGCTGGGAAAAATATGTAGCTATAAATTAACTTATACATGGGACGTTTCACGTCAAGCGGATCACCTGAATAGCCAAAGATTGGCTTGAACGATCAAGACGTACGAGGTCTTAAAATGTTCGACTCATGAAAGCGGAAGCCGGAGAAAAATCGAGTGTCGAGCAATAAAAGCTTGTACAAATAGTAACACTAGCAGACACCCAAAATGTTCCATGATATTTCTTAATTTTTTATGATGTACTAAGGTCCCCTAAGTTCAAAAACATCTTTGATAGATTTTTCTCACGGTTAGTTTTTTTTTAAATTTTTTTTAGTGTCTTTGCAGTGTAATTTCGATGTAAATATTTTTAAATATTTATATTTTTAAAGTTATTTTTAATTGGATACAAATTAAAAAAAAAATCAATTTTTTCAAATCAGCTTTTATCTCGTAACCTGTATATTGAAACCAAAACTTTCCTGCCTTTGGGGAATTTTATTACCTTTTTTTCAAAATTTATTCAAACAAAATCAATTTATATTTGGATGAGATATAGCCTAAAAACTGAAAATACACTAAAAAAAATTAAAAAAAAAAACTAACCGTGAAAAAAATCTATCAAAAATTTTTTTGAACTTAGGGAACCTAATTACATCATAAAAAATTAAGAAAATTCATGGAACAAAAAAAAATGTTTAAAAAATCAGCTGGTGTAATTCACAACCGATCGGGTCGATTGTAGCTCCTAAAAAGCTTTCATTGTAGGTGGCGGATCCAATATGGTGGCCAAATTTTTGATATTTGGTATACGGGGGTTTTGAGGATCACTGATCACAAATCCGAGGTCAGATTTGACAAAATCAAGATGGCGGGAGTTTTTTTTTGAAACTAACCGATTTGTAACAAATTAGCTATACGGAGTTTTTTAGGGTGGCCGATTACGAATCTGATGCTATATTTTAAAAATTTTCAAATTCAAAATGGTGAATTCAATATGGCGTACGTAGTGTTCAAAAATTAACCGATTAGCACAAAATTTGGTGTACGTGGGTTTCTGCGGTCGCTGAATACGAATCCAAGGTCATAAATTTAAAATTCAAGTTGGCGGACCCAATATGGTGGATTAGGTTATTGAGTTTCTGCAATATTGGCCATTTAAGTGTTCCGCTTGACGTAAAACGTCCAATATTTACTTTATATAAACCACTTTTTATCATTTTTTCGAATTTGAGGTATTTTTCCGGAAAAAAATCCTACTCCCATACATAACATTTAGTAAGGTTTCCATGAGAATATATAAGTTCAAGAACGAAATTCAAAGGAAATGCATGATTTAGTGTTAAGATTTAGAGTCCAGTTAGATTCATTCCTTACGTGGTGAATCATTTACTCGAAACCCAAACCGAAAACATAACATGAACATAATTGTAGATGAACAAAGTTGTTGAAGAGATAAAGCGCACCCATTTCTTGTACGATTTTTTTTTTTTTTTTAAAAATATTTTCAGTGTTTGACACAATTGTAGCAAATATCAAACGATACTCAAACTTCTGAAAATCGTTTTTGTTCTTTGTATCGCGCTTGCCTTAGGTTTTTACATACGAGTATGTTCTGCTGCGTGTGCTTGATATCCCAGTAGGGAATTGAACAAGGCTTCTTCCGAAAAAGGTTGGCAAATGCTTTGTACCTTTCAACAAAAGGCGTGTAAGCCGGACCTAAACTGTTTAGAAGTCAAAATCAGGTTTCAATTTTGTTTTCATGATGCACTTCCTTTTAGCCACTTTTGTCAATTAGTTCATGAGATGAGAATTTTGTGATAAATAATGTTTGATTGGCGACAAAAAACTACTGCATACTTACGATATTCTTCATCCGCTATCGGTTTTTAAATTTATTCGCTTTCTAATGAGTCTCAATTTTTAAACATCAATTTTGAATGCCTCCAATATCCACATAACAATTTTTCATTAATTGCATTATTCCCCGGAAAATCATTTAAATAGGGCAATTTTTCTGCCTTCCACACAAAGCCTATTTACCATATATCTCTTCTAAGAGAAGAGGCAATTTGGTATATATACAAAAAAAAAATTTAATTAAAAGGAGCTGCTGTGTTTCAAAGAATGCCTTCTTATAGCGCTTCTAGCTTATGCTTTTCTCTACTCGGATTCAATAGCTTGCATTTGTATATTAATATTGTTGTCTGGCGTTGTTGGTGTTTGTCTATTGTTTTTTAAAATGAGCGTGAAAATTTCACTTGGTTTTGGTGCAACATTGTAGTAGCAAAATCCGTTTGCTGGCTTGGCTGAGTGTGTGTAGTCACCGTTACTGCTGCTGTTGCTGCATTCAAAAATATCCAAGTGTTAAACTGGCCACAAGCATCGTTTGTGGTTCCAAATGATGCGACACATTTGTTTTCCACATTGTTGTTGTTCTTATTTTGGGTGTGAACGTTGCACAACGAATTGTTGTTGCTTTTGATGTTTTGTCATTGGTGATGCCAAGAAAAGTCCATTTTTTTTTTTTGTTTTTCATCTCTTGTTGCTCGGAAACTTCCGTATTTTGAAAGTGAGTAATATGAGTTTATGCAACAGAAAGATATATGAGTTTTTTGCAGCAACAACAACAACAACAATAAACCGTAAATAATTTCAAGTTTGTTGCTTCGAGTTTTCAAAGAATCTCTAAATTCATGTTGTTTTTGTGGTTAACAAGATGTCCAGTGTCATCTTTCATTGGTTTCAATATAAAGCAGAGGCTGTTTGTAATGTAAGATGGATGAGTAAAGTAGTCATAGTCATTATGCACTTTTGAGCTTTAAAAGTTACAGAGTACACTGCAGCGTAAGTTGAACTACGGACTAAGTACGTCACATAACTTGTGTAGCATTTCTGTTATTATTTTTCGGCAGTAAAAATATTAAGATATAATACCAAAGTACCACAGAAATTTAAGCTGATCAACTACTCGAAGAAGAAGTATACCTCGAAAATATCATGGGACTTCACACATATTTCGATGCGGATATCTTAAAAACTAAGCATAAAAGAAGAATTAGAATGCCAGTTTGAAATTACACTCATCAACATTTTTTAGCAACGTATACTTTTTAAAAATTTTTTTAAAAGAATTTTCTTTAAACTTCTTAAAAGCAAATTTACATTGCAATGGTGATTTTGAAAATTTTTAAAAGATAAATTCAATACTTTGAATGAAGTTATGAAACAGGCGTGATGTGATGGTCATAAATACCGGTTTGGAAAAAAGATTAACTTAAAACAAACTCTCAGAAAATATATATCTTAGCTCGATCAATCAAAATTCTTTAAAAACTTTATAACAGTCAGTCAAAGTTAAGTCAAAATCAATCACAATAAAGGTAACCATTTGCAGTGGTGAACGAAGGTACGTTATGCAAAATTTTGATATAAAGAGCCTTATTCGGCAGTTGACAAGCATCACCAATTTCGACTAACCCAATTGTGAAACAGTTAGAGCCAAACGCCTTTTTAGACATGCCCGGAATTTCCGGTTTTTCATCTGGTTGCACTCACAGTTGTAATCAATTTAAATCAGACTTATGCGCACGGGAAGGGTTTTGGGGGTTCAAACCCTCCCAGGAGAATTTAAAAGAATAATTTTTAAAATTTTCTGAACTTCCTGATTAGGAAAAATTTGAATCATGAAATCATTTTAAATGACTAAGCACTGTTGTCATTTGAGAAAGCACGTGATATCCTCTCATCGGTCGTTAAGGCTGCTGATTAAATTTTCCAATGAGCAACGTATGATTATTAATTCATTGGTCAACTGACCCATGAAAAATGTACGGTAACGTTGGAATACACTGTGAAACAACATCTTTTTTTGCAAAAGTCTACTCGGATCTGATGCTGCGGGGTGAAAATATAGGCCAAAACAAGAAACCATTTGGCTCAGTTTGTTCAAGTTGGCTCTAATTTTCGAGAAATGAACATTTGAATTTTGCACCTCGATTCATATGGTTTTTTCGATATATCTCGTAAGTAAACTGATTTGTATTGTATCTGGAGTTTAGTGCGTCTCTTCAACATCTATAACTTTCACCAACAAATCAGACCTGTCGGATGCATTTTCGGCAAGTTAGAGCACAAAATTCCAAAAAAAAGTAACATTTTTTCGGTTAGAAAGAGTTAATGTCAAAAATTTTTGTTTAATTGTCATATCATTTTGAAGGGGATATATTGAGCTTTATAAATATGTTAATAAGACTTTAGAATATTAACGATTTTTTTGCGATATATAAGGGTTTTTTGAAAAAAAATCGAACCAAATTGCTGAAAAGTCGTAATATTTCGAAAACTGCGAGCCGGATTTCAAAAATTTTTGGACCATATTATATTACCTTTCATTGGAAATCAATGCAGCCGTTTCTGACTTATATAGATTTTTAGAAAAACTATATTCGCAAATTACGAAGGTAGTATCTTCGAAACCAAATACGAGCGTCACTTTTTGATTCCATATTCATACTGAGAACACAAAAGCACATAAGAAAATATTTGGCTCCGAGTAAACTCTTGTAAAAAAAATTTTGTTCCATAGTGTTATACTAAAGCACTTTTCTTCTATCCTTCGTTTCACCTTATTTCTTTATAGTCCATTTGTAGTAAACTATTGAATGTTTAGCAAGATTGGTATAAATTTAAATTGACATTGGTTAACTATCGAGTTCAAACTTAAATAAACCAATAATATCATCGTTTCGTTTTATTATATAAAATAGTTTTCGATATGATAAAATTTGCGTTTAATGAAAAGAGAAAGATAAAAGAACAATAAATTAGCTAGTTAACTAGTGTGTTTAGGATCGGTATCCTGTTGAATCGTCCATTTTAAAGGCATTTTTTCGACTGTTATACGGTAGCATTACATCCTTCAATAAATTAACGTTGACTGCTTTGTTCATAATACCTTTGATCAGATGGATAGGGCCAATGTCAGTCTATCAAAAGTAAGCCCATACTATATAATGGTCAGTCCACCATGTTTAACCGTCTCGGTAGTGTATTTGGGGTGGTATTCTGTGTTTGGTTGACAACGAACATACTGTCTGGAGCCTGTACCACCAAAAAAAAAAAAAATACTTTGCTCTCATCTGACTACAATACGTTGCGCCACTTTTCGGCATCTAATCTTTTGCAAATTTTATTCTTGCAACGACGTGCCTCTTCGTCTAAAGTTATACCTTTCTGGAACTTCTTGCATTCAAATTATTTTCCATTAGTCGACGACGAATTCTCACAGCACTGATCGACAGATTAAGCTGATTTTTAATCATTTTTGAGGATGCCGAGGGCTTAGCTTTGCAATATCGTAAACTTTGTCTGTCGTCTAATAACGAAATCTTTTGCTTACCACTACGATTTTCACGTAAGTATTGATTTTATCTTTATGATTCAGCAATTCCTTCGTCTACCCACTAAAAAAAGGAAGAGTACCTTGATTGCAATAAATTCATATAAGCAAATTATTAAATTACTTAATTACACTTACTTAAGGCGGTTTTCTAGAAATTTTAATTTTTTTTTAACTAATTACGTAAAGCACTATATGCAAATATGTAAATGCATCACAAACAAGACAACACGTAACAAAAGTAACGGAATTTTTTTGTTCTGTTCTGTTCTTTTTATTCAGTCCTATGAAAATTTTACTCATTAAACTATTAAACTTTAATATACTCCGTTTTCATGATAATACGGTAATTTAAATCTTCCTCATGATGAGTTGCACGATCAACTCGAAATATTGAAGAAAATAAAATATATGTAGCTCAAAAACGAAATTTAAAAAAAATTCATTTTTGGTGTTATATATAATTTTTTGATGACCTGGAGTCAGTCGAATAACTTTTAAAATAGTATAACTATTTATGTAGGTAACCGGGTAGTTCGTAGCTCATTATTTTGGCTGTTTTCCTATCAGATATACGTGGGTGTAAAAGTGTGTTGAAAAGAAAATTCTTAATTTTTCTTCTTCATTCTTTACAAGCAAAGTCAAGTAATAAGATAGGTTTCCTAAAAAGTTGTTAAGAAATTCATTCGAATTCCTTCAGTGAGCTAATATCAACATTAAAAGAGAGTTTTTCTCAAATAAAAGGTCGTCAAATCAAATAATAATTCTTCACATACTCTATACTCGTAGTTTTTGATACAATCACTTTTACAAAAAAAAAATATAAATTTAAAGAAAACAAAATCTCAAACTACAATAAAATCTTAATTTAAAAGTATCATTGAATAAAACTGTATGCTATCTATATCTTAATCTTACTCCAAGCTCTAATTTGTATAGTCTTATGTTCATGTAAATATCAATATACGCCAATGTTATCACAGAAAGCAAAAATTTTAATCTGTAATATTAAGGACATTAATTACATGATATATTGGCGCACATGCATATCATTATCATCTGTTTTGTTTTTTTTTTTTTTGCGTACTTATTCCGGTCAAATGACCTGTGCGTGTATGCTTTCATAAGATAAACGAGCAAATTATTCTCATATGCATATGTATGTATATTAATGTGAGAATGAGCTATAAAATTTTTATAAATTGTCCTACCCATAATGTACAGTTTATGAAGTAACAATTAAAATTGAAAGCCAATTAATGGCATATTAATTGATTTAAATTGAATCATTATGAGCCACTGCACACACACAAACAGAATGATTTAAATTTTTCTGGGCTTTTATTATTAATTAATTATATTAAGTAGTAGCAATTCCTGCGGGTTCGCGTTAAATTTTTTTTTTTTTTTTTAATGGTTACTGATATCAGTACAAGTTGAATTGAGATTTTAAGTTTTGATAAAGAAAAATTGTTCAGCTTGTAATCAAATAAAGCATTTATTGAGCGGAAAGGGAGTTTCTTAGAAAATTATAAATTTTAAAGTGTGCAAAGTAGAGATATAAATATCGTTTCTTTTCGAGGATTTAATGTTATGATAAATATTTTGATATTCCTGATGCTTATAATTTAACTCAACAGTTTTTAAAGCTCATGAAAACCTTAACTCTGATAAAATTGAATCAAATCCTTTTTTACAAAAAAAAAATGTCAAAAAAAAAAACGATATGAGAAAAAAATACCAAACCTAGACTTCCCCACACACAATTTGCATCACATATTTAATACCGTAATTTCTACTTATGTTAAGCATTTAAAAGCTATGAAGTCTTCTAAGAACTCATCTGTTATAGCTATCTTGAACTATAATTCTGCTCATAATACTTTTGAAAGCAATACTTTACAACATCTAACATTTTCCATTGAAAAAACCATTTCTTCTAATTAGTTCGACCCGGCAATAAATAATTTAATTACACTTATATTTATTGTACGCAAGGGTTAATATAATTAACAGCTCAGTAACACTAATTATGTAGTGACCCAAGTACAAATGTATATAATTATATATGTATGTATGTCATATGCATGCAACCATGTATGAAGCGACGATGTCCTTAAGCTTAAGTGCCACATTAAGCATTTTATTTTATCAACTCATATAATAAGTTCAACTTTAAAGACTCTCACATACACTGTCATCAAGCTGTGAATAGTGAGCAATAGCGCAACACCACCAACTGTTCCAATTCCATGACATTCTCTTAAATGAAAAACACAGAACCAACGTTACGAGTATGCGAGTATAACTGTCTGTCTGTGTGCTGTCTTTTTGCTCTTTTGTTTATATTGCCCCCGAGGGTGAAGTTTTTAAGTTAATAATTTTCTAAGTTATACACACACACACACACATATACACTAATGCAGCAGCCACGCATACTTTTACAAGTTGCCGCCAAGTGCTGAGACATTCGCAGCCTGGAGTGTGCGATCTAGGGGTGCATCAGTCGTTGTCATATGAAAAGAAAAAATAAAGTTAAGCAAAAGAAAAGAAAAAAAAAAACAGCTATAAATAAAATTCATCATCCTTTAGCTTCAGAAAACTAAAAAGATTTAAAGAAAGCCTTGACGGCGCTTATAACTGTAGGCAACATAATCTCTGGTTTAATTGCAATTTTTTCATTATGAAAACTACTGCACTGATTTGTTGGTAATGCTTATCGGACTGGGTGAGGTTGCGCCTTTTAATCAATTTACCTTACAGGCACACCAGGACAGTGCCTCAGACGATAAGTATTTAGGGGCGGCAAACGTTAGGAACTTTGAAAATTTTTTTAAGGTAATGCATTATAATGCATTTTTGATGGTGAGAGTTACACAGGGGGGAAAAAGTGCGAATACTTCGAATACTTGGACAATGGTCGCACCCAAAAATGTTGAAAAGCAGAAAAAAAAGGTACTCACTTTTCATATTAAAAATTTTTTTCCCATATTCACCATATTCATCAGAACGGCGGCAATTTGTGGACTGCTTAAGGGCGGAAAATTTCTAACTCCGGCGGGCCTGTATTTGTCTTAACTGAAACTTGAAAGTAGGTAATGGATAAACAGGCATATATCTTAAAGAATACTAAATTGATAACCCTACAAACTTCTTGTTACTAAGGAAGAAAGCCAACTAATATGTTCTACGCTAATTTTCGATACTACGAGCGATACAACCACTTTTCGGATATTATCCGATACTTTTCGAATTTTTATGTTACCACTTTTCCAATGGTAACCGACTTTTTCGATATTCAAAGACTTCTTTGATGCTTTGGGATATTGTTTATATCTTCTCGAATTTTTGTTTAATACTTTATGATATTATACGATACTTCATTTAATACTCTTATATTTTTTTAATGTTTTTGAATACCATTCGACCTTTTTCAACTTTTACCAACCTTTTTATGTTTTTCGATACTCTTCGATGATTTTCGAGTACTTTTTTACTCTTGCGATACCTTCGACTATGATCGATGCTTAGTGCGATATAAGATGCTCTAATATATCTATGTAATGCAGACTATCTTATGAAAGTATGAGTAATATATCTGTGGTCACAAGCTAAACTCGATATTTGATGATAAGAAGAAACAGTATAAGTCATATGAACTTATTTTGTTTCGGCTTGTCATCAAATATCAAGTTTAGCTGTTATTCCTTGTGGCCACAGCTATAACAATAAAATCTTTTACATAATATAGCACCACAGAGGTTAAGTTCTTTGAAACAAAGTAGAAAGCAGGAGCTAGTACTAACTACAAACAAATTTAGTTTAGAAATGATGGACACTGACTTTCGTCTTACCCTTTGATAAATATGTAAGTAACCTACTCAATTTATATCATCTTTGCTACTCCGAACAAATGATGTCCTTCCGAATATATAATAAAACTCGAGTTCAATTGATAGATATCTGGTAAGTGATGCTCTCTTAACTTATAGCCAAGCTACTTGCTGCCTGCGTCATCTTAGCTAATTTCTTTAGATGCTGTTGAGAAGGAAACAATTAAGCACTTTCTTTTTAAAAGAATATTGTGGGATTTAGCTTATTCCTCATTACCTTAGCCAAACCACTAAAAGAGTTTGAGTGAATAGGAGCTACTGGCAACATCACACTGCATAGTAAAGTTAGCAATTTATATAAGCTCACTGCATTTACGAAGTTTCAACATAGACATGCACACATGAAAACACATACACACAAACGCATAGACACACACACATACAATGTACAGAGTTAAAAGAGCATTTAAAATTAATTAAGAATACGAAATCGGAAATGAATTTAAAGTTTTTCTAAAGTAAGTTTTGAGCTTCTCCAGCTGCATGAGTTGCACTGCGACGAAAGGGAATTGAATATTTTTACACATGAAGTCAGCCACCAGCAGCAACAGCAGCAGCAGCAGCAAACCAATTGAACGAAAGGGACTAAAAAGTTGGCTAGGTAGAGAGCAATGAGAAGTCGGCGGTATGAGTTGATAGAAGAAAAATGGTACACCGCACAAACTTGCGGTTGCTGCAGCAAAATTTCTACTGCCAGTTGACGACACAACGCATTACGGAAGTTCGTGTGCAGCAGATTAAAGCCAGAAGTGAAGTTGTATTTTCTTAGTCTTTGCAACTTCAGTTGCGCGACTTCAACGTTCGCTCCCTAGCCGGTAGTAGTGAAAACTTTATGAAAATTTATCATCGCCGCCAATGAGCAACACATAAAACAGTACAGACCGCGTTGCCATTTGCAGTTGACGCAGTTGAATGGTAATTAAAATTCTTTTCCTTTTTCATTATTTTTTTTTTTTTTATAAGTAAAAATTTTGGCTTGCTCGAGGTGTTGTGGCATAAAAAGCGCAAACTACGATACTGATGCATAAAATTAAGTAATATAAGTCTTAAAAAATATTGCTGCAAATATTATATCTTGATAATAAATTGTTTTGTCGATACTTTGAATCAAGATATCATAATTACTGCCTCTTTTTTTTCTATGTTCTTTCTCATCTCTAGTAAAACTATCAAGTCATCTAAGAAGACATCTTACACGTGTAAATTCGATCTGCAAGCAGCTAGTGCTTAGATTTTCTGCCTTCAATATAACATTTTCCATTAAGAAAAAATTGCATAGTTTTAGGCTGCGTTAATGCCCAATATGAAGCCTAATTCTCCAGATTGTGCAACGACGGCGGAAAAACCTGGCCGGGAAGATCAATAGCTCCAAATTTTGCCTTTTGAAACACTGATTCGCATACCAGAATGACATCGGTATTGAAATATCTCTCATAACAAAAACATTGGGCAGCACCAGAATAAAACCCAACTCAGATTTCGTGCCAATTATCATCACAATGGACTATTCTTGCAACTTTTAATTAGCGGTATAGCTTAGAGTTTTCTCTATTGTCTCGACTACCTTATACATAGCTGTGATAAAGGATCTACCTTTGCACTTGGAATACTGTGCATTACTGAAGATATCGACAAGGATTGTCTTACATATATTGTATATGAATCGGCTAGTCGTTCAAGGATTTTTAAAAAAAAACCTTGAGAAACCTTGTAAACCTTTTGGGCTATAAAGTAAGATTTCCCTGAGTTCGAGAAAGATTTTTAGAGCTCGGGAGTGCTTCTTCCAAACGATCTCGGCTCTTTATTTTTTGGCTCTCGGTCTCGGAGCTCTACTTTGGCTCGCAAATATTTCTTTCACTCTCGGCTCGCGAGCCAAAAAAGAGGGGAGCCGATAGCTAACGCGAGCGAAGAGCCTATGGTGGGCTCGTGAACCATAAGAGCGCTCGTGTTTGTGAACAATTTTCAATAAAAAAATTTTCCATCAATCCATTTACATAGTTCGGACATCACTTAAGTTGGCTTCGGATCGGAAATGTGTTTTTTGGCTCTCGGTTCGCAAGCGGGAGCAGAGAGCTCTACTTTGGCTCGCAAGGATTCGTTTCACTCTCGGCCCGCGAGCCAAAGAAGAGGTGAGCTCGTCAGCGATAAGAGCGCTAGCGTTTATGACCAATATTCAAAAAAAAAATTCCCATCAATCGATTTAGTTCGCACATCACTTGAGTTAGCTCCGGATCTTGGAAAAGACCGTCTTAAACCTATTTCCGGGAAAAAAATATGTCCCACTTATCAATGAGGAAATGTCGAAAACAGCTATTTCACATCATTTAGGATACTATGGAAGACAAATATGGCTCCGAATATATAGCCAAGACCTTTCTTTTCAATCGTAAGAGGTAGAACCAAATAGCAGAAATACTCTGATGTTCATTACAACATGGTTAAATCCCACAAATCTTACAAAACAGTTAAGCTTTAGAAAAATTCAGTTCTAACATAGCCAGCATGGCTGTAAGCCATGAATGACAATACAATCTGAATGAGAAGTAAAGTTAAAACTGTCTGCTTCATTTTGTAACCAAAGTTATGAAGAGACTGCATTACTGCGCAAGCAACATGATAAACTTCTCTGGACGATATTTTATTGCAACTTAAGCAGCGTACAGATCGTTCCGCCAATGTTTCATAAAATATCACATTATCGTTTGAAGATCTATTTCGATGCTACTTCAACATCCTCATTAAGAAACTGCGGCAGATGAGTCGTTGTGCCCCACCGTACCTGTACTTTCATTTGCTCGATGACGCCGTTAAAGTTTACTCTCTATGATGAAATAAAAATGCTTTTACCTTAGTGCTGGGCAAAGTTTTACTACGCACTATGTCTTTTTACGATGCTTCACGCTTTCAATTAATTACAAACACAAATAAATATTTACACCCACACACACATAAAAGTATGTAATTACATGTAGGACTGACTGTATTGCACCATCGCAGCACATTACCGCTGAAAAATTGCGTGGATAAAGTTTTTCATCATTTCCATTGCCAGTAATGCTGCCGCCGCTGTTGCTCATAAAATGTGTGCAAATTTTTCAAATTCGCTAATGAAGTGCAAATGTCAAAAGTGACATTTGCTATTTAATTATCATTGCAAATGCTGTTGTAATGGTATTCGTAATGATACTAACACTCACATATATGACTGTAAGTTTGACTACTTGCTGCTTCTACATTGATTATATCAGTCGTCGTGAATTTAATGTGAAAAGTTTTCGACTCTTCGATTTCTGGCTAAAAAAAGTTTCAACGATTAATCTTTGATTTGATTTCCTCGACTTTTGACTTTACGAGAAGTTTGAACTTTGTGCCTTGGAATGTGCACACTGAGAGCTAAACGAATTCCTAAGTTTAAAATCACTAAAATATTAAAGCGAATTTTACTGCTTGCCAAAAAACATTTCCAACACTGCTAATCCACTGCTTATTATTGCGGATTACATCGTGAATAGTCATGTGCATGAGACTTAATCCACAATTTTATAGTTTTGTTATGGAAGTTAGTCTATCTGTCTAATGCCAAGCTCAACTAATGTACTCAAATTAAAAGTGAGAAAAATGACAGCAAATTAATTAAAGGATTTGTTGACTATAGTGTGCAGTGATACTAAGTCGTATAATAATGTCCTTTTATTCTGCATCAAATAGAATGCTTTAATAATTTTTTTCTTTCTTGCACATTTTTTGTGCCAAAATGATAATGAAAATTTTTGCTTGCACGCCACATTTATTTGCTGGCTGCTGTTATTTTTGAGCATTTCGGATTACGTCAACATCCGAAGAAACAAGGCGCGGAAATCACTCTCTCAACGCAGTGAGTGGACCAAACTAAAAAGTTCTTGCTATGTATGTGGAGTTGACACAGTTTGAGTTTTTTTTTACTTTGTAATAGTGTTGCCACGTTTTTTTTAAATTATCTCGAGAAACAATATATAAGAGATGTCTTAATCAGAATGCTCTAAAATTTCATGAACGACTTTGCAATGTCATTATTGAAATCCACTGTAAAAATGAGAAAAGTTTTTCTGAGACATAACGTTCTGAACGACATCCATGCTAACAAAATCATTTTAAGCAATAAGTCCTATATCAAGGTGTTCATCAATAATTGTCTTTACCGAATCCTCAAAATTCGGTGGCTTAGGACCATCTCTAATATCGAATAGCTCTACGGATGCTATCGAGATTCCATTTCCATTAAAGTCAAACGAGAAAATGGAAAAGGATTAGTTGCGAAAATCACCAACTGAAGTCAGAATAGCAGAAAATGCGGACATCCATATCATTGTGAAAATGATCGCTAGAACAGAAAATACGTGAATCGGAGAAATGTTGAAGAGAATTGAAGGGACTCGCTACAAATCGTGCAGATTGAAAGAGTTTTGTGAATGCGCTATATGCTCGGTTAGAAAATAAAGGACACAAGACGAATTGTAGTTCATGAAAATGTTTTTGTCAACTCCAACCACAGTGATAAGCTTCACACTGTGGTTCAGAATACTCATAGCAAAATATATCATTTTTGTACCCTACACTTTGTCATTTCGTTTGTAACGCATAGAAGGGGGCGTGTCAGGTATAAAAAAGTATATATATTATTGATCAGCGTCACCAACTGAGTCGATATAGCTATCTCCGTCTGTCTGTCAGTGTGTGTCTGTCTGTTGAAATCACGTTTACGGTAAAAATAAGCAAGCTTATTCAATGAAATTTGGCACACAGGTCACACCTTCTTTCGAGCTGCTAGCATATAAAAATGGGCGAAATCGGGTTACGACACGCCTTCCACTCATACTCTATGTAAATATACCTCAGCCCAATTTGAAAAATGTTACAGCGATTTTGATGAAACTTGGTGATTTGGTGAACATGTCAACAAAATTAAGATTGAGCTAGGTTTTAAATTTGTAAAGGGGTGTGGCACAGCCCTAAACTTTAACTTTTATAACGCCATAACTCGTAAAAATTTTGCTTTCGTATAATACAAAATTGGCACATTTGATTTTCATAAATATTTTAAGGAGAGCAGTCAATACAGTATACAGTCGTCAGTATACTGGAAAGAAACGTTGAAGGGCGTGGCATAGCCCACAATATTTATAAACGTTATAATTAGAGAACTAACAACGTAATCGTTATGAAATTTGTTATGGCAGATATACTTGCCAATAGGTATCTTATTACGAAAAATTGGCACAATAGAACTAGTGGGCGTGGCACCTCCCATTTAAGCAAAGAACATATAATGCTGTAGATAGTGTGCAATGAGAGTACTCTTCATAAAATTTGGTGCATAGATGTCAATTATTAAAAGCTATAAAATTAAATAAATTTTGACGAGATTTCATCAGTGGGCGTTGCACCTCCCATATTAACATAAAGTTGGAATTGTTATTTTAAGAGAACTATTGCAGCAATTGGCATGATGTAAGTGGTTTACTTACTATAAGCTATGTCAGCAGCTAAAGCGGGCGAAATAGCGTCACTGGGCGTGGCACCTCCCATAAAAGTAAATTACCTTAAGGGGCATATTTATCGAAATATATGAGCAATCATACAGAAATTTGGTATAAAAAGTTTATAAAAAGCTATTTCTGGATCAAAATCCGTTTCGATTGTATCAGTGGGTGTGTCACCCCCCTAAATTTTAAGGTTAATTAAGCCATATTAGTAAGCTATACAAGCTATTTTGCTAAAATTTAGTATGTGGATGTCAATGATGAATATAATTTATTGAACCAAAAGTAGGCGGAATTGGAGAAATGGGTGTGGCATATTTGGTTTTATGTCATTTTTTTTCTATTTTTTTCAACATTTTCCACATTCTTTTGACTTTTCCAACATTTTAACTTTTGATAGTTAATTTGTCAAACAATACCCACCCAATGATATTTTTAAATTTTTAAATCAACCGATTTGTAAAAAATTTGATTTCTAAAAATCTGGCAACACTACCACACAGTCAAAGTGTATTGTATAGTAACAGCATCAGCAACAGAGCAATGAAGAAGACATTTAAAAAGGATCTGTCGCTATTTTCCACTAAGCCATAAATTAAGCACACACAGCAAAACCGGAAGTGTAACACTGTTACAGAGTGAGAGAGCGTAAAAAGTGGATTTTCGTTTGATTTAGTTTTTTCGTATACAGTTGCTGTTGCTGCTGCTGCCGCTGTCTTCTTGTAGTCGTGGTTTAAAATTTTTTTCTCATTTTGAGCGTACGCTACGGAAACACAAGCTGTGAGCTAAGTGAGCTTCCCTGTAGGGCGATATAGAGTGTCAGTGTGTTGGTTGGTCGGTCGCTCGGTTTGTTAAATGGTTGATATATCTATCTTCAATTTTTTTTTTTTTTCATTTTATAGCATCAGCTGTTGGTTTGAATTTTGTGAATTAAGAATGTAACGCTTCATGAATGAGTTACTTACTCGCCAGGATGTTTTTTTTATTTAATGAAATACGAACGAAAAATTTGCCGCCTCCATTCAATTGGTTTTAACTGTGCGGCAAACTTAACGTCTACATACTATGCAACAGCGGAAGGAAGCGCTTCATTTCCGTTGGCGGGCGGTTGCTACTTCACTACTGCTTCCGCTTACAATTTTGCTAGAGTGCATTACATCAGTCAGCTTGTCGGTCGGTTGGTTCGTTGGTCGCATGGAGGTTGTGCATTAATCTTTTAAGGTCATGCAATTTTACGTTACGACGAATGCAGCGATAAGTGGGCGTGAATATGTTGGGTGGAAATCATATGTATAAATGATGTAAACTATCCAGATAAAAAAAAATATTGGCACAATAGAATAAAATTTAATTTTTCTCTGAAATGCTTTAATGTGGTGGCAAGCTTTTACCAACTGAACTGCTTTTTTTTAAGATACCTATAAGACTGCTTCACCCATAAGAATAATATCGCCCTAATATTTATTTTTTTCCAAAAATGGCTTACGCCACTGCTTAGGCATAAATGATTTCCGCCCAAATAAGAGCTGTTCACACTTCAACCGTTATGCTCTTTTGCTTTGATTTTGTAAAGCTTGTAAGCCGCAATACTCTCATTTCTTTTGTTTACTTTTTTTTTTGAAAACATCAACAAAATAATCATTTAAGCTATTATGTTCTAGTTAATATTTAAAAAATATATATACACATATATTATCTACCGTCAACTAAAGATAAGATAAAAAAGTTACCTGTACGCATGGAGTTAGCATAGTGAATTTCATATGAGTTTCACCTGCACGCTTCAGTTGTTTTGACTCACAATCAGTTAAATTTCTAACGTCCGAACATAAACAGCAAAATTGCATTGAATAATGTGAAATATCACAAAAGTTTTTTTTTTAATTATTAGCACAAAAATGCATTTTTCACGTCACTTTATCGTATTTAGTTTAATTATTTTAAGTTTAATCGATTATAACTTTGCGAAAACTGCAAAAAGTGTGGAAATCGAGCTGTGCCCAACATTTTGTTATTGTGATTTATTTGGTGGACTAAATCGTGCAAACTGCAGGTTAGCTTTTAGTTTTGCATTATATCAGTGATCTTAATTACGTTATTACAACATTTTTACTTTTTTTGTAGTGCTCGACGCCTTATAAGTCCAAATGTAGAAGTACCATCATCGGTGGAAATTTTAGATCTCAGTTATAATGACATCACTGTTTTAGATAACAATTGCTTTCAGGTAAGCTGACAGAACTGTTAAAACACAAAAAAAAATTTTGTAATGACTCATAGTTCAAGAAAAATTTAAAAACAAAACAAACCAAGTGTCAGTCATTTTATATGATTAAATTAAAAATTTATAACAAACATAAGCTCAGCCAAGTGAAAATATTCACAATAGTATATGAACTAAATTAAATTTTGTAATATATCATATTAGGCAGCTGCTGTAAATGCTGTTTGATATGCTAATGAGATGGCTTATGTAGTTGTTGAAATGTAAAAATTCTTATCAGAACTGATCGCTCAACTTATGTATGCATCCTATCCTTAACCGAATGTGGAAAAAAAACGCTTTCTTTCTGGTAGACTGGCTTTAGGGAATCTTGAAAAGTTCCAAAAAAAAGGGTGACTTATTGCTTCTGTCAGACGCAATATGACAATCAATCAATCAATCGATCAATCCTATGCGCAGTTCCAAAAAAATCTACCTCTTCTGAAACATTATTCAGATTTTATAAGCCAAAACCTTTAAAAATTGGCTATATCGATCTTTCAACATTTCAAAATTCCTGTTGGTGTTTGTCTGAAAATGCTGAAGCAAAGTTGTCACCTTCATTCTTTATAGTCTACCATATTTACTGCTGCATTTTATGATAAAGAACTGATGGCTTTATAAAGAGATTACAGTAAGCTATTATATTTGATATAAGTAAAAAGTATTCAGTGCTACAGAATTTGGAACAATTGTACTTTAGGGTCTATGCTCCAATTTTTTTTTTTTTTTTATAAACATGAAGTTTTACCCCCTAAAACCGAATCTGGAAAAAAAAAATGTCGGTCTCTTATCGCTTCCGAGATAACATTGGTCAAAGTTTGAAAATTTTATGTACCCCCCCCCCCTTGTGTAAGTAAATCGTTTGGTTTTCGAAATATCGATACTAAAAAATGTTTACATTACATGTCCAACGTACTGTAGCTTCTTAACCATTTGAGACCGACAATTTTTTTAGCACCATTGTGATCAGCGCTCCAAAATACATAATAAAAATTTAAATTTAAATTTTCGGGTTATAGGCCCTAAAGTACAAATATGCCCAGAATTTTCGCTAGAAAACATATCTTCATGCAGGCACTAACCTGTAGGTAACATCTCAACTAAAAAGAATTTTAAGCTAAAAATAACTTTGGTCTCACCTAACTTAATCTTTGCAATTTAATACATGCTGCATGAATCTGAAAGATAGAACTGGATCTTCACTGTAACCTTAACCCAGTTTGCATTATTGCATGGATGTGCAAAATTTTGGAAGCAGGAGCTGGTTACAATAAATGCAACAAAAACAGTAATTACAACAACAACAAAAAATGCCACCACAAATTCGATCTTGATAGCAAAAAAAAAATTTGCAATGAGCCAAAAGCCAATTCCAAGAATCAAGCAAGAGCAACAGGAGTGAAGAAATAAAGGTGCACAGATCAAACGAAACGAGAAAAGCTGTTCTCCATGAGCATTGTTGTTTGCTTTCCCAACAATAACAATAATACAAATCCCGTGCATATCGCGTAAAAAAAAACGATAAAAATTTATACGGCACTGTTGAGTACATGTGACTGATGTTCGACATGTTTGTTGTAAGGAGCTAAAACTGGCTCATTTTAACTATTTTGCCCATCGCTACATTATTGCGCTAGTGCCCACTACCACAAGCAACGATAAGCCTGTGTTGATGATTTTGTATTTGTGCGCTCTTTTTTACGCTCTCTAAGTGCCTTCTCGATAACATTCTTACTCTCTTTGAGCGCCTGCTCGTTCTCTGGGCAGCACCACTGTTGAGGTGCAGACATTTACTCTGAAGAGAATTTTATCAGAGAGTTTTTTTTTGGGGCAGTACTACTTCGAGAAGTATTTATTCTTCTAGTATCATAACTATGATCTCTAGAAACCTTATATTTCAGCAGGTATATGAAAATCTGTTCAGTCAGCTATAATGTCAAACAAATGTAGGACTAAGCTGCTGAACTTATCCCAAATAAATAAAGTGAAGAACAATTAAAAAAAAATCGTTACCATAAGATGTTTATTAGAGTCAACTCCGACAATCGCTGTGTATAAGGAACGGAAGGGATGACTGCGACATAATTTGTTTATTTTGATAAAAAAAAAACGTAAGCCATAATGCTCTACGAAACTTGTTAAAATTAAATTATACTAATCATACCTGAAATTGCACCTTGCACAAGGATATACACCATGTTATGACCTGGTCAGCTTAAATTTAATTTAACATGAGCACCTGAAAATGTAAATTAAATTTTATTAAAATTACTTATATATAGTACATAAGCTTTCAAAAGAATTGGAAAAAATCACTTATACCCAATGAGATATTTTTTAGGAAAAACCAAAATCTCGAAAATTTCCAAATACATACATAAAAAACTGTCTTCAATGCTATGCACATATATATTTATTCCCTTTGAAGGTATTTTAAGGTATGTATTACATACTTAGAAAATAATAATATTTCTAAGTTCCAGGATATACATATACATAGCGTCTCACACGCTCAGACTACGGGATTAGAATTTCAGAACTAAAAAAAAAAATTAACAATAGCCTTTCAAACGATATACATTTTTTTGTAACTAAATAATTTTCTTTTCTCTAATTTATCACAGCAACGGTTTAGATTAATGGTCCATAATTTGAGTTATGGGTTATTAAAAATTATAGCATTTAGAAATGGCTCTAAATCGAGATATATATTTTTAAACGGGGCCGTTATTGTAGTTACAAGGTCAATGTACTGTAAGATAAGTTAAAGGCACTAAAAATGTTGAAAAAGTTACAATAGATGAAAAAGTCGAAACTGTCGAAAAGTTTTGATATAATCGAAAAGTGCTGAAAACGTTTCCAAATCCAAATAAAGCTTGATAAATGAAAAAGTTTTTCGAAAAAGTTGAGACAGGTTATATCATTTGAAATATGTCGAAAAACGATAATTGAAAATGGCAAAGAATATTGAAAAAATCGTTAAAAGTTTAATATAAAGCACATGGATTTACTAAAAATTTACTGAATTCAGAGTCAAAATGCACTTTTTGAATTTTGTAGTACTTTTGCTCTCAATTTTTCTGAAAATTATTCAAAAAGGTTACATTAAACAATCTCAATAAAATAATGCAATTAGTTATATGAACTTTTTTATTTATCAGAAACATTGCTTATAATTCAAAAAAATTCGTTATTTTGCAAAACGCAAATGAACCTAAAAAAAGTATCAAATCCACATTAATCATTTAATTTTCTTTGTAAAAATTTCAGACTTTCGTCTTTGTGAAAACTCTAGTCATGCACCACAATGCCATTCACACCATTTACCTCGACACAATCAGCCCGCTGCATAGCATTGTCAGCATAGATCTCTCGCACAATCGACTGGAATATATGGATGAGCGCATTTTTGAAACGAATCGTAAATTGGAGCGACTCAACTTGTCAGACAACAAATTCATGTCATTGCGAAACAAACCACTGCTGCGTAGCGCTTCGTTACGCTCATTAAATCTACGAAACGCACAAATATCCCATATCTACCCGGAACTTTTCGGTGCGTTGCCAAATTTACGTGAATTGGATGTTTCGGCAAATCTGATGATCGCCTTCAACGTGGTCGCCTTTAGAAGCCTAAAACAACTGAAGTACTTAAATCTAAATGAAAATCGTTGGAATTGCGATGCTGGACTACTGAATGCAGTGAAATTACTACAAATGCGTGGCATACAAGTTGAGTTAATAGACTGCAATGTGGTTACTTTTTACAAAGCTGTTGCTGCTGCATCAGAAAGGATGGAAAGGAAAGGCACCGAAAGCGAAACGATGGCGACAACGTTAAACACAAAGAAAACTGAACGCTTTGAACGTTTACAAATGTTCAATGGAGGAGTAACCAACGAAAATGTCGACATTTCGAATGAAAAAAATAAAGGGTCTGCTGAAGAAGATGCATCAGATGAATTTAATATTGGCATTAATGTTGCTAACATATGGCATCATAAATCGCTGAATGATATATACGGCGATGAAGATGACCAAAATGATGCTGAGCCGAATTCTTATGAAATAAATTCGCATAAACTTAAATGCAAAACTCCATGTGATGAATTATGTTTTCAGTATAGTAGATGTCTTTCGGATAAGGTTAATATGGAGAAGGGCACAACTGGGACATACACTGTTAATGATTTGAATTTTGTCTTTATAATGGGCATTGCCTTGGGCATAACTTTTGTAGTCTGCATTATATCATTTGTAATGTGCACGAAACGTTGTTGCGAAGCGCGTAAAAAACACGATAACATTGGTGAGTAGCAGCGCTTAAAGCAATACAGTATGGAGTGAAATGTTTAGAAAAAATTAATTTGAAATATTGCCAAAAAAATCAAAAGGCGAATTGTGCTTGAAAAATGGCCACTAGAAAATAACGTCACAAAAATTTATATCCTTTAATCTTTTTTTTATTTCAGACTATCATATACCCGAAAATGCAATCGCCCACATAGCACGGCCATTACCACCACAAATTGTCACACCACTAATTCCACCACCACGTTCGCGTATCTCACGTCGACGCCAGCGTGCACCAGATTCCGTCAATGACACAAATGCACTTGTAACTCGTGATTCAGCCACCTCAAATGGTCGCGATAATTTTCTCTCACGTCTCTTTGGACGCCCAACGCGTCATCAGTACTATCGCACCATCAATCAAAATACAGCGACCCTAATTCGACGCTTAAGTCGTAGTAATTTATTTAATAATCGTCTGAGTCAACATTTTGCCGCAGAGAGTAGGGCGCAACATGGTAGGATGGCCACAGCAGACACAGCACAGACATCGAGTGCTCCCAGTAGTCCTGATAGTGATGAGCAACGTTTCTATGATGATATCATTTTAGGTTCCGCAGCTGTTGTGACACCTGAGCAAGCGGCGGTCATAGAAATTCGCAATAGACCGGAAACACCACCACCTTCGTATGGTGATGTGGTTGTAAATGTAAGAAAACAATAAAAAAAAATGTGATTTCCACTAAACTAAATTTTATTTATACAAATTTAAAATATACATAAGATAATATACCCTAATGTATTTATATACATTAGGATGAGTCGAAAAATAATTTTTTTGAGTTTCAATTTTTTATTAGCGATTATAAATACGTTCAATTCTGTTTTTACACGGTCTTCTTTTACACGTCTTTGATTTAACATGGTATAGAAAAAAAATTGATCCATTTTTACACGATTTCCTTCTATTTAGCACGATTAAAAAAAGCTATTTATTTGAAAATTTAAAGAAAAATATTTTTACTAACCGTAATCTTTTAGAAATTAAGTTGGGGAATTCCCATTCTTTTGAAGGATATGGAACTAATCCCCTTTTTTCTATGTATGGGTGTGTTCTAGGGTGTGCAGTTATTTAAAGAATGACCTACATATATGTACTATACGTATTACCACTGTTAAGGAGACGTCCATTAATTATGTGAGGTGTTTTTTGAAAATTTGGTGAGATCTGGCGGGACCTCTCCCCCCCTCCCGTGAGATTTAAATTATAATTTTTAATGCAAATTCTATGCATTAAAAAGCTGACGTTAGGTTTTCTTTGACCCCCTCCCCCCTATTTTAGCTCACGTAAATAATGGACGTCCCTTAACCTCTGCATTTTTATACAATAATACATATTAAAATAAGTCAAAATTAAAAACTATTATATTTAAACATTCTTTATAAAACTCATTTTTCAAAAGTAAAGCTGTAGTTTTCTCAGATTTTCTTTCACTTGTTTTTTTACTTGGCGTTTTATTATATTTTATAATTTTGATTTTGACAGCTTCATTATCAAGGAAAATGGAACAAAAATTTTCATAGTCATATTTATTACAACATAATTTTATCTCTCTTCATTACTGTCTCGTAAGTTTACATTTTTGTGGTGAAGATCGTATTTGCAATATAATTTGTATCTAAGCCAAAATAATTTCCACGGAAGAGAAATTTATAAATTTATTGGAAGTTAAAAAATCTCTTAAATAGATATTCTTAAATTGCATAGAAATTATATATAAAATGATGAGAGAGTAAAAAATTTTTTTCAAGAATTTTTTCTCTTTGGAATGGCATGTTAGAGTTAATTCTTTCATCTTACAACACTATATCGTCTCTCTAGACATTACATAAATCTAACATATCAATCATTTATATTTAGCTTCAATAAAACTGCGTTAATTAATACAAATAAATTATAGGAACACACAAATTTTTTTGCGACCCATCTTAAATTTGATATTTTTGTATTTTGTTAATTAACAGATTGGCAAACTTGTAGTATTTTTTGAGGGTTTCATCAATATGATATTTTAATCTTACGTACACTTTTAAATTTATATTTCGTCATCATTATGCGTACAGCTTTTTAGTTTTTATATACAGAAGTATTATGAGACAGACTGAATTACTAACTGACTGATCTATCAATAGTGAACTCTAATGGCTGCAGCTAAAGATGTGAAATATATATATTACTGCCAACATTAGATGGTGAATAGAACTCAGCTAGCTTTCAAAAGAACAAAAATTTTCTGTAGATGAGACCGTGCTTGGTTTTTTTTATACGAATTGATAATTCTTAGTAATATGTATTTGAATTTTTTTTTAATTTTATTTATCCTTGCTAGAAAGTGCAAATCAGGCTATTTCGGTACTTATCCTGTTTTACGCTTATTTTTTGTTAATATCATCATATAGAGAAAATCTTTCTGTTCAAATGTTAGCTATCAATATTCGAAACTTTGGAGATAATGTACAATTGAGTTAAGAAATTTTTGAAGAACAAGCATAACATACATATTATTTTGTATTCCAGCTACAGCTCCAAACTGATAATCAAAAGATTTATTCTGTAGTATAGTTTGTTTTTAACGGAAAAAATGGAGTAAAAAGGAAGAGAATTTTTTTTTGGAATTCAGTTACTTATGCCAAAGTAATAACTTATATCAAGAAATTCGAGTAGAAGAGAGGAACCAAAGACAGGTTAATGGTAGTAGTATAAGAACTTATATTAATCTGTTCAGCTTCGCATACTTAATTTAAAAGATGTTTTTATGCATCGCTTAAAAGTTATTTACTTGAAATAAATTTTTAATTTTGAGACCAATCTCGTAAATTGAATATGTGTGGCGCTGTCATTGCGAAATTCATAAATAAATCTCATAAAAAGAGATATGCTTTGCAAATAACGTCAATTTTCAATTGTAAAAGATTGAAGCATTTAAAAATAACTTTCAAGGAGATACATACCATACATAGAAATAGCCTCGGACACTATTTTTAGGCTACTGCATAAACATATTCTTGACATAAAATGAAAAAATATATATATTTTATAGGGCCTCCTATATGCGACTAATATCTTTAACTTCTTAGCAAAAGTAATAGTAATAAAAAATGCAATTATGATAGAAACCTGATGATAGAATGGTCATTCATTTCCCATCCTCCCCCCCCCCCTCCAAAAAAAAAAAAAAAAAAAATAGCTCCTTGGAACATCGAATTTTTGCTTTAAATTAATGAATGTGAGCCGAGAAGTTTCAATTAGTATCAAAAAGTATATAGTGGTACCGAAAAAATCAATATACAGTAGCACCTCTGTAAGTTGAACTTGAAGGGAGACGCCAAAAAATACGAGTTATAGAGTTTTAGAGTTATGGAGGACTTCGACTTCGACAGTAAAGTAACTTCGCTTCAAATGAAATCACGTGTTCATAAATTCCTCTATTATTTCATAGACATTGATTTCTAAGAAACAATGATGAAAATTGTCGGCATATTCTTAAAATCGGTATCTTATTTTTCTTCGAGCTATAGAGGTAATTCGTTTCAAATAATCGAGTTGTAAAGGTTGTAAAATCAAACATTGCTATGTTCGAGATGCAGAGGTTGAATTTTTTTTTTTAAGTTATAGTGGGAAAATATGTACTGAATTTACTTGTAGGGACTCAATCAAAAAGTTTCAAGATAAGTGAAAAAAATCAAATTTGCAAAGTGTTGAATTGTATTGATAAAGCAGCTAATAGCATTGAAAAGCTTCAAATAGCATCGAAAAAGTCGATGAGAATAATAATCGAATGGCATTAAATAGTCTCCAAAAATATTGAAAAAGCCAATAAAAGTTAAAGTATTGATATGATCGTCTATAATAGTCGAAAAGTCTCGAATATGAATTTTTCGATATTTTTTTTTGCAAATATATGCACGAATTTTAAAAACTTCTTACTCCGCGTTTTTTTGCATTGGAATTTTTTGAGTTTAATGAATATATATAAATGTAATGGCAATGTTTTTTGTACAGTTTGCACCATAAGTTTATTAATGGCCACCCTAATATGTATACATATACGCCTTTATATTAGAGAGACTACATTCAAAATTTTTCTTCAAACAACCCTTATAGTATCAAAAGCAGACACTCCACTTAATAATTCGTTTTTGCACATTTCTCTGTTATGTTTTTCCATCCCTTACTTTGTTTTGCTTTATTGTTTGATTAAAAAGACATTGACCCTTATTCTGAAATCATCGATATTGATGTTTCTTGCGAATGCGTTTCTTCCAATGCGAATGTGAACTTTTATATGAACCATCAGCCTGTAGATCAGCAAATACCAGTTGAATTTGATTGATTCAGATCCTAAATCTGCATTGGAGAAAACCCTATTGTATTGTAATGATGCGTAGTAAGATTTTAATTACGATGGATTTCTGAACAAGAACCTGTCACAAAAATACTCATAGCATGCCAGGAGTTGGCAACAAAAAACTTACGTCATTTTGATTCAAGCTGAATTTGTTATGTTGAATAAAATTTTCTTTTAGGGTGTACAGAAAACTACTAGTAGGCCGGATGATTTCTTGTCGGACTGACTAGACGATGGGTTTTCAAAAGCCACTAAGAACCTGCCGCTGTTTGTCAAATATAAAAGTTCGGTTTTTTCCAAGTGAAACTCGTTAGCAATTGTTCGGAGAATGTGAATAATCGTAATAATATATATATTTCCCCGACCTAAAACTTCATAGATCATTTTACTAGCAACGTATTTGTTGAAAATAAATTTAAGCTATATAAAGAATTTAAATTAAGTTTCCAGTCCTCAGCATATAATCTTTTCGTTGGGAGCGAGCAAGTAGAATATTTTTATTCACACCCTAATGTGAATTTCTGAGAACACTGAAATATTTAACATCCCAATGCTACGCACGGGTAGCTGGTCGCTTTCTTTTTTACTCATTCCATGACGCAATGCTATATTGCTCTGTTACTAAATTTACACATTTCTCTCCAAACAATGACGTAACCAGCCTTTGACTTTTAGCTGTTATTTTGAAAATATTTTTATCTTTTGTCTGCTATGACTGACTTACTCGTAAGTAGATACGCGCTGAGAGCATAAAACGTGTGAGCATGGAAAGCGTAAAATAAAAACAAACCGAATGCTTCAGTTCAGTTTTTACAGTCAACACAAAACATTTAAAGTTCAAGTAATTGATGAGAAGAGGTTTTTGTTTTCTTCTTTTTCCCTAAACTGTCAGATAATGGCATTTTTAAATTGTTTAATACTCAGTTTATTAATATTCAATTTTGTCGGCAAACAATTGGCAGAAGTTGCCAAGACGGCAGAAATTGTAATTTGTCCACAATTTTGTTATTGCGATTTATATGACGGACTAAATCGTGCAAATTGCAGGTAAGTTATAAAAATGTTCCTTTAAATTTAAATCGAAATTATGTAAATTCTTTCTTTTATAAAGCTCACAAAGACTACATATTTCAAATGTAGCCGAAGTACCATTGGAGGTTGAAATACTAGATCTCAGCTATAACGATATATATCAATTGGAGAAAGACAGTTTTGTGGTAAGTTTTATCTTATGCTAAAGCAATAACGACTCTGGCCGCGCACTACTTGTTATGCAACCACGCCTACATTTTACGCAGTCCGTCCTTACTGCAGACAACTGGGTATATGTACACAATTTCACCAGTTGTTTAAAGAATCAAAGAATAAAAATTATCATGCGTTTTTTGTATGGAAGGAGCCATATTGTCCAATCCTGTTCACATTTTGCGTGTAGCTTGACACAAACAATATTCATCCATGCATCAAATTTCACAACTGTAGCTACCATAGATGAAAGAATATGGCATTTTAAGTGATTTTGTTTTAAGGTGCCACGCCCCCTTGTCTAATCTCATCCACATTTCGTGAGTTGCTTAGCATAGACACTAAACATATATCTTAGCATCAAATTTCAAAACTTCTGCTACCATAGGCTCCAAGCAACAACGTTTTAATTGTTTTTGTTAAATGAAAGTTGCCACGCCCCGTTGTCCATTGAAAAATCCTTTTTTAGCAGATATCCATGTCATCGGAATGTTTTGTCGAAATTTCAGCTCTTTATGTTCAGCGGTTTGTTCTGTGTGTTGTTTGGCAATTCGTCAGAACTAGGCCCATATGGGTAAGAGGGGGATTTGTTCCCCCCAAGCGTCTCATTTGGTTGCAAATTTGTTTTTTTGGAAGAAGAAAAATAAAAAATCATGCTACTGGAATTGCATTTGCCCCCCCACGCAAAGTCGGGTTGGTACGGTGCTGCTCAGAACTATTTTATATAAAGGGCATTCCATGTCAAAACAGACACCATTTTGCTTTTACATCTCTGATTTTTTTAAATTCTATTTTCTCTAACTGCGTCTAACTTTCATGATTTATTTCCAATTTTTTCTATCAAGCTATTAAAGAGATATAATTTTTTTGGACACTTAAAAAATTTCCCCTATTCAACGTACTTTTTCAGGAGAAACAACTTTACTTCAGACGCCAAGCCTCTCAGACCTTAAAAAAACAAAGTATCGAAAAGTATCCAAAAATCAAGAAGAATTTCGAGCCGATAGAAATGAAAAGTATCGAATAGTAAAGTGTTCGTTAATAAAAAAGTAAATACTTTTAAAAATGTGTGTGTATATCATAATATTATATGTATAAGTTGATATATTTCGAAAAAAGTCAAAAATGAAAATAAATATTGAGAGATTTGAAAAGCATCGAAAAGTGAAAAAAGTTCAGGGAACGAAGGAAAAGTCGTGATAAATTGAAAAGTATTGAAGTATTTTGAAAATGTCGATATGAGTTGAAAAATGTTCAAAATAAAGTATAGAAATATAAATAAAGTTCATCTAATTCGAAAAATATTAAAAATTATCGAAAAAGTCGAAAAATCTCATGTAACAAAAATGTCGACAAAAGACAGAAGTATCGAAAACAGTCGATATTTGTCTGGAATAAATTATAGAAAACTTCAATAAAAGTCGAAAAATGTCAAAAAGCATTGAAAAAGTCAAAAAATCTTGAATGGTACCTATGGACAAAATTTATAGTTTCCAAAACTTATCGAAGATAGCGAAAAATTTCACAAACGAATACCTATCGAGATATGTAGAAGAGTATCTATTGAAATGTATCGATCACTGCATAATCATTATTCTGGATTTCAATTTTTTTCGATCATAATTAATCGTTATTTGGTATTTCTATTCTTTTAGATCAAACATAATCGTTATTTTGAATTTCTATTTTTTTCGATCAAAAATAATCGTTATATTGGATTTTTATTTTTTCGATCAAACATAATTGTTATTTTAGATTTATATTTTTTTTCGATCAAAAATAATCGTTATATTGGATTTTAATTTTTTCGATCAAAAATAATCGTTACATTAGATTTCTATTCCTTTCGATCAAAAAATTCGTTATTTTAGATTTCTATTTTTTTTATCAAAAATAATCGTTACATTAGTTTTTTATTCTTTTCGATTAGAAATAATCATTATTTTGCATTTCTATTTTTTTCGATCAAATATAATCGTTACATTAGACTTCTATTCTTTTCGATCAAAAATAATCGTTATTTTGGACTTCTATTCATTTCAATCAGAAATAATCGTTCCAGGAAAAGTAAATTTCGCAAAATGTCGAAACGTATCGAAAAAATGTCGAGTACATACTCATACTATCGAAAAAGTTGATAAAATTCATAAAATGTCGAAAGTAACGAAATGATCAAAAAATATCAAAATAGGAAAGTGTGGTGTGGAAATCGAACTCACCCCAGAAGTGGTGAGTTAGCTAATATTAACACAAGCTATTATTCTGAAAAATTTCTCAAAAATAGAGACACTGATTCAAAAGTTATTTTCCAAGCAATAAAACCTAAAAAATTAATGCAAAGTGAACGTGAATTTCAACCCTTATATATATAAATTATCTAAAATAGATTGCAACCTTTTTGTTGATTTTTTTTTAAACAATTTTCCAACTAATCTAAAATACTAAAATTTATATTTTTTCTTCTTGTAAAAAATTTCAGAAATTTGTTTTCCTCAAAACTCTTACGATATCCCATTGTTATATTGGAAATGTTCATCCCGACACATTTGATACGTTGCGCAGCATTACCAGCATAGATCTGTCGTACTCTCGACTGGA
The DNA here is from genome assembly GCA_963662105.1 of Meiosimyza platycephala. Classification (NCBI taxonomy): domain Eukaryota; kingdom Metazoa; phylum Arthropoda; class Insecta; order Diptera; family Lauxaniidae; genus Meiosimyza; species Meiosimyza platycephala. Next base: position 17,687,474 of record OY759210.1, read on the forward strand.
TTATATTAGTGAAAAGATTATCAAAACAAATCGCAAATTACAGCGTCTGAATTTATCGCATAATAGATTCTCTACGTTACGAAATAAACCAATGCTGCGTAGTCCCTGGTTACGTTCACTGAAACTGCGTAATGCAAAAATAACATATTTGTATCCGGACTTTTTCTTAGCGTTACCAAATTTGCGTGAACTTGATGTATCAGCAAATCAAATGTTGGCACTCAATTATGCCGCTTTTAGGAACCTTAAAAGACTCGAGTATCTAAATCTCACTGGAAATTTTTGGGATTGTGCTCCTAACGTACTGAAAGTTGTTAAATTATTGCAGAAACGTGACATAAAAGTTGAATCAAACGAATGCGATAAGGTAATGCATGCGGGTATTTGGAGCGAAATGAACAATATGACTATAATTGGCCAGAATAAATCTGCAGATCCTACGCTTCGAAACACATGGCATCATTTGACGCCGCTGGATGCCAAATTGGCGGATGATGATCAAGCTACTGATAATGAGCCAACTGAACTTGAATTGGTGACGAATAAAATTGTGTGCGAGTTTTTGGAACCCGATCAGTCAGCTGAGTGCAATATTTCACCGGAAGAATTATGCTACAAATATCGAAAATGTTTGAAAGAAAAAATTCAAGGGAAGAAAATTGAGACCGGCACTGATTTATATTTTATGTTTATAGTCGGTTTTGTCATGGGAATTATATTTGTGATCTGCTTTATTTCCTGTGCAATGTTTCTCAAGCGTTGGTGTGCAGCACGGCTTAAAAAACCCAATACTAATGGTGTGTGGCTAATTTATATTTTCTCGCGTTTCTATATTTTTAATCACTGTATTATATTTTCCAGAAAATAATATCACCGAGTCTGAAGTCTCTCATACTGCACGTCCACTAATTCGACCTACTGCAGCATCAACAGTACAGCGCTCAACCATCACAGAAAATCGTCCAGAACCCATACAAAGAATTCCAACTACGCCCACAGCACTCGTAAATTTATTTAATAACCCCTTAAGCCAACATTTACAAACATCGGAGAGCAGAGAGCAGCAAAGTAATAGGGGATCAGCAAACAGAGCACCGATACCATCTGCTCCCAGTATTTCGAGTGAAGAGAATGCTGCTCAAACCCCGATTGAAATATTAGAAGTTACAATGGCAATAGAGCAACCAGCCGCCACAGCAAGTAATAAACCCGATACACCACCACCTTCGTATACTGAATCGATGATTATTGTAAGAAAATAAATTTTAAGTTTAATGAAATAAATTAATTAAAAAATTTGTACTCATATTTATTAAAATGATTATACATAAATAAAGAAATAAATTTGTAAAACTCTTAGGTCTAAGAAGTGAGTAGCGATGGCATACGAATTTGGTGGTTCCCCTAATAATGCTAATGTACCTACACATTTATGTCGAAAATGTTGAGTAAAGTTGGACATTTTCTAAAATTCTGGTAATTGTATTAAATTGATTTATGTGGTAACATTAAATTCTGCTAAAAGTCTTTAATGAGATCATTGGTTCTCAAGTTATGAAGTTTGAAACTTTCTGATATTAGTACTTCACTTAAATTTTTTTTTTAATACACTTTACCCTTAGATTAAAATATGTGCTATGACCAAAGCAAACGAATTGTTTAAATTTTTATCTCTAATTGGCGTATGCTCACATTTTAGATAGGAGCTCATAATTTAAGTTAATCTAATGAAAGCTTTTTAGCGCTTTCTTTAAAGGCAAGCTACAAGAAATGGTTTTATAAACATTTATTTCTTTTTTCAGATATACAACATAAAACAATAGCAAATAAATGCAGCAACGCAGTAAATTCTTAATGAACAGCAATAAAAAGTGTAGGAATAAGCTAAGAAATCTTTAGTGTTAAGTTGCAAAATACGTTCTTATGTTCTCAAGCAATTAACATTAGAAACACAACGCAACACAATGCAACGCAGCACAAAACAGCGAAGTAACAGTCGTTAGCATAAACAGCGCAGCGCTATCTGACTGCGAGGAGCAAATCATTGTAAAAGAGAAACGCATAAAATTTAGAAACGAAATGTTAATCTACGATCTGCATTTTGTGTCTTAAAAGATATGTATAAAGAAACATGAAACAAAAAGCATTTCGTTTATAAGATGTTCCATTCTCATCTTTTCCTTTTTCAATCTTTGGAAAGAATTTTGAAACTATCCCTATATCATGTTTTTCGAGTTACTTAAATTTTAAGCACGATAATGAAACTATTGAGATGAAAATCGGACGGAGTTTGACAAATAGGCGTGACATTTCTTGCAACAGTAAAACAAATATTAATTTATCAGCGGAATGTATTGTTATATTGTTAATACATATGTACGTTCAAAATGACTTATGCATCATACATAAAGAAAAATGCCCGGGCAGCAAAAGTTTTGTATTGATGCCAATAAGAACCACGTAAAATTTGGTCCATTTCAGAAATCATTTGACGTACCCGCGACCGTTTTGAAAACTCGAAAATGGTCCTTAATCTATGGAAAATCATTAATATCTCCCCGAAGCTACCTCGTAGAGGGATCAAACGTATGACATAAATCCAATTATTTTTTCTCCTCCAACTTTTTTTCCAAACATACTTACCCCCTAGCACTACCCCTCAAGGAGGCTCCTCTGCAAAAATGACATTCTTGTGAAATCATGAAATTGACTCCTCTCTCTTCTCTCACACGCCTCTGAAGGGGTAAAGTGTTAGACCATTTTCTATTATTTTTACTCTCTCAAACTTTTCTCTTGACACACCTATCCCCTATCGGCCACCCTTTTGGGGGTTTCCCTACAAAAACACAACAAATTTCGAAAAATAGTTCATAGCTCCCCCGGAGTGACCCATAGAGGGTTTATATGTATCACCAGATCCTATTATATTTCTTTTCCAATATCTTTCCCAAACATACCTACCATCTATCTGCCACCATTTTGGGGGTCCCCCGACAAAAACACAGAAAATTAAGAAAATTTCGAAAAACAATTCATAGCTTTCCCGGAGTGACCCATAGAGGGGTTAAATGTATTACGATAACTGGCAAACAAAAAAATGTTTATTTTATTAATTTATAATCTAACAAGGTTTCTGAAACATTTCAAATAAATCAAAAGCGGACATTAACACATTGCAGAAAGTTTTCTAAAGTGGAAATGAAAGATTTCTGAAACGTAACTGAAACTATGTAAGATTTCATGTGAACGATTTCTGATAGGGAGACGTAATTTTCTGCGACGAGACTAAAACCATGTTATATCATATTATCACGAGGGTCCTAATAAAGTTTGACGGAGACTGAACGCAGCCGTATTTCTTTTTTAATTCAATCTTAAAGTGAAAATTGTATTGCATAAATTATTTTGCCAAAAATTACTTGACAGACTGTACATTGTAAAAATGTTAAAGTTCTTAGTTTAAAAACAATAATTCATTTTTTGGCAATATGATAAAATGCAGATCCAGTCCGAAGAAACTGTTGTCATTTTCAGATTCAGCGAACTTAAAAATTCCAAAAACCGGTTATTAATTTTTTAGAGCTGTCTAACTTATTTTCACAATTTATTACTATTTACGTATTTAACATACTATACTGCGCGTGTAGGTCGTTAAGGGCGAATAACAAAGCTATAACTTTGCAAAAATATGATCGTAGTTTCCAACTGATTACAATCAGAAAAAACTATAATTACAAATGCATATAGAATTAATGAAAAAATTGTTTGAGAAATTTTCTTTTTTTCTTTTCTTTTAAATAATTGCTATTTTTAGTTGAAATTGTAGTATAAAAGTTTGAAACCGAAATGCTAAAATCTGAAGACAACTTCAGTTGCACTGTGAAAGTAATCGTTGCCATTCAATATTTCGGTGTTTAAAAGTCTCTGTCAACCTTTATTTTTTGTTCTCTAACCAATTGTAATTGCATCTTAAGGTATGTACTTATATGTCAAGGTTATATCAACAATATATTATTATATACATATTAGGGTGGAGCGATTGAATAGAGAGGAAAATCTTAACTCTCTATTCGAAAACAAACAAAAGTCGATCTAGGCATGTTTGTCTGTTTGTTTGTCTGTCTGCCTGAATTCGTGAACACGAGAAAGTTTAGTGGGATAATATGTTGATATTTGTTTCACCAGTTTCTTTTTCAATTGTACCTCCTGGAATTGAATATTACCGGAATCGTTTCATGAAGACGCCTTCCGTTCATAGAAATCTAAGTTTTCCTCGGGTTGATCTCAGCGTTTACAAAGCGAAAAATTAAATTCCATTAAGAAGCGCAATTTATTGAATCAATTTATCTGGATGTTTCAAATGGATGTTGCGCATAGATTATTTATTTTGATTTTTAATAAATTTTCGATAATTATGAAGTATTATGTATTCTAAATAATGCCAAACTAATTATACTTCTAGACTTGAGTGCCTTAAAAATGAGGTTTCTTTTACCACTGCTAGCACTATGCTGTATTGTAGCAATCGCGAGAACATTACCTGTTAATTTTGAAGAAGTGGGTGGATACTTTGAAGGCGACATGGACATTCCAGTGGCACGTAATGGTCTCATTCATGAAATATTTCGTTGGCCTGATAACGAAGTGCACTACAAAATTGATAAGATTTTTGGTAATATTAAGTATTACAATATTGAATCTCTATATCATTTACATGTGTTTCTTTTACAGACGAAGCTCACTCCATCCGCATAAAAAGTGCAATGAAAGAAATCGAAAAAGTCTCATGCATACGCTTCTATCCTGCTACAGAGGAAATTACCGATTACATACACATTACTGGTAAAAAAGGAAAGGGCTGTTCTTCAGAAGTTGGTTATCAACATAGATCGCAAAATTTGAATTTAGAATTTAGTCCCTCCAGTAACTGCTTCGTATTAGGTACCACCATACACGAGCTCTTACATGCCTTGGGCTTTTACCACCAGCAATCTGCTTCAAATCGTGATGAGTTCGTAGAAATTTTCTGGGAAAATATAGAAGTTGGTAGGGATTCCAATTTTGATAAGCTAGATAATAGCACCGTCACTGATTTTGGTATTCCCTATGATTATGGCAGTGTTATGCATTATAGGTCTACAGCTTTCGGAATAGATAATAAAATAACAATTCTTCCATTCGATAAAAATGTTAAAATTGGTCAACGGGATGGTATGAGTCCATCCGATATTAAAAAACTTAATATAATGTATAATTGCTCAGCAAATGTTTAAACTGTAAAATTAATGAAAATTAAATAAAAAAAAAAAATTTCTTATATTGCAGCAATAATTATAAGATATTTTTTATTTGTATTATTAACATATTTCGGGTGGCCACAAACTTTGCTCATTGCATATTTTCTTGTATGACGTACTTTTTTTTAAAATTTCGAATTTTTTTCTATTTATTTTTTTCTATTTTATATCATTCTAGGGGTTGAACCAAGAATCGCAAACTTACATTTATGCACGGAAAAATTAACACCTGACATATAAGTACGATGATTTCCATAAAAAAAAAACTGTTTTGAATTGAATTCATGAAAGCAGCTTTTTTGTCTTACATTAACTGATCCACAAGATTTATCTATCAATAACAATCAGGCCCGGATTTACCTTAGATGCACGCTAGGCCAGTGCCTATTGCGGCAAGAATTTAGGGGCGGCAAATATTTGGAACTTTAAACATTTTTTTTTTTTATTTTTTTAACAGGGGAAAAGAAGTGCGAATACTTGGAATGTCGCCCTATAAATTACCTAAGAAATGTTGACAAGAAAACAAAAAAAAAAAAAAAAAAATAAATTCCTCACTTTTGGTATTAGAAAATTTTTTTTCCATATTCACTAGTGAAGAAGAACGGCAATTTGTGCATGAGCTAAGGGCGGCAAATTTCTAAATCCGGGCCTGCTAACAATACAGTTTGTTTTTTTAGCAACCGTGGTGATTACATCAAAAAATATTTTGCATAGTCGACAAAAAATTATTTAAAGATGTATGGCCATATCTTAATTTGGAATAAATGCCAACCTAAAATCGATCGCCGTTTTTGATCGAACTGAGGGGAACTGACCAATAAAGTGCCAGCTAGACTCATATAATTATGGTTTTCCATCAGGATCTAAAAAAATACAAAAATACATTTCTGAAATGCGACACAAGCTCCATTTCAGTTAAAATATTTATTTTGAAATGGTCTCTGTACCTATTCTTGAATACGTTAGGTATAGATATATGTAAGTAATAAAAAAAAATCATTTTTTCGAAATATATAATTCCGGATATCCCCTTAATTTTAAAAAATTATTATATTTGTGTAAACACTTTATGCAAAATAAATAATTTTCACTATTTATTGAACTTTTTAAAAATAAATTTCATAAGAATAACATTGACTGTTATCTCATTGTCAGATGCTTTTACTTAATACTTGAAGAGTGCAACAATTTATCCCACTTTTTTCCAATTTCATAAGCATAAGCCACAATCCTTTAGTTTTTACGACATTCACGCTTACTTCATTCCTGTTAATGCTTAACAATTTACAGCTCAATTTAATCGCTCTCTCTCTCTCTCTATAGTAGTCCCTACACAAAACAATAGCAACAACTACAGTAACTAATTTCCGTTTGACCATGTTAAGTCAACACAACTACTATGTGACTACAGCAGTTTCTTAAAATCCTTTTAAGCCCTTGATAACTGTTCACCCGTTGCCCGCTTTCAAAGCAACGGGCACACAGCCATAGCTAAACACAGCTTATCTATCCTTTATTGCTGTTTTTATTGCGTTTTTATTTTCGCTGCAAACATGGCTACCACAATGACCGTTACAGACAGACAATGACAACGTCTTCTGCATGAACACTTGCCTTGTTTTACTTAAGTAGTAGTGGTGGTCGTCTAGAAACCTTACCGCGTAACAATTTTTTTTTTTTTTGGATTACTGTTCTTATTCAGATGAAGCAATAATTGCTGGCATTATTTTTTCTACATTTTCTTTTGAAATTGGCGTTTGCTTTCTTGCGGAGAAATTTTATTTTCTCTTTGTCTTATGGTACACTTTTTTTTTTTTTTGTAAATTAAAGAAACAGCACAAAATATATTAAAATGTTAGGAATAGATTAAAAATGATTGCGAAGAGTTACTGGTAATACTGCCGCGTGTAAATGCTGACTTAGTAACAAGAAGAAAGGAAATTTTTGAATTTACTTGTTTAACAATAGCATTATATTCGAGACACATGGAATAGATTTGGCACCTTCAGTCGGATTAAAATGTATGACTTTAGCATTCATTGAGATATCGGCCAATATTTCTTCTGACCAAAAAAAAAACTTGAACCTGAAGTCAAGAGTTAATATAACCATAATACGACTATCATTCCATTTTTACTGGGATTTATATTGTAGCGAAATTTGGTTTATGCCAGAAAATTCTCGAAATAAAAATTAAACGATACTAGCTAGCATCACTGACCGTAAAAAAATACTTGTACACCATCTAGCGGCTTCTAGTGTGTTTTATGTACTATAAATGATAAAGTTTAAAAGTCAGTGTAGTACGAGATTATCAAAGTCGACAACCGAGAAAAATTATCAACGTCGATAAGCGCCATCTAGAAGGTACCGGGAATGGCATTCTGGATAGTGGTGGATGGTTCGAGAAAGTGGTGACTTTAGTATAAAGGTATAAAATACAGCTGAATAGTAATAAAGTGAAACGGTTATCTATACAGTTTAAATGTAAAGAGGAAATAAACATTTGTATTATGTAAAAACTAACGTTTGTGATTTAAATAAACCATTTTATAATTAATTAAAGTGTAAGAGATTGAAATGATTGTCTAAGAGACAGTGAATTTCGTAACAATATATTAAATTCTTGAACTTTACCTTCTTCTTCTTGTGAATTGGTGAATTGTGCTGTCTTTTATTTATAGTCACAGATAGTTTTATAATAGCTGTTAAGAACTAAGAGTATACAGTGTTCAAGTTCAGTCATTGAAAATACATAAGGTAGTATGCTTCACAGCAAGATACAATGTTACCACTTTGAAACCTTTCCCCCCCCTCCCTCATCTCCCGTCTGTCACAAACTGTCACATTTCCCCAACCTACTTGGTTTAATATTTATCTTTATATATCTATACTATGTATTTATATAAATTTAGTTATACATATAGAAATGCTTTGTAACGCTTTGGCGCAAAATATACTGAACCGATTTTAATAACTTTTTTCTAAAACAATAAATTTATGCTAAAAAAGGTTATGGCATACATATTTTTTGGATTTCTCAAAAGTAAAAATCCCTTTTTTTAGATTTATGTTTTTTGCAAAGCCAAGTACAAAAGTGTTCGATTGCTTTTTCAATGTTTATGCTTTGGTTGCTTCTTGAAATATGCAAAAAAAAAACTTGAAGTTGAAAGCTGAGGCATCATAGTGTGTGGTTTTTGGAGTGCTGAAAATGATTCCGAGCTCAGAATTGCTCCATCACGTCAGGTTTTCGAGATAATCTCAAAAAGCGTGTATTTCTTTTTCATTATTATATTAAGATATCTCAAAAACTTGACGTGATGATGCAACTCGGACCCCAGATTCATTTTAAGCACACCAAAATTATTCAATATCGACACTTTTTTTTGTGAGCCTGCCAAAAATAAATATTCTCTGTGTGAAACTTTATGCCTCGTTGATAACAAAATATTTCAGTTTTTGTGTCTCAAAGTTTGACAATCTTTATTTTTATTGCAATAATTCAATAAACAGAGCTATTTGTACGAATTTAAGTTTTGTTAATGAACGATATTTTTTATTACGAGTTCCATTACTGAATGACGTGTGTCAGATATTTTTATCTTGAGCTTTTTATTATTTGAGTTCAGAAACTAATATTAACATTTGTTACAGATACATACTATAGTCAAAAATGTGAAACTTATGGAGAAAAAAATGTATCCTCCAAACAATTAGTGTTAACAGTCTTGTGAAAAATGTTCCAACTTAGGAATAATTTTATTTATAATGCATGAATATATCACAACAATTTAAGCTACACAAATTCCAAAATGCATATCGAACAAATTAGTCGTCTCTTGTAGCTCATTCCAAACGATTTCAAAGTTGATAGGCCGTACATTTTCTGCGTAGAATGAACTCTGTGAAGGCCATCTGGAAACTGTGATAATTAACAAAAAAATCAAAACTGACCGAAGAAATAACAGTTGAGCAAAAGCTCTATGGGTTTCACGAAATTCAAATTACGCTCAAAAGAAGCAGGAAACAAACAATTTCTTGGAAACCCTAAAAATCTGGATAGTTCGTCGCTCTGTTTATGTCACAATCATACGTCGGCTGTAAAAAGTAACGAGCTGTCGAGAATAATTGGAATTTGAACAGGCCGATATTCCTCGGCGTTTTCGAGGATTGTTTTCGAAAGGTAAATATATCAATTGACATAAGAACTGTTATGAAATGAGAAATGCAGTGAAAATCAAAATGATTTGAAATTAAAATTTTTTTTGTTCTGCTTCTTAATACCAACTTAGTATTACTGTAAACTTTTTTTTTCTTTTAATTTTCAACTGTATAACTCAACAATATGACTTTATTATAACAATTCTCTGTACTTAACATTAATAATTACTCTACTGCTAAATTATAAATTCACTTTTTTATTTTAATACAAAAAGGGAAATTTTCAATTAAAAGCAGAAAATCATGCAATAAAACGCAAAGCAGCAAATAACTCCATTAAAGTGAAAGAGTAATTGAAAAATATGGTGTTAGGGATAAAATAAAAACCCTAATAAAAAAATGGAAAAGTTTTAAAAAATACCAGAAGAATAAAGGCGCTTCATTAATGAATTCCTCAAGCTGAAAACTTTCCAGAAGTAAGTAATAGTTAGTAGCAGCAGTAACAGTTAGAAGTAAAGATTAAGCTACCAAACAAAAATCAACTACAATAATAAAAAACAAACAACAATTTATTTACGTACAATTGAAACAAAAACACAAGGAAAATAGTAATAAAAGAAAAAAGTAGTAAAAATAAGTTTTTTTTTCGAATCCAAACGAATGCTTTATTGCACTTAAGAAAAATTCTTTGATTTTCACAGTCAAATTTTTTTCCACGTAATGTTGTTAATTGCTTAAAAAGCTAAGAAATACACTAGTGAATATTTCATCAAAATCGGCTCAGTAATTTTTGAGCTATAAGTGTTAATACAGTCTGATAGTTTCCATCGATTTCAAAGATTTTCCCACCAAAACCTCTCAGTATAAAATTTAAAAAAAAAATATTACGAAATATTAAGAAATTTTAATTTATTATATTTTTTTTTTCAGTGCTTGCAACACTCACTGCAGCAATAATGCTGTTGTTGTTGTTGTTGTTGTTTTTATATTAAAATTTTCTTAACACCAAGAGGATGCTAATTGCTTTAAAAATAACAGCAAAAACAAAGTAAGTTCTTACTTTTTTTTTTGTATCTTCTTTCTCCTCATTTTCGTTATCAACCCCTACCACTATTTTCTTGCATTTTGCAACTACGAAAATGATGATAATTACGTTGAAATAAAATAAAAATGTAATTACAACTCAGAGTCAACTCGAAGTCCACAAAGTTCATGTTAAAAGTCGGATTTACTTTGTTAACAGGATGCTTGTAAGCCGCTTCACTTGAATCCTGTTGCACAAATGTCAGTCAACAAGCATCAAAGTTATTGAGTAGACAACAGCAGTGTGAAGCAAACGGCTGAGGATGAGTTGTGAAGTGTTGAAGGATGCGTTGCAAAAGTCTCATCATTTAGCGTTGAAGTCATCAGTGATAAATAAAAATTTAATTAGAAATGCAATCAAAAGTGTGATATATTGAAATGAAAAAATGACACCTAAGGAATTTTAATACAAAAAAAAAACGGCATTCAATGACTGATGTTCTTGTAAAATAAAATTTAAAAAAAAAATAAATATGGAGTTGGTTAAATGATTTGAATGTAAAAGAAAGTCACATTTTTGTTATAAGAAGTTGAAAAATTATACCACTTCTCGTCTAATAGATTAATTTTCTAAAAAAGAAACGTGTGAAATGGCTGCTCTTCAAAGTCCAATTTTGAATTACGTCGACACCTTTTTTTTCAGCTAGAAGGATTGGCACACGTCACTATACTCCATTTAGCAGCTCTAAATTGGTTTTTGGAGCCCAGACCAAATATGTGATTGTACTCTATTTCGGTGCTTATATAGGTGAAATATACAGTCCGAAGTTCAACTGGAGTGAAATATTTCTTGTATCGTTTCAAGAAACCAATACACTTGACTGCTTCATTCAACACACCGAACACATGATCAGTCCACATCAGATCTGGTTGAACCGATATGCTAGGAACGTCGAGAGTTGTAGACTTCGTAATGTCTAAGCCAGCCATATTAAGGCAGGAAGAAGGTCATCGATAAAAATCAGAAAGCGAGTTGGAGATAGGACAGAACCTTGAGAAGCTTCAGCATTAATGTATTGTTCATTGGATAAAAATATCACTGCAAAAACTCGTAATCCAAACAAAGGAATTATCAATACCAAAATCAATTACAGAGCCACAGCCATGCTTTCACCGAAAAGGTGAACATTTTGGTTTCATTTCTCGGCGAGGAACGCCATAAATGATAAATTTATCTTGAGAAATGGAATTTTAGCTTTTACTATCAGTGACCGTAACGATTATGAATTTTATGATAAAAATCACTGCATAATCGTTATATTGGATTTGTATTTTTTTCGATCATAAATATTCGTTATTCTGGATTTCTCTTTTTTTCGATCAAAAATAATCGTTATTTTAGATTTCTATTTTTTTCGATCAAACATAATCGTTATTTTGGACTTCTCTTTTTTTCGATCAAATATATTCGTTATATTTGATTTTTATTTTTTTCGATCATAAATAATCGTTATTTTAGATTTCTATTCCATTCGATTAAAAATAATTGCTATTTTGCATTTCTATTTTTTTCGATCAAAAATAATCGTTACATTAGATTTCTATTCTTTTCGATCAAAAATAATCGTTATTTTGGATTTCTATTTTTTTTTCGATCAAAAATAATCGTTATTTTGGACTTCTATTCATTTCGATCAGAAATAATCGTTATTTTGGATTTCCAATTTTTTTCGATCAAAAATAATCGTTATTTTTAATTTCTATTTTTTTTCGTATATTTTACACTTATGCCAAAAAGACTTCAAAATTTCCCGTAGTGCAAAAATACTACAAATAATTTCTACAATAAAAACCTCAGCATCATGAATAGTGTACCCCAAAAAACGATTACGTTGCTCTTGGGAAACATTGTTGGCAATTTTTTAATGAACTGTTGTATACTACCCCACCTCAAGGCAAAATCGTTATCTTATAAATAAAATATAAATTGAAATTGAAGTGTTGCAATTACAGAAGTTTTTATTGAATTAAAAAATGACGCCGGGGACGTATTCAGTTATAGCAGAGCAAAAAAAAAAGAGGAGTTATTTTTACATCAAGTAGTTATCCTTTAAATAAGAGAATGTGTGTTGAGTCATAAAGCCACTTAACACATTCTTGCTTTTCCTATATCTTTCATTCATGAGTGGTGCTATTTACATTGGTGGCTTCCTTATTTTTAACGTTTTGCCTAAAACAACTTCAGATCAGCCTTTTTTTTTTGATATTAAATTAACCCTTTCACAACTCGTTGCCTTTGAAGTGTCAAATGTAATTTGTATAACGACAGCTTTGGTGTTGGTGGTTTCATTTTTAGCCGTTCTTTTTTCAATTTTGCTGACATTTTTTTTTCCATTCGTGTTTTCCGACAATTTGCGCCCAACCATTGACATTTGATGTTGTAATGGAGTTCACTGCAAATGTTTTTTTTTTGATTTTTTTTTTTGTTTTTATTATTTTTTTTTTGTTTTATGATTTTATTTTTTTTTTTTTTCATTTGCTTGTTACTTCATTTGGCTGAACTTTTGCCGCCAATTGCTTTTGAATACATTAATACATTCACAAATATTCAGTAGAGAGGATTTTATTTTCAAAAGTCTAAGGGATTATGTGTTGACTGTATTAAAATATTTAATATGACAATGCTTAATGAATACGGTCTATGAAGCTGCAAAGGATTAAATATTAAATTTTTCATACTTTTAGCTGCCAATTTGAATTATAGATTTATTTATCATAATTTTTTTTAAATAAAATTCAAAAAGGTTTTGTTTGTTTTTTATGGCTACTAACGGTTGTTATATTTGGCAACGCTAAAAATTGTATAGCACTTTAATTTTTGTAGTTTTGTTTAGTAGCTACCGCGCTATTTGTTACAACTGACTCATACTTTACGCAGTGCTTGCTAAGTTCAATTACCCATATTCAATTTGCCAGCATTTTCTTAACAGCCAGTTAGTCAAAATCTGACAACTTTTTGATAAATGCTACTCCAAAGCATTAGTTGGTTTGGTTTCATTACCTTGAATAACTCTCTAAAAATAATTTAAAATGTTTATTGAAGGTGCCATGAGTTTGACAACACAGCTAACAGTAAAGCGATTTTAAGATTTTGCTTGCATGGAAGGTAGTAACACGCTCTCTATTAAAATTCATGGAACTTTTTAAAAATAACTTAAACAACGCAATGGTATAGAGCAGCGATGGGCAAGTACAGGCACTTTTAGCCCTCAAGTCCTTTTCCGTTATTCGACGCACAACCAAGCAACCAAAAGTTTGCAGAATTTCAACGCTATCGGGGCACAGCGTTGACTTGAGCTCTAATGCAAACAAAAACAACACACACAGGCGTTAGTGACGACGCTGCATTCTGTTTCGACGAATGTAGCTGTGTAGTTTTTGTTTATACTGCAATTTGGTTTTTTTTTTGTGATGTTGGCGAATTTGCGAATGAAAGCAAAAAAACTTTAAAATTTAGTTTGTTGTTGCTTGATGTTGTTGTTGTGCCCTTTTGCTAGATTTCCGTGCCCACCACTGGTATAGAGCTTGAAAATTGAAGGTGCCACGAATTTGAGAATACAGCTCAGAGTAGAGCGATATACAGATATTGCTTGCATTGGATATAACACGCCCCTTGTTAAAATAAATGGAATCCGTCAAAATTAATTTCAACGAAATAATGTTATAGGGTTTGTAAGTTTTTCTTATTTTGCAGCTGACACGTCCTCTTCAAAATTCGCCCACTTTTTGTCGAGAAAACAACAACAATTTCCTGTATTTTTGTAAAATTCTATTCTGTTTTACTTGTAGATAGTGCCTCACCCTCTTGCCAAAATTCAATCACTTTTTGTCCAGTACTATTTCATACCATTTATAATATTTTTGATAGATTTTGTTGCATTTATTATATAATTCTCTCAGTAATGTATTTCAAACATTTTATTTCTTACTAGACACATTTTCTACCACACGAGACACAATAATAGAAGTTGCCAAAGTGCCAAATTTCGTCAGTATACATCACTTAACTTTTTACTTAATCCTGATATTCATAAACAGACTGCCAGACGGAAATAGCTTTATTGGCGCAGAAGGTGATATTCATAAAGAACAAATATACTTTTCTATACCTACCACACCCCTTCATATGAGCTACGTGAACGGTGAAAAAAGTGATTATATCCTGAATGTAGAGTATTAAAATAAGATCCATCCTCGCCAAGAATTAACAACAACATTTACAGTGAAAATGCGCATAACGATGTTAAATTTTTATTCCAGATTAATTTTTTGAATTGGCTTACTAGAGGTTCTCTGCTGTATACCGTTTTCATCGCTTACATGTCGTACATTATTTTATTATTTACCGTATTTTAATATCTGAATAAATACTGTGTTTTAAAACTTTGATATAAAAAGTGCAACTCCGACAAGCTTAAGTCCGCCCACTTTTTTCTTAGTGCCTCTTTGACAACATCTAATTAAAATTGAAGCAGCAACGCCTTCCAGTTAAAATTCATCAATTATCAGCAAGTGCTTGTCAGAACTATTCCTAGTAATTGTACTTCAAATAACTCACTGTGAATATCGATCATTTTAAGGACTTTGCCCTCATTTTAAAATATTTCCACATTTTGCCTTTCACTTGCAAAAAAAGTTTGTAGAACTGATGTCGAATTGGGATGCACTTACTTAAGTAACACACACGCTATTAAAGTTTTTGTTTGTAAGGAAGAAACCGCGCCTCTTTAAACTATCAATATATAATACAGTGGAACCTCTTTAAGTTGAAACTCAATAAGTTAAAAACCTCACAAAATCGGAAAATTTTGTGTTTCCTTTTCTTCAAGCCCCAAAACATCCATTGCTCGAAATCTGATCCCTCTATAAGTCGAAATATGTAGTGAGTCGCTACAAGTAAATTCAGTACATATTTTCCCACTATAACTCGAAATAAAAATAAATTTGACCTCTGCATCTCGCATCTCTCGATGTTTGATTTTACAATCTTTAAAACTCGATTATTTGAAACGAGTTACCTCTATAGCTCGAAGAAAAATAAGATACCGACTTTATGCCGGAAATGTACATCATTGTTTCTTAGAAATCAATATAAAAGCCTATTTATATGTACGATAAACCAATTCTATGAAATGATAGAGGAATTTATGTACACGTGATTTCATTTGAACTTTAGCGAAGTTACTTTATTGTCGAAATCGAAGTCCTCCTTAAGGCGAAAACTCTATAACTCGAATTTTTTGCCGTCTCCATTCAAGTTCGACTTACAGAGGTTCTACTGTATCATCATTATTATAATAAATCATGGAATTGAGTTCTTGAAATATAACTTATTTACTAGTTCTTGAGATAACTAGCTCAAGGCAAATTTTAGCAAGCTTTCAGGATTATTCCAGGGTTACTCTGTTGCAAAACCACTGTAGGTTTTAGATGAAATGTGTTAATGTTTGCGAGACATCATCGCCAAATGCATCAATTAATTTATTTAAAGTGTCAAAGGATTTTTACACAACCGATGTGAAAGAAGGTCAGAATGATTTGACAAATTAAAATTTTTTATTTTTCTAATTTTTCCGTATGGTAAAGTCAACTATTTAACCAAACAAATGATATGTGACTTTATTTTTCAAGCGGAGCTTTTTCATATTAAGAAAATTAAATTGCATTAAAAGTGAGCTACCATATACAAGTTTGGGTTTTTTTTAATGTCAGCGCTTGAAGCTGAAAAGTTTTCGCTGTTTTTATGTTCAATTATTCTTGTTACACTTGATTAACTTTATTAACTAAACAACAAATTCAATAAACAATTGGCTGCAGGACTTTTAGAAAAACTTTTTTTCATATTTTGTTTTATTTTTTTTTCGTTTCAATAGTTTCACAAAGGTTTAAAAAGAACAACACGATTATAAAATCGAAATAAAATAAAAAAAAAAGAATGAAATATTAAAAACATGACGAAATTTCGAACCATTCGTACTGTGCTGTCCACTTACCAAAGGGCAAAGTTTTCGAAGTTGGTATTTTTTTTTCTCTGATTTGGATTTATGCGTTTAGTTGGGCAACAATGAAATATGAAAACAACAACAAGCAAACAAATCCCAAAGCGTTGTCATATTTTTGTTTTGTTTAAAAAATTATGACAGAACTTTTAACGCTTAAAAATGTGGGATGATGTTTTGGCGCTTTCAGCTGTAAGGTGTTGCAACTTTTTAAAATTTTTCAGCGTATTTGCTTTGTGCGCTGTAGTACAAATATTTTTTTTTTAAATCGACAACTCAAAGGTGTCCGAATGCATTATTGATACACATTAAAGTATTAAGGCTACAGAAAACCTCATGAAGCTTCAAAAAATGGCAAAAGCAAATTACAACTCCTTTAAAATCAAAGTAAACAAAAGACATTACTAAGCTTAATGCATTCATTTGAAACTGAATCCTGCCTGCTTAAAAGAAGCTAACGAATTATCGAAAAAAACGATTATGTTAATAATGTCGAATGAATTTGCAATTTAATGCAAAAACTTTTTGAATTCGAAACTTTACTTAATGCACACACGCACACACACAGACCCCAATACTTATGTGAAACGCACTTATACATACACACTCGTATAGCATGCAGCCGACGAAATCTTAAGTTGAAAAGTTTTTTGAAAATTTTTTTGTCGGTGCATTAAAAATTCATAAATACGATATTTTTCCTTTACTTAAAATGAAATTTTGTGTTTCACTGCATACGCGTACGTTAATTGTGCAACGTCATAAAACTTTGCATACATTTGGGCGCAACGGAAGTGAAATTGCGCGTAAAATGAAAATATGAACGCACGAAAGAAGCGAGTAAGCTTGCAATTATTACGTATAAGTAAGTTGTTGTAGGAGTAATTTTAAGCAGATTGTGTATTTGTGAAATTGCCTGTAGAATAAGGAGTTATTGAAGTACTAAGCGAGAGTAATTTTGCGAGGCTCCTTCACAATGTCATGATAAAATAAAAGAAGGTGTGAGAATTTTTAGTGATTAATAGATAGACAAGCAAATAAATCATAAAGTGCAGTGTCTCGGCTTGTACTCCTTCCCAACGTTTACAAATTAATGATCGAAAAAAAAGTTCACACACTGCAGAAAACTATTTACAAAGCGTAGCATACTGTAAATGCGAATACCCTTGATAAGGTCTTTTTTACACTGTCATCAAAAATATCCTGCTTTTTATTTATTACGTTTTTGTATCGCAGTTCCAGCATAAGAATTACAATATTTTAATTACACAATTTTAATTTAATTAAATTCTTTATAAGTGATTTTCAAATGAAGTTGATCTTAAGAGTCCGATTACCACGAAACTGTGCCTTTTTTTCAGAAGGACAAATCAGTAAATTATAAATACTTTTTATACGTCATGAAGCCCTTACGTGAGAGTGTCCGCCGAATACGGCCAGATTTGTGGAAGGACATCGCATGATTTTTGCACCACGTCACTACACCATCGCATAATGCCATCATCATGCAACAGTCTATAAACAAAAAATTCAAAAAATGTCATCGATCAAGCAAGGACATCACTTGATATGACCCTGTCTTAGATTCTTCCGTTCCCGAAGCTAAAATAACCAAGTAGGCGCAGAAAACTTATTGAATTTTTAAAAGCAAATTCGCTAAAGGAGTATATGGCTTTTTCTCGATTAGCTTCCGGATAGCTTATGGAGGACTTTAGCTGCTTCATAAACATAGATACAGTGTAGTCGCGGTAACGTGAACTAATTAAAACCAAGGGTGTTCACGGTAGCGAAATTGTTCACGTTAGCGAATATGAAAGTTTAAACCCAAATATATGCAGCGCAGTCGCTCTAACATATTTTGCATCAAATTTTTATTCTTCATATCATTTGTAACAACAAAAAATTTAAAAGAAACAAAAAACTTCTTCATAAATTAAAAAAAATTAACATAAAAATCCAAAAATAGCCTTTCGCGTATTGCATGGTTGAGTTATTTCTTGCTACAAGGAAGTCAATACAAAATTTATTTCGTTCACGTTACCGCGTTGTTCACGTTTGACGGTGGTCACGTTACTGCGACTGCTCTGTAGATTGAAACCTTAAAGAAACATAGCTTATACCAAGCATTTGGAAATGGATATATTATCATGGTATATATTGGTCATTAGACACATTGGTTTTAATAAAGATCAATTACATAATACCTGGCCCGAATTTAAAAATTTTCCTTTCGATCCTTCCATCACCCCATAGCACCCCTTTATTACCCCTAGAAAGGGGGTCAAACTTAAATTTTATTACCCCTAGAAAGGGGGTCAAACTTAAATTTTCATGCAAAATTTAAATGGATTTGCAATCCTATGTTTTTTAGGGCACTGGAACCGAAAATGTCAACGAAAAGTAAATTTGACCTTCCACCACTTCCCACCATCACCTAGCTCCCCCCTTTTTTTTCTTTTTTTTTCATTAAAATTCAAGTTTCAATCCCTTTCTAGGGGTTATTACCCCTAACGCTAAGGGGTGATGGAAGGAGCGAACTTATTTTTTTATCATTTTCGGTTTTAGCATGCGAAGAAACGTAGAAATGAAAATCCATTTCAACTTTGTATGCCAATTTGAATTTTGACCTCCAAGGGGGTGGTAAGGGAGTGGAGTGGAGTTGCGGGAAAACTGGCAATTGAAACCATTTTTGAAGGTCATATTCGGATTCAGCAACCTCGAAAATGTAGGAATAGAGGGGTCTACCCTCTGGGTCACGAGATTTCCACCACCAATCACCAATGTTTAGCAATAATTGCATTCTTAACTTATAATGTTGGTACACGTGCCAGCGAAATATGCGGGAGTTCAGTTCCCGCGAATAAAAAAAATTTTCAAAGTTTCCGCCAATATTTGCAGCCCTAGGCACGTGCCTACTCTGCCTGTATGGTAAATCCGGGCCTATATACGACCCAGGGTCAAACTCAAAAAATATTATTATGTTCCTTTTAGAAAAAAATTTCAATTTAAACAAAGAGAGAGTCTAAAAAATTGTGTTCGGTTTGTTCTCAAACGCTTAAATTCGATTGACTCTTGAAACTTTCGTCTTAAAGCAAAATTAACTAGAGCTGCTTAAAACGTGTTCAAAACGAAACCCTCTAGCAATATTTTAAATATTAAAAAACACTAAAAATGTTTATATTATGTTTAAAAAATAAATAAGCCACAACAACAACAACTACGATTCAACGACATTCAATCGGCCAATAACCAACAACATCAGCAGTTCTTGCTTGCAACAGACCACGACAACCTGTGTGCACTTCAACATGTCCACAATTTCCGCTTCTACAATCCCAACAGAGAGACACTCGCTCAAAGTCACACATACAAACACACACACACACACTCACGCACACTCCCAGTGCTTATGTACATGGCCCCTAAATCTATTATCCTGTCAAATCGACAAACCCAATTTTTATTCTCATCAGCTCAGCGCAATTTAGTAAAACGAACGCTAAAGCAAGCAAAATGCAGCAGGACAACATATCCTGTAACATACACATGTACAACAACGTGTATACGTCCTTGCATCGTTGTCTCTGATGTCCTTCGTGTTGTTGCGTTTAAATAAATCTGCTTCAATTGGCAGCATACGTGCAACTCTGCCATTCATTGTTGTTGCTTTACAAAAAAATTGACCAAAAAGTGACAACAAAAAGAGAAAAAAAATGGGTCGTAGTGCTAAAAACAGGGCACAAATATAAATGCAACAAATAATTCAGTTACAGCAGAGCAGATGTTGACGTCAGTTGCCGAAAAAAACAGAAATGTCAACTTTTGTCCTAAAACTTCAAGTTTTTTTTATTTTTTTTCCAGCGTTTATTTATGGTTTGAAAGTGGTAAAAAAAAGTGAGAATGAAAAAAAATAGAGAATATTGTGAAAAATTATGAAAAAAGTACTGCCTAAAAATTACGAAAAAAAAATGTGTAAAAGGTAGCAAAAAACAACAGCATATAAAGTAGTAATCAGAAAAGACGGCGCTGCAAATTGCGTTGCGAAAAAAGAAAGCAAAACGGGTGAAATTTTTACTATAAAATATAACAGTAAAAAAAAATAAAAAAAGTTGAGATTGACCAATTCATTTGATATTTCTGCTTTACTTGGTCCAATTTGAAAACAAATTGTGGTCATGGAATTGGCGCACTTGTTTGCGTAGTATTTGTCATTACGTTTTTGTTGTTAGTTTGCAGTATGTAATTATTTAGTGCTACACTGAGAAAAAAAATAACTAGGACCTGGTTAATTCAACTAGTAGAGGTAATGTTTTGGCGCCAAGTTAAAATATTTTTATTTCAAGCAGAAATCGGATTGAAAAAAACAATAATGATTCTAGTTAATTTAAAGCTATATATAGTTAAAGTCAATTGAGGCTTGTTAATAATATTGACCAGGCCTCTATTTAAATTGACCAGCAATCTATTTGAATTGAATAAGAAATTGCGAAAAATTTTAAAAAAAATAAAAAAAGCCACTTTATTTTACTGGTCGTTGCTATGAACATTCCTAGGACCCATCGATTGACACCACTCTTGTACAGATCGGACCAAATTTATTTAGTTTCCACCTATAAGCGCTTTTTCATATTCATTTTTTCTCGGGACAACTCGGCAAAATAGTCGTGAAATATATCTCAATTTGCTGAGGTTTTTGAAAGTCAAAAATGAGGTCCTTTTTATTTTATTGAATGAAACTAAATTGATGCCGGCTGGCCTCTTGGCGCAGAGGTAGTGTACTGCGCTTACAACCCAGAGGTTTCGGGTTCGATTCCCGGTTCAGGCATGGTAACACACTTTCCATATTTCCTAATTTTCCTTTCCTTTCAATTATTTCCCTCTTCTCTCCTTAATTTTCTGAAGGTTTTTTCGAGCTGTTACCAAATAAGCACCACATTGAGCTTTTCAGCTGTGGTAAGAAAAGTGCATTCTAATGAAGTTCAAAGACATAACACTTGCTTCACATAACTTTCATTCTTATCGTTGCGCTTAGATACCACTGCTCTATACGCTAACCTTATTCCCACTCTTCTTGTCTCCCCTTTCGAAGCTAACACACCACATGTCAAAGGGTTATTCCCTAAAGTTTTAGCTTTAAAAAAAAAATATGAATGTGTAGGTGGAAATTTTCATAGTTTTAGGGAAATATATCTCATTTTGCTAGAGTTTTTGAATGTGAAAAATTACGAACCTTTTTTTTTGTGTGGTGAATTTTTTTTCGGTAAGGGTGACAAATAATTTTTTGCCCCGGGCGCCCGATATGCACGGTACACCTCTGCTTGTACATGAAGTACTTATATTGCAACAAAACAACATGAGATTGAGACGACTCTTGTGCCATTTGTAAAAATTGTAAAAAAAAATTAATATAACTGCAGAATATTTAAAGGGTGGCTTTACATTTTTCGACGATAAGTTAAATTAAAATAAAGTTAAGATGGTATTTGAATCTAAGTGATACCTCAGTGATCATAAGCTTGTGGCATGTCATGTGACTTGTGTCAAACCGGTCATTGTTAATGTCCTAGGTATTCATGGATTTAACGATTGGTCATTTTCCATCGTAAAAATATTGGATTGTCATTGAAAGTTCATATTTTATATTGCCATGTAGAAAATTTCGTTGGGGCAAGTAAATCTGCTGAGCATGGCGATCGTCTTGAATAAGGGACAGCAAAGCTCGAAAATTGGTACAGTGGTATGATGCTCTACCAGCAGTTATTTATGGGAATTTCCACGAAAAATTAGAGCAAAAAGAAAAATGCGAGAACGAGGAAAAAAAATTGAGAAAATTACTAATTTTTTTAAAAAATTATGAAAAAACATTGATGACCAACAAGGTCCGCAGGGACGTTTTTCGGACTTGTATGCAATTTGTTCGTATTTTTTGGCCGCATAGCTGTTGTAGGGTTTATATGTTCATCTAATTTATCTATAAGTTATGAGTAAAAAAGCGTTTAGACATGTATTAAACGCTGTTTTATATAGTACGTATTCCTTTACCGCTGAAGAATTTTCATACAAATGCATGATATATTGCTGGTTATTATCGCTCGAATCCAGCGTCATTAAAGGAGCTGAGAAGTGACACACATTTGCCACTGTACAATGAGTACAAATCATTTCTACGCCATCAACAGAACCATTTGCTTTGATAATGGAAATATCCGTGCAGCAAGGCTACTACATAGAAGGTAAAACGCTTGCTACAGTCGACATATGGACAATGATGATGACTTGCTGAGTAGGTCAAGCTGTCAAGTTGTTAACAACTGTGTGTTTTTATTCTCCTTTTTAAATTGTAAAATTAAGTGGTTTTAGTTCATTATTTTAAAGTTTTCACAGTGAAAATTAATTCACTTGTGTTTACAACAAATTCGCTTTTGTTTTTGTTTATATTCATATACATATAAACTTTGATTATATGTTTGCGCGTTTTTTGCTTTGCTTAATTTTTAGTTTACTTTTGCGTTGTTTTTTGTCGCTTATTAAGTAATACAACTTGATGTTTTTGCATTTCGAACGGTTAGAAAATATATTACAAAATAAAAAACTGTAGCATACTTTTAGTTACTTTCAAATTAACATTCGATACACAGTGAATCGAAAAATCATGCTTTTAATCAAGAAAATGCAATTCGTCATTAAATTTAAATGAAAATTACTATCAAAATTAAACGCGCAAACCTTCAAGCAAAAAATATTAAAGATAGCCACCACACCAAATTGACGAAAGATAACGCAAAAAAAGATAAGATTAGATAGAGCAGAAAATAGAATAATGAAACAAGCAAGCGGTAAATTTAACCAGTTTCAGCTACAGTTAACGTAGTGCCAGTTTTGTTTGGAATGCTCTGAAAGATACAACAAAGAGCTTTTGTGAAAATAATTGACAAGTTTAAATAAATTTATATTGAGATAAAGTACCTATTAATAAAAAATGACTAAGCACTGGCTGTACACAGCAATAGTGTGCTGCACCATATTTGTGGCTTTCTCTCTGGCTGAAGACGATACAGCACAAAAAGCGATTCCATTGGAAGATAAAACAACTGTACCACCAGCGACGCAAAATGTGACAACACCAAAGCCTACAGTAGATGTCATTAATAGCGCCCTCTGCAAAAAATGCAGCTGTGATAAAGATATCAAGCAACTTGATTGCAGTAACAAATCAATGAAAATCTGGTTCAATGACGAAGAATGGAATATACTACAAAATGGTGATTTAACCTTTGAAATAATCAATTTGGAGCACAACCAGCTAACGGAAATCCCTCAGTTGCCCACATATCCTGTTAAGCATCTATACTTAGGTTTCAATGAAATCACTAATATTGGTATTAGCGCTTTTAGCAATTTAGCTGAGCTAACCAAACTTGATTTATCTCATAACAAACTCACCTCCAAGGTTATGGTGCCTGATGTGTTTAAGGGACAATACGCACCAGCAGACTACCAGCCATTAGCGAACATGCGTGAACTCAATTTGGGCTACAATGAACTGCACAATCTGGATCAGGATCTGTTTGAGCATATTTCCCATTTAGAGGTACTAATTCTCTGCAAAAATATCTTTCAGGTCATTGATCACTTGACGGAAATTGCGATTGCGAGCTTAACTTCTTTAAAGATACTCGATCTGTCATATATGGAATTGGAGGACCTGCCAGATTATTTGTTGCATGGACCACGAGATTTGGAAACGCTCATTCTGACTGGCAACTTGTTTGATGAAATTCCTGACAGCATGGAATTAGGCATAAATTTAAAACGATTAGTATTTGATGAAAACCCAATAGAGCGATTTTCGAAGGATAATGTGTTTCCAGCATTTAAAAGTTTGCAATACCTCAGCATTTCGTATCTGCCTGAATTAAAGCATATTGGCAGGGGGGCACTGAGCAATTTACAAAATCTTACCGAATTGATCATTATAAACAATCCTAAGTTGTCTTCAATCGATGCGAATGCATTTGCCAAGTCCACCGCTAACCCTGAAATTTTCGACTACCCACCATTGGAGAAGCTTTATCTTCACAACAACAACCTCACAATACTTGAGCACGACTTGCTAAAGCGATGGGATAAAATAAAAGTCATAGATTTGCGCAACAATCCTTGGGACTGTGACTGTACAAATAGCTGGCTTATCCATACGCTACTGACGCAAATCAATGCCACAACTCCGATTCTTACAAAAGGGGTCAACTGCAATTTACCAGTAGCTTGGAAGAATGTTCCAGTAATGGATCTAAACTCTAACAAAAAGCAATTGATCTGTAACAATGATAGTCATCCTGAAAGTGACAGTTTAATATTATTTGGCTTATTAGTTGGGATTCTTGTAGGTATTCCATTAACGTTAGGTACTCTAATTTTGTATCGACGCGGCTGCTTTGGACTGTGCAAACGTAGCAATACTGCTGGTAGCAGAGCTTTATATAATCGTGCTAGTTTTACAGATGATTTTCATATATAGATGTTATAAAGTTATAATCAATATTAAAGCTTTTAACGAACTAATAAAGTTGGAAGAGTCATATACATCGTATGAATCGATGACTGTTGACGAATAGATAAGATTAGATTAGATTATATTTAGATAGATTGTTTATATCATTTTCTTTAAAGTTACTTTACAATTTTTTTGTTTTAAATAATTTAAAAATTAATTTATAAAAAATAAACAAAAATCTGAATACGACAATAACCTTATGTACGTTGTGTGTCGGATTGGCTTCAAGCTAAAAAAATTGTTTTCTATTTTTGAGTGTTTTTTTTTTTAGGATATACATACATCTCTTGATCTATAAAGTATTCCAGACAATTTAAATCAAGAAATGGATATAGATCATGTAAAGTTTTAGCACACTCAATGTGTCTCTTACTGTCGTGAGATTGCTCATTAACAAGTATTTGGATTGGTAGTTACAAAGTTTTGAGTTTGACTCATATCCAGTAATAAACATAAAATTTTCCAGTCTTTCGCCCAATGGATGTTTAGTGCAATTGTTTTATCAGCCAAAATACGTGGTAGTCTGTGGAAGCGTAGCTTAAGGACTTTTCTTATGTAATCAAACTGGGTAAGTATATAATTCTAATTCTATATGTAACATATAGTTAGCGGTGTTAACAGGGAGATGCAACATTTTCTTCACACAATATCTTTGAAGCTTTTCTAGTAGATCAAGCCATTTAAAACCTCAAACTTCCAAACCATACAACAAAATAGTCATGGCTGCAGTATCGTATATTTTAATCTTGTATGAAATTTTAATTTTTGGATTACGTATGTAGCATTAATTTAGTTTTTTTTTTGCATCTGATAACATTTTATATCCAGATGTTTGTTGTAGCTTAATTTATAGTTAAGAAAAATTCCAAGGTAAGGTGCAGCAATTTGAAAGTAAGCCACAAGTAGAACAATATGTTTTAATCAATGTTGTAGAGGAGATGAAAACACATCCATTTCATGCCTAAAAAATTTCCGTGCGACAAGATTTGACCCCCTATTCATAGTTTGAATATTATTATTGACCATCTCCATTTTCGAAAAAATACGGGTTTTATTCAAAGTTTTAAATTACCACTATTTGTTCAAATCTGAAATCCACATTTTTCGCCCAAAATAATTATTTATTGGAAACTTTAAAACGATGAAAAATGGGTCAAATATTGTTGTTTGGAGATTTTTGGGACATGAAATCGATGTGGTTTTTGCTGCTCTACAACATTGGTCCCAACATATTTTTCTACTTGTGGCTTACTTTTCGAGTTATTGCGTAAAACATATGTTTTGAAAACGTCACAGCTAAATCTCACATAAACCTCTTGAAGGGCTCCATTGAAAGTGCCCTTTTGGTCTTAAATAGGATTTATTCTGTATTTTAAAACCTCTTTAGCGAATATTTTTAAGAGTTCTGCTCTTAAAAAATGGTTATATAGAACTCTTAAAGAGCCTAATAAATGCAAAAATGCCTAGTGGGTATTGACTAAACCTAATAGAAAAGAGTTAAAAACATTAAAAATTGTGTAGCGAAGCTTAAGCGAAAGAAGGTGTTAGCTTAAGTTTTCTCTAATACGAAGGCAACTAACAATCGTCAGAATACGAAAAAGGGCTAAAAATAGGGAAACCTTTAAGCAAGAAATGTTAAAGATAGCCGTGACACCAAATTAACGAGTGCACTGAAAAAAAACATTCGCTAATATCAAACAATTTCGGGTCCGATTTCAACGAATGCTGTGTATGATTTTCAGTCAGAGAAACAGTTTCTCTGATATAAGAAAAGATGATTTGTTGAAACTTAAAATAATTCGTTGATTTCAAAAAAAAATTTGTTAATTTTCCTAAAGTTTTTGTTGAAACTTAGAATAAATTCGCAAAAAAAAACTTTTTTTTAATTTTTTTTACTTTCCTCTCTCTATTTCTTTTTTTTTTCCTCTATTTCCTCTATTTTCTTATTTGTTGGTACTTATTGTCAGTCATTCTTATTTTAATTGTAATTCGTTTTTAAAGCTTCAAAGGAGAAATTAAATTTTTTTTACCTGTCACCCCCGATCAGAGAATTAAACCTGTGTTCTGCGCCATGCCACTGTTCAAAGATGCTCATCTTACCAAAATCAGGCACCGTCATCATTTTTAAGATATACTAAAATCATGTTGTTAAACTGCGCCTGTAACAACCATTGTCTAATCAGGGAAGCTCCTGGTTCAAACCCCGGCGACGACAAAATTTTTTTTTTATTTTTTTAATTTTTTTATTTAAAAAACAAAAAAACAAGCAGAGAACTATAAATATATATTGAAAATATCTTGAAAACTGCCTTTTATATTAAAAAATAACGGACTCGTTTTTTATTATTAACATAAAAGGCAGTTTTCAAGATATTTTCAATTTATACAAATACAATTCTCTACTTCTTTTTGTTTTTTAAATACCTTTAAATTAAAAAAATAAAAAAAAAAAAAAAATTATGTCGCCGCCGGGGTTTGAACCAGGAGCTTCCCTGATTAGACAATGGAAGTTTTTGTTTGCAATATCAGTGAAACAAATAAAATATTTTGTTGTAAAATCAGATAATTTGAATTTGCAAATCCAAAGAACAAAGGGTTTTGATTTTGCAAATTTTTTCTTTGAAATGAATTGTTGAACTCCAAAAATTTTAATCATAAAATTACAATTCTTTGATTTTACCAATCTTGTTTTTTCTGTGTGGTAACGCAAAAAAAGATAAGATTAGATGGAGCAGAAAATCGAATAATAAAACAAGCAAGCGGTAAATTTAACCAGTTTCAGATTCAGTTAACGTAGTGCCAGTTTTGTTTGGAATGCTCTGAAAGATACAACAAAGAGCTTTTGTGAAAATAATTGACAAGTTGAAAGAAATTGATATTGAGATAAAGTACTTATTAATAAAAATGACTAAGCACTGGCTGTACACAGCAATAGTGTGCTGCACCATATTTGTGGCTTTCTCTCTGGCTGAAGACGATACAGCACAAAAAGCGAATCCATTGGAAGATAAAACAACTATACCAAGAGCAACGCAAAATGTGAGAACACCAAAGCCTACGGTAGATGTCATTAATAGCGCCCTCTGCAAAAAATGCAGCTGTGATAAAGATATCAAGCAACTTGATTGCAGTAACAAATCAATGAAAATCTGGTTCAACGACGAAGAATGGAATATACTACAAAATGGTGATTTAACTTTTGAAATAATCAATTTGGAGCACAACCAGCTAACGGAAATCCCTCAGTTGCGCACATATCCTGTTAAGCATCTATACTTAGGTTTCAATGAAATCACTACTATTAGTATTAGCGCTTTCAGCAATTTAGCTGAGCTAACCAAACTTGATTTATCTCATAACAAAATCACCTCCAAGGTTATGGTGCCTGATGTGTTTAAGGGACAATATGCACCAGCAGACTACCAGCCATTAGCGAACATGCGTGAACTCAATTTGGGCTACAATGAATTGCACAATCTGGATCAGGATCTGTTTGAGCATATTTCCCATTTAGAGGTACTAATTCTCTGCAAAAATGTCTTTCAGGTCATTGATCACTTGACGGAAATTGCGCTTGCGAGCTTAACTTCTTTAAAGACACTCGATCTGTCATATATGGAATTGGAGGACCTGCCAGATTATTTGTTGCATGGACCACGAGATTTGGAAACGCTCATTCTGAC
Organism: Meiosimyza platycephala; assembly: GCA_963662105.1. NCBI lineage: Eukaryota > Metazoa > Arthropoda > Insecta > Diptera > Lauxaniidae > Meiosimyza > Meiosimyza platycephala. The sequence continues at coordinate 17,716,254 of OY759210.1, forward strand.
TGGCAACTTGTTTGATGAAATTCCTGACAGCATGGAATTAGGCATAAATTTAAAACGATTAGTATTTGATGAAAACCCAATTGAGCGATTTTCGAAGGATAATGTGTTTCCAGCATTTAAAAGTCTGCAATACCTCAGCATTTCGTATCTGCCTGAATTAAAGCATATTGGCAGGGGGGCACTGAGCAATTTACAAAATCTTACCGAATTGATCATTATAAACAATCCTAAGTTGTCTTCAATCGATGCGAATGCATTTGCCAAGTCCACCGCTAACCCTGAAATTTTCGACTACCCACCATTGGAGAAGCTTTATCTTCACAACAACAACCTCACAATACTTGAGCACGACTTGCTAAAGCGATGGGATAAAATAAAAGTCATAGATTTGCGCAACAATCCTTGGGACTGTGACTGTACAAATAGCTGGCTTATCCATACGCTACTGACGCAAATCAATGCCACAACTCCGATTCTTACAAAAGGGGTCAATTGCAATTTACCAGTAGCTTGGAAAAATGTTCCAGTAATGGATCTAAACTCTAACAAAAAGCAATTGATCTGTAACAATGATAGTCATCCTGAAAGTGACAGTGTAATGGATCTAAACTCTAACAAAAAGCAATTGATCTGTAACAATGATTGTCATCCTGAATGTGACAGTTTAATATTATTTGGCTTATTAGTTGGGATTCTTGTAGGTATTCCATTAACGTTAGGAACTCTAATATTGTATCGACTGCTTTGCGGCTGCTTTGGACTGTGCAAACGTAGCAATACTGCTGATAGCAGAGCTTTATATAATCGTGCTAGCTCTACAGATGATTTTCATACATAGATGTTATAAAGTTATAATCAATATTAAAGCTTTTAACGAACTAATAAAGTTGGAAGAGTCATATACATCGTATGAATCGATGACTGTTGACGGATAGATTAGATTAGATTATATTTAGATAGATTGTTTATATCATTTTCTTTAAAGTTACTTTACAATTTTTTTGTTTTAAATAATTTAAAAATTAATTTATAAAAAATAAACAAAAATCTGAATACGACAATAACCTTATGTACGTTGTGTGTTGGATTAGCTTCAAGCTAAAAAAATTGTTTTCTATTTATTATTGTTTTTTTTAAGATATACATGTATGTATAAATATTTACATAAAATACAATTTTTATACAAAATTTGGTACTCTTGATCTATAAAGTATTATAAAGTATTGTGTCTCTAACTGTCGTGAGATTGCTCATTAACAAGTATTTATTCGTGCAGAACATCGAGATTGGTAGTTACAAAGTTTTGAGTTTGACTCATATCCAGTAATAAACATAAAATTTTTCAGTCTTTCGCCCAATGGATGTTTAGTGCAATTGTTTTATCAGCCAAAATACGTGGTAGTCTATGGAAGCGTAGCTTAAGAACTTTTCTTATGTAATTCAACGTTTGGTAGAATAGGGTAAGTACATAATTCTAATTCTATATGTAACATATAGTTAGCAGTGTTATCAAGGAGATGCAACATTTTCTTCACAAAATATCTTTGAAGCTTTTCTAGTTGATCAAGCCATTTAAAACCTCAAACTTCCAAACCATACAACAAAATAGTCATGGCTGCAGTATCGTATATTTTAATCTTGTACGAAATTTTAATTTTTGGATTACGTATGTAGCATTTTTTGCATCCGATAACTTTTTATATCCAGATGTTTGCTGTAGCTTAATTTATAGTTAAGAAAAATTCCAAGGTATTTGTAATCGTTTACAATTTCGATTGAACCGTAGCCATAGCTCCAAGATAATTTGCTGTTCACACGTGTACACTCTCTAAACACCATAAATTTTGATTTTGAAAGTTTCACTTGTAGACCCCACATAGAGCAATAATCGTAAAGTGAGTCAATCATCTGCAGTTAGCTATAATTTTAGGTAAATCGTTAATTAATTGAGGGAAAAGGATCAGACCTACTATATATGGCTGCCTTGACAGAGTTTACAGAGAACCACGGACTCAACATGCTTTAATTTATTGAACATCATTATCTACTTCATATGGATATCGGTCATTCTTTTACAAACCGCACAAATTTCGGGAAAAAAATAACCTCGACTTCTCCAAATGCGATGAAAATTTTTTTTTCCTTCATCTTCTTCATACATATATTGTATATATATATATATATATATATAAGGATTTGGCTAAAAATTCTTTTTTTCGAAGATATCCGCACATGAATTTTCGATAATTAGCTGGATTTTGTCATAACTACTCATACTTGAAGTCTATTACCTCCAGTTGTACAGATCAGAACAATGTCAATTTTTTTTATGGAATACTTTATAACGTTGGCAATATTTTATATTGTCGCATTTGATTTGCGCTTGAGTTAAACTTCACATTGAAATAGGGTCATTAAGGGTTAAAGATAAAAATTTTAAATTAACTTTTTAAATTTTTTTATCTTCTTTCGAAGCGATTGGGAGGGCTCGTATTTGATTTTCACTTTGAAATAGGCCGAGTAAGGGTTAAAGATAAAAATTTTAAATAAATTTTATAAATGATTTTATCCTGCTTTGAACCGATTGGGGTGGGGGGGGGGCGTTCCCAATTTTTTTTTTCTTAAGAACCACCCCAATGTACATACTTCAAAACGGTGCTATAGTTGATTGTCACATCAGGTATGTTGAATTTAATTTATAAATATATTAGCCTATTTATGGATTTTTTTTATCTTGTGAAGCATTCATTAAATTACATGTATTCCAAAGTAACAACCTGCACTTCAATTTTCCCATCAAAAATCATACTAAGAAACTTTTAAATAAAACAGAGTAAAAAATAATTACAATAACTTAAGAAGCATAAGTCTTTAAACGTTACAAAAACTTTTCAAACTGCTTTGCAGAATTCTGAAATTGTAGAAAGTTTCCTTCGTGTACAGCTTCTTACACGTAAAACGTAAATCCTTAACGTACAAAACTGAACAAGCGAAGGATTAGACGCGGATTAGCAAAATGTTCCCGTGTCACAAAGTTACGTGGTAGGTAATAGCTAGGTGGGGTGAAATTGAAAGAGGTTATGGATGTGATATGTTTGAAATGAATGGAGTAGCGGCTGTGGTCACCAACGATTGCTGATGTAACTGGCAATTGCTCACTTGCATACCTTGTCTGACTGTCTGCTTGCCTGTTGGCTTGACGAGGTGAAAGTCGTTTTTCATTTTGATGAAAATATTGATTTTCCATGGTAGCTGGCTGGTTGGTTGGATTGGTTGGCTGATTGGGATGTTTGCCAAGTGCCAACAATTGCAACACATTTATTGCCCAAAAGCTGCTGAATGTGTGGAGAATGATAGAGCGATGAGGAACACTACACCGCTACGAGTAGCAGTGTGTGTGTGTAAGAGGGCTTAAGCAAATAACCGATGGTAGTTGCAATCTGCAACGAGTTATGGCATGTAAGTTTCAACGATACGTTTGATTCTGGAATGGGGTATTCGAAGCAAAATTCAAAATTTGGTTATTAAATTTTTTTTGCAATTATTTTAATTGTTTATTCGAAGTATAAAAATGTTTGTGATGCATTTTATAATAAATAATTTTATTTAATGATATTATTATATATCACTAATCTTATCAGTCATATATCATAATGATAGTGATATAGCTCTGATGTTATCAGCAATATATTTCTATAAAAGGAAGTGTTTTGTATCATAACTTTTGCTCAGATATATAGATTGTACCAGACTATATATAACTATCATGGATTGCTTTCAGTTCCTTCATGAAAACCGGTTTCTTCGAAAATTACAGTTTCCAACTACACTAAAGAACAAACAGCTGAGCGAACGGATTTCCAGTAGCATTTTGAAGATTTATGAGTTGTCTTTGCGGTGAAATATTGCTTCGGCAAATATGTGTACATTGGACGGACAGACTCGTTAATACCGCACATACACATACAAAGTTGTATAAAATGTAAGCAAAGCAGGACACAGAAGCGCATACAGACGAGTCGGAAACTGATTTGAGCCGTAAGCTGTAAGCCGTGTAAATACTATGACATTTTGAGGTAAAAATGAAAAATTCGGGCTAAAAAAAGAAGCAACAACACGCATTTTAAGAAAAGCGCAAAAATGAAACAAGAATATGAGAAAAAACTTCAAAGAATTAAATGAAACTCCCATATCGTTCGTTGGGTGGGTAAAAAAATTCGCTGCTGTCAATTGAATGTCGAAGGTAAAATTAAATTCTTTTTTTTGATTTTTTTTTTTCATTTTCTTTATAAAAGCTGACACAGCAATGATTGTGGAAAGAGACCAAAATTGTGATTCACACGAAAACTTAAGCAGTAGCAAGGATTTTAAAGGATTCCTGTGATTGAGAACTTAAGTAACAGTGCATACTGTGGTTTATATGACTCTGTTTAATATTTATGCGGAAGGAAGATTGTAATGCACATTTCTGCATTTCTGACTTTAGATATAATAACTCAGAGTTATCTGTTTCCAATATGACCGTTTTTAGCAAACATTCTCATAAAATCGCTTCATGATAATTAAATAATGTAACTGATTTTCAGTTTGAAGGCGCCAAAATAAATTGTGAGAAATAAATATTTTTGTTTCGTTTTATCTAACAATTTTGGATACTTTATCCATATGAAATATACATAATATGAACATATGTATAATATACATTGTATATATGGCAAAACGAAAAGAATTGGACCTTAAAGTTTCATACAATTTTTATATGTATGTTGTTCCATATGAAAAGTTCCCATATTTAAATTTTGAATCATTAAAGCTAAAAACACAACTTCTAGCTTTTGTATCAAATCGCAACAAAAAATAAATTTTTTCTCAATTTTGTTCTCACTACAAATGTATAGGAACAATCTGAACGATATTGCACGTCCCAGTTGTGTTCAGGCCCGGCAGATCATGCCTAGCCCGAGTGGGTAGCTGGTCAGTGGTCGGGGAGGGAGGGAAGAGCGAGGGAGTGAAGCATAAAAGTATACGAGGGCGGGAGAAGGTCTGGAAAAGAATGAAGAGAAGAGAGGAAGAGAACATTGTTGAGCCGTTCTAAAATATGTTTTCAGTCAACGTAGAACAGGAAAACTCTGTATATTTGAACAGGAATTGTGAGCAGTAATCAAACAAACCGCACGAATTCTGGAATCAACCATTCGAATAAATTCACAACTTCCCCCAAATTGTTTGGTGGCTCATTTTATATCTTTTAAAGTTGCAAAAACATGTCCCAGTTGCTTGAAAATCTTGCGCTGTCATAATCATCTATAAAAAAGTTGACAATCTTATCGATATCAGCGGTCTGAACGATAGCGAATTGCTCAAAAAATTTGCTGAATCCCTTTCAATGATCCAATTAATTGATCGAAAACTTCCAAGTAAGATTTACTGAAATAATCTTTGAGGGTCTTAAATTTTAAAATTTCGGTTGAACCGGAATCGAATCGTTTGGGAATTTTACGCAGACGTGGAATTTGTGGGTTGAGTTCGATGACAGCTTTGACGCTTTTCTCCCAAATTTCTTAAAAAATTTCGAGATATCGCGAGGCGCAATTAAGAAATAAGCAACTGCTTTCACTTTCTCATACGATTCAATGACGCAGAGACTTGACTTCTGCAGTTCTGTGTTCAATATTTCTATGCGATCAAAAATTTTAATCATCAGAGTTAAATTGAAAACGGACTCAAAAGACTCTATGTAACCGTAAAACCCTGACCACTCGAAATTTCTCGAGTGTTTAGAACCACCCACTCAATCAACTATACATACCGGGCCTGGTTGAGTTTAGCTCATAATCCATGTTATATATTTTCAATAAATTATATTTTTGTACAGCACTGCTTTTCTTCTGTAGTTCTTTGTTTCGAATTTTCTCAAATTCTCAGAGAAAACCATAAAAGTCAAATCATAAGAAAAATGGCTCTCTTATTGAAAATTAATTTATTTTATTGAGTTTCGTTTTGAAAATCGATTTACTCTCACGCTCTCAAAATGGCTTCAATTTCAATACGCCATAGAAAAAACATCAAAAAATCGCACACATATAAACCATGCCCGTACCAATCCAGGGGCAAGAAGCGGCTTTGCCCGCCGCCACGCGTCTCATTCGGTTGAAAATTTGTTTTTTTTTTTTGGTTGCTTTTTCACACAAAAATATCTAGATCGCTTTGAAATTCTATTTTTATTTGCTTATTTGTCAAACTTTCTAAATTTTTTCTTTGTCTTAACAGCAGTTTGATGATGAATTTTTGACATGAGTGGGAAAATTGAGTAAACCTCATTCACAATAGTACCTTATTTCGAACCAAGAATTCAGCTTGACGTTTAATTTGTATGATAAACAAAACTGGACTTTGATTTTGGTTCCAATAATAACTTATTAACCCACACTTGCAACTCCTTATACACAAGCTGCAATGAGATATCTTTGAAAATGTAATAAATTTTTATTTTGAAACCATAAAGAGAGTAACAACTAAATGCACATTTGAGTCCCATAATTTTGGAATAGCCCATTCACAACATTTCCAACTTATAAATCAATGCATGTCTTTGGTGCAAGTTTTCGTTTGCCTTTCGCTTCTTTGTTTGTTTGCTTATTGTGATAAACAAATCAATGATATCCTTTATTATTTGTAAAGCCAACAACTGAATGACAATCAGGCAATTTCCACACAAGCCTACATATGTATGTACGTGCATAGATGCACGTACACACACGTACTTAGAAGCATCTCTAATTGAATTTATCACTATGGTGCAATCTTTTCTTACTTTCTCCGCTTACATTTTTGTGCCTTTGGAAAAAGCCTTCGTTATACGTTTTTCACTTATCATCAATTTCGACGAGATGCTCAAAATTGTTTTGTCTTCGATTTGTCAAGACGAAATGTGCGATGAAGGATAAGAGGTTATCTTTTGTTTTGCTTAATAGAAGTACCAAGAAACGTATAGGTAGGTGGTGTCTGTTGAGAGCCTACTTACAAAATAACAGTTGTGAGCGCAAAATGAGCACTTGAGTGATATTAAAACATCAATATGGAGTACTTTTTAAACTGATGCTAATGAAATGAAAGTCCTAAATAATCGTACTTCACTTATCTCATTCCGAACTTAAAAGCGAGAGTATAGAGTAATCTAAGTTTAAGATTAGTACATACTTCTTATTTGAACAAAAAAATAAGAGTACCTCAAAACCATCAGTGATCAAAGTTCCATTACAAATCGATATTTTCATTCAACACACTTCCTTTATCCGCTTTGTGAAAGTCCTTTGTTAACTTTCTTTTGACAGAATCAGACAACGTGAGGTCAAGCTTAATTATTTCTTGTTAGGAAAATTCCATTGAAAATGTCAACATTAAAACTTTCCCATTCAATTATTTTAATTGTGCATTCACTTGTACTCGTCACTGTACTGCACTCAAGTAGAAGCAATCCTTAGTAATCTATGTCAGTGTCACGTTTGCTGTAGTTTATTTTATATTCAATCTTTCTAGTTGTTGTTTTAGTTGTTGTTTTTTGTTTTGTTTCAATTCGTGTTGACAATAATGTCACAATGTCATCAAGGACATACTAAGCGTTGGTGTTTAGTTAGTAGGAGGGTTAAGGCGATAGCTGCACACGCCCACTTCAAGTAGTATTTTGCACGTTTAACATTTGATTGATTTTATTCAAGTGTAAATCGTTTCTTTCACTTGCTTTTTTAATACTAATTTCTCTATTTCTGCTTTCACCACGTTGCATCTGTAGCTTGTTCGTGAGTATCTTTCACTTTCGTCGTTCTCTGTCGTCTCCTGTCTAATTTATATTCAATTATTCGATGAAATTTGCATAAATCTTGCACGACATTCTCGCTGTTAGATAGATAGATAGTCGAGCGCTGAATGTTTTAATTTTATTGTTAGTGTTGTTGTTGTAAATATCAAATCCAGGCAAGCAGCATATCCCTGCAATTTTGTGAATTCAACGATGAATGCTGTAGATTGCGAAGTTGACGAATGAATTTACTTTGTTAGTACAACGACATTGTATGTCGCTGTGTCGTTTGTGAAGTTGAAAGTTTACGAGCACGATTGAGAACAATTTACTCGCAAGTTTATTGCTGCTTCATTATCACCCCCACGCGCGCCCTACAAATTCCTAGTATTTTGATTTGTTTCGGTTTATCTGTCTCAATGTCTGACTGTCTGTCTATCAGTCTGTCTGTCTGTCTGTCTGTTCATTTTAACAACGTTCTGTATCTGCTGCTGCTGCTGCAATGTTTCTATCGAATGAATGCGTGTCGTCTTGTGATAAGATTTGATGAAGGAATCTTCGGTATTTGGGTTTAAAGGATTTATCAAATTGTTACCCTTATTGTTGTTGTTGTTGTTGTTGTTCTTGCCATATGCGTGCTAGTTTTGCTCATGTGTTGATGATAATGACGATGATGATGATGGTGTTTCCATTGACGATGACAATTGCTCGAGTTGGCTAAATTCAATCAGCAAAGTATTTGCGTCATTTGCTTAGAATTGATTTTAAGGATTTAAGGATATCGCCTTTGGTGCTGTTAACAATGACAGTGATAGAGATAACAAGCATTTGATTTGTTTACTTAAGATTTAATTTTTGAGTTTTTATGATTTTTTTGGCTTGGGGAACTTAAACATTTCCTTACATAGTGAACGTTTGGGGTGCAGTCAAAATTGTCTGCATTCAAATGAAAAATAATTTGAAGAAAAATGAAAATTTTACTTAAAAAAAAAAAGTGTAATGGCTAAAAAATAAGCGTCAGAAAAAAGTGATTGGAGTAGGCAAGACTGCTGAAAGAAAACTTATACAAAATTTGAATGCACAAATTATGGGCAAATATTCATAACATATCCAGGCCCGGACTTAGTGGCGCAGGTCCCCTAGGCACGTGGCATTTGGGACCCCCTCTCCCATCTCGAAATCATAGTCAATTGACTGCATTATTTCAGAGAGTGAATTAAGTCTATCCTATGGTAGATCTTAAGTATTCTTTACCCTCTTTAGCACTGAAAACGACAGTTCTGTTGAGAAGTTTGACGGTGGTGTACACAATAGCATTCGGAGCGCAACTCCCCTGTTTGGATAAATATCCAAAAAGCATTTTTCCAAGAAATATTTGTATAGCTTTAGTGATGTTAGCCCTATAACTTCGTCAGTGGATGACAAATGAGCTCGCACTCGTTTTCCAAAATCGTATTCAAATCCTCTAGATAAGAAGCTATCAGGTTTCTGGCTCATTCACTGATGTGTTTAGATTCCACGCGATTTAGTTTCGTAAGGTAGTCAAACTTTTAACTTGACTCTTTATAAGCAGATCCGCGTCTCTATAGTTCTGCAATAAGCCTGTCTATAATGACATTATAAATCATAAATATTTTTCCTTGACTTCGTCGAACTGGACTTTACGCTTATATTTCCTCTGCATGTCATATGCATAGTTATTTTAACCTGAAAGCTTTCGACTCATAAAGATCAAAAGTACTGAATCTCTTAAGTCTTCTATATACGTTACCAAAGAATAATACAGCACAGAAAAGTGTCAAAAAGCAAGTTTCCATCGTGTATAATGAATTCAGAAGACCTGAAGCTTCAGAGCGCGCAGTTAGTTTTTCATTTGAATCATTAGCAATTATCTGAAGAGCTGCCATAATCTTATTCTAGGAAGACCAGAGACTTTAGCAGGCGTCAGTTCGAGCAGACTGTCTTGTCTGAGAAAGACTCTTAAAGACTGCTAAATTTGGTTTCAGTTTTGATAACAAAATTTCCCATCTGTGTGTTGATGGCGAAAAGAAATTGTACAATGATTGCAAAATTGACTGGGACTGGGGCCCTTGGGCTGGCTGGGGCCCTAGGCCGGTGCCGTGTAGGCCTAGGTGGAATCCATCACTGAACATATCTCGAAAAAACTTTATTTCATTGATTTTGTTAAAAAAAATTTTTATTCCCTAGACGTACCAATCTCTATCTCCAATAAAAATTATTTCGATATTACTATTAAATATCAAGTTCTTTAAAGTTGAACCAATTGAGATAAAGTTATTCTGTAATGGAAGGCAAGCCACTTAAATTAGTGTTAAAAAAATTGTTTAACATTTGCTGTGCGATTGTACTGCGTTGATGCAGAGACAGTACAAGAATTTTGAAAGTTACTTACTCCACTCTCTAGATGAGTTATCGAATTCGAGTTCATAAGAAAAAGTTCGGGTAAACAATACACCCAAATGCAGCCTTGTTAAACTAACCTTAGCCTAAGTAATCAATCCGTTGAAAGTAGACAAGCAAATTTCAAGCCAAGCCAACTTGTAATTAATATACTGTAGCGTATTTAATATTTGCTCAGGGGGTTTTTATTTTGTAGCCGACAAATTTCAAATCTAAATTAAAATGGTCAATTAAAGTAATTACTGCATTAAAACAACTTCAAATATTCAAACTTTTGAATGTGTCTGTGCAAATTTCAATTAAGTTTAATTCCAGATAAGATAATATAAAGCTGTTATTTGCCCATTTATGACTACAGCTACTGTATGACTTGTCAGATTAGCTTAGATTATTCGATTTGATTTTTCATAAATTTTCGATAATGGCCATAAATATAAAGAAAGTTTTGCGTATTCTAAATAGTTACAAATTTACTGTGACTTTGTGCGCTTCTGTATTTGAAGGCCTTAAAAATGAAATTTATTATATCGCTGCTAACACTATGCTGTCTTGTAGCAATCATACAAGCAGCACCTGTTGATTTTGAAGAAGATCATGAACTCATCGGTGGTTTCTTTCAAGGTGACATGGAACTTGATGTGACACGTAATGGTGTTATTACAGAAACACGCCGCTGGCCTAATCACAAAGTACACTATAAAATTGATGAAATTTTTGGTGAGTTCAAAGAAATGTTATTTCAATATTAAATCTCTATAATTATCATTTGTGTTTCTTTCACAGACGAAGCTCACGCCATCTACATTAAACGTGCAATGACAAGAATCGAAGAAGTCTCATGCATACGCTTCTATCCTGCTACAGCGGATATTACCAATTACATACATTTTATTGGTGAACCTAGCGGCTGTCATACAAAAGTTGGTTATCAGGGTAAATTACAAACTTTGACCTTACAAGTTGATCCCTTGGATAAGGGTTGCTTCAAAATGGGTACCATCATGCACGAACTGTTACACTCGATGGGCTTTCATCATCAGCAATCTGCCTCGGATCGTGATGATTTTGTAGAAGTTGTAGAAGAAAATATAATCGAGGGTAAAGAAGGCAATTTTAAGAAATACGATGATAGCACCGTCACCGATTTTGGTATAACCTATGATTATGGCAGCATTTTACATTATAGCTCTACAGCTTTTTCAAACAATGGTAAAAAGACGATAATTCCACGGTTGGATGAAAATATTGAAATTGGTCAACGTCGGGATATGAGTCAAGCCGATATTGATAAACTTAATATAATGTATAGATGTCCAGTAACTATATGAGTCGTAAAATAAAATAAAAAAATTAAACTTTTTTAAATTGCAGCAAAAATTATAAAATTATATACTAATATATTTCATTCATAACATTAACAAATATAGGGACGAGCAAGAAAGATGATTCTTGTAATGAATATACTTTAATACACTATCGAATTATATATGGAACATTCCACCCCAAATCGGTCATCATATGAAATACAGCTCAAATGATTTTTTTTTTTAATTTTTTAAGAAAATATTCTATATTCGAGTATTCTATTATTTAATCCATTACTAAGCAAACTTAAATTATTCAAAGTAAATACCATATACAAATTCTCTACGGAAAAGCATAATAATTTTGATAAAAAATCAGATATTTTTTAAAATAAAACTTTAATTTTCTGCTACACAACACAGTGGCTTTAAAATTCGAAAAGTAAAATGCAATAAAAAATCATGAGCCAATTATATAAAACAAAAGCAACATAAAAACAATAACATCACGTAGGCAAACACTGCAACTCTCTCAGCAATATTGTGAAAATACAATTAACTCATTATGATTGAATCAAAGCTGTTTGTATTTATAATAAAAATTTAAATAAAAATTCGCATCATTTTATTTGTATACGCGTGCATATTTATTTGCACATGTGAGCGTGTGATCAGGTAGCCTACATAAAAATTAACAATTTAAAATGGAAGCGGAAATAATCGGAAATGAAAACAATAAAAAAGCTTTAAAAAAAATTATATAAATAGAAGCAAACAACAGCAATTAGGTATCAATTTAATTAAAGTGTAATTGAAAGTGCTACAATATACACAACAATAACAATTTTTTTTATAAAAAAAATAGTAAAATAAATAAATGCTACTTACTAATTACCCATTGCACTTACATATTGTGCATATCACCATTGTTTTATTTGTCAACCAAAAATTTTTGTCGAAACAATAGCTTAACATTTTCAAGAAGCACTGCTAATTTTGTGGGGAAAAAACTTGATTAGAAATAGGAAACGCCCACAATATTAGCCATATGCCAACATAAAGTATCATGAAGTAAATCTGGTACAAAACTTAATTTATAAAATTGTATCACACAAAATGTTTCTTGAACTAAAAATGTGGTAGCAGTGAGAGTGCGAAAAATGAGAGCTTAAAACAGCTGATCCTTACATTTCCACGAAACAGTTACACGAAGAGAAATTGTTTGTGTCCAAAACTTGAAGACTATCAGAAACAAAAATTACACAAACGAAGAGCTACTTTTAACAAGAGATGGAAAAATGTTACGATCTCTATAGTTTCTGGACAATACTTTCTCTATAAGACTCTACATAGCAATATTAGATTTTTTCTGATACCAAGGTCACGTTCAGAAGGAACGACTTAAAAAAAATTAAAAGTTAATTAAAGTTTATTTAAAATTATTCAAAAATTTTTTTAACGCGGCGAAGCCATGCCTTGGAAACCTTAATTTTGATAAATTTTTTAACATTCGGAAACTTTTAGAATCAAAGAACCATCTGGAACTATTTATTTTGGCATAAGTTTTCTTTAGTAGCTCCTCTCCTTTTTTATAAAACAGCTTCCACATTGGCATTTTCGAATTTTTACTGCCTCATTTTTGTTTGACAACAGCTGTTTTGTTTGTAATACAATAGATTTTCATTAATTCAAATGCAGCAATTGTATTTGTTAACATAGCTATTCAACAATAAATGCTCCCATCGTTGAAGAAAATTTTGTGCCTAAGACCGGGAATAACGGTCACTCCATTTTTGGCCCATTCAGCAAATGGGCTTCAATTCTTGCAATAATTGAACCTTGAAAGGTTGTGGATTAATAAATCTCTGAAATTTTTTTTTCAAGCGCACGGTGCCAAGTGGACTCTTCAAGTCTTACTCCACTCTACTCCCAGTAACGGCATAATTCCCTTCCGAGCGTACTGTTTGAGGTATATACATATGTGTGGTTGATACTTAAGTCATCGCCGTCTAAAGTCATCGTAGAAACGATCGCTAAAACGCAAAATACATGAGTCGGGAAAATGTTGAATAGAATTGACGACATTCTCTACTGATCGTGCGATCATTGAAAGAATTTTGTGGAGGCCTTTCGTTCCGTGGGGAGATAAAAGACAGAAGAATAAAATCCACGAAGCGATCTTGGAATCTGAATGTAAGAATTACGAATTCCGAGAAAAAAAATCAGTTGGTTTTCTAGCGTTTTAGAGATGGCAAAGTTTGCGTGATGAATTTAGGTGTAAAGTTCATTGTTTTAAATTTTATATAGTTTATAACTAAATTTTATACTATCTCTATTAATGAATGTAGCTTAAAATGCACAAGTGGTTGCTTTAAGAAAATAATTAAAGTCTGGGGAGATTTCAGTTTCTGTGGCAGGAAGTTTTGGCAACAGAAATAGCTGGTTTTTTTATAAGAAAAATCGAATATATCAAATATGAACTACTTACCACACGGTAGATTCCCTGCAATTACCTACTACAAGTGCAGTGGCCCATGCAAACACATTGAAAGCTAGCTGTGTTTCAGTCTAGCAGCAACTGCAATACACTTACACTTACACTACCTCTTTAACCTTTCACTGACTTGCTCAACTGGCAATTTCACAATTTTTAATGAACGCGTTTTGTAATTAAGAAAACTAACACTCATAAGAATTTTGGCAAAAATGATATTTTACTTTTAACACTTGTTGATTTTTTAAGCAATTGAAAAACATTTCATGAAATTAAATTTAATTTTGAAATGGAAAACAAAGCACTACACTTGCAGCGTCAATGCCAGCTCTGCCGACGGCACTGCTTTCATTTAGATTTGCATTTTAATGCAATTTAACTTAAACATTTTACTTAATTTATAACACAAAACTCACGTAGACATAAATTCCACTTATTTTATGCACGTACGTTTTTTAAAACATTAGAAACAAATACGAAATATTGAATTTGTAGAAATTAACACGCACTGAATATAAAATTAAAACTAAGTGATGACAGTTGATTCGCGTTGCCAACTGCTCATTCGAAGCAATGACTGCAGTGGTTATCTTGTGGAAAGATAACTAAGGGAATTTATGCAAAATAAGGGAATTTATTTAATAGAGTTTTAAATTTTTTTTTTTTATAATTTGATATTGTTATTTCGAGCAAGCAATACAATACCAAGTTTTTTGTTAGTTTGCCTTCCAAAAAAAAAATAGTTTAAAATTTACTTGGAATAAAATTCATGAAAATTACATAGCTTCTTGTGTTTTAAAAAATTTTTTTTAGCATGATTCGATGGATGGGAAAGGACAAAAATAAATTTGGAAGTCGCTGGGAAAGTCTTCAATTGCAAAATGAGGTTAAAGGTAGAAGAAAAAAATTAAAAGGTGAAAAAGATGGATGGATAAGTAAGAAGAGCAGTTGAACGACAAAAAAGTTTGCCAACAAAAAGTTGGAAGACAAATAAGTTGGACGAGAAAAGTTGGATATCATAAATGCTGCACGATAAGCAGTTGTATTACCAAACAGGCAAACAGCATAGCATAACAGTTCAACTTTTTTACTTTGATATCAAACTTCTTGTCGTTGAAAATATTATTTCAGGCTCCTGAATGTACCCAAATTCTCTCTAAAAAAATCGATAGTAGCAAATATAACACAAAAAACTATACAATTACATTTACGGGGAGTTCGAAAAGTTGAAGAAACTCGATATTGTACGCAAATTGTCCACCTTCCCCAAAAACTGGGAAATGAATGTCAGTCATTTGAAACATTTTTTGAATTTTTCGCTACTTTGAATGAAATATACTTCGGTGGTGTCCAGACTCCATTGTTTAAGAATTTTGATTTTTTTAAGATACGTTATAGTACGGGAGGCAGCGTTGCTTAGAATCGCCAGTCGCCAGAATCGTGGTGGGTCTAGTTATGAGGCCGACGAAAAAATTTTCCCTCAATAACTCGGAAAGTAAGCCATAAGTGAAAAATTATGTTAAAACCAATATTGTAGAGCAGATAAAAACATATCAATTTCATGCCCGAAAAATTTCAATTTGACCAGATTTGACCTTTTTGCAGTGTTTTAAAATTTTTAACAACCATCTCCATTTTCCTAAAATGTCGTCCAGTTTTCGTATATGCTAAAATTTTGTTAGCTTACCTAGGTTTTTGGGATAAACTTTGAAGCTTAAAAATTCGTTGTGAAATCGTACTTTATCAAAATAAGATAAAAAATGGCCCACCTGCTCGCAGCAAGCGTTTAAAATTTTCTTTGATTATACCAAAAATATAATGCAGTATTACACAATTTCTAAATTTCGTAACTTACAAGAACATCAAATTTTCAAAAAAAAAAAAAAAAACAATTTAAAATTCCCTTACTTTGCATAAATTCCCTTAGTTATCCTTTCTTAAGAAAACTACTACAGTCATTGTTGCGACTGAGCAGTTGGCAACGCTAATCTACTGTCATCAGTTAGTTTTTATTTCAAATCCAAAGTTCGCGTTAATTTTTACAAATTCAATTTTTCGTATGCGTTAAAAATATTATTAAAATAAATAGGTGCATAAAAATTATGAAATTTATGCCTTCGTGAGTTTTGTGTTATAAGTTTAGCAAAAAGTTTAAGTGAAATTGCAAGAAAATGCAAATCCATATGAAAGCAGTGCCGTCGGAAGAGCTCGCATTGTCGCTGCAAGTTTAGTGCTATATTTCGTAATGAAATATTATTTCATGAAATGTTTTTCAATTGCTCAAAAAATCAACAAGTGTTAAAAGTTAAATATCATTTTTCAAAATTGTATGAGCTTTGTAAATAAGTAAATAAATTTAAAAAAGTTCATTGAAAATCGTGAAATACGAAGGCAGTTCAGCAAGTCATTGAAAAGTTAAAGATGTAGTGGTAGCTTATGTGTATTGCTGGTGCTGCCAGACTGCAACACCGCTGCTGTTTCTTCAAAATATGTATTTGCATAGGCCAGTGCATTTATGGTAATGTTGGGAAATCTACCGTGGAGTGAGTATATATTTTAATTTTTGTTTTACTTAATATATTCACTGCAAAATATGGTGATTTCGTCGATTATGTTCACTGAAAGGAACTTATACGTACTTAGGACATTTTCCCTTCATCACAAATTTAATGACCAATATTTTAATTAAACCAAAGCTTATTTCATCTACTGTAATTTCTTTCTCTTCATGACACCTAAATAATGTTCCTTATTTACCGTTTGTCCTTTTTTATGGAATATAGAAAGCACCACACCGTGGTAATCGAAGAAAACTGTAAGCATAACCTTTCCTTTCGAGTGACTTTTTTATGGGCTTTTATTTTAATTCAGATAAAAATATAAAAGAATGTACATTCCTTTACTTTTCGTAAACTTTGAAAAATTGATGCGAAACAATGATTCGAATTATGCCGAAATGATTTTTGGTACATCGTCAGCAAAACAAATGCTACTCACAATAAAATCAGCAATATCAGAGGCCTAAAGGTCGTTTTGGAAAAAAAAGCCCAATACTCTTTTTTTTAGTGGAAATGGCTTTTTACTTATAGCACGTGACAATGAATTTTCGAACGTTTTAAAAGTTAAATACCACTCCTTAATAGACATTCCTTTGATTAAAGCTGTCATGTTATGTTTAAAACCCTCTCTTGTCTACACTAGTACCAAGCAGTCCTCTGTTGGAAAACTAGCAAAGTTGACTGTGCTTTTTTAATGAAAAAAGCTTTTTGAAACATTCCGAAATATGTGCTATAAAAGCTGAGATAACTGCCATTGAGCTTTGTACACTGCAAACAAAAAATTTAAAATTGTGCATTTTAAATATTTATGTTTTAAGACTGACATCAAAAAAGCTCATTAAGCTGAGATTAGTGCAAATATTATTTAAAGTATATATATAAAAAATGGTTTTTATTTAAACATTTTGCATTTCTTTAGATATTATAATTTGCAAACATTGTTACCAAAGAGACTAGTACCTAATTTAATATAAAATTGTATTTCACATTCTTAAATGATGGAACAAAAAATTACTTTACCACTTACCTATGTTTATTACACCAGAGCCCCGATATGTGTCGATGCTATATGCATAGTTTCGATTTGATTTTTTCACTGATATTCACATGTGAAGAATTTTTCAATTTTTTATCAAAAATATAATTTTTCAACTATATATTTCAATTTTTGACCCAATCAATAAACATCAGCATTCATACAGAAAAAAAAATGTTATTCGATTTGCGTCATTTCGGTTTACGTTGCATTTTCCCGGTCCCTATAAACGAAGTAATTCGGGGCTCTGGTATATAAGAACCACCTATGAACAGAACACTCCTGCAGTAATACTCACAACTCTAACCAAAGCTCTAGCTTATTTGTACAATGCTATGGTCGTTTTAAAGGCAAGTCATATTGTCAACATCAACGCTTGAAAGTTGACTGTATATGTAGTACGAAGCCTACAAAAAATAGCAGACAGCAGACAAACTGCCTACATTTTTACATAAAAGTATACAAAATGTAAGGTCAACAAAAAATGAAATTATTGAAATTTTCTCAACCAAAAAAAAAATCAAAATAGCTGTCTTTAGAACGTTCGCCTTCGTTTTTAGAATAGTTTGAATGCGATCATGTTCCTAGCTAGCTAGCTCGTCTGCAGAATGTTGATTTTTTATTAGAAAAATTCAACAGTCAAAATGATATTGGGAAATTTATAAAAAAAAATAAATCGAATCAATGAAACGCACCATACAAATGTGTAAGTTACTTTTCATCGATGAATTTTCGTTGTACTCTGCTTATTTCCTGCTGGGATTGTTTTGATTTATTCTTTTCATCTCTTCTGCAAAACTTTCGCTCTTCTATGCCAATTTAAATGTCATTGAGAAAAGTCCTCTTATCACATATTCATCTGTGTGAGTGTATACTTGTCATCTCGAAACACATGTGTGCCTTACTACTAACACTATGAAAAATTCACCCCCAATTTTTGACAGCAATGGACATGCGCAGAAATATAATTTGAGAAGAGGGCTAAAAGCTTTACAACTTAAATAAACTAAGTTGAAAGCTTTAAATAAAATCTTACATTCATGAAAAAAGAGGTTATGATTTTGTCAAAGAATGTCATGCCAAAAGCAATGATAAATATTTATAAGGGTTGCCGAGCTAAAAAGGATACGAAACAAAACTGATGGTTTGCAATTTTTCCATAAGATTTGTATATTATGTGCAGCATCAATTTTCTATGATAGCGAAGGTGACTTAAAGGCATATAACAAATTGTTTGTTGTTTAATGATGCACATTTCACCAGTTTTCACAGCTCTAAATACCTAACTGCCCAATCAACGGCTGTTCTAATAAAACGCATTGAATGGTCAGGGTTCAAATCTTACTTAGTGCAAATTTAGCACAACTGGTCTGATGAAACCATAATGCTATCTAGATATAGATATGTGTTGTAATAATAACTATGTCACAAATTAGCAGATTCATTTCTTTCATCTGTTGTCTGTTTTTTAAAGTTCTTATCAAAACAAATTTACATGGAATATACAGTGGCGTAGCGAGCATTTTCGGCGCCTGGTGCGAACACTTCAAATGCCACCACCCCCGGCCCCCCTGACTACCAAAAAAAATTTTGACGAGCAAATAAAATAAAAAAAAAGGTCCTCACCTTCATAAACTCTAGCAAAATTAAATAGATTTCCTTAAGACTTCCAAAAATTTCCATCTATACATTCAATTTTCCTACATAGAATTACTTTCATTCACTAAAAAAAAGGTCCTCATTTTTGAGTTTCAAAAACCCTAGCAAATTAAGATATATTTCAGAACCATTTTACAGCCCCCCCCCCAAGCCTTGTGCTTTGTACGGCCTTACCACCCTAGCTACGCCACTGGGAATTAATGCAGGTGTCTGCAACGAATGGAATTAAAGAAATTTAAATCGTATTTTCTTAAAGTTACCAATATTTAAAAATATTTGAAAAAGCACATATTCACAGAATAAATGAATTACTTAACACATATTAGCTTCATTAATTTTTCCACTACTATTTTATTTTACTCCTTTTCTTACTACTAAAAGCTTTTCGCTACTAAAAAATCGATTTTATACCGATTGGCTTAAAATGAATATTTCGCTCTCTTTTTTCCTTTGATGGCCAAAACGAATAATTTGCCTTTCTGTAGGATTTCCTATGCTGTATTACCTAAAACGCGAATGAACATCGACCGTGAACGTTGGCTAAAATTTTGCTGCGCTAGGTGAATACTTAAAAAGAAAAAAAGAAAATTATGTGTAGGAAAAATTTGGTTCTTTGTTAAAATTTTTCCATCAAAAACAATAGATTAATTTAAGCAAAATTGACAAATAATAATAGTGTGCTAAGTACTTAACGAAGATTTGAAGATTTTCCTAAAAAGTTATTGAGCAAATTTATAGTTTGAGTGTCATGAAGAAAAGTATTCTATATGTATCTTAAGTTAAGGATACATCTATAATTTGTAGGTATATTTTTTGGAGCATTGTGATGAAGAATTGTGTTGGCATTTTTTGAAATTGCAAAAAACCAAAATTTAAAAAGTGAATTACTTGCCAAAAAAAAAATCATTGGAAAATATGACCTGCTTCAGTTATTGATTTTTTCAGAAAATTGTGGAAATTTTTATTTTAACTCATTTTGAGTGCAATTTTCCCTTTTTTGTACTTGAAAACTTTTGCATAGTTTTTTTTTAATTTTATTTTTATTGATTTAAAAAAGCTCTCCTTCTTCCTAGTGTAAATATGAAAATTTTGTGAAAATCGCTAAAAAATGTCACAGCGCAGCATAATTAACTGAAAAAAATTTAATAAAAAGTGTTTTGAACACCTAATAAAATAAAAAAGTTTCAAAAAAACGACTACGAAA
Source organism: Meiosimyza platycephala (assembly GCA_963662105.1). Classification (NCBI taxonomy): domain Eukaryota; kingdom Metazoa; phylum Arthropoda; class Insecta; order Diptera; family Lauxaniidae; genus Meiosimyza; species Meiosimyza platycephala. The sequence goes on from OY759210.1 coordinate 17,736,728, forward strand.
AAAATCGAAAATCGGTCCATTGCCATCATAGGAAAATCTCTATCCCTTTTTCTCATTCGATTGCGTCGTCGTCATCGTCGTCTTCGCTGACAACTTGAAAATCTCAAAGAAAAAAGTAAAAGCACCAGTAATAACAACAAGAAAATTTAAACGCTCTCTTTTTCTTTGCTTCTCCCTCTCTCTCTTTCTCTCTCATAAACATCAAAATTTCTCTCATTGACACTCTCATCTACATTTAAAGAATACAAAAGCAAAAAAAAAACTACAAATAGCCCAATAGCAACAACAATAAAAAAATCGCATACATACAAAGCAAAAATTCCAACACAAATAACGTCGTCGTCGTCGTCATCATCAAGGATATTTTGCATGAGAGCCAATTGTATCGATTTGATTTTCCTTCGATTCCTGCACCGCCGTTTGCACTGCTGACTTTGTGCCGCTTCAACGTTGCTGCGAAAAAAGGCGAAACTCAATAATAAGGAAGTTAACAGGACATAAACGAAGACGACGTACAGCACAGAAATAAAGTGGCAACAAATTAAATCAAAACGATAACAGTTTTCGTCTTCTCGTATTGCTTCCTTTGATATTGCGAGTTGATACCGCTGGAACTTCCTTGATATCTAACAAGACCATTAGCAGTTTCAACAGCCGACACCAACCACACGACGAAGTTTCTGTAGAACTCTCGTTGTCGTCGTCGTAATTGCTTCAGAAAAAGTGGTAAGTACTTTGTAGTTGGTAATTTGATTTTTTTAGTTCTAAGTGAGTTATCGTTAGCTTTTGGGCGTAAGGGTACCTTAATTTATGTATTTGGCCTAAATGGCTTTATGTGGCTTTTTTCTTTTTCGTTATTTGGCCAGAATCCAATGGTTTTCGTGAAAATGAAGTCATTGCGTACATTTCACAATCTTTTGAAAAATATTAAGTCAAATGTATTCCAAATTGTATGCATCAAATGATTGCAGCAATACTGTTTGGCAGGGAAAAAAAACTGAAGAAACTATTTTTATCTATAACTTCTGTGAGAATAAAAAATTATATAAACTATTTAAAATACTTGGTATTTCAGAAATGGCAACATAAAAATACTTCCCAATATTAATTACTTTTATTGATGCTGGACAAAATGAAAAGAACAACTTTCAGGCTTTTTATTTCATGGAGAACAAGAAAGAAGATCTACTGGAGTGTTTCTTACATATGGACTGTCTCTATTTCTTACGTTTTATAATTATAATTATAACTCTGATATATGCTACCTTTTGAGCTAGTGTACCCTACCCTATTATTTGAGCTATCTTCAGTTTTAAATTGCTGGTGTCTCAGTTATAGTCAGCTATGCCTATCGAATTATGCTCGGTTAAGCTACATGCTAGATTAAGAAATTCAGATATACTTAGTCTAACTACGATTGAATGTTCCCGTTTGAAAAATTGAGATGTATTTTCCATAACGTCGAAGCTACTACAGAGGTTTTAAAAAATACTATTTTAATAGTCTCAGCTGCGCATGCGTTGGTTGCTTCCTTTGTGATGTTCTCCTTATTTACAGTATTGTGCAAATTCCATTAATTTACACAATACTTGGCTCAAATTGATGCTCCTAAAAAGCTTTCGTGGTAGCTTGACAGATTCCAAGATGGCGGCTTCAATATGGCGGTCAAATAGTCAATATGGTAGCCAAATTTTTGAAAATCAACCGATTTGCACCAAATTTGTTATACGGGGGTCTTGAGGGTCACTGATCACGAATTCGAGGTCAGATTTGGCAAAATCAAGATGGCCCATCCAAGATAGCGGACGTATTTTTTAAAAATTAACCGATTTGTACAAAATTAGTTATACGGGGGTTTTTAGGGTTACCGATTACGAATCTGATACACAAATTTTCATTCAATTCAAAATGGCGGATTAAATATGGCGGACGCATTGTTTATAAATCAACCGATTATCACAAAATTTGGTATACGGGGGTTCCTGGGGTCGTTGAATACGAATCCAAGGTCAGAAATGAATTGAATAAAAGGAAAGAGAATATTGGTGCAAATATATTCTACAAGGCCCACACATAGGACTGCCTAGTTGAAAAGATAGAATTCCCGGCCTTCCCAAAATAATATATGCTTTGGCTTTGACATGAAATTCAGGAGTTGGCCGGGTCCAAACCGGCCATTTCGCAACTCTATTCACCCAGCTCATATAGGGAAACTACTTGTGAGATTTAAAATTTATTAGAACACTCGACTTTAGAACACCTGTAGTTCTTTGAAGGGGTCCCTGCATTTTCAGAAGTACTTTTAATTAAACTTATTTTAAAATAAAACAAGTACGATGAAAATATTCGAGTCCCAAAGATAGCAGAAGAGGATATCAGAAATCGAAGAAATTGAATACACTTTTCCAAACGTTTGTATTTTTCTGCACAATTTCAATCTTAGTTGCCAGTGTTGAACACGCCCTTAGCGTTTTCGCAAAGATAAAAAACTTTCATAGTACCTGTTTAGCCCAAACAAGAATGTCAATTTGTTTGAGAAAATAAAATTAAAAACTTAAATTTTTGGGACTTGATGACCTTTTTTTCGTTAATATTAAAAAATGTAAGTACACTTAGCAATTCAGTTCCTACCGGGCCCCACCGGCTTTAAAATGAAATTCCGGCATTAAATTTGTTCATGAAAACAGTTTTCAGGTATTTCAAATGTTGAGGAAAGTAAGATATTTACATTCAGGACTGTAGTCGGCTCTTCAAGAATTTAATAAATTGGAGTTGCTGCTTCTCACTATTTATTTTTCATTGCCTTCTTTGAAGCTTATTCTTACACATTTTCCTCAAAAGTGACATTCACAATTACTCAGATAGTCAGAATGCTATTAAAACTTTAGAATCAGTATTCTAAAAATCATTAGTGGGCCAGAAATGCCGATCGTCACTTAATGAGTCGGCTCAGCATTTTAACATGCAACTCATCTGGGTGCCTGGGCATAAGAACATTGATGATAATTGCAAGCCCCTGATTATTACGCAAATTACTCAGGACAAAAAAGGTGTTGGCATGACACTACCTTTCTGAAAGCAATTTACTGTTGAAAAAATACATGTTAATAAAGGCTAACACTTTATGGACGCAAGGGTCAACTTGGAAAATCTTGCCAAAATGGGATATTAAGGGCTCTCTAGAAGTGAAATACCGCACTAGGCATATAGTTTCGTGTCAGTTATTGCAGTCACAACTGGCTACTGCATTATTGGCAGACATGCGGAGAGAATAGTTTGTGATTTCTGTAGAAATTGTAGAGATGTGGCGGGGGAGGAAAACATTAATAATTTCTTTGCCCCATCCCAATTGGTTCGTTTTTATTTAATGACCTGGATGACCTTAGACACGTTAGTTTAGGTTATCTACTTAGTTTTGTTACGAAATCTGGTTAATGATAGGATATAGTTAGCTGTCCTGTGGTATCACAGGTATCAACATTTGGCAACAAGTGAGTTGGTTCCTTAACTGAGTGCGATTCCTACCTAAATTAACCTACACATTTTCCTTCTATCACGATGATATGATATTGCTTTACTGCTTTTTTGATATTACTTTACTGCTTTTATTTAACATGTAAAGCTTAAGAATAGACTTGACATTAAAATTCGGGACCATCGCATTCTGATGGTGGTGATAAATTAACACCCAAGAAGAAAATTTTAAGTTTTTAAAAAACGAAAATTAATGATTTCGTATACATAATAAAAAAATAAATAATAGTAATAATAAAAATAATAGAGTTTAGTTGCAATAAATATTAGCCGCCTTTGCTATCTAACTTGAAGCTCTAAATCAAATTAATAAATAGAGAACTCTATTCCATAACTTATTATATTCTTTAATCTCAACATTTTGTGAATCGAACATTAGTTTGCTCAAGTTCATAAATACTAATTACTTGTGTCTGTGTCTAAATTTTAAATATTTAAACGTCCTTGAACCATTCATGACATATTCGTGTCAAAACAGTCGTTCCGCCTACTGAAAGATGGGTTGAATTGGGTGTTCACTTGTTAAATGGCAATTTTAATTGATGCTGCTGCATTAACTTGTGCATTACCACCCATCAATAATATTTTGTGCCATTCGAATCAAAAACACGCACAATTACTGAATTAACCGAGCATATCAAAAGCTATCAGCAAACAACACACGGGCACACAGCAAATCGTTCAACCCATTCATGCACACACACAGAGGCACTAACACTATCATGGCTTGTGACACTCGTTCGAATTGAAAATTAATAATGTCAGCAGAATAATAAAAAAATAATCGAAAGCCTACCGCAGCCTCGTTGTCGTCGATTCGATTTAACACCCCAGCAAATAAAAGCGAAACTTTAACCCAGTGAATGCGAACGGACGGACGACATCACGACTAAAGGATTTCATTTCGTTTTTTGTTTCGTTTGAGAAAAAGAAAACAACAAAAAAACCCTCAATCTGCCTTCAAGTGATCAGGTACACTGTGAAAAAAAAGCTTAGGTGAAGACAAGAAGAAACTGTATACTACGTATGTATGTCGCTAACGTTATCAACAAATGATCATAGACCGATTTGAAGTCAGTTATCGAGTGGACATTTTATTTCAAGTTGCAAATCAGATATAATTTTCTTAAAATTCTTGAAAAAAAACTTTTTTTACCAGCGAGGAAATTTGTTTCTCCTTTTTCGCATTCATTTCCACAATTAACATGGTCGAGATAACCTATACAATATATGTAAGATTTGAGCACTGGACCCAGAAATATGTTCAGGATAAGACAAAGGGGAGAGGCACCTTTTAAGCAACAAATACACTTAAATCGCTATATATTGACATCTACAAATGGTAGCAGGAGTTCTACAAAGAGAACTTGTTGTTTACTCATATTAATATTGGATTGTCCTATGGTCAGGCCCGGATTAACCTTAGAGGCACACTAGGCCAGTGCCTATGGCGGCAAATATTGGGGAATTTTAAATTTTTCTTTTTTGTAACTTTTTAAATTTATTTACACAGGGGGAAAAAGGTGCAAATACTGGGATTGTATGCACTAAATTACCTAAATATATTAACAAGCAAAAAAAAAACTACTAATTTAATACTAATTTTTTTTCTATATTTACTAGTGAAGAGAGGCGGCAATTTCTGACTGGCCTAAGGGCGGCAGATTTCTTACTCCGGGCCTGCCTATGGTTTTGATATGTGTTACTACTGACTTCTAAGTTTTGTATACCAATATTATACATAACTTTTTTATTATTTTTCGTACGACTACCATGGTTAAGAAATCGAATCAGGAATTCCCAAATTTGATTCAAATATAAAAACACTAACAATAATAATTTTCAAATAATAATTATTAAATATCTTTTTTCGTCGAGTTATCGCATTTTGAAGTATTGATATCTCTTGATATACACGTGTCCCTAATGAGTTTTCAGGTATAGGGAAAATCACAAACATGAGAATTTCAAAATTCGATATCTCGGCGAAAAAAAAGGTATTTAAGCAAACTCAATGGCATTTGAAAAAAAAATACTTGTCCATAAGATCCCAGTTTAAAAAAAAAATCACGATGTTACATAACCTCAATTATGTCAAAAAACAATATTTTTAGCACTTTAAGGTTAGGATATCTACACGGTTAGAAATTTTGTAATAAATTTTAATACTTTTGGGCTTACATACATATATGAATGACCACATCAGAATTGTATTAAAACTTAATACTGCCTAAATATCAAAATTCATTTTTAATAAACTTTTATATTAAAATTTGATACTCATTTTTATTAAGATTTAAAAAAAATGTTGTTACCATATCTTCATTTCTTTTATAATGGTGCTGCTGTTGTAATTTATTTCTATTTCATTTTAATACTTTAAAGCAGAACTTAAATTTTTTACCTGTCACCGAACAGAACTGAACCTATGTCCTCGTGCCGCATCATTCCACTGTTCAAATATGCTCATCTTAACCAACTGAGCTACTGTCATCATTTCTATGACCGACTAAAATTTAATTACTTTTCCCTTCAAAATTAAATATTGAATTTTCATTTTACGTAGTTATCAATTGATAATTCAAATAATATACTTTTAGCCAACCAAAAAAAATACTGCGTTGGCTGATGTCGTTAAACTGCGCATGCAACCATTGTATTAAAAGGGAACCAGGTTCGAATGCCAGTGGATACGACATAATATTTTTTTTTAATTTAATAAATAAAGTATTAAAATATAATACAGCATGGTCTAAAAATCAAATGTATTACATACTATGATATTAAAATTTAATACAAAATATATTACAAAATTTTGTAATCCATTCAAAAGTATTAAAAGTTATCAAAATTGTATTAAAAATCTTTGTAATACTTCGCTTGTATTAGAATATATTCCAAGATTTCTAACCGTGTAGAAAACCTGATGTGATGTAGCAATTCTGAGATCAGATTAGAATAAAGCGTACCGAAAACTTTAGCCTAGGGTATGATAAATGTCGTCCTATGTAATCTATGACGATTATCTCCAAAAATTTGAGTTAAATTTTAATTTGTTTAGATATTATCAACACAGTGATAGCCTTTTCGGTACATTTGTACTTTTTCAGTACATTTGCGTTGTGGAAAATATGCGTCAGTAAACTCAACACATTTTTGGTACAATGGAAGAATTTTCTGTATTTTTGGCGCGTTTTCAATATATGTACTTTTGTTTTGTTCTTTTTATGTAAATTTTAAAAAATTGAAATTATATAAAAACAAAACACATTCGCACTCTAAAAAGTATATTCGAAGTATCGATTCAGTACACTTCGCCAAAAACCAAATGCCATTTTAAAATCATTTTCTGGTTGAAATAAAAATTTCTTCAACAAAAATATTCAATTGATAGCAATATTCTAACCATGAAGCTAAATATAGCTTTAATTGCTAATTAAAGAAATAATAATAGCAGCTAAAACTTGCTGAAAAATATTTTCAAAAACTGTCAACCAAATACATTTTTATAAGCGAAAACTAAATAAACTCTTCTCAGTGTATCAATCTAGTCAAATTTAACAAAAAAAAAAAAAAACTTGAACTTTTTAGTAAATACATATGTATCCTTTTTATTTAAATTAATAAAACTATTTTCTTCTGTGTAAAATTTTGTTCAACATCCCTTCATGCCACTCCTCTTTGTGTATTCCACAAAATATTCAAGCTAACTTATTTTTTTTTATTTTTCCTTTAAACCAGTACTGGGTAAATCAATATCTTATATTGTACAATTTCTTCCTTCCTTCCTTCGCTACGCTTCATCTTTTCTTGTTTCGATTTTCTTCGAATTTCCTCTATTTCAAGTGTGCGAAAAGGAAAAACATAACGTAATCATATGAAAAATTTGTTTTTGTGCTCTGTGTACTGGCTTTTCTTTGAGTTAAGTAATTTAGTTAAATGCTTCTTATACTTTTTAATATTATTGCTTCCTTTTTGTGGTTCATTCATTGTGAAAAAAAAAATTGGATTTATTCCATTGAGCGAACTCTTTGAAGATTTCGATAACTATGAGTGAGAGAAAATGTATATTAGTGAGAGGAAGCGTGCAAGAGATGATAAGAGACAAAAAGAATGGCTACTAACGAAACGGTAAAAAGTTTAACCGCTTAGTGACAGACTTCCTTAAGGCTCATACTCTAAGAAAGCTTTTCTTTCTTTAGATTTTATTACTTCACAGGCATTTTTTTTATGTTGTTTTTGTTTTGTTTTTTTTTTTTTCTTTCAATGAATAATTTTTTTCTCTTTTTTTTATCAATTTCCTTGTTTCTTTAAATCACCCTTTTTTTATTTTTGCCATAAATTAGGTTTTGATTTGCAACATTGTTAGTTTTTATGTACTCCTCTCAATTTCACATAAAAAATTTGTAAATTTAGTTAACTGATTAATTTAATGATCAACAAAGTTTTACACCTTAACACATACTTTTTTATAAAATTAGGTAGTAGGTATATTTTCATTAAAAGAATGTGCCAAATATAAACTCAGTGATGCCAATAAATAAAAGTGTGAAATGATTTAGTGATAAGGTGACGGAGAGAAATGATGCTTATTAATTTTGAACTACATTTTATGGTGTACTCATGTGACAATACTGATGATTTTAACAAATTGTTGCAAATTTGTGTTCAGCGACAAAGGATGATATACTGAATACAGCCAAATATGTATATTGATTCCAAGGACTATCGAGTTAGGACTATCTGCGACAACAACATGGCTTATTTTACCGTTAAAATTGAGCTTAAATTCTTACAAAATTGTTATCACGCAAAAACTTAAACGATTTGATAATCGGTAACGCTATGAATTTGGTGATTTTGCACTGGAACACTTCTTCTCTGATTAGGCGCATTTTTATATCTCTGTATCGGTAAATAATCGAAATTTTCATTACTGGTCTCAGTTCAGTCTGCGAAGAGCCTTGAAAATTAACAATTTGGTGTGGTTTCTGGCACGTTCGAATGACCGATCCTTATTTTTTTTGAAAATGAGGAAGGAGTTACCATCACGTTTAATAGTCAGCGGTACAGATCAATGGTAATGGACTTTTTATGGCCCAAATTTGAAGATTTTAACATGTGATTTCGACTAGTCGGCGCACACCCTATGCCACTATCATTTTATTGCGTGAAAAGTTCTGATGGTCAATGATCTCAAGAAATGTAGATGTCGAATGGCCACCAAAAAGTTCTGATTTAACACCTTTGGACTTTTTCCAACGTCAATTGACGCACTAAAATTAAACAATCAACGCTGAAATTGAACTCATCATATTTGCCTTTCTAAGTGAAGCCGAGACAATCATTTGAATGATATTCTTTTCAGAATATAATTTCGTCGATTGTGCTTTCCCCTCCCCTTGGTGAGATTTGGTGAGATCTGGCGGGACCCTCTCCCGTGAGATTTGTCTTATAATTGTCTGCTATAATAATGTAAACTCTCTGCATTAAAAAGTTGACGTGAGGTTTTCCTTGACCCCCTCCTCCCCCTTTGTGAGATTTGGTGAGATTTTGCAGGACCCTCTCCCCCCTATTTTAACTCACGTTATTAATGGACTTGCTCATAAGGCAGACTTTAAAAAATTTAGCTAAGCAGATGATGCTGAACTATGCTTATTTTTTATTATGTTATATATTCTACCCTCAAACTTTTTCATTTATGTGAAACTATGTACACTACTTACAGTCAATTTTAGTTTTTATTTTGATCTTCAGAGGACACTCAACGACGTTGTATCTCTTCATTTAATATGAATGTATAACTTTTCATTAAATTAGCGTGAAACATTGCATCTTCTAGCATAAATGACTTAAATTTAATTGCACAGAGGAAATTTGGTCATAAAATCAAATGGGTATTTCCATGGTGTCGAACAGGACCGTCGTACACTTTTAAAGTGGAATAAAAGTTAAAGTAAAACACATTTTTTTTCTTCTGTTACTTTAAATAATAGCTCTTTGGTGGCACTATATTTAGTGATAAAGTTAACACCAGACGTAATACTGGTTCAAAGGTAAAGGCAATAAAAAATCGATTCGCACGGGACACAAAATGGAAGTGTTTTGCGTGGCCATCTATCAGGAGCGTCTCTTCACCAAAACCTTGGGGGGGGGGGGCAAGAATTATAATTCCACCACTATTAGATGGTTTTATTGAATTTTTATATTGAATAATACCTAGTATCAGATCCTTGGGGGGGGACCAATGCTCTCCCCAGCCCTACCGAATTGACTCCACTGCCATCTATAGAAAAGCAGAAGTAAGCGTAACCTGCCAATCGTTGAACTCTTCATATGCATAAATTTTATGGGAATATCAACAATAACAATCAGAACTAGAATAATGGTCGTTTCGAGTGCATCCATGCAGACCTCTATAGTGTAATAGGTGAACTTGCTTAACACTGGGCTAACTGCGCTCCAGCAAGTATCTACTATATTTTTAAAAAATAAATTACAATGCTTTTGCAGATTGTGATGTGAATACAAGGAATTTGGGAAAAGTTATTTAGATTATTCATTATAATGCATTAGGAGAGCGATAGATGATCAAAGAAATTTTTATAACTTACTCAGATTTTCAGCTTTAGATATTAAACTGCTTTAAATACAGAGTTGCCTTTTTACAATTTATCATTCTTTTATACAAAAAAAACAGGTTTTTTGCAAAAGCATTAAAATTCATTAATAAAATAATCAAATTCTGTAAATGGAAGCCCCATGGCTGTCTAGGTACATTAAACACTCCCATTTCCACGTACAAAAGCGACGCATTAACATTTATTTACATATAAATTGCGTACCAACCCGACATACTCACACATATGTGACGATAAAATAGACTTCATGTGTGTATGTGTTAATAAAAATTCACAAATACAATCAAACTAAATTGCGTCAATTTGCTTTTATATGCAAAAATTATTCGCAAAAGTTACAAATATAATATAATTTTTAATAGAAATATAAAAGAAAATATAAGAAGAAGATAACGAAAATTTAATAAAATATGATATATAAAATAAAATAAAATTATAAAGAAAATCGAAAAGACAATATAATGAAAATTAATTGATTGACTTGATAAAAATCGTAAATGTTTAAGTTTATTTTGTACTAAATCAATTAATAAGTTTAGGCGGTATTCCAGTGGGACTTAAACATTATTAATTTATTATATATTATTATCTATTAATTTATTATGCATATACATTATTTTTATGCATTGGTGCATTACTGATTAAAATCTATCAAAAGTAACTTGAAAAGATGGTATATGTAAAAGTCATTTTTCTTCAACGCGAATTTCGTGAAATTTTGAAATCGTTGTGCAATATGACATCCAATAATAAGTAGTTTTACAATAATAAAATTATTCTTTTAACGAAAGTAATAAATAAGTTTTTAAATACTTTGAAAAGTTACAGTTCTCGTTATCTTTTTCAAAATTCAGGATACAAGTTGCAGCAATCATGGATGTGCTACATTAAAATTGCAATAACTTTTCTTCAATTAAATTTCAAGACTCGAAACTTTCCAGAAACCTACTAGTTAACTTACGTATTCCGCTACAATCTAGTATTATATAAAGCTTTTAGTTCAGAAGTTCGAAGCCCATATTTTGCGTTTGAAAAATTGGTAAAAATTCGGTGAAAAATATTTAATTTAATCGGGTGTAAAAGACTTCGATACTATCCGATATCTTGCAGGATAGTTCCGAAATTGTAATGGTGGGTTTTCGTAAATGCTTAGATATTACGAACTGAATTTAAAAATATCGTTGTTATCATATATCATAATTTTGTCAGATGTGCCAGCCAAATACCATTTGGTAAAGTTTTACCAGAAATTATGCTTTGATATAATCGGATTTTCGTTATCTTGACAACTTTTTTGGATTTATGTGCTAGCCTATAACATCAAGAAAGGATACGTGATTTACTAAATTTATAGATTTTTCTATAACGTATAAATGAAGCACTTGAAACGACCTATGTAACGAGACAAACATCAGTCTAAGAATGATAAGCGGGGGGCGTATGGTTTTTCAATAACAATTGTGCTTGTTAATGAACAAGTGCGCGCACGTGTACGTTTCGCAGCGTGAGCGTTCCCAAAAAAAAAAAAACTCTTATTAACATAAGTGTATTGGTACTTACCATCTACTTTATTTGAATTTTTTCTTGGATTTATGTGCTACTTAAGCTGCATATACCTATTAAAATTCACCAACAAAAGAAGATGTCTAAAAATGTTCTTTGTGTATAATACTTATACACTGTATATCAAAATTAATGATTTTTATAAACAAACCTTTATTTTAAATGGAATAAAAATGAATAGCTAGGAACCCGGTGGCCTCAATTTCTACATAATTTAATCATGCGGCAGTAGTTGAAAATCATGAAGTTCTAAGTAATACGAACAATCTCTGCCATTGCGTTGCCTCTGCGTTTATAATTGAGAGCCCTTTGTTACTGTAAATAATAAAGGTACTATAAACAATTTTATCGCGTCTGCCTTTTGTAACAAAAAATGTCTTCATACACAAAAACAGTTAAGTGTAAGAAGTAGATGTTCTTGTTGCTGCGTTTAAGAGTATTTAAATTTTTCTCAAAATTTTATGATACATATATATGTACCTATTTAAATGATTTTATTGTCAGGCAGATTGAGTTTATAATAAAGATTATAGTACAATATGTCATAAGAAACGAGAGAAAAAACGTCTGCCACTTTGTTATAGCCGCATTTAAAAATTGCAATATTACAAACATTAAAAAAAAAATATTGAGTATCATATTATCGCGTCTGCCGCTTGGATGACTAGTTCCTTAACTTACAAAAAACATAATTATAAAGAAGACAGACGATTCCAGCGCTGCTCTTTCGAAGGCAGACGTTTTTGAGCACTAATGCCATAAAAATTTTGTTACCCAAAACTTACTACATATTCTATTTTTTCGTTCATTTATGTATATAATTTTTTTCTGGCTGCATATATGGGACATTCCACGCCAAATCGGATGCCATTTTGCTTTTGCATCACTGTCTTTTGTTTAGATTTTTTTCTTTTTGTTAGCTACATTTTATTTCAATGTTATTATTTTAGTTTTTTTCCTTCGAAATAGCGTTAATTGAAATTTATAGTGGAAGTGCGTGTACCTTGGACCTATTTCGAGCAAATCGTTTACTGACTCCAAACTGAGGCTGCTTTTTTTCTCTGACGCCTCTATATTTTAAACTCATATTTTAGCTATAATAGCATGAATACAAAAAGCCTCTGTCTTTTTTCCAAACCCACGTAAAAGACGTTTTTCTTTAGAATGCCAAAGTGGTTCAAATTTACAAATTAAGTGAAAATTTCGCCTTCCTCAGTTGACGAAAGAACCTACATAAATTAAAATAGCTCTTGCTGAAATCGGTTACATAAATAGAGAAAATTGTACTGCTACAATTTTTAGCTACACGCTGGCAAACATGAAATATCGCTGTTGGTCCAAGGTACAATCGGTCCAAGGTACATGCTCTTCCCCTAATACAGATAACTTCAAATACGCAAGGATAGCTGGAAAACTTTATTCAAAGTGGGGTTTGAAGGGAAAAAGTTTAATTTTTCAACTATACCTATTATTAAATATACATATTCGGAAAAATTTTGTGTTCTTAAAATTAATAAAAGAATTTGAGAAAAATCGCCAATTTTAACATCCCCATATATTTTGAAGAAGCGTAGAGCTACACGTCTGCCTCTTGTATTTTCTAGCAGCAATACTGAAGACCATGAAGTTCTGGAAGAAAAAAAACTAAAATTATTTAATAGAACTTGTTTTATTACTAACAATTTCAGAAGAACACACATAGCTGCAATTTTGATATAGCCAATAATTAACTTTTAATAATTGTGAATTCAACTTTTTACTAAAAATTCAACTTTTGAAAAATCCAGATATGTGTAGTACTTTCATCACATCATAGTCAACTCGTAAATATGTATGTCTATGGAGTGAAAACTTTTCACTTCCTAAAATCTGCCACTCAATATCTGTGCCTGGTCAGCCTATAGGTAAGTTCGCCACACGTAAGAACGACGACTTTTTTGGGAACATAGAATACTAGAATGATGAACTAAAATGTGGTGTCATTCTAAAAAAACAGAAATTATTTAATTTGATTAATTCATTTTCATATGTAAAATGACACTGCAGAAGCAAAAATTTAAGTGCACATGAAAAACTTCACTTGTGACATTTTAAAAGGAGCTTTTAATTCTAAAAGTCTGCAATTTAATTTTAAATCATTTATTTCTACCAAAGGTAACATAAAGTTGCTTTTTTTCAATTTTCAACATAAATCCAAGTCATTAATAACTAACTCCCTTAACAATTCCATTTAAACTGCTATACTACATATTCGTATTGAAATGATATGACCGTCTCCCCAGGTGAATATAGAGTTCTTAGAAAGCAACAGCTAAAACATCAAAACATCACCTAAACTCAATTTACAACTTTTTCTCGTCTAGAAATTCGTAAGGTAAAACGACAAAAAAAAAACAGGGGAAAACCACTGCAATAATTTTACATGCAGGGGGGGATGATGACACGCCGATGGCGGTTGTTATGGGAGTTGACTAAAGTGGCAGATTCACTGCTAACAAAATTAATAAATGACAGCTTTAGTGTCAAAATAAATTAGAGAATCATGTTATGAAGCGACACGGAGATTGAAGTATCAGAGGTGTGTATGTTTATGTATGTATGTATATGCCAGTAAAAGCAACAAAAAAATTAACAACAAAAAGAAATATGGCAACGCTTGTGAAAAATCAAATCAAGTGTTTTCGTGTTGTTGCTGCTTTGATAGATATTATTGGTGTTGTTGTTGTTGTTGGCAATATTGTAATTGTCCTTGTTGTTGTTGTTGCTTTTTATACTGTCGCTGTTGTTGCTGTCGTTACTGCTGCTATCTATAGTATGTGGAATCTACACCACCAACATTATCGGCGTAGGTCATCAAGATAAAAAAATAGCGCGAGACGTCAATGAGCAATAAAACCAACAATAACAAGCAGCAACAAACAGCACATACTCATACACACACACACACACACACATACACATATTACACATTGTATGGTCATGTATTCATGTATGTAACTAAAAAAACATGAACAAATAAATGAATACCACTAAGCAACCAGATTTTTCTATCTCATATAACCAGACTTATTGTCACTTCATAACAGGAATTATTAGTAATCCTGTAATGGAAGAGCAGTGAAGGATCTACGAATTATTAATGCATGGGCTTAAACTTAAATAAAGCACAATAGCTTTATGATTTCAATGCTTTGTCTAGTAAAATTGTTTCAGCATAGAATAATGTTGGATAACTTCACTCACATACTTAATAAGACCTGATGCTAAAGGCGAAGGTCCTTGGCTCAGCTTCGTAATGTTTGGCAGTCTTCGTTTTTATCATCGACAGCTAAGGGGACGTCCATTAATTACGTGAGTTAAAATAGTGGGGAAGGGGTCTGGCAAAATCTCGCCAAATCTCACCAAGGGAGAGGAGGGGGTCAAGGAAAACCTCACGTCAACTTCTTAATGCATAGAATTTACATTAAAAATAATAATTTAAGTCTCACGGGAGGGATGGGGAGGGCTCCCGGAAGATCTCACCAAATCACGCCAAGGGGAGGGGAGGTCCGAATTTTCAAAAAACACCTCACGTCCCCTAATCCTGGTTCTTTTTCTTCTTCTTAATGTCCTTTAATCCCTAGCGGGACATAGGAATTCAACTACGCCTGCGCGCCATCGTGTTCGGTTTCTGGCAGTCGCTTTGAGCTCGCTTCAATTCTTTCCAAGTTGACTAGATTCACGTTCCACCGTTCTTCTCCATTTTTCTCGTGGTCTGCCGGATGGTCTGCCACTCGCATCGAGTGGGTTCTATTATGTTGCCTCTTCTTAGTTTGAAGTTTAAATTAAGTTTATTAAACATCTTTTACCTAACTGAATATAGTATGAATGTCCTTATTCGTACCACCATCGGGACTTACCACGGATCTCAATTAAGTGAAGGAATTTACTGCTTCTATACTGAATTCGCTTATCATGAATATATTGCTGCCATTGGTTGGGCAAATGGCTTTGCTTTTTGTTTAATTTATTTTGATTTGCAGACTCTAGGTTCTAAAGATCTAAAGGCAGGGCCGGATTTACCTTACTGGCACACTAGGCCAGTGCCTTAGGGGCGGCAAATATTGGGAACTTTGAAAAAGTTTTTAAGTGTGGTAATGCATTATAATGCATTGGTGATGGTGAGAGTTACACAGGGGGGAAAAAGTGCGAATACTTGGAATGGTCGCCCCCTTAACTACCTAAAAAAAGCAAAAAAAAAAAAAATCCTCACTTTTCATATTAAAAATTTTTTTCCCATGTTCACCAGTGAAGAAGGGCGGCAATTTGTGAAAGGCCTAAGGGCGGCAAATTTCTAAATCCGGGCCTGTCTAAAGGCTGTAAGTTTTTCTTTGATGTTAGTCTGTTTGGTGGCATATGTCATCGGCATAAGCGAGTAGTACCAAATGCTTGCTGAAGGTCTATTAAATTTTACGATTTGAAGAGTCAATTTTATGCTTTAGATCAAGGATGCACAGCTCGAGGCTATTTTAACAATAACAGAAAATGTACAGCTCTCTTCTTTTTTTTATACGAGCTATATCGTTTCGGTTCGCAACCATTACATGCTCCTTGTTTGTTTAATTTAGTCTTCAACGCACTTATTGAAATTAAAGAATATCGGTTCGCTATTGCGACATGTTTTTTGTTTGGGTAAATTTATCTTCAGCTCTTCACGAAAAGTTGATTTTGAGTCAATTTTCTTGAAGATTTAGGCTGCTTCAGATCTCCAGTATTAGAGCTTATTCAAGCGCCTGTAGGTATAAGCAAACCATTTCTAAAATCAAAAGAATTATTTTGACTTACTATACTGTGCGCAAAAGTAACCGGAAGTGAGTTTTTTTTCGAATTGCCCGTGTAGTGACTATGAATTTCCGCCGAAAATGGTCAATTTTGTAGAAGAATCATGAACTTTGCTATAATGTGCAATGCATTAAGCCATTGGTTTGCAAGATTTCTTACCAATAATTCAAAGAAGAATAGCATAACCCAAACACCGTATTCACCTGATATGGCCCCGTCTAAGTCGGTTGAAGTCATAAAAGAAAATTTGTAGAAGTAGTGGATGGCTATTTCTCAATTAAAGGCGACAAAATAAATTTTATTTAATAAACTATTTTATTTTGTTTTATTTAACTTTTAAATTTATACTTTTTACACAGATTGTATTCTCTGTTTTGAGAAAATTAAATATTTTGAAAAACTCTCAAAAATACAAACTATGTTGCTTAGTGTTATTTTTAATATGTACATACGTTTAAATGCGTATATTTTGTGTTTGTTAGTACTTCTATTTTTGTAAATTTTTTATTAAGTCCTGCATTAAATATGAACTTAAAATGTATGACAAACAAACACACTTCAAATGCACACACACTCTCCCCCCTTCTATCGTATTTACATACACTTAAAATGTGCATATATTATTTTTTATACATTATACAATAATATCAAATCGCTACTCATATTTAGAAAAGAAAAAGAAAAATCACCCTCTAATAATTTTATACTGTAAATAATGTTGCATGTAGTGTTGTACGCAAAAAAAAAAAAGAACGTGCTACGACGCAAAAATCATGAAGGACAACAAGGTACTTTATTTCATATCGTGGAGTGTTTTTAAAGGTTTCTTATTTTTGTGGTCTTATTGGTTAGTTACCGTGTGGTTCACTCAGATTACTTTAGTGCGAGTAACATTCAAAATAAATATTTGTTCGTGTGTTTTGGTCATTTGAGGATGGTTTCACTGTTTTCTGGTTAATTTGTTAAGTTCTACTTTTCATGCATATGTATACGTTTTGGCTTGGTTTTTGGTATTATTATTTTTCCTCTATCACTAGTGGTCTTGAATTTAGAAGCATTCGTACAAATCGGATATTTTTCGAACTATGCTTATAACACGTGACAAAACTAATGAAAGACCAATAACTTAGTTAATTTTTCTTTAGAGGTGTATTGGCTTTATTTTCCTCTTTTCCTCCTTTTTCACTTATTAACTGTATTCAGTTGGTCTGTCAAAGCAATTATTTTCTTTCTTCTTCTTTGAGTAGAAAGCAGCTTCACAACTTCATTACTTATTTCCGGTAAAAAGTGAAAAGTGCGTGTAACACATTTTATGTGATTGCATGAAGTCAAGTATTTTTTTATTCCCAGCAAACATTTTTAATCGCCGAAAAGTCTTATTTTAATCGCTGCGGCATTATTTTTAAACGCAGATGAGATCCTCTTCGGACTTCAGGCGCTTGTTTGCTCGGGAGAAACTGTCCGTCAGGTCGAGTAATTTTCGAGGATAAAATGATAAATATAAATATTTTTATTTCGCCTTTAGTGATTGCTCGAGTGCTTCTTTCTCGGATACTTAATCTTTCAGCAAGCTTGGCGATTGCCCAGTGTGCAGTGCAGGTCGTCGTGATTCTCACGATGTCGACTTGGCTTCTGGGAAATAAGTAGGGAGCTCTCAATTTATTATAAGAGGACCAGATTGAACTGATTGCCCAACAGGTTTTTAAGGCTTTCCAGTGCATTTCAGATTCAGATAAAAAATGCGAGCAAATTATCTTTTTTAAATAAACCTAATGGAGTGTAAATACGTTCCGGAGCGGTTTCATGAAGAGAGTAACCACGCCTTGCTAGTCCTTTCATTTCCCTCAACGGTTCCTGTGGCGTAGCACCCATATGAGAGTAATGCCAAATTGATGCCCTTATCTGACTAGTTCTTTACATGTTCTCTTAGCTCCGATTTTATTTGCGCCGAGCTTCACGCTTTGATATCAGCTTGGCTTTGGGAGAAAATTGCTATCTCCTCTGAGATAATACTATCCTGCTGACTTTTAGAATGGTAAAACCTTCTGCCTGAATAGATTGGAAGGTTACTGTGTCTTTTGAATAGACTCCAACGCTTTCCCGAAATTGAAAAAGATATTTTTTTTTCTCAGGATATTTCTTTATATCTCTGTTTTTTCATTATATTATCCACAGTGTACCGATATTCCGTTTCAAAAAATGTTTGAAGAAATTTTTTAAATATTCACAACTTTTTTTATATTTTAATAAGTTCTAAGTTGATCCTAAGACAGGAACTAAACAATGTATAAAAATGTAAAATATCGGAGAGAAAATTTTTTTATTTTTTCTTAAAAATGCTATAGTATATTAATATTTTTAAAAAGCAAAATGCTCAAAGTTTTTTTCTTGAAAATTTGATTTAGAGTGAAATACATTTAAAACGTTTCAAATCCACCACAATTTTACTTTGTTGCATAAGTGAATTTCGCAACTGGACGGTATATGAAAAATACTTTAGGAGAAATAGTATTTAATAATTCAAAGCGTGAAAGTATCTATCTCATAAGTTTACTTTGCTCATTTAATTTTTGCTTAACTTCTTACATTATTTATCGTCTTACTCCCGCAATTGGTTTATTTTTGTCTAATAAGATTTAGCTTTAGCAGAAGGTTTTTCATGCGTAGGTTGGTTTTTTCTTAATAATTCTTTTATCATTTCTGTCTGGTGAATTCTAATTTAGTTGATTTTAATTGTGTTTATTTTATTCAATTTTTTTAAATAGAAATTTAAAATTTTTCTATGTGGTCATTTGATTTTTATCTTTTATATCTTGTGTTTTTCTTTATCCAGACAGTATTTTTTGTCATCTACCGATTAACACTATTTTTTTACTTAAGAGTTTTTGCTATCTGTTCTGAAGATGTATTCTATTTTCAATTTATTTAGCATTTTTTTACATGTTTTTCAATAAATTTTTTTTATTGTCTGTATTTTTTGTTTTTGTTTTTTTGACGCCCAGAACTTTTGTTATGATTGGTATCTAATTTTCCTAGTAAATTTTTTTTTTAAATTGCAATACACAAAAAAAAATCTTCTTTTTTTCTCCAATGTAAATCCCTTTCATCCCTTTTCAGCTTGTTCATTCGGCAACTCTAATTGCTTTTTTCCCTTGTAATAAAAATATATTATATTTTGTTGGCCTTCACTGTATCACATATTGTGTTGGTTTTTGTTTGTTCAGCTGATTTCTCCGTCTATCTATGTGACCTGTCCAATATTAAATAATTTTTTCGTTTATCCAGAAAACTTTTCGTTTAATTTTATACTAATGTTTTAATTATCCGCATAATTTTTCCGTAACATTCAATGTTTTTCTCTCCAGTTGGATTTATTTACTATACATCTGTATAGTTTTTTTTTAGACTGTGGTGGTTGCCGCTTGATCTAACTAATTTTTTTTTATATTTTCTCTAAATTTAAAATTTAAATTTCCTTTGATAAATATGAAAATAATTGGGATATTATATTATCAAAAAATGTTCTACCATTAGGGTGAAAACAGAAAAAATGCTGGTTAACTGTGGTCAGGGGCGGATTAACGATGTTGGTACACTAGGCATCCATTGCTCGCGCCGCCTTTTTTACAAAGCAAAAATAACTTCAAACCCGTGGCGTACTATGAACATACGTATGCCACCCGGGGCGAAAATATTTTCAATTTGCATGCGATACATACTATTTTGCTACCGATAAATTTCAGCAAATATTGAAAAAAACTACTAATAAAATTCCAAACTTATGATCAATACAAATTTAAAATTATGAGGACCATTTTAACGCTTCCCAAATTTGGCGCCCCAGACTGTAGCTTACTCGGCCTATACGTAAATTCGAAATTCGCCACTGCTGGTGGCTGTTAGTTTTTTCATACAAGTTACCTTAAAACCAGCAAGCGCCTTATATATTTTGTATGAAAAAAATAATAAGTAACAATCGTTTTCTTAAGAGGGTGATGTAAACCCTTAAATAAACCACTACTTTTTTTAAGAAGTTTATGCTACGCTTGCGAAATTGAGTTTTTTTTTATAGTGAGGACGCCCTTCCTCGTCAAAGGATAGTCAATTTACCCATATTCACTCTAAAAAACTCGATCCGACAAGCGATTACAAAAAACTGCTATTTTTACATTTATGGCTGGTAGGTGGAGAAGTTGGGAAATCCAACGTAAATCATGTTCACCGTCCCGAATACGGGCGTAAGAATATCCAGTAATGTATTCGTAACACTTATTTGCTAGTTTGGATTATCTAAATTGGTTCACACTCAGTAGCGTACCTAGGGGGAGAGTGGTCGCCACGTCACAAGGCTTGTAGGGTTGTAAAATGATCGTGAAATATATCTCATTTCGCTAGGGTTTTTGAAAGTCAAAAGTGACGAACTTTTTTTAAGTAAATGAAAATAGATCGATGTAGTAAATTTTAGTGTGAATTTTTGTCAAATCTTAAAAAAACGTCGTTTTTGTGGATGCATAGGAGGCGCCATTGCAATTGTTTGCCCCGGGCGCTAAATACGATACGCCCCTGTTCTCACTTTAACGTGAAGTTCAGAAATCTGGGAAAAATCTTATTTAAACAAGAATTTAAGTTGAACATATAGTTGAATCAACAGAGTTTATATTCATTAGGGATTTTCCAATCAATAAAGTATATAACGCAGTCTTAGTTGATTCAATCATAAACTTCAGTCGATTTGAGCTTAATTGTTCAATAATGGAAAGATATTGACTACTCTAATGACTTTTCTTTCTATATAAGAAATAAAAACTTTTATGAATTCATCTAAAACAAATAAAGTAAATTATTGATTTCTCAAACCGAAAATCTAAAACTGTTCAAGCAAATTAAATATCAGCAGAAATGATAAGAAAAAAGAAATGAAATTGCCACTCCGCAGAAGAAAAAACAAACTTTTCTAGAAGGAAACCATTCAAGTGCAAGTGATGGGGCGAAAAAAAAGCAATTGCTGCTGCTACTGCTGAGACAAACTACAACTGACGCCAGAAATTAAAATATCAGCAACAATTTGAACTCAAATTAATTTGACTCGTATTGGTGAAAATCAAAGTTGAAATAAAATTATTTTTGCTACAAATTACTAATATAAAATTAAAAAGTTTGAAAGGTCATTTTGGTACTTAGCTTTACAAATGCTCATTGTTTGCCATTGGCATATTGATTGTTTTTCCAGAAATTTCTAATGTCAACATTTATAAAATTTTTTACCAATTTCATTGTCGTACATTTGAAGGCAGGTTGTGTCTGGTTGCAATCAGAGCGTTGGGTTCTCATTTCATTTATGACATCTCGAGAGAACAACGCCTTATCATTATTGAAATTTACTATAAAATTGTGATATTTTCAAATGAATACTCGGGTAAAAGTTTGCCAGCAGAGCTGTAAAGTGCATTTGCCAATAGCTCAATCATTTTGTTGATAGGAGAACAAAATTTGTTTTCTTTTAATTTACCACTGCAAAAGGTCACTTTAATACCTTGAACAGAGTGTTAATTAGCAAAATTAAAAATGATAATGGAAAAAGTTATTAAGTCAAAGGTGACTAATGGTTGCAGGCTTCAACATAAAAATATCTTATAAAAAATAAAGCAAAAGAGAAATAATTTCATTTCCTTTAAAACTAATGGACTGATATTTTAAATGCTGTAAAAAAAACTAATCAATTTTATATATAAAAAGAGTAATTTTCTGCAGTTTCCTTTGAAAGCAAACTCAATTCCGGTGCGACAAATTCATGCAGCATAATATTAAATTCAATATGCTACCACCTACTGTTGACGTCAACTCTGACGTGGAACTTAAGTATTTTCCTTCTTCTTTTACAATCACAACACATTTCTTAGAGATATGCAAACGCAAATAAGTAGATGTATCCTGTTTATGACAAATAATAAAGATTATTTTTTTTATTTTCGTCTTTTGAATAAAAAGAAGAAATGGTATTCAGCACCAGTTGTTATTGGGAAGATTCATGATTCATGCTACAAATCTTGCGTTAAGTGCAAGTGATGATTTATTGAAAAGTCCTCTATATAGATTCTTTCTCAAAACTCCCAATTATGAAAAGTTCATGTCAAATGATGAAAGTTTAAAAAAAAAAAAAATTAAAGATAAAAAGGGCTGTGTTGGACCCTGTCCCATACAGAATGCCTTGCGGTGACCATCACAAATCCTTGGAAAATTATTGGAAATCAATCGGATAAGAAAAATTAGTTATTTAAATAAATAGTCTAGTGCCTGATCGATGGTTTTTTTTTTAAAAATCAACAAAATGGCGGAAATTCAGGAAATTTACGTCAATTTTTTCAGGACCAAAATGAACAATTCATTGTTCATAAAAAAATCGATATTTAAAAACAAAAATCCTTTGATCTGGGACTAGCTTTTTATTTTTTTCAAAAAAAAACAAAACAAACTCGGTTTTCGAGTTACAGTGGTCACCAGTTCCGAAAACATAATTTTGAGAAAAACGACGAGAAAAACATGAATTTCCGTACTCTAACTACCAAGAGCCCTTTGGCTATTGCCGAATAACTGCAAAAGTAATTCTTGGATTTACTTCAAACTTTCAGGTTAAATTTTTAAGATATTATACTTTAAGAAAATGTAAAACAAAAATCGATTTCTTTAAAATTCTGACTGCCCCTGCCTATGTCCCCTTAAAGAGCACTTCA
The DNA here is from genome assembly GCA_963662105.1 of Meiosimyza platycephala. Taxonomy (NCBI): domain Eukaryota; kingdom Metazoa; phylum Arthropoda; class Insecta; order Diptera; family Lauxaniidae; genus Meiosimyza; species Meiosimyza platycephala. Next base: position 17,760,018 of record OY759210.1, read on the forward strand.
AAACATGAATTTTAAAACAAAAACGACCCGATTGGCGCGCACTTTACGCAAAGTTATGAGCTTTTGAAAAAAATCGTTATCTCTAAAATGGATGGCCAAAAAAATTTGAAAAAGTTCCTGAACGAGTTTCAAGTCAGTTTCAAAAAAATATAAAATTTTTAAAAAAAATCGTAGGAGATGAACGAAAAAAAGTGGTCGAAAAAAGCTTACAGCTGAATTATTCTTCAGCAAATTAATAGATTTTTCTTCTCATTTGATATTTATTGAATCTTCTTACGAACTGACAATAAGTTTTCAATTCTTAAATACAAAAATATCGTATGACTATAAAATAAATAAGATGTGTATGAACAAATGACAAAATACTAAAGTAATAACTTGATTTGATAAGGAGTGCAAAAATAAGATCATGTCGTAACTACATTTCAGGATTATCAAATCGAAAGAAAAAATTTCCGACCTGCTAAAAAAAAAATGTTTTCTCAAATGGTAAAAGTCAAATTTTATTGGGAGAAAGTTGATGATCTTAAAAAATAACACTAATTTATAAAAAAGTACAGTAATCCCTTGATCTGCGCGGTTGCTCTGAAAAAAAAGCTCGCAAGCCGAAACTGCCCACTTTTGTATTAAATTTGGGGAATACGTTCCAAATCCTAAATTTCTCATAAAAAAATGTTATTTTATGTAATTTTGAAATGGTTTCATCTGCTACCAGCTTTATCACATTTTCAATAACGCTGTAGCCAATCAATCGTTGCCATATTGATTCCTCGCCTTGGCCACCAAATATTCATGCTGTGCCAGCACTGCACAGGGTTTTTGTTGCATTGAATTCAACTACAGTAGAACCTTTGTAAGTTGTACTTGAAGGGAGACGCCAAAAAATTTGAGTTATAGAGTTTTCGACTTATGGAGGACTTCGACTGCGACAATAAAGTAACTTCGCTAAAGTTCAAATAAAATAATGTGTTCATAAATGCCTCTACCATTTCATAAAATTGATTTATTGTACATAAAAGTAGGCTTTTACATTGATTTCTAAGCAACAATGATGTACATATGCCGAATTCTTAAAGTTGGTATCTTATTTTTCTTCGAGCTATAGAGGTAATTCGTTTCAAATAATCGAGTTGTAAAGGTTTTATAATCAAACATTGCTTTGTTCGAGCTGCAGAGGTCAAATTTATTTTTTTGAGCTATAGAGAGAAAATAAGTACTGAATTTACTTGTAGGGACTCATGAATTAATTCGACTTATAGAGCGGTCAGATTTCGAGCAATGGAGGTTTTGGGGCTTGAAGGGAAGGAAACACAACATTTTTTCGAGATTGGGAGGTTTTCGACTTATCTAGGTTCGACTTAAAGAGGTTCCACTGTATTTCCAACTCAATTAATATTTTTAAAAATTTTTTTGGAATTTTTTTTTTTTTTGTATGCAATTAAAATATAGTAAAAAACAATTATTTCGATCGTTATGTTTCTTTGAAATATATATAAAAAAATAAATTTTGTTAGATCGACAACAAAATTAAAGAAGTTTTCTGAATCTTGGTTTTCTTATTATTTGTATTTTTTTATAGAATTTTTTTTTTTCATTGTAGAATTTAATAGCGAAATTTTACAACCAATGTCAAGTTCTATCAGCATTAAAACTGAAAGGATTCTATTATACGAGCATGCATGTAATTTTTTAGTTTCCAACATTTTTATGTCTTTTGTATTTTTGCAACTGTTGCAAACTCTTGTGCTCTTGTTTCCATATAAATAAAGGCGTAATAAAAATAGTGAAACGTGATTGGAATTTAAAATTAAAGGTTTTTATCTTAACCTAAATTTAATATTCACACAAACAGTTGCAAAAAGCACTATTTATTCTGTTTAAATATTAAAAAGTGATTATAAATTTTTTAATGTAAAAACCAACCTATTTGGAAATCGTAAGAAATTTCTAACGTGTGCTGAAAAATCTCTCATTTTCAAGCTGATCCAAAAGAAAATTTAAAAACTGCAAGCTTGTTACCCCAATTTGTATATAATGTTCATATGACATTTTAGAACAATAGTCTTAATGTGATACTAATACAGGGTAATTGCAGATGTTGCAACTTTGTAAATAAGAAATTTTTAAAGTTAAAAATGGCTCATCAAATCTTCTTCAGAAAAAGTATTCGCCGATATTGGCAGCCTTGTGAATAAGAAGTATTCAAAGTTTAAAATGGTCTTCTTCGGGAGAATTAGATCCGAAAATCCTTACAAGTGAAACAAAAAAGCAGGCTATCTGCCCAATGAGTAACAGCTATAGTTTTATGATAGGCAAATCTATGATAAGCGATAGCTACCTAAGTTTCAGAAGATCTTTCTGCCTTTAGCTTTATGATCATTACTCTTCAATTTACAAGCAGTGCTGTAAGTATTGTAACTGGTTCAGTATGAGGTTAGCTCAAATTAAAAAAAAAGGAGTAATAAAAAAAAATTGGAGTAATTAAAAAAATAGCACTAAAAAAAAGCGGTAGAAGGAGCACTCAAATGTACTGAAATAATATATTTGAGATTTTCATGAATTCTGTGCAAAACTATAGCGCATATTAATTAACCAAATATTTTTGTTATTTATGCAAAATATGAATATTGCAGCTACCAAAAATTAATATATTTTGTACAAGAAAACTCAACAGAGAAGTGAAATATTTGTGAAATTAACGAATAAACGATGTAAAATAGCAAGAAACTAATCAATTTATTTGACATCGCACAGCTAATTACTTAGCTAAAACATGAGTTTATTTTTGCCTCCTCTTTGTGTGCGAGGTTATTTTATTGTAGTAAGAGATTAAACTTAATTATATGCGTTATTTAGATCTAATTGATATATATTAACCTCATGCAATAAAATAGAAATGAATTAACATTAAATAAGCGTTACTAAATTTAATGTATTTAACACTTAACGCTTCACAATGTTTTGCTCAACATGACGTATGATTGATTTTTAATTCGATGTAACTTATTTTAAAAGAAAAAACTTTGCGATAAAAATTTGTAATACTTTGCACTTATAAGTAATAATTTCATGTGACATCGTGAACTTTAAAAAGAAAATTATGTATGTATGTATATAAAACCATATAATTTTTGGTGCACAGAAGGTATTTTGTAGAAAAAATTTAAGCGATGCTATTTGGCTGTAGAAATACTAAAGTTTTACTGCTTCAAGCATATAAAGAATCACGCAAACAAAAGTTTTTTTTTACCTCAAAAAACTTTCAAGACATAAAGTAGGAGTATTGTGGTTTTCTTATTATTTATTTTTGTTTTTTGTGTTGGCATGCTGGTGCTGGTAAAAGAATAGCGCATTTCAAATGCGTGCAAGATGAAAAGATTTTTCTTTTTCGCTATGGGCGTTTTTTTAACCACAATACATTTCATTTTGATACGTTACTTGAGATGTACTTAAGTCAGCTTAAAGCTTCTTTATAGAACTTTTTATACGTTCTATGTTATTCAATTTTTAAAAATATGAAAAAATCTATACTAAAAAATTAAGATTCTTTAAAAATACGTGTAGGTTGAACTTTGATTTTAAAAACAACATTTTACTTAGCGTGTATCTGAGTCAATTTTAAAATTAAAGATTTTTCGAAAATGTTTCGAAAACTACATATATAATGAAAATTCTGCGGTCAAGAAAAGGCAAGCACATTAAAAACGAAAATTAATATTTATAGCTTTAAAGAAATATTAATACAAAACCCAAATCTAAAAGTTTTATATAATGAGCCTTTTGCATATTTTTAACACGCCACACAATTCATAAATTCATTCAATTGAACATTTTAACTTCCGGTCCACTTACGCTTGTGTGTGTGTGTGTGTGTGTGTGTGCGTAAATAACGTGCATATGTATACATAGGAGATAAGGATATGAATTTTTGATGAATCGTTTGTGACCAGAGAATGTAACCAGCAGCAGCAGTAAAAAATGTTTTTTGCCACACAGAACCTTAACCTAGAAAACACCCAGCACAGAGAAGAATTCCTGATGCAAATAGCAAGAACAACAATTAAAAGATAAAATAACAATCAGAAAAAAAAGTTTTGTTGAAGCTGATGCTCAGACACTTAAATATATTGTTCCTACTACTATCCTACTGCTGCAGCTTCACTTTAATCCTTCACTAAGTGAAGACAACATCGCCTGCTGCTGTTGGAGTAACCAAATGACGTCAGTTGCGTTGGCAAAAAAGCTTTTAAAGAATGAGTAGTGTGTTCGTGTGGGGCCTATGTCAAAAGTGAAATAGAGCAGAGGCAGAGTGAAAAACGTGCTCAAAAAATACAACATAATATCGGCAACAGAGCAAAATGAAAGCGAAAAGGATGCAAACTGAATAACGAAATGCTGCTGCTGATGATGATGATGATGTGGCATCGAGCCAACATCGTGCATGAATCTAAATTCCTCTTGACAAGCCAACAAAATTCAATAAGGCTAAAAAAATGAAAACAGAATCCTTTTTAGCAGTCAAATGAAAACAAGTGCAGTAAGAAATTGAAATTGAACATGAAATAATGAAAGTTTAAGTTAAATTAAATGCATTTAAATAATACAGTGAAATTAGACAAAAAATATTAAGAAGAGAAAAAATCCCAATTAATTGAAATTACAATTAAATATTTCTCAATGATGTGGATGTAAGAATTGACTTTTCTTTTTTTATAAAGCACTTTAAAAATTTTAGGCACCAGCTGTTAAGAAAATCTTTATTGTGTCTTCAGCAAAGATATTAAACATGGAAAAAATGTCCACAGGCTGTAAAATACTAAATGTCATTTAAGTCAAAAAAATGTTGCGCATATTTCCGCAAGCTGAAAAAAAAAATAATAAATTTTCTGAAAAAGGTTACGTGAATTTAAATGCGAGTTTAAAATGTAATATGGAAATAATGTGTTGCATACCTTAAGGATCAAAGAGTTTAAATAACAACAGTTAAAGCAACAAATTGTAAATATTATCTCCACTGTAACTTGCCTAAACTTTTCTACATGTAGAGTAAATTATACTTTACTTTACAGTACTACGAGTGCCGTTTGATAATTCCATGAAAAATTAAACAAGGAATGATTTTTACGGCAAAAAAACGTTTTATTTCTCAATATAGTCTCCTTTTATCTCGATACACTTCGTTCAACGTTCCTCTAATTTTAGGAAGGTCCTCAAAATAGGCCTCTGTTTCTGTGATGAGCTCTTCGCTGGTGGTGAATCTATTTCCGCCGAGCCATTTCTTCAGGTTTGGAAACAGAAAGTAGTCGCTGGGGGCCAAATCTGGAGAATATGCTAAATGAGGAAGCAATTCGTTCCCCAATTCATAAAATTTTGCCATTGAGACTACACACGTCTCACGATTGCGTTTATTTTCAATTGAGTCCAAATGTTTTCGCAAAATGTTCCACACCCGTTCATTTGAGGTACCTACGGCCTCAACAATCTCGCGCATTTTAACTCTGCGATCGGCCAACACGATATCGTGAGTTTTAGTGACCATTACATACCTGTCTGCATCTCTTTCAGTACGCTTTCTCAGTGAGCAAATATACATACATACTTTATATGGGAGATAGGCGTGTTTGTTGACACACCACCCATTTTTCATATAAGAATAATTAATTCAATTACTTCTTGTAGTACTACAAAATACGTGACTCATATCAAATACAATAATTTTATTAATTATAAATAATTTATTAATTAATAAAAACAATGAAGTCCTTTTCGCTATAGATTAAATTGTTCTGCCCAAGAGTAAGGACAAGTACTCAAGAAATAAAAAGAACCAAAAATGTTAAATGTGATATATGTAAAGAGGCACCTGTAAAATATGTATGTGTTGACATAGTGTACGTAGAAAATGCGTTATCGTACTAGGTATATACTTATCCGTACTATACAAATAAATCAAATGTAAAGACTATGATTCCTTTGGTAGTTCACTGTTCACACTTAAAGTCTAAAGAGGCTCATTATAACGAGTTTTCGTTACAGCATCCGAGCAGAAACCTGTAAGGACACTAACTAACACCTCTTATTGCGGCTAAGCCGCTAAGCAATTTTACAGCTACACTTCAGCAGAAAATATTGCATACTACGCTGGTTACGTAAAAGCATAAAAGCAAAACTTTTTTTTTTTTAATTCTTTAAAGAATTTAAAATTTCTATGAAAATATAATAATTTTTCACACATATAGTTTGTAATATTAGGGCGGTACAAAAAAAAAATCGAACATAATTTTTTTCAAATCTAAGAATCAAACTTCTTGTTGCTTTAATTTCAAAGCGGTTAGCTCAGTGAAATTGTGAAGTAAAGATTTGAAATTAAAATTAATTAAAAATATTTCTATAAAACTCTTTTGAAAGGAGTTACGACCAGAAAAAAAATCGATAATTTTGAGCCGCTCTAATGCGCACATATTTATTATTTACTACATACTTATGTTTATAATTATGCATTTTTAGAAAGTTACAAATATGTAAAATAAACTCGCATTAATTGGCTCAAAAGTACCTTTAATTTAAGTGGTCCTTAAGTTTTTTTTTTTTTTAAAGCTGTAAAATAATGCATGTCATTTTGTGACATTCATGTCAGTAATGGCATTTGGTCTTTGTGGAAATGTACTGAATCGAGACTTGAAATGTACCTTTTAGAGGGTGAATGTACTTTTTGTTCTCATGAACAATAAAATTTACTATGATTTCAAAAATATTCTAAAATGTAGGATCATTCGATTATTTTACGCATATTTCACACAAAATGCTCTTGCATTGATACTGAGTTTTGATCTTAGTGTGAAACATTAACGACAAATAAGACCAGAAATGAATAAAGGTCATGAAGTTATGAAGTTTTAGAGCACTCAATGTGTCTCTGACTATCGTACGGCTGTATCTTAACAAGTTTCATAATAAAACACATAAAGTGGCACTCTTTTGTGCAGTTTAGGGTTTTTGGTGTCTGCATTTCTTAAATGGCTTTAGATTGCTGTTTTAAGTTTCATTTTTTACAATAACTTTAATGATTTGAGCCGCAATTGATAGCAGTGTATCACAGTTCTGCACTTGTGGGATACTTCATAAGTGACTTATTTTGTTTAACCTTATTTAAATTGAACATAACACAGTTTTGTAGGATTTCATTTCCAAAAAATCAGTTTTGTTAGAAACTATTGCTTGGATCTTTATAATTTAATTAAGTAATGCATAAACGTAAAGGGCATAATCAAGAAATAAACGAACAGAAGGTGAAACCTTACCGCCGGATGCAGAACTTCTCGAAACATTTGGCCTAAACTGAATCTGGGAAAGACGCAAACTCTCTTAAGATTTAGAAGCAGAGAGCTAAGGACTATTGTAGGAGTACTTACAGGGCAGTGTGTTATTGGTCCTATGGCCGCCAAATAAGTGCTCCTTTCCGAGATTTCTGCAGGAGTTGCAGAGATGAAGGAGAGGAGGAGACGCTTAAACACCTGCTCTGCGAATACCCGGAGCTAATGAGGAGACGAATCAAATATTTTAGATCTGCGACCTTTGTTGGTCTTGAGGAACTAGCCAAGTTGGAACTCACAAGCATCCTCAACTTCACCAAGGCTTCTGGGTGGTTTGCCCCCATTCAGTAAGACAATTTCAGTAGATGGAGAGGAATATTTTTATATATGTTGGGTATCACAATGGACAAACTGCCTCTGAGAGCATCTTGTTATATGCAAGCAATCCTCTTAACCTAACCTAACCGAATGAACAAACGTTTTCATCAAATTTAATCTGCATATTTGAACCATATTAAAAATGCAGAGAGTCGATTGCAAACTATGGATTTTGCCAATGCGCCAGAAAGCCGCACAACAAATCAGGAGTTTTTTTTCTTTGTCATTGAGACACATAAAAAGCACACATTTTTCATTTGTATTCAGCCGCATCCCTTGGAACAATTTTCATACGGAACAAAAAACATGACTTTGGAAGTCGCACATCAATACTCTTAGAGTATTTTAAAGTTCCATATCATTCGCATTTCCCTCAGTCATAGACACGTTCCATAGAAGGCGTCAGAAATTCAGCTGCATGCTTTTAGCGACATAAAAACTATGGCTATGTAGTTACGAGTGGGTTGCAATGCCCTCTTTTTTTTTAAGCTGTAGATGATTTTAAATCCAATGAATAAAGTGCTGCAACTACAATTTATCATGTATATTCTCTCATACACAAATGATAACCCAGCCAGATATATTTTTTATTTTTATTGCGTAGGTATTGCGCAGCACAGCTTCTATACTGATGGTCATTAATTTTTATGTGCTATGACAACAATATCCCTGACTACTGCGTACATAGTATGGCTAAGCTCGTGCGAGGTACCTACATACCGTAAAGCAACAAGTAAAATAAATAGCATTGACGCAATACCCAGTATTTCAGACATTTAAATATTTTCCTCTTTTTGTTACTTTTTCCTGGTAACGTATTTAGTTTATGGTATTATATTTCCATCCATTACCTATCCTATGTTGTGTTCGTGTGGTTACTTCATTTTAATTAATAAGTGAAATTTTACTCTATGGACCTTAAATGTCATGTATGTATGTATTTAGATTTAATGAAGCATTTCTTGTCAGGACAGAAGAATTCGATTAAGATTTCTTTTTTAAAACAGATGTTAATCAAATGTATAGAATTTTTTGTAGCTTAAATCTAAGGACTATGCAAATAAGTGAATAATTTTTTTATATTAAGAACAAATAGCTTTCCATATCGAATTGAAACGATGATAACATATTTTCTGTAATATCAAAGTTAAGTAAAATTTTTTGAATTTCGTTAAAATAACGAATTTTCATAGAATGAGTAAAATCGAATGCTAGCAAAGCTCTAAGGAATAATGAAGTCTTGCACTAAGTTTCAAATAATTTCCTAAGTTTTTTCAAAGAGAACGAGTCCAGTTACAACCGAGTTCGACGAGTGAATACCAATATGCAATACAAAATCTATAAATTCAAACAATCCCACAGAAGAGCAAACAATACCCAAATGCTGCAAAAACTTTCAAAAAAATGGTTGCCCAAAATTTTGGTCAATATTTACAACAAGCCTGCTTAGAAGTGCAGTCGGTCACAAATCCTGCGTGTCAAATTTGTGGCAATTCCGCTACAAGGTATCTCCTCTTTCCTGGATGATTGTGAAAAATTTATTAATTTTTTCAAGTTTTGGTCTGAACCGATTTCACCAACTACTTGGCACTTCGCAACTTTACAATTTCAGTTTCTTCCTTGAAAGTCTTGCAGAAACTAATACATAAAAATTATTATAATTTCTGAGCATCTCCAGAGTTGTATGATTAGAATTAGTAGGGCGTGGTACAATAGAGCTTCAATGAAACTACAGTGCCTGGATTTAATAATACTGTTACCATCTATCTATCTAACCAATACGTTCTACAATTCCACGACCTTAACAAATATTTAATTTAAAACTGTCTATGCTTTGAAAATATTTATCCTTAATAAATTATTTATTGGGTTTTTGTCTGATTACTTAGGGCAGTAGTCACTTATAAGTAATTAATACTTAAAATGACCATTCACACAAAAAAATGTATACTTAAATTAGAGTGAATCGAAAAACTTTTTTTTTTAATTTAAAAAAATTTCCTTATAAAATACGTATGATACTCCTTCATAATTTAGTTTTTTAATTTACAACCCTTAATGATTATGAGCTGCAATCACAAGCACATAACTGCTTTGCTTATTGTTCACGGTAATTCACAAGCAGTGATAAAATTGTTTACACTTTTGATATCACTACTTTTTACGTAAAACATGATATTATTTCCACACAAGCCCAATACCAGTGGGAGGGTGTAACGGCAGGATTCTTCCCGGGCCTGCAGTTCTTCGAAGGGCCCGCACATTTTCAGATGTAAACTTCCGAATGCAGTAAGCTGCGAGCACTCGATTGACTCGCAACGTGGCGAGTGGCTTGATGGTTGCTTCAAGTGACCTCTATTTTCAATCTCAGTGACTCAGTGAATTGCCAGTACTGAACGCTCTGAACGCGACCCGGATTACCTTTCGACAGCTCTGCTTCCATAATTCACAAACTTGAACTGAGCTTTCTAATCGTGTATGGGCTCTTTTTTTAAGGTGTCATTGGAGAGCATTGCTACAAATTTCTTCAAAAGTTCCTTCTCTACTCGTTGCTTTATTTTCGTACTCACTATTATGCACTCGCTAGTTCATATGGGACCAAAATGTCGTTGTTTAAATAGTAGTTAAACTTCAGTGTTTCTGAAAAAAATTTAATAAAAAATAATTTTTACTAAAAAAATGCAAGAGCTGAGAGACTCATATATTAACACAAACTTTTCTAGAAAAAAAATGTTAAGTTTTTCACTGCTTTCTAATTAAGAGTTATCATGCTTAGAAGGCAGTGCGATTAATATTTTTGTCGTACCATTTTTTGGATCACTCTACGATAACGTGCTCTGCACTTTAAGATATGAACATATAATAAAATGTAACATCTTGATAGCTAAATAAAATACGAGTGCACATAAAGGATAATCAGGATATAAATTACAAATAAATAAAGAAGAGCGTAAACAAGGATGGGATACAATAAAATTACCAGGAATTTTCCACACACAATCAAGTGAACTTTATGGTGGATGTTCGTATTGAATTGCAATTAATGCTACTATAGAAGTAAGAGAAAATAATAATGTGTCATTGTTTGCATCTGCAGGATGCTGTAAATTAAGCAAATTGATACTAATTGTAAAGGACAAGAATAGACACAATTAGTCAAGGAAATAATATTTACAAGCAATAGAAAATAATTAAAAAACAGAGTTAATTTTCTTAATTGCCACAAGCTTTATGAAAAAAAATTCTTTATAATTGGTTTATATAGTGATGGTTTATATGGTGAAATTTTTTGCACTTTTGAGCAAAGATGTCTCAGAATTCTTGTTTGATAGGAAAGAATTCACAACTGACAAAAACTTAGTTTTCTTGTGCCTATATTATCATTAAAAGCATGATAAATAATTACTATGACCCAATGACACAGAATGCTAAAAAGGAGTACAAAAAACATGAAGCTTGGAGAAATCATTCATTACTCTATCATTCATCATCATTCCCTTGCCAACTGGATTTATAAAATTTTGCTCAAACTGTCAACCACAAGACAAATTAAAATTATTGAGCTAAAAATAAAGCCAATTCTTTTATACGACAAGCTACAATTTCACTAACAACGTTATTCGGAAAATTCTGAAATTTTAGTGGCCCTGGATAATGTTCAATTCAATTTCGAATTGCTCAATAGATGCCAACTAAGAATAGATTTCTGTTGAAATTATGAATCGAAAATGGAAATGGATTCGACACACATTGCGCAAATCACAAACTGATGGCCGCCGGCAAGGATTAAATTGAGAGCCACAGGATAGCGTGAAACACGTCCGGCTTTAATCATTGTGGCACCGATTGCAGGAGCAAATGTTTGGGGATAAATGTTAAGGAGCGCAGTTTTGTTGCTTTTTGTTGTTTGTTGTTCTTTTTATTTTGTTGATTTTGATTTTCAGTCCTACCATTTTCCAAAGAAGATCTAAATTCGAAGAATTTTGCTTAAGGAGAGGTATAGAAGTATATCATTTCCATAAGCGAGGGTTTCTAATCAAGGATCCTAGGAAATAGTCTACAGCTATGTATGTGTTCTTTTTTCCCAAATTTTGATAAGGACTCTATTCAGCTTGAAGTTGCTTTGTTGACGATGGCCTCAAAAAATTTAGTTTTGAAAGGATTAGACGGTCAGCTCTAGTAGTTAATAGGTTCTTACTTTTTTCGTGATTGCGAAATTTTGCCTGAGTATGCTGCCTATAATCAAGTGAGCTATCTTATAAATAATGAATTTTCTTTTAAGTTTTCACCTTTTATGAAATATATTTTTCCAGTTTTACATGTCTTCTTAAAACTTCGTTCGACTTTTTTCGTGGATATATGGCCTACTCAGAAAGTAAATGGAACCTGCTCTATATCCTTTTTTTTCAACGTTTTATTTTTAATTCTTTCATTTATTATGGGTAAAATTTTCAAATTTAATTTTTATTTCACCAGATTTTTCCTTAATTTCCTTAAAATAAAATTATACATAAATTATCTTGTGATGAAAAACGTCAATTTCAATCGCATGACACAATTTTGCCTTACATAAGTACCTACTTCCTATCCAAATGTCATGCTGTTACTCACCAGGAATACAATATCCTGTGCACATTAAAAAAAAAGTCAAAATTTACTTGTATCAATACTCAGAAATCACCTTAATAAAAGGACAACAGCTATGTTAATAGATACAGCGCACGTGTTGTACTTGCTATAGCAATTGCCCCTTGAAGTATGCATTCATTTTTTCTTCGTATTTTTGTATTTTCTTGAAAAGTTCAAGTTGAATTGCTTAGAATGGCAACCACAAGTATTCCTGCAGTGAAGTAAACTCTAAGAAAGTATGGCGTATACATTTTCTTATAGCAATTTTGTTTTGTTTTTTTTTTTTTTTTTTTGAAGAATGGAATTTTTTATAAACTACTTTTTCATTTCTTTTGTTTTTCTTTACTGGTTTATTGTCTTGATTGTTATTATTTTTTGAGGTCGTCTTTTGTTTAATAATTTTACGTACTTCATTCATTGTGTTGTTTGATTGCCAATATTAAATATTTAACGTTTATGTAATGACTTCTACTTAAAATAAAAGGTTGGCAGGCTTATTGAACTTTTATTAAGCAATATTTTAATAAATGAATAAAGGAAGTTGAAGACTTCTTGAGATGGAAGAAAAATGTATACTCATAAGCTGTCAAAAGAGAAATTGATTTTAAAATAACTGCACAGAAGTAACTTAATTAAAGTTATAATTTGCTGATTACTGTGGCTAGTGCACTTTATTTCTTCCCACTACCTGATTAAAACCTGGCATATAGGATACTCCTTTTTGTCGATCGATTTGTTGGAGCGATTTTCAACAACGAAAATCCCAACTGAATCTATATATTTTTCCAAATAAATTTAGGTTGAAAGTCATTTTTTTATCATATGTTCTCAAATAAATTACAAAAAGATTTTTATTTTTCTCATTTTAGAAACTTTACATCATTAATGAAGAATTTTTCTTCGTCTCTTATATAAAAGAAATGAAAAACTATTCAGTAGGTATGCAAAACTTTCGCTTAATGTTTGGCAATTCAGACAAATTGAGGTTAATGCACAAAGTAGTTCAATGAGTAAAATTTATTTGAAGTGCCCATTTAGATAGATGGATTGCTTTTTTATGTTCAAGCATCAACACATATACACAGTATAACATACATAGTATATAAATATGTCTGTATGTAGACATTTTCATGGATATTTAAACGCATGCTTTATATAAAAATCGATAACATACAAGTTTTTGCAGAGAAATTGTAAGGAAATGCTTACACCCATCAACAGACTAAGTTAGGCCCGGCCTTCAAGAAGTTTCCATTAGTGATACCTATGGCCTTACGATAATGACAGAAACGAAAGTACAATAGGAACATACATATATATTATATTGCTGTGAAGGAGCTGTTAATCGCAATGTGAAATTCATTTAGGTTTTATCAAAATTGAAAATGAAGACCTACTTTTAATCATCGAATTGGCATTATTGACTTAATTGGAAACTAATAACATGAATACCTCCATAATGGCCCTGGCCATAACTTGTGACTTAACGCCCTGGGATAAGAAATGAATGAATGCTACCAGTGATTTTTAATTTTAGTCGTTGCCTAACTTTATATTTAATGCCACAAGAGACTTGCGTTTATTATATATTCGGTGTTAAATGTTATTTTTATGCTTTATTTATGATTCTTTATTCGTTAGATACGTCCATTAATAACGTGAGTCAAAATAGGGGAGAGAGAGTCCGGCAAAATCTCACCAAGGGGGAGGAGGGGGTCAAAGAAAACCTCACGTTAACTTCTTAACGCATAGAATTTACTTTAAAAATTTTAATTTAAATCTCACGGGAGGGATGGGAGGGGTCGCGCCAGATCTCACCAAATCTCACCAAGGGGAGGGGGGTCCGAATTTTCAAAAAAAATCTCACGTAATTAATGGACATCCCCTTACCAAACGTTTGGTAAAACTAATGATAAAAACTACGCAACCAGTGAATAACTTTACTTACTCGTTACATTATATTTCATATCCTGCGCTGCCAAGTTGCAAAAAAGGAGTTAACGGCCTTCCCAAATGCAAATTATTTTTTCTTAGAATGGTAAAAAGTCAAATTTTGTTTTGGTGACCTTTTTTGCCAACATTGCCCTAACTTTATTGCTCGTTACTTATTCCTTACTCGTTACGTAATATTACTTTATCACTCGTTACTAAATATTTGAATTTCGTTACGTTTAACTTTGCCTAATATTTCATGCTACTAGCAACGAATGCTTATTCTTTTGTTTCGTTTTTCCCTAATCAATGAATCAGGCCATCAGTGATTTTCGTTTCTAATCGTTACCTAATATTTCATGTCATCTGTGAACTTGTTTTGTAACTCGATATTTAATTTTTAAAATAACAACTGATTTTTCTGCCATTATTCGTTACTTAATGTTTTATGACACGCATGATTTTCAGCAGGAGTCAAAATTATAAGCAGCCAAAATAAAATCTTTTCAATTCCCTTGAAACCTATATAAATCCTGTGGCCACAAGGAATAACAGCTAAACTCGATATCTGATGACAAGGCGAATTATGTGTATATTCATATAATTTATACTGTTTCGCTTTGTCATCAAATATCGAGTTTAGTTGTTATTCCTTGTGGCCACAGAATCAATACCAAGTACAGTGCAAAATAGATTAAGTTACCGAACATAACACAGTTGTGCGAAGTTTTGTTGTTGGGTATATGTGATCATTTTCGAATGAGTTTTGGGCTCGCTGAGTTCAAATCAGCCATCATCATGAATCGTCAGTATTTCAAGATAACGATAAATTAATCTGATTTTGTCATGGTTATAAGCCCACTTCTAAGGCTTTGTGAAGAAAAACTTCTTTAGCACCGTTCTTCAAAGTGATTTGACACTCAATGAATGGGAAATTGCGACATAAATTTTTATATTACCTTTTGTAGTATACTTTAGAGCTTAATCTTTTAAGAAGTCATTGCTATTTAGTGTGCTGGTTATGCAGCTTATTTCATACTTTTCCCTTTTCCTTCCATAAAGACATTTTTAGTTCGGAAAATGTGCTCAAGTCTTTGTTCGTTAACAAGGCGGTTTGTTGCGTTCGTACGCGGAAAATAACTGAATAGGTTTAAATACGTTGCACATGGATCAAAGAGTTATTCAATTCTTGTTCGAAATAGGTAATGTTACTAGGGTTGTCAGATTTTTGAAACACAAAATCCGTATATTTTACGCAAAAAATCAGTACAAATCAGTACAAAATTTTTTAACTCAATGTCAATATAAAAATCACAGCTTAAATCACATTGGAAAATTTTTTATTTACAAAAAAAAGGTCACAACTTTTCGGATTCCACAAAACCTTAGCAAAATAACATATTTTTCAACTTACGAAAACTTCATGGGACCCCTACACTGTGCAATTTGCTGTTTTCATTTATGCACCGAAAAAAAAGACCGTACTAAATTTGAAGAACTGCCTTTCTCCGATTTAGTGTAAAAATTTTCATTAATCTAAGTTATTTTTCCACATATTGATGAAAATATTGTCTCATTTAGTAATTGAGTCCTTTGAAATGAGTTCATGTTTCATTAAAGCAAGTCAACGCTCTTCCTCAAATATAGAGTTTGTGGTTTTAGTAAAACTTTCCTTTGAAATAGTAAATTTTTCTTTGGGAAGAATTTTTGAGGCCAACTTGTTCCTCATTTGTGTAAAAACTTCCTCAATCTAATGGAATGTTTTGTTTAAGGAAAATCGTACTCAGTTTTAGTTAGTTTCTTCAAAAAATTTACTATAACGTAGGAAAATTTTCCTTAATAAATGAGTGGCAGCACTCGCTGCTTTACTCGCCTAAATTAATATCTATTCTTCTCGTAAGTATTCTGTTTTTGCCTATATATTTATAGTTCTCTACTTGTTTTTTAATTTAAAAAATAAAAAAATTTAAAAAAAAAAAAAAATTATGTCGTCGCCGGGATTTGAACCGAAGCTTCCCTGATCAGACAATGGTTGTTACATGCGCAGTTTAACATCATTTTAGTATGTCTTAAAAATGTTGTCGGTGGCTGAGTTGGGTAAGATGAGCATCTTTGAACAGTGGCATGGCGCTGAAAACACAGGTTCAATTCTCTGACAGGTAAAAAAAAATTTAAGCTCTTCTTTGAAGTTTTAAAAACGTATTACAATTAAAATAAGAATGACTGACAATAAGTAACCAACAAATAAGAAAATAGAGGAAATAGAAAATTAACAAATTTTATTTGAAATCAACGAATTTATTTTAAGTAAATTTCTTTCATTTAAGGATACCTTCATCCTTAGAAAAAGTAAAATTTTCCTCAGTTTTATAACCTTGCCCTCACATTGAGTAAACTTTTCCTTATTTCAAAGCAGCAACATTTACTTGTACTAAGGAATCCAACTTACTTATTTTGAGGAACCCATGGCTTTAGCTCGTATTGAAGGACATTTTTTCCTTACATTTAGGCATTTTTCCTTAAACGGAGTAAGTTTTTTTTTCGGTGTGTACTTAAAAAAAAGGTATGAGCACACAAAATTTAATTTAATTAAATATGCTACAAAACTGGTAATAATTAAGTATTAAATATAAATATTATTTAGTGATTCAAATAAAATCTAAAAATCACTACAATTCAGTACTAATCAGTAAAAATTGGTAAAAATCAGTAGATTTGTGTACTGATTTCAAAATCTCGAAAAATCAGTATTTTTAAAGAAAATTAGTAAAAATCAGTGCATGTAATGATAAAATCAGTACGTATGACAACCCTAAATGTTACTTTACTAATATTAATTTACTCTAAAAAATATATTCATTTTTGAAATCGTTTCGACAGAATCAAACCAAAAGCATTATTAGTTAACTTTTCTTGATTACCATGCAAAATGGGTTAAACAAATATAGTAGATTTTGGAATATCACAGATCGACACGTCTATGAATTTAAATATAATGAGTAAAAATTTCCTCAAAAATTATTTAACTCAAGGAATATTTCAAGTTAATTCATGTGCCACTTATTGCATCCTCAAAATATATCAATATGTTGACATGAAAACATTTCACACAAATTGTCAACACATATGGACACCCACAGTAATGTAGTTCTATTTCTGATATACGAGAGTTTCATTTAATGCTTCATCTCATCTATTCATCACTTTGATTGGTCTTTTCAATATGCAACAACAGCAGCAGCTGTAACATCATGAATTTCAGCTCATCCCTCAAACTAACTTAATATATACCATATGTATTTGTTGTTATATACAGCATAGTGTTGCCAAACTAATGCACTACTACAATAAAAGCTACTAAAGTGTTTTACTCAACTTAATTTTTGTCTGCGCAATTTCCGTTTGCTAACTTTTGTTGTTGAGTCTAAAAGGAAACACATTTTTTATTAGGTTTTTATAGCAACTTCGCTTTTTATGCCAAATGATGCCATTTAGATAAATGGTAACACTATATGTGTCTATTTAAATGTTATTTTCTCAGCCTCAGATTTGTTTTTGGCTCGTGTCACCAACAATAATATTCAACAATACCCAGTGAGTATTATGTTGGTATTTCAGTTAAATTGACCTAAAAAGTGAGATAATACAAGTGAAAACAAGACAACATGGTTACATTTGTGTGTTAGTGTTAGCATTTTGTATACTACTACTCTTAATTGTTAACAGAATATGCAGGTTTATGGGTCATTGAGTTATCCATTAGAAATAATAGTCTTTGGGGAAAATAGAAACTTATTTACGAGAACAAACTATTAGGAGCTTATTGTTTAAACAAAGTTTTCATAATAATTGTTGGTTTTCTTTTATCTTTGCAGTAACACAAAATGGCTCCAAATACTAAAACTGACGAGGCGCAGGATGTGAAACCTGTACCAGAATTAGAATCGGCCAATCAAAATAATGACGAATCCACACATCATTCAGTGTTTCGTGAAAATGAAAAAGTTGAGAATCAAAAAATGGACACGGAATCGACTACAATAATGTCAAAAACTACCACAGAAACTGATGGTATAGTAAATTTAACCATTTTTGGATTTGAATAAAAAAAAATTATATTTTCTCTTTTTCATTCTTTCAACTTTCTTAGAGGAACCATCTACCACTAACACGCCTGTTATTAAGAAACTCGAACATGGCGCCGAAGTTATCACCGAGGTGATTGCTGATAAAACGGGCCTGCCAACATGGGGTGTTGTTGCCATTATTATTTTGGTTTTCCTGATTGTCTTCGGCATCATTTTCTTCTGTGTGCGTAGATTTTTGAAGAAACGAAGGACCAAAGATGGTAAGGGTAAGAAAGGTGTCGATATGAAATCTGTACAATTGTTAGGATCGGCGTACAAAGAAAAAGTAAGTATCAACCGCGCTATCAAATCTTAGTAGTTATTGGGTTCTGGTATGTCATAGGTTCAGCCTGATATGGAGGAATTAACTGAAAACGCTGAAGAGGGTGACGAAGAGGATAAGCAGAGTGAGCAGAAGTTAGGCAGACTGAATTTTAAGGTAAATTTTTTTGATGATTTTTATTGTTTAAATGTGTTTTGAAAAAAAACTACCATATGTTGTAATGCAATTACGTTTTTAAATGATATATTCAATATATAATATAAGAAAAAAAAACACTCACTGCCTATTCAAGTTCTTGTTGTTGCAGTTGAACACGTGAAAGACAACACATTCAGTACAAACTTGCTTAAACAATAAACTTTTTCGTATATCCTTAAATAAATATTTTGAAACTTTAGCACTCATTAAAGGTACATTTTTTATTAGATATAAAATACACTTTTTTGTGCTGGCAATAATTTTAAAATGTCTTAATTGATTTAATTTTAAACAGAAAATTTATTTGCAATGCAAATATTTTCGTAAGAATGGTCCAAATATACCACTAGACGGATATAATATAACAGGCTGAAACTAAGCTTGTATACTAGGGTGTGTCGACATTTTTTTTCTCTAATCGGCTGGGTCTTAAAATCACTGTGTAGTTAAAATTTTTTTAAGCGATCATAGAGGAAACGGAAGCGCCCTAAAATTGTTAATTTTCGGTCCTTTTTTTATATATCGATGCTGGCATATATCTGTACGGATAGACCTGTCTCATATTATTATTTTTGATGCCCACATATTTGTATACCTTTTCGATAGATCACATGAAAGTCAACTTTGCACTTTTTATCTGAGTGGTAGAAATAAAACGCGAGAGTCCAAATGAGATTATCAGAAGTTTCGCACTCAGCTACTTTGACATACAGATGTTCAGAAGCAACTTCGCTTGCACAGAGAAAATATGTTCCTAGCAAACATAGATCGCTTATTTTAATTAATGTGTTTCGAATAACTCGGAGATTAATGGTATAAAACTATCTAGCGTTTAGAAACTTTAACCGATTTAAAAAAATTCTTAAATAAACTTTTGAAAAAAGCTACAAAGCCCGCCCAATTTCGAAAATGTAGTCTTAGAAAAACATAATTTTTGTTATACAAAAAAAAAAAGATACTTCTGTTTCCATGCTGGGACTTCGCGTGGTCTGCAAAGGCATTGAATTAACGCTGGTTGAGTTGTTTCTTCGCAGCTTGAAAGGAATACTTCGATAGTAAAATTTGCCATAAAATGCTTTTTTTAGATCCCCGCCTATTCTGCTAAAAGCTGTACTGCAGTACTGAGTATTTTTATTATAATTTTTAATAAAGAAACGCCTAAGGACAAGCTATTTAAAATTTTGCCAGCACCAAAAAAGATTTGAAAATATAAAATACTTTACATTTTTGATAAGGAAAAGGATATATTTGTATGGATGCTAACAGAATCACTTAAGCAAATACTTAACTCCATAGTACGTTTTGAGCGTTTTAAAAATATTTTGTACTATAAGTCTATGTAAATATTGTTAAGCGTTGCATATTATGTAAAACGTGATAATTACTTGGGACATTTGTAAAGGGTGCACCAAAATTCACGCTAAAAGTAATTTTCATAGAAAACACATGTTTTTATTTGAAAATTGTTAATTTCTTATTGACTCATAAGGCATACAGTAATGGGAATACTGGAATGTTGCAGAACAACATATTGGCCTCTATGACTTTTCTGGCACATACGCACTCTCTTGTCCGAATTTTCCATGAATGCTCTGCATAAATGTGGCTGAGTTTTGTTGATATAGTACTCAATTTCCTCTTTGAAGGTATGGATGGTCATGGGTTTGTTTGCATGAATCTTAGACTTTAAAAAACTTCAAAGAAAAAACTCCAACAGTGTTAAATCGCATGATCTTTGTGGCCGATTCTGACTTCGCTGTTTCTCAATAATCTTTCGTGGATTTTCTAAGCCCCAAATACGACAATTTTGACAATTTTAATGAAGCCATCTAGTTGAAAATGAACTGAAGATGACTTTGTTCGAATAATCCACATCCACTTATTGTTGTTCCATAACCCTTCCAACACTACCTCTCACATGAACTTTGCAAGCATTACGATGCAAATCTTTCTTGAGAATATGCTGTCGAGCTTCTCGAAATGTGTAATTATTGGCCATTTTGCCGAATCGATGTTTCTAGACTATTAGCAACACTCTCGTGAACTGCTGCGATATTTTGTGTTGAACAACTGGTTGAAGGATGCCCAGAGATCACTTATAGATCTAGTCTCCCTGAATTTTGTAATTATCTCTTCACAGTTGATGAAGTTAAATTACTACTCTGATCATATTTTGTACGAAAATTTCAAACTGTAGCTGCCAAACCTTCATTATTTTTAAATTATGGCAAAACAATGGAAATGCGTTGTTCTTTCGTACTCGCGCTTCATTTTCAATAACACTGGGTTGTCATTCTGCCTTTATTTTTTAACAACATCACGTTGAAGAATTAAAATCAAGCGTCAGTTTTAGGACACCTTTTATTTGCTCTTATGTTTTCAAATCGAAAACTTGGTTGGGACTTAGTGCAATCAAAATATTTCAGGTACCCATTTTTATGAGAAATGAGAGTTTCATAACTAAGCCCATAAACGATATATCCTTTTTCCTTAAAATTTTCAAATTACACACAATATAAAGTATTTTGAATTTAATAAAACATTTATCATTGATTTAAATTATAAAAACAAATACAGAATTGCTTATTAATTTTGCTTTTGTATAAATTTTAAAACAAACCGATCGACAAAATTTAAAACGTCTAGGTACCACTGCTATGTCAAGGCAAAATTACCCAAAAAAAATCAATATAAAACAAAAATTAAAATATTCTGAAGAGATATAAAAGAGACTTTGCGCAAAAATAAAAGGAAAATTAAAAAAAAGAAAAAAGTAATATCATGCCGAAAGAAATAGGGCACTGTTCCTTGATTAATAACTTTCAAAAATGTTATATTCCTTTACGGAAGAATTTTTGTGCGATTCGTTTTCTTTTTGATTGTTGGTTTGAATGAACCAAAAAGAAAAATTAAATAATTTGTTAATTTTTATTTCATATAAAATGAGGCACAAGTTTGTGCAGAATTTTTTTGAAATATTTCCTAAAATTCTTTTGAGCATTTCTGTCTACGCTCATGAAAAATTCATGAAATTTTGTCTTAAAATGAAACACTTGGTTGTTAGACATTTTACATTTTGTTCGTTTTAATAACTCTGATATTAATATTTTATTTTTTATATTGTGCACATAAATGATTTAGAATAATTTATCTAACATGTTAATTTTTTTGTTATTTCTGCTGCGTTGGATACTACTACTTTTAATTTTTATATTTATACTTTTCATTTATCTTAATTTTGTCAATCTCTGCATTTTTTTTTTCTTTCTTCCTTTTTATGTATTTTTCTTTTTCCGAAACTTAGCTTGAATATGATTTCAATTCAAACAGTTTAGCCGTAACTGTTATACAAGCGGAGGAGCTACCAGCGCTCGATATGGGTGGTACCTCAGATCCATATGTTAAAGTGTACCTATTGCCAGATAAAAAGAAAAAGTTCGAAACAAAAGTACATCGTAAAACATTGAGTCCTGTCTTCAACGAGACGTTTACATTTAAGGTTAGCCAAGTTGCGATAAAAATTACAACATAATTATTACGAGCAACTAAAAATATGCAATGAAATACTTGCTTATAAGCCATTTCATTGATAATGAAAACAAACATGTTAAGCATGGCATATTTTTAGGCTGCAATGTTTTGTCTGTGTGTTTAAATATAGATAAATTTAATTTCATTTTATTATCAAACAGAGTTTACCCTATGCCGATGCCATGAACAAGACCCTAGTATTTGCGATCTTCGATTTTGATCGTTTCTCGAAACATGACCAAATTGGTGAAGTCAAGGTGCCACTATGTACCATTGATTTGGCGCAAACCATCGAAGAATGGCGAGAACTAGTCAGCGTTGAAGGTGAAGGTGGACAGGTATGTAAAAACTCAAAATTTAAGTATACACAAAATTTGTTTCTTTTTTTTTAAGTATTTTAAATTTTTATTTGAAAAAAGAATTCAAAAAAAAATCAAAAAACAACAGCTTAGGGTAAATTACATTTATGACTGCTTTAATAAGGGCAAACTTATATTAAACATAATTTAATATGTTTTTTTTTTTTTTGTGTGAAAAAGGTGTGTTTTCTCAGCGTCTACTACACTTTAACATTGTAAGACAGTAACTGCAATCAATACATGTGTTGTGTGTAAATTGTTAAAAGTTTACAAAAAAAAAAAAAACTTACATCTTTCTACATAAAAGCCAATACAAACAATAAATTAAATATGACACATATTAACCATTTGGACAAATTCACTACTACCACTGCCACCACCCAGTTCAAAATGCCATAGAAGAACCCGCATAACAAACAAATAAAAAAAAAAAAGTATTTTACTACCACGGAACAAAAACACAAAAAAAAATTTCTCAATAAAAACAATATAAAAAATTAAAAGTAATATATTTTAAATATCAATTAATACCTTCCATTAAACATAAACATTAAATAATAATTAAAATACTACTTTTTTACTCCTATCTAAGCAAAGAAACTACTCTTTTAGTCAACTTTCTAATTTTAAGCCTTAACACTTTTGTATAAAAGTTTCTCACGCAAATCGCTTGAGAAACCCTATCTTTAACTAAATTGAAAAAAAAAAAAACAAAAAATCTTTTACCTTACAAAATAAAAAAAAAAATCTTTTATTTTTCTTTTCTATACCCTCCTTCAAAATCCTTGATTTCAACCTTTTGTAGAAGGTAAATACTACATCTTTAAAACAGCAACAACTTAACCAAACTCAACACTTCGCATACTTAAAAAATAAAAACTACATTTTTTTGCTATCATTTTATTTACTACTATTTAAAAATTTTCTTTTATTTTCACACCGTGAAAAAAGCATTTTGTAATTTTTAATAATTTTGTAATATACAAAAGTTTTGCATTTTCTCACAATATAAATATTGTAGTAGAGTTTTTGTATTATAATTTTTTTTCTAATAAATTTAAATTTTAAAATTTAATGCATTTTTAAAATTTACCTATTTCTGCTTATTTAGTTTTCAAAAAAAAAAAAAAAAGGGAAAAACAATCTCACATCAAAATTACAAATACAAACAATTTTTACTACAATATTTTTTGTTGAGACGTTTTATTAAAAAAAAAAAATAAAATAATAATTTACAAAAAATTTTTTTTTCGAGTAGGTCTTAGTACTTTCGTTTTTAAAGCAATTTATAACTTAACAAAAAAATAACATCTTGAATTTTCCAAATGAAACATATTTTCAATAAAAAACTTTTAGATGAAACTTTATTCTGGTGCCGAAAATAATTTAGCCTTCAAGCTTTAATGCGATCCATAAACAAATAAAAACTTATTTCCTTGAACATAATTTTTGATCGAATTTTTTTTTCAATCGGCTGGGAGAAAAATAAAAAACCACCCCATTTAGATGGATTTTTTTCGCGATAACTTCAAAAATAATCAAGTTAAAACCAATGAGTTTCCCCTTTTTTAATATTAATTTAGAAAATTGGTTTATTTATGCCAAATCAAGCCATATTTTATGAAAAGGGATAATCCGAGAGGGCTTAAGTCACCCCTATAGTGACTTGAAATCAAAAAAAAAAAAATATGAAAAAATTGTTTCTTCTACTGTTTTCTACGAATTTGATTGAATGGGCACTGTCAGTTCAAAAAACATATTCTCAACCCTTAAGGGGATCAATCTACTCGCTACCTATACTCCTTCCTCTAAATAGAAATGGAATTTAATATAAGTTTAGTTTTTATTCCATAACATTTTCATTTTATTTTTAATGTTATATTTCTAAGAATGTTGCCAAATTTGTTCGAACACTCTTTAAGGGGCGAAAGCACCCCTAAATGGAAATAAAATAAATTTTTTTTTACAACTTTCTTTTTTATACATATGTATATCATTTAGAGTAAGAGGTGGTTTCAGCCCCTTGAAGGGTTAGAGCAAAATTTTTCAGCTTCCTTACAAATATTTTATCAAAAATAAAATTAAATCGCTAGTATGTATGTATATAAAAACTTGATTCATTTATCAAATCTTACTTCAATTTAGGGGAAGGACCCTAATATTTAGATAGGGAGTAGTATTACCCATTCCGATTTGCTTAAAGGGACGTCCATTAATTACGTGAGCTAAAATAGGGGGGCGGGGGTCAGGAAAAATCTCACCAAATCTCACCAAGGGGGGGAGGGGGTCAAGGTAAACCTCACATCAACTTCTTAATGCATAGAATTTACATTAGAAATTATAATTTAAATCTCACGGGAGGGGGCGAAAGGGTCCCGTCAGATCTAACCAAATCTCACCAGGGTGAGGGGGGTTCCAAATTTTCAAAAAATCACCTCACGTAATTAATGGTCATCCCCTAATTAGAATCTAATCCAGAACTCTATTTTAAAAGCTCTTCGCATATGTAGTCTTAGATCTTCGCTCCTTCTTGCTAAGCGCTAGAGATTTTTGTGAGACTTAAGTCAAGATTACAAATTATTATAAAAGTTTCAAATAAAATGATTATAATTTAAGAAATTGCTTTAAAGACTTTGGCAAAACTATGTATAAATTTTTTATTCAATTGCTTACACCAAAATACTAATGCTTTACAAAAAAAAAAAAAACAAATTATTTCCCAACTACTTACTACTAATTTGATAAAAATGTAACGCCTAAAATTTTGTAGAATTAACAAAACTTAACTTTTTTTGCATCCAATGCACTTTTTCCCGAATTTTCTTTTAATTAGATTTATTTGATTCAAAAACTGAGGCCTAGAACAGAAAAAAAAAACTAAAACCAAGTAGTAGTACTCGCACACGTTTTTTACTCAATTTTTTCTAAAAAAAAAAAATCAATTTAACAAGCAAACGCCAACAAAAAATAAAATCCTTTCTTTTTCAGTTTTCATCCATTTGATTTAATGAGTTTTGCACCCATTTTGCCTTTTCTAATAGTACAGTTAAAAAAAAAGCAGTTAATTCCATAAACACTAAATACTTAACATAAATAATATTTTGTATAATAAAACAACAATTGGCAACCCTTTCACTACAGTTAAATACAACATGGAATTCACCCCAAAATTGTATTCACCCCACCAACACTTTTCGAAACGCACAAACACACACACACACAAATAGTTAACAGAATTTCACCTTTCAAAATGTTTCTCTGCTACGCTTTAAGCCTGTGAATGAACATTTTACAAGATAATTAAAATAAATAAATAAATAAAATTTGAAAATTTTAACCACACATTTTTGCGATTGGAAATATTATAAATATTATTTTTTTCTAAAACGATATTGGAAACGCCATTTTATTTGATTTTTAAGCAATTTATATATTAGACTTCAAATATTTTTTTTTGTTTAATAAATGCGATTAATTATGAAAAAGTTAACGGATACAATATTTGAATAAAATGTAAAAGGAAACTTAATAAAATTTTTAAAACTTCAAGCCAAAAATCCTTAAATTAGTGTCTACATAATTTGAGAATTACTAATAGCATGTTATTGAACCAAAATCTTAAAAACCATATCTGTAGGAATAACAATGAATTTCTGGGGAAGGACCGTGTTCCAAAGCACTGCCAAATACAGTGGATATAGAAATGTTTATAAGCCGTAATTTTATTTTTTGGTTGAACCAAAAGTAACCGCATTTAAAGAACAACACGTGCCTGCTCGCTTCTCCAAATGTTCTCTCTGAGGATAGGGACTCAAAGCTTTTGCTTGCATAGGTAACCATGCCATAAAGTTTTCAAGGAAAAATAGGATTGATTGGCGAAAAAATTTCATTTTACAGGATATAATTTTCCGAAAACAGCATTGATTACAGGATACAGATTTTTTTTTTTTTCATTTTAAAGCAGAATAGATAGTAATTATTGTGTATGAATAAATATTTTGGCACTTAAATTTAGGGCCTCTTTATGTATCACGATTCGTCTCGTTTCGTCTTTTATTTCCAAGCCTAAAAGTATGCTACTACAATTCTTATAATTGTGCTTAACTATTCATTAAGTACAGGCCAGATTTTTTGTTTTCATTTATGTGAAATACAATCGCATATTTTCAAGCTTGACAATTAGAGACGAAACGAGATGAATCGTGATACATAAAGAGGCTCTTAATCACAGTCTTCGTTCATGTATTGCTCGTTCCTTTCAAGAGAAATGCAAAGTTTAAAATCAATGGAAATAAAACAGTATAATTACAGGATTTATCACAAAAATACAGGAGTTATTTTTTTACAGGATATTCACTGAAAATACAGCGGTATCCTGTAAAATACAAAATAAATGGCGTGGTTATGCATGGGAGATGTCAAACACTCTTGTCAACATACACCTACTCTCTGCTCAAATCTAGTTCCTATCAGTCCTTGCATTAGAGTAAAATTTCATTGCAATACCTTAAGCACTTCTTTCAGTACCTGCGACAGTATCAGTATCCCCCTCTTTTTATGAGAGATACCACGCACTCCTAGCGAAACTCGCCAACTTTCGGTCTAAAGCTTGTCAGCATAACGTTTTTGTATGGGCAGTAGGAGTGTCCGTGAACCAAATTCGACAACTGTCATTATCATGAGCTATAATTGAAAATTTTGCTTATGTAGGGGAGGGTGGGGCTGGTTTTAACACTTTTTAGATAATTAGCTCTAGTTTGGAGGAAATTTTAAATAGTGGTAATACTGACACCATCGCTTTTTGTACATCTTCCCCATCACCATTTTCTATAAATAAAATAATTTCATAAAAAACGTAATGAAAGTAATCGGTAATAAAGTATTAGAACTTTAAGCTGAAACACTAATCCATTTAAAAAAATAAAAGTTAAAACTAAACACTAAAATTTTACACATAAATCAAAACTTTCATGCACAAGATATTTGTGATTTGGCACAATTTTGACACTCGTTCATAACTTTCTTTTACAAGGCCAGTAGAAAAAGAGAGCCTAGAAGCCACAAAATAAATTTCTGAGTAAATTAGTATTCTCGAAATTTGAGTGTTAAAACTTACCCCTGTTAAAACCAGCACCGCTTTTTCCTACTAAATTTTATCAAATTATCTTTTTTGACTTTTCCGTAATCGTGATTACCACAAACAGATAGACAGACAGGAGGAAATGGCTAAATCGATTGAGGAAATTACAATAAACAAGCATATTTATACATTTTTATACCTGCCACGCCCACTTTTATATGTTGCAAACGGAATAACAAAATGAATATACTCAGCACTTAGAGTATAAAAAATAGGAATGTCCCTGTACATATTAAGCATAAAAACAGTCTAAAATTCCAATCAGTGCTAAGAGAAGAATTTCTGTAGGATGTACATATGTACAAAATATTAAATAAATCATATTGAAAATGTTTTCGGCTTAATAAAAAAGGTATATTGTAAAAAAGAGTGGAGCACAAAAAATGTATACTTAGTATATC
Source organism: Meiosimyza platycephala (assembly GCA_963662105.1). Classification (NCBI taxonomy): domain Eukaryota; kingdom Metazoa; phylum Arthropoda; class Insecta; order Diptera; family Lauxaniidae; genus Meiosimyza; species Meiosimyza platycephala. The sequence goes on from OY759210.1 coordinate 17,788,309, forward strand.
TGAAGTATATGTATATGAAAGTTTGTCGAAATTAAAAAAAAATATTTGAATGCAAATTTTACGCACCTCAAGTAGTTTTCGATGAAATAACAAATTTTTAAACTTAATTTAATTAAATTTTTCTATGATTTTTTTTGATTTGATATTTAAGTTCAATTTGTAGCAAAATTGATTTCACGAACTTAAATTTTTAATTTTCCAAATGTATAATATAAAATATACACATAGAACACATAAATTTGAAATCGCAGAGAACATAATTTTTGCTCCACTCTAATATAGTGTACCACTTTTTTCCAATGTTTTAAACATGCAATCAAGAAAATTTCATATTTAATCGCATTCAATATAAAATCATACATTTTTACTTACTAAAAACTTTGCATGCTTCGCTTTAAAAAAAATAATAATAATATTTCATTTTTTAAAAATTTATAACAAATCGTAAGATTTATTAAGGTTTTGCTAACTTAGATTTATACATACTTAGGAACTTTTTAAATTATCAACTATTTTTTTTTTTCATCAAAAAATTAAAAAAAAAATCATTTATCAATAGTTACTATTATTATAAGTACAACTACTATTATTATTAACTATTTTATATATAAAAATTTTCAATTAAATTTTAATCTTTTTCTACATTCTATTTTTTTCTTTAAACGTTTCTAAATCGTTTCGTTCGTATCGCTAATCAACTTCAAAAATCAAAATCGATCAAAAATAATTCATAAATTATTGCCAAAATCAAATCAAAATTATATAAAACTCAAAATCGATAATGAAAAATCTCAATATTCGAAAACTCAATTACAACGATTGTGACGTTTTGAAATGTCAACTTACACGTAAGTACCGATGAAATAACTTTTATTGATCATAAATTTTCGTTACAACTCATTAAAGATTTTCTTTGTGTTTTATGTTGTTGCAATTGGTTGTTTACGATGAAAAATTTACTATTATTACGAATTTAAAATGTATACCCTAAAGTACATAAATATTTTTGTTTTTTATTTATATAACATATATTGAACGTATTTTTAATTGGTTATTAAAATAATTTTGATGTTGTGTTTTTTCTTACTGAAAGTCCACATGTAACAAAATTAATTTTTGAGTATCTATAAAATATATAGATGTCAATTTGGGTTTAAATTGACATGCCCCATTTATGACATTGAAAATTGTCTTCATTGTTTAATTGCTTCTTGAATAAGCTGTTTTTTTTGATTTTGTGTTTTTATAAGATCGGTTAAAAGTTTTATTGAAAAATGTATATTGTAGTAAACGCAGTCCTGATAGTACGGGTACCATGAGAATCAGCCCAGCCAACCAAAAAATTAACATTCAAAATTGAGACTATTAATTTTCTCGAAACTCATTTCCACTGAGATACGGCTTTTGCGCTTCTGAGGGCAGTATAGCTCAAGTGTTAAAGCGGCTGTCCACATATAATTCATGCAATTTGAACCCCAAAACTCAAGTACAAAAAATTAACCAAAAAATGGTCAGTTGAGGATATATGTGGTAATAGCCAAAACATATGTCACCAGGCTTAATTGTTCCATCTGTTGTTGTTGTCATAATATCCTATTAAAACGAACTTCAGCTTCATCCTAAAAAGTCGCAACAACAAAATTAGAATATGCTAAAATTTGAACTCAGAAGTTTGAAAAAGAATTAGAAATCCCTCAAATATAGCTTCGAAAGAGTCAAATTTTTTACTGTAAATACGTCAGAAAATGCTCAGAACTCACCGCATTTGAATTGATTTTGGATTAATTCTTAATACTTTTTTCTGAGAAAGTTCTTCGTAGAAGCAAAAATTACTTTTCTGATTCCAAATAAGTTTATTTAAAAGTACGAAGCTCCGAAACATGGATGTCTTATATCGAGTCTTTTAACAGCTTTTTGGTAGACTTGGTTATTTCTACTCTTCTCATTACAACGTTCAGCCAAATGACGTTATGACTCAATTTTTTTACAATTTTCTTATATTATTCGGGTTCTAATACTATATTTTCCAGGAAACCCTAACTCTATATAACAAAGGTTGCGGTCAAATCAACCAAGGGTTCCATTTATCAAGCTTATCTAGTTCCTTTGAATATTTCCTTTAGCATCTAAAATATTGAAACTTTTTTAAAACATTACACCTGTACTTATTTCAGATTTCTTATAATATAAGCAATATACATTTTTTATACGACGTTTGACAAAATTACAATTTTATTTAAATTTTCCTTTTTTTCTTAATTTGCATCTATTTGATATACTGTAATGTTAAAAAGAGCTTCGATACAACTAATTTTTCCATAAAATTTAAACAAAAGTTTTTTACCTGATCATCACAGAACCGATTATTTACAACAAGAATTTTTTTATTTATTTTTATTTAATGCTTACTTCTCAGCAAAGCATACGTATCATTTAAGCTTGAGAAACCTGCTTACGATATAGCAATTGTTTACCCGAATATAAATAATATCCAAAGTGAATGACGACTTTAAACGATAGTACCCAAGAATAACCTCGAATTCAGACGAGAACGAGAATATAGAAATCAGAAAGTCTAAAATCAGATTGGAAGCTTTAGCAAATTCCTGCAAAACCAGCAGTTGGTTTATGCCATCTTCTAAGGATTTTGTATTATGAAAATTATCAAGACTTATTACTATTCTCACTTTCTATTAAAAAGTTTCAAAATTTTTCCTTATATGGGAGGTGCCACGCCTACTCGTTCAATTCCGTCACATATTTGTTTACAGCACCAAATGTTCTCCGTTGAATTACACAGGCCGACAGCATCTCAGACCTAGAAACCAGAGTATATATTTCCGAAAGATTTTGACACGCTGAATCCAAGTCTGGCCTCGGAAATGAGAGCTCTATCAGCTCTGGTTTTTGAGATATACTAACCTAAAAGTGCAAATAACACGGTTTTTGGCTATATGTGAGGTTATTTTACACTGCGAAAAAAATTTGTTTTTCCAAAACTGGTTGGTGTATCTGAAAGTATTACTCTTGCCCTTCAAAACCCATTTTAAATTATGTCGATATCTTTTTTAATCACCGAAATATCATAAATTTTAATTTGCTATGCATCCTGCCATACTAGAAATAATGTAGATTTGCATGTAGGCCTATGTAATAAATTTCAAGTTACGATATTTTGAAGAAAGAAAATAGATAGTGACATATTTTAAAAAGAGTTTTGAAGAGTAAGAGTAATAATTTTAGATACCATAACCAGTTTTGGGAAAAAAAATTTATTTGCGATGTAAAATAACCTCAAATATAGACAAAAATCGCGTTTTTTTTTTGCACTTTTAGGTTAGGATATCTCGAAAACTAGAGCTGATAGAGCTCTCATTTCCGAGGCCAGACTTGGATTCAGTGCATCGAAAATCTTCGAAAATATATAGTCTGGTTTCTGGGTCTGAATGTTGTTTAAATTTTGTCGGCCTGTGTTATTCATGGTCCACTTTTCTAATCTCACTAACGTTTTGCTCAGTGCTTGTCTTTTGAGGTACGCGAGAACTTTTCGTCCGTAAAGGCCATCCTAATTCTATGAAAATAAAAATATTTGGTCAAGTTGACGATCGATTTCATAACATCGCTGAGTAGGTGACAAATTGTACAGGCACACAAAAAAAAAGTCGTGACCTAGAAGGTAGACCCCACTATTCTTACATTTTCGAGGTCACTGATGAAGCAACTCTTACTCTAGTCAGGGTACTATTGCGCTGCCGGCCTGTAGAACATAGCTGGAAAAATGGCCTAACGGGGATTTTTTGTTTTTGAATTACTTTATACGAGTAGCTCAATCTATCGTTATCGATATGATTGTCATCATTCTGAGGAAGAGGTTATGCATCTATTTCATTCAGAATACTCTCAATGTACGTATAATCGAAAAAGTGAGTGTTTACCAATAACTCTTTGAAAAGTAAGCTATTCTCCGCGTACGAACTTTCAAATCCTGAAAACATACCTCGAACGAATTCATTGCATAGTCTTACTGCTTTGCTGGAATTCTGGCATATTTCGATATGTTTACTAGACAGATTTAAAAATAATAAGTGTATAATCAGCGCTTTCGAGTTATACAAAAAAAAAAAACTTTAAATTTACTGAGAATTGCATATATATATTTTATGACTTTCTTTTATTATTTATCACTTACATTAAAACATTTTAAAACTCGCTCTGATAAAATCAAAACAAAAGCGTAGGTAAGTGGACTTTTTTTCTTCTAAACTCAATACTTTTTTGCTAGTTTACCTAAAATTAAATAAATTCTTGGCTTAGGTTTTTCAAATATAAAAAAAATAAATAAATAGAAAAATTTTTAATTGGCCAACACCTTATGTACAAATTATATGAATTCCATTTTTATTTAGGATATCTTCTTTTTTTCTTTTCTTTTTCATTCTGCGAAATAACCTACCAAGGGTTTAGTTAAAATTCTGCTAAATTTAAAATTTTTTTTTAGTATTTTAAATAATGCAGACTGAAAAATCTTTTTTAAGACTCATTTATACGTACTTTTTTGAAAATTTTGAATGCCAATAATTAGCGCTTGAAATGCATATAACTAACTAATATACAACTTCTTATATCGTATATATATTATAAACATTTTAATAATTTAACTACATCAATACTAACTACTTACATTCATGCTGTTTTAATAACATACAACTTTTTTTATGAATATCGGCTTTTTCAAACTTTTATAACTTTTGTAAAATATTTATAGAAAAAAATATATATGAAACAATTGAAACATTTTATATTCTCCCAATTTTTACAAAAACTGCTTTTAGAATTTTTATCAAAAATCGTGTTAACATTTAGTATAGTTTTAAATAAAAATTTAACAACACCCCTTAAAAATTGTTTATATTTTCATTTATAGCATACTCTTACATACCTACGTAAATTTAGTATTCAATGTTATCATTTCATAATTTCTATAAAAAAAAAATAAAATTGTTTGCAGAAAATTTGGTTTAAATATTTTTGAAAAAATCTTTTTTAAAAAATAACGCAAACAAATTAAAGCCTTTTTGAATTTTGTGCTGAGGTTTTGAGCTGGGTGTAAAGTAAAGTACTCATATATACATCTGCTTTTCATAAAAATCTATTATATATATATACATATATATGTTTTATTTTGAATGAATAAACAAGGATAACGCTGTTCAGGACCTTTAAAATAACAAAAACACACTGTATACAAAGTTAATTTTTATATTTTATTTTTTTTTATTATTATTTATTTTTTATTTTTTTTTTTTTTCATTTTAATAAATATATACCAAAAGCCAAACAAAACCAACCGTACGAAATCGAAGCTCTAAGACGTGCAGTAAATGTGTTCTTTATATATATATATACTTATTATGTTATTTTGTGGTATTAAAAAATACCTTATGTTTATATGAATATATCGTAATTACAAAATATTCGTTAAATGCATAAGAATTAATTTGGTTATCGTAATTAGTTTATGTGTTAATTTTTGTTGTTTCCAAAATATTGCAAAAAAAAAAAAGAAAACATTTAAAAATTTATTATATTTATTTTGTAATTAGTGTTTTTTTTTTTTTTTTTTTTGATATAAAATTGTAGTTTCATATTGAGTTATATTATATTACTCGTAAAGGAAAGGGGTTCTAGTTGCATATAACCTGCAACTTGAATTATGCTGCTCTAAAAAAAAACAAATCCAATGTTATTCAACTTTTTCAATATTTTTCAAGTTTTGCAAAATTTTCTCGTCTTTTTCAATACTTTTCGAAATTTTTCAATATTTTTTGACCTACTCAACATGTTGTCAACTTATGCAATATATTCGACTTTTTTATTTTTCGACTTTTTGAACAGTTTTTGGCTTTTCCAACTTCTACTATATATATTATATATAAGAGGGAGGATCCATAAGTACGTGTCTTTACAAACTTCTCTCTAAGTTCCATGAATTGGAACACTGCTTCCGTCAAATACCATCTTTTTATAGACTACTGTCAAATTTTGAATCACTTTCGTCATTAAAATTATGTACGTTTAACAGACGTTCAAAGCATACAACCTCGTGGATTTTGTAAAAATAGAAAAAAATAAATTTCGAGTGCTCATAAAACATTATTTTTTGCGAAAAAAAATCGTCACTCGAACCAAGGAAAAGCTTGATAAGTATTATGGACAGGAGCGTCACTTCACCAAAACCTTGGGGGGGGGCAAGAATTATAATTCCACCACTATTAGATGGTTTTATTAAATTTTTGTATTGAATAATACCTAGTATCAGATCCTTGGGGGGGAGGCCAATGGGCTCTCCAGCCCTACCGAATTGACGCCACTGATTATGGGGAGTCTGCACCATCAACTTTTATGGTAAAAAAGTAGCTCACTGTGTTTCGTTATGGTCACACAAGCACTAGTGACGCTGAACGTTCTGGACGGCCAATCGAGGTCAACACACACGAAAATGTCGAAAAAATTCACGATATGGTGTTGGCCGATCAAAGAATGAAATTGTTCATGATATAGGCATTTCATATGGCACTGTATTTTCGTTTTTAAATTATCAGTTGGGTTTTAGAAGCTATACGCAATATGGGATTGCTCTCAATTGACCATAAACGCAATCATGAGACGTGTGTAGTCTCAATAGTAAAATTTCATGAATTGGGATACGAATCGGTACCTCATCCGCCATATTCTTTGAACTTATCCCCCAGTAACTGTGGAGAGAGATTTAGCTCTAACGACGAAATTATCGCTCAAACAAATGCATATTTTGAGGACCTCGAGAAATTCTATTATTTGGAATTTGAGCTAAAAAGAGACTGACTATGTTGAAAAATAATAACTTTTTTGATAAACAACTATGTATTCATTCAAAAGAGTCGGGGTTATTGATTCACCCTAGTACCAACTGAAAAGAAGTACAAAAAAATTTCACAAAATGTCGGACATTTTTTCTACTAATTACTTATTGAATTGTACGAAGAAGCAGAAAGCTACATAGTTATAAAGAAGTACTTTGAAGTACATTTGCCTATGGTTCGATGTGGGCAATACAATGGGCCAAAAAGAACTTGAGTGTACTAACATAGCGAACATCAGAAATTACGACGCGAGTGACTTGAAAAATATGTGAAAAGTTTGAAGATATAAGAATGTATAGATTTGAAGAATCGTTAACAGGCTAACAGATAAAAAAGTATATCATTTAATACCAATGATATGTAGTTAATTTGAAAAATATTTTTCGAACAGTAAGTCGGAAACTAAAGTCGAATACAGAATTTCCTAAAATGTGACAAAATATCATTTGATGTTATTTTGCATGAAAATGTCTTCTTTGGTGCTAAAGTATTATTCGATAGACCGTTAAAAATATTTTTTATAACATTTGTACAACAAAGCCATCAAATAGAGAAAGGGTATTCCTCTAAATGCGTAGATGCCTTAAAAACTGTGTAAACTAAGAACATTTGCGAGCCTCGAAAAGAATTTGTATAATGAGGAAGCAGCCTCGAAAACTTCGAAAATGAATCAGTGTTGCCGTTTGTCAATTTGAAATTTGCACATAAATCTAACATTACGACTTTTAAATATGTACATTAAAAGAATTTCTGTTTGTGTTCCTACATATTTGTGTTTTTTTTTTATTTATTTACCTTATTCTACCTATTTCGGATACATTTTCTCTTTTGATATGATACATTTTTCTTCATAGCTGCGGCAACATAGATCAAACTGTCAAATTGCCATTGCTCGTTCGTTTGCACGTTTACATAGATAGTGGTATTCCCGTAAGCAAACTCGAAAACTTTCACGTCTTACATGCTTTTCGAGTTTTCGCGTTCAGAGGAAATACCCTTAGAGACTTAACGAAAACATCAGCAACATATTTATGCAATTCACAGTTCATTGTAAATTGGGCTAGTGAATTTACAATGTTGTAATTTTACAATATTTTACGAGGTTGTAACTGGTGTTGTTATTGTTTCCCATATAAATGCTAATTACAACTAGTCGATAAATTTGAACATGCCTTTAAGCATGTTTTTTGAAAGTTATATTCGTTTTCAATTTTGGTGAGAGAATCGTATTGGAAAAGAGAGTAAAAAAACAAAAATTTGTTAACAATAAATTTTTGATATTTTGGTGAGAGATTCGTATGGGAAAAGAGAGTGACAAAAACATAATTTGTAAACAATACATTTTTGAGCTCACAGTTGCATCATTTGACACATTGTAATTTTGTCACGTTACAAATTTAATATGAACTGTGAATTCCAGAATTGTTTTACTTTTTGGAAACAGTTATGAATCGCTTTCAATACAAGGTTCAGTAAAACCTTAAATCATATATGTCAACGAAATTTTAGAGAAAAGTATAAATTAAGTGTAATCTAGTGAGAACAAATCAGTTCGTGAATTGATTGAAATTTATAGAAAAATACTTTTGATACACCGATTTTTTGCTTTTTTGATATAAGAAAAAATATCAAGCGATATTATGATTTGTTATGCCAATAAAGCTTTAAACAAGTATACATATATATCTTTTTATGACCTTAGGCAAAAAGTACTTTAAAAAATTCATTTTTATTTGAATTATATTTATTGTTTGCAGGATTACATTTCAGAAATGTCCTCTGTTCAAATTTGTGATGAGCGAAATCTGTATTGGGCTTCGGTTTGCGCATTTTGTAAGGCGAAGACCACTACTATGATTGCAAGATCAAGACTGTAAGTGCGGAAGAACAAGGTCAAGACTAAGACTAAATTTGCTAGACCAAGGACTAATAACAAGAATGAAGAAAAAAATTAAAAAATTAATATCTTTTCGGAGAATTTATTTTATTCACATGTGTTTTGAATTATTTATTATATTATTTAAAATTTGTTTAATTTAATTTTTTATATTGTTTTCATACAACTCATATACTTAGCAAAACAAAAGAATTAATTTTTTTTTTTTCATTTAAACTTCTTTTTTACCAACTTTCTATTATGGAAACTTTTTTTAATTATTCGATCAATTTTGTTTATTAACAATAAAATCTTTGATTAAAAAATTTTTAATTATTTTTAATTATACTTATTTTCATTTGACATTAAATTTTAAAAAACAATTTATATTACAAGAAAATATTTTATATTTTAATTTCAAAACAAGACCAAGACTTACTCTGCACGGCCAAGACTGACATGGTCTTGACCTTGGTCTTGTGCGTTCGTTCATCACTTAACTCAAATGTTTTAGTGTATGCCCACAAATATTTTACACGTGTATTCCAATTACGTATCGTATTCGATGTGTAAACCAAATAGTAGACTGATTGTATTGTAAACGTATTTATCAACAATGTTGTAGACTATAATTGTTCGATTATAAAAATCGTTTATATCTGAAGCACAACTAACAATGATATCTTATTTCTTTCTTTATTCCTATATATCTTTTTTTCATTTTATATAATTGCAAACTTAGGAAAAGCTTGGCGATATCTGCTTCTCTCTGCGTTACGTACCAACGGCTGGCAAGCTTACTGTCGTTATCTTGGAGGCTAAGAACTTGAAGAAGATGGACGTTGGCGGATTGTCTGGTAAAAAATTTGTAACCAATGCGAGACAAAATTTTCGACAATACAAAAAAATGCTTTTTTATGTATTTTGCTTAAAATTAAAGTTTTATAATTTTTTATTAGTGTATCTAATGCGAAAAAAAAGAAAAGAATTATAAAACTTTTATAGCTGCTATACCAAAAATATTGTCACAATTTTGTCTCGTTTTTTGATGTCTGTATGTGCATATTATTGTGTTATATGTCGTACGGGTATAAAAAGTGTTATTAGTGTTTTTTTGGGTTAAATTAAATGTTTTAAAGCTTTATTAAACTTTATTTTAAAATTTATTTTTTTTTTAAATTCTTTTCAACTGAGGTAAACCAATTTTAAGTGCACCTTTTTAAGCTATGGTTAAAACAAATGCGTATGATAACTACAAATGTCATACTGAATGTCACTTTGACATTTGATATAACTGACATTTCAATTTTACAGCTCTATTGAAGAGTGATAACAATGTTTTGCTATTTTAACTTTTTTTAAAAAACAAATTTTTCAACTTCAAATAGTAAGCTATTTTATCTCTAACAATTAAATGAATGCTTTTATATTTTGAATATTCAACATCAACGTACATCTCTGATATTTTCATATGGCAACACTTTTTAATATTTGCTACAAATAAACATGCATTATTTTTAGTGTTTTGCTACTAATAACATATCTACTACTATTTTTGCTACACTTAAAAGCTATGCCTGCCTGAGTGCAAAAAATACTTAGAAAAACAATTAACTGATATCTTAAGAGCATTTTTTAAAATTTTATTTATTTATATTTTTGTTTTCCTAAAAAAATCTTTTTTTTTTTTGAAACTTTTTATTTAGTTACATTGTTTTAAATAAAAGCTCTTAAAGCTACTGCTATGCCAAAAAAAAAACTTTTTTAATATATATTTTTTAAGACTCTTGTTGCCTATGAAAATATCAACCAAAGCTCTTCTAAGCTTTTACAAACAAAACTTTTAAATGATATAATTCCAATAAAAAATTTTTTGAATTTTAATTTTTTTTCACAATTATTTCATGTTTTGTTTTTTTTTTTTTGTTTTTTTTCGTAAAACTTTGTAGAGTTGAAATATATATATAAAATTAAATTTTGTGTGGTGTTACTTATTAAAAAACAAAAAAAGCAACTTATTAAAAAAAAAACTTTAAGAATTCAACTTATCCGGCAAATTTTTTAAATAGACAAGAGAACTCTTTTGTTGATGTGTCTTGGACACTGAGATAAGATTGCTTCTCTGCTCAATTGTTGCTGATTTTACACTCCTCCGATAAAAAATTCTATTAGAATTAACTGCCGAAGATTTAGTATCAGAACAGTACTCTATGAATGATTCATCTGATTTGATGTGACTTAAAATTGTAAAATTCTGCTGACCATCACTTTAGATGTGACTGAATATACCCATTATACGCCTGTAGTTCTGACATATTGATGTCACCTATCTTTGAAATTTTACAAAGGTTTCTATGTGCCAATCTTCTGGTATTTCTTCTTCTTCCCAAATTTGGATAAGGATAGGGTACAGAAGTGAGATGCTGTGGTCTTCTCTAATGGAAAGACGTATAACGGATGCTAACGGATGAAAATATTCTTTCCGATTGATTAGCTGGTCATCTGTAGTAGCGAAGTAGAGAATAGTAGGACTCCCGTTTATGTTTTTGATTGTCTGATCTTGTCTGAAGTTATTACGTGCCACCGTGCATAGATTTAGCTGAGGTTTAGCTGCAAAGTCGTTTCACATTTCACATTTCTCCAATTTTATCAAGAATTCTAATCTTGCTCTTTTGTTCGCGTTTGAATTCTTGCACGTTTTTCAGCTCTTCTTTATTCCACGATATCCCAGATAGCAACAATCATTCATAGTCATTTGATTGACTCCTTAGGGTTAGTGTCGCTGAGTCTTTTTACTTCGTCGTTGAAGTTTCCTCAGGACAGTGATCCTTTAGCTTATGTGTAAAGGATGAAAGTGAAAGTTGTTGCGTGAGTCTGTTCCAATCCATCTCTCACCATCCCTGCCCCCACGAAATTTGGTAGATTAAATTATTCTGCAAAAATTCCAAAACTAATTTCTGCATATATGTATGTATGTACCTCTGCTATGTATATAAATATAAGTCTACCTATCCAATATACTTATGTACATATGTATGTATATCGGTCAAAGTTTAAATAACTCAGTCAGTGGTATCTAAATAACTTACTAATTTTTCTGGGAGGTAAATATCATATAAGACTGACCAATTCTTCTGGGTGAGGTACGGCGTGCCCTGGGGAGGATTTAGTCTCTTAGCCTTTCTCTAGTAATGATACAGACAGTATTTTTAAGTCGATAGAAACGAAAGGCTTATGCTTGACGCTAAAGTTTCGAATAAATATATGTATGACTGCGAGGTTCCGTGACAATTTGGCGAAAGTTGAGTATTGGTTTCATATAACTTTTGACAAAATAACTTACGTTGTATAACAAGGGTGATCGTTTCTAACCTTATATTGTACACTAGTTAGCTTGATCAAGTATTTTATTTTAAAGCCGTCAATATTAAAGGATAACAAATAAAGTTGAGAGTGTTTGAATATGTTTTCTTACTAAGTAATTACCACACAAGTAAAAGTTGTTTAATTTATGATTTCATTTTTGATTTGTGTTCTACATATAAAGAAAATTATATGATTATCACATATGCTGAGATATATATATATATATCTATTAATTTATGTTCAATGGTTAAAATTACGAAATTTTCCGTTTAGTTGTCGTTTTTAGATTTTATTAGTTAATTATGTTAAAAAAAATTAAAAACTTTTTTCAAAATATCGTAAAAAAAAATCAAAACTAATCTGATAAAGTAAACAAAAAATCGAGTATTATTTTTTTTTTCTATTTTATAGATCCATATGTGAAAATTGCTATCATGCAAAATGGAAAACGTTTGAAAAAGAAGAAGACAAGTATCAAAAAATGCACCCTCAACCCTTACTACAATGAGTCGTTCTCATTTGAAGTACCATTTGAACAAATACAAGTATGCGAGAATGTATTATACTATCCTATTAACTTCTACTACTACCACCTACTACTACTACTACTACTACTTACTACTACTACTACTACTACTACTACTACTACTAGCTATACTACCAATATTACTACTATTACTGCCTATATACTAATGCCACCACTACTGTCTTACTCTACTATTAAATTTTATAAAATACCAAAGAAAATATACTCCTACCACAGAACCCCTTATTTCAAGCATTTATTTTGTATAAAGTAAACAAATTAATAACTTTTTCTGTATCTAAATAAACTTTACTACTACCAATATACTACAACTACTACTATACAAATACCAAAAATATACTTTGAAGCCATATACTTCAATTACTTTTAATTCAAAAAAAAAAAAAAAGCCTGATACATTGCAAAGACTCTTTTATTTATTTTTTTTATACAAAACCAAATGTTTGATGTTCGATGTTGTTGTGTTAAATTTAAAAATATTTAAATTAAACTTTAAATGTTTTTTTTTTTGTTTTGTTTTAATTGCTTTTTTGGAGTCAGTTTAATTTAAGTTACAATACATATGTTTTTTTTTTAATTTTTATTTATTTTAAAGCCTTTTCTTTATAAAAAACAAATATATACATACATATATGCTTTTTAACTCTGGCTCCATTTATATTGTACTTTTTTTTAATATTTCATTTGATGTACTTTAAAAAGTTTATGTCGTGTGTTTTATGCCAAACATAAAATTTTTACTTAAAAATTGATTTTTTTTTGCAAAATTATCTTGATATTGTACAGCTGTTGGCTGTGTATAAAAATATTATAAATTATTTTGAAATTACGTTAAACGTGTAACGAATAAGGCTTTGTTGTAATTAGCATACGAGTAGATAACTCAAATACCTGGATTTTGCAGCTTCGCGCATGCGCGCCATAACTGAGTTATTCGATTTTCACATCAAATAGTTTATTTTGAAAATGTTTCAGAAGATTCAGTGGAGGCTCGATGATCTCGCTGTTTCTAAAGTTCAGCGCATACATGCAACTAAATAGTTGGACGACTGAGTGCCACAAAAACTTACTTACTGTAGCTTACTTTGAAAGTTACCAGGTGGAATTCAATCTTAAAACTATTTTATTGCATGTGTGTATGTGCAGGCTCTATATATTATTACGTTTATCTCAAAAATTTTTTGACTCTTTGAAATCAACTTGCTGAGCAGAAAAAAAATGGATCCCTTTTTTTTAGACCAACATGGTGTCACACATTTATAATTTGTACTTAATACTCGTATTAATACAACTACTCTTATATCTGTATTAAATTTTACATATTTCCGCTCTCTTTTTTGCATTAACAAACATCTAGTAACTGAATAAAAAGTAATATCGGATATCACCTTCTATCCATTATGGCACTCATCTCTAAGCAGTAACAATTCTCGCATTTATTACGAAGGCAATTCAAATATTTCTTTATTTCGTGTCAATCGGTGTGACACCTGCTATCGACGCCACTGTCCACTCTCGGACCCAAATCATGTTTTTTTTAAATTTTACAGAGGGAAAAGACTTTAAAGCTCCAAAAAAAAAAATAATTAATTTCCAAAATTTCTTAGTGGGTCAGTTAGGAGAGGTTACGACGTTAATAGTAATGGCGAGAAATTCCCCAAATGTCATTTCCAGAGTTGCCAAGTGACCGAGAATTGCCAAGCTCGCAATTTCATGTCAAAGCCGGGAGCCCGGTAGGATTCCAAAACTTCCAGAAGTAACCTTGAATTGGACGATTTTCGTCACATGGACTTCAAAGTTTTGTTGAAGGAGCAAAAACAAAAAAATTATCAAGTTTTCCCACACGAAAATTTAGACTTACTATTTATTTATTTTTGTATTGGCAACCCTGATCATTTCCATCAATATTTCTTGAACAATTTCCGTCAAAGATTCTCAAATGGCAACACATCCAAAGAGTTTTCTAAGCCATAAAGCCCCTGCTTTGAAATTATTTATTTCTAATAAGAATGCCTGATTAACTATTATAATTACTGCGATAATTATCTGTGTTTAAAGTCCTATTTATAACGCTCCCAGGACCATCGTATGTGGTGTCAACAGCTTTGAATTATGTACCTGGAAAATTTTGTAAGCTCCACTGAAAGTTCCGCATTATTTTTTGTTTTATCAAAATTCAATTAATAATGGTGCCAACTTCCTTAAGCCGATGCCTCCTTAAGCTTTAGCTGTTTTTCTTAATATAACGTAATGATTTCAAAAGAATTTAATTATATACACAGTAGAATGCCTTACAGCTTTGTTCTAAAAAATATCGTTAACGGCTGACTTATACAATTATACTGACATTTAAATTAAATTTTCTTTTAATTTTTTACAATAATTTAACTTTATTTTGTATTGATCAAACATAAGATTACCACACAACCTCAACCATGAGTGTTTTAGCTTTCAAACTTACTCCTTCTACATTTAAATACATTGATTTGTAGATACACTCTACACTGTTAAGGACAAGTAAGATATTTAGCCAAACTCAAGCAATAAATGCTGAACAAAATGCAATGCTAAACGCTACACAACAATTAAATATTTAGTACACTGAAAATAAAAAAAGCGCAAACCAACAATTGCTCGTCTCTTTAATTTTGAATATAAAATCAAAAATGAATTGGCGAGTGCGCGCAAGCACAAACAACCACCCATCCACCCACTAAATACAATAATAACAAGAAAAAGGATCTTAATAAAAACTAAAAAAATAAAATTCTTCTACTTTAAAACTTCTGCTTACATTCTTATTTTTCACACAAAAAAAAAATACAAAATTTCGCAACTGAAATCTAAGAGAAAAGAAAAAATGTGAAAAAAAAATTAATCACAACGGCGTCAATTTTGTGCCCTTTGACATGGGTTCATTATTTTGACACTGTCTTCTGATTTGATACTAACTCGTACAACAACTACATCAACTACAACAACTAATACTACTATTACTACCATAACATGAAAAATGCAACACTGTATAAATCATACATATATATATAGTAGCTATGAAATTTTTCCTTATTTTATGTAAGGAAATCTATGAAAACTGCAAATATGTGTGTGTTTTTTATACACAACGCAACGTTGTACCAAAACAACTACAAAAATTTGTTTTCAACAAAATGAAATGTAAAAAAACATAACCTAAAAAGATCCTTTTTTAACATAACCGCCATAAGAAGTAGTCAAAATTTTACAAAAATTTTATTTAGTTTAAAGCTAAAATCCACCCAAAGCTCTCAAAAATCTCTAAAAAAATATATATAGCGTTGAAATTATACAACATTATCTACCACCAAAACAACAACAACAAAAAAACCCACCAAAAATGCGAATTTACAAAATATGGGATTGAATATTATACATTTTCGTTTACCAGTATTTAATGAACATTATTCTTTGCTAACTAGTTCCGATAAAACAAAGAAAGCCAAATAAAGAAATTGTTCATTATATATCATGCTCAATTTCGTCTCCACCATTTCATTTCAATTGTATAACTCACCACACTAAAACTAACCACCCACTACCACCACCACCACCACCACCACCACAACCGTCACAACTACCACAAACACACAGTTCGCTAAAACAGTCCAAGAAACTTTAATTAGAAAAATAAAAGAAAAATCTCTGGATGCACCCTATTAGCTAGCGATTGCACTCTATTTCAATGAAACCAATGCTTTTAAGTATTAAAATATACTATTTTATGTTGCATTTAATTTGACAGCACTGCAATTTAACACACACACACACGTACACCAACGCACACATTTCATTTTTAATGATAAAAATGAGAGATGATGGCAATGATGCTTATATACAGTATGTTCCCAATGTGCACAAAAACGGATACGGATCCGTTTCAAACCCGTTACGGATCCGTCAGCGCGGATTTCATTTTCTTATGCTTTGACAGATCAGTCTCCAACTCGAAACGTAGTTCATATAAGGATTCGTTACGGACTCGTTTTCTTTTAAAAAAAACGGATCCGTTACGGACTTGTTTTTTTATAATATAAAACATATCCGTTACGGCCTCGATGTTTATATAAAATGGATCCGTTGCGGACTCGTTTTTTTTCTGCTTTGACGGATCCGTTTTGAATTCGAATCGAACTCGCTTCTTCGTATATTTTATCCGAAACGGATTCTGTTTCTGATCCGTCTCGAACTCGTTTTCGTTTGCAATTCCTTTCGAAAACGCTGTTCGCTTTTTCGAATCCGTCTCGAACTCGGAACGGACTTCATATACGGTTGCGTTACGGAGTCGTTTTTTTTTTAAATAAAAAAGATCCGTTACGGACTCGCAGGCTTGGGTCCGGTTTAATGTTTAAATTGAGAAGCAAAATTTTAAGGAAGTTAGAAGTTGTTGCCTAAAGTCAGCAGTCTGTCGGTGAGATTTAGTTAGAGTTAGAGAAAATTATGTATGTTGGAGAACATAATTGAACAAATTTAGCTTTGTTAGTAGATCTCTACTTGGAAAACTCCACAATAATCAGAATGACTTTGAGATTCTCTGACATAGTCAGTAGTAATCATAAGATCGTGTTGAATCATTTATACCATAATAGTCACATATCCTTTAACTAATGGCTTCACTTAACCGGAGAGTCACTTTTGTTGTATGGCTTCACAGCTACGAAAACAATTTCTTCAAACAACTAGCCTTTGCAGTGTTCTCTTTGTATGTTACAATATTTAGTCGTTAAGTTCAGTTCCGATTAAGTGTCGATCAATGTGAATCAACCTCAGACTGTTCCAAGTTTCAGTGTTTCAATACACTAGTGCAGCGGTGGGCATGGAAATCTAGCAAAAGGGCGTAACAACAAATTCAAGCAACATATAACGAAATTTTGAATTTTTTTTGCATTAATTTCCAAATTCGCCAACAGCACAAAAAAAACCAAATTGCACTACAAACAAAAACAATTGCTACATTCATCGGGACACAATGCGGCACCGTCGCTAGTACCTATGTGTGTTGTTTTTGTTTTCATTTGAACTCAAGTCAATGATGTGCGTGCTTAGCTTGTACGGCGAACAACGGTTCGGGACATGAGGGCGGAAAGTGCCACTACGTGCCCATCGCTGCACTAGTGAATAGAATAATTACATATACAATTTTGCCAACATCTCTCTCTCTCTCTCTCTTACTTTCATTGCACAACATTTATATTTGCATGTCATAATTTTATATTCACCAAGCTTAGTTAATATCATTGCAAGAAATTAAAATTCACCCGAAATCAATAACCTGAAAATGCCCTTAATGTAGCGTCAGTTTCGCTTAAAATTTCAGTACAAATGCCAAAAGTAGCAGACTAGTGCATAATTAGAGTTCATATTGGAGAGTTCAATTGGTTAAACATTTGTAAAGAGAAGAAAAAGAGTTTTTTTCATAATTACTATGTGAAAGATTTCAACTAAAAAATTTTCGGATATAGTAAAGTTACAAAACAAAAAAAGTTTAACAGTATACGTACGTAAGTAGATATACATATGTAGTTATCCGTGTATGTTGAATAAAAGTTATAAAATCAGTTCAACTTTCTTAAGATATGATGTCCTGCCATTCATATAATGTTATTACTACCTACCCAAAACGTTGCTCAGAACTCGGAACTACTTATACAGAGCAATACGCCAATTTATAGTCCTAAACACTCATTCATTTTTTAACCCGATGTACATATATCGGTTATGGTATCAGGCGTTTGCACAGCATATTTATGTTACACTTAACAAGGAGCAGTGGGAAAGCTATAAATGAAACTCCAGTCGTCAGGTAAGCCTGATTTCGCCTATTGAATTTAGAGTGATGATTTTATTCATGCACCCTATGAAAACATAACCACTTGCCTTGAAGAGTTGCCTTGTTCTGTAGTTCCTCTACAGGCAGATTTGCCTCTTGTAAACTAGGTGGTTGAACTTCCAGGTTGACTGAAGTTGGTGTTGCTTATTCTATCAATTAGTTCATTGCAAATGTTTCATACTGGAAATACTGTCGTTTACCGTGTCCAAATTTGTTATGTTGCAAAATTCCGACAGTTTTGCGTTCACGATCCTATTCAATGTTTTCGATCCGGGATTTCTAACGCAGCCGTTTTTCCTACACAGTTTGTACATATTTTCTTTTCATCTCAAAAACCAAAGCACTCCAGTATTAATTTGACTTCTCCTTTTACCCACCGTCACTTATTGTCACAAAATTCTTATTTCCAATAAAAGGGATCAATATATTTTAAGAACTGACAAAACTGATTCTGATAACATAAAGTATGCTTAAATTTGAATTGCAGCACTATTTCCGAAAATTTTGAAAAACATTACTAAACCAATATATTTTTGACGTAATTCGTAATACGCCTGTAATAATTTCAGCGAAAAAAAAGTGCGTTACAAAAAAGGATCTTTAGTGTATTAAAATAATAATTACTGTCTACAACAAAGTTATAAGTCAAGGTAGCTTGAGGGTTTCATTTAGTGGCCAATTTTTCAGAACAGTTTTCTGTTAACTTCTTTTATTTTTTTTTTTATTATAATAATATATTTTTTTTTTTTTGATATTTAAAAACGCCAATTGAACTTTTCAAAAATTTAATATTATGTAATTATAGTATTTAGTTCGTATTGATTTATTTTAAGAAATGTAAATATATTAAATTATTTTTAAGAGCAAGATCCCGCACTGAATACCCTGTTATCTATCGCAAATTAATATATTTCGATATTAAGCTTTACTAATTTAGTGACCTGCAAAAAAATTTAATTTTTTTCTACTGCAGACTATGACTAAAATTATGAAACAAAAAAAAATTTAAAGTAAAACATCAATATATGAACTAAAATTGTATAGTTTCTTCTTCTTGAACAAACAGTCCAAAAAACCCACCACCAACCAACTTAAACTGAAAATGGCTTCATACTTTTGAAGCAACATTAAAATTAATTTATTCTACTAATATATATATTTTTTATTTTCCTTTTTCCCACTTAATCATATAATCTTTCGCAAAAAAAAAATAAAACCCCATTTAGAAAATCTGTCTTGTTGTTACCGTCGTGGACTACGATCGTATTGGTACATCTGAACCAATTGGACGATGCATTCTGGGTTGTATGGGTACTGGCACCGAATTACGACATTGGTCGGATATGTTGGCTTCACCGCGACGACCTATTGCACAGTGGCACACCTTGAAGGATCCCGAAGAAACCGATGAAATTCTTAAGAATATGAAATAAGTTGTCATCGTAGGCATTTAAGAAAGGAGTACTATAGTAGGAAGTAAAAATTGATTGATATGTTGCAAAAATATAATGAAGGACGCTATTTAATTACAATGCAATAAAGAGAGAAACTCGGCAGTCAAATGTTCATATGGTAAGTTAGTTCAAAATGAAAATAAAAAACTTAAAGTATATTCCAACCAATTTAGTCTTGCAACAAATCAATCAATATGCTGAAATAACCAAATCCATATAACAAAAAGTAAAAAAAAGATACCGTCAACAATAGCAAACAAATAAGCAGTTAAAAGCAGAAGTTCTTACAACATCATCAATCTTTTTTGGATTGCTTAAGAGTGTTACCGGTCTTCGGTTAGCCAAAAACAACAGAACTGTGAAGAGAAAAACCAAAATAAAAAACTTCTTAAAATGCAGTATAATATTAAATTATATAAATTTCCATAAAAAAAACATGCATTCCAAATAATGAACTTATGTGTTTTAAACGATAAAATTTGAGCGAAATTATTTATTTCTGCGTAAAATCTTTCAATAATGATAATGTGAAAATAATAAAAATAATTTAAATTTTTTTATTGGCGCTTATTTAAAATTAAATGTGAAAAAATTTTATTCGAATAGTGCTGCAGAAAATTAACATTTATTCTAACGATATTTCGTAAAATATGTATGTATATGCGTAAAGAATTATCATGGGTATTCGAGTAACAGCTTAAGTGTGCGTTAAAAAGTTAAGCATGATGCAGTCAAAGCCGATGGAAACATTACGGAAGGAGATTTTTTAGCGTGATTGAACTTAAATATTGAAATATTAAGTTAATTAAGTTTTAATACTATTTTTAAAATTATTTAAAAGATTATTTTTTGACATTTATTTTGTAAAAATACTTCGCTATCACCATTTAATTTTGAATCACTTTTTCAAGCAACTAGTGACTTCAGATATTTTTACCAAGAAATAATCCAGCGGTGGCATTTCAAATGATCATAACGATCAATTCATGTCACAATTTCAAAAAATCACGTGAATTTCAAATAAACCCTATATTAAAATTTTTATGAATTACGTTAACTTCCGCTTTTTAAATACATAGCTGCGGTATAAAGACCTCAACCCAACCCATTGAAGTATACAACTGACAACGACGGAAGTGACGGAATAAGGCGATCTAATGAATACGTCAGCAACGCATTCAAAGTCAAACGATAAATCAACAAATAGCTTTTTCAAAACTAATTTTCGTAATTCCTCCTGAACTGAGAAAATAATTTGTTTGAATATAACAAGTGTATATTTGATATGGAGCAATTAAATATTTGGTTGAGTCAAATATAAAATTTTTTAACGAGCTGTCAGTTGTACATATACTTTGACGCAACAGAATTGACCAACTTTATGGGCCTCTTTATGTATCACAATTCGTCTCGATTCGTCTCTAATTTTCAAGCCTGAAAATATGCGACTGTATTTGACTTAAATGAAAACAAACAAATCTGGCCTATGCTTAATGAATAGTTAATCACAAATATAAGAATTATACTAGCATACTTTAAGGCTTGGAAATTAGAGACGAAACCAGACGAATCGTGATACATAAAGAGGCCCTATGAGTTGAAGCCTTAAGTCTACCGATGATCTAATTAATGCTTCTGTACATTGCAACTGTACCGAAACAATTGGCGACTTATGCATTTAACCCCTTTGCAGTTGCTCGAATACCACTATTATCGTTTAAAGTCATATTTGTATCATTTATATTTTTAATTGTCAAAATATTTAGCATGCTGCTACAAAATTGTAAAACTGTTTGCCGTTTTTATTCCAACTATTTATTATTGTATATTGATTAAAACCGAAAATAAATAATAAAATATTTATGAAATATAGGAGAATAGTTAAAAAGAACAAAAAATATATGTTCTTATTCTCTCTAAAGCTAAATAAAAAATTAAAGTTATTATATTAAGTAAAAAAATAACAAAAATATTTTTAAAAAAAAAATTTTACTTAAGCTGAAAAAATAATTTGAACAAGGTTTACAGAATAAATTTATATACATACATACATAATAAAACAAATCTCTATAGAAGATCCTTTAAAAATGTTACACATTTATTGATTATGAACTATGAACAAATTTAGCAGTAAAATATGATTACCAAAAATACTTGCAAAACACAAAAATTACATTAAATTTAAATACCAAAATTATTAGAAAATTTTAAAATGTTATGTAAATTATTTATTATTGATGAATAATATTGAAACTGTATAATTAAAATTAATAACTATTATGTAATATTATATAATTCAAAAAGACACAAAATAAAAGCAAATATTTCAACAAAGTTAAACTTTACAAGTGATTTAAATACAAATATCATCAGTTATACTTGAGAGAAAAAAAATAAACAATGTTTCTTCTAGTATCATATTTGGGTTTATTTTAATTACATATATTAATTGTTAATATTTATTATAATAAAAGTAATCTAATATCTTAAAGTGAGTTACTTATCTACTATTTTAGATTAATTTAGTCAAAAAAGAAAAAAAATGTTTCTATTTTATTTACAAGTTATTTTATAAATTTGCTTTTATTTTTTACTTAACAAATGGCAAGAACAATAGTAACGTAAGAATAAAATAATACAATATTATAAATAAAATGGTGACAAGGAATTCGGTGTATAATATAAATTCGAAAAACTACTTACATATTAGCTATGGAATAATGGCGTTTTGAGATCTTTAATAACGGTATTTGGATTCGCTGAAACCCTACATTTGTTGAAATTCGATAAAAAAAAATATTCATGAGCTACAAGAATAATGCGGTTGGAGTAGAAATTAATGGCGTCCCATCGAACTAAAAGTGAAAAAAATTGAGGAAAAACAACAAATAGCTCGCAGCTGTCTAGGGCTTACATAAGAGTTGTAAAATGTTATACTACCTCTATTAAATGTTTGCGCCCAGCATTTTTCCTATTTCTTTTTAATTAATTTTTCTTCTCATTTCGGTACACCTTGCTAAAGCCCTACACAAATTTTACGCATTTTTCGGCTGCTCCTTTTTTTGCATTCGCAAAGCGTCTTCCAGTTTTTCTATCGATTCGAGTGCGTGCGGTGTCGAACAGATCATCCAAACAGGGCCGTGTTTAGGCATGGGTCCGCATGGGTCTGTATTGATATATTATTGATTGTGACAAACTGAAATCTTTTTTTGTTTTTTTGAGTACGTATTTTTGTTAATATTAAAAACTTAACATAAACAAAAATAATTAATGCATCACTATCATCGCTATTCATTCTGCGATTCCGAGTAATAGAAAAAGACTGCGTTCTGAACGACAAATTTGTTCCCTTGCTTTCATGGATGATTCGATTAAATAAATGCTCAAACTGTTCATAGATAGATATTTATTTTATTTATTTTACAACAGCAATGAAAACCTACTAAATTTTCAAAATACACAATTAGTTCTATATTACACCCGATGTCAATTCATATTTTATTATTGTTTCGAGTAGCAATAGGCTGTAACTATGTTCGGAGAAAATGTTTGTGGCATAATTATGTATATGGGGGATCCAACTGACATTTTAGTGATCAACTCTTAGCAGCGGTGGAGATGCTTATCGATTTTCTTTTCTTTGAGTTTGATATGACGCCACTTCTATTTCATTCCACTATTTATTGACTCATGCATTTTTTTATCAAACCTCATATAAATAATGGCTTTCAGCGTATCAAAAACGTTAAGTATTGCACTATTCCATATCTTTTACATAAATGTATAAAAAAATATAAATTCAATGCAAATTTTTAATAATAATAATAAGCTTTTCCTCTATCATGTGTATAATATCATTTTCCCTCCTGGTGATAACTTGAGTTAAAATTTTAATTTTTTGGGTTTAATTAACATTTCAGAGCTACATTTACTTAAAACTTAATTGCATTTCATAAATATATTGAATATTCGCAGAAAATGAGTAATATTTTTAGACTTCTAATATAAATAATTTCTATAATTAAGTAATTATGTAATTTTCATTATTATTCTTATTGCGGCTCGCATTTACTTTATTCTCACTGGGGTTAAAGTTTACCTAGCTTAATGCTCACTGCTATTGTATTTTCTACTAAGTGTTTAATATATTTTACTGAAAGCTGAAGTAACGATTAATTTTCGAGTACAGCTCGTTTTATATATATATTATTCACTTTAAGTTTTATCAAGCTAATTTCTGTATAAAATTTTCAACTGAAAAATCATTTTTGCTAGATTTTTTTCATTTCAATTAAAAAAAAGTAGACTACTCTTAACCAATGCTACAGTTCAAATTGAATTAAACTATGAGAATCAAATTTTCATTTGCTGATGAGAGTAAAAAAATTTTTCAAAAGCTCTGAAATATCACTATCACGAAAAGTCTGAATGGGATAAAAAAACATAGTGCAAAAATTTTTCAATGTCAATGTAACATATGAAAAATCAAATTTCAAAATTTGAAATGAATGACATGTGATACGTGTATTACGTTTTAAGCATTTCCGAGCTAAGCAAACTGTAATAGGTTTAAAATAGACTCAAGTGTACCTTAAAACACGGTATTTGAACTTCTAAGCAAATATAACTCTAAGGAGTGAAACCATAGGAAAATTTAAGCACTTTAAGCACACAAATTTATCCAAACGTATCGAATTTGACCTATGGATTTGACTACATGTAATTTTTTGAGTAACTGTATCAGAGACCTAAGTTTCAGAGTCTTAAAGTGGTCAAAGTATATGCTCTTCTGAGCCATTGCATATAAAAAACTGACTCATGTCTTTAACGGCATATTTCAAAACTTTTCGATAAGTAATCTATGGATTTGACTGAAAATTTCAATCATTGGTTTAGTGGTGGCTTCTTTTTTAAGTGTGGTTATAATATTGCACTATCACAATGGTTTCAAGTGTTTTCTTTGACAACTCGTACCTTTGATTTTCAGACATTACTTTTAAAATTTTTATGAACTTAAATTAATATAAAAATTTTCTCTTTACTTATAAAAAATATATTTTTTTTTCAATTAAATGTTAAGTAAATTCCAAATAAAAATTTTAATATTATTTTTAAATATATACATATATGAAATATTCAAAAGAAATATTAAGAACAATAATAGTTATTACAGTATTTATTCGTAAAATATTATTAAAGAAACTTGAAAAAAAAAATATTATAACCTTTAGACCTATAGTAAATATATGAATAAAAAATGTTTAAAAAAAATGATATCTGATACATAATAATTTCAAAAACCGACTTTAGTCTTAAGCTTAATGAAAGTAAAAACTAAAAAAAAGAATGAGCGGCAAAGTTGAGCAAACAATAATGAATACTTAATGAAAATGGGAAGACGTAAAACAAAATATATTTATTAGATGTTTTTTGTCCTGTAAAAATATTTAAATGAAATAAAAAATAGCAAAATAATAAAAACAAATCTTCAAATAGCAAAAAAAAAACCCTATATATAACAATAAAAGCAGCATACTTATGTAATATAGCGTATGATAAAAATATATAACTGAGACGACTTTCAGGCCGAACAGACAACTCAAAATTTAAAAAGTTTCAGATGAAGTACATACTTATAAATAAGTGAAATTAACACAGAACAAAGGACAGAAGTATAAATGTGTAATGTAAAAAAATGAATTATTTATAAACAAAAACTATACAGCTACAACAAAACACAAAACATATATTATACATATTAATAAAAACTATATATAAACTAACTATATACACAAGCATATTATTAAAACTTAAAAACTAAAAAATGAGCTAAACAATGTTGATTATTAGTTTGATGAAAATATGAACAAAGAATTCAATAAAACATAAAAGCAAACACAAATTTCATTTTTGTCTTATTTGCATTCTGTTTAAAAAAATAAAAGGCTACGTTTTATTTTATTTCCAAACATGTAATTTTTTATTGGATTTTCCTCATGGAAAAATATAACTGTAGCTGAGGTTATGCATAAATATATGAGCCTTCATTATGAAAATAACATAAGTTTCTATTGGGATCTTTTGCCCAAAATCTCAATGTACAGCTCGAATGATGTTGTTAGCATGCATCTTGACCTTATGTTCAACAAGCTACACGTATAAATTCAACATATTGAAGTCTGTCGAGTTAGGTGGTCGTAAATTCGACGCCTTTGTGAAATTCCAGGGCATGATGAATACTAAGTTGCATTTATTACACAATTTTCAGTATTTTCCTTATTGTTCAAAAGTTTCGAATGCTTTTAAGTCTATGAAACATCGAATTGCGACTGAACAATAACCTTCTGAAGAATATCCTTCGAAACCTGTAGTATCACTAGAGCTAACGCATGTTGAAAAAACGCTCGTGTGGTTCTAGCCTTATGGTACATAGGTACTTACATATATATAAAGGTTCAACTATAATGGTCTAACACAGTGTCTCAACAAAAAACAGAATCTATTAACTTTTGTTGAATTTATGATCTCGATGTAAAGAATCATTCCTTGTCTAAATCGTTGAAATTTTTATAAAAATCAGCTAGACTTATATTATTTTGCACAGGTTGACTTTTTAATAAATTTTACAGGACAAGTTAAAAAAATTGAAAGGCTTATGCTTAAATAAATGCTTAGGTTATAGCAAAATGTTTTATGTTCGAACTAATCGTTTTCAAATAAATAACATCGACCAAATTTTCAGTCTTGTTCATTAATAAAAATAAAAAACACTCAAACTCAACTCAGTTTTTTATCAAATAGTACAATCCATGTTAATGTTTTTGTATGAAACAGACATTAGAAAAAAAACCGTATGTTGCACTTATCATAAAAAATATATATATAAACATATATCCAATTAAATGCACTCTCTTCAAGAAAAACAGCTAAGATATAGTTTACACTCGTACATACATATATGAAACATAAAATCGAGTAATCGACCTAAACGTAGTAATTCGTGTCAGACACAAAAAAGAACCCATCCATCAACGAAAATTCCAAGTTCACCATATAATGGCAAAAGTTAAATCGTGCGAATATCGTTAGCGATTCCAGGCAAATTTTATACAAACATATGAAATACACATTACATACATAAAGTAACCATTTATAAATATTAATCATCAGCACCGCATAGTTGTTGTAATAGAATAAAATACATTACACAAACTTGCACCAAAACTCCAAAAATATACAAAAATATAAATACGCTAAAAACCTTTGGGAATTTGTGAATGGAGGAATCCTTAATCATTCTTTTAAAAAGTAATGTAATTGCAAACAAATTTGGGTATACTACCTACACTCAAACTGTCGCGTCATGATCATCACTCGTAGGCAGCATAGAATGAAGCACAATGAGAACTTTAAATATCCATTTTAGTACTTAAATTATTAGTTTATAGCGTAACAAATACGAGTTTTAGTTATATGTATGTAGATTCCAGGACACGAACAGAAAGAAAGCAGTAAACCAATATATTTAAATATTTGATTTTTTATATTTTTTGTCTTAGTCATATTTTTATTTTCCATTTAAAAAATCATTCATAGATAAAACTTATGTATCTGATATTCTGTATTGTATGCTTAAGTCTTTTATTAACATTTGTTGATTAAACAAACGTGTAATCTCTTTTAACAAATGATTATATTTCTAACAAAATGAATTAGAACAAAAGAAACTGTTAAATTTTATTACTATATTATAATTGAATTTAAATGAAATATTGTACTAAAACTGAATTGAATAATGAACATCTGTAGTTAAATGAATACAAAATTTATATAAGTTAAAATAAAAATGTTTGAAACTAAACTGGAAAGTAGTGTATTTAACTCAATAAAGGTAAGTCAAATGAAAAAGAGGTTTAAGTTAGAAAGTTACATAATCAGAGCGTTAAACTTATCTGATGGATTGTATATATCTATTGATATGACCTTATGAAGTTACATCAGGACCTCTTACAACTCAATTTAGGAGAGCCTCTCATTTTATTATAAACGAGTTAATAGTTATGGAACGTATCTAGTTTCGGAGATATTGAAAACGGAAGTCGTACTTTTAATAAAATTGAGATACATAAGTTGGGAACCCCTGAATCGATTTTCAAAATAGGGATGTCGGTAATTTGAAATCGGTACAATAGTTTTTAAGACATGACAATTTCTCTAAATTTATTTTATTTATTAAAAAAATTGGATTAGAAAGGAAAAAACAACATTTCTCTGGACTAAACTGAAAAGGACCGTAACTTCTTTTTTTGGAATATAATTTAAAATTCTCTCATTGCCACTATTTAAAATACATGCTTCCTTTTTAAAATACAATTTTGTAAACTTTAAGTTTGTTACCAAGTCTTTAATCGATCTGCATTTTAATTTAATATAAATAAATATGTTTTTGGGATAGTATCAACGAGCTCCTGTATGATTTTGATTTGATTAGAAACGCACAAATTCGCATCTCATAAAATCCACAGCTATCGGGATAAGTGTCACATTGACAAAAACCCACTTAAATCTGGGGTCAATACGTGCGAGTTTGAAAAATTAGTTTAGTAACCGCTTACCAAAGTAACGATAAAACTTAAATAATCAACGCATCAATAGCTGTCAGTTCAAGTGCTGCCAACTCATTTCAAGTCTGCAGCTGATTTATCAACTGTATTTTTTCGGCGACAAAGTGACTGCAATTATTTTTGCACGGCGCAAAATAATTGCGAATTTTGTGAGTTTTCTTTACTAAATAACATGTCAGATTTAAAAAGAAAAGTAATTCAGTTATATAAACATGTAAGCATAATTTCTTCTAAAGTAATGCATAAAGTAACTAATGATTTCTTCTACCAACCACAGTTGCAATTTTTGGGGCGAGACTATCCCGGCCCGGGCGGCCCACAAAAATTTCGTAAACAGTGTCATGATGCATTTATGAGTAACAAAGATATCACAGATCCAAAGAAAATAACAGCAATGATGGCTCAAGGTCGTTATGTTGCAAAGGAAATCGAGGCTTTGTATTCGCTCAAAAAATACAGGGCCATGAAACAACGTTACTATGACTAAAGAATAAGCAGACGAATATTGCGAGCAGTGCTTGTAGTTCTTTTAAATATAAATAACATTGACATTGAGACAAATCGTGCTGCAGCTCAACAAATTGGACGCAATTTATAATATTAATTTTATGTATTATTTTTAGTTAATTGAAAAACAGAATGTGTTCTCGAGGATCAAAGTGGAATACTTGCGAACAAAATATGGAAGCATTTAACAGTATAACACAAAATTGATGTAAATTGAATTTTGTATACTTTTTTAAATATTATTTAACTCGATTCTAATAGACAATAATTTTCGTTTGTAACGTTTGTTTTCAATATAGATCACAGCAATTAAATTCTCATTGTTTTTATAGTTTTTGAAATTGTTGAAGCTTTGATTATTTGCAGAGAAGAAGGAGGGCATTCTGAAACTAACTACAAAAGCAACAATTAAATTGCAATAGCTAACTATCTTTTCGCCTTCATCAATGACAGATGAGAACAGCAATCGTTCTGCGGTTCACAAGATTATCGATGCTCAAACTCTTAAAAACCTCAAAGACGCTGTCTACAGCAACTAAATTATGTAGTGGGCAAACATTGCTTCAAAATTTGTTTCATTTCTGCATAGTCTGTAGGTGAGATCATGTTTTATCGCAAACTTTTTAATATAAGATCATTTGGATATCCTCTAGTGGTAAAACGGAAAACCAAATCGAGTTGACGAGGTGTTATTTTTAACACTTTAGCAAAAAAAGAAAATTTCTGCAAAATCTTGGGTTGACCAAAAAAAAAGTCGTCTTGAGTTATTAGCCATTTCTGATAAAGTTAACGCTTTCTTCATGAATAATCAGATAGCAGTAATATTAAACGCTACCACAGCTGGGTCCCAATTTATGTGTATCACGTTGTTCCTTTGTTACATTTGTTTATTAGTTTCATTAGCCAAAAAAAAAATAGACTTTTGATTGCATGATCCAGTAATACTGTATAAATTTCGCCAAATGGCTCACCCTAAGGTGTTGCTACTCCAAGTCCCTAAAAATGATACTTCGCCACTGCTATCAAGATATGAATCGAGGCTTTTTTTTGTTTTCAACGCCGATTTGAATATAAATGGTTAAATTTCTTTTTTTGTATATACTACTGAATTGTGGTGGCTCATATACGAATTTAAATCCGCGTTAAAAAAAGTGTATGTGTAGGAAAATACCTATTGCGATGTATTTGAGAATAAAGACGTCTCAAAACCCACCTCAGACCAATTTAATCGGCCGACAGTTACAGAATATTACATCGTATTACCAATTCAAATACTTACCAGTTTTGTATTTTATAGTTGTTTATTAACGACCATATTAACAAACGATGACTTGTTAGCGTCCAAATTTGATGAGTGTTTCAACGACTGATTAAGAAAAATCAAATGAATGCACACTGGCTATCGTCGTCATATAAAGAGCACCCAAATATTTAGACAACGTCCGAATGTTAGCCGTGGTTCCTATGAAGCGGCTACCCGCTCATAGAAGCGATGATATCAATCGCGCTTAAAAACCATACCGAGTAAAAAAAAAACTGTGACAACTCAAACTTACTTGTGAAGTTGCTGAACCTGCACCAACTCGGCGCTATTCACCTCCGTGCTTTTCGTTAATTCAATTTTATGCGCAATTCCATAAGAATATGTTGTCTTTTCTCCATTACCTTATCGTATATACTGCATACTATCTAAAAAAATGTACTCGCAGAATGCAGTAGTATGCCTCATACGGAGCGCGAAAAAACCATAGTCGATATTTAATACAAATTTTCTAACAGAAACGGGTTAGCCGAATTCAAAAACAGAACAAAACAACATTAAAGTTTGTAATAAAAAATTTAGTTTCTTTTAAATTCGTTTGAAAATATACACTTTATATAACTTATGAACTAAATTTCTTTATCATGGTACAAAAAGATTATAATAAACTTATAAATGCTAACTTTACAAAACCTACAAAACATATGCAAATCATTGCAAGTCTATCACAAAAGTACATATTCAACATAATTTTTGTTATAATTTTTTAAACATACAAGTAAATTAGAAACTAATAAAGCGTCATCTTAAAATTAAAGAAAAAATATATATGGTAAAAAAAATAAACACTTAAGCTAGCCAAACTCAAACCCCAATACATCATCCAACCCATAATCGAAAATGCGAAAGTCTTCCATGTAGATTTGATAAAGACGCCTTATTGCACTTATAGGCAAAGGATCAAAATATGAACGTAAATGACTACGAGTACTTGAGGGTTTATGTCCAGTGGGGAATGTTAGATTTTTTTCACCAGTTAAGTAGAGAGCCAAGGCAGAGTCATCCAGTAAAGTATCATATTTACCTAAAGAAAAGAAAATAAATTTATTAGCAAAAGCATTAGCAAATTTATATAAAACATAGAACTATGTTAAGCGGCCACAATTAATTAATAAAAATTATCAAAGGCTAACTAAATGTAAAGAAAGTGATTATATTAATGGCTTCGTTATCTATCTCGCTTCGTCTTTAATTTTTAAGCCTTGAAATAAAAAAGGTTTGTTTTCACTTAATAGATAGCAGCATTTTTCAGGCTCAAAAATTAGAGATCAAGTGAGATACAAAAAGATGATGCTTATGATTTTTAAAAGTGCACCGGACGGACTGAATAAAGAATCAAATAGTCGTTATTTTTGATACTTCAAAAATTAATTAAAAGCCGCTTTAAAAATAACAAGTAATACAGGTAATCAAATATTTTTATATCAAATTTTTTAAACTCACCTATCACATTGTATTTCATTACACATGGATTGCACAACTGTGAGATCGGTTCCCAGTGTTCATTGTACGATTGATTGCTAACGCTCACTTCTGGCGTTAGCAAATACTGTACGAATTCACCAAAACTAACATCATCGCCGAAATCCAGCGAATGATTAGTTGCACTCGGACGGAATGATTTAACAATTTGACGACCTACACGTGATTGAAAGTATCGTGCACTTGCGCTATCACCTTCAAGTTTATTTCTATAGGCAGAGAGTAGACGTTCAAATGGATGACGCACGAGTATAAAACGTGTATACTCAGAGAGTACGGTTGTGCGCTCATCTGGTGTGAGTGAATTGAATTTCTGGAACATGCCAACGGAATGTGCTAGAGAACCAGGTATCAGCAATGGATCAGTACCATTTTGCCAACTACCTGTGAGTATCATGAGAACGCGTTTCCAATTTGTGCAAGCAACCTGAAAGTGAAAAAAGACGGAAAATCACAGTTAATGAATATAATAGAAATGGGTAAGTTAATTTTATTTAAAAAACTTATTCAAAGAAAGCAAAGCAATTTCTGCAAATATAGTAGTACATATGTATATATTTTTTATTCAATCATTTAATACTACTTGGAACTGTTCCTAATTCATTCAATTCGCCGGTTATAAATATATGGAAAAGAAAACTATATACATATATGATATTTATTTTGAGCTTAAGCTTTGTATGGTTTGAATAAATAATATCATCTAATTGAATAAGATTTTAGAATGAAGAATGCGTTTTGAAAAACTACAATTTTCTTACGAGATGCTTGTTTAAAAAAAAAAAACAAAAAAAAAGATGTGTAGAATTGTCTAAATTTCATATATGTTCTATAGATCTTTCTAAGAAGTCATACGTTAAATTGTGGTTTCATTTGATTGTTGGCATTTTGTTTAATTGTATAAACACTGCCATTTTTCATTGCCCACATTTTGCAAATTTTTTTTTTGGTAAATTTTTGTTTATGAAATGTTTCAATTTAAACATCGAAGAGTAACACAGAAATACTTTACGTACATACAAGTAAGTAAACAAGTGCAAAATTTGCAATATAGATATTTTTTTTTCATTATTCAACAAAAAATAAAAGACACTGATTCATTTCTGTTTTCCCCACACATATTTAAAGTTGCAATCTGTCTTATTCCAACCAATCCAATTTAACGCTATTAGGCGTCATCATCATATCCTGCTTAAATTGCCACAGTTTGTTTTACCGCAACTTTCAAATTTTCGAGACAAGCTCGTAAGTTTGTGTGGTGTAAATACGAGTATCTTACACTTGTCATGATCAACAACAATATCATGCCATTGTCGTTAGATTACATTACTTAGCAGTATTTAGCACTAGAGGTATTTAGTTTAGTATAGTAAAGTTTAAATAAAAGTGAATATAAGCACAAAATTTCTAAAAAAAAAAATGTATTTGCCTAAAAGCAAAAAATTATTACATAAATTTTTCACAACTTGCAGGCTACAAGAGTGAATAAAAACTGAGTATAAACTGGGTACCGGTTTCTATAATTTTCGCAGTATGTGTGCAAAATTTGTCATCCTCATATTTAAAACCAAAATATATTTAAAAAAGCTGAAGATTCCAGGTAATTTTATTTATTTTAAATTTTTTCGCTATAGTTTTTTCTGAAATTCACGGTCTTAAGTTTCGATATGCATGTATTAAATCTTCCCCAAACAAAATTTCCTTGGGGTTTATTTCATTCACTTTTTTTAGAGGAATTAAAATTAAATATATTGCAAAATAGCACACAAAAAATGTATGAACATTTTCAGGGTATATTTCATTTACTTATTTGGGTTTCTTTCATTTGGAATTATTAAGTAGCGTCTGCTTTTATCAATCTAAATACTCTTATTTATGTGTGGTGCATTGATGGAAGCAACATGCAATCTGATCGCTGGAAAGTCAAACTACTAGACATGCTGCCAGACGTATGGATAGCATAAGCAAAATGATCTTCACATTGACACACGACTTGTAAATAAACAATGAAATAAATTAATTTAAATAAATAAAACACGACGGTGGACAGGTTTTGACAAATTCGTTTTTTTTTAATTTATTCTACAAGACTTTGTAAAGCCACCAATGTTGAAAATGTGAAATATACATATGTACCATAGTACATTATATATGGTATATTATATATATATCGGTTATTCTTTTAATACTTTGCTGCACATCCATTTTACTTATTTTTTTTTTACATATTTAAATTTCAAAAAAGTTATGAGTATTTCAAAAGTTGACTAAAAAATTTTTTGAAACGTTATATCTCAATAATTATGGGGACTATAACAAAACATTCTATCATTTCTATTTAAAAATCCTTTAATTTTATAAAAAAAAAATTATTCACTACATATTTATAAAATTTTTTTTTTATTTATTTTTATTTTGTTTCTCAAAATGTATTCGGCACATATTTTTTTTCTATTTTTTTTTATACATATGTTATTCTTCAGTCAATTCTATGTACATATCTGCTTTCAAATAGAAATTCCCAACATAATTTCGCAAAATATCCATAGAATTCACAGACATGAGGGTAATGATTTACTTTTGATTTCTTAGTTATTTCATATTTATTTAAATAATGACCACTGTGTGACAGCAATGTTACTTAAGTATGCTAAGAAAAATATTGTGATCAGAAATAACATGAAAAATGAGATTTGTATAAATCAAAAAAAGGAAATCACATACATACATACTTAACTGCATTAGATAGTGCTCAAAATGTAAGTAAATAAAAATTATCATGATACATTGCTTTATGTCCTATGACAATAACAAGCTCAGATATAAAATATGAAAAAAAACTCCAAGTTCATATTTTTGAAACGGTAGATAAGAAGAATTTGTCTGTATTTTTACAGATTTTATATTTCTTTTAAAAAATTTTTTATGTAATTTATGTCTTTAATTTGCATAATATATACTTAAAAAAAACAATATGCGAGGGCGTGGTTGCCCCGTGCAAGGCTTGGGGGTGGCAAAATGGTCGCGAAATATATATCATTTTGCTAGGGTTTTTGAAAGTCTAAAATGCGGACCTTTTTTTTAGTGAATGATAATAAATTGATGTAGTAAATTTGAATGTGTTGATGGAAATTTCCAAAGGTAAATGGAAAAATATCTCATTTTGCTAGAGCTTTTGAATGTCAAAAGTGAGGACCTTTTTTTTTGTTTTTTGCGCCATGCGCCCGATGTGCACGGTACGCCTCTGACTGTTAAATATTTATTGTTTTCATAATGGTGAGTATTGAGACAGAGATAATGTAAAAATGGAGTAACCAGCAACACTTTATTTTTAAATTATAGTGTAAAGTAAATTTTTTGGAGATTGTGATTTTCTACGAATATTCGTTATCAGTTTTCCTACTGTGTCACAAAAATACTGAACGAATTTTTATCAATAACCAGCTATGAGTCTCATATATATACATACGTACGTGATAACCCTAGTTCAAATGGCAACTTATGTATGTATGACTCAAGAATGACGTGTTATAAACTATCAATGATTTTATTTATTTTATCAATGATACTTGATAATTTTTAGGAATAGTCATATATGTTTATATAGTAGCTATTCAATATACATAGCATAGCTTTTTAAGAGTTTATTTAAAAAAAAAAAAAGAAAATTCCTTGAAATCAGCTGCGTAGCCAAGATTTTTGCAAGGGGGTCTCATATTTGTTCAGCTCAAATTGCAACACTCGTGATTTTAAAAAATTTTTTCGATGAGAATTATAAGCTCTTACTGTCGTCTGGTGAGAAAATAAAAAGTCATTATGTTTAGTATCATGCAATATCCCATTCTAAATCTCCTTTTCAAAATCGGACGTTGAGATAGTGACCTAAAATTGTTGGGATATACCGACACAAAGCATATCTCAAAAAACTTAATGATTTATTTGATCAACCTGGTCATAAGTGCATACGGACACAAGCAGTCCCGGATTTACCTTAGAGGCGCACCAGGCCAGTGTGTAGGGCGGCAAGAATTTAGGGGCGGCCAAATATTGGGAACTTTGATTGGTGATGGTGAGAGTTACACAAGGGGAAAAAAGTGGAATATACCTAACAAAATGTTGACAAGCAAAAAAAAAAACAAAAGGTACTCACTTTTGATATTAACATTTTTTTTTTTCATATTTACCAGTGAAAAGGGACGGCAATTTGTGAACGGCCTAAGGGCGGCAAATTTCTAAATCCGGGCCTGGACACAAGCCTGAGTTACCAACAGTTTAAGAGATATGGAAGATCAAAACTTTAATAAATAGCTAATTTGTATGGATTCGTTGATTTTTGGCAGGATATAACTCCTTAATTTGGACAGGAAGTATATCATAATAAATTTCTAGATTATATGACCTATGTAAAAACTGCGGGCTAATATGATTAATATGTTTAGTAATTGTAAAAAAAATGTTCACTAACATTTAATAGTGATAGTGGAAACTTCCACTATCTTTAATAAAAATTAAATACTAACCCCATGACTGTTCAAAACACATCAAACGCTTAAAACTATAATTATCAGAGAAAAACAATTTGAAAAAAGTGAAGATAATGGATTAAGGCGAATATTGTGATCTTTACAGAACTTTCCAATTAAGAGATTATAGTAGCCAACGTGACTTTTTTCGTTTTCTGTTATGAAATGATTGTTAACAATACATCATCAACGAATTCCACAAAGTCTATAAGTTTTTAAACATAATAATAACAAATCATTAATCTTCCACAAAACACATAAATTAATTTAATGCAAAAACTTCAACTAAAATAACAATAAAAATAAACTGAAAACTTGTTTCTAATAAACAACAAAAACAATAAAAACAACAGCTGATGGCATAGGTCAATATCAAAGTATTTTATGAGATACTGAAAGTTTTTAAAGTAAACGCAAATATATACATAAATAAAAAAAAAACTCAGTGAACGTCACCGACACTTAAAACTTGCGTATGTATGTATGTTTGTATCTTGAAAACTACAGAACCAGCTATTAAGCCGAAAGCCTGACTTTCTCACATATTTTAAAAGCAAATTAAAGCTTGTGGTTTTTTTGTTTCTCATAGAAACAACAAAAGCAGCATTTGCTCAAGTTACTTAATAGCAAAAATTTTTAAACAATTTCAACAAAAAAAAACAAAATTGTTTACTTTGCTGACCAAAGGTTACCCACTACGCGTCAAGCAATCAAGGTGTTTCGCTGCCAAAAGATAATACGATAACGTGCAAAACTCGCTCACACCATAAATTTATGGCAAACGAAGAAGATAAAATACCACCCATTGAGCGAAAGTATAATGAGTACATACATATATGGTTTTTACCGCCCCATAACATAAATTTTCTTTGCAAGAGCGTTTTTTATTTATGAATTCAAAATTCTTGTAGTATAAACTAATCGATTGATTGATCTGATAATATACGATGTGTGTCAATTGAACTAGAGATGTTGTTGAAAATATCGATATTTAAAAGCATCACTTATATCAAATTCTATTGGCATTCCTTTACTGGGCCGTTTAGAGTATGACCAGCATAGCATTCAATAGTCAAATCTGAGAAAAATTTTTAATTTAGCTAGAAGTCGGAAATTTCAAATTCAGGGGCCAAAGAGCTACATATGTAGCTGTAAATGATTTTATTCCTCTTTTGTTGCACTTAAACAGCATTATACTGATGTTTATTTTTATGGTGTTCAAAATAGTTTTAGTCATTTGATAATACTAATTCTAATTCGACGTCACCAGTAAAAACGTGATAAAAAGACGCTGGAACCGATATTTATTTGCTTGGTGCAATGGATTATGGAATTCGAGAAATTAAAAGCTAAACACAACTGGGACGTGCAATATAGCTTTTGTGGCAAATATCAGCGATAAATTTTGTAGTGAAATCTGGACGATTGCCATCAGTTCGTCAAGCATTGCACGTGTCTTTTTATTTGATACGAGTGATGCATTTGAACCGACCTGAAAATATAAATGTGGTTATTCGTGAGGTTTTGAAGACAGACGCGTATTCAAAATATACGATCAATGGAATGTAATTGTGAAAAAAGCAGTATCGCTTGAGAATAATTTTGTCGATTCATTAGAAAATTTATTTAGCATTGTACGGGCAAAGGCAGACTGGAAAAGGAAAGAAGTGAAAAACATTCAACAAATTGTTTGACAATACATTGAAACGGAAAAATGATTTCGGAGGTCTTTCTTGGATCAAAATTAAATAAAGAAGTACAGCTCGCAGTCATTGTAATAAAATCTGGATACGCGTTCCAAGTATTCCGAGAAATTTCATAAAATCTGGCAATGTTGTTGTCATAAGGTAGCCAATTTGGCATGGAAAAGTTGGCACCGCACAACGCTTGCAAATTGTGAAAATTTATTAAATTCGCTAAAATTGCAGATTCAAATTCACTCAAAATTTCTGGCAATACTGAAATCAATTGGTCGCCAAGATCACGTGTTTTGACCAAACTGCATTATTTCTTGTGGCAATGTGTGTATTTTCTGGCTTCCGCTGGCAAACCAGCACAGACGCTTCGAAACTACACATAACTCATCCTATTTCGCAAACAAGTATTCAATTGTTCGAAAAATGAATCGAAAATTTTATCACCAGAATGCGCTACATACAGGTCAGTCGCGGTGCTCATATGCGTAAAATCATTTTCAAATGATAAATGGCATAAAATTTTTTATCGAATGAAGCCAAGTAATTTGGACAATTTTTTGTTTCATTTCAATTTTCAAACTTCAACACTCTAAAAAAATAAAACACCCCATATAGTTATATGTAAATAAATTTCTGCGTCACTCAATAATGCCATAATTTAAAGAGTGAACTTTAAGTAGTTACTATCAACAATTAAAGCATTTCTTAACCATTATGTTGTTGTAATCTTATCGGCAGGTGCTAATAGAATTTAATAGCTTTAAACTGATAGCATTGATCATCAGTAATATATATGTATGTATGAATATTTTGTTTAGTATTTCTATTATTTTACTCAACTAAGTGGTCTTAGTCAAAAAATTGAATACTTGACAATAATTCATAATTAAATAAAAAATAGTTCTTATCTCTATCTACTATAGCAGTGGGTATGCCCTTATGTTTAAATTTAATGAGGTATTTTCCATTAATTCAATTATCAAATTATCTTAAGGAAATTGCCGATTGTTTTCCAATACCAGCAAAGTTTTATAAGAATATGGAAAGCTTTTGATTAGAGTATACAACGTATGTAAAAATTTTAATGAAATAAATGCATTTTTAAAATAAAAACTATAAAAACTTTTATACGTCATTGGAAATGGAATTATATTTAGCGTTAAATTGCATAACGCACGTAACTATCTGAATAATATTTTTACAAAAAATGTGAGAAATGGGTTAAATTTTAAATATTGATAAAATAACATTTTATTCTATTGATTCAATGTGAGAAAAACTTGCGAACGTAATTACATATTGACGGTTTGACTCAAACAAACTGTACGAGTATCAATCAATGCATTTTTATTGACTATTTTAATTAAACGTAATTTAAAGTCTGTACAATAATTATCATCAATTAAATGCAGTTGCTTACACAAACAATCATAAAAATGTTAAGAATAAAAGTTCAACAAAATCAATTGATGTTGTAGCTAAATGGGACTTTTGTTGCTGTTTTTTTTTTAAATAAATTGCTTATAATTTTCTAAGGAGCAGAAATTTCAAGAATTCAATTGATTTATGTACATATGTATGTCAAATTGATTAAGATTAAAATATTCTAAGAAAGAAATTCTACTGACCTAGATTGGGATCCTTCTGTAAAACTCAAATAGATTACAATTGATTTCTGAGCGCTTATTACGAATATGAACTTATATTGTTTCCTTGGCTACGAGATTTTTAGATATTTTTACTAAGTACAAAAAACATTTTCGTTAATAGTATCATACATGTACCACTGGTCTTTTTGTATAGAGGATGGGTGTTCCTCAGGAGTGATATCAAAGTTTCAATAAAATATTGATGTTTTTCGAAACTTTAAACTAAAAATAAGTATGTTTTGAAAATGGTTTCGACCAAGTTTAAATAAAAGTTCGAGTTTAGAAAAAAGCTTGAGTTGGGGATTATTCCGATACATCAGATTTTGGTCAAATTTTGACATGTCAAAGCCCAAATTTTAGTCCACTAGGTGGGCGGGATCCTAAGGTAGAACAGCTATTTTTTTTTTAATTAAATAAGTCACTTCAAGATTTTTATGAAAAATCGGCTCTACATGAGAATTAAGCGTGCGACTTCAGCAAATCTGTTTTCAAAAAAAGAGCGTACTCGTGAAACAGAATTATGTCCAGCAAAGAATTACGAAACAGGCATAAAACTGGGCAACACTTGGTGAGCGATAGAGATCCAAGTTGCGAAAAGATGACATAATAGTGAAGTAGAGAGCTTTTTTTTTGGTACACATACATATGCATGTATGTAGTTGTAATTTTTATTAGGTTTTTATGCATATAAATAAAATTTATAAATTTTGAATTGCATCACCGTTCCAGAAAGCATGTGATATTATGATATTGAAAGAAAATAAAAAATAAAATCAAAATTAAGTTTCATGACTACATGCAACAAGTACACATGTTAATTTCAATTTAAAAAAAAAAGTAAAACGAAAACGAAACATTTTAGAAAGTATTGTGAGAAATTTTTATTCTCGTATATTTTCAACTTTTAAAGATTTCTTTCATTAAAAACTTTGCTTTTATTAGTGATATATTTTTCTGAAACCATGTATAAATTATCATTGCATAAGGTTTCATTACTTTATTTAATTGCTTTCTTTGCAAATGTATGCTACAGACATGGTATGCTATATTTTTGCCAAAAAAATTCAATGAAATAAGACTCGAAAGGTTCATCGATCTTAAGAAAACTGCTTTTGTAACATGTGCACATTTAAAATGAAGAGTTCGTAAAATTTAGCTTAGCGTTCAATTACGATGAAATTAGCAATTTAAATATTTTATGACTTCAAAAGCTGTTTTATGGATTCAAATGTCATGTAAAATGAGCTTATGATATGACTTCACTTTTATTTCAGTTGTATAACATACATATCCTCAGATTTATTTTATGCATTGTATACTGTAGAAAAGAATCATAGATCGTCTTAACTGAAACAATAGAAATGCTAGCACTACTATTTGTTTCAACCAGTTTTTAATATTGAAATTTAATTTTGAATACGCACCTTGGGCACATAGCAGTATAAAAACTTATGTTCCGGATCAACAATCATATGATCCATTTGCAATTCTGTCAGATCATCCAGTGTTGCAGTATTGAAACCCAATATTTCACATTGTTTTTGCAAATATTCTTGACGCTGTATATTAATTGTTTGGGTTAGCTCCAAACCATGTGCTGTTATTTTTACATTATTATTGTTGCCATCTTCAAAAGCACCAAGAATGAGGTCAATTTGCAAGGTAGTGCACAACAAAAAGCTAACCACAACAAATAAACTGCGAAATGTTGTTGATTGCGTGCTAAAGATGTAACCGCTTTCAATTTGTAAGATCTTCATTAACATCATTATCACAATCTTGCAATCGAATTCAATGATTGCAATGGTGGAATGCGATGCAGATGTTTCTGGTTGTGGAGAAAATATGTTGCTGCTGCTTGTAAGTTGAATAAAAGAAACTTTATTCTTTTTATTGCTTTTATATGATGGTTGTAGTTATAGAATTGTACACTGGAGCTCATCGGATAAATAGAGAAGTGATTCAGCATTTGAAACAGATTATTTTGAGTGACTTTTTATATTTTTTTTTCGCAGCACAATTTAATATTAAATTAACTTATGTATGTAAGGAAATAAACTTTCACTTAGTAACTACTTGGCACATATTTTGATTATAAAAGAAAAAAAGTAATGAAGAACCTTGATTTATATTTTTTTCTTTCACATTCTTACAACGCACGCATCTTTTTCAATTTCTTTCGTTTTTACCAACAATTAATTAACGTTGTCGCTTCTTGCCAAAATATTTTTCACGATTACAAAATTTCAGTTTCGACGCATTTTCAATACCAAATTCACTTAATAGTTTACGTCCATTTTCATCATTTATCGGTGTCTTAGTTTCTAAATCGTATAAGGCATATGCACGCCATAGAAAGCGCCAAGAAACGTTTGCGCGATGTTGTTGGCCACTGACTGCTTCTGAGTAAACTAACTCGCCGGTGCTTCGCATATGGACTCCAAAGGGAGATTGCTGTTGCTCTTTGTGTGTTCTGCTTTTTGTTGTTGTTGGCGTTGCTGTGACGGAAACCTGTTGACGACGTTCGTCTTCGCTCGGTAGCTCACTCTTAATACCATAACATACAGTGGTATCATTGTTAGTTTCGCTGATATCTTGCGCCTGCTGTTGTTCATTCCGTCGCCTCATACGATCTTCAAAGCGTTGTCGTTGCTCACGCTGTAGTTGAATGCGTGCTGTTGATTCGATGGCTCTCTTGAGATTTGCTATAGTGGGGTTTTCTTGGGGCAACTGAAAAAAAAGAGAAAATCATGGCACAGCGTTTGAGAGAGAGAGAGGAAGTTAATAGAATTATTTCTTCTAACATATGATACGAACATAATGCGCTTTTTTGAAATATTGATGGTTTGCTTTGATAGAAGCGTTCATGTGCTCAACATAAATTTGGTAGATTTTTTTGTATATATTTTTTTTTAGTTTGAAGCTACAATTGAGTAGCACCCATACCCACATGCGAAACCTTTGAAGTGAGAAAACCTTGAACTTGAAAAGATATAAGACAATTTGCAAATTTCGTGGTTTGGATGTACATACATATGTATGTATATGTATTTTTAATTAGCAATTCAAGCTCATGTTTAATATTTAACATGCGACATTTTATTATCAGTTATTCCTTAGACCCCTTATGAAAAACATGTACTTAAAAAAATATTTATAGACGCTTATCAGTAATAAAGCAATAAATTTCAAACCACATTCACAAAATTCTAAAATTATTTTGATCTTTAATGGTATTTTACTGGCTACCGTCAACTGAAATTTTTAAACAGCAGTTTGAGACGTAAAATTAATAAATTATAAATTAAAACGCTGATAAAATATGAAAATATTTTAACAAACATGCTAGTTGTAGTCAGTGGCAGATTCGAGGGTAAATTTTGGGGTTGTAAGGTTTGTTAGAAAATAGTCAGTATTACATCCATATGTATGCATTTTTTAATTTACATTACTTTTTTATCGCTTTGTATCAGACATGAAGAAAGTGGTAGTGAAATATTTTTTCACTGACACTAATTTGTTAAGTAAAATTTTATCACCACCACTAAATAAATTTGGTGATGGGAAACATTTTTTTATTTAACTTAGATTATTCGCTCTAAGCAATCAGCTTAAACATAATACGGATGAAAGAAATGTTCTAAGGTGAAGTGATGTTGATGTTAAAGACAATTTCCAAATTTAAGTTCGTCCGGAAGATAACCAAAACAGTAAAAACATTTGAAGATGATTCTTCGTTTGAAAGTTAGTTCGGCACTTACACCGGTGCTAAAAAAAAAACAAAGGAAAACCGTCTATTTGTGGGTCTCTAAAAGCTCAGATAAAAGAAGTTGTTTCGTTCCTGTTATGCAATGGCAACTTCAGGATGTTTTTTCTCATCAGTGCTGTTATTATTTATTATTTATATAGTTTATTACTATGCGATGGTCAAATCGGTTTTATAATATCGTAGGTTGTAAGCTATACATATATGTACGTGTATTGTTAATGTTGCTTTTGGTCACGGTAATGCGACACTTAATGAATTATTCATTGTAGCTAACATCCAAGTTTCATCTCTTTCTAGTCAAATTTAATTTCCCTCAAAGTTACCCCTAATAATGGAAGGCAGAGAGTAAGTTCTACAAGCTTCTTAAAGATTATCAAGACAAAAAAACAACATACAACCAATTTCATATCAATTTTCATGTTTCTGTTGTTTCAGTCCGGAATTATCCGATGAAATTCTGCTTTAAATATAAATTTTATAGTATGTTTTTTTCAGTCTTATCTCATTTTAATTTAATTACTTATTGGGAAATACCATTGTACTTTCCAATCATTTTTTTATATTTTAACTAAATTCATTTTGATTTTAATGTGCAATAATTTTGGTTT
This sequence comes from Meiosimyza platycephala, assembly GCA_963662105.1. Classification (NCBI taxonomy): domain Eukaryota; kingdom Metazoa; phylum Arthropoda; class Insecta; order Diptera; family Lauxaniidae; genus Meiosimyza; species Meiosimyza platycephala. Next base: position 17,832,500 of record OY759210.1, read on the forward strand.
AAATATATTCGCACTATATGTATGGATAACGTTAACACTAAAGCGTTACACGTAAAACATTTTCGATTTTTATACTTTTTCAACCTTGTTCAACTTTTTTCGACTTTTAACTTGATGCAACTTTTTTATTCTTTTCTAACTTTTCTCAAATTTTTTCGACTTATATCAATTTTTAATCGACTTTTTCAACCTTTTTCAAGTTTTTTTTTAATTTCTCAATTTTCTATACTTTTTTTCAACATTTCCATTTTTGTTCGACTTTCGACATTCTTTAACTTTTTCAACCTTTTTCAAATTTTTTAGACTTTTTTAAATTTTTTAAACTTTTATCGTCTTTTACAACAATACTTAACTTTTTTCTACTTTTTTTTTTACTCAACTTTTATCGTCATAATGAATTTTTTAGTTTTTCAACGTCTTCTACAACTTTTTTTTGTGAAACTTTTTTCGACATATACGAATTTTTTAAACTTTTTTCGACTTATTCAACTTTATTTTACATATTCAACCCTTTTCAATTTTTCGACTTTTTCAACTTTTTTCGACTCATTCAACTTTGTTCTACTTATAAGAGATTTCAACTTTTTAGAGTTTTTTTAATTTTTTTTGACTTCAACCTTAATCATTTTTTAACTTTTTTCAGTTTTATCAACTTTTTTCGTCTTTTGCAACAATTTCTAACTTTTTTCGACTAATTCAACCTTTTTCAACTTTTTTAAATTATATTTTAACTTTTTCAACTTTTTTTAATCTACATATTCCAAGTTTCTCAAGTTTTAACTTTTTTTAACATTTTTAGCTTATATCGACTTTTCCAACCTTTGATCTTATTAATTTTTTTTCGACTTATAAAACCTTTTTCAACTTTATTCTACATTTTGGAATTCTTTTTACGTTTTTCAACTGTTTTCAACTTTTACGACCTCTCGCAGTTTTATTATTTTTTGACTTACATATTGAAACACATCTCAAACTGCGAGTGTTTGCACTCACCTACTTTTTCTCTGAACTAATCAACAGAAATTATCAATTTCTTATAACATTAATATTATTGGGATACTGAAGTTTTAATAGAGCCTAATATTTATATTAAAAATTATAACAACACAAAACCGGTAAAAATGCACTACTTTATAAAAGGTTATGTAAAAATTTAAGCAAACAATTAAAGAGACTGAAAAATAGAAAAATTTGTTTTCCATTATTAAGCTTACCAATAAGGTTGAACTTATTTAGGTCACTTACCATAGTATGACAAAAAAATGTTGAAGACGTGCAAGCAATAAGAGATTCTGTCAACATTGTTAAAGTATTTTATTCAGATTCTTCTTGAAACTTGAAAGGCCATAATTGACCTAATTTCAAACGATTTAGTCTATTTTTTGATTGATTGCTTGTTTATTTGCTTAAATAAGTTGCAAGTAGCAATTTTCTCTGATTTATTTAAGGAAATGCGAGAGCTCGGATAAAATATATACAATATTTATTTTAACCCTAACGCCAAAATAAATGCATACTTAACTCTTTCAAACTTGACAAAAGCAATACTAACAAGTATTTTTGTTTATTTTAAAACCACAAAAGAAAAAACTTTAAGTCTGTTTACTAATGAAGATCAATTTAAGTTCGACAGTTTATTTACAAACAATTAAAATTGGTAAAATTCTTAATTAAACAGTTCGAATTCGAAAATTTCCAAATGCAACAACAGTTAACAGGCGGAAGACTTTTAATTGTTTACCATCAAGCTAAAACACAAATTTTAAATTTCAAAGAAGAGAAATATTTTTATAATATGTACATAATAGTACGTAGTATGCACTTGTATTTTCTTATATAGAGCTATGTTAAAATGAGAAACGTTTTATAAACAACAAATGCCCAAACGGAAATAATTTGCGTAACATACATACATAACTGATATTCAGTATATGTTATACAAAAAAATTAAAATTTTTACATACCACTACTGTTAATGTGGATAAACCATCGCGTTGCACATAAAGCGTTGTGGCATGCCCTTGAGCCATAGCAATCTGAAAGTCGAAATTAATTGCTCAGATAATACGTATTATAATATTTTGATTTGCAAAAAAAGAATACATAAGTAAGTATATTTTAAAACACAGCATTTTATAAAACTGTACAAAAAAAATAAAATTAAATGTTTCCAAGACTCAAGTTTTTCTAGATATTTTTGCCTAAAACCAAAAATATATATTAAGAACTTAACACTACCGAAGTGTGACTGTTTAGTTAGCATTTTTTTATTGATGCTTACAGAAAAATGGTATAAAAAAGCGCCTTCTAACATTTCCCACACTTGCTTATACGTTAACATGTGATGTTAACTAAACGAAATTTTTTTTTGCTTTCTCAAGAGTGATTGAACTATTGACGCATGCGTGACGAATGAGTGACGATGTAGCATCTATTGATAGACAACGAATACAAAAACGAATAGCAGAATCAAATTGATTAACATTGAAAATTTATAAATTGATTTAGTTAAATATCAATCATACGGTTTTAACAATTTTTTGATTTTAGAGGCATAAGAAAACATCTGTGTACTTTATATACAGGGTTATTCATTTTCAGTTTAAGGCGTCTTAGATAGTAAAATTCTTAACTTTTCAAACGTGAATTTAATTAAATATTTGTACTAGAAAAGCCATTAGACATGAAAGACATCAGTCAAATTACCGCCAAGGGAGTTTTGTATAGCTACATTCTTTTTTGTAAACTTCTATCACCTTTACGCACATTTTGGGCTATACCTCAGGCACAGCTTGAATGTTGGCTTTTAAGTGCCTTAGCATTTGTGGTTTATCAGCATGGTGTCAGTGTGAAATTTTTGAAACTAAACGAAAAGTTGTACATAGTTTAATAATTTTTATGCATTACGAGGTTGTAAACGATCCATATGGTAAAATAGTCACTTTGATAGCGCTTCAATTTTACTAGCTAAAAAATCTTAAAAGCTAGAAATGCATAAAATTTTAAGAAGAACATGTAAGTTTGAAAGTGTCAAGGTTAATTAAATTCAAATGTATATTTCTTCAATCTATTTTAATAAACCACTTAATTGATTTTAATTTAAGATTTTTGTCTCTTGAGTAAAATGTTAGAACTGTTATTAAAACTTTACATCAAAGGGAAAAGATGTAAAGAGCATAGAGAGAGAGCATAAACTCGTTGCTTAAACGCAAGACTTACGCTATATTGAATTATTACCGTAGATCGAAAGAGGTTGTTTTGTCAAATGTCCACAGACATGTATATTTATCGATTGCAAGGTTTTTGCTAGTACTGAAATTTCTTTTTGAATATTAGTCACGTAAATTGAATGTGGGAGGCGTTAATGGTCCCAAAAAAACTCGCTCTTGAACAATTTTTAACAGCTACGAAATTTGTTCTGCATACTTCACAACTCTTGGCTTGTTTCATTTAAAAAGGTATAATTTAACCAGCATGTTACCAATATTTCCACTAAACATATAAGGCGATTTGTTGATTGATTTGTTTTTATTTGTAAATCTTTTACTTCTGCACCGCACCGACACACAAGTGCGGAAAATTGTATCAATTACACTAACATAACAATTGGTTCCTCATCCGCCATATTCTCCTGATTTGGACCCCTCATACTTAGAAGGCATCAGTTTTTCAGAAATAATTACGTTTTGGATCAGTATCATCCAAAGAACATTATTCATCGTTTTAGCATAATTTGAAGGTATTGATATCACATGCATTAACAGACTATTTACAGTTTTTTTTAATAAAAATCGTTTTTTATATTTCCTTTTAAGTTTTATAAAAAATGACAAAAGCAACCCATGTAACTGCGAATTTCGAGCATATTCGTTAGAAAAATTTATTATAAAATGTGTCACAACTTCAGTATCACAAAGAATACCAGAAAAATTATGGAAATAGTTTTGTCGTGCCCATTGAAACTTTTGTTCTGGATGCCAAAACCTTTGTCTGCGAAAATGGGAGCGTTTGATTGAAATCACTTTCCCACACAAATAGGTAGTTCGGGGTTGTTTAAGGGAGTGCTATGGCAAATTTATCGGTTGAAGTTATATATGTGAGGTCTTTAACGATTATCACAAGCTTTTTCTGTTTTTAATCCAAGACAAGTTTTTAAAGCTATTTTGAAAGCGTTTTAGTAACACATACATATATAATTCGTGGTCTTTCGTCAGTCAATCTGGTGATGTTTGAAAATGCTGAATAGAAATTGGAATATTAGAGATAATGAGAATTCAACCAGGCAGCGGTCGATCACCGGTAATATACATAAGAAATATATTATTTCTTGCTTACTTCTCCTTTCAGTTCTTGTGGTGTGCAGTCGTAAGGAATATCATAAAGAAATTCACTGGTTTCTAAAATGCGCTTTAGCTCTTCCTCAGTTGCGCAACACATCACCTGGTTTTCGCATGTTTCAAAAATGCGCTTCTTTGCTTTTTGTAGTTTTCGACGCTCTTTAATCTTTTTCCATAACTTCCGTTCGCGTTTAGCCCGTTTGAATACTTTACGCTTTGTATCCCGGTCGTATATTTTCGGCCTAACTTGTCGCTGTCCACTGGACGTATTGCGCGACGGGGAAGGCGAATTTTTATCACGGCGACGACGATCCGGACTGTGGTGCCGCTGCCGTGTACTTCCAAGTGACTCTGGGCTGCGAGGCATTGCTGTTATATACAATCAGCGGTTTATTTAGTAAATTCTTCTAAATTTATCAAAAGCAAATAAATTATACCTGTTTTTATAATTTTTTTTCAAAAATTCATCTAATTTGACCGCCTATATAAACTTATTGACATTTTATTTATGACATATTATAAACAAAAGTGAAGCTGGCTGCAATTGTTTTTCACTGAAGCCATTGGAAGGTAAAATCGTTTTGTCAAACTCAAATTATTAAGTGCTCCATCGCCGTCAAGAATAGCCGAACAGAGAATTAACGCGCGTTGATGGTGCGGATCATTGCATATAATTTTATGTGATGCTAAAGCGCACGTTAACTAACGCGCGTTAAGAAATTAAACAAAATATTGAAACTATTCTACAGGATCTTGCGAGGTGTCAAATTCATCTCAAAAAGGTTAGTTTTTTGTACACTAAATGTCAATGTTTTATATTATGGTCTAAAAATAAATAAAAAAGAACCAAAAATTCCTGTAATGCAAAATCATTCTTTTTGCCATGATATTGAAACATTGATTCCGAATTCTTTTGATTGAAATCAAAATTTTTTAGTTCCTTTAATAGATTCCTAATTCTAATTCCTTGGAAAAAGATTAAAATTTTTTTCACTTTCTGGAGCTTAAAATTATTAATGATCTAATTACTTACGTAGAGATTTATTAGTAAAATCAGAATATTTATTTTTCTGGTGAATTCGAATAATTTTATTGATTTCGATCTGAGCCATTCACATACTAAATGTTTTTATGGTACCGACAAGTAAATGCAAACAAGATCAGAAAATACTGATCGCTGACGATAAATTGCTCATCCATGTTCTAAATATCTACGATTAAAAATGCTAGTGTGTGGAATACTGAAGTCCAGTAAAATATACAGTCGTGTAACAAATAAATAAAATCCAATATAAACTTTATTTTTTTTCAATTGTACTTTATACAAATCATAATAGAACTTATCTTAGTGGACACATTTACATATATACATATGTATTTATTTTGTATATATGTACCGTTTCCTTAGTATTTATTACTTTTTACGACAACATAAAGATTTTTATATATTTACAATATAAACCTGATAAATGTAATAAATTGAAGGTATTTTATTGTATAGAAAATTAAACTAACCAACAAAAGTGATGACATTGTCAGTATACTCGATCTTTAAAAAGTTCACAAGTAAAACGGATTGACATTCAGAACATTTTCAACACATTCCAATATATATAACTTTATGACGAAAATTTTAAGTTTAATATTTTTTTATAGGTATAACCCTTAACGCATATACATATGTACGAATAGGTCCAGAATAGGTTGCACATTCTAATTGTATGTGAATGAAAGGCCAGGCGGTACGTAAATTTCAGGATTGCATAAGCCATAATAAATTTTTTTTTGCAGAAACCTCTTTTTTCTACATTTTTAGTAGAAATTTAAATACTTAAGTATGGAAATCATAAAGATATGTACATATTTGGAAATACTTGACTATGCTTGGCTCATATAGTCCCTTCATTAGGACTCTGCTATTACATTAGTTCTAAACATAAAGCAGGAATAATATTAAACATTATTCGTTAAGCTACTGAAGTAATACGATAATAGCTATACCAAAACATTTTAAATTTGTAAGCTCTATTGTAGTAGCAGATCCATTTCACTAGAATTAGCGGCCATTAAATCTTTCTCTAATTCCGTCGTTGTTGGCATGGTTTGATTTAAAAATAAGTCAAAATTACATGTATCTATTTGAGCAGTGGCGGCATCACTTGTGTTGAGCATAGTTTGAGACGTTGCATAGAGATCAATGCCAAATAAACCTAATTCCTTTAATAGCTCTTCACTGTTATCCGGCTCCGCCGCCGTTGATATTAAGAAATTTTCCATTTTATCTTCCAGACCTGTTAAAAAATTATTTTCTTCTAAATGCTGGCTTTGATGTCCTGCTTGTTGTTGTGTTGTTACGTTTACTATTTCTGCCGGTTGCTCCAATGCTTCTTGACCACAAATGATTTCTGTATTTGAATTTGGTTTTGCGCATGCAGTATCTTCTTCATCTTCATCCATGTCTTGTGGTTTCAAAGTGCTGGACTTATATTGAAAATCGGTCTCTTTGAAATCTACCTCTATTGGAAATAGTGTTGGTAATGCTTCCATTCTATCCACAACAGATTTGTTCAGTTGTGCTAAATTATCCAAAAGATCACGAAGCTGTTTATTTAAGTCTGTAGCATGTTTGGCTTCCAGTAACTCCATTTTTTCCAAAACATCTGTGCGTAATTTGGCAAATTTACTTCTAGCCTCTTGACGGCATCTTAATATAAGACGATATTCATAATTTCCTGTTTCAACACGATAAAGTGGCTCTTGTAAAGCAGCAAAACCATGCTCCTCATCGTCCATTTCCTTAACTTTTAGACAGTATGAGAGATACGTAAATTTTGCATCAGCATATCGTCGTACCGTCATTTTTGTATCGGGAATCGCTTTATTTAGGTATGTACCCATATCATCTAAAGTGGGCTTGATTTGCTTTATAATTTTAACGCCATCTTTTTCTAAATTTCGATGAAATTCTCCGAACAAGCGGAAAGCTTCAGAAGCGCGTTGTTGCGGTTCACGTATGCTTATTTTGGTAAAAGTGTCACCAAAAGATTTATTCGTTTGCAGTAAGTCATAATATGCTTTAAGCATACGACGTGCATGCTCTACAAGCCCTTTGTACATTAATTCGGTACCTTCAAGCTCTTCCAAGCGTTTAACAAGCGAATCATTACAAAGTATAGCACGTGATAGACCCAAAGTATCTGCAGTATTACTGGACATGGAGTCTACAAGACGATGCTTTAGTTTTTTTAAAATAATGTCCAGAGATTTGCCCTGCTCTGGGTCAGCATGAAGCTTGTTATAATGAATAGTAACGTTAGTTGACGTGGCCTGTATCATTTTGGCAACTTCAACTTTTGTTTTTCCCTTAACGCTTACTGAGTTGACGGCCAAAAGTTCATCACCACTTTGTAGCGACCCCTGTCGTGCAGCTGGTGTACCATCAAATACCTTAAGAAGAATTATTATTTTATTTAAGTTCTTAATGAAGTTGAATAATATAAAATCTTACTTGAACTATATAAAGGCATGGACACATCGGTGCTCCACCACCTATACTGATACCTATCAAATTACTTTGATCTTTGGTTATAACAATTGAACTTGTTGTTACTGTCATGCCCCTACAAAAAAATTTAAGTGATCAAATTATAGTTTTTGTTCAAGCTTTAAGTTTTAAGATAGTTTAATTTTAAAAGATATAAGATATTGACACAGAAGTACATGAAATAATATGAAGCAGCTATAAAGATATCATGCCAACCCTATGTGACTACATTTACAATGGCCAGTATTTAAATGAACTGTGCTTTGTTCCATTTGGAGCGGTGATTTATTCAGTTTGAGAGGCGCTAAAATTGATTGGATTGTGAGTTGTGAAAGGTAAAATTTTAGTAGCATTTTATTCAATTTAAAGTGGTGAATCGTAAGTAGCGATTCATTATTTTTTAAAGAATCTTATTATTAATATTAAAGAATGTAAAGAAAAATATTCAGAAAAAATTGTTGTCCCGAAAATAAATGCATGAAATTGACCAAAAATGGGGTTTTGACTTGTTTAATTTATTTTTCTTTCTTACATCTCAAGACTATATCCAATTGAACAAAGTGGAGGTTATTTGCGGTGTTAGGAGGCAACAACTACCATATATCGACCGAATCGACCACATATATCGGATTGACTTACTATAAAGGCTAAATTTGATTTGAGAACGCTAAGAATTCACCACTCAATTGAAAACAGGCAGTTTTTCATCGCTAACGAAATTAATTATTTTTCGCCATTCTTGCTCACCGTTCATTTAAATAATTGCGTTTTGAAAAAAATTTAATTATAAAAAATAGCATTTAGTACTGGTACGAAATTGCAAAAATGTATGCTACATATTCTAAAATTTAATTACAAAAGTAACTAGTTCGGTTTCTATCGAAGTTTCTGTTTTCTCTTCTTGAAAATCAAACAAAAAATGTTGCGTTCTCGTACAATAATGCCATAAGTTCAATTTACAGGATTTATTTATTGGTTATTGGTATAGATTTATTGAGTACTGGAACGTTTTTCCGATTAAATTCTGTAAATTGAACTAATGCATTACTGTACGGGAACACAGCTATTGTAGCAGCTATCTGCAAAATATTTATATCTAATTTTCGAAAATGTTAAACTTAAAAGATGTGCAAAATGGTATTTCTATTTAATTTTCAAATTTAAATGATTTTCATAAGGCTTGACAATATGCAAATAAATAATTTAACTCAAGTTATAGCTTGAGCTCTTAAATGACATCTACTTTTTGGAAAAAATCAAAAACGGACCATCTATTTGTTTTTATTGAAATAAATGTTTCCTTTTAAATTTTTTTCTTTTCGATAGCTTTACTTGACGATTGGACATCAAATGGCAGAGCTATCGAAAAAAAATCAAAAATGGTACATCTAGAAAAAAAAAATTGTTAAAAATATTTTGAGGTAGCTTTCAAACTGGCTGGTGACCGGTGAACTTTTTTTTATTTGTATGGAAGTAATACGCCCTAATGTAAATATTAGCTATGTACCCGTACTCACCTAGGAACAGCAATCATATTTAATCGGAAGAGCCATGTTTCAAACCTCATAAGAGTTTTGGCATACTGATCAAATGCGACACCCTCCCAATCGGTTCGAAACAGGATAAAAAAATTTTAAAAAATTATTTTATCTTTAAATTTCAAGTTTTTCAATTTAATTGGAAAAAAAATAGATAAAATTTCTAAAAAAATCCGTTTGGATAAAAATTATAACAGACAAACGATTATGAACTGATTGGAATATGACTTGAATAAAACTGTATTGATATCCAGTTTGCCTTATCCGTGGAGAACGCTTTAAATTTGCACTTAAATTCACGTATAACTTAACGCTTGATATTGAAGTAGCAGGTTTGATTGCTTGTGGTATACGCTTAATTTCTAATATCAATTTGGATTGGATAATATTGATTTGGAGCGGTGATATAAATAACGTAATCGCAATTAATAAGGATTTTGGATTGGTACTATAAATGTCATCGTACAAAATAAAAAATCAAAACTAATACACCAAGAAATTCAGTTTGTTGTATTGTTGGGACATTATGCTTAGGATATTTGTTCCAAGACTTAAATTTACACACTAGCACTACTATGGTACGAGTATTTGAGTACCATATTATTATACTAACTTTCAACTTATCTAGCTTTCCAATAAGGCATCACAATAATATTTTTTTTTTGTGTTCTTGATTTTAAACTATCAAACTTACAATCGCTCTAACTCATTTTTCTGCCTATTTAAGTCAGTCAATTTTTCCACATGATCCTGACCGGAGCAAATCACTGTTGTCTCCATGTCACTTACATTTAATGAAGTGGCGTTGTTAGTAGTCGTTGTTGGTATCTGATTGATAATGGCAATGTCCGAATCATCAGAGTCTTTACACTCATGCTGCTCAAACTCCTGAAAAGTCTCTTGGCAACTTGCAATTTGGGAAAAGTATTAAAGTTTTTAAGTCTTAAAATTTATAGCAATACCATTTGATTTCAGTGACGTTAAGAATCGTACACACAAACGAGAGATTTCAGAGGAACTGTCTAAGCTTTAAGTCTACATAAATACATACATACATATATGAAATTGAAGGTATTAAAACCGCAATACCGATATTGCTATTACATATAATACAGAAAAAACATTGGCACTCCATTTAACTATGGAGTTTATTAAGGTTTTAAAAAATGTGTACATACAAAAACGTAGTTAAGCTTTACGCACTTTTGTGTGTGGTGACCACCATTGCTACACCCTTTATAGTACGGAAAAATATAATTATGCTCAATTCTTTTTCTTGTGTCCTTTATCACCTCACGGAGATCATAGGACCTCCACAAAACTCTTCCAACGTGCACGATTTGTAGCGAATGCCTTCAATTATCTCCAATATTTTTCTGATTCATGTACATATTTCCAGTTCTAGCGATCGTTTCCATGATGATATAGGACGCCCGCGATTTCTAACCCTGAAGATTCCACTCTTGCGTTTGCCAATAGACTTCAGGTGGTGGTTTTCGCAACGTGTGTCCAATTCATTTCCGTTTATTTGAATGGAAATCGGATCTTGACGGCATCATCTTCTATGTTAGAATCATCAGTCTATCTTGAAGCTATTGCTTCATGTTTTATTTATATTGATTTTCAGACCTAGACCTTCCGAAGAAGATCTAACGGCAGTGAGTTTTTCTGACTGCTTGGTGACGAGGAGGCATGTGTATGTATATCATCGGCATAAACGAGGTCTTCCAATTGCTCGCTGAAAGTCCATTGAATGCCGCGATTCGTAGAGTCTAGTGCTCTGCAAAGGGCATCATCAAGTACTAGTACTATCAGAAAAAGAATTGGTTATAGCAAACAACCTTGGCGCACACCTGAGACGGACTCAACAGGACCATAAAGTTTCCTGTTATGTAATACTCTACATTTGAAACCTTCGTATTCAGCCTTGATGAGTTCAATAATCTTGGGTGCTGCACTTTGCCTGTTCAATGCATCCTAGATGCAATTTCGGTCGATGCTATCAAAAGCAGTACTGCAGTCGATGAAAGTTAGATATAACGAAGCCTGTTACTCATTTATCTGCTCCAAGATAATGCGAACGGTATTAATTTGATCAATACTAGATCTGTTCGGACGGAAATCAGCCTATTGAGGAAGAATGGTGAGGAAGAATTTCGTTAAGACCGTGGACGGAACTGACGGTATCATGATGCCCTTATAGCCCTGGCATAATGGTAAGTCCCCTTTTTTTTTAAATTTTCACTAACGTTCTTATGATTCAGTCTTCAGGTATTCGTTCTTCTTCCCCGGTAAACTCCGGGGAAGCTTTCAACATTTCGGCAACTATACGATATGCTCCCGCTGATTTGTTGTTTTTGAGATCGAATCCCTGATTTGTTGTTTTTGAGATCAAATCTTTCGAAATCAACAAATCAGTGAGGCCATTAAATCTACAGTCAATTGAAAAGTTGCAAAATATTAACCATGCACTTATTTAAAATATGACTTTCAACTATACATATTTATGATAATGAGGAAACTAGTAATAAAAGCAAACATATCCAAGTAGGGTCGTTTTGAGATAATGGTGATTATTTTGATGTACCAAAACTTTTGACAGAAAAAGATAAAACGGGCCTGCGAAATATAGCTTTTAATTTCTCCTTTAAATAATAAGATAAACATAGATGAATTTTTAAAAATCATCATGATTTGCATGAATAAAAACATCTTAAATTTAATGTGCGATATCTCGGGAAGTATAATATTGAAAAAGTCAACGATATAGAAGAAAAAATGCTCAAAGTAGGTCAAAATAATTGATTTTACAGTTAAAAGTTATTGCGAACTTTAAGCCCAGGTCTAAAAATGGCTATTTATATTCTCATTTTTCATAGCTTGTTATATTTTTAGGTGACATTATTAATTTTTCCATTTAATGGTAGAGTTTCCAATTTAAGTATGTATAATGAGTTTTGATTCTTATGAGCTTTTTTTGATTATCATTTTATAAACTTAAAAGAAATATAACCTATACGGAATAAAATTCCCTACACGATTTTTAGCGAACAAAACGAGCCAAACCATATGTTTTTTAAATCAGTTTTCGGGAATAACAATATAAAAAACGAACGTTAAAACGCCAGTCAACACGCTATATTGAGTTAAAATTAAAATATCTTGTGGGCAATTTAAAAAAAAAAAACAAAAATAAGAAGCTTGAAAAAGATTTTGAAAATAATACTGAAATACTGAAAAAGCAGCAAAATCTGAGAAAAAAATGCTAAATCGCTCGACTACAAAACTACAAATTTTCAATTTTTTTACCCCCATTGACTAAAAGTTCTTAAGAACCTGTTTTTCAACATGTTCAAATTTATAGATAAATAACCTTAAGTCTAGAATATCGACAGGTTTCCAAGGACACTTCCTCACATTTGAGGACGACAATAAATCAATGTTGGCGCTATCATTGGATTCTAAATTATAATAATTTTCAGCACTTAACGTCACAGAAGTCAAATTTTTGCTCAAGTTTCATTGTCCTAACTAACTTTGGTCCAATACTTACAACTGCGGTTGCACATTCTCTTCAATATTAATGAGCAGCGGTAAAATCTCATCGTTAGGTGACCTTTTGTTACATGTGTAGGTAAATTTTTCGCCGAAATAAATAAAGTTATTTAAATATACGATTAAAACATCTCTTACAACAAATAAAAATAAACAAAATACATTTAGATGTTACCAAGTTTAAGACAGTAAGAGATTTGCAGATTATTGATTATTAACATAAAATATTAGAAGTCAACATATGCCAATTAATCTTATCAGGTTTTTTATTTAACTTACATTTTGTCCTCTTCAAAAAAGAAATCATCGTCAGCATCTGTGAGCATTGTTCAATTGTTTTATTTCTTTGATTTTAACGGTATAAAATGCTAAAATTTATTTCTGATATTAACGGTATAAAATGCAAATTAATACTATGTCACTTTTTTGCGACTTCACATCCATCAATTTTTTTTTGTTTGATTCACAATAATCTATGCGATTGCTGGAAATGACAGGTGTGGTTTGAAAGAAAAGTGTTGCCATTAAAAAACCTTATTGTGATATTTACAATAAAAAAAAAGCGATGCACTAGTATAACTGTTCGAACATTTTTATTGCGAAGAAATCATTGCAATAAAGTCTACGTTCAGAGTGCTGTTAATTACAAACGCGCTTGTGTATGAATGCAAAAGTTTTTATTTCGTATTGAATTCATGTTTGTTGTGACAAGTTGACGCAGTAATTATTTTGACATTTTCAAGCACAAAAAAAATCTAGTTTTCGTGTGTAAGCGCAAAACAAATTTACAAAAGAGAATAGACAAGAATTATTCACACAATTTCTTTGAGTAAGCGTTGACTAACGAAATGTAGTTACCTCAGCATTAACAGTATTGCGTTCACCTGTATTTTTTTTAAAGTTTTGTAATCAAAATGCTTTGGTTGTCTGAACGGACCTAGTGCTCAACCTGTTGCCTAGCAACTTGCAAACTGTAAACAATAATAAAAAAGGATTGAAGAAAAATAATTTTATTCCTAAAATAAATTTGAAATTTTGTCTAATGGATTGGGCTGAGGAACTTAAAATGTCAATACGCAAGGTGGGAGTGAAAATTTTTAAATTTTATTTTAATCGAGTTTGTGAAACTTTTTCCCTTTAGACTACGGCACGCAAAGGTCGTCGTGCTAAAAGTCGTGACCTTAAGGATAACAATACATCGTCGTCGACTGGTTCTGGAGCTACAATTTCAACAGCATCAGCAGAAGCGACTAATGCTAACAATATGAATAAAGAAATTTCAGTTGATATAACATTGGATCTGCAACAAAATAGCACTGCGGCTGGTTCAACTACGACTGCATCACCGCCCACATCAGGGACAATAATTGATTCAGATGGTAGACGCCCACCACGACGTATTTCTGGTGGTTGGGCTGATACTGGTGGATTGAAGTCACTGAAGTACGTATCTATTTCGTCCATTTTCTTTCACTGTTATTGTACATTAAAATTTCTATTTTCAGAACTAAAAAAAATTCTTTTGAAGAGTAAGTTGAATAAAACATTTGCAATTTAAATCTGTAGTTCATATTTTTCCACACAGTGAACGCTTTCAGTTTTCTTCACCGAAATCAACAAGTTCACCACCGGAAGATGATATACCAATTATTCCTGATCTTGATGACGTTAAGGACGAAATACTCATGAATGAAATTGTGGAACCCCCATCGTGTGTATTGTTTTCTTTTTTCAGTATAAGTATTAGGGGACATACATTTTTTCTTTCTTTCGATGAAATTTAATTTTTCGGTGGTAACCATTAACACATTAATTGAATTAAACTTTTTTTTAATCTCAAATTTCGGAAATTAAAAGGACTCGCAATGCTACATATATAGCGTATTATAAGTTTAGTCCAACCAAAAAAAAAATTACTAAGAGGCCTAAATTTCTATAAAAATTGGAGACGGGCAGAAAATTAATAGTACATAACGTAATAACTTCGCACGGGCTATGAAGTACTCCCACTTATGCCCAGCTGTGTGACACTGAAACACTACCTATAGAAGCAAACCCTTTAAACAACCAAATATAGTTTTTTATTTATAGTTATCTGAACTTTAGTTAACAAGAATTCTTAGATTTATTTATCTTTTTTTATAAGACAAATAACTGCATAAACTAAAAGAAGAAATATATGACGTTACCAGCAGGGGTCAAAAAGGTTCGAAAATAACATTGCGTTAAGTGATCGACCTCTTGTGTCAACAGCTTGAAATTGACGGACCTAGAACCAGAGACCTACAAGTGTAGAATTCTAATTTTTACTAGAAACTGTATAAATTGAAAATACCACTAACTGCTGCTATATCTGTAGGGGAAAACTAGCCACTAGTACTATTACTGCTGAAATAACGCATATTTTTCTGAGAAGTAATATTGATGCACTTGTACCCATCCTGTTATAGTTCCGTCAATTAAAACATATCTGCAATATGTTTTTATTGGCATTACTTTGTTTTTCAAGTTTATAGGGTATTATAAACCGATTAAATTTATCATTAAGAAATTGTTTATTTCATTAATAATTTTGAACATACAGAGTTTCCGTTAATCGTGTTGTCACTTTGAATGAGCTTAATTCGGATCTGCTTTCACAAAATGCATTCTCGGCCATCGAAGATGTTGATTTGACTATACTTACGCGCTGTTTACAAGCACAGGATAGTTTGGAAGAAGCTGATGACGTTTGGGAATGGGAAAAACTTTTTACAGACGTTATTGCTGAAATACATTCAGATAAAACGTCTATAGGTACAATTACCAATGAAGTGGGAAAAATTGATATTGCCGCAGATGAAAAAGTGCCAGCCACTACTCACATTTAAGAACGAAATAGTATTTCTTAATTAAGAGAAAAAGTTAAATGTAAAATCGATTTTATAATTTTTAATATACACATTATTTTTCTTCAGTTCATTTTATACAGTAAGAAATTTTAATTAAATTGCAAAATAAAATATAATATATTATGACTATCAAGATTCGATTTAATCTTGCATATCCTGTTCAGCTAATATTTCACTTACAGTGCCTGTCGCTCCAGTTGGATTCCGTTTGCTATCAGCTGTATTTTTGCTAGAAGTTTCTTCAGCGCTGTTAGTTTTTTTCTCATCAATTTGTTCTGACTCAGATGAGAGGTTATTTTCTTGCACTTTTGCGCGTACTTTTTGTAAATTTACAAAACCGTACTCGTCAGTAATGTCCATTATATCACAAATGGCTGGTGACTCCACAACTAATATGTATTGACATGTTTTTGGTTCTAATAAATACATGGAATCAGCTGTTGAAGTGCTTGCTGTTGGTGTGCAAGTAAGTTTAACATCTACTTCCCGTGGTTTTCCAGTACGATCACAACGTGTACCACCCTCGTAGTGATGCCAAATAGATGTTGAACCAGGTTTAAATGCTTTATCAGGATTCATGGTAATCCATTGACGATGTGCTTCCTTCTTAAAATATCCAAGATAAATTTCCGCATCAATTTTTTTATCTTTATGGAATTGGCGTACATGTTCACGATGACAAAATTCATATTTCCACCAGCCATTGCCCTGAATATTATTAAGAAATGTTTACCGTGTTAATTTTATTATTAATACATATCAGCGTGTCAGAATTATTTTCATATATATATATCAATTCAATATTTATTCATTATTCTCATATTTAAAAAACAATCAATACTACTGATTCAATAGCATATAATTCAGATTCACAATTTTATATAATAGAGAATAGTAAGTGACTTTTTAATTTGTTTAAATATATAAATTTGTAAGAATTTAGCGCAAAACTCTTCTAAGGCAACCATACTTATGTTTGAGGTATTCGAGCAATTTTTTAAAATTAATGCAAAAATGTCATGTGGTCCTAAACAAAAATTTCTCGAATATGCTATATAAGTAGATGCTATAGAATCTAATACTATATACATATTAACAGATTAATAACTGTTGGTCTGTGAGTCTGTACATTTTTTCTCGAAAACGGCGCTACCGATTTTGAGCAAATCGACGAGTTTTTGGCGATGGAACATAAGAGAATTACTAAAGCAGTCGATCTACATGATTTAAGCTATCTCCAAACCAAAAGTGGGTGAAATAGTAACTGTAGACGTTGCATCTTTCATGCAAACAAAAAAATTATATTTATTTTACAATGAAAATAAAATAAAAATTTCAAAAAGTCTAAGGCAAAATAATAAGGGCAAAACCTCGTTGGGTTTTTTGTATCCCTCGCTATTTTCGGTTAGTAACATTTCCTACTTATATTCCGGTTAATAACATTCTTTCGGCGACGAAAAATTTACGTTATAAAACGTATATTTTCGTCAAATGGATTTAAAATAAGTTAAGCTTGTGAATCAGAAATTAAGTGAACTTACACCAGTTAAACAACTTAGTCCAGATAAAAGCTTCTTTATCGGTGTCATACCGTCTTCTTTCATTTCCTTTAATTTCCATTCCTCGACATATTGATTAAGTGTCAACCGCTCTCCACTGTCAACTGGTTTAACAATTATACTTGGACTTGAATCTTTTGGTAAAGGCAAATCTGCGTCAGACATTTGCAATTCATTTAGCTCTTGTCGAAGCATGCTTAACGGTTTATGGGTGTCTGTTTGCGGGTTAAAACATTTAATTGACACCTCTTTTGATTCTTCAGGATGAAAGGCAGGATCTATACAAAGCAAAGATGTTAAAATAATAGCTTCATAATTGCACGATGAGGTTTCTTTAAATGAATAAATCTCATTTTTCCCATGCGGATAGCAAACATAACGTATTTTGGTAGTACGTGGTTCACTAATAATATCACACAAAGTTCCATCGGACATCTCCATTTCAAAATATGGATATTTAACATTATCGATCTTGGTAGTTCTATGCTTGATACCAGCCTTGCGACTTTCTTCCGATGCTTTATTTAGTAGATCAGTTTTTTCATCGCTCCATTTGCCTAAATAATATTCTTGAAATTTGATAATCTTGCCTTCGCGTTCCTCATGGTATTGACGTATGTGATAGCCATGACAAATTTCATATGTCCAATATGCTTCAATTCTATATGAACAGCTAGTGGCAGAAAAGATTGGTCTTATTAAAGTCAAAGGAGCTGAAAGAAAAATATTGAAATTGTAATATTGAAGCAAGTGCATATTTATAAATTTAATTTTAAATCGATTGGAAATGCAGTCCCTAATTACGATTAGCAAATGTACTTCCAGCAGAAATATTGCCTCTGTATAACAACACAGTTACTCCCATTACGGAATCCTAGATCCGCGGCTGATTATGACAACACCAAGGCAATCTTAAAACGGTTTAGTCTTTTCCTTCTCAAAATCTACTAGCACACTGCCTAGCTACGGAAAAAGCCAGTGTTTGAAAAACTACCAACCTTGAGCAATACATGTGTCTCTATGTTTTTGAATACAAAGTATCGAATCCCTTTTTTAAGCTGTTCCTTAAAACTTTATAATTATTACTGTACTTCAATAGTACAGACTTAACGATACGACAGCTTTTAAAGCTACTTATAAGGATAAAAGTGAGGCAAAGTAAGATACAATAATTTTAACGTACAGATTTCAACTTCACCGGCTCTCTTCTCTTCTTTCGCATCTTCTACAATAGGGATAACACAATCGTATTGTTCTTTTTCGTGAGTGTAAAACGATTTTAAATTAGCTTTTAAGTTCTGAAACCAAAAATATATATTTATTATTATATTTCATGGATAACTTCACATCTTACAGGGTTCTTGTCAAAATCCGGAAAATCGAATTCAAGTTTGTACAGAACAGTATCATCAAAGTCCTTGGCGTCATGTGTCCAGCAATCGGTTACAAAAGCTATTATCAGAAACATTAGCGCACAAAGAACAAATTGCCATTTTTTTAATCGCGCAAATTGCATTTTTCTTTTTCTAAATTAAATTCTTTCCAAAAAAATTTTAACACATCACTTCAAAACTGTCATTAATGATTCGGCCAGTTCACACGATTCAGCTCGTTCAGCTAGGGTTAAAAACGCACAACTAATAAATTTCGTTTTGCGTTCACATGCTACAACATGTTAAATCCAGATTTTTATAATACCAACGGCTCGAGACGTAGATGTATGAAGTTGGCACCAGAACTTGAGCCTGCGAAACAGCGTTGAATATATTTTGACTACATCAACCTTAGCATATGGGATTGTATCCGAAAGCGATTCCGACTCCTTTTTTTTATAGAATTCAAAATATGCTGACTTGGCTGAAAGCAGAACAAGATATTACCATGTTAAATGTGCCATGGACGTGGATAAGCGTCAAACGTGCTGATCGCGTGAACTGGCTTATTGGCAAATAAAAAAATTATTTTTGAAATCTGTTAGGGAACAGAGCTATCGTTTGAAATGGAAAAATATGACAGCAATGAAGTGGGTTTACATATCAGTTACTTTTCATTACAGCACAGCTCATACTTTATTGGATTTTTACGCGATCAATGGCTATAACGCTACTTAGACACGCCGAACCTAAGCGCTGGCTTAGGATCCTTCAGAATATCTTTTAGTTAGTTGAATGCGAACACGTCGGCGTATTCAGTCGACGCATAGTTGCGTTGTCATGTGAATTGGGATTTTTATGTCGGCATTCAGCTGTCATAGTTGGTTAAATTAAAATTCAAGTAAAATATATGTAATTTCTAAATAAAATTTAGAATAATTAAATTTAACAAAGGTTAATTTAAAAATAAAAATAAAGTAGAAAAATTATGTATGCTCGTGTACAAAGTTGCCAAGTTGAAAAGAAGAAATTCCCATGATTTTTCTTGAAATGGTAAAAAGTGACGTTTTTTGAGAAAAAGTTGATATCCTTTCTTTTTTTTTGTCAGCAATTTTAGAAAATAATATAAGGTTAAATTAATTAGATTAAATCTTTGTGGTTGGATCTCTAATTTTTCTCTTTTCAGCGTTCGACAGACTCACTTCTGAAGGATGGAATTGTTTATTCATAAAAATAAACAGAAAAAAGAAAAAAATTATTGTTAATTCATGTGAGACAAACAAACATTTATGTTGGGCTTTTATTTAAGCTTAAACAATTCCTTCTTCTTCTTGACTTACTAAGACTTATTCTTTGTATGGAAGTGTGTATACATTAGTCATGTTTAAAAATTTCATATTCTAGAATTCTTAGGGAACGCTTAAGATTCAAAAATTTATTCATATTCGAGTGTATCCTCATTTAAAAAAAATCATAGGGTTGCTACCAGAGCTGCAAAATTTTAATTTTTCGGAATTCGGGCACAAAAATTGAGAAATTGCATTTATTTTTTTCTTATTTAAATTTTTAATTTTCCTGATACACTCCGAAGAAAGAACTGAAAAAATGTACCGCTATTTTTCAAGCAAGTAGAGCTTTGATGTTTCTTGTGTAACAGCTCAAATCCTTTGCTTTTTTCACTACATTCACTTTAATACACTACAATACACTAATATCAAAATTTGCCACTACATGAATTTCCCTTAAAAAATAAAAAAATAAATTATTTTTGGTCCAAAAATTATCAAAATTAATTATTTTTTAATTAAAACATGCACTGTGTGTTAGAGTGACTTATTATTGAAGCAAAGTAATGCAATTACAGTGCAGTCGCGGTAACGTGAACTAATTAAAACTTGATTATTAAATATGTACTTTGAAAATTTTTTGACTAAAAATTAAACATTATTTTGTTTTTAACTATTTTTTCAAGCGATCTTCATGTAGTGGCAATTTTAAATTATAGTGTATTAAGGTAAATATAGTAAAATTGGAAAGGATTTAAACTGTTAGACAAGGAAAACAAAAGGTCTACTTGAGTAGAGATCATGAATTTTCTCCTTATATACTATGTATGTATATGCTTAAAAAATGTAATAGGAAAATACAATAGGAAAATAAAAAAAAAAAATATAATTTTATGTAAGAAATAAATGAAATTTTCTTCATTTCTTTAATCAAATTTCAAAAAATGATTATTTTGCAGCTCTGGCAGCAGCCTTTGAAATATTTTTTTTTTTTATTTTGTTTTCTTGAGAATATACTTGAGAAAATTATCGGATTTCAAGTATTCCCGAAGAATTCTAGACCAAGAGGTTATTTTGAACATGCCGAATGTACCTACATATTTATTATAACTTCTAAGGGCATTTTCGCCCTCATGGTCAGCTTCAAATCAACAATGCTTACATGAAAACTTCTCTCCGCCCAAAGGTGCATACATACATATGTACGTAGCATTCGATTTTTTCGCTTTATCAGGCAATATAGGCCGACCGTAATTCTTTTGTTTAAAATGAATTAAAGTAACCTTGTATTCAACGGATAAGAATTATATTTTGTTATCGTTTATTTAAAATAAAAATTTAATTAAAAACAAACATTTAACATATTAAAATAATTTCACAACAATTTTAAAAATTAATTAGTCATATACCTACATATTTGTGTGTATGTATCTATATTAATTTAAATAACAAATTTAAATACCCACGTAAGTTTGACGTGAAATGCTTACGTGGTAGAAAAAGCTTGCAATGCAAATTTGGGACAAGGAGGTAAATAAACTTTAAGGCAAAAAACAACCTGTTTTAAATTATGTATGTATGTAACTCAAAAATAATAGAACAAAAAAAGGCTTGATTTCATATCTGTCATTATTTTATTTAGCAAAATTTTGTATTACGTAAATATATTCCTTCGTAATTGTAATTCTAAACGCTTCATCTGTTTTCGTTTGTTGTCGCTATTTTTGTTTTAGTTTATCGCTAGCCGTTTTATTGTTTACCAAATTAAAAAGCCGGCATATTGCTGGCGTGTTATATTTTTGCTGTTATATTTTGCTTTTCTTGTTTGCTTTTATTTTGTTTGTTTGGCGATATGTTCAACAGGTTTTTTTCTCAAGTATTAGTAAATCAAAAAAAAAACAACGTATTCAACAAGATGGGTATGGGTCTGAATCACCCCCCTCTGTAATATATAAAAACCATAACCAAATTTGTCATCTTTAATTTTTATTCGTTTTTAAGTTGACACAAAAGTGAATATCACGGAATAAACTTCAGCGTTAAATGTCAAGAGTATTTTGTCGTTTTAATATTTCTTTCGGCCAATTAAAAAAGAAAACGTAAATTAATATCAAAAAGACCAGAACTATTCATAAAAAGAAAAAATTTTGTTAAAGAATTTTCATGCACGTTTCCTCGCAGAAATTTCTTATACGAAAGTTGTCGTGTTAACAACTTAATTTCACTTTGATTTGAATCAACTAAATGTAGTCGAGTTAGCCAATGATCGGAGTCGTCATCACATGCTTAGAAATAGACAGATTCGAATCCCTATTGAAAAGAATATATGTACATACATATACATATAATTTTCAAGTCATTTCAATACATATAAATTATTTTATGTAAATTAAAATTGAAACAAACCACTGTTCTCTACGAATTTAAACCCGTGCACACAGTGTCCTTAGTGAGCAGCATATTCCAATGATGTCATAAAATCTTTTCTGGAAAAAATATCTCTAAATGAATTTTTTTTTCATACGTAGGTATAAAAACGAGTACATTTTTTGAAAACGTAATCTAGTTGTTGTAGTTCAATAAACCATCATGAATTCCATATATGACCCCACTTTCAGTTAATTTTGACTACGGCTCTGCCATGAATGATATAACTTTTTGTTGTATTTTTACCAACAAAATACTTGCGATTTTTCATTTGTTCCGCCCGTAATCAAAAATAAACTTTTTAAAAATATCAAGAACACATCTTGAGGTGTTAGGAAATTGCGTTGTAAAGAATTCTTACTTTTTTGAAATATTAATATGAAACTTGTTATCAAATCAATTTAAATTTATACTACGAACAATATGTATATAGTAAGTGTAATAAATTTATAGATTTAACAAACAAAAGTTATACGTGACTATTTGCTAGTTTTTTTTTTTCAAATGCAAGGTCATAAAAAATATTTAATTGATGACACTAACAAGTTTTAGAATACGAAAGTTTAAACGATTTATTTTTTTTTAAGCTAGAACAAACTGCTTTGAGACACGGTTGAGGATTTAAAATTTGTCATGTTTGAATCTTATTAAAAGCCAAAACCCTAAGACGCACTTACTCGCGAAATGGCAAATGTCATGGTACGTATAAATGACATTTGATTCATTTTGATGTCAACTATGTACATAAGTCCCATTCAATTTTATGGCAATTAATAAAGTCGCTTTTACATATATGGGTCATTTTACCCATAATAATACTGAACGAATAGGACCCTCAGGCATTTTTGAGATTTTTGATCCGATTGGCTAAGGATTTATATGAAAAATCTTTACAGCGATCGATGGTACAATCATATCTGCATAGCAAAAAAGATTTTTCAATAGCTGATTGAATTGATTGGTTACTTAACTAAAGTAAAGGCAATGAAATAAATAATTTGATAATTGCACTCCGCCAGTTTGTCAGCCAAGTAGTGTCTGTTGACATTTCCGAATTTCTTAAAGATTGCCAAAGAGCTAACAACCATATCGAACGATAATTTTTCTTCAACAATTCGCACGGATCTTTTAACTTACGACCAGTCAGAGAATTATTTCAAATCGATTCATGAGGAGCTTTAAATTATTTCGAGATATTTTGTTTATTTGCTGATAAACTCCATTGAAAAAGTAACAAAGAATTGTGCGAAGATATATTTCTTCGGCCCAAAGTTATTTGAAGTACCTCGATCTCAGTATAATTCGTATCAATATTTATACACAACCAACTTTTTATATTTACCTGAAACAATATTTTTATAATTATTTGGCCTGTACGAGTATCTTAACCATCTAAAATAAATAAATTCTCCAATAGTAATTCAGATTAATTTTGTTATGACATAAACAACTAAGTCTGTAGAAATGAGGTCAAAATGTCTATGGCCTATATACGAGCGAGCAAGAGAGCGTTTGTTTAAAATATTACTTTGTTTTAGAAATCGAAAAATATTTCAGTGTTTGTTTGTTTTCGAAAACAATTTTAGATTTATGTGACTGTATGTACATATGTGCAATACGAAAACTCATTATTTAATTTATTGAATATTAAAACTACACAGCAATTCAAGAAATAGATGGTTATTAATTTTTCCAATTTCTGCTAAGTATAATAATTAAACAAATATGTAATTACAACACGCCAAACAAAATATTTGAATTAGATTTTTAGTTAACAATTTAATTGTACATAGCGATAAAACTGACTAGGAAAAGATAGATTTTCGGCGCTGTCGTTCCAATTTTTTTGCAAAATTGACGAGTTACGAGCAAAAATTATTTTGTGGGTGGGTAAGTATACATGAAAAATTGAGACTAGAGCGAATTGGCTGAAAGATCAGCTGCCTTCTTTAAGACATTTCGGCATTTTCAACATTTTTCGATTTTTTGAAGATATCCGCCCTATTTCGAATTTTCAGCATTATACTACATGTATGTGATCGTGCAACTAAATGATTTTCCAAACGATAGAGAGATGCTTTCGAACATAGAATGCGGAAAATGGTAAGCAATTGTAGCTGAATTTTTTTTTGCTGCTTGTAAAAGTATAGAATCTGTTACAACAAAAATAAATAAATAAATTAAAGGCAAACAATGTTTGTAGCATACATAATTTAGACCAACATACATTTTTAGAACAGAGTGGAAAATTTTCAAAAATTAAGAAAAAACTTGATTATTTATGTGGTTATTTGCGTAAGAGTGTGTGCTACCATATACATATGTACATATGTTTGCATGCACATTTATATATTATTTTTTTATCGTATATTATGAAATTTTTTTACGAAATGTAAGATTGTAATTTAAGCTATGTATATTAATCAAGTTATTTTGTAACGAATGCACATAAATATCACTGATAACGAAAGCATAGTTTACCTATTTGAAATATTAATAAAAACAAGGTCATATTTGATTTTCCTTTCAAACTAAGTAATAATGAATGTACTTATATGTCAAATTGTTATCGAAAAGAGTAAACAAGTGTACGACTAACTGGTGTAAAAACTATTTCATTATGTATAAGAATACACTGGAAATTCACTACAGAGCTTTAACATTAAATTAGTTTTTTTTTCAGAAACACCTAATGATACAAATGGTAAAAAGTAAAAAATAAATAAATTTATATGTGAGGAATGTTTTTCTT
This sequence comes from Meiosimyza platycephala, assembly GCA_963662105.1. Taxonomy (NCBI): domain Eukaryota; kingdom Metazoa; phylum Arthropoda; class Insecta; order Diptera; family Lauxaniidae; genus Meiosimyza; species Meiosimyza platycephala. The sequence continues at coordinate 17,857,762 of OY759210.1, forward strand.
CTTTTTCTTTGTTCAGTAATATGAAAAAATTAATTCATAAATGGTAAGAACTTAAATTTTTCGTGCAAAAAAAAAACGTTGAGACCATTTTTTTTTTTGCATGTTAACAAAAAATGTAAGTACACTTTTGAATTCCCACCAGACCACCGGCTTTGACATGAAGTTCGGGCTTCTCTGGACCAATCCTGGCTATTTAACAGCCCTGTATGGACACCTAACCTCCACATTATATGATTTTCTCCCCCTTTCTTTATATATGTAGCTCGATTGATTTTTCTTCAAAGTCTTACTCAGTTCAAAGCACTCAAACTGGTAATTGAGAAGATTTTCAATAATAAGTTGCTTCAGAATAGCCACATACTATGCAAAATATACCAAAAAGTGACAAAAGTTATATGGCACATTCAAAATATTGTTTTATATTTCTTTGATTATTCGCCTAAATACCTATTTTTCTATAGCAGATAGTAGACCATGACAAGATCGAAAAATTTAAATATTTTTTTTTAATTTTATGTAAGTTTTTCTCAAATTATGTAATTATTAAGACCCATCTATTTAAAAAAGAAGAGATTTGGGGAAGAACAGGAATTTCCTTAGCTTCGCACTCCCATTTTTTAATTTTTTCTAAACAGCGTCACAGGAAAAACATTGATTTTTCATAAAAGTTTTTTAATTCTTTCTAATTTTTAGCTATGAACTGATTTCAAACTATGTACTATATCAATATTATAACTTATTAAATTATCTTTCATATAACATTCATATTTTAGAAATTGATTAAGAGGTTTTCAATTTATAGCGAATTTTTAAAGAACTAAATCCGCAACTTCCCATATTTATGTCTCCAAAACTAAGTGCGTTCCATCTGATTTAACATTCATTGTCAGTATCCAAAGCCTCTTGGTAAAGTAATGCCTCTACAATCATCTCCTCTCCAAAAACAAACGACAGACAGTGGATCAATATGCTAAATGTATGTATAAGGGGTTCCTTAAACTGAAAAATTGAGCACCTTTTTGCTCAAGCCTTCCTGTAAGGGCCCATGTTGGCCAGCCCCCTTTTTTGCAACTCTCTTTTTGCTTTCTCTCAGCTTAAAATAATTTTATACCTAAGCGAAAAATGAAATTTATTTTTAGAAATAACAGTTTCTTTGTTTTGTTAAATTTTTTCGTAAACATATGATATGAAAGTAAATTATTTCCGCATAATAAAACAAAAAAACTGAAAAATTAAATGAGTACAATAAAGTTGCACAGCCATGCAATGCAAAAACGCACCATTTTGTTTTGCATGCAAAGCATGTTTACTGCAGGCACGATATCTCGCAGAGCCATTGAAAGTGCAACCGAGTTCAAATGTAAGGCTATTAATAAGATATGGTATTCTTACAATATGTGAAACTTGAACCTCTACCAAATATTGTTATAAATAAAAACATAACGTTTTTTTCATTTTGTGTTTTAATATTTGTTTATTCATTTGTATTGGATATTGATTTTTTTCCATATTTTATATTATATAATTGATATATTGGGTTGTTTTTCAACAGTCTTAGGTAAAATTATAATAACAATTTAATAAGTCTTAAAAATAATCAAGATATTAATTAGATATTGATTTTCTTCAAATGCTGTGAAATTATAAAGTTACAATTCACTTGTGGTGATCTGAAAAAAGAACTCACTAATAAAACTCAATTAAATATAATAGGATAGCTTATAAGAACAGCTACAAATATTTTCTTAATAAATTAAATGTACATTCATTCATATGTAAGAAAAAGTTATACAATAATTTTAAAATTAAATTAATTATCCTGTTTTTTTTTAAATAGTTTTTGGCACAGCTTTGAGCTTGCAACTGCTGCACTGCAATAGTTGCAAGCTCTACGCCGTTATCTTCTTAAAGATGGGGATTATTTTTCTACTTCCACTATGCTGCTGAAGTTTATTTGTATATATTTTTGTTTCAAGTTCCAAGTATTTCAAGTTTTTAACGAAAGATTACTTCAGTTTTTCTTCTCTGCAAGCTTTGATTTTTATTTCCTATGTACCTTTTTTATTGTTATTGGTATTAACTAGTTTAGTTAAGATTTTTCTGGAATGTCCACAGGGATCAAAGTGATTGGTATGTTCGCTAGCCTCCTTCTTACTGCGATGTTTGCCACTATGACCGGAAAAGACGTGCTTATCTTGGTCAATGGTATATTGGTCGTATTCATCAAAATGAGCCTCAGACATATTGTTGAGTTTGCTATTCAGTTTTTCTTCAACTTTTTATGTAAGTTTTCTTTGTATTTTTATTAATTTTTTGTTTAATTTAAGTTTCTAACACTTTAGTATGTCTTTTCTGTAGTTTTTAATATTCTTTAGTAAGTAATGTTCGTTCCACACAAGTTAACGTTTACAATTAAACTGGATTTTTCATCGCGCATTTTCGTTTATATACCCTCGAGAGAGCGCAATCCGGTGCAGGGAGAACGTATGTATTTGCCTTATTTGTTGTTGTGTTTACCTTTGTATGATGTATTATCTCGCTTGCTCTATGGTGGTATAGGCTTGTTTTGGTTTTGCTGCGCAATTGATATTTTTTTCTCGACAATACTATGTATATGTATACAATTTTGTTTTCTTTTAAAATTGCTCTCCTTTAGTTAAAACAAAAGCAAAAGATACATACCATACATAGATATGTATGTATATATACTTGTTTTAAAAACAGTTGTTTTGTATTTTGGTTTTCTTTGCATCTTTTATATATTTTTTATTTATTTTTATATTTTTTTTTTTACTTGTCTTTCTATCTAAAATTTAAGTGTAACAAAAAACATTTGTCATATGAGCAACTATAGGGTGTTTACTAACTGAAAAAACTTGTTGAACTTTCTGGAAAATATGCATTTCAGTAATTTATAGAGAAAAAGTCATAACATATGTACTTACATAACATTTTATCAAATTAATACAGCGCCTTGTACAAGCGGAAGAAATATGTCACTTTTTTCCTTAAACTTTTGCTTCCTATTTCCGGAAAGAATTTATATACAAATGTTTCCTTTGAACTATTTTACCAAGCCTAATTTGCAATAAAATTTTTTTTGTTCGCCAGAGCATCTTTAAGAGGTTAACATTCATAAAGTTCTATAAAATTGCTTTGGAATGCTATTCCAATATGGTAAAGGGTGTGTTAATAAGAACACCGTTTTAAATTTTTGAATTAAAAAAATTATTTTTTCTAAAAGTAAAGGTATTTTATCTTCATTGTAAAGTATCAATTTGATTTTGGAGTCGAAAAGTATTATTACGTTTATTTATGTTAAAACTAGGGTTGAAAATTGGAAAGTGAACGACAAAGAACTCCTCGGACAGTGTTCCCAAATTGAAAAGAAAGAATTCCTATCGACCCACTTGGCAACCCTGTCCTTGGACAAAAGTTGGATACTTTTTAAAGTACATATGTTGGGCCTCATTTGATAAGATAGTCAAAGCTCAAAAAACCACCACCTATGATTATTAATACTGTCGATGAACTAGAATCTTATGTTAGCTCTCTAGAAAGCATCTTGCAGGTAGCATATAGAGCTTCTTCTGCTATAACTTGCTGTAGAAAAAAGTATTCGCACTTGTGGAATATGTGACTAGAAAGACTTTTAATGAATGCTATCAGCAGAAGTCATGACAACCCTGCAGGAATTCTAAAAAGGAATAATAACGATCTTAACGAATTCAAAAAGCAGTTGGTTGCATAAGGTATACCATATGCCTCTCCCGCACATTAATGCAGTAGTCCAAATTTACAGAATTTAATCAGATTTAGTGTGAACGATTTTTATTGTATAAATTTTTTGAGTGCGGGAACGCTGTTTAGACTAAATTTTGTATATTAGACTAATTCATTATTGAACACATACATATGTATATGATTACCTTAGGTTGTCAATGTGTCATAGGGAACCCCGTTTCATTTTGCCACGTTTAAATAATCCTGTATTAGTAATCAAGTCATTTTAGAGTCGATGAAAATATGCAAGACCATCTTAAAAAAAATATAAAGTCATATACTATTTCTAGAATTCAAAATTTATTTCATAATAGTCGCTCAAAATTAGTCACTATTGTTTTCATACCTTATTTTAATGCTACATATGCAGCTCTCTATGATAACAATAACAAGTGAAACAATTATTAATTTCACAAATTTTTTCTCGAATATTTTGTTATCTGATTTAAATTTAATTATGATAGAACAAAACGAAAACAAACCTAATACTCCTAAGTTTAATTTTGAAATACAAAACAATTTTTTTCAGACATATGTGTGTTTAAAACTACAAAAACAGAGATAATTCTTGCCAAAAATAAACATTGTTTACCGATTATGAATTCAGATAGTATTTTATGAAGGCCAAGTGTTTGCGCCAAACTGATTTTATTACTTTAATAATAAAATTTGCAATGCCAAACATAAAGTTATATGATTTAAAAATGAGGCTTTCTAATTGGAAGTTTAATTTACCATTTTCCCTTATCGTATCATATTTGATCGTCACATTTAAAGTATTTGTTGGACAATTGCTCAAAAAAAAAGAAAGTTGTATATGTATATACATATATGTATATGGGCTACACCGTCAACATTTATCACCTGGCGCTTACTGATTTTTACAAAAAGGTCAATACCATTAACATGAAGCGGAAGTCTGTTGATCTAAGGATCAGCTACTAAACATAAAGGTTTTAAGTGTTACTACGAGGAAAAGCATAAAAGTCAACATTTGTGACTTGCGGTTGGTAGTGGTACCGAGTTAGATATATGTAGCCTGCCAATTAAAAAAGCCATAACTGCTTTTGACATTATGTGTACTGTGTGGCGCAATATATCAGATAATTACAGGTCTTCTTAGCCGATGATTTCGGAACATACTTCGAATCTTTTGGCGTAACACAATATGAAACTAGGATCTGCCATGCAAAACTAAAAGAACTCGAACAATATATTGATCAGAAGCAACGTCGATCACACACTGCGCAAAGCAGATCAGTATTGCGAGAAAAGTAAGGAGTTGCAACCCTAAAGTTAGCAGCGGATTCATCCAGTTTATGAAAAGGCAAGAGGCCTCGGATTCAGCTTGAAGGAATTAAAAGTAACTCTCGCTTGGACTTAATGGAATTTTAAGCAGACGCATAGTAAATGTAAATAGATAATTTGAAAGATCTTTCGTAGTACAATTTTTATTCAGATACCAGTGGTTCTAAAAATCAAATTTTTTTGATGTTATTATTTAAACTTGAAAATTTGCCAAAGCTTAAATTTCAATGTTCTTAAATTTTTTCATGTCTACTAAAAAAACAATGTATTAAAATCAAAATAGGATCGCAACACGTTCTACTTTTACTGAGTTTTTCAAAAACTTTATTTCTGTGAATATTTTTCAAAATTCAGAAAAAGAAAAAGTATTTGGATCCCATTTTGGATTTGGTACACTTCCTTTTTGTGCAGCTTTAAAAAATAAAGAAATGAAAAATATCGAAATTCGAGTTTTGATCAATTTTCAAGTTTATCTAAAAACTCTACAAGAGATAAAATATTAAAAATACAAAAATTAATTCCAAACATTTTATGTTCCAACAACTTTTTTTTAGAGTTGATATTACAAAGATGAATATTTCAAAAATTAACTTTTATTTTCTATGTTTCGAAGAATGTTAGCGCAACAATGACTCCACTTATGACCAAACGATTAATGGTACATCACCATCGAGGACTCTAAGGTCCAGGTCGTTTAGTCTAGATTTGCAATACCCCATATATAACAAGTTTTAAAAACACACATTTATATCTGGGGGAAATTCGGCTTAACATGGATGTGGATTTCTAGCTAGTCAGTCAGGAAAAAAGTATTTAATTTTTTCCAGTAGCTTTATTGTTTGTTAGTTGAGCTTTTAGACCAAACATAAAATACGCGGAGCAAATTTATAGCATATGATTTGAACATATCTGTGGCAATATGGAAAAACAACTAAAGTCGATCTGTGATGACAAAACGAAACAGAATAAATTACACGCTCATACACAGAACTTATGTTGCTTTGTCTTGTTATCACAGATCGACTTAAGTTGTTTTTCCATATCGCCATCGAGTTAAGAAATATATATAGAAAAGGGCTTAAAGTGCTCGACGAAAAGATATAGTGGGCTAAAACAAAAATTTTTTGGGTCAAAACTTTTACTTTTTTCGAACATTAACCAGCGAGAATCACGGAAAGAAATTTGGGAAATAACAGACATTTTAATGTATATATGTACATACATATTCACTTTGAGAATTTGACATTTTCTAATATTTAACTATTTTGTATGTTCAACTTATCTGAAGTAGCTACCGGCGGTTTCTGCTTTAATGGTCTTAAACGCTTTATAATAGACGGTTTCTTTTTCTCTTTTTTTTTCCTTTTAACTACTTTTTGAGTAGGCAGCTGTTTAGTTTCTATAGTATCCATATTTTGCACGAGTGGCAAATCGAAGACATCACTATTATCAAAACAAGTTTCTACAATTTCTGGTAGCTCTAGCTGTACAGCTTTTTCAGTGTGTAAACGTTGCATGTGGTCCTTAAGCTTGTCAGAACGGTGGCTGGCAAAGGAACATAGCTGGCACTTATGCTTATTTATATTATCGGTGGAATGTTTCAATGCATGACGTTTTAAATTTTTATTTTGACTGAATTTGTAGCCACAGATTTCACAAACAAAAGGTAGTTCTTGCTTATGTGTGTCAGTGTGAATTTTTAAATTTTCTCTGCGGTTTGAAGTGTACGAACAATCAGGAAAAGTGCATCTTAAAAGCTCACCGGTATGACACAACTTATGCGCCTTTAGTGCTTTCATGTGGGTCGTACTGTAGCCACAGACATCACAGAGCATCTGCTTTACTGCGTTGTGTATGAGTAAGTGGTTTTTAAGCCCTTGTTTCCATTTGAAACCTTTACCACAATGAGGACAAATATATGGCGTTTCCACAGAATGTTTGGGATGATGCACTAGCAGAGCGGCGCGTGTCATAAAACGAGCATCGCAATCTAGGCAAAAGTATGGCTTTTTGGCATCACTAGAATGATTTTTAAGATGTGTATCATAATGACGCCATGATAGAAAACCAACTTCACACAATGAGCAAGTCAGATGGGATTGTTCACAAGTGCCCATGTGCGAGATCATCTCATGTACGCGATAGCATTTGAAATCACAGCCAATGCAGTAATTGATTTTGCTGCTGCTGGCGCTGGTAATATGTGGGTTATGCACCTAAAAGATTTTTCTTATTACTGTGATATCTAAGAAAACCGAAAACTCACCTTGAAATAGTTCCTTTGCTCAAAAACATTTTCTATGGCGACGTTTATATCATTATGGTTGCTTTCCTTAGCTGTAGCACCATCGCCGCCATTTTTTAGATGGTTGATATCTTGCAGTTCAAACAACTTCATTATTTCTGTCACGGCAAGTATTTTGGCCAAGTTCTTAAAATGATCCTCATGCTCAGTAGCTATCGTTACCATATCCTCATAAAAGAAATCCAATATTGTGTCCAGGCATTGGGCACAATTGAAATTTTTTATTGTTACCTTTAGTGGATTATGTATAGAAAATTGTAGGGATTTCTGTAGAAATTGTGAGCCTCCAATGTATTCGCTTTGAGCTCCCACCACACAGAAGTGACCCCATGCAAAGCTTTCACCATTTTCCAATTCAATTTTTAAATCACAAAATTGTCCATTTCGCCGTTGGTTGTTTAAATAATTTGATACTTTAGAATGAAGTGGTTGATGAAGAGTTGGTGCTGGTGCAGCTGGTAGAATTGGAATTGGTGGTTCCAACATCTTGCAAAATATATTATTGTTTTAGTTTGTTTATATACAATGATCAGCTGTTCTTTATATTCACAATTGCTTTAAGGCCCTAACCCATAGATTTGGTCAAGCTCTTTGCTGACACTGACACCTTAGGCTGAACTCACACGCGCTTTATTTTCTACGCGCGTTTGCTAACGCAGGCTTTTTGTTTCGTTTTCCGCCACAACGAAAAATAAATATCGCCGACTAAATTGTCATTTTCATACAAAAATTTTGTTTGTGCGGATAACCGCGTCAAAAGAGGCTATTAATCGTGCAAATAAGCGTTGGAGTATTCACAATTGGGCACAGTCTCACAAAGTCACTAATTTTTAATCGAAAAAGTTCCACCTCTAGACCTCAACAATCATAAAACATTCAAAAGTGAATTCAAAAAAAGTGTAATGCTAAATATAAGATTGAAATTCTGGAAGAAAATAGGTATTTATTTGAATTATCCATAGCAAATATTTAAATTTTCAATATTGTTCAATTGTATTTGTGTTCATTGAGAATTTTAAAAAAAAAGTTTACACATAGTCGATGGGAAAAGTTTTAAGGAGTTCATTCACCTATACTGCCCTCAGAAGCAGAATTGGCGTATCTCAAAAAAATTCAAATTCGTGATTCTTATGGCATCGGATAGCTTAAGAAATTATGCATCTAATGAACTACGCCAAATGCCGGTATCTTAGTTCAAACCTATAAAAATGTTCCTTAGAGAATATCCTCTATCTCAATTTTACATGTACATATTCCAACAAATTGACATACACAAAGCATCAATTTTCTCGAAACGCGTTTTTTTTTTAATACGCCCATTTCGCTACTGAGGGCAGTATAGCAGAAGAGAAAACTCAAATTCCTCAACAGCTACCTTCCAAGATTCAATGAGAATATGGTCAATGAATGTGCAACGTGTTACCGAACTCCATATAATAAGGCACATCTCATAACTGCCCATGTAATTCCGTAAGCATGACTCCTCTTTAGCTCTGAACACATTCAATGGAGGTGTCTTTCATTAGCTTTGATTTAGAGCAATTTAGCCTTTAGACTTTGAATTTATACAAAATTCCAATACAAACACATTGTCTTCGATTAAAATTGCTGCAACAAAAATAACAATAATTTTAATTTATGAACGTTTTTTTACTTAGTTCAGTTTTAAGCTATTTAAAAGAACGCTTCTTAGTTTTAATGCACAAATTCAATTGCACTTACACATATTTACATAGCAACATGTGATTAATCTAGTATTGCTTAAATAACAAAAACAACAATTTGAATGCACTTCCGTTCATATTTTAAATGAAAGTTCTTTAATATTCAAGAAATCACTTTGCGTTTATTCCAATCAATGGCAGTTTCCATTATACTTGTGCCGCGTATAAAATCCACTGCGACAATATTTGCTGTTGCACCCAATTCATCGCGATACAGCTGTGAAATGCGCCAATTCACGTTATCAGCCATTTTGCGCAAACCCCCATATTTATCAAGTATTACACCCCATGTGTCCGGTGTAAGTTCAGCCATATCAGCAACAGGACGACTTGAAAGTCTTCTATAAAAGGAGATAAGCCAAAATTACTATTTATTATCTTAATTGTTTTTCAATTGTTGTTTCCAACATGCGAAACTTACGAAACATCGTATGAATTAGTATTTCTCAAATGACGCTCTAAGCGTGTCCAGTTGCGAACATTGCCCCAACGTTGATCCACAGAATTAAATAGCAATTCAGGGTATTCAAAAACCATTGCACTCTTTTCATAGGCCAATATAATATTTTGGCGTCGTGTCCAAATATCTTGCAAAGTTGCTTGCCATGTAGCCGAGGGATGTACAACGAGATCACCAAATTGTTGTCGCAAGTAATGTACCAGTAAACGATGTACGTCCAATTTTTTTCCAAAACCTAAAGAAAGTTAAATGTATTTAAAAATAAATATCAAAATTTAGTACAATCAATTAATTGCCGAGTTTATCTGCTGGCATTGTCAGATTTCTTTTCGTTTCTTTCATGCCCGAAAAATTTCGGTATGACAAGATTTGATCCACTTTTCATAATTTTGAAATATTTATCTACAAAATAAGGTTTCTACTGAAAGTTTTTATTAGAAACTTTAAAACGGGGAAAAATAGGTCAAATCTTATCGTATGGAGATTTTTCGAACATAAAAGAGTTGTTTTTCATCTGTTCTACAACACTGGTCTTAACATATTTTTCTACATGTGGCTTACTTCCTAAGCTATTGAGCGAAACTTTTTTCGTCGGCCTCTCACAACCAAACCCACCACGATTCTGGCGACTGACGCTTATTTCCACTATCAGCATTACTCTAACTATCAATTGTAAAAACATTTAAACGGGTGGAAATGACCTTGGAAAAGGCAACGATGCCTATCGGACCAATTTTCTTTATCACAATATTTTCATACGAAATGTCACTTTAAAACCTGCTTTTAAATATTTATAATCAGCTTTTCCTGCTTTACGCTATTAGAGTGAAAGCTGTTTTTAAGAAGACTATACTGCCGTCAGAAGCGAAATAGGCGTATCTCAAAAAAACTCGTTTCGAGATAATTGATGTCAATTTGTTGAAATACATGTAAAATTGAGAAATACGTCATTTTCATAGGCGATTTTTTATAGGTTTGAACTAAGATACCGGCATTAGACGCAGTGCATTAGATGCGTAATTTTTTAAGCTATCCGATGCCATAAGAATCTCGAATATCAATTTTTTTGAGATACACCTATTTCGCTTCTGACGGCAATATAACAGATTTAACATAGTGTTAATTTCAAAATGCACTCTAAGTCGTTAAAACCTGCTTCTAATTTTTTATAACTACGGGCCATTGCTGTTTATTTAAAAACTAGCAAGGATTTCCTTTACTTCGCAAAACAACGTGCATATATAGTTCGTTTTTTTGTGGGATATATTTTTCCAGATATAAATACTTATATAACTGTGAGCGTAAGCTCAATATATTATACATGGATATACTATGTACATAGGTATGTATATTATTTTTTAATTACAAAGATAAGAACTCTTTGTTGTACGAATATCTGCAGTAAATTACAATTGTAGCCAAAACAAGTTTCAATATTTGTTTTTAGGTAATTATATACATCCATATACATACATATAGTATGTATATATGTTGACAAAACGAATATTATGTCTTTAAACTGAAACTTTGGCTTCGCTCTAAAATTTTCACGGTGATAAAATATTATTATCTGCAATGCGGGGTGCGAAAAAATATTAAATAAGTTAATGTAGGTATTTAAACAAGGAAATTCCATGTAATATCTTTGTATTATGAACCCATTATTTAAGGAACATAAACAACACAAATCATCACTAAATATCTATTTACAGAAATTTACCAACATAGTTGGGGACTATTGATTATTCGAATATTAGATTTATTGTACTAAACAAAAATGTTTTCCACCAAAACAATCAATCAATCAATCGCTAAAGCGAATTAAACTCTGTGAAAGAATCATCAAATTCTTAAATTTCAGATAGAGATAAAGTTTCTAAGCATAATATTGAGAAACAACTTCTGTGGAATAAACACGTAGAGAAAGCTATCAATAAGACTATTCGTGTATGCTCCATACATATCATCATTGCAACAAAATCCTGAGGCATGCGTCCTCTGATAATAAGGCAAATATACCTGATGATGGTAAGACCAACTATAACCCAGTAGTATAAAATAAGCGAACAAATATATGCAAATAAGAATAACTTGGGATAAATGTCAGAACATCGCTAGCGTCTGTATCACAGGAGCAATCAATACGTATCCCATAGCCATTATGGAGGTCCTTCGTGATCTGACTCCACTTTACATTTGATTATAAAAAAGTATTTCCATACAAAATAAGGAAATTCAATTACTTCCAAATGAAAATCTAACGCAAAGATATCACAGTCAGCGTTTACACAGGCAAATTCGGTGAAACAAATTCTTGTCTATTCCCTTTTGTGAATTTGTTTTGCGTTTACACACGAAAACTAGAATTTGTTTGTGCTTGAAAATGCCAAAGCAATTACTGCGTCAACCCGCCACAACGAACGTAAATTCAATGCATAATATAAGCGAAAAAACAGAACGAAAGAGAATTTGCGGGTACGAAAAACTCTGTACACTACCCTTGCCTTTGTTCCCCTCTTGCAACAGACAAGGAAACTTTTGTCAAGAGTTTGCCTGTGTAAACGCTGACATATTATTATATTTATGTGTGTATATATAGTATATTATATTTGAGAGCATAGAGGAAACTTTTCAGCTCTGTAATAACACAATAATAAGACGGCTCTCTCATAGATAAGTAGCAGGCGCAACGGTCTTTCATAAATTAACTGGGACTGCTGTTTAAACCTAAAGGAATCCGGAAAGACCAACGAAGTTTATCTCCTATTGGTTCTGGGACACATAGAAGTGGATGATAACGAAATGACTGCTTAACTTGCTTTAAGTTAAAATTAAATGTACTTAAAAATTTAGCATCATAATGACTTAATTATTGCACCCAATACTTACCAACTGGGAACTCTTTCAATCCAAATATTATAACCTCATTAGTTTCGGCTACGAAATTCTTCACTTGCTCAATCACTTCTGAAAGCGGACGTTGTCTAGTGATTCCATGATTTATGAAAAATAAATCCGCTGTATTACGATAATATCCAACACGTATATCCAAATAACGTGCACCGTGCATTAATTGCCCACGTATATCGTCATCTTGTGTGAGAGCATATTTAGTTACGAGAGTCTCTTGCAATAGTGGATCGAAATTGGGACGATACGAACCGGAATCATGAGTACCGGGTATGAATAAGTCACGCATGCGCAAGCTGGCAAGAACAGAGCGCATTTCCTGCATCCAACGTGGATACGCACGTACACAAGTTGTGGCCATTATAGTACCTTCCATATTAACATAACTGGCCCAATAGCCATAGCAGCCAGTGTTTGCGGTAACATTGCGCGAAAGTCCAAAGTCAAATGGTACGCCAGTGGTGAACCATTGTGAGCTTACCGAAGGTTGAATAGCTGCAACAATACCATTCATACCATTATTTGAGATCCAATAAACATGAGTCTTAGGACTCGAAGTAGAGCTTCTAAGGGCTGCTGCATTCATGAATCCACTACCACCACTACCATCTATATCGGCATTTTCAGACTCCTTATTAAATAAACTACTACTACTAATTGGTACAAAACCAATATCTCCTGCTCCGCTACCTTCTGTAGCACCGAACTGTGCCAATGGTGTTCCCGTGACTAGTCTCACTTTTTCAAAACTATAAGGTGCCTGTTTGGTCAGCAATATCATATCACCGTCACGTGCTGGTGCATTCTTCCATGATATCTCGATAAAACGTGTACGAGCGCTTATCGTTATCCATAAGCGTAGTCGGTGGGAGTTCTCTTCGGGTCCAATTTGAAGTAAGTCCACTGCCTCGCCGCTATCATAAGCTGAGATAAAATTTCCGAACACTGCTGTTATTAGAACAAACTTAAAATACATTTTTTATGCACGTGCAGCTAAACCTGATAAATCTTTAAACTTGACCGTATGGTAGAACCTTATCTACGAGTATATAACGACGTCTGATGTTGTTTAAGTTGTTGACACTTTCTCCCTTTTTATTAGATGGATGGATTAAATAAAACTAGTAAAATTACATAAATGAATAAATTTAAATTCGTTTATATTAAATTAACGTCACTTAATTTTAGGACCAACACGATCTCACAAATCTAAATATTTGAACTAAGAAGATAAAACCGTGTGCTTCCGTACACTCAGACAGTTCGAAGTGTTCTAAATTTGTAAAATTATGCTTTCTTTACAATTGGCCAACCCGACCCGACTCAATGTCTGGTTTTAATTTTTTACATACTTTTAGCATGATTTTGCAATGATTAGATTCATTCATGAGAAATTACTATACCGTGTAAACGTATGTATGTATGTATATGTAAGGTTACTCAATTCTTACAAATCATTATTGTTCTGAGATTCTCGCTTTAAGGTGTTTCAAAAAAAAAACTTACAAGTAGATGTGTTTTATTGCTATTTTAAAAGAAAAAAGGAAAATCGATATATCGAAATACTAATCCGAAAGAATTTAGTAAAGTCAGAGTATAATATAAAAACGATCTAATACGGTGGGTCAGCATCTGTAATAAGAGACGATCTTTTGTAAGGGCGATTTATTTGCAAGAAACTTTGTATGAACTGGAATACATTGGAAAAGATTTCGATTTCGAAACATGACAGCGACTCAGCAGCGCATGACCCTCCATCTTTTAGCAAGTAATCAATACTCAATAAGTGAATTTTTTGATATGACTGTGAAACAGCGTTGTGTGGAAGCAAAATTGCTGTCCCCGGGCTGTAGCCTATTTATCCCTGTGATTCGAGTTGCCCCATGACTGATTCCCGTGCTAAGCACGATTACTAATATTTTCCAAAAAATTATGTTACCGAACTTTTTATTTTACTTCTCCAATTAACCGCCATGATAGAGTCACATTGTGCGGCGTATACATATGTTTTTTGAAAAACAGTAAATGCAACATCCAATCTCTCGAAAACTAAAAGAGATAGTTAAATTTTATGCTGATTATTCCTTACTCAGCCTACTAAAATCTTTAAATTTCTGGAAATGTAAATACATATCGTTGCTCTCGGATAGAAAGGCCCTAACTAATTTTTTTCTTTGATTTGAAATTGACTTTTTTGTCGATAAATCAATAACCTCCCGCTATATTTCATCGATATTCATATCGTTAATTAGATAAAGTTCAAAGCTAAGAAACGCATGCAAAATCTCCTCCCTAATCCCCAAGGAAGACAAATATATATGTCCACATTCCTGTAACGGCTGTATCGTTTTCGAAAATGATGATGTCATATTATGCCCCTTATGGGCATTCCCCTTATGCCCCTTAAGGGCATTCAAAACTTGATGTAAGTGCTATCGAATATGCCAATTTTTGCTGCAAATGTTTAAGTGTCAAAAAATCTTTGATGCAAATGGCATTTGGGGAATTTCTCGCCATTAACGTTTACGTCATAACCTTTCCTAACTGACCCACTAAAAATTTTGGGAATCGCATTTAACATAACTTCTTTATTTGAGGTTTTAAAGTTTTTTCTCCTCCTGTGAAATTTCAAAAATATGAGTAGGGGCTTTTCTACCCGAGAACGACGATATACATCTTTTAATGTGGTTATTTCAAAAAACTTTATTTAACAAACTGCAAACTGGCTTTTTAGGAATGCGCACTATTATAATTTTGAAAAGTTTTTCTTTCATTTTAAGCTTTTTACAATCAAATTTAATCAGTTAATTGAAATTACCTTCCAGAAAATATACATATGTATATACATACATACATCTTATCGCTATCAATCATAACTTTTTTGAAAATTGTTCTATTGGTTATGTATACGTTTTACGACAAATAAGCTTCTTCTTTTTTCCAAGCACCCTATTTGTACTCTCTACTTCTTCTCACCCAACTCACAATCAGTAGATTGCACAACTGCTACTGTTAACTGAGCAAAGTTCTCATGCTACCAGTATCTTTAACGATTCTGAGTCGTTCTGTTTATAAAGAGAGGCTTTGATTTTACTGCAAAAATTGATATTCATTTTATGAGTTAATATTAGCGTAGTTTTCACTAAAAACCTCCCTTGAAATTAAAACAAGCAATTAGTTGATGAATCGATACATGCAAACAAGAGGTAACCAATTATATGAGTAATTATTCACAACGACTTAAAATGCAATAACGAGAAGTGCTTTAGTAAACTAGGGGTTTTTTCAATAACTTTCCGCTATACAAAATGGGAATTGGTTTGAATCATCCATTTATTGGATTTGCTCGAACTTCCTTAATGTTAGCTTAAGTTTTATTAAATAGTTGTTTAAGGCATAAACATACGTTTCAAAACATGTTTATAAGTATGTAGGTACTTATCGTTAGATATTTATTTTTTTTTACTTTTCTATTAAAACTTTCCTTTTATCGAATAATAATTTAAGGCGCTCTTTTTTTGTCACCACAACAACCGTTCTCTAGTATTGCGTGTTCTAAACTAAAGCCATATTTTCGACAGCTTTTTTATATTAACCACGTAATGTTTGCTCTCACTTGTTTTTCCCCTACGTTTTATTTGATTTAATTCATTGATTTAATAGTCATAAAAGAAGTAATTAATATATAAAATACTTTTTATCGTGCTACCTTTTAAGCGCAAATTTTAAAGCTTTTATACCCTACACTCAGCGTTTATGTACATTTTGTCATTCCGTTAATAACGCACATAATAGGGAGTGACAGGTATAGAAAATTACTATATATACTGATCTTGATCAAAGCCACCATTAAGCTATGTATGTATGTTTATCTGATTACTCGAAAAACCATACGATATTAATTGATGAGATTTGATACTGAGGCTTTACTTTCAAGCAGTTCGCTCGGGCTATGCTCGTAAAGTTATATTCCCTATCATCCAAATTTCTTCAGTTTGTACTTTCATCGTAAAAAACTGCTAATGTTATTTTCAAAAATTGTTTAAAAATAGAAGTCGTTATGGTCAAAAAATAAGGGAAATCAAAATGGATGAACATTGAGATAAAAAGGATAATAAAGTTTATTGACTATCGCTTTTTGCTTTTAATGACGTTAAAATGGTTGTCCTGAGATGTTTGTATGAATTTTAATTAATTTTTGAGAAAATAGTCAAATTGGCGAAAATTCAGTTTAGTGTTTTAGTGTAATACATTTTACTATATAATTCTCATTCTAAGGTATACTCATGTCAAGAGATATTAATGGTAACGATAAAAGTTATATCCAGTTAGTCCTGTTAAGATAGTGATTCTCGCGATGTCTTTGCGACTCTTGAACAATAGGTCAGTGGTTTTTGAATTATTATATGATGGCCATATTGCTCGATGTTCTGCAGGTTTGCAGTGATCTCCAGTTCTTTGCTACCTCGTATGGATAGAGCGAGTAGACTTTTTTTCTTAACTATACTAATCGGAGTGTGCACGAAATCTGAGACTCCGGTTTCATTAAGGGAGGAACCGTGCCTTGCTAATTCGTCAGCCCTTTCTGACCCTCAATGTTCCTGTGCCTTGGAAACCAAATGAGGGTTATGTCGGGTTGACGTCCTAGCCTAGCTAATTCCTTCCTGCATAGTACTACTTTAGATTTTATTGTCTCCGAGTTTAGAGCCTGGCTATAGAAGAATATTGCTAGCTTTCCCACATTAGTATCGCCTACAAGCTAATAAAATAGCAAAAACTTCTGCTTGGAAAACACTAGCTGAGTTGGGTGAGCGAAAATATTGAGAAATTACTAGGTCTTTTGAGTAGACCCTCGCACCTACACCGCAGTCCATCATTGACCCATCAATGTATATGGCGGTTTCAAAATTTAAGTCGATAGTGCCCTCCTCCTATTGAACCCTCTCCGGAAAGGCGGATTTTTGTGACCTCCAAACGATGGCAACCTGAGAAGCTGAGTCCTTAGGTATCAAGTAAAACCAATATCATATTATGTTTCAAACATAGAATAATGTAATATTTTGCACATTAAGTTTACCGTACGCATTCCCTGCTTTCATGCCTAAAAAGCTTTGTGTTCTCATTTAATTATGTTCCCAAAATTATCTTTGAAATTGGGTGAAGAGATAAACTCAATGTTAATTTGCTTACATAAACAAATGTTCCTTAGTTGTTTAAACTCAAGCCTTTAGTAAACTACTGAAATATGTGCTAATGAGAGATAATTATTTCTTAATACCGTGACATTATATTTTGCGGAATACTTACTAAAATAACAGGCTTGACACAGTTACTTGTTGAACAGTTCTATAACGAAATCAAGCAGGTGAACAAACTCATGCCAAAAACAAAAAGTAACAACAGAAGATAAGTAACTTTCAGTTTACTCGTATAAATGGGGGCTTGACTTCAGTTATACAGCCACACAACTTTTAAAGACAGAGATCAAAGTATGTCCGATAGACATTTGTTTTGATAATCACATATGTATGTTTATATATAATTATGTGTGTATAAGTAACTATCTGGCGCAAAGTTTTCTTCTGATTCGAAAATAATAAGCGAAGGCAAACGAATGACACCAAAACAAAAACTTTTACGTTCTTAATATTCCATCCGTGACAAACTTTCGAAAAGCGTTGGTATCCGAGCTCGATAATGATGGCTATTAGTTGGTTTTTGTTTTCAGAATATAGACAGTGCGACAATTTTCTATTCAGACTTTATATATCTCTCCTCTGAACGCGTTGCGCCATCTTCCTATATTATATATTGCTAAAAAGGTGTTACTTTCTTCATTGCAACGTAGTCATATTGACTGCGCTAGCTTATCAAATGGTCGATATGGTCGCGTGACATCCAGAATAAAATTGTGTCAGCAAATCAAATTGAAACAACGTTCTGTCATAAAATTCCATGATTATCAGGACTAAATAAGAAACTGAGCAGCAGTTTTCGACAGGCATAAACTTTACGCGAAGGTCGGGAGTTGAAGACGATGGCCGGAAACCCAAAAAAACACGTCAAATACCATTATAAATCAAAGCAATGCTGATCGTCCTCTGTGATAGCAAGGGTTTTATGCATCACGAGATTCTTCCAAGTGGCCAAACAGTAGCTGCAGCACTGTCTACCTTGAGTTATACGGCGTTTTGTTCCAAGAATTCGACGTGTGCGGCCGGAATACAAATATCCGGAAAGGTAGTGTGGTTGCTGCTGGACAACGCATCTACTCAAAATTCCATTTTGATAAGACAATTTCCAGCATCATGTCTTCATGCATGAACATTCGGCTTTTTTCTATTCTCGAAACTGAAATTGATGCTCAAAAGTTGTTTTTATGAGGATGTGTGTAGATACCATCAAAGCAGCTGCGCCATGTTGAGTATTTTCATGGGAAGTGATCCAAAAAACTTTATACAATGTCACCAATTTGGATTTAAGTTCTTGTATGTGTTCTCTTAGGTGTTAAATAATCCTGAAATATTTTTTGAAAAATTCAAAAAACGAAGTGCTTCAAAATCTTTTTTTCGATAGTGCTCATGGTGCCTATGCCATTTTTCATTACAAACTGTCTTGGTGTGATTACTTATTACTTGGTGTTGTAATTTAAGGGTCTTGTACCTAATGGAGGCGCCATAAACATTTGCCTAAACGCCCTTATTTTCCAAACTGTGCTTGTGTCACTTTAATTCCTTCTGTCGAGTCTTAAAACACTCCATTGGAAAATATAGTTGATATAGTCAGTTTCATCTGGACGATCAATCCTATACAGTCAGGTCAGGGAAAAATTATGAATGTGAATTTTTGCAATTCTGGGAGATTGTGAAGAAGTTGTGTACTCTAAGAACTTTAATTCAAAAGAATTCTAAATTAAAATTAAATAATTTGGGATATTTTCATAAAGGTGTATTTTTTTATAGTGTTGAAGTCTAAAATTGAAATAAAACAAAAAAATATCCAAACGCAGTACACTCTCCATTATATTTACATTTCAGATTACTTTTTTTAATTGAAGATTATAACTTGAAAATAATGCCAAATGATAGAACTTAAAGAGCCTAAATAGAATATATCGATGAATCCTGTCCCAAACATGGGTTACCCAAAGGTTTTTTGGGTCAATTTTTTTTTATTAAAGATTTCTGCTTAAAATATGTACCAAATTATAAATCTCGAAGGTCCTAAATAGAATATAGGTATAGGGTTGTCTTGTCGAATCCTGTCCTAAACACGTTTTTTCGTACAAATTTTTCTTAAGCAAAAGTGTATTTGGATGGCAATCTGAGCATGTTTGGGGCAGAATTCGACAAGGCATCCCTATATATTGTATTTAAGCTCAAGAGAGTCTTGCGGATAGCACAATGATAGGGTGCTCACAATTTTACAATTTCGATAAAGTTTAAATAGAGCTTTGCGTCCAAAATGAAACAAAAAAAATAAACATTATTTGTAACTTGCAAATGATTTTATATTGAGTTTTCAATTACAACATACATATATGTAGCTATATAACAACATACATATTTTACATTTTTTTATATTAATATCATTATAAAATTCCCTAAATGTGTCTCATTTTAGTATTAAAAGCAAAAACTTATATAACACTTATTAAAAATAAATTAATTAAAATTCGCAATATTTTAAATGTAACATAAGCTGCAAGCAGTAATACGATTACGTAGGTAACTTGAAATTTTAAGTAGCTATAATATTATTGAGATTAAGTATGTTTTGTATAAGTAGTCCCTTTAAAAGCACTTTGAATTATTAATATCTCTTAATACCATACAGATTCTATGAATACTTTTCTTTTCAAAAATTCATTCCTAATGCAAACTTACTTAATATTTTCATTACCCTCAATTATGGTTGTATTAAACATCGCTCGACAGAAATTAACCATACCGAGAGATATTCGACCGTAAGATGCTGGTTTATCTTTCCAAGCTATGCAGACATAATAAAATGGTATACCGGCAACAGTGATTGCAATACCAACAAGAAGATTCGTTGGGTCATCAAAGCTTGGCAAGAGCACTAAAGTAATGCAGCAAATTATAAATGTTATTGGTAGTGCCAAATTCACCTTAA
This sequence comes from Meiosimyza platycephala, assembly GCA_963662105.1. NCBI lineage: Eukaryota > Metazoa > Arthropoda > Insecta > Diptera > Lauxaniidae > Meiosimyza > Meiosimyza platycephala. The sequence goes on from OY759210.1 coordinate 17,878,388, forward strand.
TGGGTCGTGGTATATTTGGCCTGAAATAAAATTTGATTAGTTTTTCGCATAGTTTTTATAAAAGCTGTATAAGACTTACATCGTTCTACGCATCCAGAGCATGCCTGCTATACTAGCAACCACCGATAGCCAGAGTACAGAGCTAAAGTAGTTTATCAGTAGATAAACGTCGGCTGTTAATAACATAACCAGTGACATGAGACACTAAAATCGAAATAACAATTCGTTGTAAGAATAACATTAGGAATTATTGTGATATGGAAAACTTACGGAAAATATTAACGATGGTATTGGTGTTTGTTGTTTCACATGAAAGAGCTGAAAAAATGATGGCAAATGTCCTTCCTGCGCTCCAGTAGCAAACAGTCTGGCTGATGTGAAGAGCACACCGTTTACACCACCAAATGTACTTAACGCCACAAAAACCGGTACCATAAAAGCTACAGGTCCGAAGACACGATTTCCAAAAGTAACCGCCACTGCCAACGAGCTGAGCATTTCAGTCTTGGTGACTACAGCAAAATAGGCCAAATTAACGAGTACATAAATGCATGTAACAAGTGGCATTGCAATCCAAATAGCACGTGGTAGATTTCTAAAGAGAGAAATTAAAAATTAGAGAATGAGAAGAAAACAACAAAAAAAATATATCCACAAAACACTTATGCAAATAGTGAAGTTTATTGTGGAGAAGAGAAAATAAATAAAAGACGGAGTTGTCCACTACGAATGAGTTGTTTTAACAAAACGTGGGATTTATGTCCTATCTTTCTACAGTGGTACATATTCGTTTGGCCACAGTATGCCATTTAATAATTTTGTTCTAAGGATTTGGATCGCCAAGAATATTGATTGAGGAATAATTTTTTTATATATTTTATTTTAAATCGACCATTTCATCCCAGCATTTATTTGCATTTTAAAATGAGCATATTATAAGCTTTCCCTAATAAATATTAAGTTTCAAAAACGCATTATTTGTTTTCCTTAATATAAATATTAAATTTAAACTTCACATCTTGCAAGCCACTTATGGTGATTAATCTTTAACATAAATGGATGTGCACACATTCCAATCTATTAAAGAGAATAGAGCTTTTCTATAACCAGTAAAAAAATGTAATCAAGAGCGGCAAAGAAATACTGCGTATTCATTAGAGTGAATCTCATACAAAAAATAAATAAATTTTGGGTGTTCGATTTCATTATTGTAAAAACAATACCCAGCAGATATTAGTCCTCAAAGTAATCTAAGCTTTCATCTATGATTTTTTACACGGCGATGTCATAGGAAAAGTAGTGTATAATTCTTTGCGTTACCAAGTAAATGAACTTTTCATCGATGTAAAAAAAAAAGTATAAAAAAACTGTCTGACCGAGTATGGAACTCACGCACTATGAGTTATGAGCTCACAACCCTAATCATTTGACAATGCTGTCTGTTGTTTTACATAGTATATGTATCTATTTCACACTTTGTTATTGTGATTTTGAATACTTATTTATGTATTACTCCTTCGCTTACCATATCATGCATGTTTTCTCCATCTATATAATCTATAATGTATGAAATCAATTATTAAAAATGGTAATGCATGGTCCCAAAAACTGATGGGTAATTATTTTCACTTTACTGAGCATTCACACTGAGCGAACAAACTCGACAGAATCTTTATGAGTGATAATTCTTCAACAAGATAATTTTCCAAATTTAATAATCTTAAATCGAAAATAGCGCAAACATATGATGTTATTAAGATGAAGAGCCTTCTTATTCAATATGTGGTTCGGAACTAGACAAAGTCGAAACTTTTGTGAATCTTGGTCTCACAATGAATAAAAAGTTTCGCTTCAACATCCACATTTTCCTATTGATGAATAAAGTATTTGATGATCTTTACGCAACTAAGTTGCTGAACACTTATACATATTCATATGCTGAATGTAATAAAGAAACAGTTTCTGTGTTTGCATGAGATTTATTGGAACCCAAATTTAAATTCACCAAATCATGGAAGTCACCTCAAGCTAATACTTTTGCCAAAACTAAGTATATTATTGAAGAATTTTCTAAATTACTGGCTGGATTAAATCTAAGTTATTGCTAAACAACATATTCATTGCATATTGAACTATTATATTACTACCATCCAGGAACTCTGCAAATTTATTTGGTGAAAATCTGAAACTTAACTTTGAATGTATCAAAAATCAAGTGGGAATATTAGCATCATAAACTGAAGACTTTTTCTCCAGGAGAATTAGTAAGCTACCAGACTAATAGCTCATTAATAAATGAGAAAAATTATATTTGAGAACAAAATTAAGCACAAAAGTGAAAATAAAGGCTGTTGTTTCATTGAAAAAAAATCAAAAGACCCCTTATACTCAATAAAACATTCAACTAAAGTACTATTAAAAAAAAAGGATATAAGTTGTGTATTAAGATCCACCCTAGACTACATTTAACTTAATATATTTATTATATACATTTCGAGTTTATAAATCAATGCGCCTGTCCTTACTCTCTATGAAAATAATATTCCTTATTCAGTATCGGTTGCTGTCATCTGTATCTTTTTATTTGCTTCTGCTTTGAAGATAAATAGAAATCATTTTGTTAACTACTCAAGAATTCCAGCTCCCAACGCCCATCTATAAAAAAAACAAATCATCCTGTGACGCACATGAAGACTCAAGAAGAATCAACAAATGGTTGATTATATTCTGACTCATGTGGAAGTACATAAGTAGAATGTACATATGTATGAAAGCATCTGTATACTGTTAAAGATTTCAGATAAACATTTTTTATAATTGATTGATTTTAGCATAGTCCATATTCAACATTGAAAAACTTTGTGACAGGCTTGATTTTAGCACAAACATCAGTATTGGGGATGCATATGTGAAAGTTTCTCATCGATGCGACCGCTGCTAATAAAATATCTCGAAAATGGTAAACTTTATATATTTCGAAAAACTAAAAATTCGCAGCGTCAGTCAAATATATATAGCTGACACAAAAAAGGCTTAATATGAAACTAGCCCTCACAGAGTAAAATTAATTATCATTGATTTTTTTAAACTGGCAATAGAAAAACGTATACTTTTCATGACTGTATATTAAAATTCGAATTGAAGTCTAAATTGAAACCTTGAAGTTGTGTACTTTTGATTAAGTTTTAAAAGGTTTACTTACTTGTAAGGATCCTGCAATTCTTCCGTAACGAAATTCAAATAATTCCAACCGCCAAAAGCAAACAATCCCGAATAGAAAGCAAATCCGATATTGCCTACACTATAACTCCCTTCGAACATGTTATGAAAGTTATCTGACTTTTCTGTAGCCATGTAGTAAATGCCCGCTAGAATTATCATAACCAATGCTAATAGTTTACCAGCGGTGAAAATATCTTGAATTTTCATAGACCACTTTACAGAGAGGCAATTGATCGCTGTTAAGAACACTGAAAATTTAAAAAGAAATTAATTAAATTTCGATAATTTTTCAAAACTATTTTTGCAAAGGTAAATAAATGCAAGCATACACAGGTATGAGTATATTAAAATTTATTTATAACTCTGAAATTTACGATGGAAATTTACTTACATAAACAAATAGCTGCTAAAATTTTTACCGCGCTGTCTGGCGGTGAACAATCTTCGAAAAATGGTTTTGCTGCATACTGGGCAAATGTTAGAGCAACAATAGTCTGAAAAATAAATAATAATAATAAAAAACAAAAATTACTGTTTGCAAATATAAATATGAAACTGTTTTGCGTATTTAAGGATACTGATACCACAACACAACTAACACTTTGTAACATAAGAGTTGGAATCACCAGTGACTTTTGAGCCGATACGACAAGGCAACCTTATACTTATATTCTATTTAGGCTCTTCGAGCTCTAACATTTGGCACACACTTGACGCTGTTATCTTCATTAATGAAAATTTACCCAAAAACCAGTGGCAATCCATGTTTGGGACTGGATTCAACATTGCAACCCCATAGATTATATTTAGGCCAGTTCAAGTTCTATCATTTGAGATACATTTTCAGCTGCAATATAATACAGTTTTAATTAAAACAAAAAAAATTGGCTAAATTTCTGGCATTTTCGGACATCGAGACAGGCTTTGGCAAGGCAACCCCCTGTAACCTTATACACTTAACTTTTCGGGCTCTCCACCTACGAATACACTATTCTTGCAGGCTATTCGTTGTAAGCGTTCTTGGCGAGTCAAAACGAAGTACCGATCGCAAATAGTGTAATACTTAAATCAGTGAGCTCACGGAAAAGTAATTTCTTTGTGGTGTAGCGAAACAGAAAATAATTTATAATTATTTTACTGAGCTTACTGTATTGTTAAAAGTCACTGATGATTCCGATTAGCAACGGATGAAACTAGCATGTCTAGCTTTAGCCCTTTTTCCTTTATTTATGTTTTTTTAGTATAGTGTATAGTGGAGTATACGGAGAAGGGAGAAGCTTACGCTAAACTTGAACTCTGAATAAGCCCTAAGCCTAACCTGACCCATAATGAGACCATTAATCTTCACTATCAAATCATATTTCACCATAATTCAGAATAAAAGATTTTGAAAATTCACAACAACAATAATAGGGCTTATAAAGTGCTTGTGTGAAATTAATATAAATATTCCGAAGGTTGTTATAATTGTTTTAATTTAAAAGAACGCAAATATTTTCATCAATTCGAATTAATGACTTTAATAAACAACAAAGATAAAAAATAGCCATAAATTAATAAATTGAAAATTTTTGCAAGCTTACATCAGATTTCGTACTTAAGATAAATACTTAAGAAAAGGAAAACTCTGATCAGCACATCATGAGTACCCTAATTAATTTAGACTATGATTTAATATCGAAAAATATGCATACATGATCTTACCTGTGTAGTTGGTCGTATTATTAAGAGTGCAATCCATAAGCGCAGAAATCCAACTAATGGTCCGAATGCTGTCAGCAGATATGCATAGTCACCGCCAGATCTGGTTATGCTGGTGCCAAGCTCAGCATAACATAAAGCACCAATTGTTGAGAGTATGCCGCATGCAGCCCAAATTAAAAGTGAGGTTCCAACTGATCTACAAAATATATACAAACGCAAACGTTAGCATGTTATAATCAGTGTACAATATTGAACGTAATTAAATTTAATTGAAATTTAAGAATTAAATTTTTTTTTGCGAAATCGCTGTTCGAGCTATATACATTATTTCTTAAATTCATATGTATGCGACAAAATCAATTAAATGTTTTCAAAATGTTATTGATATGCTCTTTCTTTTGGTTAGCAAATTGATTATTATCACAAGAGAACAAGTCATTCTAATCTAATTTTAGCTTATATTAGGGAAAGAGAAGATTGGTTTTGTTTCAATTAAGAAATCAATCAAAGAAACGCTACGCATTTGTTTTGGGTGACGTACAACAGTTGCACAGTTCCGGCTGTATTCTCGATTAACATTTCAAAACACTGTCATTTTTTTATGGTTTTAAAAAGATTAAAAAAAATTTTAAATTTTGCTCAGCTATGAGCAGATATAAAAAACTTTAAGCCTTCAAAGTTCTTGAAAAACCGCATAAGCTTTACTCTTCAAAAAACTTCATAAAAAAAATCCAATGATGTTAAATCGCATGATCTTGGTGACCAATTATTTGATTATTCAATTTGTCTTTCAAAATATCGATTGATTCCTTTGCTGTGTGGTATGTTGAAATTACATATTCTGCACATCAATATCTTTCAATTGACTCCACAAAAAGTTTCTAATCATCTCTCGATATCGTTTATCTGCTCTGACCGACGACGAATTGATGTCCTTGGCTCGTCAGCAACACTTGTGGTAACACTTGCAGTATTTTCACTTGTACTTGTACAAATATTTTCAACGAAATGTTCTTTCAATTTCTAAATAACTTTCAACATACATACATATATATTTAAAATACATTTTAATACCGAAAAAACGTTTACTCGTGTAACGATCCATTTTTAATAAACCGGAATGTATTCATTTTATATTTTAAAAAACATCGGTGTAATCTAGTACCTGTAAAAAAAATGGCGGTAAATTAAAACTTCACAAAGTGACGATCATTAAAAAGCATGTCGAGTACGAATGCGTACATTAATTAGATAAAGCCGTTTTTAATTGCTTGTCATTTAGGCATTTCTTGCTATCCTACTCTGAAGAGTTCTTTTTTTGAATTGTGGAGGCTTTCGGAGAAACGTCCCGAACTTCAAACTCATTTTTCACCACAAAAAGGGTTTTGAGCAAAAACCGATGGCACCATCGCAAAAATCAGATCAAAATCTATCTTTTATGTTTTTGAATTATTTTTCTAGGCACTACACTGACATTACGAGTGCGTTTTGTCAAAAAAAAAAAAAAGCAGCGCTTGCCAGATGGCCCGCTATCAATGGACGCACCCATATAGTAAATATATGCATAATAGAGTTAGAATACATGTAATTTGCCAAATTAAAATGAATATAATTTCTATGATGGTGTTAGGCAACCGGTCCTATTTGACCGAAAAAAGTTTTTGATATATTTTTTTTTTTCAACAAAGTAAAGGCAAAATTTAACAAAAGCTAGTTACTTTTGAACAAATGAATCGATCTGAATAAAACTTTAGCATATTAAAGGAGATAAATTAGACTTTAATTAATCGTTTAGTACTTTTCAAAAATTTTTTAACTAATTGTTTATAAAGAATTACTTTTTTTTTGTGTACTGTACTTTTAAAAATCTTAAAAATCGAAATGAAGTTTGACTTTATCAATTATAGTAAAAAAGTACATCAAATCAAAATGATCAAAACCTATTCTAAAAATGGTCGTTCAGAAATAAATACGTATCCGTATTTTGGGTCCACAGTATGGTGTCTTATCCACGTCGTAGCCGTGGTGAACATTTGGCCGATAATATCCTTGGCACATAATTGTTACCAATCAATTGCGTAGTCAAATTTTATTTTGCCAAAATTGTAAGTCTTTCTCCTTATGAGGATAATTTGAACTTATTACATATGCAGTCTTTGAGGTATCTGCATCTACTTATAGCTGAGTCTCTTGCTGTATCAGAGCTTCTTAGATACATTAATTTTAATACTAATCGGCAAAGTACTCGCAATTCTTATTTTTAATTTTATCAACCGGTTAGGAGAACTAATTATATGGCTACAACTCCTTTTAATCGCATGACAACTCTTATTAACAATTGCTCATAACATTAGATTGTCAAAAGGTCACCTCAAGCTAATTGTTAGATTTAAAATTAACAGCTAAATGGTGGTATGTATTTTTATAAACTTTTTTTTATGAGCAAAATTCGAAGCTTTTTTTTTGCATTTTTATGTTTGTACGAGCCCCACAGCATGCAGAGTAGATTTTTTTTAACATTTATTCATTGGACCATGTGAATTTGTATGTAGGTACATATAATTATTTTAATGTATCTGCGTAATATTTAATATATCATATGTTCACATGGCCTGAGTGAGTATGTTGAGAAAGTAAAAAAAAAAAGCTAAGCAAAAATTATAAAAAATATAACATAGCATAATTCCCTCAGTATAGAGTTTTGCAGATTTTTCTTGCATGTGAGGTGTCACGCTCTCTCCGAAATTCGCCAAATATTTTGTCAGATGCTAGACCAAACCATTTCTTGTGTTTGTTCAAAATTTTGTTTCACTGTTTCAAATAATTCTCTCATATGGCGTTTTAAAGTTTTTGCTTCTACGCTCAATTGCTGATATTGGCCTAATTATTTTCCATAGCTTTTCCGAATCATTCTTACTGTTTGTGCGATATCTGATTCCAATACATTAAACAATTCTCTCAGTATAGCGTTTTGCAGTTTTTGTTTGTACGGGGGGCTTTCATGCCCTCTTGTTGAAATTCTTATTCTAAACTTGTCGAAGTTTTTCTTACTATTTCTGCAAAATTTGGTAACATTACATCAAATAACTCTCTCAATATAGCGTTTTAGATATTTTATTTGTATTGGCAGTAAGCGTGTCCGGGAAACGATTTCACACATTTTCAATCCGAAAAACTTTGTTTAAAGGCCCTTAGCCTGTATAACAAATTTTATTCAATTATCTCGCTTAGTTTTCCCGACATGGCGACATTGACTTAGGTGGTGACGCTGATCAAGAATACATACACTTTTCTATATCTGCCACGCGCTCTTCTATGCGTTACAAGCGGAATGCCAAAGTGAATGTACCCTGAGCGTAGGGTACGACAAAATCAGTCTCAGTGATAATTCCGATAAAAATAAAGTTTGATAATTTTATTCAACCTCCCATTAAAATAGTCAAGTTGATCTAAAAACGACTGTAATTATTAAATATTCCGCACTGAATTTGGCAGCTATGGCTTAAAACATTTTTCCCAAAACGATTTAGTTTTCGAGATGTTTTAGTGGAAAGTTATTATCAGTATCTCTGTATAAAGTAACCAAAAGTAACTTTTACTTACTTTTTTAGAGATAAACAAAAAAGACAACTTGAATACTCACTCTGTGTAAAAGAAGACTCCAGTTGGTGCAATAAATATGCCCGAACCAATTATTGTACCGACAATTATGGCTACACCGTTTATTAGAGTTAACTTGCGTTCCAATACGATCTTATCACCAACATCATCATTGTCTTTCGTTGCCGAGCCAGTTGATTTTGCTGCTTTTGAACTTCTACGTTCAGGCAACTCCACCAATGAGGTGTCAACACCATTGCCATATCGGTCACTCATTTCTCTGCAGGCTATCTACTTCTATCTTGTTTTGGAAATGCTTTCCTTCACAAGAGTTTACGTAAATATTTATAAAATCTTTACTTTATCATTTTTTATAATTTATTGATTTATTATTGAGAGGTAACTGCTTTCTTTTATTATTAATATTATATTTTTTATCATAAACATCTACGCTTATGCAAAAAAGACCCAACCGTTCGTATTGAACTACAATTTAGAACTAACGTGCTACCGAATTATTAAAACCTAACCGGCACTTTCATTATTTTGGGTAGCTTTTGTTGTTGTTTTGTTTCCTATGGCATTTCTCTGAGTTGTTTTCACACAAACTGGAAAAATTATTCTCATTTAATAAAATAATTTCAAAAACGACAAACGCACATTGAAATGTCAATGGCAATTAAGATAAACAATTGACTTCCAATGGAAGTTGTTTTGGTTGTATTCCAGTGGTGTTTTGCTCATTAATCTTCGACAACGCACATTTGGAAATGCTTACGTCGATGGTTAAAAATAAGGTAACCATATTGCAAGAATCCTATCAAAAGGGAAAATCAAACAAGATTGCTAGCATTGATCCCTATACAACAACAACAATGAACGCATTTGGAAAGTAATTTGTAAAAAATTTTTAGTAATTTTTTCAAATTTTTATCTCTAACCCATACTGACCCTTAGTAAGGGTTAAAGATAAAAATTTTAAATAAACTTTTAAATTTTTTTATTCTGTTTCGAACCGATTGGAGGGCGTCGCATTTGACTTTCGCTTAAGTCAAATTTCACTTTGAAATAGGGTCAGTAAGGGTTAAAGATAAAACTTTAAAAAAATATTTTAAATTGTTTTATCCTGTTTCGAACAGATTTTCGCAAAAAGTCCGAGTAAGAACCACCCTAATATACTTACATACATAGTACATTGCAACTAAAAAACGACTTAGCTAATAACATTATTGATTGATAAGCTATAAAAATTAGATTATCAATTATAGCAAAATTATAGACGGTATTTTCTCTTATTCTGATGTTGCACTTTTTCAATTTATGACAAGTGATAAAAAAATAAAAAATATCAATAAATCAACTACACGCATTTAGTTTTACCATGAAAGTGTTGTATAAAAATGTCTGGTTACCTCGCCTTGTAAACTTTTACAATACTTTTTAATACAGAAAATGATAGTGCATGGTAAGCAAAAAAGAACAAAATGTAGGAGTCGTAAAAACTTATCGCTAAAAGTAAACGCATTAGTCAGTACACAATTTTGATATTATTGCAAAAGTTCGCACAATTATAAACAATTGATACAGAATTCTACCAAAAATACATTTTTGACATTAAAATATAATAGCAATGTTTACGGTTAAATAACAAACATTCCATTTTGTAGTCTATGTTTCAACTGGAAATTATTTTAAATTTAAAGTTTGTGAACGTCAATATACGATAAAAGGGGTTTGCCCTATAAAACTATCAAGGTGGTATCCAGATGATTATTTTGGGAGGGCTTGTGGGTTAAAAAAGTTTTGCCTGAATTATAATGGACTGGAACCAATATATTCTTATATGCCGATCGATCCTTTAAGGCTGTGCTAATAACTATAGTGTAACTTAAAGCTTTAAAAAAGAGTTGCGCTCATTCCTGAACTTTATTCGCTTCTATATTGATACTTAATTATATTTATTAGCTGAGAGTCGATTCTCACTCTGTGATATGGTGATATGAACAGTTTTTTCTTACTGCAACTAACATTTCGAATTGTATGTTAAAAATGTATCAATCTTAAACTTTGCTGTTTCACATACACCGAATTGACCCTGCGGTCACTCTATCGTTAGAAGATATAACTCCTTTTGAAATAATTCCAATAAATTTCCATTATTTCGTCATCTCCAAAAATCTTTTTAAGCTCACTTTAACCAACTCGCTTGTGTTTGAATTGTGTCTTGAGTTTTCACTTTATTTTAATTTATTTATTTATATTAGTGTTTCATTTTACACACGTTTCAACGTTTTATTTATTGTAAATAAATAAATAAAACCTTAAGTTTCATTGAAGTCTTTATTGTTTTTAAATAGGCCACCGCAGCACTAAACAATTACTAGTGACGTTAATTAACGAACCGACGCTATTAACACGTTTACGCAATGCGAACCATTGCAACCGGCAAGTCAAACAGAACTGAATTTCAATTTTTCACTTTGACAACGTGATAGAGAGCGAGCGAGCGTTTCCCCAATGGAATAACGAAAGTTTGTTAAAAACCGGAAACCAACCCCAAACCAATGAAGCACTATTCCAGTCTACGACAACGTCATTTTAAGTTTATCGGATATCTGCAATTCAAGATACCGTCAGTATGTTTTGATCTTTTTACAAACGCATGTACATATCTATGTATGTAATATGTACACAGCCGAACATGAGATATGTGACCTTATCTACAAATTCTTGTTTAGTTTCAACCATAACATGGTAAAATATTTAAAATATTTAAATTGTTGCTATTTTTTTAGTTTAAGTAACTTGTTGGTTCTAACTATAAGGGTAATATTCTCATATTTTCACGTTTTACGATAAGCTAAATATTTCTTCATAGCTCGATGCAAACATCATTATCATGTACAATGAATAGAGTATGTGAATATATCTTCGAACACAAAATAACTTTAGCTTTTGCTTTTGATTTTGTTCTGAATTATACATACATATGTACTTGCATCCGAATGAATAAAGATTATTATTTTGTCAGTAAAGGGTTTCAAATTTAAGATATCTTTGTATGTGTGCCCCCATTTTTTACACAGGTAATAAATTACACCGAAGTTTTTTTGGATATGAAGGTAATTCATTCCAGTTAGTTAAAAACGAATCGCTATACGAGTGAACGGCATGGTTTCATTATAAAACTTATTTTAAATATGGTGAAAGTTATTCAGAAGTTGGTAGAAAATTTCGTTCAAAATACGATAGAGAAAATCCGATAAACCGTGCTATTAAACTTATCATTGATAAATTTGAAGGAATACAGCATTTTCAATAACTGCTTAGCTAGTAATAAATCGTTAGACTAATAGTCCGGGAGGTAGTGTTGCCTTTTTCAAAGTCATTTCTTCCCGCTTAATTTTTTTTTTTTTCCAATATATAGTTCAAATATGACTGATAATCGAAATAAGTGTCAGTCGCCAGAATCGTGGTGGGTGTGGTTGAGAGTGGCCGACAAGTAGAAAATAATATTTGGGCCAATGTTGTAGAGGAGATAAAAATATATCGATATATCTTTTGCTTTGGTCAAATGGAGGCAATAACAAGATGTGGGGTGGAAGAGATTCTTCTTCTGGAAGGTTATGTGAAATCCGCAGCTTATATTGATATCGTAAACAACAGCGTTTTACATAGTATCGACCGACTAAGCGAGCACGTAGCAAATCATATTTCAAAACGATTCTGCACCTTGTCATCGCTCGAAATCGGTAACTGTCCCACTCACAATAATTATTTTTTACATTTTTTTTTGATAGATTTACAATAATGAACTATTTGTTTTTGCATAGGTAAAGGAATATAAGGACTTTTTAAGAATTGAGTCCGTCCATGGCCCGGTAACAGCCCCGACCTCAATCCCATTGTGAATGTTTGGGCCATTTTAAAACGCAAAGTGTGCCAACAAAACCCTAATAATATTCCAAAGTTAAAGAAAATAATTGAATCCACTTGGTACAACGATATTTTAATGGAATTAATACGGAAACTCTATGAGAGCATGCCTTTTCGAATGGAAAGCGTCATCAAGGCAAAAATAGGTCCTACGCGGTATTAAAATCAATTTTACCGTATTATTTAAAATAATTAAATAATAAATAATTAAAGAATATGTGAGAAATTAAAAATGCGTAAAAAAAACTACAAAAAACAATGTATTTTTTCATATAAATAAGTTGTAATTTCTGATTATAAAACTAGCAATTATGTGTTTATTTGGAAAAGGTTCCAAATTTTGAGTATTTTCAAAACTTGTCCCTAGTAACAGTATCTAACAAACTTAAAACCGCTAAACAAGATTAGATATTATTTTACGCATCAAAATATAAAACTTCTTGCAAAATTCAAGTCTGCGTTTTTTTTGACCGTGAGTGTATAAAGATAAATATTACTATAACTACTTGTGTATACCGAGGAAAAAATAACTGACTTCGATTTATTTTATACTAAAAACGCAGAAAAAACTGCATTAAGGTTTTTCCTCTCTTCCATTCAAAATCTTAATATATCAAAATTTATGTATCAAAAATATGTCATCTTACCTTGGTGAGTCTGAGCTCGATATGTACCATATAGCTTATGATTACTTACTTATGAAACTTGATCAGTTTGCAAGTTCAATGATTTTCGCTTACACACACATACACTAGCAATTGATTGAGAAATTTTTAAAAAGTTTTATAATTGACTGTATTAATTAAAAATTGTTACAAAAACATGTGGGTAATTAAAAAGTGCTTGTATTATCCCAAATACCTATTTTATATACATATAAAATAAAATCAAGAAGAAAGATAGCACTTCAGTCAGGTCAAAAACTGCACTACATTATGTAACTACAGTATGTATGGCACATAACTGTGATAAAGTTTTCATTAAATACATACATATCTTACAAGCTAAGGTAGGTTCAAAATTCAAAAATGTTTTTTGAACGATATTACTATGATATTTTCAAGCTTCAAAAATAAATCGTCATTTTTAACAATGCATTTAGATACTGATCGATTTACTTAAAATTTTTTTGTGAAAAACTGTTATTTATTTACCAAATTTAAAACCGAATCTGATAATGTTCAAACGATGGAATGCATTTTTTTTTTATATTTTCAATGTTAAGTTTTTAGTTATCCGGGTTGAAAAATATCCAGTTAGGAGAATTGCGCCTTTGTTATTCAAAATGCGACATCTGGATATTTTTTAACAGATACATATTCGGATACAATTTTTCTCGTTTAATTATACAGTGAAAGCTCCCGTGGACCCACGGTTCAAGTGAAATCGTCCGGCCAAGGGAGCGTCCGCCCACCGGAATGTGTTTTGTTCTAAAAACTTGCGACCAAGAAATTCGTCCGGCCACGAGAGATGTCCGCCTGCGGAAGCTGTCCGCGACGGAAGCTTTCACTGTAGTAGATTTATAATGACCTCTCATACGACCTGTTATATGTAATTATTACAATAGAACAAAAATAATTTGTATGTGATAATGGGGGCGCCTTTAAAAATAAATTTCTATTTTCCAAAGTTATGGCGGGAATTCCGATCTGAAACCAAATACATACATTTTCAGGATTGATTAAAGAATAACATATGTATAAAAAAATCATAAAAAAAAATCATAATGTAAAATCTAATTAGGGTGCTATCTTTGGCGTCGCAAAATTTAATCCTACCTTGCGATAACAATAAAAGTGCGCTCAGGTCCTTAATTTTTATTAAAAATCAGCTAAATTGTTTGACAAAACGTACCCACATTAAATTTGCCACTTTTATTTAAATAGCTCTCTGTGTAGCATTTTGAAGCTTATGCGGTGCCACGCCCTCATGCCGAAATTCGCAAAATTTTTGTCTGAAACTAAACTGAACAATTTCTGGAATTTGTGAGAGATTTCATTCCATCAATGAATAATTCTCTCAGTTTAGCGTTTTGAAGTTTTTGCTTGCATCGGAAGTGTCACTTTTTGTCAAAAACTTGCCTAAGTTTTTCTTAAAATTTTTGAGAAATTTGGTTAAACTGCATCAAATAACTCTCTTAATAAAGCGCTTTAAATGTTTCTCTATGTTGGGCGGTAGGCGTGACATTTTAACAAAAAAATAAGTTAATGCTTAAACCAATATATTGAAAGTAAGCTATAGGTATTTTTTTTTTAAAAAACTTAACATTTTTAAGCAAAAATTATATTACATTTTTTTATTTACTAATTTTTCAGTCAAATTACATACATATTTTTTGAAGTTAAAATATATTCAAAATTCAACAGCAAAGTATGCATTTAGTTTTTAAAACTAACGAAAATCGGACGAAACGTGATCAAAGACATTATATCATATACTTCTTAATACATTTTAATATATTTTTTGTTAGTCAAATTGTCTGACCTTTGAGATTGAATTACCTAATTAAAAGTGCGCGTTACCCAAATTAATATTTTTGTCCTCTAGAAACTATTTAATTATTGCAACAAAGTTCTTGCCAACTCTGTTAGAAATCTCTCATGAAACTTCCGCCGAACAATAAATTGTGAATGACCATGAAATGAAACGTAAAGAGAGCAATTCAATATAACAATATGAAAGAGCGAAACGAAAAATGTATAAAACTGACATGAAATAAAATCTTGGCTGATACACGTAAAAACAACTTGCTGTGCTCGCATGAGCGCCGGTTAAAGCTAAAGTAAAAAATCGCGGATAGTCTACGAGCAAATTCGAAGTCGACTTCAAAAGTTGTCTGAATCAGTTTGGCCGAGTGAAAATCGCATGTATTCGCTTATAGGGGGATGGATTCAATTCATTTTGACTGCCGCTGGTGTGTTGCTTTAATTTCATTTCACAATGATGGCTGTCTACATGAGGTACACCAGCAACATATTCATGAATTGAATTGGGAAAATGGCATGCAATGGTAACGCAAACGAACCTTGTGCATGCAATCCGTTCGATTCCATTTTCCATTCAATCCATCCGAATTTCACCAAAAGAATTATGAAAACATTTTGAATTCTGATTCCGAAAGATTAGGCTAGCAGAAATTTTGTATGTACTTTACTATAAATATAAACTAATGTAGGTACTATTGGGAATGGTCTTTTCAATATGGACAGACGTACGTACAAATGGCGATTGAATTTTGTATCATGCACAATATAATTTGTCCCTCTCTCGCACATGCGTGCTAAGCTGATATGAATTTTGGCGGGAAATTTATAGCGCAGTATGCGCAAAAATAAATGTAATTTATCTATAATGTAGTCGCCTGCTTTTTTTGCTGCAAGCCTATGAGAAAATTTCGCTGACGTGCCTAAAAGTATGGAATTGCGATTTCAAGCATCTCGATAATGTACTTGGAATTTGTTCGTTTGTACTCATTAAACAAATGATATTTTTTGATGCGAGAAAATTACCAAACGCCTAGAAATAAAACAAAACGCCGCCGAAAATCAGTTCGTAAAAACTTAAATACTTCTTCAAAATCTCATCCATCATCAATCTATGTACTAATAATTCAAAAACGTCGCAAACGATATGAGTTCCTCGGCACTGTTGTTCATTACCGTGCGTCTGTTTATTTTTGTTTACCTGCTGCCATTTTGTTTGAGCGTTCAGTGCGCGCGTTACTGTGCTGCACCTTTTATTCAATTCATGCTGCTGTTTTTCCTGTGATCCTAGTATAAATAGAGCTCGATGACTGTTTTATTATCGAGAAAATAAAATCGGCTCGGAACAGCACCGCCGACGAACGCCATCATATTGGTTGACGAATGACATCGTGTGCTGAACAGACCACCACCACCAGTGAATTTTTGCAATAACTTTTTAGTTCAAATATTGTGTACATACATAAATAAACATAAACAAATTATTTTTTTAACGGTACAAGATAAATAAATAGGTTGAGAATATTAAAAAAAACCGCAGTTCCTTTCAAAACTCGTATTTAAATGAGCGACTGTCTATATTAAAGTGGCGTTTTATTCCACTTTGACTTTTGGATAAATTTATTAAGCGTTAAATTGTGAGCAGCATTTTTTTTAAATGTTAGCAAAGTTTCATCCAACTTTGTATCGATGAATAAAAGATTAAAGCAACAAATTTTTAGCCCCTGCCAGAGTTGTAACTTCCGTCGGAGGCCCTGAAGGAAATTTTTGTTTAAACTAGGTAAGAAATGTTAATAAATTACACTGGAAAATTTTGTTTGAATATAACAAATTATATTTGATACAGAGCAATTAAATATTTGGTTGACTTACAGTGTGGTGCTGTAAGTTTTTTAATTTTATTTTATTTTTTGTAAATTCAAAATTTAAACAGTGTTTTCTTATTTGTATATGAGGATGCTTAAAACCCATAAGCGAAACGTCGGAAATGAAATTTTTTTAATATTAGCGAGGGAAAAAAATTTAAAAAGGTCAAGTTTTCCCAAAAAAATATCACTTTCTCACAAAAAAATTAAGTTTTACCATTTTAAAGAAAAATTATTTTGTTTTGTAAAGGCCAGGAATTCCTGCTTATCAACCCTGTCTCTGTACCAAGTTTCGTTATATTTAAACGTCTATATAACCAATCCTACATATTTTTGATTACTTACATATATATTAAATAATAGCTTGCCATTCGTGTACTAAATTTTGATATATGTATTTGCATTTCAAACTTTAGATATGACGCGTTTTGTTTTATACATGTATGGAAGGTGCCACGCTTCTTCAAATCTGCCTAATTTTTTTTAGCGCCATAACAAGCTTGTGAGATTAGTACCTCCAAGGCGTTATAAGTATGTCGCCAATAGCTGGGTTTCCGTACAATAATGGCATAGTCCGATTTGCAGGACTTAATCCAAAAAGCGTTCCTGTACTCGTAAAAATCTATACAAAAAACGTTTTTGGTCTGAAACTGACTAGTAAGTCCTGTAAATTGGACTTATGCATTAATTTACGGGAACGCAGCTAAAATTAGTTCATCGTATAGGCTATTTTTCAGAGTTTTACCCTCCATTTCTCAAACACTAAGCATATACACCCCTGTCATGATTATTCGGCCGAAACAATCTTCCCGGATTTTTAGTTTTTACTACGAACTAAATTTGGCAATCGTAAATAAATATTTTTATTAAATGAAACTTAATGCGTACTTAAATTAATAATATT
Source organism: Meiosimyza platycephala (assembly GCA_963662105.1). Taxonomy (NCBI): domain Eukaryota; kingdom Metazoa; phylum Arthropoda; class Insecta; order Diptera; family Lauxaniidae; genus Meiosimyza; species Meiosimyza platycephala. The sequence goes on from OY759210.1 coordinate 17,896,102, forward strand.
ATTACCAATGAAGTCATTTTCCAGGGAAATTATTTTCATTCTCAAAAAATCTACGATTGCTCACCAGGGAAGAGGTGATAATTTTCCCTGAAATTCGCCTGAAATTTAATAAATTGAAACTATGCCTATCATAATTGTCAAAAGTAAGCAAAACAAAAAATGCAGACAAACGCGTGTTTTTTAATTGTGAAGAGATCAAAGAAAAACAAAACAAGCTGTTTTGACAAAAAAGGCAGGCATAAAAATAAAGAACAAGAACTATCACTTGCTGCTACCATGATAATTGTACCATGAGTCGTATGTTGCCGTTGAAAAGTGTATGGTAAAACGTCAATTCTGCAGACAAAATTTAAAGCGACATACCTTTTAAGTTATTATTATTTTTGTTGCAAGCAACACTGCCGTCTAATTTAACGCTATTCATTACTGACTACTGTCAAATATTTCACGTAAACATTTTACATTTGTTTACATTTTACATAAATTATGCCACCTAAATCATCAAATAAAAAGTCGGGAGCTACAGCTTTTTGGTTTCATTGTGAAAAGTGCGATGTATATATAACATCAAAAGAACGTGACACTCACGACAAGATCTGCCCCATTAGCAGAGAAACAAGCGTGGGCTTGGAGTACATTTGTAACAACGCATTTTACACCTGCAGTGTAGGTTGCAAAACTTTTACCATAGATGATTTAACTGATATGCCTGCAAGATATGTGAATCGTATGATTTTCATTTCCGAAGGTGCGATGCGCCTATCACAATTTCACATTGGACAAAATGTTAGCATACATTCTTTGGAAAAAACAAATGTAGCACCTATCATTAGAAACGTTTGGCCAATTCCGGAAAAGTTTTTAACAACCGTATTTGTTACTGAGGAAGGTATGTAAACATATACAACGTAGCTAAAACGAAAATGTCTGCAAATATTTTTATTACTGTTTGTTTTAAGGGAACCATTTCTGGTATTTATTTAATATAGTTCTCACTAAATTTTATTACATAGACGCTTAGCTTAAAGTCTAAAAGTCAGACTGTAATTCCGAGGAGTTTATGCAACATGTTCCGGAAACAAATTTCAATTTTGTTTGGTTCCGTTGGTGAAAAATGTTTCTTTCACGAGATATAGACGAAAATGTCTAGTAAAGCATTATTTCCCATGTAATTCATATGAAAAACTAAAAAGTTTAATGAGCCACCAGTACATATTAATATTATGAGCTCTCCTCCTAGCACCAGAACTTTTTTATCATGTCCTGCATTTATTAAACCTGCTTGAATAAAACAAAAAAACAAAAAATTTAAATAACCCTAATGCCACATAATAAATATGCTGCATTTTATTAAATGTAAAATAAAAATTTCAATGTCGAAAAAGGCTCATATTACCGAAATATTTGTTTCGAAATTGGATATTCAATTAAAGTCAAGAAAATCTATGTTTTTTTTTTCACGAAGACACAAAAATAATCATGCTATAAGTTTTTTAGATTATCAAAACAATTGGGAACATCTCAAAGAAACAACACATAAAATTCAAAGCATTTGCTGTGAAAAAATCGCTGTGGCCAAAAGTGTACATTTTAAACAAGTTAACAATGTAGTCGCAGGACTTAACGAAAAACAAATTTTAGATGTTAAGCGAATACTTAAACAAGAAATAAAAAATTTTATTTATACAAGCGGAAATTTAATTCGTATAAATTTTTTTAATAAAACGCTTGATTTTATTGCTGTTAATTGGCAAGCGGATACCATCGAAGGCGGAAAAATTAAATCACTTGAAGATGCACTACAAAGTTTGGAGTTAAAAGACTACAATATGCATAAATTTTTTCAAATTGCATCCACGACACAAATGGAAATAATTCATCAAGAGCATACATATTCTGATATTAAAGAAAAAGAAGCCTTTCCAGAAATAACGAACTCCTCCATAGGTGGATTAGATGAAGAAATTAAAATAATTGAGGAATCAATACAACTTGCTCTTGGTTTAAAACAAGTACCACAAGGTAAAACTAAACTACTACTTACTCTGGTAAATTGTTTTTTATTAGAGATTTAATTTAATACATATTAAGAGCATTTTGATTTACCAGTCACGATTTTTATTTAATACAGGCGTTAAAGTGTCACGAGGGCTTCTACTTTATGGATCCACAGGATGCGGCAAAACTTTAATTTGTGAAGCTATGGTCAATAATCTGCGCAGCACATCAATGGAAGCGAATATTATTCGAGTTAACACAAGCGAACTATTTAGCAAATTTTTGGGCGAAACTGAGAAAAACCTTAAAACTTACTTTGATCGTGCATACCGCCATTTTCCTAATCCAAGTCTTATGATAATTGAAGATATTCACAATCTTTGCCCGAAGTATGAAACTAATGAGGTGGTAAAGCGTGTATCAGTTGCATTTTTAAGTATGTTAGATAAACTTAGCATTAAGAAAGAGGCCAAAAGTACTTTTTTGCTAGCAACGACTTCAAATATAGAAGCTTTAAGTGCTAGCGTACGACGTTGTGGACGCTTAGACTGTGAAGTGGAAATCAGTGCACCAAGTCCCAAATGTCGCACGGATATTTTGAAATGTCTTCTTCATAAAGTGGAACATGATTTGACTGCGAATGATATAGAAGACATTGCTAAAATCACGCATGGTTTTGTTGGTGCTGATCTCGCAAATTTAATTTACAATGCTTCGTTAGCAGCATTGAAGAATTCATCAACAACAAAGTGTTTACAAGTCAATAATATACGAACTTCATTAACATCCATTAAACCATCTGCAATGCGTGAAGTTCTCATTGAAAATCCAAATGTACGATGGTCAGATATAGGTGGTCAGGAGAATCTTAAGTTGAAGCTTAAACAAGCCATAGAATGGCCATTAATGCATTCTGAAAAATTTAAGCGTCTAGGCATTAAACCACCACGTGGTGTACTTATGTTTGGACCACCTGGTTGCTCCAAAACTATGATCGCCAAAGCTTTAGCAACTGAAAGTCAATTAAATTTTATTTCAATTAAAGGTCCTGAGCTTTTCTCCATGTGGGTTGGCGAGTCTGAACGAGCTGTTCGTGAAGTTTTTCGCAAGGCACGTCAAGTAGCGCCAGCAATAGTATTTTTCGATGAAATCGATGCAATTGGAAGTGAGCGTTCTGACGGAGGCTCTGGTTCGTCTGTAAAAGAACGCGTTTTGACACAACTTTTAACTGAAATGGATGGAGTAGAAGCGTTACATAATGTCACAATAGTTGCTGCAACAAATCGTCCTGATATGATTGATAAAGCATTGCTACGGCCTGGACGTATTGATCGTATAGTATATGTAGGCTTACCAGATTCATCAGCTAGGCGCGAAATCTTTCACATTAAACTTAAAGCAATGCCATTGGCAAATGATGTGAATATTGAAAATTTGGTCAAAAATACCGAAGGTTATTCAGGTGCCGAAATTCAAGCAATTTGTCATGAAGCTGCGTTAAAAACGCTAGAGGAAAGCTTTGAGTCGACTGAGGTTGGTTGGACTCAATTTGAGTATGCCCTTAGTATAGTTAAGCCTCGTACTAGTAATGAACTGTTAAAAATTTATGAAGAATACATTAAAAAATACTAATTTTTAATCAATGCCTGGTAAATACATAATTGGCACTATTTTTGCACATAGCAGTTTCAGTTTATAGTGAATTGGAAATTTGACTGAAATATAAGTATGTATGTACATACTATGTACTTCAATTACACAGGTTTACATAAATAAAAACGTACCATGCATCTTGAATATCAGTATCAATCCTATGTATTTTGAGCTGCAAAAACCAAACCATAGTTGTCAAAAAATGTCTTATTTTATCGTATTATGTCAGTAGAGAAAGGAATGTCGAAATTCAATTTTAATTATCAGCACGACCAATTTTGTTTTATTAAACTCAATTTTTTTTATTAAACTTAATTTTTTTTTGTCCTATGAAAAATAGCAAACTTCTAGGTTTAAAATTATCATCAGCGTTATCGAACTCTAAGTCACCGCTAAACCCGGTTTTCTATTAAATTTGACATCGACTGTCTTGCACTGTCGTACGATATCGATGGTATCTTGAGGATATATAATTATTTAAATAAATAAATAACTAATGCATAAAATATAGAAAAATTCAGTTGATTTTGATGACTTATTTGACCGGCCTTCCGATACATAAGTGAATTTTAGTGATGTAAAACTTCTGACCTCAATACTCATGAGCTTGGTTATCACGCCTTAATTTATGTAGCTCAGGCTTGTACTTTGCGTTGTGCAAAGCAAAAATGTAAATTGAGGATAATAATACCTCTACATAGCTACATCCCTCTTATGAGCAATTTTTTCTTTTTTTATTCGCCATATCGACTCCAAAATATTCGACTGATTAAATTTAATACATATTACTCTGCGTCTGTTGATTGGTTGAAAAATCTAATATCGTTTCTTTTGCAAAATCGTAAGAATGTAAATTAGTTGTAGATGATATTGCAAAATCTGTGCCTGCTGAAACTTCCATCAACTGTGGATTTAACTGTGTTGTAGCAGTCATATTAGGTGTCGTATTCTGCTGTTGTAAGGATTCATTTAACTCTGTTACTTGGTGTGAAGTTTCCCTAGCTATCAATTCATGTGTTTGAACTGGCATTGTATCGATTTTTGAGCCAATCAGATAATTATCAAGAATTGATTCATTGCTTTCTTCCGTCACTGAGTTACTACAAATAAACATAAAAATAAATAGTTTTAAAAATCATTATTTAAATGCAAATAAAACCTTTTTGAATGCTTTTTCATGTGACGAACGAGTGCTGAAGATTGATTAAATTTCCATGGACACTGTTTGCACTGAAAAGGTTTTTCACCATTATGGGTTCTAGAAAGAATAAAAATTACATTTTAAGAGCTTGAACAGCAAAGATATCAATAGTTTTTAGTAGAAATTAACCTTGTAATTTTTGGTAATTTTAGAAATATCATCGATATTACTATCTATAATCTTAAAGTTAACACCTACATACCTCATGTGACAAATTAAATTTGAACGGCTACCAAAAACTCTGTTGCATTCTGTGCATGAGTGCTTGCGTATCCCACTGTGTACAGTAGCTAAATGTGCGCTTAAATAGCTACGTTTTGCAAATGCTTTTTTGCATAAATCACAGACAATATCTTTGGTTATTTTATGTACTGGCTGATGTTTTTTGAGATCACGTCGAGTTTTGAAACATAGACTGCATTGAGTGCAACCAAATTCTCGGCTATCTTGATGCGTCAACTTATGTGCCTTTAAATTGCTTGATGTCGTAAAAAAATTCGAGCAAATCTCGCATTGAAAACGTCTTTCACCAGTGTGTGTACGTATATGTAGAAGTAAATTACTTGATTGAGTAAATCGTCTTGGACAGCTCTGAAAAAAGCATATCGAAAAAATGCTTAGAAATTAAAAGAAAAAAGCTAAGTCAAAGAGCGTTTTCAAGTCTACTAGGACATGTTACACATCTGTATTTATTTTTCTTATTTACTTGGTAAGTATTCCTTATATATAGTAGATATTTGAAGGCGATATGAACAATTTCATTTTTGAATGATATTTATTTACTGACTGATTTATATTGCACATCATTTCAGTGCATTATAAATTTCGAAGTTTATGATTACTGCTCAGTTAAATCTTATCAGGAAAATGTTTTTCTCGGCGGCATACTATATTGGACAAAGATACAAAATTTTGTTTACGCCTCGATTAAAGGAATATGCGAAATAGTGGACAGTCTAACACAATAAACTGTTTGTTATTTTGGGGCAACGCGCTAATATACACGATTGGCCATGAATTGCTATTGGAATATATATACACTACAGAGGTTCAAAAAAATCTGTTTTTTTACGATGTGTCAGCGGATTACAATAGCGTTATATGTATGTCTAGACAAAACTCCTCAAAATGATTTTCATTAATATTGAAAATTGGATGAGCGCCCTCTGTTTTAAGTTGTCTACCTTTATTAAAAAATATTGATTTTAAAAATGGTGCAAGTCAATGAGGTTATAAAATTTTCCAACAAAGTGGGAGTGGTTTTCGGGCTATTATCGCTCGAGGAATTCGAATCCGCGATTAGTTTTTCTTCATCTTCTTTTTTCTTACAAAAAATTTTAAATTGACCGGGAAACAATGAAAGAAAACCCGATTTTCTACTTTAAAATTGCAAAATCGCCCTATATTATATATACCGTCGGTCCCGTGGTACATCAGTTTTAATATATTTTTATTTTGATGAATACACACTTAATTTATGTTGTTTCGCCTTGTCATCAAATATCGAGTTTAGTTGTTATTCCTTGTGGCCACATATATAACGCTATTGTAATCCGCTGACACATCGTAAAAAAATCAAAGCCTTTTTTGGAACCGCTCTAATATACACACACAACACAAGACGTTAACAAATTTATATGATTAGAATCTAAATATAAATTGCATACAAACTGAACTATATGTATCTCGTGCTTTTTCATTACCAAGTGACGTTATCTACAAATATTCAACGTAGATGACAACAACGGATTGATCCAACCAAAAACATTTTGACAGTTAATTGACTTGTCTGGTGCTGCGCACAAGTTTGTACCATCTATACCTACAGTTTCTAAATTCTATCTAATTTATTATCATTTGTCATTCTATTATCAGGCAAATGTTAATCGCACGCAATAGCACTCCACAAAACCGTTTATATTAAATTTTAATAAGTTGTAGATAAACATAAATTAACAGCTTGTATACAAATGATATTGTCAAGACTTATAACCAATTACAAATTGTTTTAACACACTACGTAATTGGTTACGTTGTCGCCGTGGCGCGTCTGAATAAAACCAACAACACAAATTGTGTAAATTTGGCGAATTTGCAAAGATGCAAACATGGTTACGCGTATCCTTGCTGTTATGTACATTTGGATTCTTTCGCGAAATGCGACCATCGGAACCATTTGCTACTGAATTCTTGACAGGTGAATGGCGTAATTTAACAATCGAACAAATCAACAAGGAGATATATCCTTTGGGTACATATGCTGTGCTGGCGCAGCTAGTAATAGTATTCCTCATTACGGATATTTTACGTTACAAGCCCATAATCATACTATCAGCATGTGCTGGAATAATTTTATTTGCTATCTTAGCCTGGACGAAAAGTCTTTTAGAACTACAAATTGGACAAATGGTTTATGGTACATTTATGGCCAGTGAGGTTGCATACTATACATACATCTATGCCAAGGTGGAAAAAAGTCGTTTTCAAATTGTTACAGGACACACACGTTCAGCGATATTATGCGGTAAATTTTTAGGCGGTGTGCTGGCTCAAGTGCTTGTTTCAACTGAAAGTATGGATTATAGAGAGTTAAATTATTTATCGTTTGGATCACAAGTGGTATCACTATTTATAGCGATATCTTTGCCACCGGTAAATAAAAGCTTGTACTTTTATACGGAGCAAAAAATTGAAATGGCTGAAGCAAAACATACTTCAAGTGTGGTGGCAATAACAAATTCACGTTTATCTGGAGACATTATTGGTAAGTCAAATTGTACAATTCATGGCATTATTGCTGCTTGTTTTTAAAAACTATAAGTGTAGGTAATTTTTCATTCATGTTTCCAAAGTAATTTCCTTAAAACTGTTAATTTTAGAAGGGTAATAATATAAGCGTCAGTTACAAAACTTGGACAATGGCTCAGACCCGTATAGGTGAAACTTTTTTTTTAATTTACATGAACTCTTATCGTCCTGGGAGACCGGATCAGGGGGTTGGCAAGTGGTCGGATTTAACTCGGCATATCATGTCAAAACCGGGAGTTTGGAATAAAGAATTTCTGAAAAAATCAGGAAATTGGATGATTTTTGTTTTACATACTTAAATTTTTTTTAATGAGCAAAAAATTGGCCTTCAAGTTTTCGTTGATTTGTTATATCAATTATTTTGTAATATCGCTGACCAAAAAGAAAAAAAGGCATAAACTTTTTTCAGCCAATTAAAATCCCAGAATAAAATTTTCCGTCGCTATATAAAAAATAATTTGTTCCATTGCCTGCCGTTCAATTAGGCAAATAACCCAAACATAGACATTATCTTTTAGAAAAATTAATGGAAACCATTAAAAGTTAATAGTTGAGTTACTAAAATCAACTTTATAGCCATTATTTGGAAAAACTATTATAGAAATGAAACACGGCACGGTCAAAAATTGTTGATGCCTTTGATGTTAAATTTAAAATTGTATCTTACTCAATTTTTTAGTATACATTTAAAGCTACCACAATTAAAGACCGTGTTCCGTGACCATGTTGTTTAACAATAGCTTAACTAATTTGATATTTGTTTTTATTATTTCGCAGTTACAACAACAGCAGAACCAAAGTTTTCATGGGGTAATGCATTTCATTTACTACTTTTGCACATAAAGACTGCTTATACTAATTTAACTGTTGTAAAATGGAGTATCTGGTGGACTCTTGCAACCTGTGGTCAATTACAAGCCATTTCCTATGTACAATTTCTATGGAAGGAAGTTGATCCCAATCATGAAAGTTTCTACAATGGTGCTGTGGAAGCTACAGTTACACTTTTAGGTGCTGGCGGCGCAATGACAGCTGGTCTTATGAATAGTAGTCGTCACAAGAGTTGGCACAATTGGATTTTAATAATTGGGTCGCTGCTTATGGGCACCTTTCTGATTATTTCTGCTGAATCAAATATTATTTGGATTACTTATGCCATGTATATTCTTTTCGGAATCGTTTATTATTTTGTCATAACAGTTGCTAGTGCAGCTGTAGCGGAAAATCTTAATGAAGATAGTTTTGCTCTAATTTTTGGTATTAATACATTAGCCGCTTTAGGCTTACAAACAGTTTTAACGCTGGTAGTTATTACAGACGCTGGTTTTGGTTTACAGCCACGTCCTCAATACATTGTTTATGGAGGATACTTTATTGTGATAGCTGGATTATATTGTGTGATGTTGCTAATAAAGCTTATGTTCAGAAGATGTAGCAAAAACTCAAAATCCATAGAAAATTAATAATAATACATATATGTAATACAATTGCTATTAAAAAAAGAGCAGGGATTATTTGATAAATAAAAAATAAAATGAAAAAATTATGCTTAAATAATTATTTTTTTTTTCAATTTTCTCGATCGATTTTGATTTTTGCAAACTATTTTTTAAATCAATCAGCGATTGATAAAATAATAAATAAGAATTACGACTACTACTCCGATTAATATTAAAATTTTGTGAAAGTAATATCCGCAAATTCCGATGGTTATAAAATTTGTTTTTTTATGTTTCGGACTTATGTAGATTTTAATTGTACTGACTCAGAAAGCCCCTTGCTCTTTGATAAAATCAAAATTTTATTAAAGCAAAAATAGCACAATTTCTATTTGATTGAAGCAGCAACAGCAATCTCAAAATTTTCTGATCTCGTTATCTTCAAAAGCTGTTAAAAGATTTTGTGGGAATAGAATACCTCAGTACCTAAACTGCATTCAGACATGTTTTTCTCCAAATAATGCAAAATGTCAAAACGCGTAGATTGTCGCATGAAAGGCGAAGTCATCAGAGAGCGATTAAGTTAAGTTTGGGATATGAATAAAAAAATCCCTTATCCTCTTACAAAGTCTATTTATTTTACATTGAAACCAGCAGCAAATACGAAGTGAAATAAAAGATAAATGGCGATAAATGTTACGGCATCATCAAGTTTTTTTTAAACTGGGAAGATAAGTCCAAATTTTTTATTTTAGTATGGGAAAACAAAAAATTTCTATGTAGAAATTCTTTCAAACTGAGAAGATACGTTCCTTTATTTTTGTGCAGGAGAACTCTTATTGTTTTTAAGTATTTAAAAAAAATAAAATTAATGTAGACACCTACCTTACAGTTAAATGGTTTTTCTCCTGTATGAGTTCGCATATGAACTTCTAAGTAGCCAGAATAACTAAATGTTTTTCCACATTCTAAACACTTTTCTGAATTTTTTAAATACTTTGCTGGATATTTCCGCTGTGCATCTACAATTATCTAAAATTTAAGACTACATTCAGATTATAGAAATATATTTATTATACAGTCATGTGAAAAATAATAGGGAAACATTGCGGAATTTCTGAAAAATACATAGAAAAAGAATATTTTCATTAAGTTCGAAGTGATGTTTGTATTTTTAAGTAGGCTTATGTTGCTACCACAAGAAAACAAAAGAAAAAAACCAAATACAATGCAAATGAAGAAAAAATAACCAATAACTTAATCCACATAATGTGAAAAATTATAGGAACTGTTGCAGAATTTTTAAGAAATTGTAATTTATTATATATAAAAGTTTTAATTCAAGTTTTTTAATGGACGAAGTTTTTATTTTTTAAATATTTTAATTCTTTAATACATAATTTGTTTCAAAGTCTTAGTTTTGAATAACAACCAGATATCGGCGAGACGTTTTTTTTCACCCAAGCTACTTTCACTCTCGCCACAACTCGGTGCAATTTAAGTCCGGTGGTTGAGCAGGTGGCATTGTTATCCGAGAACCATTTCTCTGAAACTTCGGTGTGGTTTGGGCTGAAACACCCATCGAAACGGCCTTAGGTAGCATAGCTTTATTTAATATATTGCAACAAGTCACTGCAGTCATTGTGTCCTTAATTCGTAATATAGGACAGACACTTGGTAGGACAAGCATCTATACACCATAATTGAATCACAATGTTTAGAGAATATAATAAACTGAATATCCGCGTCCCTATTATTTCGCACACGCTAAATTGAGCTCACTTCACAAAATGATGAACAACTGCGCAACTACGCAAAACATTTTTGTTCTTAAAATTATTATTTACTGTATTGACATTCCAGCAAGTCATTTAATGTGATATTTTTCCTCAATTAATTCAAATTCAAGTAGAGTTGTGTTAGAACTATTTCAGTGCAAGTGTCCCTATTATTTTTCATATAACTTATGTACCGAATTTTATTTTTCGCTGACCTTATTTTCTTGTTCATTTGCCTTTTTCTTTAATATCAATTGTTCTGTTTGAATATCAGTCATAGCACCAAGTCCATCTTCATCGGTATTTAGGAGACTAACTTCACCGGGAATATCGCTTAAAGTATCATCTGCTTCAGAACGTGTTAGACTGCTAACATCGATTACAACATCATTTAAGACATCATCTTCCACTTCGATATCATTAGAAGCATTGCGTTCAAACATATCGTATATATTTTCATATATACTAGCGGCTTCATCCACATCTTCTGAATCATTTGCAGAAGACGAAAAACAGGATGACTCATGATTGCTAAAGAAATTGACTAAAATTATGAATACATTATGGCACATTTTTATAAAGCTAAATTTATTATTACATTTATGAATCAGCTCCCATAAAAAATTTGATTGTTGGCTGACTAAGAAGAGCGGTCACACGCGCAAATAAGAGAAATTTGCGCTAAACCGCCTGTTTACCGCCTTTTACACATATGCCCTTGATTTTCCGATAAAAATCTCTTAATAAACATTGATGTAGTACCTATGTATGTATATACATGGCATAGATTGTTAGATTAACTTAATATGGTTATTTTTTAAGCACAGAGTGCGCCGCCACGGATATCGTAACCGTGTCTAAAGGCCCGATATATCATTTTGAGAAATGAAGCAGAGATTCTTAAAGGCTATCCTTTTTTTTTGTATTTTTTAAAGAAATAAAATTAACGCTAGACGATTATAAGGGAAAATATACACGATTTTAATACGAGTTTCTTTCAAGTTTTCGCCGAATTTTTTTTGAGTATACATATCGTCGCATGATAAAACGTATGCTTATGGAGCAAAAGAAAACTTTTAAAATTATGATTTTATCACAAAACTAATGCTTTAAAACGGTAAATTTTGCTACGCTTGTAAAATCCTGCTATTTTGAGTCTGTATAAACAGCTCTGAAGGATGAAATAAATACTTACTCCATTATTTTGCTTAATGTAATGCTATTTGCATTTGCTACTCCTTGACTAGTAGAAATTCCAATCGAAGCACCACCAGAGTTCAAGATGTAATCACGCAAACGGTTATCAGATGCTTCGGAGAGCTGTTGCAAGTTATAGGCATCAATCAGGCGGTATAGACACGATTGGCAGAGTAATGTTGGCAAGCCTTCGTCGGGATTAAACTGTATGGAAAAGATTTCAGGATAAAAATTATAACTTGTGCGACGTACTTACCTTAAAAATGTTTAGTTTCTCTATCATTTCAATTGGACGTACCAAAAATGTCGGACTAAAAATTGACACTAATAAATCGTTTTTCAAGCAAATACGACATATTTTATGAAGTTCAAAAAGAGGAATTGTTTCCATTTTGTAAAATGTTTTGTATGTTTATATTTTAAAGAATTTCTTTACATCTTTGCTAAATTTCATTGGCAGCTCAGAATTATGGTAGAATTAACATGGTAGCAGCAATTCATTAAATGATGATTCTTTCCCTGTTTTTAGTCCTATCTTATCTGTCAAAGGCATCTGATATGTACATTATGGCTCAGTTCACACGAGCGGTACAACGCGCGTTGGTTTTGTCAACACCGGAGTTATTCTAAAACGCGCTTTGATGGTGCGACTAATTGCATATACTTATGTGTTATGCTGAAACGCGCGTTAGCTAACGCACGTTAAAAATATGCGGGTGAACCGAGCCTAAAATCGCACTTGTCAAAATTGATTTTTGTAATGTTTAATCTTGACAGGGATGGATTAATTTGATTGCATTAATTTGAGTTTCACAAAATACTTCTACACTTGGTACAATTATCTTGTGATTTGTTGGGACGTGCGATTTTGCTTCTGTGTCAAATCGCACCAAAAATGTAATTTGTTCTATTTCTCTGCGATAAATTTTGTACTGTCAATTTTGTATTCACTCAGGTTTTGTTGTGCTCGCTTTTGACAATTTGCGAAGAAGCAAATAATAGAGGAATAGACACGAATTAACATCGCTCGAGCCATGTTAGTTAAGTCATGCATTTGTGTTGTTGTTTTTAGCAAGAGGGAAGATCATACAAAAACTTTGTTTGTCAAATTATAAGCCATTAGATAAGTTTGAAGTTATTTCAATGTAAACATATAAAGAAAAATTCGTTAAAAAAATTACTATCTAAAAAAAACTGATAAAAGGAAGCAGGGCGTGAAAATCAATCGTGATTTTTTTTCTAGGTGAGTCATTTGTGTCTCTTTGTATTTATTAACATTAACATTTGTATTTAACGCCTTTACATTGATCTGTTTTTATTTTTATTACTGCTACAGTTCAACGTTCAGAAAGCGTACGTACTTCATCAATTTACAATTAGCAGGGATAGTAACAAATAAATGGAAAGTGAAGCCGTATTTGTGCTTTCTGGAGATATGACGGTTGCCGGCAATGCAGCGAATATTTCTAATGGCTCACCATCCCTTTCGGAATTATACTCACAAACAGATTTTTATATTGGGGTTGGCTTGGCTATTTCTTCGTGCTTTTTTATTGGCTCCAGTTTTATAATTAAAAAGAAAGCACTCATGCGTTTAAGCAGACATGGAGAACTACGCGCGGGTGCAGGTGGTTTTGGATATTTAAAAGAATGGATTTGGTGGGCTGGACTTCTAACAAGTGAGTATATCGTAAATAAATTATAATAAGTTAACTTCTGCACCTAATTTTTATGAAAAATTCCTCAATACTGCATTTAGTACGCGCTTGATTCATAAATGCTTTTGATCTTCTTTTACAGTGGGTCTTGGTGAGGCTGCGAATTTCGCTGCTTACGCTTTTGCACCTGCATCTCTAGTCACACCTCTCGGTGCTCTAAGTGTTATTATCTCTGCTGTTATGGCTTCAAAATTTCTAAATGAAAAACTTAATTTACTTGGAAAACTTGGATGTTTTCTTTGCATAATTGGATCTACGATAATTGTAATACATTCGCCGAAGGAAACGGAAGTTGAAGATTTAACAATTTTATTCGAGAAATTACAAGACCCTGGATTTATTTTATATGTCATTTGTATTATAGGCTCAAGTGTATTTGTAGCCTGCTTCATAGCACCACGGCATGGTCACTCAAATGTTGCTATATATTTATACCTTTGTTCCGGTATAGGATCACTAACTGTGATGTCATGCAAAGCTCTCGGCTTAGCCATACGTGACACGATTTCAGGACGTGTAAACGATTTTAACACCTGGATGCCATGGTTCTTAATTGTCGTCACCGTGACATTTATTGCAATACAAATGAATTATTTGAATAAAGCACTTGATATATTCAATACTGGCATAGTGACACCAGTCTATTATGTTATGTTTACTACACTGGTCATTACTGCATCTGCAATATTATTCAGAGAATTTACACACATGAAATTCGAAGATATTCTCGGTGACATTTGTGGATTTTTGATTGTTATTAGTGCCGTTTTTATGCTTAACGCTTTCAAAGACTTGGATATTTCGTTAAATGATGTCCGTGGGTTAATGCGTCCAAAAATGCAAAAAGTAAATCAATTTGATGAAGAAGTCTTGGTTGCTGATAATCTTAGAAGCAGAAAATTCTCTTATGGATCAGGAGATATTTATCGAAACGCATGACGTAAACATAGACACCAAGTATAGAATGAGATTAACTTCTACTCGTATTTTAACTGAGAAGGAATACAATTTTTGTTTCTCTTTTTGGAATTCAAAATTAAATTTTTCAGTTTATAAAATTGGCAAGTTGTTCATTATTTTATGTTATTATATACATAAGTGAAATTCTTTAATAAGTAAAATAAATTTTAAGAGTTTAAGAGATTAACATTGTATTTTTTAAAACGATGACTTATTTATTGATGTTCAAAACGGTTTATTAACATCAGCGATAAATATGTAATATGAAAATGAATGTAATTTAAGCAAGCCTCTGAAGTTTTCTTAAAGCAATATTTGATTTTTATTCCCTACAGATTTTATATAGAACACCATATTTTGCCAACATTAACTTCGGGACTCGTGGTTTGGGTAATAAGCGACAAACAGCCAAATTCAAATTATTACTGGGGAATGCATTTCTCAATGATTTTATTTTACTCGAGGAAAACACCTGTTCTGCTTTTTTCGTTCAAATGAGGGAAGGATAATTTCGAATTGTCTGCTTTTGACGTTCCTGAGTGAAGTATGATATGATATATAAAAAATATTTGCTTAAAATGATAAATTTCAAAAAAATGTATAAACTATAAACAAATGCCATCACATTCTCCTTATTTACCGCTGAAAAAATATTTTGCCCATTTTCGCTGTTCACTTAGAATAGGAGGAAAGCAAAAAAGAGAAAGTTGCTATGGAGGACTTATTCAGAATAGGAGAAAAGGGAACGGAAAAAATGCCCCAAAGATTTCTTTTCAAAACCTGCAACTTAAGTAAATGACCGTGATGAGATCAGCGCATAAAGCTTTGTGGATTTAATGATTCAAAAGCTATGTTTCCAAACCAAGAAGCGTTTAGATGGAGTGCTGTGGGAGTGGAAATAAAAAATTAATCACTAAATACACGAACTGCGCAGAAATGATATTTATGGAAGCACCAGTCGTTGATAAGGACGCAAATAAATAATTTTAATTCCATACGAAAAAATTGACATTTGGAATTGAAAATTCGATCACAATATTGAAATTTTTCAATTCCATGGCAAATGAATTGATTTGGAATTGTAACATTTTTATTCCATTCCAGGGAATTAAATTTAATGAAAATTTTTGCATTTTTCACAGAGTAAATTAATTGGGTTTTACTGTACAAATGATAATCGTGTGCATGCGGCAATTCTTATTTTAATTTGTCTACCATTTTCCCTAAGTACTCTACAAATTTATCTAATCTCTTCCAAAATTTTATCGCATTTCAACCAAACCACACAACGATCACTTTATTACAAGTGGTATTTATCGCAATCTTTTCAAAGCGTGATTAGTCAAATTTTTTAATGCCGTTTGCCAAATTTTATTGAATTTCAGTTAAATCTTATTACAAATAAACTTTAAATATGAGCCTAGCTCATTTTCAATATATGTATGTATGCATGTAAAATTTTCACATAAAATTTTTAATTATGTAAGCCGTTACCAAAATCAGCTTACTTTTAGGCACATTTCCTTATCCACCCAACTGTTTGTACAATATTGGTACGTAATCGTCATACTCAGCCAAATAGAAGTTGCCAAAAACTGGTTCTCCTAAATCATATTTCTTAGCAAATTTGGCGATTTTAAAGTTTCCACGTCCTTCAGCACTTTTATTGGTTAATTCTTTCTCATTCCATTTGAACTTTCCTTTGGGCTGCTTGTAAACCAAATACACGTATCGATGAAAGCCCGAACCTTTTGGGGGGCCTGATCCAACATATTCACTCAGTGTCTCACCATCATCAACTTTGCATCCAGGAATGTTAACAACTAACCAATGGTGCCATTCTCGGAATTTGGGATCTTCACGACTGGGTGCATCGGGATCGGTCAAGCAGAGCGTATAGTAGACACCCTTTTCAGCATTCCATTTCACCTCAGGCTGACTTTGCACCTGAGTCGGAGTTAATTTATTGCCACGGCACACTTGCACTCCCTCGTCGAACATTACAACACATTCTTCTTTAGGCGCTACTCTAATCACATCGGGAACGATACCGTGTTGTTCCATCCTCTTGTTGATATCACACGCGGAATATTGTCGTACTGTTTTAGAAGTTGGACATGCAAAACGTGACAAAAGCCCAGAACGTTCGTCGAATTTACTTTCAGCAACAGAAGTAAAATTTTTGACAGTTCTTGCCTGGATAGCAGCAGAATTGCAGAACGTCAAAATCGTACGTTTTTGTTGTTGCATTGGTACTTTTTGACGCAGAGCCACTGCCACGGTTTTAGCGGTGGACTTAATCAATCGATGAGTCAAGGTCATTGCAACGATGTGTTGTTAAAATGCCGGCAAAATTTGTACCACAGCGGCGGCTGAAAAAAATGCAATTTGGTGTTCGAATTAGATACGAGCCGAAAATTTATTATACTAAAAATTTTCTTGATCTTTTACAATAATGTAGAAATTGACAGTAAAATCAAATGTCACTTGTCCGTTGGAAAAACGTTGCCAGACTAAATATAATCACAGACTCAACCGATTCTTACAAAGACAAAGAACGTTAATTATATGCTAGAACTTTTACTATTTGGAAAAGTGATTTTTTTGAATGTAAATTAATTTTCTACATTGCTTTTAGAAAAATAGCAATGCATAACAAATATACTCTGTTTGACTATAAAAATTCTCATATCAAGAACCTATTTCTTCTTACCGTTTCCAAAATTCATAAACAAAAACTAGGTTTATTAATTTTCAATATCTAAATCAGTGACATCAGGCTTTCGGAGACGTAAAAACATCTGATGACACTTCATCACACCCGAAGACATACTGATGTATTACGTCAATTACGTCACGCCACGTGATTTAATTTAAGCCTTTTGAATCTTTTCCCCCAAATGGTTTTTTTCAATTCAAATCGAGGGTTGGAGGAAAAACTTGCAGCACATATTACGAACAGTATGGGTACCGAAAAAAAATAAAATACTACAGGCTTGAATCTTCTCACAGTTCCATTCTCCCCATGTAGCGTTTTGTCAAACGTCTCTCCAAGCAAGTCATGTTTTATATCCTCTCTGAACATAGGAAGTTTCTGCCTACACGGTCAATGTTCTGACCAACTAAACGATGTGTTTGTTAGAAATAAGTATACAATACAGCCATTAAAAACTAGACGTGATAGAAAAAAGTACCAGATTCGACTTTACCATCATAAAAATAAATTTTAAGAGTTCATGTTTCAAAAAAATTCATATTCTTCAAAAAATTTGTTTTTATCTGGACTTTTTTTCTAACATTTTTGAAGAAAAAAAAGTTTTTGTTTTTCTTTTTCGTCCTCCATTATTTTTAAATCTTGGCAATTAAAAAAATTAACAAAACATGAAATTTTTCCTTTAAACCCAACATTTCCATATTCATAATTTTTTAGCGATCCATTATCCAAAATCATAATTTAAAGCTTGAAACTGAATTTATTGAATAAAATTATAAGAACATTTCATAGTTTATTTTACTGGTACTACGGGAATTCTGACCTGCAGCATCTAAAAAAGAAATATACTGATTAATTGTGATGAAATTGGAAAAAAGTATTGATTGGTAAAAACAAACCTTATTTGTTTTATCGAAAATAGCATTAACACGATCCTGATTTAGCGAGTATAAGTTAATGAATTTATCAAAAAAGTAACCATGTTTTTTAGACTCCAACAAAATACGATCCTCGCCAATATCCAGCGTTATTTCTTGAGATGAAATCTTGAATGCAAATAAAAAAATACGAATGTGTTTTTGAACGAAAATGATAATAATGGTTAGCATTCAAACTTACACATTTGGGTAAATAAAACTCCGCACAAATTTCGTCCACTTTTTCACCTTTCAATTTGGCACGCAATTCAAATTTCGGTTCCATTGAATCAGCAGCAGTTGATGACAATTCTTTTTTTATTATTTGTTCGGATTTTTGTTTTAATACTTTAATTTCATCTTCACCGACTTCCTGCACAAGTTGTTTTTTTGTTGAAGTTGACAACAGTTTAAGTTTATCCTTATCATCTTCACTAGGATTTTGATATGATTTTAAAACAGTTTTTACATCATCATTGCGTACACGATGCGATACAAGTGAACCAATAAATTTGCGATGATTTAAAATAATTGATTTATCCATTTTAATTTGTATATTATATTTCTCGCTGAGCGCTTCAGCAATCAGTGTTAGAAAGAAATCTTTGAAGAGCAATGATTTTTCACATTTGGTGAAAAAATTGGGATTTATAGCAATATCGCATACATCAACTGAATTATTGGACTTATCTTTAGTGATGCGTGGTTCAGAAATACTCATCGGTATGCGAAATGAGCTGGGGGCTTCAGATTCCAGAATTGCAGTAAGCTGCCCATCGCTAATATCTTCTGGAGCTGGTATTTCAATAGCCTGACATACGTTGATAAAATATTTTTCATTTGTGTTGACTTTGAAACTTTTAATGCAAAATCCTAAAAAAAATAGGAAAATCCAAAAAACAATTATCTTTTAATGTAAAAATCCTACACAAAATTATACAATAGCGGTATTCATGTAAACGTATTAGCACCTTATAAATAGAAGTCGCATTTTTTAGAGCCTACACTCAGGGTATATTCACTTTGTCATTCCGTTTGTAACGCATAGAAGGGAGCGTGGCATGTACTGAAATATGTATAAATTCTTGATTAGCAGCACCCCCAAAGAACAAAAACTTAAAAGCACTAATGAGGTGAATTATTTAAGGTAATGCAACCAATTGTCACAAAAATGCTAGAATTGATTCGGCCCAGCACCAGCCAGCGGGGTGGCACTTATCATATCCATAGTAAGTAAAAACTTTAAAACGTTATACTGAAGGAGTTACTTAAGGTATTGCAACTAAATTCTACACTAAAACAAGGAATGGTTCGGACAAGCTCTGAATAACAATTGGATGAATTCCGACAAGAGGGCGTGGTACCTTTCATACAAGTAAGCAATTCAAAATGGTATACTAAGGGTTATGAAACCAAATTACACACAAATGTAAGAAATGGTTCGGTCTATCAACAGACAAAAGTTGGGCAGATTTTAAGGAAAGGGCAAGCCGCCTCCCATACAAGCATAAGCTTCAAAACTATACAGAGAGCTATTTAAGTATATGTTGTTAGTTTAGTCAAACCAGCCAGCACATAGAGTGGTGGAAGAAATACCCTTTCAATAAAATTTTAAGTCTTACTATTAATGCGGTGTAGGGTATTTAATTTTTGGTGAGGCCAAAGTGAACACCCTTACTACTTTATATTAAATATAATAGTTTTTGTACATTTATACGGTTTTGAAATATTTTTACATATATGTTTGCATGACTACTGTCAATGAAATTAATGAATTTTATCTTTCTATTCTTGATCGCATAAATAAAAATCTCCCGTAATGAAATTTTAACAAGAAAAACCTGCTTTAACTCTTGGCATTGACTTTGGAAACATATAATAGTAGATAATAATTAATTGGATAAGACGCTTCATTCTTTTGTTAAAAGAAAAAAAAATATTCTTCTGCTTTTGTAACAAAAAAAAAAAAACTAGTTGTGTAGTTTTATTTTATTGAAGCCAAATTATTAGTTGTATACCTACATACTATTTATTTTTCTAAACCAAATTTTGGCTATCAAAAGCTCAATTTTAATGAGGTGCGTGTTTTAAGAGAAAAAGAGAATGATTTAATATTTACATTTACATATTTTAAACATTACAATAGACTAGAGCTCTCTCATAAATGGTGACAGCGAAAGTTTTATTTAATTAATTAACGTATGTATGTATGCATAAACAAAATAATGACTTGCAAGATTTCATAGCTTTCTTCACTTGACGAAACTACATATTTACGTACATATGTATGTGTAAAGTTTCCTATGTACATGTCTAACCTATTTATTTTAACGAAGAAATTTTTAAAAGTCTCAGTTGCATATGCAAAGCCTTTAATTGATCCTTGCGTTTATATTAGTAAGTTAACACAGAATATTCCTTTAAAAATAAGAAGTCCAAGGTTTTCCATCGAATAAGATTTAGTTTTAATAAATAAATAAGGTAACATTTTACTTATTTACGACGAGAAAAGTTACATTTTAATAAATTCGGCGCAGAATTTTCGAAATCCTTAAAAACACATCTGGTTTGAAGGGTTTCTTTTTTAATTTAAAGTTTTAAAAAAAATTTGTCAAATTTGAGGTAAGCTGCAGAAGAAAATGAAGAAATGTTTTCAAGGATCGCGCTCAATTTTGAATAATAATAATATTGAATTGTCTCTAAATTAGTATTTTTTCTTAACGCAGATAAACAAAAAATTGCAATATAATATAGATTTGCAAATCTAATCATAATTTTTTTCATTTCCAATAATTTAGTTGTTTATAGTATCTTTAGTACCTTATGATAAGCATATACTAGTAAAGGTTGTATGATACGTGTACAAGTTAACGAATCGATAACGTTACATTTTGCGATTAACGTGTAGAAAAAACTTAACTGGGGGTGTAAGATTATAATCTCCAATGATGTAAGATTTAGTGTGTTACTTTATTGTAATATTGGACACAAAACGGCATCGCAACATAAAGAGTTTAATATTTCAGTTGAGTTAAATATTTATGTATGAATTTCATGAGAATGTAAAGCAAAATTATTATATTTTAATATATAAAAACTTATTATCAGGTCGATCAATCAAAAACAACACCGCACCAACTAAGCCTAGAAAAGTTTCCGCATTCTATGGATTTCTAATGGAGAAATAAACAAACTGATCATGTGCAGACAACCAAGACTAAATGTGGTTAGTGTTTAGTCGCTAATCTTTTATTTATAACACAAATTTTTTGAATTCAGAGACAAAACATTGGAAAAATCGAAAATGACTTAATAAACATTTTACTAAAATGTTCTTACAAGTAATTTTTATGCCGTTTTTATATAAACATTAATATAAAAATTCCGAAAAGACTAATATTTTTGAGTGTATGTATGTATTTTGAAAAAAAAAGTTTAGCTTATTCGCTCAGAAAGCTTAGCTTGAAAAGTATTTTAGTTATGAAGAATTTTGCACATGAAAATGATGCTAAAAAATATCGAACTCGATAAGGCAACGACCTAAATCACTTATTCATCTGCTCCACGGTAGTGCGAAGGGTATTTATTTCATCAATATATGATATTGTTGTTCGAAAATAAAGCTTCAGGTGCTTGCTGATTCTGGTGAGTTAATATATAAAAAAATTGTACGCACATATAGCTTTTTCGCTTACTACTTCTGTGGGTTTCGAATGTTTTGTTTGCTTGACTTTGACAGCGAAAAAGTTACATGTGAGTACAATGTTTTTATAAAATAACGATAAAACAAAAGTATGCAGAATGCAGGCACGATCTGCAGAAAGTAATTTGGAATGTTGCTTTTGTTATTTGCTTTGAAAATAGTACCGTACCGAGTGGCTTGGCAATGATGAAGAAAAAAAATTGACATTTCGATTTTGGGAAAAAAATCTCCTCGCCTCAAATGTGTTTTAACAAGCATTAAACTCATGTCATTTCTTTCTCATATTAATAAAAATCCACAGTAAAATTTTAAGCGTAAAATATTGGTGTTTTTGAGAAAATCAGCCTTGTTCTTTTTCATAAAAAGCGCTATAATTCCGCCAATTTTCAAAATTTCTTAAAGATTCTGACAGAAAATCAGAAGTTCTATTAGAATCAAAAGACAAAAATTAATTATTTTGATTTGGATGAAAATGAGACTATTTTGAAAAAATTTTAAGCGGTTTTTCAAGTTTTGACACTAAAACTTTAAATGGGCATAACTTCGTAAAAATTTTTTTCAATCAAATCGGGGGAATACATGTTTCCTTATTTTCTTTGAAAAACAACATATGTATTAAATCGGCAATTAATTCCGCAATTTGAAGTCAGTCAGGTTGGAAATGGATTTGGGTCTACATATGTATTAATTTTAAAATAAATACATATGTACTTTAAAAAAAAGTTGCTTGTAATTTTAATATGCCAAGATTTTAATACATTCAGTCGCTGCTAAGTGCAATTTTTTTTTTTTTGAGTAGGTACAAGGTCAAATATAATTTCTACGTTACTCAGTAGCGTAGCTGAAAAATATTACAACAGGGACAATAAATGATGGGCAAAACAATTAGGGCTTCATCAGAAACCAATTTTCACTTATTGCTAGTTAAAGTCTTCAATACCCATGTGCCCCCCAATTTCGTAATTTCTCTTCGCATAAATTCACCATTATGCTGGCACCTAAGGCGACTGTTCTTTTCGCACCCCTCGCTTCACTAATGACATGACCATATACGCGAATGTAATAGGTAAACATGTTTAATTAACTTTTTTTATAGTTTTTTATCACTAAAATAATTTTAAACGAATGACTATTCCTTTTTACGATATGTTCTCGTCAATTATAATTAAATCAATTTTGAAAAATTATCTGTTCCGTAACCAAAGTTATAGGTACAACATAACCGAATCATCTAATCATTAAAACAGCATTGTTTGGTAAATATGAGCAATTATTTTACTTTTTGCCAGAATAAAACGCAACCAATTGACCACAAATTGTTGACTGTACTGATAGTTATTCTTTTTATACATATACCTAAATAGTTAATAATGATAAATATAAAAAGAAAATAAACTCTTTTTTGGTGATATGAGTCATTCAATCAAAGTCATATGTATTAAATACGCATCATAGTTTCAAGGTACGATAGACAAGTGAAAAATTTTTATCAGGACATAGGCGAAAATAAATGATAAGACTACTGCGTCAACTACGAATGTTTAGTGTAGTTAGAACAAGAAAAATAGAGTTCCTCGATTAAATGCAACCACATTTAAACTAACGTTTGCATTCGGCATTTATAGAAAAGAATATAAATTTATAGTAATGTTTTTTATCTACTACAAAATGTAAGTATTCGTACATATGCAGATCTTCCAGTCTATTTGAGGTGATATATACAAATATTTATTCAACACTAAAGATTAGTGTCAACTTAAGAGATTTACAGCATTTGGCATTGATATTTCACTTAAGTTTTTCGTTTGCTTAGTTGTACATATGTACAAACTAATCTAATCTAAAACTAAGCAAGATATTACCCAACGGGAAAATGCAGAAACGGGTGTATTATCTTAAGAAACTCTTTCAGTGTAGCGTTATAAAGTATTTGCTTGAATGAGAGTTGCCCCGTTCTTTTGCCAAAATCATCCCACTTGTTGTCTAGTGCTTATTGAGCAATTCTTTGTATATGGTTGTGTTACCTTAAATAACTCTCATTATACAGCGTATATCTCATGATAGTATTATAATTCGTTCTATTTTTGTCCACAGCTTGACCGTATCATTGCTAGTGACTGTGTGAAATTTGGTTGCACTACTTTTGATAACTCTCTGAGTATAGCAATTCAAAGTTTTTGTTTATATATGAGAGTTAATACGCCCTCTTTTTAAAATTAGCCAATTTTTCTTAGCGGTTTTCCGAATCGTTCCCAGTATTTGTGTGAAATTTGGTAGCACTATATTAAAAAGCGTTCTCAATAAAGCTTTTTAAAGTCTATATGTCTGTGCGGAAGATGTGTCCAAGAACCAATTTAGCCCATTTTTAATGCCACGAGCTATAACTGAATATGTAGCTTTTTGATGTTTCTGTTTCCTTATTTAAGTCATCCATTTGAACACCGTGCACAGTTTTATCCGCTGATTTTAAATTTTTTACTCTAGCTAAATGTGAATATGAGCAAAGACCCAACATGTGAGCCTCCCCAATAACATGCAATGTAAAAATTTATATGGGGAGCCATCCGGTGATTACAAACGGAGCGATCCAGAATAGAGCGTTCCATTTTCCCGTTGGGTATCTCGTTATATACATAAATAGTTTATGTATGAGTATTTGCAAAAGTATGAGAAAAACTTTTCACATTTACTATTTTGCCGGAATAAATTCAAATTCACACATCGTCATAATGTTGACGCAAATTTCTTATCTATCTTTGTTTTTCTATGAATTCTTTTTTAATCGCAATAATCATTTTGGAAACTCGGAGCATTGATGATATGCATTATTTCAAATTTTCTGTAATATAATCGGTAAAGGATTATTTTCTTTTGGCATTAAATTGAAGAAATCGATTTTACCATGGAATTTGAAAATCGATTTCGTTTCCGATTTCTTGAAATGGAAACGAAACTTTTGAAGTTTTGAGTTAAGATTAGCTTTGACAATCCTGGTGGCTATCTATATATGGGCTCCTTAATTCTGGTGTTTTTAAGGAAAATTCAAGAATTTTCAGGATTAGAATCAAATTTTTTTGAAATATTTATCTGCAAAAGGTTTTTTTGTATTAGATGCTATCTATTTTTGTTGGTATATGACATACTATTTTGCATGGGAGGTATCATGCCATTTTGTCAAATATTTATCTGTATCATCAACAGTTTTCATACTAAATTTGGTAACTTTGCTTGGAGCGTTTCAAAGTTCCTCTGAACGCGAATATGCCTCGAAAACTATGTGAACTTAGAACACTTTAGAGCTTCGAAAAGAATTTGAATGGAGCACGCAATTCTCGAAAACTTTCGAGGCAAATTTGATGAGAAAGCAGCCTTTAAAAGTCGGAAAGTGAATCAGTGATGCCGTTTGTTGAAACAATTCCCGTAAACAAGGTCGAAAACTTTCGAGTTTTCACGTTTTCGCGTTTAAAGGAATACCTCCATTGTTTAAAAGAGAGATGTTAGAATTTCATTGTTTTATGACTATTAAGATTTATGGCCGCGACGACATCAACTACAGGTGTTCCATATTTAGACTTGTTTTTTCGAGCAAAAAGTGCTTCGTTTTCCATATTTTTAGAAATTTATTTTTTAGCATTTAATTCAAGTTTTAAGAAAACATTATTGTATGGACTTCCAATGAATAAAAATTGATTAGATCTTCTTTTTTTTATAATCTTTTGAAAGCTTTAAATTAGATATAATAACAATTGTTGGTACATGAATAGGTACTTTTATAACTCATTCTACAATAGATAAAAAAAAACAAACTTTGCCTACGTATTTCCATATACATACATATGTATGTACATACACACATTGAGCACAATGATAGCAAAATACACAAAATAAAATTCACTTATTTCAATTTTGATGAAAATCCATTATGAGAATATAAAATATGTTTAACATCGATTTTCAATGAAGCTAAAATTAAGTTGTGGCAGTAATGACTTATAGTAAGACAAGACAAGATACACTGTGTAAGCGCACGTTGCTTTAAAAATAATAAATAACTAATATGTAAGTAAGAAATATTTTTTATTTATTTGATTATTATTTTCTTTAGTTACGGAATTAATAAACAAAGTCTAGCAATAATACATAAAGACATTAGGGCGTTTCAAAAAATTCGAATTACATTTATTGGTGTTAAGGGGTGTCTATTAATTGCGCGATATCGTCGAGAATGGTCGGCCAAAACATATTTAAAGTCAGGCAGAGGGAGGGGTAGATCAACCAAATCAGGTACATTTTTTAGTAATATAATTGAAGAAAAAACTAATAATGTAATTTTGTTCCTGATATCGTTTAGTAAATCGTATAGTTTGCCCTTACGTAGAAGCCTGTTACATATGGTACGACACCACTTGCTGTGGAAAAATATGTAGATACATAATTTGATTTTGTTGATTTCACCTGAACACTTTCTACCTACTTCGTATTCAACTATCTAAAATCTCTGTGGTTTTAATATTTCCAGGGCTGAGGAGCATAATGGCAAGATGTTTGTTACAATTCTGCTAAGAATCATTATTATCCGCACTTTTCAAAAAAAATATTTATGATCTCTTCTGCCCAAGTTTGCAAGGACAGATTATTGCAAAAACGTGTAAAAATTGTGCTATATTGTTTATGTCTTAAAAAAGCTAATAATCAGTAAAGAATATCTCTTCATACTAAGGCACAAAATATCGAAAAAAGAAGAGAACCCGTAAACGTAGCAGAGTGCCATGGCGATAATGAAGAGAATGATGAACAAGTTGAGATAAAAGGTGAAGCCACAAACTTTCCAATCATTTCATTTTTTGAATATTTCTTCAATGCGTAGGTTGAAGAAGTTAATATTTTTAAATTTACCTTGGCTGATACTATATTCGTTTAAGGGAAATTACTAATTTTCGCTACTAAATACCTCAAACCAAATTATATTTTTTTCTAGAAATTGTAGGTCGCTTTAAGTTTTTTTCTTTTCTAAATTTTTCTAATTAAATATATTTTGGGAATATCAGTTTCCTATCATAAATTAAAGATGTTAAATTTTTTTGAGACACCTCAACGAGCCGCCGTTTGCCAGTTTTAATTTCATAAAATGAACCTAATGTAAGAATTTATATCTGTTACTTTTATAACAAAATATCAAAATAATTTTGTGCGCACGTGACTGCAAATGAGGACAATCAACATATTTGTAAAAATACTTGTAAATATGTATGTTAATTATTGGTTACAAAAATTGCATGATTCAACGACAACTTCATATAGAATTTTTCTCTGCCTTGCAATGCAGAGTCTCACAACATAACTCCCCAATAGCGAATTGTTATCTCACATTTCAATTATAAAAAAATAACATTGTCATTCTGATAATTCCCAATTGCCATATGTTTTAAATTTAATAAATACAACATTATACATTTAACTCTAAACGCCGAACAAAAATTGTGCTCACCAGTATATGGCTATTTGAAAATTTTTGAGACCGGCAAGGCGGTTAGCACTCTGACAAAAAAAAAAAAAGAATATTTTATACAAGTTTTGTTGATTATCAACAATGACATAGCACTCTCGTGAAATAATCAAGAGCGTAAAAAAAAGAAAAAAAAAACAAACAATTTGGTAGTAAATATGTACATACATACATAGGTACATATTCGTAGAGGCCGGTACGTTAAAGCGCAACACTCTTTCTAACATGATTTTGTTTAAAAAAAGCCCAATATACTCGTAAAAAAATTTTCTTTTAGAACCTCGTGGTATACGAAATGTTATCAGATCTTTTTGTGACAAACAAAAATAAATTTCGTTAAATGGTTAAATTTTAAATTAATCGATCGGAGCTCTCTTTTGAAGGAGAGCTGCGGGGAGGTGGCCCCAAAATCATTCTAGCGTATAGAAAGAGAGTGCTAGTGCATGAGAATGCTAAAATTACAACCAAGTTTTCTCTTTTCAATTAATTTTTTATATATAGTATGTATGTTTTTGCTAGCAATTCGAAACAAAAGTCTAGGCCCACAGGGTTTTATGTTCAGTCAGTTCGCGGTTGGCATACGGTTCGTATCGTTGGCATTAAACATTTTTAGTGAAAGTGGTTTTATTTTAAACTAACCAAGCGTAGTACTTTGAGGTAATTAATTAAACACTTTGTGAATTGAAAAGTTTTAAGTTAAAACTCTCTCTGTCCGTTTGTATAGAGTGCGGAAACGTTTTGTATTTAGAAATAAAAGAGAGCGTTTGAAACGAAGTCAACTACTCTTTGTGAAAGTAAAGAGAATTTATGTAAATGTTGTGAAATCATTGCTGAGTTAAAGCTACTGGCAATTATTAAACTTATAAAAAAATAATTAAATCTTGCGCTAACGTTTATTATAAAAACTTTAGCTACATTAATTTAATTGCAGAAACAACATTGAGAACGAAAAACAAATGATCACATCAACTTTTTTTTTACATTGACGTTAATAATAAAATTTAAGCCAAGTTTACAGTGAGTGAGTTTTGTAATTGAAATAAAAAAAAATATTATTTCACAAATTGTGTATAATAAAATAATTCATGAAACAAGTAAAAAATATGGTGATATTTCAAAACAGTAATCGTTAAATATATGAGGTATTTTTCACCTTCAGTATGAAATGTTATAAAATTTTAATGCAATGACCAAACATCATTTTAGACTGCCGAATCATGTCATTTATATGGAATTTTCATACTTTTATTTGTCTATCAATACAAATTTCTCTAAAAAAATTGTGTAAAATACTAAGAAACTTTACTTCTGTGTCTGATTCTTAAAAAGGATATCAAAAATTTATTTAGAATAAAATTTTATATGTATAGGTGAAATCAAAGGCTTTTCCACCCTATCTGGCCCAAAAACATTAACTTAGGTCTTGGCATGGTGCCAAAAAAACATTATTTTTAAAAACCGATTTAACAAATGAAAAACTGACTAAATTTCTCGATAATATTCAATACTTTTCGACGTATTCGATACTTTTTTACTTTTATGGACGATTTCAATGTTTCATTGTCATTGATTTGATTGATACTTTTTGACTTTGGAACTTTTTTGATATTGTTCGATACTTTCGCCGTATTCGATGTTCTTCAATCGATGTTATTCTATACTTTTTCGATGTTATTCGGTACTTTCCAACTTTTTTATGTTTTTCGATACTATTCCACCATTATCGAATTTTTAGATATGTACAACTCGACGATTTTCGAATTTTAACGTCTTTTTCTTTGTATTTCGAAACCCAATATTTTGGCATTCTTTTAAGTAAATAAAAATACATTAAAAATATTGTACCACGTGATCGGTGGTAAGATAATATGGGGCGATTTTGCCACTAGAAAGTGGAAAATTGGTATTTTTTCATTGTTTTCCGGTCAATTTTCAATTTTTTTTATAAAAAAAAGAGAAGAAGAAGAAAAACTAATCACGGTTTCGAATTCCTCGATTGATAACCTCTTGCACAATTTTTTAAATCAATATTTTCTAAAAAGGGTGGCAACTAAAACAAGGGCGCCAATCCAGCTTTCAATATTGATGAAAATCTTTTTAAGCAGCTTTGTCTAGACATATAAGACTATTGAAATCCGTTGACACATCGTGAAAAAAACAAAAAGTTTTTGTCGTGGTAGGGTGATTCAAATTTGTTGTTCTGTTTCAAACAGATTTAATAGTTGCGGGTACATGAAATAAAAATTCTGGTGCAAGAAGAGCTCAAAATATTAATATTTACTGGTGGCTCATTGAACTTATTAGGAAAAGTGACACGTAAAAAACTCTTCGTCGTCAAGAAAAACGATAAACCTAAAATAATAGGTACAAGAAGACTTCGGATGCAACCCATAAAGCCTACACATTCTTTAGACCGAATAAGCAAAAATTTGTCTTTCAAATATTCATAAAATTGTTCGATCTTGCCACTATAGATATCGGCTTCATTTGTGATTTAAATATGCGATAGGATTCAAGAATCTCAGAAATTTCATACAAATATTTTATGAGGATTTTTTACCTTTTTTATAACGACTTGGCACATTCGGAGGATTGATTAAATTTAAATTGAAAAGTTACATAAAAGAATTAATTAAAAATGTATTATTATAATTGATATCTTGAGAACAATAGTATGCAAAAAATTATGATTTATACAAAATATTTTGAGACTGATAGTAAATCTCAAAACGTGCATTACATTTTACAACATTTAGTACAACTTGAACTGATTACAAGACAAGATTTTTATAGAGATAAGAAATAGGAATAAACAAAAAGAAAAAAAAAATACCGACTATTGTAATCTCAAGTACGTTGTGAAAAATATTTAAAATTATCACTGCAAAAAACTAAATGATAAGAAAGAACCTAATTCATATTTATTAAAAGATCTACAATTCATATAAAGCAATAATAAAGTTTTAGTACTATAATAGAAAAGAGATAAGCGTTTATTAAAACATATGATGAAATTCTGTAGTGGGCAACAAAGAAATTACAAATGTGTTTGCAATTAAACGAAACAATGAAATAAAAATCACACCAACTCTTCAATGAAAAAAAAGAAAACAGCAATATCGGTCCAAAGTATTTGCAAATAAACAAAATACAAAATTATAAACTCAAATTACAAAAACCAAACTATTTTTAAAGTGAGTGAATTTGTTGAATAGCAAAAAAAAAGAAAAAAAAAAATCGCAGCAACAATTGCTCTCGGTACAGTAATTATCTGAAGTTGGGATTTACAATTTATTTACACAATATACCGAATTACATTTACATAGCACTGTTTAAAAAAGAATAAGAAAAAAAAACAAACTTGAAAAAATAAAAGCAAACAAAAACAAAAAAACAGCAGCAGCCACAATTTACCATTACACAGTGCAGTGCAACAAACTCAGAACAAGTGACATATTTGTGATATTTACTATAAGGTTATACTGTAAGATTAAACAAAATGATTTAATTTGCCATGATGGACTGAGACTGATGTGCAAAATTATTTTGTTTGCTTTTTTTTCCTTTAAGACATATAAAATGACACAATTGAAACAAGATTATGTTTAATATAAAAATAATAATTAATTCTATAGCGTAACATTATGTGGTCCTTATCAGTAAAAAATTAGATTTTTTTAAGTTGATAGTCTTAAATGGGTTGGATAATGTCTAAATGTAAGGTTAGTTTTTTAGTTATAACACAAATATACAAACACGAGACTAGCGAGTATCATACTTGGATTATGTGAAAATTTCGCTACCACTTAATTTATTTGGTAGGCAAACAATTTTGAAATTTTTTAAATGCAGTGTTTAAAAGTTTAATATAAGTTACCCTATACATATATCGTGGTATTAAAAAGTTTTGAAAATCGGCCCGACTCACCATGAGTGATTTTTCACATTTAAATTTTTCATTTAAATAGCCTATTCAATACCTTTCCTTAGACCTATCCTATTTTAAAGAAGTCTTTAATTCAATAAATCGTTCACAGTCAGATTTAGACTAAACTTTATAAAATTCCTTAAAATTGAGTTTCGAAAAATTTCTTTCAATATTTTTCTGTCACCTACAAGTTTTCCAGTGATTTTCTGTGCCATCAAATGTTCCCTTGCCAAGTTTGCTGTGATCTGTGCATAGCGTGTGAAGGTCGCGGATTAATAGAAGGAAACACGCCTACTTAATTTCTCTAATTCTTGCCTGTGTCATCAAATGTTCACGTACTAACTTTGGTGAAAATTTCTTGAAAAGTTTTCGTGGCATACTGTTTTAAAGTTTTTGCCTGTATATAAGATGCTACGCCTACTCACTTTTGGTCAGTGATTGCTTGCATGATAAAACGTTTCTAAACTAAGTTTGGTTATAAAGGCATTAATACCTCACTCAGTAGAGCGTTTAAAATTTTTTTAGTTGTAGAGAAGGAGCTACGCTCCCTCGAAATAAAATGTACCCTATAGCACTCAGTTCTTGAACTCATCTCTAATATAAATACATATTAAGAAATTCACAGTCTCTCTCATTATATAGGCAATAGTATATGTAGATACTCAAGGTTTCATTTGTTCTGCTCATAAAAGCAATTTAAAACTTCATACTAAAGCCGTTTTTTTTACTAGTCTTCAAATGTAAAATACCTAAATTAAACAATATTACAAATACTGTTTAATAAAGCCCGTGCGTGGTGGTTCACAAACTTTGTATTATGTAACGATAAAAACTGGTTTGTTTTTTTTTCAATAAATTAGTATTTATTTTAAAACAAGTTGTTCTTTTAATAATCGCAACTAAACATTAAGTTGAAGAACAGGTAAATTTGAGTCCAACATAAAATTTTCTGAACAGAAAAATGTTTAACATTTCATGATTGACGTTGAAAATTTTTAAAAGAATATATTCTGCATATATGCAGAATTGAAAATATAAAAAATAGTTCTATCGCATTGAATTCTAAGCGACGGTTTAACTTGTTCAGTGACTAATTTTAATACAAATTTTAATCTTTGCTTATTATCATGACATCTGTAATCAGGTACATACTTTGAATTGCTTGACAATTTTCTATTTTTGATTTGTTTATAAATTAAGAGATAACGTGTCCTATCAATGCGTTTTATCCGATATAGCAACCTGCTACAAAAAGTTCTTTCATTTGCTTTTTCGCATAGTAAATAAGAACAGCTACAATTATGCACTATTATCTATATATGTATGTAAATAAAGAATATATGTTTTTCACTCTTATTTGTCATTGCTGTTACTCTGAAACTCAGATTAATTGCTTGTTTACTTATATTTTCTGTACAACGATATGAATGAAACTGAGTGCACAATTGATAGCTTCAATTGTCAGTCCAATTATTGATTAAGTTTAATGAAGCGTTAAATTGTGAATTTAATTGGTTTGATACTTCTCAAAGAAAAATATTTGGTTTTATTTCGGATAGACTTTGAAAAAAAGTTTAATAAAAAAACAGTCGTAAATAGTTAATTCTTGGCATGTTTTTCGAAAAAAATTAAAATAATTTGTTAGTAAAAATTTAAATTAATTTATTTGTAAAAGTTTAAGATAATTTAATAGTAAATATAAGCGAATAGCCCTAATTTTGAATGCACAAGGTCCTTAAAAGAAAGTTTTAAATAAAAAAGTTTAGTGATTAGTCGTGTGCAGCGAAAAAAATATAATATATAGCTGGAGCAAAACTAAATGTTAAAGCGATATAAATTAGCCGATATTATAAATTTTCTATTTTAAATAATTAACTTTTTAAAAAACTTAAAAAGTTGCTTTAGCAGTTAGATAAACTCGTCATTAAAACAAGCAATTGTATGTAGAAACCTCTTAAAAATGAGATTTTTGAGCTTAGTTGCCATAATTATATTTTAAAATATTTTTAAATGCGAAAAAAAAATTTATCGAGAATGCGTGTGCCCTGTTGTTTTTCATATTCTAAAGGATCAGCAAAACTTTGATGTCCTAATGCAATAGAATATTTTTATTATTAATAAAATAGTATTAACAATACATATATTTCCTTTAACAGCTTTTAAATTTAAATAGTTGTTGCTTTTATTTTAAAAACGGCTTTATGGAATTTTATGAAATTCGGAGTGGTTTGAACTACAGGAAAAGAAATAAAATGAGACAAAAAGTATTTTTCTAACACTCTCTTGCAATGCGTGACAATGACTAAAAATTTAAATTTTAATACTTGACATCTCAAAAAGTACAATAGATAATGTTACGATATTTATTGGGTTGCTAGAAGACCGTTGGCACTTCCAGGAGAAATCGGATATGTAGGCGTAGCAGTTTCTCGAACGGAAATGAAGTAGGCTATTGTCCTTTGCAATCAATTGCCTCAAATTGTTTTAAATAGAAGTGGATGGATAATTTTTTCATGAATTGAATACGTATTTTTTCTCTAATTGAATGATCAATATTTTTTGTCTTAATTTAAAGTTAATTGTTTACTCAGTAAAATATAGTTTTTGCTCAATAGACTTTGCAAATTAGTTTTATATAAAAGTTTGCTCTTATTTTAAAAGCCATAAAAAGTAATGGCTCTTAAAAATCTAATGATTGACTTTGTCATTTTCCATTGCTGGTTGTCAAATATTATGAAGAACACATACTTTAATGATGGATTTCAATGGAGAGAGCAAGAAGATTTTCATGCAAATTATATGCACTTCGAAGCAACAGCAGTGACAAAAAAACGCTTGATCAAAAAGCACAAAACAATATTATGCATAAGCTTCTCATAAAAACTTAAAATACTCTATCGTAAATTAAAGAGAGCTTTGCTCCACTGCTTTTGCAGGCTAATGTGTTGAACAGAATTGGGACAGAGTCGGAAGAGCGGCAACGGAAATCCGCTGTAAAAAAAAATTGAATTAAATCTAAATCAACGGGTATCCGTCGGTAGGTTATCAGTCGCAATTCTGTTCAATTTCATAGCATCAAGTGTGTTATAATTTTTGACAGCAGAATTCCGTTGCCGCTTTTCCGATTCCGTCCCAATTAGGTTCAACGCATAAATGAAGCGATTCCTTTTCGATAGGTTTTTTTGTTACAAATAATGCACATTACTTTTGATACTTTGCAGTTTGAAACAAATCGTTTGAATGAATGGTTCCTACCTACCTAGCTCCGTTTTCAAATAACACAATTTTTTTTTTGAAGTGAACGTAGTTATATTTAGACGAAGCATTACATATAGGCCTTTAGCCTAACTTTTTGGTTAGCCATTTTGATGTGTCCATTTCGATAAACAACGGTAGGAACATACAGAGAATCCTTAATACACTTCCGGAAACAAAAATGTACCACAAAAAAATGCAATTAAAAAAATTTTATTTTCTAGTTAAGTTTTTTGACTTTGAAATTAAAACACACGGTGCACGGGATAAATGAAGATAGGGTCAATATCTTTTTTTTTATTTTAAAGACAATTTATTAGCTTTAAAATTAGTTTTCGAAGTTTTTAACCGAGATAGGGTTATTTTATTAAAAAAAATAATTTTTTTATTTAAATGCTTATACAGGAAGTAATTTTTTATTACTTGAAAACTTAAAAAAGTTAATTTAAAGTTCAATAAATTTCCTTTACTACGACTAACTTACTTTTTTATTAAGACATTTTTAAATAAACAATGGGCGGTTTGGTATGAGAATCGATTACTTTAAAACATTTAAAAACATGGGTTTTTTTTCGTTGCTTTATGACTCGTTAAAAATTCATGTTTTTAACTGCTTTTAAGTATGTAATTGATTTTCATACGAAACCAACTATTGCTTGTTTCATTAAAAAAATTAGTAAGTCGTATTGACGTAAATTTATTGAATTCATAAAAAATAAATGTCTTTTCTTTATTAGAATAGTCATAAATAATTAAAATTTATTGAAATAGGCATATCTCGGATAATAAACCTCGAAATAAATAATTCATATTTTCTAAAGTTATATTAGGAGTTTCGATTTGAAAGCAGATACATTCATAGGGATTGAATTAAGTATAATAAGTATAAAAAAATTAAAATTTTATGTCGAGAGTATTTTGAGAAACAGTTTTACAAATAAAAAAATTTGTTAGTTTTTTTTTATAAAATTAAAGAATTAACGGCAATTTTTTAAATATATTAGATCTCTGTCATTTTTCTATTTTTTTGAAATTTGCGTATTCTTCAACTCTGACAGAAGCCGGTGATGTTCAGTTAAAACAATTATGTTTTTATCTTTATAAGCTACATTTTTTATTTATAAAATTTTTATGAAAAATCTTTTTAATGTTTATTTTGCCCCAAATGTTTTCTGTCATTTTAAGGAGACACAAGTTTACTTTAGCGACAGTTGTCTAATTTTTTTATTTTCACGGGAAGTAGCGTTTTAGGAGGAAAAATATAAATGTAAAAAAAATAACGCTCGGATTTATTTTCGGAGATATGTATGTACCATTTAAAGCTGCTACCTTTTGGTAAATTTGGAACAAATGACATCAAGTGAAAGGAAATAAATTAAGTTTTATCATATTAATAAAACTAAAGATTAATAATACATTTTTTTTTGGAGAAAATAACAGTTTTTTAGAATCCAGTCAAAATTTTAGATAAATCGTCGCATCTTCAAAAATATGTCAGATTTTGAACTTGCATGTGCCATTTTTATATCTCATTAAATTACCTTTATTATGGCACCAATTTCATTGGGTTCCCAACTTGTGCCGCTTTTAAGAAAAGCTACAAGCAGCTATATCCGCAACTTCCGTTACCTTTATCCCCGAAACTAAATCTAAGCGACTTTTTTAAAGGCCAGTTAAAAAAAAAGTACGTTAACAAAAACGATGGTCGAGAAAGTACATCTTATTATTTTCTGAACTTCATAGCAAACATCCCAGTTACGACACAACTCTTAATCATTGAGCAAAGCCTTTCCCATTAATTTTAAAATAATAGACTTACCTGGCTTAGGTGTCACCACTTTGAATTCGCGCGGTGGAACGACTCCAGCGGCGCTATTACCTCCATCGCTACCTTGGGAACTACCGAAGTATTGTGTTAGTTCATCTTCCAATTCATTCTAAAAATTTCGAAAAACAAATATTTGCTAGCGTAAAACTTAAGAAATTCAACAACTTACTCGCACAAATCTCAAATTCTGTTCGAAAATGTTGCTATCAGCATCAATGTAATTAGATTTTGCAGCCATGTTACACTTTTAATTCATAAAAAAATAATAATTATTTCTGTTTCGCGGCAACACAACCTTTCTCATCAAACATAAAAAAACGAATGTCATGCAAATAAAAGCAGAGAAATAAATAGCCGATGACATTTCATTCCAGACATTTTGACACTTATATTCAGCGCTGCCACTTACATTCAGCGTTGCCACTTCGGTAGATTTTTACCTTATAATTTGACGCTGTTCATGAATTTGTTTAAGGTTTTTGAGTTCAAATTTAAAGTTTTGCAAACATGGTTATTGACGTTAACTTTCACATCGTGTGGAAAACAAGATAATGCATTTTTAAAATATCCAATATCCCATAGTTTTTAAATAAGGCTGCACTACAATTAATTAAATCTACCAATAAATTTATCTCTTCACAAAATTACATCCATAAGTGAAGCTACATATCACTTGTTGTCGCTTTATCGTATGGATAGAGTTACAACGCACAACGCGTTGAAAGTCAATAAGCGTATGACACGAAAAGTTGAACAACTTTCAGATTTTTCTACGCTCTTGCGCGTCATTAGATGTTTTTCTTATTAAATAAGCTTTTCAATTTATAAAACATATTTATTTTTTGATTACATATTTGTCAACTATTTTCATTAAAAGCATTGGCACAAAGAAGCGTGATTTGTAACTTCAAAAACAAGACGCGTAGAAAGCTATGACGCGATAAAGCGACCAAGTGTGATATGTAACTCCACTTAAACTGATAAAAACACTCTGGTAACATCCTGCTTTTATTTTTCTAGGACATATTTCAGTTGTCAAAGTCAGCCGCTAAAACCAGTATTTTTTTGACAGCTGTCCCAGTGAAGTTTTGGATCTTTGGAGCAGTGGGTGAAGTGCAATATCTTATGATAATCTGAATGGATTATCTGCTAAACAAATAAACAAATTAATAATAACAAAATAGTGTAAAAAGAAAATTTAGCTTAAGAAAAATGGATCATCCCATGGATGATTTTTGTGGATCAAAATTCTGGGTAAGTGCCAATAGCAAAAACAACAACAAAAGCACTGCAATTCTAATTACGTTCTACAGAGGTGCTCCACATCGTTCAAGGCCACAAAAATAAATAGACCGTAGACTTTTATAGCAAATTAGGATATTTAACGTTTTGCGACTTCTGGTTACGTAGTCGCGAACATCGAAATTAAATTCAATTGCGTTACGTAGTTTTAATTAGAGTTTTCTGGGACAAAATTGCAAAAAATGCTACAAAATTTTCAGTCCATTTGGGAGTAAATATATTTTATAACAATTAGATATTTAACACTTTGCGGCTTTTGGTTATGCGAAGTTCGACATTCAGTATCATTTATTATACAGATTGGAATTGCAAGTGCTGATAACTATATTAATGGAAGCGTATGTAATTAATGTGTTTTTATTTTCTTTTAATAGGACTCCAACGAAACGTGGTATACCCCTGATCCTGATTTTACAAAATGCTTTGAACAGACTGTGCTCATTTGGGCGCCATGTGCCTTTTTCTGGTTAGTTTCGCTACTCGACTTTTACTACCTGCGTGCCAGTTTGGACAAAAATATACCATGGAGTTGGGTGAATGGCAGCAAATTACTTGCGAATCTATGTCTTCTGGTGTTGACAGCTGTGGACTTAATAATGGCACTAGTGAAGAATGGTGGCGATTCTGCAGAATTAATAAATCGAGTTGATATTTGGACTCCAGTTATAAAGCTTGCTACATTTGTAAGTTAATTGATCATATAAATGTTAAAATGATATTCTGTGTTTCAACCATTGACAGTTAATGATCGTGATTTTTAAATTTAGTTTATACACTGCGACCAGTTTTAGATCCTCGCTACTAGTAAATTAAATACCAAAAACAATCTAACTTAAAGATTATCACCTACAATAAGAATTTTGTTTTTCTGAATTGTATAGCTCTTCGTCCCATCCTCAACTCAACTTCAGTTAAATCTTAACAGAAAGTTTCATGAAAAAGTTCTTTATTTAACTGAAGTTAAATTTTAACTGAAAATTAGCTGCAGATACTTAATCTTTTTTTGTTAAATCTAAACTAAACTGTTATAAAACTTGTAACTGGTTGTTTGATGAATAAAATATATAAATATTTGAAATTTTATTTCCCTGCTTTTCAGCTGCTACTCTTTGCATTTATTTTTCTGAATAAAAAATATGGTGTACAAACGTCTGGTTGCCAATTTTTGTTTTGGTTCTTCCTTGTTATATTGGCGGTACCACAATGTCGCACTGAAGTTCGTGCTGAACGTGAACGCAGCAAAAATCCAATTCAAGACTATGACTATTCTTGGGATGAGTACAAATATGTTAGCTATATGATTTACTTTGCCCTCTCAATAGCCATGCTACTAATTAATTGTTTTGCTGACAAGAGGCCACTTGTAACCAAATATAAACGTACAGATGTAAGTGCTTGTTTGATTAAAAATTGAATTTGTCACTATTTATAATTTTTTTTTTCGCAGAATGAAATGCCTGAATGTTCTGCTAGTTTTCTTTCACGTATAACATACACCTGGTTTGATAAAATGTCATGGAAAGGTTATCGCAACCCACTTGAAGAAAAAGATCTTTGGGATCTAAGTCCACAAGATAGTTGTAAAGAGGTGATGCCCATTTTTGCATATTATTGGAATAAGAATATACGCAAAAACTACAAAGTGGACGCCAGCCAACCGAAAGAGCCAAAAGCTCAATACAGCAATGGCAAAGTAACATTTGATAATCCCCATGGTGAAAAGACTGGACGCAAAAAAGGCATGGCGTCTATTATGCCCCCAATAATAAAATCGTTTGGTGGAGTCTTTCTTCTTGGTTCATTGATGAAGCTCTTCACTGATTGCCTAACATTTGCTCAACCACAAGTGCTACGTTTGATTATTGGTTTTGTTGAAGATTTTGCTAAAGATGAAAAAGATCAACAGCCAGAATGGAAAGGCATTTTATATGCTGTATCTCTTTTCGTGATTGCAGCTGCACAAACATTTATTTTAGGTCAATATTTTCATCGCATGTTTACTGTTGGTTTGCGTATACGTACTGCATTGATTAATGCAATTTATCGCAAGGCTTTAGTGATCTCTAATACTGCACGTAAAGAATCAACTGTTGGTGAAATTGTGAATTTAATGGCTGTGGATGCACAACGTTTTATGGACTTAACTACGTATATAAATATGCTTTGGTCAGCACCCTTACAGATTGGTTTGGCATTGTACTTCTTATGGGATTTGTTGGGACCATCTGTCTTAGCTGGTCTTGCTGTGATGATTATTTTAATTCCAATAAATGGTGTAATAGCCAATCGAATTAAAACTTATCAAATTAAGCAGATGAAATACAAGGATGAGCGTGTAAAATTAATGAATGAAGTCTTAAGTGGCATTAAGGTTTGTGATTAATAAATTATTGTTAATGGGATAAAACTTTGTAAATTAATTATCTTTTAGGTCTTAAAATTATACGCGTGGGAGCCTAGTTTTGAAAATCAAGTTTTAGAAATTCGAGAAAAGGAAATTGCTACATTGAAAGCCACAGCTTATCTTAACGCCAGTACATCATTTTTGTGGTCTTGTGCACCATTTTTGGTATGTTATACATAAATTCGAAACGTGCTCTTTTTCTTTAATCAAACAGGTTTACAATTTTAAAGTTTTTGTTAATGTCAAAGTTTTTATCACAGTTTTTTGCTTGTGTTTGTAAACATATAATTTATTACTAAAAACACAAACTTCTTGAAGTGCTAAAGATCATGACTTGCAGGAAAAATTTAAATGGTACTGTCTGTATTTTATAATATAACTCTACGTAATTTTATTTTACACGAAATGAAGATTTCATTGATTACCTTTGCCACATATGTGCTCATAAGTGACGAAAATGTTTTAACACCACAAAAAGTATTTGTGGGCATTGCGCTATTTGATACGTTAAATTTACCATTGGCTACGCTACCAATGTTAGCTGTTGATATTGCAGAGGTAAATTGCAGCTATATGGTTTTTTCTTCTTTTTTTCAACAATCATCAAATATTTCTGAATACAATCGTTCATGGATTGGGGATATTTTAATTTTCAGCTCTGAAATCGCTAAGAAACAGAATATTAAACTACTGAAGATTTATTTTTACAAGTCATTTAAAAATATTGATTATCATACAAAGTTCATGGAAAAGGATACTTGAATTTAACGTCACAACATGATAATAATATAGCTTCGCATAAAACAGAGAAAATAATGAACAAATGCTTTAAATTTTCATTATACTACTATTTTAAAACTATACTGATTTCTACATTACATAACAGCATATTTCGTAATTTTAGGTATCATTGGTCACATTTGCGACATATGTTTTAGTTGATGAAACTCACGTTCTTGATGCAACTAAAACTTTCGTTTCATTA
The DNA here is from genome assembly GCA_963662105.1 of Meiosimyza platycephala. Lineage (NCBI taxonomy): Eukaryota > Metazoa > Arthropoda > Insecta > Diptera > Lauxaniidae > Meiosimyza > Meiosimyza platycephala. The sequence goes on from OY759210.1 coordinate 17,937,395, forward strand.
TCATTGTTCAACATTTTGCGTTTTCCATTAACTATGTTACCAATGATGATTTCCAACTTGGTTCAAGTAAGTTTTTCTTAAATTAAAAAAGAAAGTTTTTAAATGTTTGTGTTGTTTTCTAATCAATCCCTTGTCGTTATCCTTGTTATCCCTAACTTTTGAATTAGTAAGTTTAAGTGATTTTTTTTAATTGCAAATAAAAAAAATTTAGCTCATAGTAAATACAGTTCTGGAATAGAAAAATGCATCATATATTGGTTTTTTACTTATAAAAAGAAGGCACTAGATCAGTTTAGTTTTCCTAAGTACGTATAAATGATTACTAATTTTTTATATAGGACAAAAAATCGTTTATACGTGCTAAGTAAAACTGAATGAAATCTGTTTTTCTCAAAAAGAGATTATGAGTTCATCCAGCCACGTCAAGTACACTCTTTTTGTAAACGCGCAAATTTAAAAAAAAAAATAAAAAATGCACCTCATTTGATAATCTTATTATAAAGCTAAAAACTTTTCGCTTTTTCAAAATTAAACTGTTTTAAATACGACAGTTATAATAATCATTATTTAACCACATCTAAACATACATACATACATGCATATATCAAAATTAACTTGAATAGGTAATTCCATACAAACTGCAAAACTATTGTCCCCGTTTATCACAACAAAGCTCTTTTTGGAGCCTTAATTATTATCACTGTCCTGGAGAGTGTATTGTTTTTGTCCTAAAATTATTAAAATTTTTTAATTTCTACTTATGGGCCAGAATACGTGTAATTTAAAAAAATAAAATGACCATCATGATTTCTTTTGAAAATTTATGTTTAACTTCAGTTTGAATAAAAAAGTCGGTGGTTAGATTTGAATGGACAAATTTGCATTTAGTAGGGAATTATCTAAAAAACAAAATTGGCTATTTCATTACATTGTGTGTTATTGTTAAATTTTAATACATTGAATTAAATGATTCTATTTATTTCTCCTACAAACGTACGCCATTAGACACAAGTGTCTGTAAAGCGTATTAATAAGTTTATGAACGCCGAAGAATTGGACCCTAATAACGTACAGCATGATCCTAAAGAACGTAAGATTTCACATTTTAAAATAATTAATTCTACTACTAAAATATTATTTTTAGGTCATCCTATGATTATTGAAGATGGTAATTTCTCCTGGGGAGAAGGTGTAACAACACTTAAAAACATAAATATGGAAATAAAGAAAAACACTCTTTGTGCTATTGTGGGCACAGTAGGTTCGGGCAAGAGTTCTATAATTCAAGCATTCCTTGGTGAAATGGATAAAATATCTGGTCGCGTAAATACAGTTGGCTCAATTGCCTACGTACCACAACAAGCATGGATTCAGAATGCCACATTCCGTGATAATATACTTTTTGGGAAACCATATGATCGAAAACTTTATAATCGTGTCATTGACGCATGTGCATTACGCGCTGATATTGATATACTCTCTGCTGGTGATCAGACAGAAATTGGTGAAAAGGGTATCAATTTATCGGGTGGTCAAAAGCAACGTATCTCTTTGGCTCGTGCTGTTTATAGCGATGCTGATTTATTTATACTTGATGATCCGTTGAGTGCTGTCGACTCACATGTTGGAAAACATATTTTTGAAGAAGTTGTTGGTCCTAAGGGTATGCTTGCAAAGAAAACAAGAGTTTTGGTTACACATGGTATTACATTTTTACCACAAACTGATAATATTTATGTTATGAAAATGGGTGAAGTAAGTGAGAGTGGTACATATCAAGAGCTGCTGGAAAAGAAGGGTGCATTCTCAGATTTCCTTATACAACACTTACAAGATGGCTCTGAAGAGGTGGAAGATTTGGATGAAATCAAACAAATATTGGAGGAAACAGTCAAATCTGGAGAAGTATTAGCCACGCTAGAGAGGGCGATCTCATTAGCACGCACAGAAAGCTTATCGGACTCAGTGTAAGTATGCATTAGTTTTTGTGAATCAATTTTGAACAGTTTTAAAAAAATTAGAGCATTACTAATATCTTTTTTTGTGAAGATCCTGATTTAATTTTTCAACTTTTAATGACAGCAGTCTTTGACCTTTTATCAAAGTCAACAAATCAAAGACTTACATTAATAGATGCAAATTTTTTATTTTTTATAATATTAATATAATTTATATTGTTTTTACAGATCTGTTAAATCATTTGAGAGTGGCGGCAGAACTAGTGTAAGAAGGCGTAAATTTGGACGTCAAGATTCTGAAAAATCTATGCTATCGACGACTTCATTAAAAAAAGAAGAAGAAAAAGAAGAAGGCAAACTTATAGAAATAGAAAAATCACAAACCGGCGGCGTAAGTTACAAACAACTACAAATTTTTTTTTTTGAATTCGGTGGTAAAATTGTATTTAAATTTGGTATTACAGGTGCAATTTGCTGTCTACATACATTATATTAAGAGTGTCGGTGTATTTTTAGCCGTAGTAACATTGGTTTTGAATTTTGTTTTCCAAGCATTCCAAATTGGTTCGAATTTATGGCTTACCAAGTGGTCAAATGATAAGCGTGTTGAAACTGATACTGGACTGAGAGATATGTATCTTGGTGTTTACGGCGCCTTTGGTTTTGGACAAGGTATGTCTTTTGTGATTCAATTACTACAATTATTTTCGTGTTTCTTTTTAATATTTTTTGTTTTGTTTCGTATGTTACATGTTATTTCGTTCGCAATTTTTAATTAACGATATCGTCTCAGCTATTTAGTTTTTGCCTGATTTTTTTATGTTTGATTTTTTATCGCGTTTGATTTGGTTTATTGTTTTATATTATTTTTGCTTTTTTATAATTTTTTGCTTTATTTTGCTGCTTACTTGCTATTTATTTGATTATAACAATGCACTTGTGGAAACATACTTTTTTTTTTATTTAAGTAAGAGCTCCTCTTACGGCGACTGGTCAAAAAACAAACTTAAACAAATAAAATAAATATAAAAACGCTTTGTGTGGGCTATGCGCTTTTATAAACTAGTTTCGAAACTTAAAGTATTTAGTTAACATGTATATTTTTCTTTTTTTACTTTCCAATTGACATTTTTTCAAACATTTTACAAAAACTACTAATATTGACTTGTGATCAAATCAATTATTACTCTACTGCCTATAGTAATCGCAAGTTATATTTCAACACTTGCCTTATCTCTGGGTTGCGTTTACTGTGCCAGAACAATGCACGAAACACTTTTACAGTTCGTCTTTCGCTGGCCTATGGAATTATTCGATATCACTCCATTAGGCAGAATTGTTAATCGCTTTTCCAAAGATGTGGATACGGTTGATAATGTTTTGCCTCTGAATTGGCGTGTGGTTATATCGCAAGCTTTTTCGGTAATATATTTCAGCATCGATTATAATCATTACAATCATTTTAACATTATAGCCATCAAGTATATATTTTTATATCATAGTTAGAGCTTTCACCGGTCAAAAAATTCAAGAAACATTTTGGCATTTATTTAATGATCCTTAAAAAAGCTGCTTTTTAATAGAAACAAAGTTTAAACTTTTACAAAAGAAAAAATTAAATTAAGCTAGTTAGCTCATATAGGAATGCACTTTTGCACTGCAAAAATAACAAACGTTTTGTCTTAACAGCTTTCTGTTATTTAACCAAAGAGCCTAATACAAATGCTTTCGAGTTAATAGTTAACCTTTGTCTACCATTCCTCTTTAGTTTTTGTACATTTTGCATTCTCACTTACATTGGCTATTGGCGCCATTTATTGTGCTAAGGAACTTCATGAGAATCTGCTAACTTCTATATTCCGCTGGCCTATGGAGCTATTCGATATAACGCCATTAGGTAGAATTGTCAATCGTTTCTCAAAAGACGTCGATACGGTTGATAATGTTTTACCATTTAATTGGCGTTTAGTAATAAGTACAAGTTTCTCGGTAAAATAACTTTTTTTCTAACTCAACTCATTATCCATATTTTTTCTTCTTAATCTCTACGCTATTTAGCTTTCTTTCTTTCTAACCATCTATTTTATTGGGTTTAACTGTGATGAATAACTAAATAACATTTCCAAGACTGCATATAAAATTTTAAATGAATTCCCTGTATGTCTAGATCAAAACTCATTTTTTAAGATTCAATTGAAGGCAACTCCAATTTTATTATTAAATTTAATAAAATATTTAATTTTTAATGGGTGATATAGCACACAAAGAGTACTTAAAACTTTTTTAATAAGATTAGGATAGATAATATTATTTTACCAGCTCTCAAACTCAATATCACAAGTAAAATATGATGTCCTTTATAGGTACACATAGGAAAATAAATCACCATATATAAAAAAACACCCCAGAACACTAAACAAACTTTATGCATGTAGTGAGCAAAGTTGTAAAATAATGAATTCTTGAATTTATTTTTCATTCGCATTCAACAAACCTAGAACAAATTATATGCTTTCATTCTTTAAAGTACAAAATCATAAAACTCAATGAAAATGAAAATCTGAAATAGCATAATTGAAAATTTAGCAAAAAGAAAGTTTAACGAATGCATTCTTTTACAGCTGTGAGTAGTTACTATGCTTTTTAGTTTGTGTTTAAAACTAGCTTTTAAATATAACGATTATAATATTATAAAACTTTCTGTTGAAATTTTTAACAAATTAAACTTTACTATTCGTTTTTAGTTTGCTCACATTTCCTTTATTATATTACAATTGCTTTTGGCGTTCTTCGCTGTGCCAAAAAAATGCATAAATATCTACTATCCGCTGTCTTGCATTGGCCAATGGAACTTTTGGACACAACACCAAAAGGCAGAATTCTCTCTCGTTTTTCAAAAGACATCCATGTAATTGACGTAGTCTTACCATATAATTGGCGCCTTGTTATAAGTCAGAGCACATTGGTAAACATTTACCTAAACTTTTATGTATTTGAGTTCCGTACTTCAATTCAAAAAAAAAATGTTTAAGACCTTAAAGCTTGTACTTGCTTTTGAATGAAAAAGAACATTATAGTTAAAATGTTCAAAATTTATTTCGTACTCTTTGCACGCTTTGCCTTTAAAATAGTTATTTATAATTTTCAATTAATTTGTAATAATCAATTGATTCATAAAAATTTAACGAATTCAATTGAACTCAATTCACTTTGTTAATAGGTGTTTCCAGGGATATAACATTTTTAAAGATTTTCTAAATACCTTTTTTAAGCATATGTGTGTACATAAGTACATATCCCATAAGTCCAACAATGGCTACCTCGTTAACGACAGACAGTGCAATATGATTATTTAGAAAAAATTGTAGGCTTTTTATTTACCACCCGAACGAACTTCTGCAGTCCATTGCTTGCTCTTTTATAATATTTGTCAGATTTTATTTAGCGTAGAGTGGCAACATTTTTTTTTTGTAATATACGCAGAACAAAAGTTCCGAGCGAAAACCCTTAAGAATATTCCCAATTGTAACCATGGAAACACCCCTATTAATATTTTTATAAATTAAATTTTTAAGAGTTAAATTTGGAGTTGCTTCCTATTTTTTATGCTGTGCTTCTTTTGACAAATTTGCTTTTAGTCAATCTAAATTAAAAAATATTAATTAATAAAAAAAACTTTGTAACAGGTTTGCTTAAAATAAAATCATGTTCTGCTTATATTTATTTAATTTCTGGTATTGATTATTCCCTACTCATTGCAAAATCGATGTTCTCAAAAAAAAAAAATTATAAAAAACTTACTCTAAATATTAATATCAAGAAAAATAATTAATTTCAGGATTTTGATCCAAAATTATATCTAGACTTTATACTAAATATATCAAAGTATTTCAAAAATAAGTACCCATTTCAAAATCATTTATCAAGCAAATTTAATTTAAAACTATTTTCTATTAAAAAATTTCAAAATAATATTTATGTATGTATATAAGAGTATAAAAAAACGACATGTGACTTTGTAGTTATCGTTTTGCAATTAGTAGTGAATTGTTCATATATGGCACAGAGGGATCAAAAACTTTAAAGAGTTTTAAAAACATATAATTGACACAAGCAAAATTATAACTTTTACCTTCTCATAGAATATATTGAGTTTGCATTATGCGTCAATATTATCAAATTTTATCTAAGTTAGTCGCAGAAATTAGAAATTCGGCTAAATCATGTTAGAGATGTGTTAGACCTTTCATTAAAAGTAAATCGCATCAGAACTGGATAACGTGTACGTAATCTAATAATCTGTGTATAGTATTCAAAAGCCTAATTTAGTATTTGCTTTCGGTGATAAATTAGTATGCTATCATTACAATTGTAAGGCCGTGCAACGAGCCCATTGATCAAGCTCGTTTTGACATCATGCATACCGAATTAAACTCGCACCGCTAAAATTGGTTGGTGGCACAATTTTGATTCACTAAATTAGTTATATTCGTATGTGCATTATGCAAACGATTGTCACAAATTAATTGTATTAAGATTTAAAATTTTCTAATGGTCCAATGAATAAAAACTGCTCTAATTTTGCATATGAAGAAAGAATTATTTTCCAACAAAATCCACATGAAATGAATAAGTTGAAGTGTTGCCGAAAAATTGATTTTTTTAGGCAAATTTCGAAATGCGGTAACTTTGTCAAATCTTATCGTAGACGAAACTTTTTGGCATAAAATCTCTTTGGCTTCTACTCTTATATAATTTTGTACTCAACACAAACAAACCGAATTTCGACACATTGAATACGGCCACAGAAAGTTTCAGTTTCTTACTTTCTAGCACCGAATCAAATGTTTTCTGCTTCCAAGCTTTTTTCATAGAAACATTTTGTCAGCCTTAAATCTTTTATTTATTGGACTTTAATAATAAATCAAAAATCTTTGATTTACTTGAGCTTGACATATCAATATGTGTATATATGAAAGCCTTTGCACAATAGTTTCATACTGCTAAGCGTAATACACCCCTTACAGTTGACTTGAGCTAAAATATGCGGCAAAAGCGATCGAGCTGCAAGTTAGCTCGAGCGAATTGTGCTCGTTGCACAGTCCAAGTACATAGTATGTATGTACTATATAATTGGCATTTGTCTTTAATACTTTATAAATTTGTTTAGTTTGTTTGATAAAATTTTATAAAGCATTTAAGCTAGCAATTTGGGTTACTTTTTATACTAATAATTTTTTCAGATTTGTGTTTTTTTTATCTTTTATGCTTGTGCTGTTAAATAAAACTGCATGCCCGCTGATTGTTACCTTTTTTCAGTTCAGAAAATAAAATCTTGTACATTTTTTTTTTGTAACAAAAAAATAAATATATATATTCAAATTTGAAAAAAATCTAAACCCAAATTTAAAATTTTAATTGTTATATAGTAATCGCACGTTTTCTTTCGGGATTAACTTTGGCATTTGGATGCCTAAATTGTTCTTTGGAAGTTTTTACCATAGCATTACATAAGGTACTGCGGTGGCCAATGGAGCTATTTGACGCTACACCGTTGGGGCGTATAATCAGTCGATTTTCAAAAGATATTGATGTAGTCGACACAGTAATACCAGGTGGAATCTCACAATTTTTGTCAACCAGTTTTTCGGTAAAAAAAAGTAGAATTAAAAATGATTCCTTGTGTAGCTTCTTCCCTTATGGTAAAAATAAATAATTTCATAGATGCAGCTTTCCTCTTCCTAAATTCAAAATTTTTAAACTAAAATACTAATTGACTTTAACTTTTAGCACAACTACTTGTACTACTATATTGCACATTCTAACAGCTCTTATTTTATTTCATTAAACATATATAGTATAAAATTTAATATATGCATGCCATTACTTGATTTATTTACATATCTATTAATTTCTTATAACAATAAGTACTTTTATTATTTTTCAGTTATATGAATGTAGTTTCTAACTTTAAAGACTTTATTTATTCTTTATGCTAAGTATGCAACTAAATTAATTACGCTTTTTAAGCTCTTTAGTTCTTTAGTTTACACAGCTGCATATGGCTTAAATTGGCTACAAAAAGCTTTTATTAGGCATAAAGTTTGTTAAAGACCATTATGTTATATTTATATGACACAACATTGATATAATATTCATAATACGATTTTTAAGTTATTCTAGAATCACATTTTTCGTATTGAAAGAATTCTAAGTTCATTTTTGACGTTTCTTTTAATAAGTGGATATTTTAAACGTATACATAGTATTTTGAGTACTGACTGTAAAGTATGATTAATATTCAGCTCTATTTTCAGTTTCTGTTACGTACTTAAAAAATATTTAAAAAAAAATAATAATCAAACTTTTTTCTATTAATTTTGACTCCTCAGTTGACTCAAAGGTCTTGGCGTCGTACGTTAAATTCATTCATATTTGAGTAAGTTTATTTCTCTTTCTTTCTTTCATCCAAAACTAGATGAAAAATTTTTCTGAAGTAGATTTCGGAATAAGTCTCCTAAAATCACTTATTTTCAACTTCTGTTTTAAGGTCTTTTAAGACTTATCTAAAGACTTCAATCAATATTCTGATAAATTACTATGGTAGTCATAAGAAAAAAAAAATCTCCACAGTATTTTGGATCTGAAATGAGCCAGTATCCTCAAAAAATCAGTAAACTGCACAAAAATCTTCAGAAATTATACAAGAAAGGGTAAAATGGTTCCTAGATTTAGATTAAATCAATCAAAATCCATAAAAGTAATGTAACCTAATTCGAGTGAAGAAATTTTTTTTGCTTCACTAAATCCGAATATCTGTTGCCCTACAAATCACACCAAGTTTTTTAAAATTCTATTTTATTTGAATACACATCCTAGCTGCTCAGCCATGACAGCGTTTTTTCATATTAGGGGCGGTGTCATGCCCACTAGAAAAGTAAAGTTTTTAATAACTTTTTTTAGAGTTCAATCTATCTTCGTATCAAATTTCATCAAGAAAATGAATTTAGAACTCTGCAATTTTTGTTGCAGAATTTGTTTTGTTTTTTGTTTCAAAATGTTCTTGAAGCAAAAAGTATTCAAAACTTCATAGTCTTTGTTCAGAACCAAATACCTATGTAAATTATTATTTTTTTTGAGTACGTACCTAATATTTTTTTGTGTCCACTTATTAAAATTGTTTTAGGCTTAGAATTTAATTTAAAAAGAAAAATAACTAAAATAAAATATTTTGTTTAATATTAAATTCAAACTTAATTTTTCTACATTCCCGCACATTAATGCTCTACTACTACTACTCCTATTGCGAAAAATCATATTTTTTCAGTTCAATGACATCGTAATGAATGATGCATTCATCCATATCTTCATTAAATGCGAGCTCAAAACCAATTCTTTCAAGAGTTACCATTTTAATTAAAGGTTGAAGGTGCAAAACCATTTCGTCATATAAAGAAAATCAATATATGAAACAAATGCAAATTTTCCTAGTAAGAAATGTTATTGAAATCGATAGATACTGTAACTTTCTTGTTTTTAAAAACTGAACCATAGGTATTTTCGCATATTTTGCTGTTGTTCTTGTCTACATTGGTACCTTCGAGGCAGCCAAAAATTTGCACAATGAGCTACTGCATATCATAATACGTGGATCGGTTTGTCGTTTCTTCGACATAACACCAATTGGTCGTCTTTTAAATCATTTTAGCGGCGATATGGACATAATCGATGAAGAAATACCCGGTACACTGGATTCGTGTTTAACATTTATATTTATGGTATTTTTTATTAATTGTGTACAAAATTTTACTATACATAGTTGCAAAATATCGAGGTATGCCATATGTATATGAAGGTTAAGGAATAACGCACACTTTTTTTTTGTTTCTTAATTTTATTTATTTAATTTTAATTTTCCTAATTTCATTATCTCTTAATTGTTTTTTTAAAATATCTAAATTTTTTTTTTGAGACATGTTGGTGTTGTTTTTTCTTTTTACTAAAAAACAAAAAAATTTAATTATTCACTCTTTTCTCTATCCTTTTTTATATAATTAAAAATGCCTATATATTATCACAAACAGGACTTTGCAATTATGGTGCCTCATTAACTCTATCAGTGGCAACACTTCATGCATCATTTAATATATTTCGTCATTTATTTAATAATTTAATGCATTGCCCATCAGAATTTTATGATACAACGCCAAAAGGGCGCGTTCTAGATAGATGTTCGAATGATATAAATGTTTTAGATCTAATAATGCCATTAAATATACGTATGTGGATGTCCACAGCACTTCAGGTATGTTTAGGTATTAAGAAATGTAATAATTAATTGTAAACTTAAGCAACTTTTGAAAATATGTACTTCAATGTACGTCTTGATGCTATCGGATCTAATATTTCTTTGAAATATATTTTGTTTTCAAAATAAAAATTATCATTGTTGATTCGATACTGTTACGAAAACTTGCAATAATTTAAGACTTTGCATTTTCAATCGATTGGAAATTCAATTCGGCATATACATAGATTAGAGTGGTTCACCTTCCTTTTGTGAACGGGTAATAATCTTTTTGCTGACTGAATAAAATAAAAACTTTCCAGATAAATTCAAAATTTTATGTTATTGACACTTTTCGGTAATAGCATCTTAAGATTAAAACGGTTTTTCAAAATAAATAAATTTTGAAAAACTATCTTTGAAAATTTACAGTGCTTAAGTTTGCAAGTGCGCGAGTTTTTTAATTTGAGTTATATATTCCCTTTTTTAAAAATGTTATACATTGATTTGTTATTTATACATTTACGCATTTTTATATGTTCGTAAACATAATCTTATATAAGAAAGTAGAATTATTAGCGCTGCCTTAGGTCAAAAAATGAGCGCCCATTATAGTTCTACCTTTTAGCCTTAACAGATTTCGTTATTTTCTTCTTTTTTTTTTTTTGTGTAACATTTGAGTATTTTGCATATATGGTGGGTCCCAGTCCAAGTTTTTTCGTAGCGAATTCTTATAATACGTTTTCATAAATTGTCCAACCATAATAAGTAGTTCATTTTAGTTGTGAGACATTTCGTCATTTTTTCTTAATATTAATAAAAACTACTTAATAACCATTGATTTCAATCGATGTTCCTTTTAAAAACGCTATTTGTCACCGATTCCGAAGCCGTAGTCGCTTTTTACCAATGAAGTCAGATTTATTTTTTTTAATTCAAGAAAATACTGCAGTTTTTTAGCTTTATTTGTAATCTGCAATTATTGCATGATTTTTTCGAATTAAGAAAAATCAGCGACTGAAAAGTCACTACAAGAACTAAATTTTTTTTTGGGCAAAATATCAAAACTTCAGAGAAAAACTTTGAGGCGAAAAATAACTTTTGACCTACCCGAAAAAGTTTTACACGTGAATTACTGATATGGTTGGGCAATTCTATTTTATCTTCTATTCGAAATAAAGTCGAATTTCGAAACACCCTGCATGTACCATTAATACTCGTCAAATATCTAAAACAGATAAATTTTAAAAATTCAATAAAAAAAAATGTTCTGAAATATCAACTCAAAGAACTCCGTACAGTTCGTCTGAAAAATTACCCTTTGATAGCTGTGATATTAAAAATACTCAATGAGCATAACAGAATGAGAAAGTGAGTGTGTCATTCCCATTGGTTCTAGCACTCGTATCTGTTATTCAAAAAAACCAAATGGAAGATTGAATTGAGAAATAATTTTTTTTGACGAAGTTTTGATCATTCACTATGAAGTGAAGACTTTTTTTTAGTACATTAATAATTGAGAAGCGATCGTAATGTAACATTTCCATTTTTTTTTTTTTCATTTTGCGGGAGAAGTAGTCTGAAATTAAATAAATTTTTGAATAGTTAATTATATACTTCATCTGGAAAACCTTCAAAAAATTATAGGATTCAAAAGATTATCTTTTGAATAAAAAAAAATATTTAGAATAGCCTGAGTCTCTTAAGGTCCCATCTCTAAATTGACTTTATAGTTTTCTAATACTTTCTAAAATATGCTTTAGACAAAAATATTTAAAAAGTAAAATTTTTTACTCTATTGAATATTCTTATTTTAAACCTATTGTGTTGTTCCGAAACATTACTGGCATAATAGTAGTGTTTTACAAAACGTTGCTATTCCACTTTTAATCGATATTCATTTATTGCTTTTGTTCTTCTTTTTTGATTAAGTATTGAAATTGAAACATAAGTTTATTTTATTATTTTCAAATACTTTTTCCATGTTGTTTTCAAATTGTTCTTACTTTTTCTTTTAATATCACAATTTCTTTATTTTTTTTCACTAAATTTTTAGTTTTGTTTTGTCCCCAGATAGAGTTGTTTATGTGGCTATAAGCAAAATATTTATTTGGATTAGAAAATTGAAAAAAAAGTTTCTCTTTAAAGTTGTAAATAATAAGTGGAATTTTAACCACAGTAGATGTCTGCAAAATGAAAGTATAGCATGTGATTTAGTGCAAGGCTGCAATAAAACTTTATTAATGTTATGTACTATTAAAGATATATGATAGGTGGCACGTTTCGCTTTTTTTTAAATGTTACTAATCCAAGAATTTTTAACAAAAAAAAAATTTATTTTTCTATTAACTTTTACTAAATTTATAACGGGCCTGGGTAAAATAGCTTTTGGCCACGCTCAGAGATCAGACTTGGTAATCCCGAAAAGTTTTTGTGCGCTAAACCGGATCCCATATGAAGTTTTCTTATATCACAACAGAGCTCTGACTGCACATATGATGTTTTGAGGCATACAGTCGTGGTCAAAAGTATTAGACACAACTGTATTTTCACAATTCTGCTAGTACCACAAAGAATGTTAAAGAAAATAATTATATATAATTAATTTTCTTTAAAAAATATTAATATTTAATTAAAAGTTTTAAGTCTACAAGATATGCTGTTAAAAAATATTTTCTTATATGTATATGGCGAAATTCAACTCAACTCTTATTTTATATATTCAAACAATTTTTGCTTGTTCGACAAAAATCGTCTTTCCCTTTAGCATTTTCCACAAATTATTCTGGGAAAATTCGCAACATAGTACAGGAAGCTTTGATCTGTTATCTGATTTCATGAAAATAAATTCGCCATACAAGTTTAAGACCTCTTCTAATATGCCTCAAAACGTCGTTCTTGATACTTTTAAACAGAGTTCTGACGTAACTGAAAATTAAGTTCTGTTGAGCACTCATAAATTTTTTAGAATATAACCTAGTCTGATTTCTGTATTTTCAAAAAAGAAAAAAAAGGTAGAAAAAACGATTCCTGTAACTTGTTTGCAGCTATATTTTCATACGGCGTCGATTTAGCACCAGCATTGGCAGCTTTAAAAGGCGCTAGTGCACTACATTTTGAATTGTTGGCTAACATAATGCGCAGTCCAATGAACTTCTTCGATACAACACCTCTGGGTCGTATTCTATCAAGATTTTCCAAAGATATTGAGGCACTCGACCAGATATTGCCACGCATAATGAATGGTTTTGTTTGGTGCGCATATGAGGTAAATTTTGTGTTTTTCACATAAATATATTTTCTGTAGTTATATCTAAAATTTTAGTTGAATAGATTTTGTGAAATTGGCACGTTAGTTTTTAGTAAAAATTTGTCAAATAACGACAAAAGAAATTTAAGCAAAAATTAAGACTCCAACTAGCACAAGAAACTCTTGACTAACTTTGATTCAGTTAAGTCAACTTGTCATTTGATATATCGTAAATAAATGTAGTAAAATATTTCAAAACATCGTGACATATAGCTATTGGATGTTGTTGTTAATTGTTCTACCGCAAATACCCAATTTATTTGTTGAACAGACATAATTTAAGTACTATAGCAATTAGTTCTGTGGAACAAAAGAAAAACAACTTAGTTCGACTTAAGGCAAATGAAGTTAAGACCATTCCATTAGTTCTTTCTGAAATTTGCTTTTCGCGTTTGGGCATTATTAAGAACTAAATAAATACTAAAACATCAGCTAAAATAAAAGAGAAATTTCAGCCAGAACTATGGAAAATTGGTAGCAACATACATTCAACCTATTCAAAGTATTCAAATTTTGTGCAAGTTGAATTTGTGAAGAGTGATTTTAAGAATATCATAGAATTTCAATCAAAAACACGCAATTTACGCCTTTTTGCCAACTTTGAAATGTTGCAACTCCGGTGTTTCTACAAACTTAAAAACAAGTTCCGACAGAAACCCATGTGGGCTATGGGCCTTGCAGTTTTACTCTAATTCAACTCTGGTATATTATACTGGTCCCTGTCTGGGATGATAAGTTCGTCCTAGGCTTGGCATAATGAAAGCTATTCCTGCTCTGAAAGATGCTATAATCTAGCACCAATAATTTGTCTTGCATAAAGTTTAATATTTTTTTTGACAATGTATTTGAATATTTAACTTAAAATGTGTCAGACTTTTAAAAAAAGCTAAAACGCTAATTTTTTACATTCCAATGATCATATCTGAGCTCTAAGGTCATCTGTAATGTTGATATTTTCGATATGTTCCTGATTTTAATACTACGTTAGCATTTATTCTATCAGAATTTTTTGGGGAATCCACTCAAAATAAAATTTAAAAAGTTAATTGAATGACTTTTAATATAAATCTTAATGCATAGCAATCTAGAAAAATAAAAGAATCAAAATTTACAAAAACACTAAAATTAATTTCAAAAGCCCAGATATATTTTTTTTATTATATAAACATATATTAAGTTTTTTAATATTTTATTTACAATGCTTAGTGTTCGATTTTTCCATTTATTTTTCTATTATTTCTAATTGCTGTATATATGATATATAAAATACAAATCTGAATTTGATAAAAGTTATCTCTAATGACTTTCAAAAAACTATTTATTCTATTCCTTATATGCAATCCATTGTTATCAGTATTTTTTTTTTTGGTTACATGTGCCTAGAATGACCCTTAAACAAGATATTTAATCAACGATAGGTATAGAGGACTAGTGAATATTATTTTTTCCAAATATTTTGTAGAAACTTATACATTTTTTTAAAAAGTTGATGAATTGAAATAATGACAAAAAGTTGAAAATGTTATTTACACGAAAAAAAAAATTGAAAAAATGTCGAATTCTTACTTTCCTTTCATATTCGGTCAATTTAGTTACTCCTGGCTTATTAGTAAAAGCTCTTGATCATATTTACCACGTATTTTTTATAGTTTATTGTTAAAGTAAATTGTTCTTTCACTTGACATTGGAGAAAATAGTGCACCCTACAAAGCTCTTTATATAACGCCACTATTTTTTTATCCGTCTTTCTGAAGTTATTTAATGAATGTATATCGCCAGGCCCGGATTTAGAAATCTGCCGCCCTTAGGCCAGTCAGAAATTGCCGCTCCTCTTCACTAGTAAATATACAAAAAAATATCAAAAGTAAGGACCAAGTATAGTTGAAAAAAAGTATGATTGTAAGAAAATATAGAATTTGCAGTTATAAAATATTTTTGGAGTAAATTTTACATTTTACAGTGTGTAGACTGTAATATTTCATTTATACTTAAATCAATTATTACAGTGTGTTCACTGTAATATTACATGGACACTCAAATCAATTATTACAGTTTTTCGCTTCCTACCCTGACATTACAGGGAAAAACTGTAATTATTATCGGAAATCCAATGAATATTTACAGAATTTTTTTTCCGTGTGATATGGTTGGGCAATTCTATTTTATCTTAGAATTCTATTCGAAATAAAGTGGAATTTCAAAACACCCTGCACGTACCATCAATACTCATCAAATGTCTAAAATAACATATTTTAAAAATTCAATAAAAAAAAATGTTCTGAAATATCAACTCAAAGAACTCCGTACAGTTCATCTGAAAAATTATTCTTTGATAGCTGTGATATTAAAAATGAGCATAACAGAATGAGAAAGTGAGCGTGGTATAGATGCTAACACTCTTATCTGTCATTCAAAAAAACCAAATAGAAAATCGAATTGGAAAATAACTTTTTTTGACGAAGTTTTAAACATTCACTATGAAGCGCGTATTATTAATTGAGTAGCGATCGTAATGTAACATTTGCATTTTTTTTTTCATTTTGCGGGAGGAGTAGTCTGAAATTGAATGAATACTTGAATAGTTAATTATATACTTCATCTGGAAAACCATCAAAAAATTACAGGATTCAAAAATTAACTTTTTTAATGAAAGAAAATATTTAGAATAGCCTGAGTCTCTTAAGGTCCCATCTCTAAATTGACTTTATAGTTTTCTAAAACTTTCGAAAATATGCTTTAGACAAAAATATTTAAAAAGTAAAATTTTTTACTCTATTGAATATTCTTATTTTAAACCTATTGTGTTGTTCCGAAACATTACTGGCATAATAGTAGTGTTTTACAAAACGTTGCTATTGCACTTTTAATCGATATTCATTTATTACTTTTGTTTATTATAAAATAATTCACGAAACATAGTTTTAGTGACAGAAAAGAAGACCTTATTTTTTAGCAAAATATAGAAATTGGAATAGTGTTGTTTTGAAAAAAAAAAAAAATATTCCTTATTTTATTGTTTTCAAATATGTACTTTCTCCATGTTGCTTATTAATTGTTCTTTCTTTTTATTTTAATATCACTATTTTTTTATTTTTTTTTCACTAAATTTTTAGTTTTGTTTTGTCCCCAGATAGAGTTGTTTATGTGGCTATAAGTAAAATATTTATTTGGATTAGAAGATTGAAAAAAAAAGTTTCTCTTTAAAGTTGTAAGTACACAAATAATTAGTGGAATTTTGACCACAGCAGATGTCTGCAAAACGAACGATAAAGTACAGCATGTGATTTAGTGCAAAGCTGCATTATTCATATGTAATAAAACTTTATTAATATTATGTACTATTAAAGACATATGGTAGGTGGCACGTTTCGCTTTTTTTTAAATGTTACTAATCCAAGAATTTTTAACAAAATAAAATTTCTTTTTCTATTAACTTTTACTAAATTTATAATTTAGTTAATAACACAGGCCTGGGTAAAATAGCTTTTGGCCACGCCCAGAGATCAGACTTGGTAATCCCGAAAATTTTTTGTGCAATAAACCGGATTACATTTGTAGTTTTCTTATATCACCTCAGAGCTTTGACTGCACAAATGATGTTTTGAGGCATACAGTCGTGGTCAAAAGTATTAGACACCCCTACATTTTTTCAATTCTGCTAGCACCACATAGAATGTTAAATAAAATTATTATTTATAATTAATTTTCTTTAAAAAATATTAATATTTAATTAAAAGTTTTTAGTCTGTTAAAAAAGTGTTTTCTTATATGTATGTATATGGCGAAATTCAACTCAACTCTTATTTTATACATTCAAACAATTTTTGCTTGTTTGACGAAAACCATCTGTGCATCTATCCCTTTAGCACTTTCCACAAATTATTCTTGGAAAATTCACAACTTATTACAGGAAGCTTTGATCTGTTATCTGATGTCATAAAAATAAATTAGCCATACCTACAAGTTTAAGACATTTTCAAATATGCCTCAAAATATCGTTCTCGATACGCTTAAGTTCTGACGTAACTGCAAATTATGTTCTGTTTAGCACTCATGCATTTTTTAGAATATAACCTAGTCTGATTTCTGTATTTTCAAAAAAGAAAAAAAAAGGTAGAAAAAACCATTCCTGTAAATTGTTTGCAGCTATATTTTCATACGGCGTCGATTTAGCACCAGCATTGGCAGCTTTAAAAGGCGCTAGTGCACTACATTTTGAACTGTTGGCTAACATAATGCGCAGTCCAATGAACTTTTTCGATTCAACACCTTTGGGTCGTATTCTATCAAGATTTTCCAAAGATATTGAGGCACTCGACCAGATATTGCCACGCATAATGAATCGTTTTGTTTGGTGCGCATCTGAGGTAAATTTTGTGTTTTTCACATAAATATATTTTCTGTAGCTATATCTAAAATTTTAGTTGAATAGATTTTGTGAAATTGGCACGTTAGTTTTTAGTAAAAACTTGTAAAATAACGTCAAAAGAAATTTAAGCAAAAATTAAGACTCCAACTAGCACAAGAAACTCTTAACTAACTTTAATTGAGTTAAGTCAACTTGTCATTTGATATATCGTAAATAAATGTAGTAAAATATTTCAAAACATTGTGACATCTAGCTATTGGATGTTGTTGGTTTGGCTCTACCGCAAATATCCAATTTATTTTTTGTGCAGACAATTAGTTCTGTGGAACAAAAGAAAAACAACTTAATTCGACTTAAGGCAAATGAAGTTAAGACCATTCCATTAGTTCTTTGTGAAATTTGCTTTTCCCGTTTGGGCATTATTAAGAACTAAATAAATACTAAAAATTCAGCTAAAATAAAAGAGAAATTTCACCCAGAACTATGGAAAATTGGCAGCAACATACTAAAAATTCAACCTAATCAAAGTAGACGAGATTTCCATATAAAGAATTCAAATTTGGTGCAAGAATTTCAATAAAAAAAACGCAATTTACGCCTTTTTGCCAACTTTGAACTGTTGCTTCTCCGGTATTTCTACAAACTTAGAAAAAAGTTTTAGGATATTTTCAAGTTAAGCAAAAAAATTCAAAATATGAGAAAATGGCGTTTGAAAATTGCTCGCAATTAGACTCAGGTACCGGCAGAAACCCATGTGGACAATAGGCCTTGCAGTTTTACTCTAAGCCAGCGCTGTCACATTACACTGGTCCATGCCTGGGGTAATAACTTTGTCCTAGGCTTGGCATAATGAAAGCTATCCCTGCTCTGGAAGATGCTATAATCCAGCGCCAATAATTTGTCATGAATAAAGTTGATATAGTACTTTTTTTTTGACAATGTATTTGAATATTTAACTTAAAATGTGGCAGATTTTTATGAAATTTAGCAGTACATTAACACCTATTCTATTGGAATATTTTGAGAATCCACTCAAAATAAAATTTAAAAAGTTATTTGAATGATATAACGATAACAATAACTCGAGTTTAGCAACGATTTTCAATATAAATCTTAATGCATAGCAATCTAGAAAAATAAAAAAATCAAAATTTACAAAAACACTAAAACTAATTTCAAAAACCCAGATATATTTTTTTCTATTATATAAACATATATTAAGTTTTTTAATATTTTATTTACAATGCATGTGTTCGATTTTTCCATTTATTTTTCTATTGTTTCTAATTGCTGTATATATGATATATAAAATGCAAATCTGAATTTGACAAAAGTTATCTCTAATGACTATCAAAACAATATTTTTTCTATTCCATTATTATTAGTAATTTTTTTTTGGTTACATGTGCCTAGAATGACCCTTAAACAAGAAATTTAATCAATGATAGGCATAGAGGACTAGTGAATGTTACTACATATTTCAAAATATTTTGTAGAAACATACATTTTTTTAAGAGGTCGATGAATTGAAATATTGACAAAAAGTTGAAAATGTTATTTACAAAAAAAAAAAAAAAAAATTTGAAAAAATGTCGAATTCTTACTTTCCTTTCATATTCGGTCAATTTTGTTACTCCTGGCTTATTAGTAGAAGCTCCTGATCGTATTTTACTACGTATTTTTTATAGTTTATTGTTAAAGTAAATTGTTCTTTCACTTGACATTGAAGAAAATAGTGCACCCTACAAAGCTCTTTATATAACGCCACTATTTTTTTATCCGTCTTTCTGAAGTTATTTAATGTATGTACATATATCGCTCCATCCAATGACAACTAATTTCACTGAGATATCGAAAAAATTTTCGCTACTTTTTTTCTCAACTCAACGATTTCTATAAGATTCAGTTGTTTAATTTTAGCAATACGGAAGATCAAGTCTCCCACAAGATATTTACTTCCTAATAATTTCCCACTTAATAATAATGTATGCGTCACAATTTGTACAGCAATTCAACTAAACTATGTCATACTAATAAATACCGTCTACCGTTTGATTTAACAATTTTTCTCTGTAAAAAATGTGATGTCTTCTAAATTTGTATACTCAAAAATTCAAATTACAGAATTTTATTTTCTAAAAAAATATTTAACTTTTCCTCAAATTAGTCCTAAGCTACATAGGTGCTGTATTATCCGTTGAGTTAGCAGCCTTAATAGGCGCTCAAAAAATATTCAAATCACTGTATTGTGGAATACTACGCGCTAACATGTCATTTTTTGATGTTATACCCAAAGGTCGCATACTAGATCGTTTGTCAAATGATATTTATATCTTGGATCTGATATTGCCACAAAATTTTCGAACGTTTAATCAACTAATTTTTAGGGTAGGTTGGACGTTTCTTTAAAACTTTAACACTTATTCAGTAAGCTTTTTCTAATGATCAATACGCTAGGAAGTTCTGGTTTAAAATATAAATTTTTTAGCTTCAAAAACTTTCTGAGTCTTTAACAAAAACTTAAATAAACCAATTCTCTCGACTACGGAACTTTGAAGAAAAGCAGTCAGGATTTTATGCATAGGGTTTTATATTTACTAAACAGAAGCAAAAAGCAACGGTGCAACAATAAAGCAAAGCTAAATTATTGTCATTGCCAAGATTGCCAACAGTGAAACTGTGCTTGCTTTTTCTTAAGGATTGGCACTTCTTCGGACTGGTATCAAAAACAGCCTGTTTTATATTAATTTCTTTTTTGTATCGCGTTTTTAAGAATATGTAGCTTCCACACTGGCACTATCACGTTTTTGTTGGCTCGTTATACCCTACACACACTTTGTCATTCCGTCAATTTTCGACTCAAAAACAAGATAAATGAAAATCGTGAAATTTTTGATGCCAGTATGAAGACCTTATAAGAGAGCTTTTTAAAATTTAAAAATATATATCACATAAGACGTTTATTAAAGAAGCACCTACCAATATTCAAAATAAATATTTGTTATCTATCAACTGTTATTGATGTGCCACCGTTTGTACAGCTATTGGAGTTATATACTTTACACAAATTAATTCTTGTTTTTTTAACTATTTGTTTTTTTTTATCGGTAAAACGTGTCTTCAATTTTTTGTGACAAATTTTAATAACATTATTTTTTTTTTTTGTATTTTTCCTTTACATTTTTTTTTTAATATTAGTCTCAGGCTACATTGGCGCTGTATTAGCTGTCGAATTAAGCGCCCTAAGAGGCGCTCAAAAAATATTCATTGCACTCTTTGTGCGAATACTACGCGCTAACATGTCATTTTTTGAGGTAGTACCCAGGGGTCGCATAATCGATCGTTTATCAAATGATATCTATGTCCTGGATCTGGTATTGCCACACAATTTAAGAGTACTCAATATGCTTGTTTATAGGGTAGGTTGCACAATGCTTAATAAAGAAAAAACGTAAATAGTCACTAATGCAAAAAGCTTTTTCTAATGCACAATATTAATGCACTGTATATGTATATATTTATATATATTTTTTATATTGCATTTTTTAAGAGTTGTACATATGTACATATAAATGAGTGCGATCCAATGATGTAGCACTATTTCCGTTAAATTTTTGTGCCTTCACATTTACATATAGATGCTATGCCAAACAGTGGCGTAGCGTAAACATTTGCCGCCTGGGGCGAAGAACTAATATGCCGCCCCTGCCTTGAAAACATAAAAAGTTTTTCTTCCACCAAAAATTTAAGTTAACTATAAAAAAGGGGGCATCACCTATTACATTGTTAATTTGAAGTTGTTTAATTTTGAAGTTATTGATCAAAGTCAAATTTCAGTTAACTCCCATGATCATTTTGCCATCTCCAAGTCTTTGCGATCGGGGCGACAGCCCCCTTCTTTTCCCCTTAATTTCGCTACTGATGCCAAATAACCACTTAAGCTGTTGGTCGATGCCAGAGTTACCAAGTCATACAGAAGCAATTCCCGCCCTTTTAAGAAAAAAAAATATTTTTTCCTTAGTTGGTAAAGAGTAAATTTTTTTTTGCGAAAAAAAGGATGACCTTTTTTTGTCAGCAATCAGCAAAAGAATTAATTCATAAAACGCCAAGAACTCAATTTTTTGTGTGGGATAAAATTGATCCCCTTTTCTTTTTATTGTTCTCGTTAAAAACCTACTACTTTGACCTGAAATTCCCGTTCACTTGGTAACACAGGTCGATGCTGATGCAATACGAGAACGTTGGCTTAACTTTCTATTTTGAATATAGCATAAAACATGCTGATTGAGAAAAGCTATCTATATATTTTGAGCTTTTACAATAAATATATTTTTGTTCGGCCTTGACTCAGCATTAGTATCTTTTAGTATGTCCAAACCGGAATTCGCTATCCAGAGTGCTTTTTCGAGCGAGTTTTTATTAAAATTTGTAATTACCGACACTTTATAGGAAATCTTTTTTAATTTGAAAACTCATCCATTTTTTTTATAAATAAAACAAAATTCTCACTGGGGCGCTAAGAAAAATTGTGGAAACATTTTTTTTAACACATTTTGAAAATAAATACCTCGTTCGTTTGAAATATTTTACAAAAACGAAATGCATTAGTTTTTAACGAAAATACATTTTCGACCTCAGCGTGAATTAGGCATAAAGGGCTTAAGTCATAGATTTCGTCAAGTTCGAAAATATGAAATCCATTCATTTATATGAAGTGCGGCCAAATTTCAGTTAAAATAAGTCATTAGCAGCATAAAGCAAACAATTAAAAATAAACTTAAAATTTGTTATCTAAAAAATGCAAATTGTTATACTCGTAGTTAGTACTAAGCGCATATTTTTTATTTAAGCTTTGGAATTTTATATTCGTTTTGTTTTGTATATTTTTTGTTGGCTACCGCCAAAGTACTGTACTAAGCTAATTTCCTCAATTAAATAACTCTACCCAATAACCATTTTGAAGCTATCATTACCCTTATACTCTAACTTGCTAACGCTTATATATTCAAACATATCGTCTAAAAGAGGGCTAAAGAATCATTTGACATCTTTTTTATAAATGACACTAGTCAACAAAAAATTTTTAAATTTAAGTTTTAAGCACATATTTGTTATATTAAATTTGGCCTAAATAAGATTTAAAGAACGGCGGTGATTTGTTGGAAAAGATAAAATACGCAATTATTGCCATCCATATAAAAAGACCTTTTTACTATCAAATTTAAAAATAATCGCGTATTTTATCCTTTACAACTTGATATGCAATATGTTTTTCGAATTATGATACTTTCCGTGTTAATTATTAAATATCAAAATAATCTCGTACAAATTTTTAACAAATTTTAATGCGATATAATGTTTTTAAGGCATAATTTTTAAGTGATTTGACATAAACTGAAAACTACGATTTTATTTGTATTCAAGCGGCATTACCGGTCATAGAAAACTTAATTTGGCATCACTGTACGCCAGTGCGCCAAAAATTGTATAGAAAATTTGAGCTTTTCAACTAAGGATCATACAAGCATACTAAATGAAACTGGTTCTCCTTAAAGTTGAGAAGAATTTTAAAGAAAAAATTTTTATTTGAAATCAGAATTAATGTTCAGTAGAACTTTAAGCACTTTATCGTTAAAGAATAAGCGATAGCAAGTTATAGAATAGGGGTATAGATTAAACTTCCATCCAGCTTTATTTGGTTATGTTATTTAATTATTTAAAATTAATGGCTGTACCAGTCTTCTTTCAACCCAAAGATATAAAATACTTCGGAACATATGTGTAGACTTTACATATTTTACCTCATATACAATATGTGTTTGTTATAAAAAAAAACTTCCTGTAACTGGTTTGTAGGTATATTTTCAATCGGCACCGATTTGGCACCAGTGTTAGGAGCTTTACATGCTGCTGTTGTTCTACATTTTGGTCTGTTAGCTAGAATACTACGCAGTCCCATGAGCTTCTTTGATACTACACCCATGGGTCGCATTCTCTCAAGATTTTCCAAAGATGTTGAGGCACTTGATCAAAAGTTGCCGCAAAACATAAATGATTGTATTTATTGTGCTTTCGAGGTAATTTTTTTTTTTTGTTTATTTTAAGTTTGAATTTTTGTAAAATAAATAAATCGATATGTTTTACTGTTATCGCACCCTTATATTGCATGCCGTTGGTATTTACAGTATCACAAATGCCTAAATTATGCAAATATGTAGTGCAATCAAATAAGAATAGGATTACCAAATATATATTTGAATCAACCAAATTTCTAAAATCCACTCTAACCAATACCATGCTGGACTCAATAAATTACATTTTAACTTCCAATTAGTGACATCTTAATATCTATCAAAATTTGTTTAAATTTATTAATATTTTTAAAAACTATCAATCAAATATATTTATTTGAAGAAGATATTCTCTATTCTCAGTGCAGATTTTGAAACAGTTTAATGCAAAAACTCTATTTTAAAACCAATAAACATGGACATATACATAAATAATTATTATTATCTGAATCGTATATCCAATGTTTTGTTTTATTTAACCAATTTTGAACGATAAAATGTGTCTTACAAAATTTATTTCTAAAGTAGTGGTACCGGCGGCTTCGCATGCCCACGTTCCGTTGTTTAATTTTCATAATGAAATTACTCTCTTAACATTTAATTCCATACATATTCGCTCTTCAAAAGTAAAATAAAAAACAATTGAAAGAAAGTCTGTCCTTTGAGCTTCATAGCCAAATAGTAACGGTATAACTGAGAGAATTATAGAAGCATCCTAAACATAAGCATCAGCAACTAAAAATTAAACGACAATTTTTGTGTGACGTTTTGCAAAAACTTAATCCTGAAAAAAAGAATATTTAACTTTAAAAAATAAAAATAATAAGTATGCAATAATCTTTTCTAGCACAAATATGTTGTTATAAAGAAAAAATTATTAAAATCCGTTCAGTATATTTTGCGCCAAAGCGTTACAAAGCATTTTCATCTAAGTAATTTTATATAAATAGTAAAGATATATTGTTTAAAATAAGTTCTATGCTTCATTGGTGCTGAATTAGCCGCAGGTGCTTTAACTACAGACTTTCAAATAACATTCAATGCTCTCTTTGTCGCTAACACGTAATTTGTTGGGGTCATATACTCCATCGGCTGACGAATGATATCTTTATTTTAGATCTAACATTGCTACACAATTTAGGAGTTTTTAATTTAGCTGGTTTAGCTTGCTTTATAAAAGAAGTCACTAATACACAAGATCAATGCACTATACTGCTATATATCTCTACACTGAAGCTATAACATCTTAAGCTTATATTTATTGTACTTGAAAATTCAATTAAAACAATTTTTTTTTGTGAAAATTGAAAAAATTGAAAAATTAGTTTAAATTAAAATTATTCCTGAAAAATTCTTAATTTTTATTTTTTTTATATTATAAAAAAACTCAAATGCCCTTGTATGGTAGTCTTCTGATGTTATTCCTTGCTAGTAGAGATATATTTTTTTGAAGTGTTGCTTACATTAACAAAAATTAGTGGAGGCCATGTTTTTTTTTGACTTTCACATGCATATTAAGCTTCTTTTTTTTTTGTTTTGTTAATTAGAAAAACTAATTTTTTTTTTGTTGCCAACCACCAAATTTTTATACTAAGCTCTTTTCCATAATTAATACCTCCCGCAATGACTACTTTTTTATACGTGTGATTAAATCTAATTTTTTTATAAACCAAATTAACTGATCCAAATTTTTTCCCCAATTTCTTTCAAGCATTTGTATATACCTTTGTATGAAAGA
Organism: Meiosimyza platycephala; assembly: GCA_963662105.1. Classification (NCBI taxonomy): domain Eukaryota; kingdom Metazoa; phylum Arthropoda; class Insecta; order Diptera; family Lauxaniidae; genus Meiosimyza; species Meiosimyza platycephala. The sequence continues at coordinate 17,963,128 of OY759210.1, forward strand.
CGAGGATTAAAAGCAATTTTAACTCTGCACAGTTTCTATTTAAATTGGGAAAGTGCATATAAACAGCAAGATTAAGAAAAAAACTTACTTGATGGAGCAAATCCATTCTAAGACATAGTTTGGTTGAAGAAAAAACTAATCCAATCCAATTCTCTTCGTTCGTGGGGCTTGGCGCGCGTTTCTCAGAATTTTTGTTTTTTTCTTATATATGGCAAATTAATTCTCCCTTTCTTCGATAAATAAAAGTAGGAAATTTTACCCACCTTTAAGAACTAAAAGTATGTAATGGAATTTTACCCTACTTTAGCAACTAAAAGTATGCAATGGAATTTAACCTTTCTTTAACAACTAAAAGTACATAATAGAATTTTTGTTTTCTTAGATTTCGTTTGTTTTTCCTTTGATCTTTCGTCCTTTATTATACGCAAATTTACTGACACCGGAAACTGTTTTATATGTACAATAGAGAGATAATATATTATTGTGCAATTCACACTTCGTTGTAAATTGGGCTGGTAAGATTATAATGTTGTATTCTTAAAATATTTTACGAGGTGCAAAATTGTGTTGTTATTGTGTCCCATATAAATGCAAATTACCTCGATTAATTTCAACATGCTCTTACGTATGTTTTCTTGAACTTTAAGCACAAATACTCACTGAAACTGTGGAGCAATATGTCCACAGATCTAGACAATAGCTTATCATTTGCGCTTAGAATCAGATTTAATCTTTTTTCTCCATTTTTTTTATGAAACCAAAACTAAGACGTCAAGAAAAGCGCGCTCACAGTTGTATAATTTGACGCATTCTAATTTTGTCGCCTTGCAATTTTACTATGAAGTGTGAATAACATATATATTTCTCAACATTATATAATTTTTTTTATTTACTTAAACCAAACTGTGTGTTTTGATTATAGATTTTGCGTTGCATTTTTCAAATCCTTTTTCTGTATTGTACCATCATTCCTCTGCGATTTCATAATTTATAAAGTATAAATGAAATAAAAGAAATCGGTTTTAATTCGGTCTAATATTTGAAATTTTTTTTGTTATAATTATTAGAAAAATAGATTTAATCATATACATATGTAAAAACATGCATGATATGTATGTATCATACTTGTTATCGAAAAAAAACTCTTCCTGTAACTTGTTTACAGCTTTATTTTCATACGGCGTCGATTTGGCACCGACATTTGGAGCTTTGCACGCTGCTACTGTCCTACATTTTGGCCTTTTAGCTAGAATGCTACGCAGTCCAATGAGCTTCTTTGATACAACACCTGCAGGTCGCATTCTCTCAAGATTTTCCAAAGATGTTGAGGCGATTGATCAAATTTTGCCACAAGTTATATGTGATTGTCTGTATTGTTTTTACGAGGTAACTTTTTTTTTTTAGTTTGCTTTGAAGTTGACTTTTGTAAATAACTTTTTGTAGTAGCTTATGAAGAATAGTTTAGTTACAGTAGACGTCCAATATAACGAACTAATTAATGCACGGGTTAGTCGTAATATCGTAAAGTTCGTTATATCGAAGTGTTTTTTTTATTCAAGAACCTGGCTTTTATTTACGCCATATTTACTTGCGATCACTTATACTGGCATTCTTTTCTTACTTTCTTCAATTATATTAACTTTATCACTTAACGTAAGGCTCTTGCGTTGAAGCGGCACGAATTAAATAGCGTTCGTAATTTAGAATAGTGAAAATTTTCGTTATTTTGAGGCATCAATGAAAAAATTCCAATTTGAAAAACCGTTCATTAAAATGGAAATTCGTTATATCGCTATACGTTATATTGGACGTCCACTGTATATAAATAAATATTTTTAGATTCAATTTTTTTTTTTTACAATTACGAAGCATGCTTTCATTTCAATCAGTAAGCATAAATTAAACAGTGATGAGACAAAACGGGCACCGGATTCAAAGTAGCCGACCCAAAATCTATAAAAACAATTATTTTTGGTTCGAGTACAAATTTTTTTTAAAAATTCCCTTTTTGTTTGTTTTGAAATTTTTTTTCTCTGGATTATGTTTTGTTATGGGTATTCTGGTTTTCGTTTTGCCCCATCAGGCTTCTTCGTATAATTTTTTATAATTACATTAAATCAGTTAATAATTTATTTATTATTTCAATTTCTGTATATGCCAAAATCAGCTGTTTGAACAAAACCGTGATATAAACACTTAAATTACTTCACAATAAACAATTTCAGTTTTGATAGTTCGAGAATTCAATAAATCACAATGTGTCACAACATGTTATATATCATATAACTTTACAATAGTTGTAAGAATGTTGTCGGCACCTTTATGAAAGTATAATAAGACAATACATCTGCGAAATCCATTAAAGAATTCACAAGGTGACATTGTATAGTCATAAATCGTAATTTGACATTGCAAAATTTTTGTTGTCACTCTCTCTATACGATTCTCTCATTAAAATAAAAATATGATTACAACACTAAAAAAACATAGTTCTTTGTCTTATTATATTTGTATATAAAACCAACAACATTTTTACAACTATTTTAAAGTTATACAATATATTATGACATTCTGTGAATTCCCTATATGTTTTTTGAGTATTGTATCAATTTTTCTACTTTACTGAGAGAATCGTATACAGAAAGAGAGTAACAAAGAAAAATAAGGAAAAAAAAAAATGTCTTTGATTTTATGACACCTTGTAAATTTCCTAATCGATAAACATTTCCTAAGTTTTTTTGAGAACATTAGTTTCTTAGCGTAAACTCACTTTTTAAGGAGTAGGATCATAAAAAAAAGATAGTCAATTTATTAGACCGACTTAATGTACATACATATAAGTATGTGTATGTATCAGGCATTTATTTCGCTAAGCAGGTATATAATGTCTTGAAAATAATTTATCACGTTTTAACTTAGTCACACTTTTACATGTCATATGTAGTCACATGGCTTAACTTTACATTTCCGAAATAAAAAGTTTTCCGCTCAGCGGTTCGACTATACCTATGCTGTTCGTCCCCAAAAATTGTTGAGTTTTTAATTTTACAACTCGGGCACTTCTGAAGGTACATACATAGAATTAGTAGTATAAAACTCCTCCGAATGAATTTTATTATTAAAAAATGTTAGCCTTGGGAATAATTTTGAAATTCTCATATACAAATCAATATAATATTCATACTGTAAACCGTATAAAACGAAACATAATAACTGAGCAATAAATTTTCACAATATGAAATTTAATAAGTGAGCAATAACAAAAACACAAATATAATTTTTTTTTTATTTTCATAGTAAAAAATTAAACTCAAAATATAAGTTTTATCATTGAGCGAAATAATTTTGCTAGTGGAGCGCGCTCAAAACATTACACACAACTTTACAATCACCTTCAAACACATACAAATTATATTTTCTTTTTTTTTATAATATAATTTATTTTATTTAGTTTTCATATTGAAACATGCATACATATATACAAATATATTTTGTTTCCTTTTTTTATATACATACATATAATGAACGCTATGTCATTTGAAACTCAATTATCTCTTTATATGCAAATTAATCAAGTAATGGCATACAAATTAATATCATATTTTTATATTCTTTAAAAATTGGCATATAACTTTCACATCACTTCACATTTTCTATACAATTTATATAATATTTTCATAATTTTTCTATTTTTTCCTAATACGTAAACTAAAAGGTTTTGGCCACTATAGTTGTTATTAGTTTGTCAACACCGATTTTCTTAGCTGTAATTGTACCGATGGCAGTACTTTATTACTTTGCACAACGTTATTATGTGGCCACATCACGTCAACTTATGCGCTTGGAATCGGTGTCAAGATCACCAATTTATTCGCATTTCAGTGAAACAGTAACTGGTGTATCCACCATACGTGCCTACGATGTAGGAGATAGGTAAGTTTACCAATCAATCAATCGATACATAATGTGCTCATGTCTCTTTTTCTTTAAGATTTATTGAGGAATCCGACAGTAAAGTGGACAAAAATCAAGTTTGTAAATATCCTTCATTGATTGCAAATCGTTGGCTTGCCATACGTCTTGAAATGGTTGGCAATTTAATTATTCTTTTTGCATCGCTCTTCGCTGTCTTGGGTGGTCAGACCAATCCTGGTTTGGTTGGTCTTTCTATCAGTTATTCATTGCAAGTCACTCAAACACTTAATTGGCTGGTGCGTATGTCATCGGATATTGAAACTAACATTGTTGCAGTTGAACGCATAAAGGAGTATGGCGAAACCAAACAAGAAGCTCCATGGGAAATTGAAAATTCAAAATTGCCCCGCGATTGGCCAGAAGATGGACGTGTTGTTTTCGAAGACTTCAAAGTTCGCTATAGGGAAGGTTTGGACTTGGTACTGAAAGGTGTTAGCTTCAGCATAGCTGGTGGCGAAAAAGTTGGTATCGTCGGACGTACTGGTGCTGGTAAATCTAGTTTAACTCTGTCATTGTTCAGGTAAGACGATTATTATTTGACGGATATTAACATTGAATAACGATGCTAAATTAAAAACTATATTATTATGAAAGATTTTTTTACTAGTACATTGTTGTTTTAAACATTAAAAATATACAAGTAAATGTATTTAATTTTATTTAAAATTAGAATCATCGAATCCGCTGGTGGTCGTATCTTAATCGACGATGTCGACATTGCGATACTTGGTCTTCACACATTGCGTCAACGTCTTACAATTATACCACAAGATCCGGTGCTTTTCTCTGGTACGTTGCGTATCAATTTGGATCCATTTGCCGTTAAATCAGATGACGAACTATGGATTGCTTTAGAATTATCCCACTTGAAGGCGTTTGTTAAAACTTTACCTGCAGGATTAAATCATGAAATCAGTGAAGGTGGTGAAAATCTTTCAGTGGGTCAGCGGCAATTGGTTTGTTTGGCTCGTGCGCTATTAAGGAAAACAAAAGTTTTAGTATTGGATGAAGCAACAGCTGCGGTGGATTTAGAAACGGATGATCTGATTCAGGTATGAATTTAGAAAATTATAAATATTAAAATTTATTTTGTACTAAACTTATCTTTACTATTCGAACAGAAAACTATACGCACTCAGTTTAAGGATTGTACTGTCCTTACCATTGCACATCGTTTGAATACAATATTGGATTCAGATAAAGTTATTGTGCTTGATAAGGGTCAAATAATAGAATTTGCCTCACCCACCGAATTATTGGATAATCCAAAATCAGAATTCTATAGCATGGCTAAGGATGCTAATTTAGTGTAATTAGAAAAAAAAAAATTTTAATGCAAATGAATTAAAATGCCAACATCAACTTTCAACAATACCAAAACAGACACAACAAAAACAAAACAGGGTCATAACACGAAATAAAACAATAGCTGCATTCGTTGAGTTAATTTATAGTTTAATTTAGAAATTTGCATACTTAGTTTATACATTATTAATCTTAAGCTATAATGTTGCATTATTTTAAATACAAATAGTTTTTTATTAACATTATGGTCAGTTTACTCGAAAATATACCTAGATAAATATCGAGCTCAAACGGCCACATTATCGCCTTAAACAAGTTTTGTCCAATGCATTTTTTGAGCATACATTATTTATCTGTTGCAACTCAATGTCATGAAGAATTTATGTCCTTTCACGAAAAATGGGATATAGCTAGTGCTTCACTATGAAGGAACTTTTTTTGAATTCTCAATAAAATTAAAAATCGTTGTATTAAATTTAAACCCTATAACTCGCATATGTATTTTTGATTGTATGGTCTATTATTCTCATGACATGACATGCGTGTATATTCAGTAATTACTCTTAACCCTACCCTCAATTCTCCACAAACTATTGTACCCAATTTTAAACTGTGTTACTTAATGATTTGTTATACGCATTCTTTTGGAATATCCAATTGCATAACTAGTATTTATAAAGTTATTTTGTATTTATCGTTTGTTAAGCATAAACTCCTTCATGCCTCCACTAATCAACAAGGATCCTTATATTTTTATTTGTATGCAATTTTTGATTTATATTTTTTAAATGCTTCTATTTTATGAAAACAATTATTACATTGAAAATGCTATTGCAAAGATAAGCTTGAAAATGTTTACTTATAATAACATACTTAATTTTTCTATTTAGCTTAAAATTTCTTTGTTTTCTAATTTTTTTTACAAAAAATAAAGGAAACGAAGGACAGGCAGTATCAGCAGCAGTGCTAGGGATAGTTATTAAAAATAGAAAACTAAAATAAATTTGGCATTATTGTACATAAGTAAAAAAGCGAAAGAAATTACTAAATTTGCAATACCTCATTTTTGTGTTACTATAAATATTATATTGAGCGCATTTTTGTTCTCGTAAGCGTACGTTATAAAGTTTAATTTATATGTATTTTCAATTTAATCTGAAATTATTGTTACTTGAAGAAAAAAAAAAACATAAAGTTTGATGTAAAACAAAATCTTTTAATACTTAAAGTTACTAAAGTATAAAGTTTCGTAAACTGCCTTTGGATGAAATTTCTTTCCTACTTATTAATACGTATGTACTTAAAAAAAATAGATTTTGTAATAAAACAAATTGTAAAAAAGTTATAACTTTAATACTAAAATAAAAATTTTTTACTCAAAATGACGCTATTTTCTTAAATATAACAAAACATAAATTCGTTAAGGTAGGACACTGCTCACTGGACACTGCATCATTGACGGATCTGCGGAAGGGTTCGGATCAAACGATTACAAAGGGTAGATTGAATGAAAATCAGTAGCTCAGTACTAGAGAAAATTTTTTATTTTCTGTTAATAATTTCAACGGCCCTCCAAAATGACAACAAAATTTATAAAATCGAAAAAGTTTTTTTGGTCAATAATATATAATAATTTCGTTTATTTCCGTTAGTGGCGGCGCTGAGCCCGTAAGTTCCAACATTTCAATTTATTGAAAGGAAGCTGATGTACACAGGGTTCTGCTAAAGATCTGGTGCCAATTCATGCTCGCCAATTTTTGTCCTGAACTTGATCGAACCATACGTCTTAAAGTTTTTACTTATATGGTAGGTGCCACGCCCTCTAATCGTAATGTTCGTTTTTGAATAATTCTTGTAATATTAATATGTAGTTGGAAAAGCTTTTTTGATACGTTGTGCCCATGCTCTCATTAGTTTTTTCCAATTAATGCAATGTTATTCCTGATTAATAAACCCGTGTCTTCATCGATCCCCTTACGTAAAGACCAAAAACTGTAAGGTCTGGTCAAAATTTACAAAAATAAGAACTATTACGTTTCGTTAGAAAATTGTTGGCCTCCCTTGAGTGAGTGCAAAAAATTTTGCACGCGGCATTTTGCTTCGTCTTGACGGACCTTGTTGAAAATGTTCCGTTTGACGGGAAGGCTACTTTGACCTCGATTTCAACCACAATGTATATGTATTAGCATTTCTTCCATATTAAAAAAAAACAACTTTTATTTAGTAAAATATTTATTTTAATCGTGTCCTTGAACAAAGAGGAAACGTTATTCAAAGTGAATGCAAAAACTAAAATCATTAAATTTAAACATACGCCAGAAAATGTTGATTAAACTAAAGTAAAAAAAAAATCAGCAAACTTTTGCTTCTGTTAATTAATTCAATAAAAGAAAACAAAAAAAAACCTAAATAACTAAGAGTGAAAGAATCGAATACATTAAAACTAATTCATTAATAATTGTGCCACAATGTTGTTGTCATCTGCACTGGAAGTCGCCGCTAAACCAGGTCCACTTTCCAAGAATTCTCTTAATTCATTTTCTAAATCAACGCCACTCGTTGCACCAACAACATCCTCATCAATATCCATTGAAATAGAAGCGCTGACATCAGCAGGATCATTCTGAATGTTGATAAGATTATTGTTGTTATTTTGTTGTTGTTGTGTTATTGCGTTTGTTATATTCAATTGTGGCATAGACACAGGCTGTTGTAATATTTCAGGTACAACAATTTGATGTTGCTGTTGTACTGGTTGTGGAAGACCAACTGAAAATAATAAAATAGAATATAAAGTTTTTTTATTTGAATAGCGATAAATAAGTTTAAAAAAAAACATTTACCATATGACATTCCCATTGCTCGGCGTACACTGTAAGAATCTGCTATTGCAGCTGGTGGAAGCTTCTTGGCCAAATCGGATAACTGCTGCGTTATTTGACCAGCCAAATGTGTTTCTTCCTGCCCTGGAGGTTGCACTTGCGATAAATGCAGTGGTAGCGGTTGTGATAAACGTTCAGTTTGTGTTGCACGTAACTTTTCAATTAAATTCAAATTATTACTTAGATGCTCTTGCAAACGACGCGTTAATTCAAAGTTTTTCATTTCCGCTTCCATAGTATCGAGAAAGCTGACATCAATACCAATATCATTAAGAGAACGCAAACGATTAAAATCAATAGTAGTATATTTGTATTTTTCATATTCTTCCTCGATTTGTTCGCGTGTTTCGGCAGCAGCGGCGGCAGCATCTAAGGATGTATCATTAAAACATTTTTGTACTTCAGCTTGTTCGTAATTTAAACACTGCATATCATAGAGATCTGACATCGCCTTAGTGTGTTCACCACTTGTTAGCACATCAAGAAGACCATTTGCTAACATCGTTGCGTAAGTGGAATCTTTTGTGAATTGTTGAATACTTTCGGCATACTCAGCGCTGCTGCCATCACCTAAAATTTAAAATAATACGTATTCATCAAATCTAATTAGGGAGCTTTTATGCATAGGGTTTGGTTACAAATATGAAATCGCAAAATAAGTTTAATTAAGGGTTATCCAACAAAAGTTATATGTCGCTTTTGTGTTTTTTAGAGGTTGAATCAATAGTTCGAAAGCTCAGTCTCTTTTGAATTTAGGAATTATTGATTGCCAGCATCAATAACGGCAATTTTGCTTATTAACGTACACCCACAAAACATTTTTCATAGTGAAAGGTGTGAAGCAACTGTTCCATTTAGACAGAAATAATAAATTTTTGGATAAAATTTTTTTAGCATTTTTTAGTTTGATATTTTAGGAATGTAGGCCCAGATCTTTACATCAAATACGCCATATGATAGGCCCAGAAGTTGGGAACGGGGAATCGATCAATCTTGGACATCCCTGTCACTTCCATGTTTTGATGCACATAAGTCGAAGATGCTTTTGTTAACATTGACATTCTATTTATATTATATGAAAGTATGTAAGAAAAAAAGATACAACAGTCCCCACCACAAGTTCTATCACACCTGTTCGTTAACCCTCTACAAAAAATAATAATTACCATATGTTCGCAACACCAATTGAGTTTCCTCCTTGCTTAAATTTGAAAATCGAGAATCAAATGCTGGTGCAAATGAAGCAAATGCACCATAATTTAACGGCTTTACAATTTTTGCTTCATTACGTTTATCTTCACGCAGACCCTGTAGCTGTCCAGTGCCTGCTTTAAGTTTGCCAACCAAATCACCAATACTCACAACCTTTTCTGGACCTTCATTATCATCTTTAATTAGCAAATTGAGAGATGTTGTACCATCTTTATTCTGACGCAAGAAACCCATTTTATGAGCGCGTTCCTTATGTGTCAAACGCTTTTTAGCAGCGGATGCAGCATTTTGCACTTGTGCCAATATCTCTTCTGAGGTTAAATCATCAACATATGGTTCATATCGAGTTTTAGGGGCATTTTCTAAACGCAAAGCACGACGTTTTTCTTCCTCCTCTAATTGGGCTTGTGTTGGCTCATCTGCTCCGGTCGATGCACCTTCATCGGCTGAGTCTGCCATGCCGTGATGATCATAAGGAAAATCACCTTGTATTAATTCGAAACCAAGCTCTTTAGCGGTAAGTTCTCGCATGTAACCGGACAACGGTTTAAGACTACGCAAGAGACTTTCTGGCATTAAATATTTAACACCTACTTGCATCAAACGTTTGGCGGCCTTGTGATAAACAGTATCCACATGGTTATAACGTACCGCATTTTCACACATCAGCTTAAAGTCATCTGTAAATTCTGTTAGCGTTGCATAGTCATTGTCATCGATTTTTTGATGCATTGTTGAGAAATCCATAGGTTTTGAAATGATATTTGAATACCCAGGCGCTATGTCATCGGTAACGGGCCAAGCGAAAAATTGATGCGGGTCACGTTTTTCCAAGAAGCGCAGCAAGTGTTCAAGTAGCTTATTAAGTGGTGATTTTTGTTGCTTTAATTTAAGTACGCAAGAACGTGGCTCACGTCCTGATTCGCTTGATGAGCTAGGGGTTTTTGGTGCTTCAAGGGGTTTGGGAGTCAATGCGGTTGTACTACTGGCGCCACCTGGTGTTGAAGCTGCTGTCGAAGGTGACAGTGAGGGTATAAATAGCTAAAAGAAAAATGAGAAAAATCAAAATAAATAGCAATGTGAGAAGGATATCTTTTGGTTCCTTTAACGGTGTACAAATTATCAAGTTTCGCATTATACTCACATCTGGTAACGGTTTAGTTGGACTAACAGCGGTACCACCATTCAACGAATTTGATTGTGCCGATGATGAAGGCGATGCCGCCAACAAATCGTCTATTTTGAGAGGCACAATAGGCTTTGAGACTGGACGACAAGAAGGACTATTATCAGTGGTTATGCCAGCATACAGAAGAATATTTTCAGGCAATGGTTGCGAATTTTCATCAATAAAACTGAAACCATCCTGACTAGAATCACCATCTAAAACAGCAGCAGTAACGGACAATGGTGCAGCCTTGGGGCTACGCGCAAAATTTGATGATGAAGTTGAGGCTATCACCAATGGTTCGGAGCTGATACCAGATAGCAAATGCTTTTCTAGCGATACAGCTGGCAATACTTCATCAGTTTCACGTTGCCTATGATGATGATGACCATCATGACGTTCACTACGATGACGCTTCTCTTTGTGATGCTTATGCTTCTTCTCACGATCTTTCTTCTTTTTCTTTTTTTTAGACTTTTTGTGGCGTTCACTACGATGTTCTCCAACACCACCACCAATGGAAGCATCAAAATGTTCATCTTCGAGCATATCGCTGCTGGGTGCTGCAGACATCATAGCCTCGGCGGCGGTGGGCGGACCAGCGGCACCATCGCCTGACCCACCATAGTGAGTAAAGGACATGGAATGTGCAGGCGAGTCACCGTTACCATACTCTGGTGTTGAATTCGAGCCAACTTTTAAAATTAATTTGAGACCGCGTTGTAGTTGTGCCGGATCCATATTATTGCTGTATTCTAAATAATTCATGTGATTAAACAAAGCAATGAAAGTAAAAAAATGGAATTCTGCACAGTTTATTGCCGCATTGTCAGTGGCGCTCCATTTAATCTAAAATCTTACCCTCGTATCTTTCACGCCGTTCAGCTTTATGTTTTTTATGCTTCTTGGAGGAACCCATTGTGTTTTGCTATTTTATTTTGTATTGTAGCACTGTACTTTATTTTTGGTTGAATTTATTGAAAATATAAAATTATTTTAAATAGAAATTTACAATTTTTACAAAGCCGACTGGAGTTGCGTCTAATTTTTGGCCAATTGAAAAAGAATTTTGACAGATTTCTCCATTTTTTGTAAGCTGCTTCGTTTTTTTTCTTTGGCAAATTGACAGTTGTTGTTTTCAAAGTGGTAGCCCTGGGGGCTACAGTATATCTGAACAACTTTTAAACCCAATCACCGATTAATTAATTGGCATCTAATCAAATGATTGTGATGTAAAATTAAATAGTTGATTGCCAAATAAAATTATCTGGAATTTTTTATGACTAAAATCAAGATTAAAACAACTATTAAGCTGACTTCAAATTTTAGAATTCCTTAATATTAAAAAGTTGGACAATTATTAATGTAAGCAAATGTCGTCGCTGCCGACGCGTTAACGTCATTTGGGCTTTAATGTTGAAGTGCTGGTATCATTACAGCGGCTTTATTGAAAATTGCATGGCTTCGTTCAGAGGCTACAATATTTGTAAAAAGGCGAGGAATAGGAACTATGTATTAAATGTTTTGAAAAAATACCCCAAAAACGGGGAGATTACGATATCCGTGGCGCCGTTATTTGATGATGTTATTCGATAAAACACGTCAATATAAATCGAAAATTTAATTAAAAAAAATCGATGTCTCGTTTAGTTTTCGAGTTATTCTTATGTAAAATTACTGTGACTAGCAAAGTAGGTGTTGAATTTATTATAGAATGAGCCGCGAAGTTGGTGTTGGATTTTTGAGAGTTTTAAATCCTGAGCTGCGGCCGAAGGCTGCCCACTTACCCTAGTTTTTATGTATACTTACTGTGGCTAGCGAAAACGGTGTTGGACATATTTCGAAAATCAAAGGAGTTATCGATTTTTTTATTTAACATTTTCGATTTATTTCGAACTGATCTATTGAAATTATCCTTAAATTTCGGCGCCATTGAAATCGTAATTCTAATTGTATTTTAAAATCAAATGTTTAAGTATCGATATTTCCATTAATGGTATCGATTACCAAACGATGTATCGATTTTTTATATATAACATTTTCGAATTATTTCGACATCCTTAAATTGCGACGCCATTGAAATCTTAATTCTAATGATACTATCAAAATCATAGTGTTAAGTATCTGTAACTCGAAAACTAAATGATATATCGACTTTTTTATTTAACATTTTCAATTTATTTTGACGTATTTCATCGAAAAACATCAAATCGTAGCGCCATGGATATCGTAATCGTGCCCAAAAAACTAACGGTCATCTAGCATTTGAAATTTCCGGCCGAACTTTTCTTGGGAAAAATTCACTTACATTGTAATCTTTTTAAAAAGAATTGAAATTAAGGAAGATAACGGTTTTTTCGCATTTCTCAATTTCGAACATATTTGCTTAGAAAAATATTCGAAAAGCAAAAACTTTTATTTACATGACTATTTGAATAAAAATATAAAAGTTTCAAGGTCTGGTATAATGTACTTGCTAGGAAAAATTTCTATTGCTCTGCGCATTTCAAATCAAAAATGTTTACTTACTTTTAATAACTTTTCAAATTAACTTTGTAAAAAAAATAAATTCCAAAAATAACAAATTTTATTTCCATAAACCTATGTTAACAACATTTTTGGTTACATAACGCAAAATTAACTGTTCTTTATTAAAAAAAGGAAAAAACCAAAAAAAATCCGGAAAAAGTATACACAAAAAATATGGCTCTCGAAAATAATCGCTTGGATTTTCCAAATATGGTTGACCGTCAGCTTAAAGTCTCCATCGTTGAACCAATGGGATTTGATGGACGAAACAGTTTAGCATTTTTCGATCCATTTTTAGTTTCAGGCAGAGAGCTGGAATTTATGAAGAATGATGCATTTGTTCCACCACTACCCACAAATATTGAAACCTCAATTAATAGCATCGTTGCAACTGTTCATAAAAATCTAAAAGGTTTGTATTTTATTTATTTTTATTATTCACTTTTTATATTGCGAGCGGTACTCGCAGTACTCGCACATTACTAGCACGATAAACTCGCAATTCTTAGCTATATATATCGTTAAGAAGAATTATATCACAATTTCTTGCATACTATTTATCAAGCAATTTCTCAGGTTATTGTATATTAAACGGGTCTTAAAGTTGAAGTTCGATGTAAAATCTTATAAGAAATCGGTTAGCTAAAGTGCCGATCAAGTTTAACATTGTTAAAAGGGCCCTTACAATACGAAAAAGCAAAAGAGTTCTGTGGCCACAACGAATAACAGCTAAACTCGATATTTGATGAGAAGGCGAAACAACATAAGTTATGTGTATATTCATGTGACTTATACTGTTTCGCCTAGTCATCAAATATCGAGTTTAGCTGTTATTTCTCGTGGCCATAGAGTTGTTATTCAAATTTTCCTTTCCAAACTGTTATTTTTATTTCTTTTAGAAACAAAAAGAAGAGTAACACGTTCAGTCCCGGTAGAAAAAAAACATGATGATAAAAGTCTACTGGAACCTCCTCCTCCACTGGTCATCAATCTCAAAAAAACAAATGACAGCAATAGCAACAAAAATACTAACAACAACAATGTTCATAGAAATAACATCAATAGAGACAATAACAGAAGAAACAATTCTCCAGCGAAATATCCACAAAAATCAAACCCACAAATTGCAGCAGATAGCAGTCCGAAAAAGAAAATAACTGTCAATTTACAAAAGATGTACCGACCTACTCGAAATAAAAATATTTCGCAAATTAAGGCCAACTCCGATCGAAAGCATCAGCAGCGATTATACCATACCACCAGTACTATCAAACCCAATGATACAAATTCTTATGACACTCAGAAGCGTCTTCGCACCGTACTGCATCAGAAGCGTATGCTAGAGGAAATACTGCAAGATCATGAGAAAATACAACAAGATCGTCGTAATATATCAATGGAAATTCAAATAATGAAACAATACTTAGCCGATATACGATCTAAATTAGATAGCTCATTGAAAAAGTTGGGTGTTAAGAAACTTGTGACAGAGAAATATCCACGGCAAAAGAAAAAACTGATACCGGTTCAATCGAATTTGTCAACAGCCTCAACAGCTAAGGGCATCAATGATAACAGTAAAAGTATATCGATTAACACTAATACGGTGTGCAAAGGTGCGCTGCGCAAATAACTTAAGTTTTTATCAATTGGAGTTTGTACATGGAAAACGATCTGTCAACTGCTGTTTGTTGTTCATCATCATCATCATCATGATCGTATCATGATGTACATGGTTAAATGGAAAATGTGTTCAAGGTTTCCAGTTCTTTTTTTGGATTTCAAGGAATTTTAAGAAATTTTAGTTTGAGCATCAAAAAAAGAAACTTAAACTTTAACTGAAACTTCTTAACTTTTCAAGAAAATTTAATCCTTCAGTTATTTAAATAAAAGGATATCTTTGAAAATTTTAAGTTAAGATATTAGCAAAGTGAACAGACCTGTCTTTTATTATATTTTTGCCAGTGCGCACACTCAACTGAGTTACAACAAAGTAATAGAAAGTATTAAACAAATAAAGTTTATCTTTAAGGCAGATAAGATAATAGAAGCACTTCCCAAAATCGTATTTGCACAAAAATTTTAAATCACTACCAGCAAAACTTTTTCATAATTGCGTAGCTCCTCTTTTTACGATTGTTATCATACCCAGCAATAAATACCGATGAATCTTTAACGTACATATGTGAGCAGTGATGTGTTGAGCTCCATTTACAGCTCTCATTTCTTTTTAGAAAGGGACGGCTATTGTCTATATCCCCACATACAATATATTTTCGGTAGCAAGCAAACTGCTAATAGGGGCGAATTTTTTTTAACCCGTAAGTGCAATCAATTTTCTTATCTTATTAACTTCAAAAATGCGACATGTAAAAAAAAATCACGACATAAAAAGAGATGGTTTCTATGTACAGTCGTGTCTGGATATAGTGAACAGGGTATAGTGAACACCTTCATATGGTGAAAACCAAAATTTTTACATTGAGTACTTTAAATAGTGAACAAATTATTGAAAGCCACTTCAAGCAGAAAGCAATAAAAAAACACGAAAAAAGCTGAGGCAAACATTACTGATTATGCTGGCATACTAGTAGTATACGCGGGAAAGCTTTTGAGTGAATAAAACGAGTTTTTGAACAAAAATGTCAACCTTGATATAGTGAACAACCTGGATACTATGAACAGGCCTTGCAAAAATCAGTTCACTATAACCAGACACGACTGTATAATGATGATACGTACTATGTATTTTTTGGTCATATCGTAAAAAAATTATTGTAGATCCTTTTATTTATTGTATACAATTTACGGCAGTATAGATTTTTCTTCATACCCGTTTTTGCATATCCGCCAATAAATGATTCAAATATCAAACAAGTACGTTTGACCACCAAAAAGTACAATACGCATCTAAGATCAGTTCAAATCCCATCACTTCCGAATAGCTTTTTCGACCTATCCCTATTGATTAGTGCATGAAATTTTATTACAGGAATGGAACTAAAACATCCCTTCAGAGGGATCCCTGGCAGTGATGGCATTTTCGGTACATTTGCGTCCTGAAAAATCGTTGGCAGTACATTCGACAAAATTTCAGTACATTCGGTACATTTGGGGCATTTTCAGTACATTTGCCAAATTTTTAGCACATTTTCAGTACATTTTCGTTACATTTGGACAATTTATAATATTTACCTTTTTTTTGTTTTTTTAGTAAATGAAAATAACCGCAATGAATAGATTTACAGTAATTACCTTTTATATTAATTACGTTTCGCGCAATGTGCAGATTTTGTAATTAATTTAATGTGATATATATCTAATTTTGCTAGGGTTTTTGAGATGGGAAAAGTGAGTAACTTTTTTTTTTTTTTTTTGTTAGTAAATTTTAAAATAATTTCGAACATTTAAGGAAAATTGGGTGTTCAAGACCAAAAAGTACATTTGGGCTCTAAAAAGTACATTTGAAGTCTCGATTCAGTACATTTTCACAAAACCCAAATGCCATCATTGATCCCTGGTCGTATCCAGAAATTTTTTTGGCCGGTGTAGAAATCGTTTCAGGGGATCCCAACATATAACGATTTTTAGAAAACATACTAGACTTCCTATGGCTATATCTTCGATATTAGATATCTTCATTTAGTTTTAATTCCATACTCGGTTTATGGCAACAAAAAGTGAGCAGAACCTCAGGAAAACTTGAAGCAAATTACAAAATTGCAAGGCCTAGTCAAGCGCATCGACTTTGAAATTTTGACATAGTCAGAGTATTTTACATTGGGATTATTAAGATTGCTTTGCAACGTTCTATCACTATACTAAATCGAACATCGAAAATATGTTTTTTAGATCCACCCTAATACATATATATACAGGCCGGAATTCAGAAGTTTGCCGCCCTTAAGCCGTAGACAAATTGCCGCCCTTTCTTCTTCTTCACTGGTGAATATGGACAGCAAAATTGTTTAATATGAAAATTGAGGACCTTTTTTTTTTGGTTTTAGGTAGTTTAGGGGGCGACATTCAAAGTATTCGCATTTTCTTCCCCTGTGTAACTCTCACCATCACCAATGAATTACCACAGTTAAAAAAATTTTCAAAGCTCCCAATATTTGCCGCCCTAGGCACTGGCCTAGTGTGCCTATAAGGTAAATCCGGGCTTGTATATTGTATATACTTACTTACTAGGATGACTCTTAAATTTTTTTTTTTAATTTTAAGGTAAACGGTTCTTAGAAGCTCTACAAAAAAATTATCTTTCAGCAACAGAAGAGTAGGTATAATGGGTGCTTATGGCAAGCGATTGTACTCACACTCATGTTGAAGTTTTGATTTAAATTCGGAGACCAAAGCAGTAACTCTGATAAATCGTTTTAACTAGTGTAAGCTGAAAATAATTCTTCGCTACGGACGAGATTCATCAGTAGGCTTGTGCGGAGGCCAATTTTGTCAATATTCCCTGGAGTATATGTTTCAGTATTATTTGGAGACCCTGTATAATTTCTACTTCTCAATAACATAATTTTATAAACTTTAGCAATTGCTAGAGAATCTTCGAGCACCTACGACAAATTTTATACTCTTCCTTTTCGTTTTTCACCTCTTGTCAACAAACTCGAAGAATTTCCGAAAATAGTTTCTGTATGTAAACGGGGAATAAGCACTTTGTTGTAGAATGTTTAATTCATAAGTTCAATTTTATAAATAGTGAAAAATTAAATAACTTTTTTAAATAAACATTTATTATATTTTTTTTTATAAAATGGCAACTTTTATACTTTGCGAAAGTTATAATTTTGAATTATCTCTATCATCAATGCGGTCCAATCTTGCAGAGCCAATACTATTCGGAGCATCTTTTGGATTGCTTATTATAACGTTGGCTTTGTTTTCAATTGGTGGAAATTTAGAAAAGTCAAATGGCAAATATAAATAATTAAATGCATCAACCGAAATACTACAGATCTAAAAAGAAAAATGCATTAAAGATGAAAAAAAAAAAAAACTCAAATTTAACTATTTTCAAACAAACCTCCGGTATAGCATCCAATACAGCACGTTCTGTCGTATATGATGCACTTTGTACGCTTGTTGTCACCACACCATCCTTTGGGTCACCGACAAATTGTTGCAAAATAAGGTCACGTACCTTAAACCAATGTGTATTGAAGTCTATATTGTCAATGCGACTATACTCCCATTTAGCATGAATACCCATGCAAAGTGTGCGATCGGGCATATCACCCTCGGTAAAGAGTGCTCCTTTTACATAGCCAACAAATGGAGCTTGAGCGGTTTTTATAATACGCAAGTCGGATATGCCACCAATCAAAAGCGGTTGAGCAACTATGTAAATACAAATTAAAATGTTTAATTTTTAGCTTCATAACACGGTTATCCAAAAATTAAGAATTACTCCTTTATCAGCTCTCGTGAATACCTCTGCTATTTTATAATTTAATAACTTACCTCCTCTCTTTCGTACAACTTCACAAGTTCTTCGGCCATTTGACTCACGCACAAAGGCATGATTGTGTGGTCGATTTTTATAGTAGCCCTGTGTTTCACGCTCACCCAGTCGTGACCATCCGAGCTCTTCTACTCTAACGTTGGAAGATTCTACTAGATCGAACGTTTTTAAAAAATGTTCTGTTAGCGAAAGCGCAAATTCTTCTGGAGTGCGTAAGCCGTACTTTTGTGCGTGCATATAAATACTTGTCTCCTGTACATCACTGCCAATAATTTCCGAGTTATCGGCTGAAATTTTGTGTAGTACATGTGTTAAAACTTTATAGTGTCTTAATGTTGTACGAGTATATACCACTTACCATCGTAGTATTCTTTATGCCGATTGAGACGCATATGTGAAGTTACTGAAAATTCCGAAATGCTATGTACTGGGCTGGTTTTGTTAAGTTGAAAAACTCGTACATTTTCTTTACCATAACCATAGTCACCCATGCGATAATGTGGCGCATTAGGATCTCGGATTTTAGTTGCTCTATCAGGATTAGCGTTGTAAAGTTTTTCCGAAAACATTTTTTCTTATGTGCTGTTGATAATACTTTTCTACTTCAAGTACCTGTAAGATAAATGGAAACAAAGTATTTATAGTTGAATGTACCCAAGTGCTCATGCGTTATCAACGTTTATCTACGATTCTAATCTTTTTTCAGATGAATTAATTTTATCACATGAAGATACAATATATTGTGGATATCTCACAATAAATAAGGAACGGTAGGTATCGCTTTACACAGATAAAGTATTCAGTGTAAGTTATCTATGAGTATAAGCCCAACAAACATTTAACATTTATATGAGACTGTCTGGCAGTCTGAAACCAAAACAATTTCATAAGACTCACATTTGATAACAATATTGCTAGAATGGTTGAAAATTAATGGCTTACTTTACATCTTAGAAAAATTTCCCATACTCATGGAGGAAAGTGAAATTGAATTTCAGTTGGGAGCAAGCACGTTAATAAGACGTAGTTGGACATTTTGCTAGACGCGATGATGGAAAATCCGAATATTGTTAAAAGTTTTGAAAAACAAGAAATTTTGTCATAAAGTCATAAATCCGACAGCCAAAAATTCAAAGAATCTCTTCGATCAAGCACAGTATTCATCTGATATGGCCCAATCTGAATTGCCCTATCCCTGGAGTTAAAATATCCACTTCAACGTAGGCTCTCTGAGAAGGTTGAAGCCATCAAAGCAAATTCACTGAAGGAGCTGGATGCTATTCCTCAATCAGTCTTAATCAGGTTGAAAGGATCGATATGTAACTTTATGAATACTTTTTCTTAGATAATAAGAAATATTTATTTGGTTAGATTTTTATAAAATTTTCCTAGTATGTATATATGTAAGTAGCTTTTCTTATCTGACAATTACAAATTTGGTTCAGTGTAGAAGGAGTTATGTGGTATAAATTTCTTCATGGAAATTAAAGGCTTAGTTTATTTTTTTTTGCTCTCTAAGCTAAATTTAAATGGCGTAATTGTGCTAAACAAAACTAAACTGATAGCAAACATTTAACTTGAAATAATGAATATCATTATGGGGTTAGTGAACTATACATAGTTTGGGGGCTACTGGCCCCTTATGACGCTAATACTCGAAACCCTTCCCCTCCTCATACACTTCACATCGTAGCTGTATGCTGAACCCTTCGAACTGTTCGTTATTCCCCAAGAGTTTTTGAAGAGCACTAAAGGAATGTTAAAAATCGTTGATACGGATACTCCGGTTGTTGTACACCCCCTTCTTCCGTATAATATCACATTTGTGGCAATGGGCTGAAAACATTCTTCAAGAAAAATTTCTATAACTCGCTTGTTTCTTTTTCAACAAATGGCCTTGATTTACTCAGATTGTTCTCTATCATACTTTTTATGGTTTGAAAATTTGCCTAAATCGATGTAATATTTTTAACCTTGCGTAAATTTCTCCTCTTTGAAATTGCAAACTATACAGGTTTGGTGAAGTTTAGCCAAAAAATTTTTGTAACATCTAAAATTTGCTTCCTGGTATTTATGTAAGACTTAAACGTATTGAAAAACTTAGAAAATTATTAAAAAAACAATTAAAGTCGAAAAGTATAAAAAACATTGATAAAGTCAATAAACGTCGAAAAGTATCGGAAAAATCGAAAAGTTGAAGAGCATCAAAAATGTCAGGAACTACTGAAAAGAAAAGAATGGTAACAAAAAAACATCGAAAAAGTCGCTGAAAGTGGAAGAGCATCAAGAGGTCGATAAAAGTAACGAATAAATCAGAAAAACTTCGATGTGGCAACCCTGAATCATTTTTTGTTTTATGCATCTTTACCAATGTATGACCTCCGTTTCAAAATTTCTGGTTACAAATATGACTGAAAAATATTAAAACGCACTTCCATGTCATAAATTACATTATTCACCGAAATTCAAAATCGCTAAAGCCTCGAAAACAGTTGGACATATGAATATGTACCAAATACATGTTACAGTGGAATCTCTTTAAGTCGAACCTCAACAGGTCGAAAATCTTCCCTTCAAGCCCCAAAACCTCAATTGCTCGAAATCAAACCCCTCTCTTAGTCGAAATAAGTAGTGAGTTCCTACAAGTAAATTCAGTACACTGAATAGAATACAGTGGTTTCTGATACAGGAATATGTTTTGAGGACTTCGTTACGTGCGGTGATGAAGTTGTCACTGCTGGAACATTTGCGTGGGGGCGGCAATTTTCATAATCCGGCCCTATGTACAAGTCGAACATTTCCTGACAAAATTCGCTTGAGCCGCAGTCCTCCATAAGTCGAAAACTATATAACTCGAATTTTTTGGCATTTCCCTTCAAGTTCGACTTACAGAGGTTCTACTGTAATTATATCCAGAGTGTTCTTTCAATACAACATTATTCCAATTTATTTTCGAAATTTATTTTTTACAGTTTACTCAAGCTTTTTTTATTTTGAATTTAGAGCGATTTTTTCAATGGTATCCAACTAAAATTTTATCTGTAAAAGACCTATAAAATCTCTTAAGTCAAAAAACAATTCCCTCTTCTTTTTAAAGTTTAATTGCCATCAATTTGGGATGATATTTCTTTCCTGGTTTTTGAGCAATTTTTTTCTTTTCTTCTCTTATTGGACTGTTTTACTGAAATTCATAACCTTTGAACTTTTACACAATTTCGTCCCAAAAACATAATATATATTATAGTTTCTTATAAGCTTTCCTATGGACACGCCACAGATATTAGACCGCAGGGTGTTAAACATATTTTCTGTAGCCATTATAAGAGGAAAAGGGGAATGTTTTTGTATGTACTGAGCAGAGCCCAATTTAAAAAAAATTAAAAATCGATGATCTCTACATGGAGTTAGGTACGTGTTACCGTGCTTTTATTGTTTATATGAATTTCGCTTTTCACAGCTCTGCTACACTGGCACGCCTAGCATATAGAAGTAACCCATTTCTGCTGGAATGAAATAACGGCACCTTTTTGCTCAGCATAGTCTAATTAAAAAAAAAATAACTATATGTTTTTTTTATATTGTTGTATTGTTTCTTCTCTAAGTCAGTCGGTCAGTCAGTCAGTATACTTTCAGTTTCTTACATACCTTTGGTTGTACTTTACAAAGGCCATCTTCTGTGATACACGGCGCGTTATAACCTATAAGTTTTAATAAATATAATCGTACCTATGTTTAAATATTTATTTTAAATACCTTAAAATGTTATTTCTTAAAATAATATTTTATGCATTAATTCTTACAATAAATAAAGTAAGTATTGTGAATGAAAGTGTGCGAATTTCTATATATATTGTCGGAATAATTTGAATTTCAGTGTCATGCCGATGTGCAGTTAATACAGTCAGGTGTTGCTAATGCAATTCCATATAATCCAATAATTGAGCCTCCAGGAGACAAGTGTAATGTCAGTGCTGCTAAACAGGGGAAAAGTCAAAGTTACGGGCTTAGATTTCACTTACCAATTATGGATATCGATATACAGAATGAACGCAATATGCGTCTTTTGCAAGAACCACAGAAGCAATTACTTTTTATCTTACATGGTAATGAGCTTTTTCAAATGTTTATTGGTCGTGAGCAGAAACGTTTGTCATTGATTGCCTTGCTAGATGGCAGTGTACGAGATATGGAACATATTGGTGCGGAAGTAAGTAAATTTCAATAAGGTGGTACATACGTGCCTTTGATCATGATATATTTTTAATATTATAGATCATATCTTGGAATGACTATCTTCTTCTAGTTGTTGTATTAGAAGAATATGTGGAAGTTTATCAAATAGCTGAAAGTATTATTGTCGAAAGCGCTCAAATAGCTAAAGATCAAAAGCGTAGCAATAAATCGGCACCACATTTTGAGCCAATACAGGAATTAATGCTTACAGGAAAATATCATAAAATATATTTAGCCAAACCGTTTGAAGATAGGATATTGTTAATAATGGCACTACATTTTACTAAACTACATGGTCAAATAAAGTAAGTGGGAATTGTGGTTACTTATGATTCGTTGACTAATTGTATTTGAAATTCTTAGAACTTTTGAATGGATAAATACCTATTTTGAACCAGTTGAAGAAATAGTTCTGCCACCCATGCATATTTGCAACCTCGTTGGCAAACCGGCAAAATACCTTATGACTGGACGTAATAGAAGTAAATCGAGGGTGAGTAAAATTAAAATTTACAATTTTCAATTGTAAGCGTGGACACATTTAAATCGAGTGTGGGGAAAATTATTCAAAAATTTAAAAATGGAAAAAAACGCACAAAAATATTTCTGTAGAATAAAAAAAAGGGTGCACGTGTTGGATTTAGTTTTTAAATAAAATACATTATTTATTCAAAATATGAAAAAAAATTGTATATCATATAAAATATGGTTTTGAACGAATATTGTATATCCCTTTTGTGTATGCATATTTTAGGTGTTTTTTGATTTCTTTAAGCTCATGAAAACTGTGTACACAGGCCCGGATTTACCAGACAGGCAGAGTAGGCACCTGCCTAGGGCGGCAAATAAGTATTGGCGGAAACTTTGAAATTTTTTTTTATTTGTATAGAAAGGCGTCTAGGGGCGGCGCATTTTTAAGTCCGGGCCTGAGCGTACGTCATCTTGCTTCTGGTTGGGTAAAGCTTATAGGGGCTTTTGAGTCTCGACGGAAAGAATCGTTTTTGTGTATTTCTTACGCGTATACCAATTTATTAATGGGTTCTTTTTTCTAAAATCTTTATATTTTTACTTTCAATATGGCTGCATTGATTTTGATAAAATGTAATAAAATTGACTGAAAAATATTTTTGCTTAAATTTTTTCAAAAAAGATTTTGAAATTCAAAACATTAAATTTAAAATAATTACTAAAAACGAAAAGGAAATTGGAAATAACTTTTTATTGAAAAATCTCATAAAAGGGCGTTTTTTAGACCATATATAGTGTATAGTACATAGTTTACAAATATAGTACTAGAAAGCAACGCTATCTATTTTCTTAAAGTTCGATGAAGAGCTTTTGGCTAGTATTTTCTCTCACTGGACATAAAATTAACGAGATTTTATTATTGGACATGGTACCTACCACATAATCCATTAATTGTTCATCAATAAGACTACTAAGCTAGGTAAGTTCGTTATTATGAATTCAGTTACTAACGTGACTAGCTTCAGTGGGCGTATGAAAGGTACCACCCATGCCGAATGTTGGCCACTTTAAATAGTGCTTTGGGGACGTCCATTAATTACGTGAGCTAAAATAGGGGGGAGGGGGTCCGGCAAAATCTCACCAAGGGAGGGGAAGGGGGTCAAGGAAAACCTCACGTCCCGCCAGATCTCACCAAGGGGAGGGGGGTCCGAATTTTCAAAAAAAAAAAACATCACGTAATTAATGAACGTCCCCTTTCTACTTGCCCAACAAGCTTTGAAACAATGTCTTTTATAGTCCTCAAAATGTTAAGCACACAAATGTGAATAATTGGGCGGTTCCAGCCTTCGAAAAAAATTTTTACAAAATTGTATTTTTTTCACTCATTTCATCTCTTATATTTTAATCCATAATCTCGACTAGTTTCGATAAAACCATTTTGAAAATAAAAATAGCCCCTACTAAGAGGGTATATGTATGGAAAATACGCTAAATATAATATTTTTCATTGGGATCTTAGACATTTTTAAGCAATGTTAACAACCGTTTTCGTTGCCATTTTTGTTACATTCAAAATTAATTTCAGACCGCGTAGACCTCGAGTGTTTTCATTTTAGGACTAGTTTAGGACATAGAAATTTATATGAATTGACACGGGATTTATAAACACATACTATCTAATATTCTTTTAATTTTATAAATTTTATAAATTCTCTATTTAAGTCACTCTTAACAATGTACGAACTTGAAGCATCCACAATGCGTTTAAAGTTACGACAAACCTTCACCGTTGACACACGCAGCCCAAAATTGCTGACATATCATGGCAAAAATTATATTATTTCTTGCTCAAATACTGCAAAGAAATGCAGCATTTACAAGATGTCAGATGGTCGCTTTAATGTCTACCGCCAACGTTCAAGCAAAGATTTGAGTTTTACGCATTTCATAGCCGGTGCGCATTTTTTGGTTGGCACACGTTTGGATGAGATTCTCGTGTATCCCAATACACGGTTGGACTGTTATACCGCTTTCAAATCGAATGAAACAGATATCACTTCCGTGGTAAGTCATGTGAATGAGCACGGAGAAGATTTTATATTGCTCAACTATATACGCCCTTTTAATATGCTAATGCGTGTGGTCGAAGTCGAGAGCGATAGTGGTGAGGTGTTGGGTAAAATATTGCGGAATGCTACAGATTTTGAAGGTAATGCAGTAAGATTTAATACTTTAAAATGTATTTTATTTTTGTTTTTGTTGCAGAAATAAATTTACAAAATCAAGGTCAACATCAATTCGAGAGCTCTGTGAGCAGTATACGTAGTATGCTACTTAAACGTAAGCCAGCAATGGATGTCTTTCGAAAAATAACAGAATTTTATGCTCCTAAGTTAAAAAGTATCAAATTAAAAAATTCTGTGAACATAGGAGCGGGCAATATTGGTATCGTCAAGGTTATTGGCAAAAATTTGCGTAGCCCCATGCAATTGTTGCAACGTATCAGTGATCTGTTTAAGCATAGTGTTGGCGAACGTGTGAAACGTCAGTTAGGTGTATTACCACATAATGTAACAGAAAAAGCACGAAAACGCTTGAGGGTTAAACAATTAAAAGTGGGTAATTTGCTGTACAGACATAACATCATCGAGGGTTTGTTTGTAAAATGGGAAATTATTTATATATCTTTTCGTAAACTTTTAAATCTCCTGCAGGTTTCCATCTTGATAGCAATGCCACTTCTATGCCAATATTAACGATACATCCTAAGCTTAAGGCAAAGTTACTCAAGACGCACGAATTGGTAACGCATCAAAATGTTCGCACACCACGTCAACCTTCATTGGGCTTATTTGATTTTGGTACAAACATCAAATGCATACGTAAACTTACTGTGAACTCCATCAATGAAGTGCAATGGTCCGATTTCTATGATTTGGTCTTTTTAAAAAATCGTGATAAAAAAATTGAGGGACGTCTTGTTTTGCAATCCATGACCAGCGTACAGAACTTACGAACACCTTTGCTTAATGGCCTCGTGGTGGATAAGCTTTTTAATTTGGTACAACCACAGCTGATACGTTCTAATATACTAATAGCGGGCTTTTTCGTTTCGGACTTGCAAGCTGATTTGGTGAATGGTCTTGATTTTGCAAAGGAAATTGCATTTAGCGGTGTTGATAATGTGATTAAATGTAGGTATATTGATTTCAAGTGAATCTAACACACTTAATCATAAGATCTCTAACTAATCTCTTAATGCTAAGCTCCATATCCGGGCATCAATGGACCAAGCACCCACTTAGGGCAGTCAGAGATAGCAAAATTGTGATGTTCAAAATTTCATTTCGATCAATTTACATACCTCGATTAATGAAATGAGATATTTTTCAAAATAAATAGTGCAGAGTTCCCCTAATGATGAGTTGAGACAAGGCTAAGATCATAGCTGTCTTAGGTATTAGACTTGTTTTTGTACAAGATGTCTTGGTCTTGGAAGACGATCTTTTTCCATCTGATATAAAAACAATTTCCTTGTCATTTGACTGGGCAAAAATATCAAATGAAATAAATCAAATCTCTCAAGTATATTTACTTAGTATTATAGTCTTGTGTACTTTGTCTTCTTCTTGCATTTATAGCAGTGTCTTGATCTTCAAACTGTACAAGAGCAAGACTGTGAGGCCAAGATTGGTTCTGTTTATTACTAAGCAGCCGCTGGTTTGGGGTCAACTCTGGTGATGTCCAAAATCCATTCCCAGCATTTTCCCATCAATAGATGATAAAAAAAAATTTCAAAAAATGGTTTCTAAACATTTCCTTTGGAGGTTGGTGGCGATCACAGACTTGTCAGACTGTTGTCATGTCCGAATTTATTTTTATCCCTTCTCTCCCTTCTATCCTTATCTCTTCTCTTCAGCTGCACTGATGGAGAATATAACTCTTAGAGTAGCTTGCAAGTTTTTGAAATGTAGACAACTATATATTACTTATGTTGCTGTCCTCTCTGTCTCAGTCTCTCTGTCTCTATTTGACTCTGAATATAATAAATAAAAAAGATTAATATCTCATGCTCTCACTTATATTATCTGTTAAAACAGCACCAGTTGTAATACAACAACTCAGCATCAATGGTGATCTTCTGATCGCGGATAACTCAACACTGCCCCGATTTTCTCGTATAGAAGATGAAAACTTCCAACAGATGTATACTGGGAAAGTTGTGATTAAAGGCACACTCACTATCAACAACTTATGGAAGGAAGATCAAGCTCAAATAAAAGTTGATGATATGACAGTTGCTGTAGAGGAACTTAAACATAACTTTTTACTCAACAAAACGGAACAGGTAAGTTATATTTCAATTGATATACAAATCATAAATAACTCCCTCCAAACGTCTTAGACATTCCTCTATCCGATTACATTTAAAAATGCACGCGTAGATGCGCCAAGTTTGAGCACAAACTTTTTAAATGATCACCCAACAGCAGAACATCTACTAAAAACTGCTGATGCAACAGAAATTGAAGAGGAGACAACACCACTAATGTTGATATTTATGACAGCGCAGATCAAAGGTCAACTCAACTGCAGCAATTGCAACTCAAGTTTAGCTGAATTAAGCAAAAATGCTGTACGACATGGTGAAGTGGCCAATATAACCGGTATAAAGATTTTTAAAGCGCCTTTAGCGACTGAACACTTGATAACACTGGAATTGAATCATGTGCCCGTAAGCGATTTAGTGCTGAAGACGGATTTAAATCAGCAATTAACGCTGAAAGGGAATAAGACTTTTGAGAAAGTTGTGGTTACTGGAGATGCTAATATCAAGAATACGCTAAATGCCAACTACTTGAACAGTTTGCCATTGAATGAGCTGCTCAACTATGACTATCATTTGGAGAACTTAACGCTACCGAATAAATTAAATGCCACGAATATTGTGTTTCATAAGATCAATGGTATATCATTCGATAAAATCTTTTTAAATTTAAAAATAAGAGATAATAATTTGGTGCTACATAAAGATTTGATAATTGAGGGAAATGCCAAATTTGGTGAAAAACTCGAAGTAGATTTCATCAACGCAATCGATTGGAATGCGTATCAGCAAAGTTTGGTGCAACAACATGAGCATGCGGTCATAAATGGTACAAAAGCATTTCGAAAAGAGTTTGTCATCATCAAAGAGCTGAATGTGCCCACGTGGAATAATGTTAAGATTGCGGATTTATTTGGCAATATACTGCGCAAATCACATCCACAAACTATTAGTGGGGCGTATAGTTTTGAAGAGTTGTGTGTCACTAATGTGGATGTTAGCGTAGTTAATAATGTGCCTGTGGCAGCATTTATCGATAAGGAAGCGCCAGAAATTGTAATCGATGGTGATATTGTTGTACCAAAAGTTGTGGTACATGGTGATGTAGAGGGAACCTTTGAGCATCAAGCGGATTTGGGCAAGTTTGTACAGCTTATCGATGACTTACCTTGCAGGGCATGGCGTAATGTTCATGTCTTAGGTAATGCATATTGGAATATAACAAATGGTAAGGAAAACACACAAGAGCTACAATTGGCGTATCTGTTTAAAAACGCTGTAACTACCAGCGGCAATCATACTATCAGTGGCAATGTTAAATTAAGGCGTCCATTAATAATCGAAATGTACACTAAAGCGAATTTTCCAAGAGGCATCGATTTGGCCTTTATCGCCAAGGATGCTTTGTTGAGGAATACCACTACAGCA
This sequence comes from Meiosimyza platycephala, assembly GCA_963662105.1. NCBI lineage: Eukaryota > Metazoa > Arthropoda > Insecta > Diptera > Lauxaniidae > Meiosimyza > Meiosimyza platycephala. The sequence continues at coordinate 17,992,128 of OY759210.1, forward strand.
CAAATAATAACGGGTGAGAAGCTATTTTCTAGACCGGTAATGTTGCAAAATATGGCGGTAAGTGGTACTTTGGAAGCGCAGCTACTAAATAATATCGATATTTTGCGCTTAAATGCCTCTTTGTATCGTTTAACATCGGGTGAACCAATAATGGGTCCATTACATTTTCGTCATGCGCCAGTTGTTGGACATCTTGCTGTGCAGGGTACTGTAAATGGTCTACTGCCGGCACAAATCTATCATCAGCCAAATGCAGTACTGCCACCGTTGCGTATACAGAATTTATTTATCGATAACTCGCTACAATTACAAGATATAAACGATATGGAATTGGATTATTTCCTGCGGAATCGCATTACTAAAACTGGTGAGGCCTTGGAAGTTTTTGGCTATTTAACTTTTGAGAATTTGGTGCTGGACAAAGAAATACTATTACAATCGATTAATGGCATACCAATCGATAGCTTGATCATGAAACAAAGTCCCAATCTGCAAGCCATAACAGGCCCTAAAGTTATCGCCGGGGATTTGAGGCTGGCTGGTCCAGCACATGTTATGCGTTTGAATGATAAAGAGCTTATCGAAAACTATCAGCAGAGTATTTTTACAAATGGCGATTATACGTTTGATAATCTAACTATCGAACAGGCAACATTTGAGCGTGGATTGCAGCTGTCTGAGGAAATGTTAGCGCCTATGGTGGGTGAGAAAAATGCTAATCATACAAATGGCATTACACACGCCTTAAAAATTATCGATAAAATAATAAGCAGCGATAATATTTTATCGAATAAAACACATTTAATGTACTTAGACTACGATTACGGCATGCAAACTGTTTGGCAACGTGCAGTGAATGCAACAATCGATAAGTCTTTCCAATTCGCTATAAAACGTTTAACGATATGTGAGCGACAAATGCTGGAAGTTCAAATATCGTTAGCAAAGCAAACGATATTTTTATATAATACAACCAGCAATATTATTGCTGCCAAACACAATGCGTTTAATGTCAAGGTAGAAAATTATTGCAAATCTAAATATTATAAAGTTCGCAGTAAAGTAACGCTTTCAACGCCCACCTATAAACGCACATTTAACATGAAAAAATTTATCGAAAATGTTGAACTCTTAACACCAACCCTAAATCATACCTACCTGTTGCTACATGTTGCCGATTTAGCTGGCCAACATAATGAAGTGCGCTTGTTGCAGCTAAATAGCGCTAATGAGGATTTGATCGTTGCACAATCGTTGTCCGCAGGTATTGGCAGAGTAATACGCCTCTTCCAATTTTCACAAAACTATACGGTACTTCTTAGCGCAGCGATAGTTAAAAACTATCCAGCTGTCAGCATTTACACGTATTCACTAAAGACACAGCAATTTGAGCTAACGCAAGTAATCGATGGTGATTACGATATTATCGAAGTTCTGCATGTAGCTGCACAGCGTTATCAATTATTGCTCAGTTGTGTGGGTTGTCAGCGTCTTAGTATTTATGAGAATGATGTCAGTGTATCGGCGTTGTATAACGTCTTTCAATTTGTTGAATTGTATCAACGTGTCGATAAATTGTTGCCATTCAGTTTAAATGACGGCAATCGATATCTTTTGGTGCTCTCTGAGCATGAAGAAGACTTTTATCATCTCTATATTTACTCAAATATACAGGGTTGGTTACATTTCACTTATGGTTATTTTCATAATATACAATGGGCTTTACCTTTGGTGGCGAAGGATGAACAGTTAACAGACAAGGATGATATGTTGTTGCTGGTTTGTAATAGCAAGCAGTGTGGACTGGTAAAAACTGTTATGCAGTGAGTAGTTGTTATATGTGGTAATATTTGGGATGTAAGCTTTATCGCGAATTTGTATTCTTTCTCTTTACGCCTGCACATTTCAGTAATGTATTATATACTCTTAATTTTGTATTATAAACTGTGTAAAATATGTTTGTAAATAAATTTGTTTTTTTTTTGTTAACATTAGACCGCTTTAGAATTATAAATTAAACATTTTGATAGATTTATTTAGCAAACGCACTCTGATTTTTAAAAATGTGATTTTCAAAAAATTAATGCTACAGTTTTATAGTCAGAAGTGATGCCAATTTTGGCACATATGGGAAAAGAGCACATACGGGAAAAGAGAACATATGGGGAAAGAGCACATATGGGAAAAGAGCACATATGATTTCAGCTGAGCACGCCGGCGCCTGACAAAGGTATTTTTTTTAAGAGCAGAGAACAAGGGTATGAAGTTTTATATGTATGTGTGCGATATTATAAAGAAAACTAATTCCAAACCGGAAAAAAGTTCAAGTGTATATACTTTTATTTTAGATTTTATCAATAAATCAGATAGTAAGAGCATCGGGATACTAAAGAGCGTTACTCACAAAGTGCAGATAATCTAAGCAAAATATACTGGGTGTAGTGGTTGCATGCGGAAAAGCACTCATTCTGACATACAGTCAGAAGCGTACCTAGGGTGGTGCCGAGGGTACGGCCGCCCCGGGCGGCAAATTGGTCATGAAATATCTCAATGTGCTATGTTTTTTGAAAGTCAGAAATGAGGACCTTTTTTTTTTAATGAATGAAGAATGAAATTAAATCGATGTAGTAAATCTGAATGTGTAGGTGGAAATTTTCACAGTATTAGTAAAGTATGGTATATCTCATTTTACTAGAATTTTTTGGATGTGGAAAGAGATAACCTTTTTTTTTTGCTTGTCAAAAATATTTTCGGTACTTAGGGGGCTGCATTTGAAATTTTGGGGAGATTGCGATATCTGTGGCGCCGTGATTTGACGATGTTTTTCTATAAAATACATCAAAAGACATCGAGTTATCGCCATTGAAATCGTAATTCTTATGGTATTATCAAAATCAAATGTTTAAGTATCGATATTTCGAAAACCAAACGAGGTATCGACTTTTTTTATTTAACACTTCGATTTATTTTAAGCTGTTCCATTGAAAACCATCCTTAAATTGCGGCTCCATTGAAATCTTAGTTCTAATGATGCATACTATCAAAATCAGGTTTTCGATTATCGATAACTCGAAAACTAAACGAGATATCGATTTTGTTTATTTAACATTTTCAATTTATTTGACATGTTTTTTGTCGAAAAACATCGTCAAATCGTAGCGCCACGGATATCGTAATCGTGCCGAAGTGTTGGCCCCAGGCGTCAAAAATGCACGCTACGCCTCTGCATACAGTGCGGTTGACTTGTTATGATTGTTTTATTTTTTGAGAGATGTTTGCTATTAATTTAAAAATAAATTCATTTTTGTGTAAGCGTACTTTGATAGCAGCCTCTCACACGTTTTATTTGAAAATACCCCTCATCATACATTGTTCGGCTCCCAAGTATCATTCTGAGCAGTTGAGCTGAACATCACTGTAATTCGTTACGAATTTTCCAAAGCTATTAGCTGCGTTTTATTCGCCATCAGCTGCTAGTTATCTATAGCTGGCAACTATAATTGTAAGGGAAAGTAAGAACAAAATCGCAAACTTAACGAGTAAAATTATATTTGGTATCTCGGCGTTTCCACAGGGAAACTCTTGACAAAAAGTTTCATTTTTTGTTGGCAAGAGGGGAAAAACCAAAGAGATGAGGTACAAAATTTGTCGTTTGTCGCAAATGTCAAACCAAAAGCACAAAAGAGAATAGACAAGAATTTCTTTCACAGAATTTCGCTGTGTAAACGCCGAGTTAGTAAAAAAAGAAAGTTGCTTAAGTGCCAGGGTTACCCAGCAGATTTTTATTTGGTCCATTGTGTAGAGAAAATGTAAAGAGAAAATGTACGCATGTATTTCACCGAAAAACAATCGTTTACATAAAGTGTCAGCTGGCAAAAGGATCCAACTATCTAAATAACTATTTACCGAATAAGGCCAAAATTCAGATTTTCTGTACAGCTTTTTATGTTACATTTGAATTTCAATACTACGATACAGAGTAAAACTTCGTTTTGGTGGAACTAAATGATCTTCGACACCACATTATAATACTTGGGTAACAAAATTGCAAAGATAAAGTTATCTTCCACCTCAGTTCAGACCACGACCTTACATGAATTGGTAGCTATATAAATTAAAGTAATGAAGACTATTTCATGACACGACATACATACCACATAATGCCTATTATGATTACTATGAACAACTATGCTGTGAAATTATATATAAAAAATGCAATTTAGCTCACTTTTAATTAATTTATTTAAATTGAATATACGTTTTAAAACATTGCTTAGATATGTATATCAAGCACAATTCTATTTACAGATGACTTTTTAAATCTTTACGTGCCAATTGGGCATAAATCGTACCATGTGGCTTGTCGACTGGTATGAATACTTCATTATTTTCACCTGGAGCTACAGCTGGGAATGGCTTCGTATCGAAAGTAAAATAATGCTTATTAGGCATCGTCATCGAAATAACGGAAATTTGTGGTATCACATCTAAAGCCTCTTTCTCGGTTAAATACAAAGTGTTTTGTACACTGGGCGATGAGATGCCAACAGTTGGATCACCAGCAAAATTTTTAATGATAATATTTTTAACTGTATTCCAAGCTTGACAGAACATCAAATTATCAGTATTCGAATATTCCCAAGTACAATCGACAACAGTGCTGAAAATGCGGTCATATTGATCTGGCAATGAACGAAATTCATCATCAACAAAGTTGACAAAGGATGATTGTGTTGTCTTGAGGACGCGCAGACCCTTGATGCCACTGATGACGGTTTGTTTTGGATCTGTGAGAAAAAAGCGGAACAAAAAGTAACATTGACATTCTTTTTAATTTGTGTTTTTTTTTTTGTGAAAGCAATAAATGTTGCTTCCTATTGCTTCCTTGTTTACTTACCATTCCGTTTGCATACGACATCGCAATAACGCAATGAAGTGGGCGTAAAGACAAATGCGTGATTATGTTTGGGACGATTGTTGAAAGTGCTAAAGTGGGTATTTCCAATGCTTAGTGGTTCGTTGCAGCCCATCTCCTCCTGGCAAATTCTCTGCCAAGGATATTCATCGACATGCACGTGCACCTCTTCGACGTGCGAGTATTTGTTGAGAAAGTGATTGCCAAGACGTATTGCAAATGTCTCTGGATTTTGAATGCCATATTTCTTGGCCAACAAATAGACGGTGTTCTTTTGCGAATCTGTTGCCACAATGTCGGAGTTGTCACCTTCGAAAGTATAAATAATTTCAATGAATTTATGTTTTATGAATGAATTGTCGTTGGTAAAAGTGTTATATTAGAATAAGATTCAAGGCTTTCTTTCTTTAAATATGCAAAGCAAATTTCTCATGTTACTATATAGTCAAGAGTTTGAATTATGAGTAAGTCCTTTGGTAAAAACACTCTCATATACTCATATATTTTCAAACGCTTATTCAATGAAAAATGCAATCACATGCGTTTTCAATACCTTTAACTTGGTACCAAAAACGATTTAATTGAGTATTCCTAGCTCGAGATATGAATTTTAAAGTGAAAAGAGGTCGAACAAATTAAAAAACACAATATCACGAAAACTGCGCCATTCAAAAAATTTTCATTTTTATTTTCGAACTCAGTGGAAAAAAGTACATAAGAAAAGTAACCTCTCATGAATGGAACAAAAACAAACATTTTTTTTGTAACGATTAGGCTCAACAAATTGTCGAAAAAATTAATACTTATACAGTGGAACCTCTTTAAGTCGAACCTCGATAAGTCGAAAACCTCCCAAACTCGAAAGAATGTTGTGTTCCCTTCCCTTCAAGCCCTAAAACTCTCCATTGCTCGAAATCTGACCCCTCTATAAGTCGAAATAATTAGTGAGTCCCTAAAAGTAAATTCAGTAAATATTTTCCCTCTATAGCTTGAAAAAAAAATTTGACCTCTGCATCTCGGACATAGCAAGTTTTGATTTTCCAACCTTTACAAATCGTTTATTTGAATCGAATTACCTCTATAGCTCGAAGAAAACCAAGATACCGACTTTAAGAATATGCCGACATTGTACATCATTGTTTCTAAAATCAATGTTAGAGACTACTTATATGTACAATAAATCAAATTTATGAAATGATAGAGGAATTTATAAGCACGTGATTTCATTTGAACTTTAGCGAAGTTGCTTTATTGTCGAAGTCGAAGTCCTCCATAAGTCGAAATCTCTATAGCTTGAATTTTTGGCGTCTCTCTTGAAGTGCGATTTACAGAGGTTCTACTGTATTGAGAAAATGGTTCACTCATTCAATAGCTCCTAACGTTGTTATTTTACTATCGATTCTTCCGGTATGCTTTAATTTTTGCTCTATCAGCTCTACGTGCACGATGAAAAATTATTTTTTTTAAATTTTATTTCTATTTTTTCGTGGCCACAGAATCAAATGAAAAATTTGATATTTTTTTTTAATTCTGGCCTGCTTTCATCGAACAGCAGTTCATAATCGAGCCTTACAATGGTCCATAAGTGTATAAGTGCCTCATTGATAAATGGAAACAATAGAAACTCCACGATTTTAGACACATCAGCAAAAGCTTTAAGGATCATGGAACCCGGCCGAACTAAACTCCGCCAAAGACAAAAATCGAAGTTTTATGAATTGAGATTGTCAAAGCAGAGATTTTTATCATTTCCATCATCACTTGCAAGTCTCCATTTGGTAGCACTGTGTGCGAGAATTATAGACATTATAGAGCTCATTAGCTAATCAGGGAAGTAAGTATGTATTCACCACGTATGGATTGTTATCGCCCTTATTGCACTTTCTCATTGTGAGATTATAAATGTACATACATATATAGCTAAGGTAATATCATAAATGAACTGTATATATAATACAGAAATGAGCTTGTTTCAATAAGTTATATATTGTTTCAACAAAGAGTTTACAGACTGTATGAAAATTAATTTAAATGAAATATAAACATCAGACTTTGGAATGGGATATTGTTACTTTAAGGCTGAAAAAGTAATTTTAAGCGTTATAGGTCTAAAAAAGTTTTCAAAATTATTGGAAGCTGAAATTTTCTTTGGCGATGAATGGCGTACATTCCCTTTCGTGGATTATTTTGTTGAAAAATTAAATTTTTTTGTGCCTTTGCATGCTTTTGAAAGCCATGTTTTTTTTAAATATCTCAAAAACTAAATCTAAATGGAAATCAATTGGTCAAAATCAACCAAGAAACTGACCTTAATCTGGAAGTTTTTTGTTTGTTTATAGAGTGTTTGAGAAAAAATAAATTTTTGGGCAAAGCCTAATTCTTTTAGCCCAATTATTTTAATATCATAACGCTCAAATAAGCCATACCGCTGAAGCTTGTCAGCTACAATTTTTTCAGAAGAAATTTGGGCGTATTGATATAATTTGATTTCAATTTTTTTTTTGGGTGTAATGACGCTACATTTAGGTTTCATGTTCATTAATTTAATTGAGGCATTAAGCCATTTAGACGTTTTTATTCAGCGCCCTATTAAAAATAATTAACATCATTGTACTTACAAAATTTCAGTATGTATTTCATCTTACCTTGCAAATAATCCTTTGTGCTATATAGCTTAAGATGTGTTCCCACCTCAAATTCCTTTATCGAATGCACTGGCCCATTCCTCTCAACGTGCAATACTTTGACAGCATCTTTGCCATAACCGTGATCGGAAATCGTATACTGGTATGGCCCTTCATAGGGGTTATCAGCTTTTCTGACGGCTCCTGCAGCCTGACGTTGCAATGGTTGTGCCAGCATTTCTTGTGTACCAGATGTCTTTCCAGTTGTGCTTGAATTTGCTTTGGTACAGTACTAATAGATCTCGGCAACGTTGATATTGTCTGTACGGATTCTTTAGTTGTTTGGCAGTTCAGTTTGGCGTTTCAGTTAAAACTTGACTGAAGTAGAACGTGCATGTTGAGAATTATATATTGTTAAGATAGCTAACTCAGTTGAGATGATAATATCAAGTTACTTTATCTAATAATCTTAACATCATTTCTCTTGATATCGATAAGATAGCGTATAATTTGATGAAGGCTTTAAAAAGTGACAAGATGCACACTAATGATATGGAAACATTTTAGTTTCATTATCAAGTTTGTTCGTTTTAAGATAAAAGTTGAAAAGAAAAATGAAAAAATTGTGTAAGAGGGCGCTTTCATCTAATCCACTGTAATAATTTAATTTTTCAACAAAATTATTTATGATCAACAAAAAGGTAATTTCCTGTTGGCGTTCCATCTTACTCAGCTGAAGATGCAGCTACAAAATTTTATTATTCTTCCTCTCTTGCGTTTCTAACTTTAAGTTGATTATTTATATTTTTATAAATGGTGTTGATTGAGATAAGATAAGTATGTGGAATATAAATATTATCATTTAAATAATATTTTATAAGCACTTGTCAGAAGGCACAAGCTTAAGCTGAAATAAGATTTATCATTTATTTGTTTAACGAAGTCTAGAGCAGAATATGTAGAGTGTAAGAGAACACATCGATCCTAAAGCAACAAAAAAAAAAAGTTTTAACAAAATGGATACGAAGTAGCTTTATCATCATTATTCGCTTTTTAATATTTTATGTTTATTATCAGTAGAAATTGTAATAAGGAAGCTCTAATCAAGAGAAGTGCTAAAATGTATTTGAAAGTTCTATTTTCAGCACTATAATTTTAGTGAAAAACTAAACGATAACTTTTAAATACAGTATTTGCTCTGGAAATATTTTCAGTGACAGGCTAATGCCTGTGTATGTTGTTTTTGTTTTCATTTGAACTCAAGTCAACGCTGTACGTCGATAGCGTTGAAATACTGCGAATTGTTTTTTGATTGCTTGTGCGTCGAATAACGGTTCGGGCCATGAGGGCGGAAAGTGCCACTACGTGCCCATCGCTGTTCTAAATCGTGGTGAAAAATTATGAAAACCGATATTAGGGTTTTTTAGTAATGTTATAATATAGCATCACTAACGTACCTAGGAGGGGGGTAACGCTTGGGGGCAAAAAAATGGTTGTGAAATGTATCTAATTTTAGTAGGGTTTTTGAAAGTCAAAAGTAAGTACCTTTTTTGTTTAGTAAATGGAAATAGTTGGATATATTAAATTGGAACGTGTAGGTAGAGATTTTCGAATTGAATGTAAAATATATCTCTTATTGCTAGAGTTTCTGGAAGTCAAAAGGGAGAACCTTTTTTGTTTTCATTTTGTTTTTTGTCCAAACGCTAAACTTCTTTTAGAAGGAGGCGGCAAAAATTACTTTGCGCCGGGCGCCCGATGTCCACGGTACGCCACTGTATAACATATGTACATGTGTGGGTAATAAGCTTTTTAAGAAAAGTCAGTACAAAAAATGTTCGTTCCTTTCAGTATCCAAAGTTCAAACTTTTATTTACTTTACTTTAAAAAATATTAGATACTTAAGTAAATTTAAGAAGCCCCCAATCTCCTTACAATTTATTAGGTACAGCCGTTGCGAGCAAACAGGTGTTAAAAGGGCAATAAATATTTTTGTTTGTTTTTGCAATTCCCTTAATCCAGTTATATTTAAAACATATAAAATAAGCATAAAAAATCGCTGCATATGATATCTACAAGGTGAAAAACTAAGCTATTTTTTATCGTCACAAATTTTTTTTATAATATCATTGTTCTAATGGATGCAAGTTAACGTATTATACAGCGATTGCATAATAACCATGAATACTACCTTCAACAAAAATATAAACTTTAATGTCGAATATTTGTAAAAGCCCAGTAAGAAATGATGTAAAGAAAAGCTTAGAAATATAAATAAGATATTAAGGCATATAATAAATTTTAAAAATTAAAATTGAACTGTTGGACAATGGGTTGAGATAATTTGAGTCTATGGATTGAAATCACGATGGAAATAAGTTGATCAGATGACCGAAAACGGCTGTAATATATTTTCTGTTTCGTAACTGTGGACGAAACATGGATTCACCACAATACACCAGGGACTAAGAAATAGTCGAAGCAGTGATCTTCTCCTGTGGAATCGATACTGAAGAAGGTTAAGCTGGGTGTGTCAGCTGATAAGTTGAAGGAGACTGAATTTTGGGATACTCGTAGCAGAATTCACATCTATTACCTTGAAAAGAGCACCGAACAATAGGAGTTCTTGAGCTGATTCCGGATACTTGCCTAATTTTCTCTACATAACCTCAAAAGTAGTCAAAAACGCCATTTTTTAAGTATTTAACCTCAAATATTTCAAAATACTGACTTGATAGACAAATTCTGAGTCTGAATTCGTACTCATTGCAAAAAGTTCGTTCGGAACTACCAACAATATTTATGACCCTCTTATTCACAGACCTGATTAATCCTGTTGAATCCCTGTTTAATGATCAATGCCATATTTGTTGTTTAAAATGTGGAAGCAAATTCCAATCGGGTATCCGATGCACGCACACTGGTTATATTGTATATACATATGTATGTACGATACATATAGAGCACTTAGCTCATCCTAAAATTTGCTAAGTGGGAAAGTCATAAATACGGCGTTAACGTACGATTACTTTATTTTACCATTAAGTGTTGCACGTACACACAAGTTGGCGTTTGTGGGTGTTTACAGTTTTGCGTGTGAAGTGGCCAACACTGACTGCATGGTACAATTTTTATGCGTTTTGTTGTCATGCACTTCAAATACATAAAAAAAGTAAATAAATAAAATGAAATGAAATAAAACTTTGTCAAATAAATGAAGTCTGGTCGGTCTTTGTAAATGAAAAGACCACACACTTGTGCGAGTTTGTTCGTTGTCAACTGAAACTAAAAGTCAAAACAAATTGGGTTCATCATATGTGGCACAAACGGAAGTATGCACTTTGCGGCAAATTTTGTAGTTTACACATTGAACAAATAAACAATTAAAAGTAAAATTTATTTGAAGTAGGTTCATTTACTTAGTACAGTATGTTATGTACTATTTTCTGCAAACTTAAATATTATCTGAAGTATTGCGAATATTGTGGTCCAACATAGGTTGGTCCATCTAGCATTTGGAATTTGAACTTTTGGTTTTTTTGAGTCTGGCAACTCTATCTGTTTCTCCAGTTAAGAAAATAGTTTGATATTTTTCGTTTGTGGTTCGCTTATTGGGCTGTGGAACGCTTGGAAGAAGGTGAACATTTTTACCGAAAAATAATTTTATATCACGAGGCTTATTTTCACCTCGATTGTTGTCGCATCTGAGGCACAGAAAATCCACACGTGATTGTTTCAGAAGAGTAACTGTTTGGTGTAGTATTGGGATCGGAGTTATTATCTATGAAGATGAGGAAAAATATATGAACTTGGAAAAATTTGGTGTCAATGACATGGCGCGCCGTGTCACACAAGCCATGCAGTAATCGACTTTTTGCGTGGGAAGTTTGTCGTTTTCAATGATTTGCACAAACCACCGCGCACCACCGTTGGAGTATCATTTCTGGGGAGCCATTAAAGATAAAAGTTACGCTCAACATCCAGCAACAATTGAGGCTGTTAAAGACGAAATAGGTGCAGCCATTGGTTTAATAGAGCTCCTTTTAGTCGAAAATGTACTAAAAAATTGGGTTCATTATATGGGCTATTGCAAGGTCTGTCCAGGAAGTCATTTGAAGTAGTATAGTATGTCATAATTAACCAGAAAAATTATACTTTCGAAAAAAAAAACATTGAAAAAGTATTATAACTACGTTTTTTATTTACATCAAATTCCAAATAATAAATGGTCAACCCTATATCTGACTCATTAAATTGCAATAATTGATAGATGTGACAAGAAAAATCCTGAAAATTGAAATGCCGATTATTTGAAATAAACAAAAAAAATAATTAGTTTGATCACTTTTTTTTGTGTTTAAAAAAAAAAAAAAAAAAAGTCGTTGAGGTCAATGGCGATTCCTGCACCGGAAGGCTATATACCGGGAGTCCCATTTTAACTTACACAGCTGAATAAGTCCAAAAATTGCAAGTCATTCAAAAAAGGTTTCAAATAACAGTTGGTGGGTATCAAAGGTCTGATCCAGCCATGATCTTAGCCATGACCTTGACCTTTATTTTCAAGGTTATTTGAAGATCAACTTTAGTTTTTCAAGTGGAAATCCCTATTTTTGACCTCGGATTCTGGAACAGCACAAAATTCTACGGTGAGATAGGTATTCATGTTAGAGGTCAAAGTGACACCTGAACGTCATTTCAAGGTCGAACTCCCGCTTGGTGCAGAAAAGCTGCAGCCAGTTAAGGCAAGATTGTGCAGCAGTCCAGGCAATGATTACTAGCTTTTCTGCACCAAGCGGGAATTCGACTTTGAAATGACCTTCAGGGGTCACTTTGACCTTTAACTTGACTTTTGACTTAGTCAGCTGTGTAAGTTAAAATGGAACACCCTGTATATCCGATATATATAATCGGAATAAAAGTAGTTAAATGACAAATTGATTTTGTTGAAACTACTTCGGGATTTCAACTTTCTAACCATAATGAGTGACCACATAAGATATGTATGTATCACGAGCAGATTAAACGACAAAAATTTATCTAACCAGCAACCAAAGTGTAATTTTGTTGAGACGGAGAAAAAAAAAGTTTATTTTCTTAAGAAAACACACAACCTCCTATCAACCCCTTGAGCTCGGGCTATGGCCTACCAAAACCCTTAGCTCTCTAGCCTTAACTTAAACCAGCGCTGCCATCAACTACCTCTTGAATGAATGCAAGCAATCCTTTTTTAAATAACAGAAATTATTCCAAGATGAAACTTTTTCGGAATTTCCCCTAGATACCGTTTCTGAAAATATGATTAAAATTAATTTACGATTAATCAATTTATTCCATATGAGTCAGGTTCAGAGAGTTTCATCTAATTTGAAAAAGAAAATCAATGAAATAAAAAATAAGGTTTTTTCATATGTAATAAATAAATATCAGAAATCTGAAAGCCTTAGATCAGGCTTGGCCAGATGAGCTGAGTAAGGGAGCTGGAAATCTCTAAACACTTGATTAAAAGATATTTCATTGACAAAAAACCACGAGTAACGATAAATGCCACAGTATATTTAATTTTTATTATTTTTTGCTTATGTTTAATACTTTCTACCTTCAGCGGAATCTAAAAATTACATTTTTCAACAAATTTATATAAGAGCTCATCATATACGTTAGGGAGCCGGAATAATTTCCTTTTATTCGACTTGGTCATCTCTGCATTAAATGCTTCATATGCTGTTCAATGTACTCAATTGGGTTCATTGGTTGCTAGAAAATTCCATTCTGTGAGTTCAATAATTTCACCAAAAGAATGCGAAAGCTGCTTATGTATCTTAAAGTAACCATATATGTAAGAGCAAATTTTTAACTCACGTGAATACAAGTGGTCAAAAAAAACTTAACGAACTTCCAAAGTTATTTACGATAAATTGCAACTTTATTTTTTTTTTGGAATTAACGCATAAGCAATCAATTGTTATCGTTTTGTCAACAAAAAATCAAATTGTTTAAAAACCTTTTAACAAACAATTTAAGCAATGTTCGCACCTTTTTTTTTTCTTTGGACTTAAATAAACAAACAAAAAAAAAAAAAAAATTAAAAAGAAAAATTGGTCGCTTGAAAAAAAAGCAGCCAACAACCTTGTACGCAAAATATGCTCAAGCAGCTCAATTGCACGAATAGTCGCAGTTAAGCGCGCATTTTGAACGGTTCATTTGGTGTAAAGGAAATTGTCTGCTATCATTGAACCAGAAGCTATAATGTACTGTACGGTACGACGACACTTACAAGTTTTCGTGCAGTTCGCAATTATCCTTAGCATACGCGCAGCAACACACGATGAAGTTGGAAAATGCGGTCTTACAGGCATCTATAAAATGCGTCAAAGCCTGCTGGAATCCCCGAATTATCCTGATAACTATGCAACCGGTTTATGTTGGGATTACGTAGTACGTTCACCATATCGTTGCCCAACGAAATTTCACATACAATTTCTAGACTTTCAGTTGGAGAATTCAGTGAATTGCACCAACGATTACTTGGCCATTGGTTTTGAAAATGATGGCGACGATATGGATTTGCTATGTGGTCAAGTAATTGGCATCAAAAAATACCATACACCCGATGGTGTGTTGCGTTTACGCTTTCGCACCAACGATTCACCTTGGACTACAGATCGTGGTTTTAAGTTGATTGTGACGCGTTTAGCCTGCGAGCGTGAGAATTTGGCACGTGAAAACTTTAGAGAGGTCGATGATGATACAGAACAAGTGGATGCGCCACATCAGAGTCTGCAACTGCCAACTGGTGATCAAGCGGTGATATTTCGAAATCTTAGTGCACAGAATCAGTTTGGTTTTCAACCACCATTCGGTGCACCACCACGCTATCCCGTGCAACAGTTTCAATTCGGTTATGGTATACCCAATCAATTACCAGCACCACCAATACCAGCAGTAGGTGGTTTTTATCAACCTATAGTGGTGACACCGCAACCACCAACACAACGTCCTGCTATACAGGTACATTTGGAACGTCCAATTGCTGCGGAAAAACCTTGCGCACAGAATGCAAATAAAGTTGGTGTGGATCAAACGCCAGGTTACTATGATCCATTAGTTATACAACAATTGCCCGTCTATGGTGAGCAATATGTTTATAGTGCTTGGCCGCAGCAAGAGAATCAACAGCCTACCATCAAAGAAGCAGAGGTCGAACAGTGTTGCTCTTCTAGTTTTCGTCAGCGTCGTTTTTACCTTTCGAGTCCTGGATTTCCACGTACTGCATTCACATCGCTACTGCCCGTTTTTAGGCGCGACTGTCAGTTCGAATTGGCAAAGTCATCGGCAAGTGTTTGCGGTCTGCGCATTGAATTTAAATTCTTTGATTTCGGACAAAACAATGGTGCTACTGGCACCACAACAGATGTCTGTTCGGGTGATTACATCGAGATTGATGGCGTGCGGTTTTGTGGTTGTCGCACGGGTTTTGTCTACCAGTCGGTGTGGTTGCAAGGAAATAAAATAATAACAATGCATATGGGTCAAACGGGTATATCATCAAGTGGTTTCCTGCTTGATATCACACAGCTGGAAGATTGCAGTGATATTACCTTGCTGTCAGGGCCAATTTCGGCTGCACAAGGAGTAATTGGCACAGGTGTGGGACAGCAAATACCGCAGCAGCTGCAGCAGCCACAGAATGATTACACATTTCAACAACAACATAATCAACAGCAACAATTTCAACAACAGCTGCTACAACAACAAAATCTACAACAACAACTTCAACAACAACAACTACAGCAACAACAACAACATCAACAGCAAACACCACCGCATCAAAACTTTTTTGGGCAGCAACATTCTCCAGTTGTTTCTTACCCTCAAAACGGTCTACTACAGCAGCCATTCTATAATTCGCTACAGCAACAACAACACCTTTTATATCCGCAACAAATTTGGTCACAACAGCAATATAATCAACAAGCAGTACCAATTACGCCAATACAACCTCAATATCCCATACGGCAATTTCGTCATGCCAAGAGTTTGGATGCTACTCAGCTGGATATCAGTAGCGCACATCATCAACCTGTCACTGTTGTCGAGACGAATTCAACGCGTAAGGAATACTATTATTTCGATGACGATCATGCTGAGATAAAGGCACAAGACCGATCAGATTCAGATTTAGACACAAATTTGGATGAATATTCAGAAAAACCATCTCTACTCAGAAATCGCATTAATACGAAAATGGCTACGCCAAGAATTGCAAATCGTTGCAGTTTCGATATGGGTGAAGTTCTGCGCTTAACAGTTGACCCTTTGTGGATAACAAAGCCTACATGTTTTGCACCATTTCGTAATTGGTTTAGTAATGTTTTCGGTTAGTAAGTAAGTACATAAGTAAGTAAGTTTGCATAGAAGTGACAAAAATAAAGTGAAAATATTTATAGTACATAATGTTTTGTTTTATTTGACACACACACATACACACATAACAGCGTCCAAGGTAAATATATGCCAAACAATTTAACTTCACTCTTCACAGATACGAGTGTACTTGCCTAGGTATATGTAGAAGAAGAAATAAAAGCGAAATGTTTCCTAAATGACATTCATGAAATTTTCTCGAATTGTTGCTATATCTTTACCACAAAATCTGTTGACATACTGTCACAAAAATGTTTTATTTGTTTGTTTATTTATATTTGTTAATTTCCGAGTAACTACGTACATACATATATGTAAATATATGATAAGCTACATCGTTTTGTTTTTTTGAATTTGGACTACGTGGTGCGGATCAAATCTTACTCAAAGTTTTTTACAGAGTCATTCTGAAATGTGTAACGATGCAAGGTGAACCGAAAGTTATTTTTTATTATTAGAGTTCATCTTATTTGCATTGGAGAGCATTTGCTTTTTAAGATTTTGCTGTTTTCGGCAGCAGGCAGTACAATTGTTCGTTTGGCAAATGGCTCTGAGATTAGATCAAACGATTTAAATTAAATTTTGTTGGAGAGTAGATATTCTAGATTTCCTATACATATATCTATTGCATCTAAAATAGTTCAAAATTTGATACACAGAGGGCGCTATACTCAGTTGAAATATTTTGTTTCATCGCAAAAATGGTAAATCTTATTTTCAAGACTCACTTTTATGAGTAAGATAGGCAGTACTTATTTTCGATACTTGACTTAACTATCGATATTTCTTAACGATTATCGATTTTGTGAATGCTATTCGCCACTATTCAACTTATATGACCTTTTGCGACTCTCTTAAGCTTTAATTGCGTTTTCAATTACTTTTACTTTTTGTTCAAGTTAATACTTTTTGACTTTTATCGACCTCAACTTCAATCGACTTTTTGATAATTTTAATGATTTTCGGATTTCCTGGAACTTTCAATGTTCTTCGACATCTATCGACTTTTTCGAGCCTACACTCAAGTTGTTCTTGCTTGATTCTTGGAATTGGCTTTTGGTTTATTGGTGAATATTTTTTTGCTATCGAGATCAAAGTTATAATGGAATTTTTTCTGTTGTTGTAATTGTTGCTTTTGTTGTAAGTGGCTTCAAAATGTTGCCCATCTATGACTAATACGATACTATCCAATAGATATATGTATGTACTAATGTTGGCAGAACTACTTTTCGCAGTTCATGCGATCGTTTGGAGTTTTCTGTGCCAAACTTAACGTATGCTATATTAACTCTTTATAAATTGCTGCCAGGCTTTCGGGGAAGAAGATCACTTACATATTGGTGTGGCAGTCTGCTGGCTAAAAATGTGTACAGAGGTTTCATTAATTTCTAGGCCAAGTATGCTGGTATTACTGAAGAAAAATTCATTCTATAAAGGTGTTTAAATGAAACGTGATAATGTTTTTAGAGTCAATAAACCCCTTTTATATGCAGAATGATACTCTAATTCCCAAGAACATATTAGAAAAATGTTCTTAATAGTAAATTTCGCGATATCGGTATAAGTACCTGCCTATTTTTAAAAAAGATAGTCCAACTTAATGGTACATTCAACGAGTTCTGATAAGAGATTGGATACCAAATTAAGGACGATAAAATTTGCTGTCATCAACTTGCTAAAATTTTAATAATACCTTCAATAGCAAAGAAGCAATGAACAATCAAAAATATTATTATAAACATATGGGGCGTTTCACGTCAAGCGGATCACCTAAATGGCCAAAAATTGGCTTGACCAATCAATACGTACGAGGTCTTGAATTGTTCTCTCATAAAAGGCTTGTAAAAGCCTTCGCTAAATGCGAATCCAAGGTCAGAAATTTAAAATTTAAGATGGCGGACCCAATGTCACGGAAACTCAATAACCTAATCCCCCATATTGGGTCTGCTGTCTTGAGTTTTAAATTTCTGACTTTGGGTTCGTATTCAGCGACCCCAGAAACCCCCGTATACCAAATTTTGTGCTTATAAGGTGGATTTTTAATCAATACGTCTGCCATATTGAATCCACTATTTTGAAGTTAAATATTTTTGAAATATAGCCTTAGATTCGTAATTGGCGACCCTAAAAACCCCCGTATAACTAATTTGATAAAAATCGGTTGATTTTTGAAAAATACGGCCGCCATCTTGGATCGGCCATCTTGATTTTCTCATATCTGACTTTGGATTCGTGATCAGTGACTCTCAAGACCCCCGTATATAAAATTTGGTGCAAATCGGTTGATTTTCAAAAATTTAGCACTATATTGAATATTTGACCGCCATATTGGATCCGAAATCTTGAATTCTGTCAACCTGCCCCACGAAAGCTTTTTAAAAGCTACAATTTGAGCCAAGATGCGACCCGATCGGTTGTGAATTTTTATTTTTTCCAGCTTTTATTGCTGAACACTCGATTTTTCTCCGGCTTGCGGTCGCCATATTGGATCTGCTATTTTTATTTTCTGAACGAGCCACTCGGCTTTTAGAAGCCTTTCATGAGACGAACATTTTAAGACCTGTACGTCTTGATCGGTTGAACCAATTTTTGGCCATTTAAGGTGATCCGCTTGACGTGAAACGTCCCATATTTGTTTTTTATTGAATCCTCTTAAACGTCTTTAAAGAATTTCACAAAAATTTTGATGAGAAGAGTTAATGCTGTAACAAAGTGATCATATATGTAGGTACTTTGGGACAAAAACCCCTTCCTGACATTAATAATGTTAGTTAAGATTTTTTGTTTTCGATTAGGTGTACCACACATAAATCAGTTAATGCTGATCAGTAGCGTACCTAGGGTTGGGCCGAGGGGCGGAAAAATGGTTGAGAAATATATCTCAATTTGGTAGGGTTTTTGAAAGCCAAAAATGAGGACTTTTTTTTAGTGAATGAAACTAAATCGATGTAGTAAATCTGAACGTGCAGGTGGAAATTTTCACAGTTTTAGTGAAATATATTTCCATGTGAGAAGTGATGACCTTTTTTTTTTGGTGAGGGAATAAAATTTTTGTTAAAAAACATGAACATTTTTTTTCGGTAGGGGCGGTAAATAATTTTTTTGCCTCTGATATGCTCACAAAAATTGACTTTTGAGGACTGCAACTGTGATAGAGGTTGAGTAAGAAAGTTCCATCGGCTTTGGGTTGCCTCAAAATATAAGAATTCGAAAATTTTCTTTGGATTAAATTACTCTTTGATATAAAGATATAAAAACTAATCAACAGAATTTCATAAACAATACCATTATTCATATATATATACAATTCATATATGCACATATGTACAATGATATATTATTGGACAAAAATAGTCTGTATAGTCTTTAGTAATGGCAGATATTGAAACTCTTTGAGTTGATTTTCAGCCCAAATATGGCAATTTTGTTTATTGACGTGGCCATAAAGCCAGAAATAGGCCTCATCGCTGTACAAAATTTCTGTCGAAAATTGGAGCTTCAGAATGGATCATTTTAGCTGCAGCTACGGCTAACATTTGAAAGAAATTATCTTTAAAAAATAAATGTTTATGACAATAAAGATTACCCGATAAAACGGATTTTTATTTTTTTTTATTTTTGAAAAAAGTATGTTACCCGTTAAATGACCCATTTAGACTTTTTTCGGCATATTACAAAAAAGTGTCGTATCTTTTGTACTGAAACCTACTGATTAATGTTTAGAATATACAAAGCTATCTTTGTATTTGCACTTTATATTTAAAATCATTTCTAACAACAGTGATGTTCTATGAACTCTTAACGTATTTACTTACCTTGTAATAAAATTGTTTAAATTTGTATGGTCTATGAGCCAATAAAAGTTCATTGTGGCAAATTATAATTTTAGATTTTTTTCTCCAAATTACTAGGCATGTTTTTTCTTCATATTTTATTTAACATTTTTCATCGCAACCTATGTTGTAGCTAACTAAATTACCATTTGAACGAACGGGTATCGTAGGTAAAATACAAATGAGAGCGGAAGTAATAAGTAACGCAGATATTTCTGACTCCGTGACTTGTAAGTTGATGTTGATGCTGTACGCATACGCTTGTGATGACAGCAATTTCATGACCGTTTCAGTAAATAATGAATGGATTCATTGTAACATAATGATGCGGAAAAGGCATCACTAATTGTTGTTAGTAGCGTGACATCACTGGAATGGATGTGTGGTTTTTTATAGAAGATATTGTTTAGTTCGAATTGCCATAAAAAATAATAATTGAGCTCACAATTCGTATAAATACTTCTTTTTAAGAAAATAATTTTCGACTGCAATTTAAGGATAAACCTCATTTATTAAAAAAACGTATGAATACCCACCATATGTTAATATGCTCACAATATGATATATATATATATTTAATTTAATTGTTTAGGGTTATTACATGCTGCAAAATTGCAATTTTTTTTTAAATGTTCTTCATAAATATATACAAGTTATATTTTTAAATTGGAATATTATATATTAAAACTTTACAATATGTATACATACATAAATAATGAACAAATATTTAATATACTTATTCTATAGTATATATAATAAAATGTAATCTTTTTATATTAAATGTCAAAAAGATATAGAAATTTTTCAAATTTTTGAAGCATAAGAACTACCGTAAATTTCAATTTAGTATACTATATACATATATCTATAAATATATAGATGTATGAAATAAAATTTTCAGTTAACATTTAGTGCCAAAGATAAAGTTATGTTTGCAATTAAAATTTTTTTTCAAACTGCCAAGTGTTTATTCATTTTATACATATTATTTTTAATATTTTTATGAATATACATACATTTATTGATTTATATTAAGTAATAGTTGAACATTTTGATATGACAGAGTTACGTTAAGACATCTATTTAATGCTATCATCATAGTTAAACTTATAAGAACTTTGTATTATATATTTACATAGCAATATGTATGTTTTCAAATCAAAATCGGATATAAATATGGGGTCTTCACATCGCTGAGCAAGAAAACTGTTTTCCATTAACATAGCTAAGTAGTGTAATAGTTGCAGTAGCTAAACTCAATTAGTATTATAAACTCTCAGCCTTAAGTACATAATCTCAACATTTATTATTAACTCAAACTGCTTTAAAATTTTACGCCCCAAATTTTTTATTTATGTTTTAATGGGTAATTAATTAATTTTGAACTGAAATTTAAAAAAAAATACTTTTTTTTTTTGTAAGTTAAATTTTTTCTAAACATATACAATTTATAATTATTTATGGTTATTAATTATATTTTGGCTGCACGAAGGGCTTTTTTGGTATAACAAAATAATTTGCTTCTCGAAAATATAATACTTTTACACTTCATAGTTTGCTATCTCGCTGCATTATTTGACATTCTTTATAATTTTATATTTTTGTGTTGGAATCAGTACCTTATTTTTGAAGTGTTGTTTTTATCTGATGTCTGCTGTTTAACCCAAAAACCGTATGTTCGTAAAAATTGCCTTAGCTGGACGTTTACGATTACAGAATTGTACCGTCTTATGATGGTTGCCTTTGCGATTTTCATGTAATCCAATAAGTAGTTTAAAAACATCTTCCTTAGTTGGGGTACACGCGTAACGTAACTCAGGTTCATAGCTATGGATTAAATAAAAAGATTTAGTTACATCAGAAGTGGCAAGATTTTCATTTAAAAAAAAACCACAACAAAGTTAGTTTATAAATATCTGAGTATACAAAGTTATACTGGTATTATTCTGACTATTTCAACAACATTTAGCTATATATTTCATTACATTACGATGGTATTTTGAATTTACTATTGAAATGCTGATGTCTCTTTGGTTGAATATTTAAATTTTAATATTATATATACATATGTACACTTGGGTAACTCCAAAAACTTTTTAATAAAAATTAAAATTTTCTTCAAATTTTCTAGGGGTATACTTAAGAGCTTCAGTTGATGGAATTTCATTGAAATCCCACCCTACGGCATGGGACCTAGATCCTGAAAGTCCATCACATCTTTCACTTCACCTGATTAAGCAATCGTTTTCTGGGCTAAAATATTAAAGTTACTTGAGTGATAAAGATAAGAATTAATCAGGCTATGGTGTCAGTTTGAAATAGCTGTCATTGGAGTGAATTCACAAGGTGCCATTTTTCCATTTAGAGCTCGTATATAATAAGAACGTTCTTGCATATTGTTTCCAATGCAAAAAACTACTTGAAGATATTCAGCGTAATCTGGCCTCTTAAACGAGAGATTATCTCTTGAGCACTTTCTTTGCAACTTTTTGGCTTTAGTCGGTTGTTTTTAATAAAACAAGGATATTCGTAAGAGCTTTAATGAGTCTTTCAAAAACATTTCCACAGTCAAATTTTATATTTTTTTGCATCCGAATTTAAAAATCTTAGAACAAAACAACTCTAACTTTCTTAAAAACTTACCCTAAGGTATACCCATCAGAACTTAAAACAAATTGGAGGCGATCGTGTCACGATAATTACTAAAAAATTTTTGGAATTATCCATTATATGGGTAATGGTTTGACTAAACATGAATGAACAAATTAAAATGGGTAGTAATTACGCACAATTTTTTTTTTAAAGACATTACGTACGAACATATAGAATTTTATACTTTTTTTTTTATACCTGACATGTCTTCTTTGTGCGCTAAAAACCAATGAAAAACATAATAAAATTACTTAATGTTTATCATGCATTGGACTAATGTAACCAATAACTTTTGAATTAAAATAATAAAGTATCGTTCAATTGGATCAAGAGTTGCTCCAGGACGCATCTTATTGATATGTTTTTTTTTTTTCATTAATTGATCGAAAAAAACAATTAAATGGTATAATTCACTATTGGAGAAATTAAATGTGGGGTAACCGCAAAACTTTCACAAGAAATGCTATTCATGCATGGGACACACTTTGATATAATTTGGACTCACATGTACAATATGTGATATTATTTTCTAGACATAAAAAATTCTATTAAAAATTATATGTAGAGTATGTACCTAATTTAAAAATATCTCATCTAAAACTTTTGTTCAGACTAAATGTCTGATCGGCTGTGAACTCTTTGTAAAACAAGTTTTCGTATTTAACTTTGATATACATATATAGGTAATACTGACGGGTGCGCCATCTCAATCTGGTCAATGGAAATATTGAATAAGTTTGATATTTTAAAGCAATATCTTCACATATTCCTATACAAAGTGCAGTTGACTCATACTATATAACTGGAAGCAGACAAGCTTTATCGCTTGACTGACGCAAATATCGTTATTCAAATGGTTGAAGCTGATCTGGATTTCTGCGAGCGAATTCTGATGACCGACGAGGCTGATTTAATACTGCATGACCCCGACAACAAAAAAAAAAAAAAAATTGTTGCTTTTCAGCCACCGATGATCTACACATAATTCACGTAACACCATTGCACGATAAGAAAGTGACTGTTTGGGTCGGTGTTTGCTCCAAAACCACCATTGGACCATTCTCTTCAGAGCTGGTGAGATAGTTAATGGCGATCCGCATGTTGCTACACTTTGTATTACCACAAATACGTGAAAAACTTATTGCGTCGTAAGTTTTCATCGGTCAGATTGAGATGGCGCACCCTGTCTTTCCTAAAAATTTCATGGAGATTAATCTTCAATATAATTGAATTTTCTCTAACAAAAAAGGTACTACATATATATTTATTAATTTTTTAATTTATCTTCACAGAATTTTCTATTTTATTGATTAATTTTTAAAAATAGCTGTGTATATGGACAGTGCTATATTTGTGTATTAAAATAATTCCTAAATTACAACTTAAGTGTAATAATTCTTGCAGAAACTGTAGCGAATAAAAAGAAAGAAATTAAACTTCATTGAATAAAACTCCCTACAATGGCAAAAACTCTTTGGAAGCCCAATAGACCTACAATTTAGACTAACGAATTCGATAATATGCCTCGCTATTATTGAAATATGCACAGATTTATAAATGAGAATGATAATAGTAATGTTTTTCGTTCTTACTTTCATAATATTTTGGCATGGAAAATCTACCATACTAAAGTATGATAGATATCTTCCGATTTCTGTAATATCATCACTACTTACTTTCTGTTTCTATTGTGTCTCTTCCATGGATATCGACGATAGTAACGTGAACGTTTCTCCATACCTGTCGCTGAAGGATAAAGTGCATTATCAGCTTCTTCAAGAGGTTCCTCTTCCACATAAACCACTGGTAAAGTTTCTATAGAGGGGTCCTGAAATTATAGAAATATTTATTGAATTTGATGGAACAAGCAATAATAAATATTTTTACAATTTCATTTTGCTTTCGAAATATCGAGAGTTAAAGCAAAGATAGACGTTTTAAGTTCCGGAGTACCAAGGTTTAAATATTGATTATTACAAAACTCAATGTGATAAGTAAAATTTATTAGAATAAAAGAGTTGATCCGACACATGCAAATTAGTAATAAAGTTAATTGACAGGGAATTTGTTAAAAATATGTTTATTAATAATGATTTAGTAGTCCTTGGTAATTGCCTTAATTACAAATATGCACACACATGTGAAACTTTTTTAATACATACCTCTAAGAACTTCATTAATATTGCAGATTTGCTAACAATATCTTGTTCTTCTTTC
This sequence comes from Meiosimyza platycephala, assembly GCA_963662105.1. Taxonomy (NCBI): domain Eukaryota; kingdom Metazoa; phylum Arthropoda; class Insecta; order Diptera; family Lauxaniidae; genus Meiosimyza; species Meiosimyza platycephala. The sequence continues at coordinate 18,016,790 of OY759210.1, forward strand.
AATTCTTCCTCCATTTTCCGCAACATATCGTATTTATTGGCAACTTCCAGCTCATTAAACACCGTATCAGCATAGTCGGGCTCTTGCGGTTGGGTACCAAGATCGGTACCACTTGCAGTCAATTCAGCATTTAAAGCACGTAATAAATCTGAAATTAAAAAAGTTATATACGGCGTTACTTATGCGGAAAACTGGAAACTTTCAATATTTTTTTGGATTTTTTTTTTATCATTTTGATATTAGAGCAAAAAAACATTAATTTTCTGCGAAAACGACCAACAATTTTTTTTAAATGAATTAATTTAAAATATCAGGCTCATTTTGTTTGTAAGATTTTCTACAGTCAATTTTATTAATATTTTTCAAGTCCGCGATGACGGCACTTTTGATGTCACTGTCAGCTGAACTATCAGGTCATTGATAGCACCCTTACTAGATATTCTTTATTTGTATAGTTCTCAATTTGCTTATGTGAATTTAATAAAAATTAATGACTGCGTGGCAGACAAAAAACATTGGGTTATAGCAAGTGAATGTGGCAGTCAAAAGGTAAGGGCAGAGAATTTTTTTGATTTTTTGGTCGATAACCTAAGTTGCTTATGCTGAATATTATAATGAAAAGAAATTTTATAAGTACATATATTCCTTACAAGTCAATAGAATAAAAAAATATATTACTTCTGCTGAAGAAAACATTACTTATTTGAAATGTCTTCCTGGACTTTAGTAAATTTTTGAATTATTACATTTTTTTTTGGTGTGAAAATGCTGGTTTGTCCTTATAATAAAAATGCTGTTAAACTTCTCCCAAAAACTGTTTTTAAACATTTTTGGCCTTCTTGAAAAATTTAGCATTTGCTTTGATGTTATTAAGATTTTTCAAAACAAAACTACCACATTAATTTCCTAAAGATTTATTTTTGAAGTGAGAACTTCTTTAGGCACGTTGTGCGGGTGAGGAAAAATGTATAAACTGGCGACAGGACACCGACATTCATGACGTCACAATGACAATATTTTTAAAATTATGTAGCATGCTTTAAGGGTATGTTGATAGATCAATAGCCAAGACAATTTAGAAATTTTAGAAATTTGCTGCGTGCTTTTGGGCGTATGCATAAATTGAGTTACGACACAGGATGACACTGGATTTTAAAAGCTGAAAACTTGACATTAGCTTTCCTCCACGTCATCACCGACACAGGATGACACTGGATTTTAAAAGCTGAAAACTTGACATTAGCTTTCCTCCATTTATTTTTTCTTTACTGGTGTGAAAGAGACAGCCATGGGTTGCTTGGTGTGGTGAAAATTATTCCATAAACATTACAAAACATCATGAAAACAAATTTCAATTATATTATTTTAAGTTCTCACTTCTGTCGGCACTCCCAGAGCGCAACCCGCCGTTTTTTTTTTAAACATTTTTGGCCTTCTTGAAAAATTTAGCATTTGCTTTGATGTTATTAAGATATTTCAAAACAAAACTACCACATTAATTTCCTAAAGATTTATTTTTTTTTTTCACACAGCACAAATATTTTGTGCGTATTCCAATAAAATGTTGTTCTTAATCAGTCACATCTACAATAAAACGAGAGTTATGCTTTTGTCTTGGAAAATTTAACAACCCATGCCCAACGATATAGCAAAAATCAATAAAGTGACCAATTGTCACTTTGACAACTGTTGATAATTACACTAATAGGGCTTGTACACAGCTGTTCCCATCAAATATTAGCAGTTATTATGCTGCTGTTCGAACTTTTGAAAGCGTTTCCTTTTATTCGCCGTCCGTTTTGTTCAAACGGAAATTAAAGTTATGAGTTGCTTAAAGCTATTTTAAGGATTGCCTTGCTATTGGAATTGTGACGTTTTGGCGTAGGTATCCACATTTAATTTCGTAACACTCACTCACAAATGCGGCCGCCTGTTATATGCAAGTACGTGTGTATGACGTCGTCGTCTTTGGTTGTATTTGTGTGTGTGTGTGTGTGTTACAAAGTGTTTGTTAGTGTCCATTGATTTATAGCCTGTGGTTAAGTTTTTTTCCAAAACGTTTTTGTAGCAGTTAATTAAATTTCATATTGTTCTTTTGATGCGTGACATGAAACATTTCAACGGCTATGGAAAAATATCAGTTTTTATGGTTTCACACGAAATGACGTCACACAAATAATGTTGTTTTGGTTGTTCTTTTTTGCAGTAAGTGCGTTTGCTACTTGTCTGCCGTCTACGATGAATTTCAGCACAGATAAGATATATATGATTTAATTCGTACATCGGGAGTAAGTATACGTTGAGCTTAAATTTAGTTAAATGACATTTCATAAGTATTTTGGATCAATAGAGAAAGCTTCAGCTTCATTTTGAGGACTGTCAAAATAAAAGCAATAATGTAGTAAATTTAATGAAGCTGCCATTTTAAATTAAATAAAGTATAATATTGCCCTAACACTTTTGGGCGGTTAAGGCTGCATATATTGCTTTACTATTTATTAAATGTCAAATTTTTAAATTTAAAATGCAATATTTCTCACAAAGTGCTCTTAGCTCCCACATCACCAAATTCGTTTGCACTCCTATTACGTCATTGAACTTTTAATAAAATGAAACTTCAATGTTTATTTGCCTAAAATCATTGACCAGGAAAATTGCTATCTGATATGTTTTGACTGTTACCGCCAAAACAGTGTCACTTAAATGAAAGTTTGAAAATTGAATTTAAACAATAAAGACAACTGATTGAACACACCCACAGTCAGTCGACGATGGGTTGACATAGTATCCCCTTTTTCTTTTTGAATATTTCAAATAAATAAATAAACATATCAAATTTCAATTTACTCAAGCACTATTGTATTTTATCGATTTAATGTACCGCATGAGTAACACAAGTTTTTTTTTGCAAGCGATTTAAGTAGAGATGACAGATCAAAGTATTGGCTATTGATATGCAAATAGTTATAGTATATGAAAACAACAATCGGGTGAAATAATTTAGATTTCATTAGATATTGCTCACGTAACAGGGTGACACAAGTTTTATTTAACAAATATGGTTCCTCCCATGGGCGTATGGGAGAGAATTCGAGAATTCTGCGCACAATGGTCTGAGTAGACCCAACAAATTTTATCAATCGATATTCAAAAAAATATTGAGTAAGAGGTTGTTTTGGATTATTACGATGATGACGATGTTGCGTTTATGAAAGACTGCAACCAAATTTTTTCAAATGATGGAGAACAAAAACAGCTAATGCTACAAATCGTAAAAAGTATCCCTTTTGTGAAAAGAGCACAATGAACACAATAAAAATGAATATAATACAACCTATGATATGATTTAATGATATGAATTATTTTTTCCAAAAAGATAAGGGGGTAAGTATGTCCGGAAAAAGTGTAGGGAAGACCTGGTAATACATTTGACCCCTCCACGGGTCACTTCAGAACGGCTATGAATTGTTTTCGAAATGTTCTCCATTTTTAGTGTTTTTTGTAGGGGGACCCCAAAAAGGGTGCAGATAGAGAGTAAGTATGTTCGAAAAATATATTGGAGAAGAAAATATAATAGGACCTGCTGATACATATGAATCCTCTACGGGGGAGCAATGAACTATTTTTCCAAATTTTCGAAACTTTTTGTGTTTTTTGTATGGGGATCCCCAAAAGGATAGCAGATAGAGGGTAGATGTTTTAAAAGAAAAGTTTGAGAGGGTAAAAATAATAAAAGTTGGTCCAACATTTTACCCCTCCAGAGCCGTCTGAGAAGAGGTGGAGTCAATTTCAAAATTTCATAAGAATGTTATTTTTGCATGGGAGCCCCCCTAAGGGGTTGTGATAGGGAGTAAGTATGTTCGGGAAAAATGTAAGAGGAAAAAAATAATGGGATCGTGTCATAAATTTGATCCCTCTAGAGGGCAGCTTCGGGGAGATATTAATGATTTTCGGTAGATTAAGGACCATTTTTTAGTCCTCAAAACGGTGGCGGGTCCATCAAATGTTTTCTGAAATGAACCAAATTGTACGTGGTTCTTATTGGCACCAATACGAAACTTTTTGTGCCCGCGGATGCGAAGTTTGGAGCAACTTTAATATTTTAAACTACCCTAGACCATGCGCTCCGCTTACCGCCTCGCACGTCATCGCCCGTCGGAGGGTTAAATAAAAATAAATAAAATTATGTTAAATATGTTCCATATCCAATCAAAGCTAATAAACTTTGCTGTCGTAACTGTAGACCAGAGTTGCACACTAAAATCTATTTCGGGAGCTGGTTACAACGGGAAACCATTGATAAATTATGTGTCATTTTGAAAGGCTAAGAAATGATTACAGCAACATGAATCTTATCATATCAAGGACATGTGGCGTGTAATCGCCTCTAGAAGAAATATTCACTTGGTGTTAATGCAAAAACAATGGAATAGCTTTCAGTGAAATTAGAAGTTAGCGTGGTTCTACAAAAGGGTTGGGGGCCTCCCACATAAAAGCAAAAGTTTAATATTGGCGAAAAAAACTAATTTTGAAATTGAAACGATTCAAGCAAAAAATAAGTACAATATATAACATTAATAGGCGTGGCACTTGCCACAGGAGGAAATACTTTAAACACATTTTACATCGTTTTTATTATGATGTTAAATATAGCAAATACAACTAAAAAGTAATAACAAAAATTTTCCAGAGCACATTATTGGATCAGATCTAAGGCTTAATGATCTGATACAGAGACTTGCCAAACACGAATAGTGTGATCAGAGTAGCCAGCAAACAAAGTTTGACCATCAATAGACCAAGCCAGAGACAAACACTGTGGTGGATCGGCCTTGGTGGTGGGTGAGGCTACTTATGGGCGTAGTTCTTCAACGGTATTCTCACATGCCCAATCGCAAATCTTGATAGATGGACCATAAGCGACACACAACCAATAACGGTTGGGTGAAAAGCATAAGGAATTGATGATGTCATTGTGTTCCAAAGTGTACTAGTTCTTTCCGTCATTCAAATTCCAGAGCGAAGCCTTTGAATCCTTGCCACCAGATATGCAAAGTGAAGGAGAAACAGTAACGGTGTTCTAGTAACCATTATGGCTATGATAATTGTTTTTCAACTTGCAGTTGGCCAAATTCCAGACCTTGACGTTACGATCCCAACCACAAGAGACGATAATGGAATTGAAGTGATTTGGTGAGAAACGCACACATGATACCCAATCGGTGTGACCATCCTCTTGAATTGTGAATTTACATTCGGCTAATGTATTCCACAACTTATGGTAATAGTCTTGTCGCGAGATCCCGAAACAATTTGACGATTGTCAGCAGAGACAATCCAGCTGGCAACTGAAAGAACATCCTTAGTGTGATCTTCAAATCGACGTGTTTTTTTGCCAGCAGCTAAATCCCGGATGAGAGTACGACATCGCTGATAAAGTGAGAATGTCCATACAAAAGTTTCTGTGGTAAACCATAGTTGGTATCTTCATCGCGTGTCAACTTCCATAATAAGTAAGTGATAAGTGATAAGTGAAGTAAGTAATAAGTGTCTTATCACGAGAAGCTGAAATTATAGTATCAGAATCCTTAGGATTTGTAGCAATTTCAGTAACCCAGTTACTGTGCCCAATAAGGGTTCCACGGAGTTGCAAAGTCTCAGACATAATTATTCTTCAATTTTTTGCGGAGCGCAAATTAACACACTTAAGCCTTGGAAAGGTTGTCGCGAAAAAAAGGACTGACAAATAGGTGTACTTTTCGTACAAAAATTAGACGGAAAATTCTGAAAGGCATTACCTGCTCTCTTATATAATTTCATGACAAACCTCTAACTAACCATGCTCTTGAGCACAATATTTGGAGAAATATCTATGATAATTTTACTTGTGAGGTCAAAGATAACTTTTGCGATGCATAGAATCCATTTCCATTTTTACTGAAAAATGTTAAAGAAATCGAAAATATTGAAAGAAGTCAAAAAGTGTGTGAATACTAATTTACTCCATTCCAATTCATTCATTTTCATTCCTCAATAAAAATGTTCACACATCAAATATTTTACTGCAAGCCAATTATGTGTATTTATAGAAAAGTCGATACCCATTCTATTGTCATCACTAGCTCTGACAGGATGAAATGAAAATCCTTTGGATAGAGATTTTGTGTGTGTGTTGAGATTTGTTGTTGCTGCCATCACTATAAAGTAAAGTTTTTACTACTGCCACTACCTACTGCGTGAATAACACCAGCAACAGTTGGTTAACACGTTTTCTTCTTCGGTACATAAAAACTTTGATAGTCAGAGAGAGGTCTATTCTGTGCGTGGAAATTTTCTTGCCGTTGTTTTTTTGACGGTTTCTTGTTTTCTTTTCTTGACAAGCCTACCAACCCAATAAAACGCACAATTAATAACTTTGCATGTTCATTCTGTTGGAGCATTGGCACAATTTTGTGTGGGCTTACTGTAAAATTAATGACGATTAGGGTTAGAAACCTTATGAGTGACAAGGGTGCGTCGTCATTTTGATGGTTTATTAGTGCGGGTTTTCTTTAACATAATAATAAGGTTATTCCAATATTGATGCTTGTGAAATTTTACACACTTTAAGTGAGCATATTAAACAAGAAATTCATTATTTTTGACTTCAAAGTTATGAAATCATTAAATGAAAATTTCTAAAGCAACTAACAGTTTTTGTATATGAAAAAATCGGCAGAAAATTTGGCGATAATTCATATATACATATTATATTTGAAGAGAATCAAATATGATTGAAAATTATGTCTATACTTTTTGCCCCTTACACTTACAAAACTGTCTCTTCATAAGACATAGGCCTTTTTAAGTACAAATTTTTTTAAAGTAAAATTTTAAATCCGTAAAATACCTTCGATGTTTGAGAGTTTTTGCGAAGTAAACATTTTTTTAAAATTTACATATTCATAAGACAATCTAAGGATATTCGTAGAAAAAATATAAGAAACATTTTTTTAATATGTTGAGTATTGTAAACGTTTTCCGAATTATGCTGTAAGTGCTTAATAGTGCGGAAAATTCATTCACTTTTGCTTTTTGACTTAACAAAAATTGCTATCTATGCTTCCTAGTACTTCAGTTAATTTACATTTTCATATCCTTATACACAACATCGTGTCATATGACCTTTATGTAATAAATTCAAAAGCAAAAATCACTAAAGGCAGCTTATAAAGAAATTATGTTACGAAAGCTTAACGCTCAATGGAAACTTTGCATCAATCGTTTTACCTTTTTTGAAAAAAAAAAAAAAATATATATATATATATATATAAAAGACAACAATTACTGCGTAAAGGTGAGGAAACCTTAAATCGTTTGAAAATCTCAAATTTTTATTCACGCTGGCATTGTTTACTATCATCACAGCAGATGTTGCGACACGCCGCACAGTGGTACTGCATTCTTCCGAAAAGATGAAAAAATTTATGAAATTTTAAATTAATGAGGATGCTAATCACGTGCTAGAAATGAAATTTCGACTGTCGCCTTTAAAATGGCCGACAGGCACTCGCTGTAGAAATGTCGAGTGTAAAAGATTACAGGATGGGATGTACAGACAATACTGAGATGTATTTTGGTGAAACTAACCAAACAGGTTTGCCTTGCTAAAGACCGTCCCGAATGTATGCTACATGATAGAACTCGAAGAATCTAAATAAAACATATGAGGTTGTATTGTTAAATCTTGTCACATGCAAGGGTTAATTTTTGATAGTAAAAACTACCGCTTAAAATTTGTGCTAAGTGATAGAGCTCGAAGAGCCTAAATAGTATATATATAGGGTTGTCTTGTCAAATTCTGTACCAAACATGGATTGCCATCCATTTAAGAAAAATTGGCTTTAAAAACGGGTCCATATTTGAGACAGAACTGTATTCCAGAATGTCCATTAATTCGTGGAGCTCAGTATACACGTATTTTTGTTTGGGGCTCAGTAAAGTAGGAGTGGAAGTTAGCTTAAGATCCAACTCACTTAGAACATGTTTATCCGTTGCAATATCACAGGGTATTGAACTATACTGTAGCTGACCTATGTATGCTAACATGTCTAAGATTATCCAGGTAATCAAATATAAACGACCTAAGTGTAGTGTGTCGTTTTCTAGTAAGTGCGAGGTAGGAGCAAAGAAAATGCTTAGTTTCTCCACATCTACACAACTTTTGAAGGTTTCAAATGGGCGAACTCTTTAACTTGAAATTCTCCTCGATTATGAAAACTTTGTAAATAATGGACAGTCTAATGTAAAATAGTCTGAGTGTATATGTTGAGAAATTGCGAAAAATCATAATAATTTATATTTTCTACATTGAATAATGAGCTTTTTAATAGATTTAAAGCATAAAGTTAAATAGCTAAAAAGATTTCAATCTGTAGTAGCTAAACTTTGTTATTATTAAATGTGTGCTTGTGTTTTCAGTCATTTCCATTAAACTTAAGTTAATTTTTATTGTTTTCTTTTATGCAGCAGTCTTCATACTATCAATTTTGAAGAGAATTAATGATATTGACACTATTTAAAATCAAACCCTCTACAAACGATGAGTCATCATTCCAACACCTGCAGGTTCAATGTGCTTTTAAGTACGAGCCACTTTCATTTTTTAAGCCAATAAACTCGCTTTGAATTTATTCAACTCTTTCTATTAATATCAGGTGTTATATTTTAATTTCGTTCTAACAAGGTGACAGGTAATTTTAATACACTCTAAAGATATCCTAGATAAATAACGAAAGTCACGTGCAACAATTTAAGTTTATGATATCCGATTTCATCCATAAAATACTTCATGTACAATGTGCGTGAGGTAGTGGAAGCATTGTAAATGAAAAATAAAAATTAAGCCTTGAGTCTCATCTAATTACAGCATTAACTCATGCCCATTTGGCACGAATTGGTTATTTAACAAAAAAATACAGCACATTAATCAAGAGGATTATGGTATGATCTTTTAATTTCAATAAAATTTTTATGTTTAATAATAAGTAGAAAGCAACACTGATTGAACAACTGATTCAAATATTCGCAATTTGAGCTGGAGTTCTTCCTTTGCTATGCCATCTGTATTGGTGATGATATTTACGCGAACTTGATTTGACGAAAAGGGTTGGTGAACTTTAATAACCGCTTCTTTTGCTTCTACCGCAAGACCCAGGCCCGGATTTAGAAATTTGCCGCCCTTAGGCCATTCACAAATTGCCGCACTTCTTCACTGGTGAATATGGAAAAAAGTATTCTAATATCAAAAGTGAGGACCTTTCCACAGTATTGGCACTTTTTTCCCACTGTGTAAAAAAATTTAAAAAAAATTTTCAAAGTTCCCAATATTTGCCGCCCCTAAATTCTTGCCGCCCTAGGCACACTAGTTGCTTCTAAGATAAATCCGGGCCTGGCAAGACCAATGACCCAAGCTCATTAATTGTTTCTACAGTTGTGTGCAACCATTCTGTAGATTCCTCCGTATATTCTAGGTTGCCTTCAATATGTCTAGTTCGGGTTTTAACGCGTTGAATTTTTACTTTGCGCGCTTAGTCATTTTATTGCTACAGCTTCTTGGAGCACTAACATTGCCCACTATGCTAGCTATATCCTGTTTGCTGTTCGAGAAAATAATTGTAATTCATTTGCTGTAGAAAGTGCATTTCTTCTCGGGCCTCATATTTTTGGAACATGTGCTTGGGTTAATGACATTTTCCTAACTCAGGAGCTTAAACATGCTGTAAAAATTTGGAGAAAATCGGGTACAATTTATGAGATATTGTTATCCTATACCACATTGGTAGTGGACTAGTGCTTTTCAATATTCTCTTCGTGTAATATTTTTCATTGGAAAAGTCGTCAAAAGTAAATTTCTCCAATATCGTTTCATATCACCTATCGCTTCATTCTGAATCAGGTGCTTCCTGGGGTCCGCGCTCAAACTTTTCACCAAGGTTGAAGTAGAGAAAAGATGAAAAAAGAAAGGTAACTGAGGATTAAATGCAAATGGTGGAGTGCGTTTAGTAGCTCTTCTAAGAAGAAGCATTCCTTAATATCTGTTTGATCAGCCGGCTTCAACCGCAGCAGCTTGGCAGTCATCAATGCTGAAGCAAACTAGCACATTGGTCAATTATTTATAGCCTCAATTTTCAAGGTGAAAAAATCGAAGTAAAATGATGTCCTTAGCTAAATTCTGTGAAAACTCGATGAAACAGAGAAGCTCCTGTCCTTCATCGTTTGGCTCGTATTTAAACCTTTCCAAAAAATTTCACTAAAATGCTGCATAAGTTGGGCGTAGAAGTGGTGCTGGAAGGGTAGTTTCAAAAATAGAAATTTTAGTCTTTTTATAAGGAACAACTTTGCTTCAGAAATCTAACCTCTCAGACTAGAAATAAAAAAAGTCGTAGGAGAGCGCTTAAAACCGTGTCAATTACCGGTTTATCTCGAAACGCAGATGTGTAGGCCAAAATCTGACTCCTGGAATCTGAATCTGAGTTCAATGATTAAAATAAAACCTAAATTGACATCAGTCGATTTTCCTGCAATTTGACTCCATACAGTGTTATTATTCTCCACTTTCCTTCTGTGGAATATCTTAAGCAAGTGTCTTAAACAGAAGGAAGCAATATCCTAGTCATTATGATTGAAAAACAAACGATACTGAACACGACATATCTCTCAGGAGACATAATTTTACAAGCTATAGGACTATAATATAACAAAACATTTCAAATGAGGGATATTTCCATAGTTATTACTGCATAAAAATAGGCGTGTTTCTATTTGAAATAACAAAAAATATATTTAAAAAAAAAAAATATTACTTACCATCGCCTGGATCATAAACCGAACGTTCATTTACTTCATCTGAATCGTGCGGTCGAAAGGATACACTTCCTGTTGTTATATATGGCATACCATCTGCTGCAATTGCGGAATCCGGAAAACCCATTAAGTCGGCAGCAACATTATTTAATTGTTGTTGCTGTTGTTGGAGGCGTTGGTGTTTTGACGTTGATTGCGCTTCTGACTGCGTATTGGTGACAAATGCTACTGCAGGCCAACAAATACCAAAGATCGTAGCCAAGACATAAAGGATGACAGTGTCCTGTTTCATATTTGTGTTAAGCTGTTTGCCTTTTCTTTTTGTTGTTTTACTTAGATTTTCCACACAAAGGATTAGTCGCACAGGGTGAACCCGAGTTTTGTGCGAGTTGAAAGGAACCTGTAAATTTATAATGGCAATTAACATTTTTATTTGTCTATGTGTGCGTGCGTGCTTTGGTTATTGCGTTGGTGTTGGTTTCTTGTGTTTGTGTAGGTATTCTGCTTTCAGCGTTATTTTTGTTGTTAGTCTTAGTGTTAATTCAATTATGTGGTAAAAATTTTATCTTCGTCTCTGCGGCTTTTCGTATTTAACTCTTTTTCACACACACACACACACACAGACACAGGCACAGACACGTAATTAAAATGAATGTAACGCGATGCCATGGTATGCATAGCTGTGAGGGTGGTATCGTGTTCATTGGGCTTAATAAAAATAATTTCTTTCACACGTATATAGTACATACATCCATACATGTGTATGTGTTGTTGTTGGTTCGTTTACATGAGTCTTAAGAAAAACTGCTGTTTACAAAGAAAACAGTCAAGAAATATGTTTTTGTATTTTATCGTACACTAGTGCACAATAGCAAACATTTTTTTTATGCTGAATTTTAAAGATAGTAATTTTTTTTTTATATGAAATTGTTCAATAAATGTAAAAGTAGGTTGTAATCTGAATGGATCTCCTCAAAATCGGTCCTTTTCGAATCGGTAATTCGATGCTGTAATCAGCTACAAGACCACAGCAACAAAGTTTGATCGAGTTTCGTAGGCACAAACAGAATCAAAATAACGAAATGTGAGCGAGTTAAATGAACTGAGCTGAGTCGAGTAAAGCAAATTCGATTCAGTGCTGAAGTTTTTTGAAAAGCTCTTGAGTTTCGAGTTCGGTTCGATGCACAACTTTAATAAATACCAATTTGAGCATAATAACAAAAATCTGCCGCAAAGCGAAAACGGAATTTTTATCACGCATTCCATGTGAGACTGTGGAAGGAGTAACCACCGGACACTGTCTTATAGGCAGTCGTGCTCATAGAATGTTGGCCCATCACTGATAAATTTTTATCTACGTGACTCAACGTTCGAAAAACTTTGTGAATTATTTTGAAAAAAGAATAAAACATGTATTTTTAAACATTTAGAAGCTCTTTCGTTCAAATTTTAAAGGTGACATATTATATGAAGATGATTTGTGATGATAGTTATTTTGGATTTCCAATTTTTTCGATCAAAAATAATAGTTATTTTTAATTACTATTTTTTTTCGATCAAAAAATAATCGCTATTAATAGATTTTAATATAAGGCAATTTTTTCGCAGTGTGCCATGCCCTTCGTGATCGAAAAAAATTGAAATTAAAAATAACGATTATTTTGATCGAAAAAAATAGAATTCCAAAATATCGATTATTTCTGATCAAAATGAATAGAAGTCCAAAATAACGATTATTTTTTATCGAAAAGAACAGAAATCTAATGTAACGATTATTTTTGATCGAAAAAAAAAATGTAAATGATAGTAGATAACGATTATTTTTGATCGAAAAAATAATAATCCAATATAACGATTATTTTTGATCGAACAAAATATAAATCTAAAATAACGATTATTTTTGATCGAAAAGAATAGAAATCTAATGTAACGATTATTTTTGATCGAAAATAATATAAATCTAAAATCACGAAAAAATTTTTAACAATGTATCCTCTTTAATTTTAAGGCATGTTTCATTATGTAAAGGCGCATTTTTACAGAAACCTTTTTTTTTTTCAATTTTTCTTAGAGTTTATTGCTCTGTACTCCTTCCTACTTAGTTACTATTTAATGAATGTATGCTATGTAATATTCTCGGAATTTTTTATTTAACATTTAGAATACCACGTTCGTGTTATACGCTTAAGAAAAAAAAAGTTGCGCAAAACTTAATTTCTTGTGGAAAAAAAATTAATTAATAAAATAAGTTGTTCATGTGGCATTTTACCATAAAAAGAACTGTCAAGTGTAAATAAATTTCAACATTTCTAGATCCGCCTTTTGTTTCGTGCTTCATCAAAGTTAAACAACAAAAAATCTAAGAATTAAGTAACCTACACTTAGGTAAAAGTTGAATAGAGGATAACAAAAGTCGGTTAATTATGTAGTATGTACAGAGTAATAGACTTAATTAGTGAGTAAACGTTGCAACAACACCAACACTATCACAAATATAAATAGTGTAGATGACTTGTGAGAAATCGTATGAAGAATATTGAGTGGCATTTACATAGTATTTGATGTTCAGAAATTCAATTCTGTTTAAATAAAAAATTGAAAATTTATTACGGCCATAATCACTGTAGCATTTCCCATTCAAAAATTATGCTGCCATATTTTCCTCATCATTTAGATTTTTTCTCACTTTCGATATATCATCAAACCAGCGTAGAGCTGAAATGAAATGAAAATTGTTTTTAAAATTGTAAGAAATCGTGATGATTTCTTACAATTCATCTTACATCTGAACAGCCATGATACAACATGTGCTTCAAAATGTTTGCAATTAAAAGTTCTTGTAAGTTTTTGGAAACTTTTCTATTTCTCACTTGGAACAAAAGCACAAGAAGTCAAACACAGACAGATAATCATAACAACTTAATGTGAAAATTCAACGCCAACAAGTCTGTTAATTCCCTTAGGTATGATAGAATTAATTTACTGGAATAACTATTACTATGGCTGACTGATTCGCAACCAGTGACATCGCTAGCGGGGAGAGGATGGTACACTAACCTGGTTGTTGACACCTGATGAAGAAATATTTATTTCTGCAAGGATTTTTTTCTTTAAATAAATGACAATATTGTAACTTGAGAAAGAAGAGAATAATGATAGCCACAGCGAAGTTACATCCGATGTTTTCTATAGAATTTTGCATGGCTTTGGAATTAAATTTTCTAAATTCCTTTTAATAAAAACTCTTTATTTTTTGTGTTAGTAACACTTAATTTTCCGCACTGGATGTCATCCACTTTAGCGACGCCTCTGCACTCAATCTACTTTGGTGTGTGTTCATTTACAGTTAATCTTAAACGTTAACAAAAAGAACAACCATGAAATGTCTAAGGAAATGAGGCGTGTCTACGCAGAAGAAAATTATCTAAAGGAAATTATGTTTTGTCAACAGTTGAAGAGTTGAATTGAATTCATTGAAGTGTTTTGTATTCGTTAGAAATTACACAATTAATTAAAAGTTTTATTGCTTATCTTGAAAAATACTTTAAGTTATTTTCATAGAACGCTGTTGTATGCAAGAGTAAATATCTGTGAAATTGATTCAAGGAAAGCTTTTATTTATTATTATCCTTGCAGTATTGCACAAGAGGCTCAGTAAAAAAATATAATATTAAAATATGATCTGTTCCAAAAACGCAAAAAAAGACCGGAAGGACTCCATTAGAAAAGCCTTGCTCAGCGGAAAAATTGTCTTAAAAAGAGAATATTCCTTTGAAAATTTCCTACAGTTAGGGCCACTTTAGGTATCAAGATTCGTCTTGTTTTGTCTCTAATTTCCAAGCCTAAAAGTATGCTTGTACAATTCTTATATTTGTAATTAACTAGTCATTAGCGCAGGCTAGACTTTTTTGTTTTCATTTATGCAAAATACTATCGCATATTTTCAGGCACGAAACGAGACAAATCGCGATGCATAAAGAGGAGCTTTATGTATGAATAATAACTATTAGGAGAACTTCTGATATCAAATTTTTATGAACTTAAAACTTTTTCAGCTGCACATCAATATATTTGTAGTCTGCGGCAATGGACTCGATAAATCGAGTGAGAACATGACGCTTATCAAGCGTTACAAACGGCATGACAAAAGGAATATACTTAGTAGGTAGGCTATAATAAAGTATACATATATATCCCCTTACCGCATAATCATCCGGAATACTAATGGGCTCAGCACGAGAGTTATGCACTGCTGTAACAAAAATTTTGTCAAAAAAAATTAGCAAATCGGGGGAGGAACAGCGATCATTTTCAATATCCTACAAAGCGAAATCTAAGAAGATCTTATTCACGCAATTATTATAGTGCTATGATAAATGGTACTTTTAATTGAATGACTTCTTGTTTCCTTAGGGAAGTATTTTTGGAAAAATTACATTAGTACTTCAGTTTTGCTTAGAATCGATAGATATATAATTATAAAGATGTGTCCCGAAATATTTCTATTTGAGGAAGAACAATTTCTATGATGACTGTGTTAAAGAACAAACAATTATCTAAACTATAGTTCTCCCATTGGTTGAAATTCAACTAACTTTTTGGTATTTAATATTAAACAACTGATATAAGAAACAGCTATTTTTTGTCAACGATTACAAAAATAAAAAATTATGGTATCTTGTTGCCATATCCCTATCTCATTCTTACATATTTCCATAGCAAATTTCATCAAAATCAGTCAATTAGCTTAGCTAACAAAAATTTTTTTTTTCTGTTAAGGGCGTAACGCCACCCACTTAAAACTAAATACCTTTTCAAAAGGTTCCAACTATCTCCATACCAAAATTCATCAAAGCGGTCCATCAGTTTAGCAAGTCTTATCAAAATCGGTGTAGCAGATCAGCCGTGTCAGCGTCATGCCCACTAAAAGAAGGAATCGGGGCATCGCTTACTATTGGAATTACATTTTGCATTGCTTCTCCTCACAGCCTCTCCAACTTTTTTTAGACTTCAATCTATCTCTGTACCAAATTCCATCAAAATCGGTCATTTAGTTTAAAAGCGTGGCATCACCCACTCAAAACAAAAATCTTCAGTCAGGACTCAATCTACCTGCATAGCAAATTTTATCAAAATGAATGAAGCGGCTCAGCCGAACCGAGCGTTTTTTCATATTGAGGGCAGTGCTACGCCCTCTTAAAGAAATTAAAGTTTCTATTAACCTTTCTATGGGTTTAATCTATCTCCACACAAAATTTTATTACAAACGGTCCGTTAGTTTGGCCGTGGAAATGTTTTTCCCTATGAGGGGCGTGGCTCCGCCTACTTAACACAAATATATTTACTCAGGATTCAATTTATCTTTTTACCGAATTTCATCAAAATCGGTTCATTAGTTTAGCAGTGAAAACGCCTTTTTCTGTTAGAGGTGCTGCCACGCCCACATAAAAAAAATTTGAATTTTTAGAAATCTTTTTTAGAGTTCAATCTATACCTTAACAAAATTTCATCAAAATCGGTTGGTTAGTTTAGCAATAACGAAGTATTTTCCTGTAAGAGGCGTGACAGCGTTTTTTCACATTCAGGGCGGTGCCACGCCCCCTTAAATAAATCAAAAATTTTGATAACCTTTCTTAGGGTTCAATGTATCTCCAAACAAATTTCTTTAAAATCGGTCCATTGGTTTAGCCGTGGAAATGTTTTTTCTTATTAGGGGCGTGGCACCGCCTACTATTGAAAAAATAAATATACATGTCCCCGCTTTTTTTCACAATCTTTCCAACAAAAAAAAAATGCAAATTAAGCGATTATGTTGTGTAATGGCTGAGAAAAAGCGGTGCGACCGATTACCAACTGCGCATTTACAATATATATAGATAAAGATACTGACTATAGCATCATACATCTGAAAACTTGACTCTAATTTTTTTATTTTATGCAAAAATTATGATTATCCCATATACCATATATTTTTATATGAAAATGTTTCATCAGAGTTAAATTTCTCTTTTTGTATATGTCAACAAATTGTTATATAAATTACAGAAAAAAATTCCAAAAAATAATACCCTCATATCTATGTATATGTAATTGCTAAGATGTATTACATAACTTGCAACAATAAATTCTATGAATCAACAACTTGCATTCAAAACCAGGAACAATAAAAACTGTCACAACAGTAACTTAAAGATAAACACTTAACAAACTTCTTTTAAATTTGTTAAGTACAAAAAATAGCACAAAGAAACAAAAGGATATATTGACAATAAAAAATAGAAAAATAATAAAAAGAGCAATCAAAAGAAATAACAGCACAAAAAACACTTGTTGGCTTTGTTTTGTTGAAAAAAAAAACAAAAAACCCCAAAGCAAAGAAACTGTGTACGATTTAAGAAAACACACTAAGAAAATATCATTGCAGACCTTAAGGCGTTTGCGGTTATACCAATGGTATAACAACTATGTGGTTTGTTGGCGTGTTCTTGTTATTTGATATCTATACAAATTGTATAAGTTTCACACACACAAACACAATTTCAATGAAAGGTGTGGTACAGTGAAGTTTAAAAGAAAAAATTCTATTGAAAAAAATTGCAAAGCAATAAAATAAATATTGTGACAAAAAACTTTTTCAATAGCCTTTAGCAAAAATACTTTTTTTTTTTTTCATGTTTACATAAACATATCCTGTACTTGATGAAATAGTAACTACCCAGTTGGAAATATGTACATTTGTTAATTTCTAAGACATTAGCTTTTATTTTAATGACTCAATTTTGCTTTGATATGAAAACCTATTTCCTCTTGCTGAAATTTCCTTACTTTAAGGAATTTGTGTGGAGACTTTTATGAAAGTTTGTTCTAGAGCTTCCATTATATTTCATGAATGAAATAGAAAATTCGCTTAGAATTCAGTAATGATTTACTTAAGAAAGTCCAACTGGGTAACTAAAGCAAAAGGTCAGATACGAAAATAATATGATATCTATTTTAAGAAAAAATGCAATATTAATCATGGGGTTTTCGCTTGCTGAGATTAATAAAATTTTTTTGGCTTTTTCTTTTTGAAAAGCTATCAAGTTCAGAAGTAAATTGTTGAATATAGTTCTGTTTAATCATAGTTTTAATGTGTGACCAAAAAATTTATCATAGAAATATGAAACAGAGTTTAGCTACTAAAGCTATTAGCCTTCTTAGCTATATAGCTTTAAGACAATTACAAAATATATAATGAGTATTAAAAACTTATGCTAGTTATATTTTTATAATTTTTTCCAAGCTTTATTGCACTTTAACAAGATACCCACAAAGATATGTTAATAAATTTATATGTGACCTGGTCTATGAATAGGGGGCTTAGGTGTCAAAATATCATTTACCACTTTTTTACCGATTCGGATAGACGAAATGAATTGTTTACCTTTAGGCCCCCTTTTTCAAAATCTTGGCCACGCCGCTGCTGCTGACTAGTGACAACAGTTATTGAAGCACAGAAGCCTTTATTTTTCCAATTCCGACTTTCATTTCTATTTCTATTTCTATTTTTATTCCGTTTCATTTATTTTTTTATTTTTAGCGAGTTTTCGCGATTAACTCAAATTCTTTTGCGCTTATATCGCTTGCAATTTTACGTAACGCCATGTGATTGACAACACGCACAGTTGGCATTGTCGCTCCTGGCAATGAGGCTGAAAGTGTTGAATTGTTTTTGGTATTGAAATGTTATGTGTCGAAAAACGTTCTTAATTCATAAATACACAAAAAGTTGATGGGTGCACTTTGTAGTGGCTTTGGCTTGGTGAGTGGAGTTTTCGGAATATTACCTGTCAACATTTGGAAATGTCATTCTAATTAGCATAGAGCTAATTAGGTCAAAAGTGCAATGTAACAGCATAGATTTTTGAAGCTATGAGGTTACGAGCTATTTTTATACCATGTTGGAATATGAATCATCTCATACAGTCGTATGCAATGCATGGCAGGGGGCATTAGAGATATAGTAATGGTCTATTCTTTGTCAAAATGATAAAAGCCTTGAGGCTTTTGATGAATATTTTTTTCTTTCGTGGGTTGTATATGACGCATTGATTTAGTATAAATAATTTCGGCATAAGTCGATCAGTTGTTGCACTACAATTCTTCAAAGTTTGGGAGAAATGAACGAAGCATTTTTTATTATATTTTCTATCTATGAAAAAAGTTATTCATACATAAAATCTAGGGATAGTTAATTTGGTATTTTGAATTTAAATTATACTAAAATTATTTAAAATCTTATACTGAGAGATTTATTTATGTCTAGCAATTTTCCGCGACTTTGTAGGTGTAGCCTGTTTCGAAGATTGCAATATTTCAATTTTGAATCCTAAATCCATTTGCAATAATTTTCATTTTTGCATGGGAATGATATTCTTCTGTATTCCTTTCTTTTAAATGATGTGAGTAAACCCTTGAACAAAATTGGGTAGATTTTGGCAAATGAACATGGGCATAACAACCATCTATGCAAGAGCTAAAAATTGCTCTACTGTAAAATTCAGTTTAACCCAGCAAGCATTGGACAAAGAGTGCGTCAGTTTTGAGAAATGGGAGTGGCACCTTGCATGCAAACAAAAATTGATATTTTAAAGGAGCTGTTGAAGTAAGTGCTATAAAACTCGACACAAAAACAACTGGTGACACAAACTTGCATTAGAAAAGTCAAAGGTCAGTGGGCGTGTAACATTTTTATGCAAATAAAATGTTAAAATTAAACATGACATTTAGTGAAACAAACAAGTAATGTAAATCACAAAAGCACAAAGTTCTAAGGCATTTCTCCCAATAGCCGGAAAAGAATCATTTTTATAAAAATTTATGATTTTCATGCGAACTTTGACGTTTTATTTGGTGTGGGGTATTCACTAATTGACGAAGGTAAATATAGCACCTCTACTACTTTGTATGCTGATGATGACGCCAAGTCAATTTTTTATTTTGAACATAAAATTTGCTATTCTATATATTAAATTAAATAAAAATTAGTGACATTTTTAAAAGTTTTCGATGATAGCAATTTTTCAATAATAAGAATACTTAACTTCTAATTAAAGCATCCATTTACTAGAAAGAAAGAGTACAGACAGCACAAACAAAGTAAAAGATGATGCCGCATATTGAAAATTTTATTAGCAAGGACTTTGAGATCATTAATTAGCAAGAAAGTGCCATTACAATTTGCTCATAAGCAAAAAAATTAATAAGGACATGTACACATACATATACCATATTTCATATGTATCAAACAAACTTAGCGGAAGCTTATTAATTATACATACATATATGATGGTTTTGATTAATTATATAAAACTCAAGTAAATAAAAAGGAAGAATACTTTACAAGTATGTATAGCGAATGTGATGTTTCTTTCAATTATATTGAAAATTAATCTATCGAGAACTTTTTAAATTGTTTTCTATTAGAAAATTGTTATTTTTTTACGTTTAACTTATTTTTCCATCTAAAGAATATACATACATACAATACATACGTATTTGTTTTTGGTGAAAATTGCAATACAATAAAATTAATAAATCGCTCAGAAAGTGTATGACAATTTGGCTCAAAATCCAATAAATTAAAATCATTAAGACGTAAAACTTTCTTTAAGATATATCTGGTCCCGTTAGTAATTTTTTTTGGAAAATGTCGTTCACAAAATAAATTTGTTACATTGGAATTATTTTATTATAATCCTTAGCGTGATTCGAAATTTTTTATATGATCCTGATAATTATAACGTTATAAAGCCAACAGGAAGAAAAACTGGCGCTATCTAGTCGAGATTCATGGACTTTCGTCAGAAAAAGTTCAAAGTCGACCAGATCTTGCATCAACTATATTGCATAATTAAGTGTCCGAAACAACAATTTGACCTTAAAGTAATGCAAGCACACCTAGCACTCAAAAATGATGAAAGCACCCCATCTTTTGCTACGACAAAAGCAGATGCGCCTTCAATTCGCAGATCAAAATTTATCAACTGATTGGAACACAGTAAGTTTTAATTAATTGGAAATAAATCTCATCAGTTTGGGATTTTTGTTGAAAATGTTATTTTTAGTGATGAGAAAAAAGTGAAAACTTGATGGCTCTGACGGTTTCATGCAGAGAATTGTGGAAGAACCCTATCTACTTATCAAAGCGCAACTTTAGTGGAGGAGTTTGTGGGGCTTTCACAACGAATTCTATCTTTGACTTACAGTTCATATCAATATAAATTAATAGTACTTTGTCGACTTTGCGATGTTTTCGATTAAGTTCGATATCTTGCGATTTTTATTGCTTTTTTCCATCACATCGATATTTTTTTTGCAATTTCTTCTTGTCTGCGCTCCATATACGAACTTTATTTTTTTGAGATGGTCCTCTTTGGGCCGCAATTTTGGTCTATCATATGATTCTGGTAATATTTCAACGCACCATCCAAAAGTATCATTAAAAATTTTTGTTTGTAGAATTTAAAGTTTTTTTGAGAGTTTTAAGATCTAAATGAAAACTGAGCTATATGGGTGTAGTATTGGGTTATAAATTATAATAATAACTTATATGTAATGTAATTATATATAATAACTTATAATGCTCCATACTTTTGCATATGTTTTGAACAATTTTTAATTAGTCTTGGCTGTTGGTTACTTTTTATTTTTTGTAATGATAATTTTTAACAAATCCGAACATAAGAACATTAGTTACAATTTAATTACTCTTTGGCATCACTGTTGGAATAAACATTTTCTTCAATCACTTGCTTTTGGTAAAACTTAACAAAAACTTTGTAAACTTCTTTTAGATCTAAAAAAAAACATCATTCATTTCATGAAACTGAGGTCAGCAGAGGATTTGGCTTTCTATTTTTAGTGTTGTCTGCTTTTAATTTCATAAAAGTTATAATCAATGGTATTTTAAAAAAGTTTTGACACTTTGTGGTCGCTTCATAAATACGTCAGGGTAAAGCGTGGATTTTAATTTTGAATTCTTACTAAGGGTTTGCTTGAAACTTGAATTTAAAGTTCTATAGTTAAATGAACCATGAAGTATAACAAATTACAATTTAATGATTCAATGTTCTTAGGTGACCTTTTTAAATATGAAACATAAATAAGCACCATACTTAAACTCTACATAAATAAATAATTGCTATAGCTTAAGCTTGAAAATATTTTGCAATTGTTAAAAAATATGTTAAAAGAACAAACTACAAAAAAACGCATTTAGTATTGTAAAAATGTTCATTAATTTTAATAAAAATTTTTTTCGGTTTTTTTGTGATCCTTCGAATGTTAATATAGCAAATGTGCCTTTAATCAACTTATTCCTAAATACACTTATATAATATGCACATGGGTATTTTCGAATTAAAAGGCTGCAACAATTTATTCTATTGCACCCTTTCCTTTATTTTATTTCAGATTTTTCTTTGTGAAAATGGCTTGCAAGTTGTACAGAAATAGATTGAAGAAAGCGTTTGGCTGTAACATAAGCAAATATACTAAGAAAATGATTTGATTGAATACAGGCCCGGATTTAGAAATCTGCCGCTCTTAGGCCAGTCAGAAATTGCCGCCCTCCTTTACTAATAAATATAGAAAAAAAATTTTTTAATTTCAAAAGTGAGGACCTTTTTTTTTTTTTTGCTTGTTAACATTTTTAGGTAATTTAGTGCACACAATCCCAATATTTGCACTTTTTTTCCCCTGTGTAAACAAATTTAAAAAATTGCAAAAAAAACTATCAAAGTTTCCAATATTTGCCGCCCTAGCACTGGTACTGGCCTAGTGTGCCTCTAAGGTAAATCCGGCCCTGATTGAATATAACAAATGTATAATTGATGTAGTGTAATCAAATATTTATTTGAATAAGCATGTAATGTTTAAACTAGATTTACCAATGTTTGCTTCAAATAAATATTTAATTATGTACTTTAATTTAAGTCTAGAAGGCCTATGAAGCTCTGTGAAAAATAGTCCATATTTTGTTTGGACAAAGCAAAGGGTCTTGGCATTTTTCTAAAACTCTGCTTTGATCGTAGCTTATAAGCATTAATTTGAGTTGCAATAATCTTCTTAACTAATTATACTTAACAACATGCTTTTTATTTTATTTTCCTTAAAATTTTGTATGCCTTTCTATACCCACTTATCTGTTTGCATCTCTTAAACCCACAAATAGCAGCAACAAAGAATTTTTATGATGACTAGAATTTCTCATTACAGGTAGTCCGCCTTTAATGCAATAGTTTAACGAAGAAATTCAGGAAAGCAATAATTAAAGGGCTCAGTTCTTTAAGGGGGCAGGTGCAGTCAGAATTTTAAATAAATCAATTTTTTTTTGGCATTTTCTTAAAGTATAATATTTTAAAAAAATATCATGAAAATTTTAAGTCAATCCGACAATTACTTTTAGAGTTATTCGGCAATAACTGAAGGGCACTCGGTAGTAAGAGTACGGAAATTTATGTGTTTCTGATCGTTTTTCTCAAAACTGTAATTTTGGAACTGGTGATCAATGTAACTCGAAAACCGCTCAATAGATTTCAATGAAATTCATACAGTTTTTGAAAAAAATAAAAAGCTAGTCACTGATCGAAGAATTTTGTTTTAAATATCGATATTTTATGAACAACTAATTGTTGGTTTAAAATCTGGAGGTAAATTTCCTGAGGCCGCCATTTTGTTGATTTAAAAAAAAAAAAAAACCATCGATCAGCCACTAGATTATTTATTTAAATAACTAATTTTTCTTTTTCCGATTGATTTTAGATTTGTGATGGTCACCGCAAGGCACTCTGTATGGTACAGGGTCCAACACAGCCAGCTATAACTTTTTTTATTTTTAATTTTTTGTTTTTTTTTAAACTTTCGTTAAGTCAAGTTGAAACATAATGATGCTATATTATCACTTTTATTAAATAAATTAAATTAATACCAAAAAAACTATTGAAAATGCTCTATTTTTCACGCCTCTGACTTACCCTACACCCTTAATAAATTAAATACAGAGATGTTAAAAGTTTCATGGTTTCCGATATTCTGCTAAAATTAAAGAGTAAAATCACAGAACATTGGAACAATCGTTGTTCTTCAGCAGCTTATTTCTATTGACCCATAACATGCCAATGCAAAAGAAACTCTGCAGAACTTAGCTGAATCATAGTTAATAAATTAAAATATCGAATTTGTGTGAACTAATGAACTGAGCATACAATTAACGACAAATAACGCTTACAAATTAACGTGACTCAACACTCTCATGCTCGATATATAAAGAGACCCGAAAGAACTTTCAGAATTTATTGTTAGATGAATCAATTGGTGAAGTGCATAATTATGAACAAGATAAAAATTAAGAAATCCATTATATTTAAGAAAAAAATATATTAATGACGAAATCATAGAAATCAAAAAGGTAATAGCTGCTGGAAAAAGATATGTGCTTTACGAGAAGTTTGAATTAAAATTGGACCCATCAAAACATGAATTCGGAAATACATCCCGTAAGTGATGATAGGATAGCACGAATTACAGGGGTTGACGGAGAGATAACTAAAATGCTGCAAGTCATACTGATTGTCTTATGCTGCAGAGAAATAGTTGAGGATCTCTTTAATTCTGAAACCACATCAGATGGGAACAGAGCTTAAAAATTGTTAGTCTCCGAAAATATTAAGTTTATTAAATAATTATTAAGATATTGATGATCATTTACAAGAAAATTAAATTAAAGAACTAAATTAGAAATAACTTGATAATGATATTATTTTCAATTAGATTCCTATAAAATAAATATGTATATCAAAAAACTGGTTGAAATATAATTAAAAATCTGTAATAACTAATTTTAACGCCACATCCTGCAAAATAATTCAAACGAAATTTTATATCGATGGCAAAAAACTAAATGATATAACTTTATTTATTCTGAAATTATATTATTTGCAACAAGAAAAGACAAAACGAACCTAAATAAGTGTGGAGTTAAAGTGCCATGCTAGGAAAACAATAGAAGCAAATTTTATAAAAATGTGTGCGAAAAAATTCGGTGACACAAAACAAGCACTGGATAAATTGTATGCTGGGCTTAAAAAATTGACGTGGCATCTACCGTGCACCAAAAACTTTGGGAAGATAGCTATCCTATAGTAATCACGGTCGTCTGGAAAAGGTTTTAACCCTCAAGTTGCATCCTTCCAAAAATGCATGGTGCAGGAGAAGAGCAGTAACAATGACGTAACAAATTTTGATGAGAAATTTTATTCGCGGTGTAATATACTCCTGAATATAAGAAACAGTACCTCTTAGAAAAAAAAACGCCCGAGGGATTTTTATTTTTTTTTGTAGAAGAATGGTCAGTGAGGTACCTCGAATACGTAACACCATGAATTTTTAGAAGGATGCAACTTGAGGGTTAAAACCTTTTCCAGACAACCGTGTAATGTAACCAAACTTGGTATAGAACATTTTGGAGAAAGCAGTACAGAAGCAGTACTTCCTATAAAGCTATAAAATTAACTTTTAACTAAACTTTTAACACCATCCGAAAAGATAACGAAACATAAAAAAGGTATAAGTATTCAAAGCCAAAGGATTCGAAATTAATTTTTTCTGAATATTTCACTTTCTATTTCCCGAAAAAGTTTTGCTTAAAAGAAATCTAAGTATAAAGTTGATGGTCATTAATTTTAGTTTATGTTATGGTATAAAATGTTTTAATGCAATATTTAGTTTTAGAAAACAAGAAAAATTTGCACGACGCGATGGGAAATATGGAAACTAAATTTTTGACACCACCAGAAATAGTAAAGAGCACTAGCAGAGCTCGATTTCGGAGCATTTATTGAAAGAAATTGATCGCATCAATTGAATTGAAAAGGTTGACAATGGATAGTTAGTCCGAAGTGACCGATTTTTGGCACATTTGGTATAAAGAATTATTACTGAAAAGTGGCGCTGAAACAAGCTTGTACCGGTATCGATGCCAACTTTGCTGATATTCAAAATTTATTTTCATTTTTTCTCGTACATTCGCCCATTTTGATATCAAAAAATCATTTTTGATCTGTTATTTTTTTAGCAGCTGACATAACAATGCTGACATTCTCCCTTCCTTAGATATTATTTAAATATTCTGCAAAATGCTTATAATTCAATGATTTTCATTTCATTGAAAACCAAACATTGTAGGAATAAGAATTCGTCATTTTCCAGTTGAATTTCAATTTGATGCCTATAATCATTTTTACATTATGTAAATTTTCTTTCCTTAAAAAAAAAATAACACAGCAAACACACTCACACACGCAAACACATAATGACACAAATATGCATATGAGACATTCATATATGAAACTTAATTTAAATATTTTTTTTTTGTTTTATTTTTTTTAAATTTACATTTAATGTTTCAATTGAATTTAATAAGATGCACGCTAAAACATGACGCTGTCACAATGAATATGGTTAAATTATGTGAATAAATGTTGCTAAATTCACAAAAATAATTTTTATTTTTCTATTAAATATCTTCTTCAATTGTCTGCAGTCAACTGTTAAGTGCACTGTATTTAAACTGAATTGAATTTTATGTTAAACAACAGTTGCATATTTCATATAAATTTGTTTTTTTTTTTTTTCGTAATGTACATTTAGCTAAAACTCACTTTTTGCAAAATGGCGTTTTAGAATTTATTTAAAATTTTTTATTTAATTTTTTTGTAGCGTTTATTTAAAACACGCACACACACACAAAATATTTGAACTGAATATTTCACTGACCGTTAAAAATTCCAAAAAAAAAAATCACCGCTTTAACTACTTCCGCTTTATTTGAGCTAACAACCGTTATACCACTTGTTGAGCAATGCGTTGCATATTTTGTGGCGTTGTGGCTTTTATAAAGAAGACGCAATGTTAATATTTGACAAAAAAAAAAGCAAAAGATATGATAGGCCAATAAGAGGCCGACGTATAAAATCGTCACATAGCGAACGATAACGATTACAGCTGATAAGCAGTACGTTTACGTACGCTCTCTTTATCTCTTTTTTTTTATAATATTCTCAGTTTCTTAGCCTGTTGCTCTCGTATATTTTCATTGCATTTCATACGAAACGGAGAGTCATAGTGAGACGTAAAAGCTTTTGAATTTATGAAACATACGTGTATGCGTAAAAGCTCTTTTCGCGCCTTTTGCCATCAACAAAGTTTTTTATCAATGAATTATTATAAGGTTATATTTTATAGGAAAAAAGTGAGAGCAAAAAAAAAAAACAAAACATCAACGAGCCTAGGATTTATTGCAAGGATTTGTGTTAATCGTCTTAAAAAAGTTTTACGTTTCGACGAATTTCTTAGTTTGATTAAATGTTCATGGGATAACGTTAATTTTGACTGTGCTGGTAGTGTTATTACCCTGTAGGAAAAATATTTTTTTTTTAAATTTTCTCAAACTGATGAGCTAAACCAAAAACCATAAAAACCGCTGTTTTCCAATTCATGGCGTCAGCAGTATATGCTGGTTAAAACTCTCAGATCAAAAATATCACATGGTAAGTTTTAGCATCTGTCAATAACTTCTCATAGTATGTAAATTTATGAATTTTTATCGACGTCATATATTTCTATGTGCGTGAAAATGTCAAAAATTGAGCCAAATAAGCGTCATTTGCAGGAAGTTTGCTTTTTGCCTTCAATTCAAAAAATTCTGCGGAAAAGTTCTTCGTTAGAAAGTGGTTATTTTGGACAAGTAACTACCATGGCCTGTGAAAAAGTTTGCTGATGCAGAGTTGCAGGTATGCCTGGATGAGAGTGATGTGCCAAACACAACAAGAATTTTCATTGATCCATTGAATGTTACTCATCGCTTGGACGCCTTTGAAACATTTCAAAAGCAAAGTAGTTGGGTGCCAAACGAGTTGAAGTCGAGAGACGAGGTGTTTTTTTGAAAATTTGGACACCCTCCCCTCTTCCCTTGGTGAGATCTGGTGGGACCCCTCCCCTCCCTCCTGTGAGATTTAAATTATATTTTTTAATGTAAATTCTATGCATTAAAAATTTGACGTGAGGTTTTTCTTGACCCCCTCCTCTCCCTTGGTGAGATTTTGCCGTACCCCCTCCCCCTCTATTTTGACCCACGTAATTAATGGACGTCCCCTTACGTCGTTAAAACCTAAGTCGAAACACGAGTTGACTTTCCACATCATATTCCACCCACCGTTTCTCCAAAGATCTTCACTTCCGATCTTTCATGCTCCGTGCGATGACGTATACCCTGGCCGGCAGCAATTCCGTTCTTACAAAGAGGCCAAAAAATGGGTCCATTCGTTGATCGCCTCAAAAGACGTGCAGTTTTATTTGACGTAGAATCCATTTGCTGCCATGATACTGATGGACCTAAAAGTCAAAGATGAAATTTAACAACTTAACCTCAAAAAATCGTTCGAATTATGATTCAATTTTTGCAGTTAAAAAATGATGTCTTTTTAACTATCTGAAATCATATACGGTTTTGGAATTCATAAATTTTACTTTACTTGGAGCATTGACAAAAGAAAGACAAATCGATAATGTTCTGATCAGTGGCGTCACTTCATCAAAACCTTGGGGGGCTGGCCCAGAATTATAATACCACCACTATTAGATGATTTTATTGAATTGATGTACTGAATAATAACTAGTAACAGAGCCTTGAAGGGGGGGAAGGCAATGCCCTACCGAATTGCCAGTGGCATCACTTCACCAAAACCTTTGGGGGGTGAAGGGCCCAGAAATATAATTCCACCACTATTAGATGATTTTATTGAATTGATGTATTGAATAATAACTAGTAACTGATCCGTGGGAGGGCCAATGCCCTCTTCAGCCCTACTGAATTGATGCCAATGGTTCTTATGGACCAAAGAGTTCATAAACCAGTCGTTAGTTTTCTTTCCCAACGTTAACATTAATGAGCAAAACTTAAAATTACTCGCTATTAAGAGGTAAGCAATCTTTAATCGAGAACCTTTACAGATTTGTGGAATAGCCAATGCATCCGAGGACATTTCATAAGTATAAGTAAATCTGTATATTAATATATATACGCATATCCATTGGTTGATAAATAAAAATTTCGCTTAAACTTGGTTACTAGCATGAATCTGAATCGCGTACAATCAAAAAAATTTTACTTTTTCTGCCTGGGTATTAACAAATTTGATTTCAATGTGTGCGTAATTGTATGCAAGGATTAACTTCTAAGTGCTTGCAATTTGTGTAGGTGTAATTTCAGTTCTAAGGTTTAATAGGAGATAGCTGCATGTTGAAAACACTTGAAATTTTCAAAGAAAATACTATGATATGAACCTATGTATATAAGTATTTTTGAAAAATTTAGCATGCATCCCCATTGTACAACAATAGATTCCTCGAAAATTCCAGAATGAGATACAGAAGAAAAGTTAGTATTGCCTGTCAGCAAAAGATAGTTGACCAGGCAAACAATTTTTCAAATTAACTTTATTCAGTTGTCCCACGTATAACCTCATTGAATTCCCTTCTTACGCCCTCTATGCAAAAATTTGTATAACTTGATACAACCATTTGTTTCAACATATTCATATGTGTATTTTCAGGTTAAATAAATTTAAAAGCAGCTTGCCCTCAATGAGCTGTTTAACAACCAAATATTAAAATAAAATTTATCATAAATTTTGCGGTTTTTTCCAGTTGGATTGCATGTCTTTGAGACATTAAACCACATTTGAAACACGCAATTACAGAACAAATATTTCAAAGAAATTTAACACATTTCCGCAGCGTCATCTTTGTTGTTGTCATTAGCATTATCATTGTCATCATTATCATAGTTCTGGCACAGAATGAAAACAAAACTAAAAGCGCCATATAAGTGCCCGTTTTGCTATCATCATTTTCATCATAATGACTTTGGTGGTTTTGATGACTAGCAACAGCCTACATTGTATGTACTTCATAGAATATTTTGTCATAGTTTTTGTTAAAAAATTCACATTGAATTTCTAGTGAAAACAGCGGTATCACATGACCAATGTCGAAGTTAAGGACATGTAAAGTGAAGGCTGAAAATTAAAACGTCAACATAACCAATCATGTACGCATATGAAGAATTCGTAGTACGTAACTTGTAATGCTGCAGGTAATTAACACTCTTCAAATCCTTGATAAATCCGCACACCACAAGTGGCATTGGTAACATGTGAAGGACGTATTGAGCCTTAATTAAGTCATGTTGTGTTTAGGCTATTTCAAAAAATGGGAAATGTTTTTGATATTGTTGCATAACTAATGTTTTTCTGAAATGCCTTTCTTTAGAATAGTTATATAGAAATATTTTTGAGAATTGATTACGATCTGTGATATTTTTGGATTGATGTTTATAAAACGAAGGATTAAAGCTGTAAAAGCATGGCTCATCGCAATATAGCCTCATTTATCAGTATGAGCATCATCAACGAGCGCAACGTGATTGGAAAATTTGCGTGTGCTGTTTTCATAATAATAATAATAGAGTTTAGCTACTACAGCTGTTAGCCTTCTTAGCTATTAAGTTTGAAGCTTTAAATCAAGTAAAAAGCTTTTTAAAAATAAATGAAAGTGAGAAAATTTTAATTGTTATTTTGTTTTTTATTTTTGTTTTTATAATTTTTTCTTAGCTATTCTCTTTTGGTAATGTTTTTTGAGATAAAGGAACTGGTAGCCCTGTTCGCTTGTTTTCGAAAATAAGCTTCAAAAATCGTCTCAGGAAAAACGACTTTAGCAAATGTAGATATAAACTTTGTTCTCAAAGTTATGATGTATATATCATTTGAAAGGTATTTGCTGGTACTATCGAGGTCAAAACGCTCAATTTCATAATCCGTAAAGTGTATTTGGTCTTTTGGCTAGTTTCTGTTTCAGTCAAAAAATTATCATCTGATGCCTTCTTTTACAATGTTTTTGATATTTTTGGAAAATTTTCCCATACCAAAAGCAAAAATGGTCACAAGATCATTTTTAACTCCAAAATAATATTTGAGTAATAAAACTATTAATAAAAACAAATCACTTGAAAATAATTTTCAAATAAGGTTTTTATATATACAGGGCCAAAGTCAAGTTAGAGGAAAAGTGACTTCTGAAGGTCATTTCAAGGTCGAATTCGTGCTTGGTGCAGAAAAGCTAGTAATCATTGGCTGGACCGCTGCACAATCTTTCCTTAACTGACTGCAGCTTTTCTGCATCAAGCGGAAATTCGACCTTGAAATAACCTTCAGGGGACACTTTGACCTCTAACATGAATACCTATCTGAACGTAGAATTTCATGCTCTTCCAGAATCCGAGGTAAAAAATAGGGGTTTTCATTTGAAAAACTAAAGTTCACCTTCAAATAACCTTGAAAATGTAGGTCAAGGTCATGGTTAAGGTTATGGCCACCAACTTTTATTTGAAATATTTTTGAATGACTTGCAATTTTTCGACTTATTCAGCTGTGTAAGTCAAAACGGAACACCCGGTATAGTGTAATTAATTTAAATTTCTCTAGGGCAATAACTCGAGAACTAAGTAAGGTAGCGATAAATGCCGTAGGTAAAAGTTATATGGTTTTTAAGGAGTCAAACTTTGAAACTTAATTTCGAGATTATTGTTATTTTTTTTTTAAATTTAAGTCCTAGAAAAAAATAAGCTTCAAACAAACTTAACTATTTTATTATTTATTAAATAATTATTTACTGCCCTGGTAAGAATTCAAAAATTTCTGATATATCTGGAAATTGAACGATTTTTGTGACATGAACTTTAAAAAAATAGGTCATCAACTTTATCAAAAAAAAAAAAAAAAAAATTAGGCTTTTTACCATTTGAGGATGAAGTGTTTTTTTTTTTAGATGGCTGGGAATCGCTTCTTTTCAACTTGGCAACCCTGGTGGCATTAATATCAGATGTCTGGTTGAAGATAAGACGCCATGAAGAAATCGGGCACGTATCATCCATCTTCCCAACTGAAGACATTTTTTCCGGTGACTAAAGAAAAAAAAAGGCTTGTAGTCACCAGTCCTAGGCAAAAGGAGTAAGTTTGAAGCAAATTCTGTGGTCTTTTAGTAACAAATATATCTTGGGAGAATGTCATCTTTCCCAAGAAATTCTAAGGTATATTACATGCCGCACACATTCTACTAAAGAGACACAACTCAAACTCAACTCATTTTCGAGTTTTTTTAATTAAACTGTTCATCATATATATCTCTACCAACACAAAAGAGATAAGTTAAGTTTTTGTTGTACTTTGCTGTCAAAGAAGAGTTATGTCTCTCTTCATGTTGCAAGCATGTCCTATTTTTAATTGTGTCGGAGAGTTAAATCTGTTGTGATTGCTACAATCAAACTATGTTCTATTACTTAGTACGTTCTTCCAAATAATGCACACTTTATTTCTGAAAAATAGTTCACGACCTCAAAAAACAGTGTTTTGCGTTTTCTGAAAATTTCAAAATTTTGAGTTATTCCCCTTTAGTAGAATGTGTGCGATATGTGTATAAATTATTTTAAATAAAATTATAAATTTTTTGTAGGGAAAAACTGATCCGTCAAGTTGACTAATGTTGGAAGCACTATACGACACAATAACGACTACTATATTAG
Source organism: Meiosimyza platycephala (assembly GCA_963662105.1). Lineage (NCBI taxonomy): Eukaryota > Metazoa > Arthropoda > Insecta > Diptera > Lauxaniidae > Meiosimyza > Meiosimyza platycephala. The sequence continues at coordinate 18,049,314 of OY759210.1, forward strand.
GACCATTGCACTTTCAATTTGAGGGAATGTATGTATTAAAATAAATTCTTTCTTTTATTTTAAGAAATATAGCTTTTATTCTTTTAATTCGGAGAAATAGATATTGTTTTGTATGTGTACTAAAATCTATTTATATTTAAAAACAAAATTTTAAGGAGTTCAATAAACATGAAATTTAGGGTTTATAGCAAGTTATTAATAAATAACTTATGCACATGCAAGAACACTTTAAAATGTAAAAGCATTATAGAAAAATAATAATATCGAATATTTATTTTTGGGAGTAGTAACTTGAAAAGTCAATATAAAATTTATTATTTTTATGCAAAATCAAAATCAAAACAACTTCTGTATAAAGCCACCAAAGCAGGTCAAGAATCTTTATTTGCATCATTTGACCTAAATCATTAGTTCTGCATGGTTAAATTTATGAAAATTCACGGTTATTGTTTTTGCTATATGAATATGTCATATGAATATTTGAATTTCCAGTGAAAAGGCTCTTTGGCAAAGTGGTTTTTTTGTTTTGCTCCTCACATTTCATGCGTGTGCAGTCATCAATGTGGGAAGGTTAAACCTTAACCTGAAGCTATGATGAGTTGTTTGCGTAAATTTGAATGGCAGTTTGGATTTTATATATATTTTACTATAGTAGTTTTCAGCTAGTTTTAGTTATTTTCGCATAAAATTATCATAAAGTGGTTGAGTGGATCTAAAATTGTATAAATTCGAGTGAGCTAAAAATTCAGTATCGTTACAGACTAGCAGGGAAAAAGATAGTAGGGTTGGATTTGTGGGTGTGGGAGTTTTTTATGCGAAAAGTATTTAAGAGTTACGTTAGAGCTTGAAGCATGAATTAAAACATTTCGCCAATGCTGAATGACCCAGTCACTTAGTTGATCTTGAACGAATTATAGCTGCTACGATCACTCTGTGATCATAAGGCAAAACAGTCAAAGTTCTATATATTGACTTTTTTAACTTATGAACATATACTGACTGTTATTATATCTGAAAAAGAAAGAAAAAGCTGTCGTTATGATTTCAATACGATAACATAGCGAAATATAAAAACATTTATAATTATTACAATAAATAAAGCAAAACAAAAAGTATCTACGATTTAACGCAAACGCCAACGCTAATAACAAATTAAAGAGCTGTCAATAATGCATTTCAAATCAAAATATTTACATTAAAAGTCCACCCACCTGCTCTCTGTCACTGTATTGTATTGTATGCAAGGTAGTCATCATTTATTTGCATACTTACAGGCGCAATAAAAATATTGCATGATTACTGTTGAAAACCTTATCAATGGCTAATTAGCCTTGTCTGCAGTGACAGCTTAAGCTTTTGCTATCATATGTCAATATACTTTAGACAATTGACGCACAATTATTATACAAATTGGTTTGCTCATTATAATTTTATTTAATGGTATTTTTTTTTTTAATGAAAATGTATTATTATTTTATGCACTTATTAAATTTTTTACACAATTTAGTTTTAATTTTAATTTTAAAAGCGTACGAAGAAAATTAAATAAATATTTTCACATAAGACAAATCATCATCGTGTGTGTAACATTTAAAAATTTAGAAATTATTATTCAGTATTCGATTCAGCAGATTCTATTGGTATTTCTTCTTCTTCTATCATTAATTCTTCTTCCTCAACGATTTCTTCAATGCGATCGCCATGTATGATTTCTTCAGCAAGTTGATACAATTCACGTATATCCTGCGAAAACGCAAAAAAATATTGAAAGTGTCTTAATTTTGATAGCAAAATTTATTTTCACTTACGGCTGCTTGTCTCAATTGCAATATCTTAGCTTCCTCATAACGTAAATGATCGTATTGATCTTTGGAGATCAATAAACCTCTGGCGACATCAGCTTCCATTTCTTCATCCAATTCACGCGCATGTCGTCGTTTCGATTCACTAATGCTGCTGCCCACTTCCTGAAGTATTTCAGAGCTGGAAATTTCTGAAGTATCATCAGAGAGTCGCTTTCGTAAACGTTCCTCTTCCACATTCTGCGCCAAGAAATCAATATCCATAGTATTGGACGATTTGGCTCTATGTAAGGAGGTAATACTTAATTGATCGTCAGCTACCAACTTGGATATTTTGCTGGCCGCCTAGAAATGTGCAGAGAATTTTTGTGTTAATTAAATGAAAATAATTTCAAATTTAGACTGACATTTTTACAAAAAGGACTTTGAAAAAATTAAATTAAATATAAGTTCATATTGTGCAAATATCATAATAGTTATATAAGCTACTAAAATTTTTTCATAAGGGGTGCTGCAGGCCATATGCATATGCCAGGGCCGGATTTACTTTAGAGGCACACTAGGCCAGTGCCTAGGGCGACACGATTTTAGGGGCGGCAAATATTGGGAACTTTGAAATTTCCTCACTTTTGATACTTATTAGAAAATTTTTTTCATTTTTTTTTTCAATATTTATTCGTGGAGAGGGGCGGCAATTTCTGACTGGCCTAAGGGCGGCAAATTTCTAAATCCGGGCCTGGCATATGCACTTATGCTGTTTTGTTGAAATTTGGGAAGATCGCATAACATTTGAGTAAAAACACATTTAAAAAAATTTTTTCCACATTTAAATTTTCCAAAAGTTATTGAGCTAAGAAGTGACTTTAACCTTCGGCCTGAGTGAAGATAACACCTTGACTTATTAATTTATTTGCAAAATACACTAAAGATCTCAAATCACTTACTGATTTAGCCTTAAACTCTTTTTCCGGTGATAAGGTTTTGTCCGTTTTCATATTCTCCTCTAATTCCTGACGTATACGATGCTCAGTTTCACGGAATTTCTGTCTATAATTGTGGAGGAAGAAAATGTTTTATTGTTGTTTTTGTACAAAGCTATCATTCTTAAACTTTTATTCTGAAAATTCCATCACTTACCTCGCTCTAACAATGTTCTGTATGTCTTCTGGATCAGTTGTGAATGGTGTGGGTATTCGTAGTGAACGTTCTTTCATCTTATCCCGTTCACGTTCAAGGAATTCTTTAAGTTTTTCTTCGCAGGCTCGCCAATCCTCGTTATCGATTCTGCAAAATGATAAAAACAATAAATAAGTTGCACTTCGATTACGTAGGAGTATTAATGTTCTGGAAGTTGTTAAAAGTTTTGCAGAAGTATAAAATAACTAAGACAACGTTTTGTATTTCAATAATTTTCAGTTGGTAAGCGTTTGTTGTGAAAGTTTTTCGTTTTAAAATTGTAATTGTCTTTTCAATAAGAAGTACTTATTATATGAAATGATTGTTTTCACTTGGGCTTTGGGCATAAAGCATTAGTTTTCTAATGCATTTTAAGTGCATTAATATAAATGCGAAACACAATATGGTTTGGAGATTAAAGTGAAAATATAATAGCTATGTTTTTTATATAGTAATGCGAATGTAATTTGCACTTCATTTGGAATCTGATTTCATTATTGAAAAGAACAGTAAATTTCCTATAATAATCATTATGTTACAAGTATGATTTGTGAATCGCAAAACGTTTCTCGATTTTGGTTTAAATTATTTGCCTTCCATGTAGTAATTAAATCTTAATATTTTTTCAAAGCACCCCGATACAAAAATTATTAAAATTTAACATCATAAAAATTGCTCAACCGCCAATAGTTATATAGACATTACATGGACTTAATTTTTGACACATATTTGACGTCCTAAAGTTACTTGTATCTTGAAATAACAACTTAATTAAATTTTATGTAAGCTCCATCATAAAATTAAAAAGAATAACATGAGGAAGCGAATATTTAAGGCTCGTACATAAATCATAAATTTTTCTTTACAAACTGTTGTGTGTTTCACAAGACCTTTCCACATTTATTTAAATGAGTTATTAAGGGTATTTACCTGCAAGTGTTAACTAAACTAAGCTTTTTTTGTCACATATTTATGTAATTTTTTTTCAAGCTGCATTTTATGGATCAGACAATCGATATTGACTTAAACTCCAACTATTCTGGGTTTCAGAATTATTTATCATAGACTAGATGACACGGTGAACTTTTTACCACCTAAAATCGTCATATGCGATTATCAATCCAAATCAACACTCTTACTCCAAAACCCCAAAGATTTTTACGTTTAAAATTTTATTGTGGATTAGTATTAATATGAGTGAGAAATGATATGAGTTTAATGCACGTTAAAAGACATTTGAGGTCAGGAGATTTTTTTTCCAAAATCGAAATGTAATTTTTTTTTTATCATTGCCAAGCCACTCTACGGTACTATTTTCAAAGCAAATAACAAAAGCAACATTCCAAATTACTTTCTGCAAATCGTGCTTGCATTCTACGTACATTTGTTTTATCGTTATTTTCGTAATAAATTTTTATTATGGGAAATATATATAAACAATGTACGCACATATATAACTTTTTCGCTGACAAAGTCAAGCAAACAAAAGATTCAAAGCACAGCAGACGTTGTTCTGCCCTCTTTGTCCATGTCCCTATCTCAAGCCCCACACGCATCCCTATCCTCATCCCTATGCCCATATCTATCGCATTCCCTGTTCCTATCCCTATTCTTGTTGATGGAGCCGAAATGCTTCACGTCCTCTAGTAGATTTTTCACAAACGTCATATATTTTTGACTATGCATTTAAATGGATATTCTTTAAGTGCTTTTTTATAATGTAAGTTGTTGAATTCTAGAAAAAAAAAAATTTTTTTTGGTTAATTTTCTGAGGAAACTAATACTGATCTTATTTTTTTATTTACCAGCTCCATGCAAGTCTCTCAAAATCAGACATATGATATTCGCTTTGATGTGAATTCCCTTATGTTAATGAAAGACTGACGCCAGCAACACCTACGAAAAGAGAGCAGCATTTAAGCGCTTTGGCATTTATTATCATTACTCATTTATTTGGCAACCATTGTGGACACTATATCCTGTCATACGAAAAATATGCTGCTTTTCTTTGTCTGCCTAATTAACATAACAAAAATGTTAAGAACTTAAAGTAAAGAAAAAAAAAACAAAAGAATTCGCTTAAGGATATCCCACGTTTTTTAATTGCTGCCTCTGGTAAAATGTAAATTCGTTAAAATATTTGTTATTGTTGCTTTAAATATAGCTTAGGCATGAAATTAGGATTAAAATATTTCTTTTTTCGTTTTAAATACTTTTTTTGTTTCAAGTTATTTTTAAGGATATTTTCATAACCTGAATTTCGTGTGAAAAGTGCCTGAAATCGTCTGCCTTCTTTCTACTTTCGTTTTTTATAAGTAAAGGTCAGTCAACCAAGAGGCAGACGCGATAAAATGAATGTATTTTAGTACTCAATTATTTTAACATGTTTGTTATATTGCAAATTTTTAAATACGGCAATTACTAAGCGGCAGACGTGGTTTCTCTTGTTTCTTTGACATAATCTTTGCAATAATCACAATCTGCCTGACGATAAAAGCACTAAAGCTTGTATTTCAATTTAAATTTTCAATTAATTTATAGAAAATTTAAAAAAAAAATCATATTATTAGTCTTAAACGAAGCAACAAAAACGTCTGCCTCTTGCATTTACCTATTTTTGTATATGGACACATTTGTTAATATAAAAGGCAGATGCGATAAAATTATGTATACCCTTTTTTTACAGTTTCAAAGGACTCTCAATTAATAATGCAGAGGCAACGCAATCGCCACCACTATGAGAATTTTCTTAGAATATCTTTCAAACGATGCGTTCGGCGTTAAGTGAACTTAACGTTTCTGTCCAATTTTTGTAAGTATCGTAAATTATTTTTATATATAATTTTATTTACCTTAACAAATCCATTCCTCGTTCAGCATCTTCTTGCCTATAGCGCTCTTCTAACTCCTTTTGTTCACGTATTCTCTCACGTTGTTCCTCTAAACGAAGGCGTTCTTCCTCCTCATGCTGCAAACGTTCACGTTCCCATTTGGCGCCTTGCAACTTCAAACGCTCAGAATTTTTCTCACGATTAGTTTTCAACTATGTATTAAAAATCAAATATTTAGGTGGAGATATTGAGCATAGATCATCATGACAAGGATTATGTACCTTTGCACGCTGCTTCTGTATTTCAACATTTGCTTTTTCATTTACCACAAATATCGGATCGTCAGAGAGCTCAACGGGTATTATGTTTGATTTGCCTTCAATAATTAAGACACGTTCACGTTCGACTTCTTTTAGCTTTTAATATGGAATGAGATATTGAATTTGTTTTTATAAAATTTGAATTCAATATTTAAATAAATGCAAAGCAAGGAGGGGCGATGTTTTGGGTCCACTTAAATGTTTTAAGGAAACCAACACCGAATGTCCTTATTTTTATATAAAAAATTTTTTATTGTCAAGATACTTCAGTTTAGCTTAATATTGGGTCACAAAATGATAAAGAATATTGGAATATTGTTTTTGAAAAAAAAGAAAACTACGCATATATAAATAGTCTAATGTTTTTTGAACAAAAAAATCCAAACTTATGAGTTTTCTTGGTTAACGGACTCCAAATATATGCATCTCATATGTTGACTTTAAAAGATGTAATTTTTCCAGCCCCCAATGGTATTACTACACTGCTGTCAATATGTACTAGTCCTTAAAAAGCTAAAAAAATTTTATTAAATTTCTTTAACACTTTCATGTCTGTTTAACACAGACATCATCCATCAACATCAACATTGTTGTTATTGAAATGTCACTTTGACAGATTAGGCGCAATCTGATATATCATTTTTAATGGCTTTCCACAGTTAGGTCAATAACTCATTAATATTGGCTTCGATTGATAATAAAACTGTCACTTTTGTTTCAGCTCAAATACTGAACAAGAAAAACAACAACAATATGTGAGAAACATTTTTCTTGCTACTGAGCTATCTACTCTTTTGCAGTTAGCGTGTTCAACAACTTGGGTGCAAATTATTTTGGCTTTAAGCCAAAAAGTCAAACAATTTTGAATCCTTTGCGTGGTAAAGACTTAACTTTTACTTGGTATTATTGCTTTTGTTGTTGTTGTTGTTGTTGTTGGCGTTCAAGTGACAAAAATTGTTTTCAAACACTTTGCACATAAATTGTATCCTCTCTTCTCCTGCTTCGGATTTGTGATTATTCCTTTCATGTATTCTTGCCATTTTAGTTTGTTGGCCAACATTTTTTTTAGTCATTTTGTTTTTTTTTTTTCTTTTGCGGTTCCAATTTCAATCTGTTGTTTTTTGCATGTCCTTTTTCATGTCTGCCGCTCATCAAAATCAATTGCCTGTGGAAAAAACAGATTTACATAGGCACAAGGACGAAATTGATTCGTCACTCTTAGTAACTGCTCGGATGTGCTACGTGAAGGTGGGGTACTCTATTCAAGTGAGCATTTTGAGAAGGTGTTTTCTTTAATTAAACTTCATTTGAGTCGTTGAACTGCTAATGACGCATATTAACTAAATTTATACCTTCAGTTGGTGGTTAGAAATGAAGAAAACAATCAGGATTATCTTACAATTTATGACTTGTAACAAGCAATTCAATGGCATGTGATTACTTTTTGGACTTGTTCTTTAACCCTAACGTGCATCTCAATATTCAGTGGCGTCACAGGCGGTTACTAATTCATTTGATACCTAAACTGAGCAACCAAAGTTCTAAGAATTTTTTTTTGGGAATTTTATACCCCGCTTGATGAAAGCGCTTACAGACGCTCATAAAATTTGTTTCTTTCCGGCCACTACACTACGTTCTGTCAAAATCTCACGGAAATCTACTAATCAGTCTCAGAGATTATTGGCGGAGAGTCGGCTGTAAAAAAGTCGAGTGTATAAGTTTGCAGGATGGGATGTACAGGAAAGATAGTAATGTACTTATGTGAAACTAACCTACCAGGGTTGGCTTGCCAAAGCCTCTCCCGATGGCTGAAAAAAAACGACTTCTGACCGATTTTTTCTTTATTAAAAAGTTTATAAGATAACAGCTTGAAATGCATGTCAAATGATAGAGCTCGATGAACCTAACCTCAATATATAGGATTGTTTTGTTAGATCCTGTCCTAAACATGGGTTATCACCCGTTTTTTGCACCATTTTTTTAATAAAAAGTGTATAAGATTACAACTTGAAATGTATGTCAAATGATAGAGCTCAAAGAGCCTAAATACATATCATATATAGGGTTGCCATGCCGAATCCCGTCCCAAACATGGGTTGCCACCTGTTTTTTATGCAAATTTTTGATCGGAAATTTCTAGCTTAAATGATTAAATGATGTGTCAAACGGTAGATCATGATGAACCTTAAAAAAATATTTCGAGTAATTTTGTCGAATCCCGTCCCAAATGTGGGTTGCTACTTGTTTTTTGGGCAAACTTTTTTAAAAAAAGTTTATGGCTTAAGATCGCAGATTGAAATGTAAGTCAAATGATAGATCGGTAGGTTGATATATCAATATTTCAATATTTCCAAGCCTTCCGAATAATAGAATCTGTCGAACTTTAGAAAATAGGCCAATGTTTCGGTGATGACTTCCTGATTTGATGAGAAACTCTTTCTCCCCAGTCATTTTTTAATGTTTGGAACAAGAAAGAAGTCGCAGGATGCCAAATCTGGGGTACACGGTGGGTGCGACTTCGTAGCGCTATTATACTAATTTTGCTGTGCTAATGTGGGTCGAATGAGCAGGAGCATTGTCGTGGTGGATGGAATAGCAATTTTTTTGTGTGAGAAACAAAGACGTTTCTTCTTTAACTCCATATCAAATCTGTTCAATAATTTTGCATAGTACGCGTCGGTTAATGTTATTCCCTTCTACAAATAGTCGATGAGCATTATTGCTTTTGAATCCCAAAAAATGGTGGCCATGAACTTTCCGGCTGATGGAATCGTCTTTGCCTTTATTGGTGAACCTTCGATGGTAGATTCCATTGTTTTGATTGTCATTTGGTCTCTGGGATATAGAGATGGTTTCATGTTTTGCCAGCTGTTACGAAACGGCGAAGACTCATCCTCGGATTGCGGTTAAACATGTTCGAACGCTGCTGTGAAGTGGTCACCCGGTTCCATTTTTGCTTCATAGTGAGCAATCGTGGCTTCCATTGCCCCAATAGCTATCTCATGCCCAAATATTCGTACAAAATATTATTCATACGTTCATATGAGATATTTGCCTTCTCAACAATCTGGCACAACGGCGGTCATTCAAAAAAATGTAGAAAACTTTTTAAAGCATTGCTCCAGTAGTCACCTCAGTAGGGCCTTCGCTTTCACAGTCACACTACTTTGCCCACTCACTGCTCACTGAGTCTCTTTGCGCTGACTATATGTGAACATAAGCAAAGACACAAACCTGTGATTTTTTTCAATAAAACGCAATCTAAAAATTTATATGGAGGTGGATCACAAATGGAGCAGTACGTACATAATTTGATTCAAACTGAGTGAACTGGGTTTATTCATTCAAGCGGTTGATTTTCCTATTGGATAATAGGCAGGGTAATCCTTCCTCTTTTTTTTATTAATGATAATGACACTATATTTAAAACAGTTGTTTCTTTGTTATAGAGTTTTTGGAAATGTTAATTTGCGGCTAATCAATGATTCAGATTTTCTACAAATTTCTAATCGGACATCATGAAAACATGGAATGAAAGTGCAAATAATATAGTCGTTACATAATTACATACAATTTAAATTTTTTATGAATACTAAATTAGCAAACTCTCATTCCATAAGGAAAATGTATAGCAGGTGCTAAAGGATTAATGTTACATAATTTAAGGACAATCTTTTTTAAACAAAAACATTTATACGGTATATTATTTTAAAGTTTAATTTGGCAGAAAACTCCACTATATTAAGTGTATACACTTTTTGTTGATGAAGTGTTTTGTCTTATATAAAAAAAAAAAAAAAATGATAAATTAGGGTACACTTTGTTTTGGGTCAAAAAGTTAAAAGCAAATCCAATTAACCATCTTATTCTACAACGTTTGGCTAATTTCGTGTAGTTAATACAATTTGTCGCGAAAGTTTATCACTTACCTCACGCGCTTTGATACGCTTTTGCAACTGTACACGATAGTCCTCCTCGATACGTTCCCGCAGCTCCTTCATATATTTACGATCGGTCAAACGTACAACGTTTGTGCCCATGAGCCGTTCCAGACGTGCGCTAATGCGTGGTAAATTGAAGCTAAAGAAAGAAGAAAATAGAAACAAAAGCAACACAACCCTTTATTAAGTAGTTTAACTTGTAAATTAAGTATTTTAATACGAGCGAAATGGTTTTAATACCTACGGTATATGAAAAAAAAGGACTAAATTTATATGTACTGCCACTACACCGCTTGTTATTTCGTTGATTTTACCGCTTGTACTGCGCGACAGCAAATAACTGCGCTAAATCCTTGATGCGGCTTTGAAATTCCTTAACAATAGAATAACATTGCTATTCGCTGGGGGTTTTCGGCATATGCCGCGGAGGGTAAAGAAGGATTTTACCAAAAAATAATGACACTCGTGTGTTTCATATTTCTTAAATTTTTATTTATTTTTTTTGTTTTTGAGGGTGGTTAAGGCTCTTCTTCGGAGTTGGGTTTTTTCATATTTTATTTATTTGCATGTATGCATGATTTGCAAATGTTTATAGTCGAAAACTTTATTGCCAATATTCGTATGAATACATGTAATAGTAAAGCCAGTGGTTGCAAAACTTTTCTTTAGTACAACTTAATGGCACAATTTATTTTTATTAATAAAATATGGCTGCAATTTTGAAGAAGAAAAATTGCGCAATTGCTATTCTTATTTGCATAGAGTAAAATCGGAGAAAAAATTTTTATTTGGGAAAATTTGCTCGAAAACAAAAATTTAGGAAGGATCTAAACTTTGAAGCATCTTTTACATAATGTAAAACTTAAATTTGTGTGAAATTTTCAAGGCGATTATCCGTAAAAAGTTTTGATTAATCATCATACTTTGAGCGATTTTTACTTGCTTCTTAAGCTTTAACCCTCCGTGGCACAGTGTGGCATTTATGTGTTGTTTTGGACAAAACTACCTACAGCCCTGAATTCTTAACTAATTTTGATGTACTTTGGCTTAAAAACTAGGAAATTAAATATTCTTTTAGATGTGACTGCCACTTTTCGTGTTTTTTTAAATTGCTGTAGCGACTCTCAGTGTTTTTCCCATTAGGGGCGGTACCAGGCTCACTTAAAGAACTTTGAGAGTTCAATCTATCTCCAAACCAAATTTCATTAAAATCGGTCTGTTAATTAAGCCGTGGAAACGTATTTTCCTGCTAGAGGCGTGGTACCGCTTACTATTGGAAAGAAAATTGTATTGTGGACTGTTTCCTTTCACCTTTTCAACAAAAAAAAAGAATCCAGCGATTATGTTGTATTATTCTATACAGGGTGTTCCATTTTAACTTACACAGCTGAATAAGTCAAAAGTCAAGTTAGAGGTCAAAGTGACTCCTGAAGGTTAAATTCCCGCTTGGTGCAGAAAAGCTAGTAATCATTGGCTGGACCGCTGCACAATCTTGCCTTAACTGGCTGCAGCTTTTCTGCAGCAAGCAGAAATTCGACCTTGAAATGACCTTCAGGGGACACTTTGACCTTTAACATGAATACCTATCTGCACGTAGAATTTTGTGCTCTTCCGGAATTAGAGGTAAAAAATAGGGGTTTTCATTTGAAAAACTAAAGTTCACCTTCAAATAACCTTGAAAATGTAGGTCATGGTCATGGCTGGATCAGCCCTTTGATACCCACCAATTTTTATTTGAAACATTTTTTGAATGACTTGCAATTTTTTGACTTATTCAGCTGTGTAAGTTAAAATCGGACACCCGGTACATATGTATGTATATTTATTCATCTTCATAGATTGACTTGGATGTGGAGAAAAATTCTTGATAGCATCCCTTATTCAAGTAATTAATCATCCTTAAAATGAAAAACTAGCAGTCAAATCTGAAAGTATTGATTCCCTACATTTCAAGCTAAAGTACATAGATCAAAATTGGTTAAGAATTCAGGGCCGGAGGTAGTTATGTCCAAAACAACAATTAAATTCCACTCTGTCCGTTGGTCAGATGGTTTTGGATAGACGTTGTTTTTATTTCAATTGTATATTAAATATATTTCCAATTAACCCAGTGACTTGAGATCCCTTGACTTTTTCTAAAATTTTATTGGCTATCTATCACAGCTGTTTATATAAAAAAAAATATTGAATGAATAGAATTTCCTTATATTTTTGTTAATTTATGTGCTTTATTTCGAAGAACACACAGCCCTCAAAAAAAAGTGTTGTTCTCTGATCTGGAGTTCAGACCATATATACTATGAACATATTTTTGGGGTCGATGAATCTGATTCCAATCATAATTCAAATTTCACAAACTTTAGCTGATTCTGAGAAAAAACAGCATGGGAGATGCCTCACGTCCATGTCCTCTAACTCACGTGCCACATTTTGCCATATGAAAATGATAAGCTCTATATCCGTAGAGCCTCTTTAAATGCGCTGTACTTTCTATTCTTAACGTACTTTCTACAAAAGGTTTGACTTCTTAAAATTATTAGAAATTTTAAATAAAGGTTTGGCGTGCCTTGTAAATATATATAACTTTAGTTATAAACAAAGCGTTCTTTCATTTTTTTTTTCTTGTTGTCAAAAGGTAACCTAGTAGCATTTACTACGCGCGGGCGGGTACTACCAACCATTGTGCTTTACAAAGTATTTACTCATATTTCCTTGATTTTGTGACGGTAGATGGTTGCTGTTGTGTTTGTTTTTATTGACTTTGATGCACTCTCTAGTTACAATACTTTGTATGTGTTACGACGTTATTGATATTCAGAAACCTCACCCGCTGAAACGAGTTCCGTAAATATGCCTAGATATTTAAATTTGTTGTTGTTGTTTCTGCTTATGAACTTGAAATACCATAGGCACACACTGCATGACTAGTGTTTCAGACGATATATCAAAAAATTTCCATACACATACTCATACATATGTTAATATATCATAACAAGTTGAAATCAGGTTAACAGACAAATACAGAGTGATTAGAATTCATTTGTTTTTGTGGAAATTAAATTTAGCTTCATATATGTACCATATAATTTTCTAAAAAAACCAAGTGTAATAATTTTTAGGAAAAATGTTAAAGACAAATAAAATAGTTTTGGAGAATTTTTAGAACATGGAAGTATTTCACCTGTCTTATACACCGAACAATATACATAGAGTAAATAAGTTTTCTGTTATGATCATAAATTAGAGCGTTCACTAAACATTCATTCTAAGTATTTTTTTTTTTTGTAATTTTCATATAGAAGCTTATTTTCCTAAAGTACTGACTAAAGTTATCCTCAATCACATTCAAAGTACAATCCTGTAGAAAATATGCAAATGACATATGAGCCAGCTGGAGAACCAAATACAGGGGTCAAGCTGGGTTGCACCATGTTCCCCATTCAGCTCTAATTGTGCTGTACAATTTGATAAGGCGCAAATTTACTGAGAATTGAAGAAGCTTATGACAATGATGTCGCCCTGTTGTTATTGTTCACCCGGAAAATCTGCCTTACACGACTCAGCGAACTGGCAGCCAATCTTGTTTCATCTCGAAACCACAAACTTAATTTGGCCACCAAGCGTACTCATAGGTCTAACGAAATTATGAAAATGCACTGGCAATGGATAGAGTACACCAACAGAAAAGGCGCTAGGAAAAGTTGCCGTTCAACGCTTTGATATAGCATGAAAGAACATATAGTTCGGGAGATAGCGTTGCATTTTTCATGATCATTTCATCCCGCTTAATTTTATTTGTAGAAAATTAATAATTTAAATATGGCTCAAAATCGAAAACAAGCGTCAGCTGCCGGAATAATGGTGGAGCTGGTTATGAGAAGCTCTATAACTCGGAAAGTAAGCCAAAAGAAGAAAAATATATTAAGACCAATTTGTACATCTACAAAAAAAAATGTTCATATAAAAAGATGTGACCCACCTTTCGAAGTAGTAATAACTATCGTCATTTTCGAAAAATAGTTTTGGAAAAACCACCAACCCAGTGGTGGTTGGGTTAAGTCCTGTTGTTTGGAGATTTTTCGGACATGAAATCGATGTGCCTTTATCTCCTCTAGAACATTGACTTAAACTTTTTATTTCTACTTCTCACAACCAGCCCCAGTACTAAAGTAGCTGACGCTTAGATCATCATATTACTACCCGAAAGGAATAACAAAAATAGGACTTCAGAGAGATGGAATGATAATGTTATTGGGCAGACCCATAACATTCATATATTTTCAGAATACGAGTATCTGATAGAAAGTGATGTTTGCGAAGTAATTTGTATTTTCATGAGAAAAGAGGCCTCTCAGAAGTAAAAAATCGTAGAAAAACGTTTGAAGCAGTGTCGAAATCAGGATATTTCACCGAAGGAACTTTAATTTCAATGCAAACCATTAGACTTACACATTGTTTATAATACCCTGTATAACCAACAAATGACTAGCAAAGATAAGTATTCCTTAATTGCATGAGTTAAAAAAAACTTACGCTTTTATTACACAATTAATCTATACAAATTATGGCAATAAGTCAAAGGAAAATTGGGTTAAATGCATATGTTTGTCTATAAATTACCGAAATTTAACAAGTCATTTGAAATATTACATTTTGATGCACTCATTACTTTCAGTGTTCCAAGGCATGTAATTTGTATTTTTAGAAATAGAAAAACCTAAAGAAATAATTGGTTTGGGGCCATTTATGCTTGCTATATTTAAAATTTTGGTTTTTTTTTCCACTAAAATACATTTTATAAAATGATTTAAAATGTAATCGGAAACGGAAACTGTATGCAATTCTATGAAACAATATAACGTTAAAGTGAAAAGACGAGCCATGTGACAACTACGTAAGTAAAAATATGAAGGCGTTGATTGTTGTGGGTAGAAAAAATTAAACACTCAGCAATTCAAATGTCAAGTTCAATAATTGTGGGATGGCGTTCTTTTTTTTAATGGTTCTATGATGTAAATAGTTTCGACCTATAAAAAAAAAAAAACAAAAGAAGACACGATTTATATATGGAGGACATATGTTTTAAGTCATAAAAAAAGTATCATGAATGTCTTATGTCCATGAAGTGCTTATTGTTCCATAAAAGCTAGGCATTTGCAATTCAGTGGTTTGGGAGGATTTCGTATCTAATATAATGAGGAAAAATATTTTGAATCTTAAATTTCTGAACTTGGATTTGTATTCAGCGACATCAGAAACCCCCGTATACCAAATTTTGTGCTAATCGGTTGATTTTTAAACAATACGTCCGCCATATTGAATCCACCATTTTGATTTTGCAAATTTTTGAAATATAGTTTCAGATTCGTGATCGTTTATAACTTATTTGGTACAAATTGGTTGATTTTTAAAAAATACGTCCGCCATCTTGGATCGGTTGTCTTGGTTTTTTTCAAATCTGACTTCGGATTTTGATCAGTGACACCCCCAAGACTTCCGTATACCAAATTTGTGCAAATCGCTAGACTTTCATCCACCATTTTGGATTCTGTCAATCTTCCACGCCAGCTTTTTGGAAGCTACAATTTGAGCCAAGAAACGCCTCGATCGGTTCAGAATTTTTATTTTTACAAGCTTTTTTTTCTGGACACTCGATTTTCATCCGGCTTCCGGCCGGATACATAAAACTCCTCCGAAACGGTTTGACCGATTCTTATGGAATTTTGTGTGTATATTCAGTAGGTCTGAAAATAAGCGGTAAATTATTTTTCATACCCCTATATGGGCAATGTAGGGTGGCCCTCATACAAAAATATTTTAAAATAGCATTTTCACAAAGACCACTTAATCGATTCCAGGGAATTTACACCATGTGTCTTTTATATTAAGTGGAATAGCTTAGGCTATAAAACTTTAATTTAAGATGCATATTTAGAGTGGCCCTCCAACAACCATATTTTTAAAATATAATTTTCTCGAAAACATCTTAATCGATTCTCATGGAATTTACACCACGTATCTGTTATATTTAGAGGTACATGCTTAGGGTGGCCCACATACAAAAGTATTTTTAAACAGAATTTTCACGAAGATTTCATAATTATTTCTTAAACGTTTCTAATGGTCTACGGAAGGTTTTGTTTAGAAAAATTGGCAGTGACACACCCTCCAAAATCAAATTAAACATATCTCATCAAATACTAGACGCAGATGAATGGGACTTGATATAAAAAGTCCTTATACATTCCATCGCATGAGTTCATATAACATCCGGAATAACTACCGGAAAGGGCAGAACAACGTCTGCCGGGACAGCTAGTATTATAAATAAAATTAAACGGGATAAAATTATCATGACAACTGCAACGCGACTTCCCGGTCTAACATGGTTGAAAAAACAGCAAAAAATGCTTAAGAAATGGTTATTTTTTATGTGTATATTTTTCTTCTTACCATGGTCGATTGACATTTTTTAAACCATAGGTGGACACATTAAGAAATATGAGCCAATTTAAGCTCTTTACAAGAAGCACGTCGTTTTTCTTAAGAAAAATATTCAAAATCACTGTGAATTTTTTTTCCCGCTATGCACGGGAGCGAGCGAACAAGGAAACAACAATGCGCACATTTCTCTCGTTTCGTTTGATCAGTGTACTTTTATTTCTACACTCACGTTGTTCTTGTTTGATGCTTGGAATTGGCTTTTGGTTTATTGCAGAATTTTTTTTTTTGCTATTGAGATTGAATTTATGATGTTTTTTTTCTGTTATAATTATTGTTTTTGGTTGTTTTTGTTGTAAGCGACTCCTGCTTCCAAAATTTGCCCACCTATGCATTTTGGTTTTTTTTTTCTTATGAAAAACGATAAAGAGCTAAATTTGGCTCATTTTTCCTATTTTGCCCATCGCTGCTCTAATGCATTGAAGAAACAGAACGATTCGAAAGCCAATGGGATTCAATTTATTCAATTGCAATACGATTTTGTTTCGAATCGCCTTACATAAGTAGTAGGACCACTGTTCCAATGAAACACTCACTGTTCTTTCTTTTTGATATTTGCACTGCTGATTTATTTAAATAATTTAATCGATTTTTCTTTGAAAACTATTTGAGAATAAGAAGATGGTGAATTGTAATGCTTTTCACATTTAACTATTGAATACTAACCGTTGCAATTATAATTTTCCATTGAAACAAAAATGTGCAAAATGACTTGCTAGCTTATACACAGGACCGGATCGGATAAGGCTTAGTAACATTTGTCTTGCGAAAGGCGCGTTCTTAGTTGCGAGGGACTTTGTTTTAATCTTCAAGGACACGTAAAACGGCTGACAGAAGTGTTGCAATCTATTTTTTTTGTCAAGGTAGGGCAAAAGCATAAAAAGTGCTCCATAAAATCTTGAAGTTTATGATAATTTTTGCGCCAGTCCTTTGATGCCATATCAATCTTAAAGTCTTGATGCAGACTGCATTTACTATGATAGATATTATTGAATAAGTAAATGCACCCAAAGAAATTATAAAACGCTAAAAAA
Source organism: Meiosimyza platycephala (assembly GCA_963662105.1). Classification (NCBI taxonomy): domain Eukaryota; kingdom Metazoa; phylum Arthropoda; class Insecta; order Diptera; family Lauxaniidae; genus Meiosimyza; species Meiosimyza platycephala. Next base: position 18,066,919 of record OY759210.1, read on the forward strand.
AAAATACGGGCCTATGTTAAATATTCACTCTTGACGGCACTGCATATCACACAAGAACAATAACAGAAAAATCAACTAAAATAGTACAATCGCAATAAATATGAAAATGTGAACTTTAAGAGAAGGGGTTATACTTTAGACATCGTTTGCAATTGACTTATAACGCGATTTTTATTGCCAATAATAAATATTTTTAACTTTTATGACAATGACGCAAAAGCCGTATTGCGATTGTGAAACCAAACAATGTGGGCTGATTTCCACAGAAAAGTGAATACTTAAACCTCCCTTGGTAGCAATTCTTTTGCTATGAACATAAGCGAAGGTATGGTAGATATTTGTTTCAACAAATGTCTTATCAAGATGCTAGAAAAATAAAACACATTTAAAACAACATTTAGATACGAAAACATGAAAATAAAATATAACTTTTTCCCTGCCCCCATTGCAGTGAAATATTTGGGGCAAAGAACTTTGCTTTGATAAATTTCGTTACCAACAAAATGTATCTACTCCTTTTCCATCGCTTTATTTTTTAACGTGTTTTACATCTGCCTTACGTGCGCTAATACCGTACGACTCCTATTTCACCTCCAGAGTGTTTCAGGTTGTTGCACGTGTAGGCGTTGTGGTTCAATAAAAACCGACACGTAACGCGTTAAAAAAATACAAACTTGGCGTGTTGATGATAATTTTGATGTATATGCGGATATTAACAGCGAAAAACTGTGGGAGATATGAAATAACAGCAAGTCAGATTGTACGATTCTGCATTTGCAAATATTGCAATATCACATTTTTTGTCTGACTTGTCATTTATCAAATGAGAGAGAGAGAGAGAGGTGGGTTTTTTTTTGAAACGCCTCTGTGTGCACATACATACTATAAATCGTAAGTTTTATTAATTTAGTGTTTTAATTGTAATAATGTATTGCATAGATGCTAACAAGAATTTATTGTGAAAATTCAACAATTAAGTTGGATTTTTTTTTTTATCAAAATTTGATATTGACTAAATTTAAGGTGGTACGACTGACTGACTGAATTCATATGTATGCAATGTAAAACGGACAAGTAAGTAGGTAAGTGCACTCCACATGGAGTGTCCATGGACTGTAGGGACTTCTTTGTTTGATACCTCGGGGACTTTCAAATGCCAATGCATGCACATCTACGATATACCATATAAGAGCTGTTTACGAATGTTAACTTTTTGATTAAAATTCCAGTGAAGCAAAATTCTTATTCGACATTTTTAAACCATTTGATGATGGGTCTTGGACCACATGAGCCCCTCAAACATCTAAAGAATTTGTTTTGAAATTCTAATTACCTGAAAATAAAGTTTTTTAATTTCAGATTTTGTTTCCTGGTATAAAACCGAAAAAATAAAGATATTGATGACAACATTAAATTCGCTTATTACAATCAGCTGAACAAGATCATATCAAGAGTGATATTACAAAACCTCAGAATAGTGCAGGGTGATTTAAACGCCAAGGTTGGCAAGCACAACAATGGAATAAACTGACTAATGGTTGAATACGTATTGGAAAAAATCAAAGTTAACGGAGAACTTTCGGTTGTGTTCGGTGAAATAAGTGAGCTCAAAGTTAAGTTTCAACGAATCTAGAATGGATATGCCTGACATTTACCAAAATTTGAAAAACTTGACAACTGTTATCAGTTGGGAAAACATGTGTCTGAGGCGGTGGACATTAACTACACAATTAAAATAATAAAAAAACTTAAGGAAAACTCTTGTGTTCAAAAACTGTGCTTGATGATATATAAAAATAAAATCAATATTTTACATCAGTGGTGGGTACGGAAATCTAGCAAAAGAGCACAACAACAACATCAGGCAACAACAAACTAAATTTAAAAGTTTTTTTGCTTTAATTTCCAAATTCGCCAACAACAAATTGCACTACAAACAAAAACAATTGCTACATCGTCGAAACACAATGCGGCACCTTCGCTAATGCCTGGGTGTGTTGTTTTTGTTTTCATTGGAATTAAAATCAACGCTGTACGCCGATAGCGTTGAAATTCTGCGAACTTTTGATTGCTTGTTTGTGCGTCGAATAATGGAAAGGGCCATGAGGGCTGAAAGTGCCTGTACTTGCCCATCGCTGCTTTACATTATAGATAATGGAAAGCATGTCTTAGTCTATCGAAGATGCTGCAGTGGTCACCAAATTTAAGAGATCTTAATAAGTAACCAAAGATAACTATAGCTTAAATTCAAAGGAATATGTAGCTCCCCTCAAGAATAATCATAGCAGTCTGCTTATAAGTGTTAAGGATCGACTCAAAAAATGGTGAGGCTACATCAAGTGTATTTTTTTTCCAAACTTTCTGATTTTCACTTCGCTTCTTGTTCATATGTTATTTGTGAAAAATTAAATTTTTCCGGAATATTATATGGGCATTCTAAAATTTATTTAACAAAATTGAAAATTTTCGGGAGTCGACCTTCCCCGATTTGGCTCAAATTTTTCATGGACATCCAGTAGGATAAGACTTAGAAAGCTGTGTACAGTTTTGTCTAATGAGCCTTAGTTCGCGAGATGTCGAGGCACTAAAATTTCACCAAATGAACTATTTTTGGAAAATTCATTAAAACTCACATAATAACTACAGGACGTCACTAAAAGCAAAAAAAGCGTGAATTTTAATGAACAAATAATAATAAATAAATAAACATATCTACTCGTTTCAAGGTAAAAAACTGTCATGGCTACTTCAATAAATAACACATCAAAAATTAAAGAAATAAAAAAGGATAAACTTTGAAATAAAAAAAGATTATGGAGTTCCTTGTTGTCCTTGCAAATTTTTTTTTAAATTTATTGGCTTAAATTTATATAATTTGGAAGTTTTTTGATTTTAACGATAACGAAAATGTTTGTCTTGAGATGATTGTGTGAGCTTAAATGAATTTTTGAAGAAATCTCCATTTGGCGAAATTTCAGTTTTTGATCCTCTACATCTCGGGAACTAAGTAAAAACACAGTAGACAAAACTGTTATGCTATTTTTTAGTCTTATCCTTAGTTGCACCAACGGAAAATATAGATCGGCTGTTTTTAAAAAAGTTTTAGGATGTCTCTAGGGATTTCAAAAACTTTTTTTTGCCGGACTATACATAGCTCGAGAGCTTCTGTGAAAAAAAGATTTTGTATCGCGTTAGTACATTTCTGCTAAGAAAATTTCTTTCAACCGTACAGAATATTTTTTGCAAATATACAAGAAAAGTTTTTTGAGGCAGTTTTTTTGAAACCGTACGAAATATTCATGCAAACAAGTTTTTGAAACTTCAATTTTGCTCTCAATGAAAGCTGGAAAATTTTTGAATTAAGAAGCGCTTTTTTTTAATTGATAAAGCTGAAAAAAAATGATTTTCGGTCAACGTAAACTGTCACCTGAGAAAGAGGTACATATGTATAGTTATTGTATTTAACATTGAAATATGTATGTTTGCCTTAATTTGTGTATATTAGAAGTTAATTATCATGGTGTAAAATGATGGTTTGAGACTTAGTTGAATTATCGGATTTGTGTTCCAAATAGGTTTGTCAACTCTATACCAAGAGCGCCAGCTACGCCAATGCGGACAACTATCTGGGCAAATGGATTAAGCTTCTGCACATGTTTTAATTTTATTTACAAAATTTTTAAATACCTCTGCTCTGGTGCTATGATGCAACGCACAAAATCTCTCAGAAAATCATCATCCTCTTCATTATCCTGTTCTGATTTTAGCAGAATTATATGTCCTGGTTTATTTTTATTTTTCTTCTTTTTGTTTTTATTTTTATTACCACAATTATCATTAGCACGTGTGCTCTTCAAACTTTTTAAGCCACAGGTAAAATGCTTGGATTGCATTATGGCAGATAATGCAAAATGCAGTCAACTTTGCAACCAATGCCAATTAAAACAAATTAGGTATGTAAATTATTTCAAAGTTATAGAAATTTTAAAATTGTATTATACAAATTTTATAAGTCAAACTTTATGCTACCGAATTTCCGAAATTTTTCTACTTACTCCCGGATTAATATTACCGTACAATTGTATTAAAAATTCTTAACTAAAAAGCAGTTAACGTTGACAATCTGCTAAATGTCGCACAAATGTTGACTCGACTACCACTCGAAAGTCAAGGCATTCGGATGGAAAGGATATATGTAGGTAATGTTTTGACATGTGTACGTACGAGTTGATTTTTTTTTTCTTCTATCTAACTACTGTAGTATGAGTGGTGTGAAACATATGTCCTTCGCTTAAATTTGTTGTGTTGTGCTTAATGCCAATGAATGTCATGCTAATAAAAGGATATGTGTGTTGTTAAGCTAAGCGACAGTTGTGGCTAAAAAAAGTATAGTGAATAATATTTCAAAGAATATTATAACTGACAACACAGGGCAAAACATTTTTTAACCAGACATTGAAAGCATAGCTTTATGAAATTATTTAGCACTAAGCTTTTACTTTGAGTTCTACCTTTCAAAATTTTCAATTAGATGCTTTATTCCCATGATATATCATATTATAGTGTAGAGTCCTTTGAGATCTATATTATGTAGAATGAATAATGTTTTGAACAATAGGAGTGACTAGTTATTTTCGTTAGCTTCTATCAAGCTGAACACTGATTTGAACTCAAAAGCTGCCCAACGCATTTAGTTTTTGAGAAAATGGGGTTTGAAACCCCCATTTTTGGCCATTTTCTGATAGCCGTGGATACAAAACCCGGAGAACCACAATCGTTCAATATATTTTAAATTGAAGCTTGAAATTTTCTCTTTCAAAACTAGCAAACCAAAATATAATCGCATCTGACCTTGAAGCCTTGTACGCCTTCGAGCGTAGTTGTATCAATGGCCATAATTCTGAATGAGAGAGAACCGAATATTTAGCCGTTTTCAGTCAAAAATTTAATTTTGAAGGAATCCGGCACTCATATGGCGCAAATTGTATTCAAATACTAAATGAAATAAGATTTATCTACGGAACACGACTAAAATTTTGTTTATTTGGATAATTTTTTTTTGTGTTTTATTTGAAACATTAAAAAGAAGACACCATTTGCAAACATTCAATACATATTTATTATATATACATAATTATTATAATAACAGATTAAATTAAATTTTTTAAACATTTCTAAGGCTAAAGCCTTTGGATAATAATAATATTTTGAAAGGTTATTTTTTTTTTTTTTTTGTATTTTAAACATTTTTCAAAGCTTCAAAAAAATAACGCAGTTATGTCTCAATCCCTCACTTTACATTCACAGCTAGGCGGACCACAACGACACATAGCGGCTGTAATTAACAAAATAAATTAGAATAAATTGGTGAATTGAAAAATTTTTGATTGAGTCTTACCGATAATAAAGGGAATCAGTCCAATATATTTTACCGGAATGTACATGGCTTATTATTCAGAAGTACAAATAAATTAATACCAAAACTAGAGAGAAAAAAAACCATTCACTAAAAATCTTCAAAAGAAAAATATCCCAAGAGAATTTCAGAAAAAAATTAGGTAATAAACTATAGATATAGTATATATCTATGTATTAGCCTAAACTTTAAGAAGAATGTTTCGTGTAGTATAAGAACACCCGTATATGCGCAGCACTTTTTTTTTCGACAAAACGCTCGTAATCGCAGAACTGTGGCTAGAAAAAAAATTGAAAAAACTGAATAAATAGTTTTTGATTTGCTCTTTGTAATGTGTTCATAAAATTGTGCTCAAAACGCTTTCTTTCGAAAATGACATTGCAGCTCGGGACGTTTCTCTGAAATTCGCCACAATTTTTAATAATAAAATTTGTACGAATCGAAAGAACAACTCAGCGGCACCAATATAAGTTTTCAGAGAGGGATAGCAAGTAATGTATATGTATATGACAAGCAAACAAGGACGGCGGGATTCAATTCATGTATGCATTAGTACTCACCAAGCGTGAGTTTTCTCAAAGTGGCGAGTGTTAGGAAGCTTGTCGGGTACCAGTGCATACATAAATTGTATCCCGCCGTCTTTATTTGCTTTTCATATATACATTTCTTGCTGTCCCACTCTGAAAATTGGTGCTGGTGTAGCTGAGTTATTCTTTCGATTCGTATAAATTTTATTTTGAAAACTTGTGGCAGATTTTAGAGAAAGTTCCCATATTTCGTACTCATTTCTCACCACAAAAAAAGAGCTTTTTAGCAAAATCTGATAACAAAATCGCAAAGAACCGATCAAAATCTATCGATTTATATTTATATTTTAATATATTTCTAGCCATATCTCTGCAATTACAAGTGAATTGAATATAGCATTCTCTGGAGAAAAATCGCCAAGTGGCCCGCTATCAATACAACACTTTGTTTGAATAAAGTATTTTTTTAAATTTCGGGAAAAGTTTTTTTTTAAATTACGGGCAGTTTAATATTTTCACCTTTTGTAGAGTAAAGTTGTTTTTCCAGAGGAAGTTAAGACTAAAAATTATAGTACAACTTTTAACTTTATATAGTAAAAACTGAACCCTAAATGCGTAGTTTAATGACTAATATGAACACGAGTATTTGCGAATTTATGCATAGTCAGACTCTGAATATAATTTCTCTTTTCAAGTGCGATAATACCAGAAACCTATTCAATATGATAGTATTTCTATTTCAATAAAAAACTTGTTTTTATATGTAAAATCTTATGCTTGAAAGGAGAAATTGTACTCCAGATCTGACTATGCATAACTTCGCCAATATGTATAATTATTCAAATTTTTTTTTATCAATTTAGAGTTTTTATCAAATTAGAGTTTCTGAAAAAAATTGTCATATTCTGAGTTTTTGGGATTATTGGAAACTTTGAAAAAAAATGTAGGCGTTGTTTTAGCGTTATCATTCTCAAATATTTGAAGAAAACGTTTTAAGACGCATTCTAAAGTACTTGATACGCATCATATCGAGAGAGGCGAATATTTGCCTGATGTTCGTCAAAATGACGAAGCTTAGCTATGTAGGCTTAAAGCAATATCTGACCAATAGGTATCGAGGTATTAAGAAAAAACTGAGATAGAAACTTTAGCATAGTATTTCCGCCCATTGCAAGTATTTTTTTTTTCAATTTTCAAGAATTTAACCCTTTAAAGTTTTTGCAAACACAAACGTTTATATTTTCTTGTCCACAACTGTTAGTCATAATATTTAACAACTCGTGCATGTGTGTGTGTCTGTTGGAAGTTGGCACTAAAGTAAATATCCATTCACTATTTAAGGTGCTGGGGCTCCAATGCCAATTCCTAGAATTTCGCTTTAATTGCATGATGTGTAGAAGTTTTCGTGTTGTTTTTATTCGAGCTATTTGTTAATGTTGACATGTCATCAATGAAAATACTAGAGGCTTAGCAGAATAAACTTAAAAGGATATGAGATCTTGTGACAACAAAATACACTACAACATCTTTATTTCATTTGAAATATGTAATTAAGTATATCAAAATTAAAAACAAAATTTATTAAAAATATTAATAAACGTAATACATCGATTCGTCTCGTTTCATATCTTATTTTCAAGCCTGAGAGTATGCAATTATGTTTGAAATTAAAACAAAAGTATTAAAGGCCTCTCTATCTATCACGAGTCGTCTCGTTTCGTCTTTCATTTGCAAGCCTAAAAGTATGCTAGTACAATTCTTATATTTGTAATTAACTATTCATTAAGCACAGGCTAGATTTTTTTGTTTTCATTAATGAAAAATACAAATTGCATATTTTTAGGCTTGAATATGTATTAGAGACGAATCGTGATACATAAAAAAGCGCTAAGGTCTGTGCTTAATGAAAAATTAATTACAAACATACGAATTATACTAGTTCAGTGAAACCTGGATAACTGGGATCTCGAAGGGACCAAAATTTTTGTCTCAATTAAATAGGTTTCCCAGACCGGTTTACTCAGACCGATGAAACGTGCATATTCAAATTCAACACACATAAATATTATTTCACACTTATAGAGGTTATTTCTAAATGGTCCCAGTTATAGAGGGAAAAGCCCATGTTATAGAGGCGAAAACACACAATAACTTCAAAAATTAAATCCCAGATATAGAGGTTTAATAATCCCAGTAATAGAGGTATTTTGATGGGACCTTGAAGTGAGTCTCACTAGTAGAGGTTTCCCACTTTTCCCGCTTAACCAGGTTTCACTGTATATCAGATTCCAGTATTACCATATCAACAAAGATCTAATGCGATATATATAAACTACAGATATGAAGGGAATTTGGTTGGTTGGAATATACTGCTTTCCGTTGTGAGTAAGCCAAAGTATGCCAACACGCGTAAGCATTTAAGCCATAGGCAAGCAGGGAATTCAATCAAGAACCCATTTGAGTAGATCGACGACAGCGGAACTGAACGAGCACCAGAACTGGGCGTATAAAAAGATATACACCCGACTTGAGGGAAGCAGAAGAGCATAGTACTCTTATGAGAAAACTTGAAAAAACAAGGCGCTTAGATGCATTAAACGCTAAACGAAATACATACATAGGTAAATATCAAAAGTGTTTGAGTCCCTCTCTGATGTGTAGGCAAAACCAAATAAGTTAATTAAAAATTAAAATTAAATTCAATTAATTTTATATTACCCAGCAACGGTAGGGTAAATGTTTATTTAACCAAACTATACTGCTAAATCTTTCAAAAGTTCATAAAGTCAATCAAAAAGTAGTTATAACTTAAATAACTGACTTTTCAGTTCCTCTGATTCTTTAATAATGCAGACAAATTTGCAATGAAAATTCTCTTTTGAAACAATGTTGCTAATGGCGCTACTTTGACAGTATTCGCGTACACGACATTGTATCGCTTTAAATCCAAACCCAACAGAACCAGCGCCCACTGATATCTTTTCGTTTTCAGTGAAAAGAAAAAAAAAATTTAACTTTTAAAGTTCTCCAGTATGTGCCACATGCACCATGTTGCATGCTACAAACATCACATTACTTCATAAGTCATTTTATTAAAAACATATAAAATAAAAAAACGAAGAATAAAAAATCAAATAGGGGAATTTCTGATGATGCAGTTGGCAACACTTGTTGCACTGTTAGCGCAAGTAAAACAAAACCTTATGACTTTATTAATTTTTATGAACAAATTGAAACAACCAAGATGTGTGTCTGGTTAGTTCAAGAACATTTATATCTATTAAAGTGACCAGATGTAAAATGTTAAATGAATGCTGAAAGGAAGTGATTTGATATTATTGGCTACTGCCAATTCATTTCAGAGAATTCACAAATTGAAAATATTACGCAAAAAAAAAAATTTTTAATAAAAATACTAACAAAATTATCAACCTTTGGCCACCCTACCCATAAAGCAGTGAAAGTATTTATGTACTTGTGGCTTTTCCCATAAGTACATAAAGTAAAAATGCTCTCTTGTTTACTTATTTTTATTGCATTTCTGCGAAATGTTTCCATCAAGAGACTTAAATATCACATGGCTTTTTGTTGGTTGTCCTTGTCGTCCTGAAGGCAGTCATACTTTTTTTTTTGTACTTTTTGTTTATATTATAATGCATATAACATTTAACTAAAGTAACGAAGTGATAGCAAGCGTAAATGTAATTTTTTAAAACGCACTTCATATTATGCCCTACAAGGTATGCAACTTTTTTTTTCCAAAAGAGTCAAGTTCTTTCTAGTTGGTAAAGATTTTTTATGTTGTATTTGTATGCGTGTTCTTATAGTGTTTTGTGAACATAACAAATCTTTTATTGCAGCAAAAGTTTTTGGTTGATTCCACTAACATGTCCGTTCATCGGAAAATCACGTACTTAAAAAGGGTTAAAGTTCATAACTTTGAGCAAATTAAATGTATTTCTGTTGGACCATTAAGGAGCTAAGTTCAAGGACACTAAGGTATCAAAGACTTGTAAATTTGAGTGAAATTTTGCACGAGAGTAGCTTATATTTAGTTCTTGAACAATGCACTTAAAAAAGCTCAAAATATGATTTCAATTAAATATATGACTTTATCTCAATAACAGTGGCTGATTTTGAAAACTCATGAATCAATTGAGCATCATAAATGAATATAGCGTACATTTGGTTTTTTCTGATTCTATTCGACTTTTTCGATACTTTTTTTAACATCACTGTTTTCGATACAATTTCCATGTCTTTTTTTCTTTCAAGCAACAAAAAATCAACTAACAAGTTAACTGATATTTAATGGTGTTAAAAATAATTTGAAAATACGTGTATTGTAAAAGCTTTAGCTTCTGCTTTCTGTAAAGGTTTTTGCTTCCTGACCTATTAATTTTTTTTTTTTGCCATTTGCTATTTCTTGTGGCAAGCACCATCACTTTTCTTACTTTAAAATAAAAATTAATTTTTGATTGCAGCAACAATGTGAGTTGTTCATTAGCAAAAATAATACAATTTAACAGTGACCTAAAAGCTCCATTCTAAATGTTAATAACATTTTAAAGCTTTAAAAACATTTACCAAAAGTACACTTACCGGTAAAGCTTTGAATTTTCAAGCTTAAAATGTTTGTGTCGTAGCTAACTGAAAAAAGTTTGAATTTGTGGCTAAATATAAAATGTTAGCAGTCATTGAATTATAAAGCTTTGGTTCCTTCGTTGTTAAAATTTAAATAAATATTTAAAAAATCAATACTAATATTATCTCTATCCATTGTGAACCATTTTGATTGAATGGGCCCGAAACCAGCCCAATTTCATACTAGAAATCAAAAGGAATCTCTGCATAGGTATCCGTAATAAAGTTTGTGTCCCCAAAAATGAAAAGCGTGGACTACTTAAACATAATCGGAAATGAAGTAGTTCCACGTAGGCAGGAATTAATCAGTGATACCATGATATTTCTTCAGCAGGATAATGCGGCTGTTCATACAGCAAAAATAGGTAAAGAGTTTTTCCGGGACAACACCTCGAATTTTTTAGGATGGCTAGCTCGTTCTCCTGACCTAAATATTATTGAAATTGCTGGGGTTAATGGTAATAACTTATCTCATCAATTAGTTATTATTGGTCTAATTAAATAGTATAAAAATTAATTACAGTTAAAATTTTTCCAATTAATACATAAGGGTCTTCTATTGGACGTGCTCCAATTCAAGTTAATAAAATAATTGTTGTTACTATTGTTCAAAATAAAAACTGATTAATAGGATAAAGTTCAATTCCACGGAAACTTATTAAATTATAAAAAGTTAAAATTTTCAAAATATTATTGATAAAATTAGGGCAATTACTCCTCCTAATTTATAAGGAATAGACCGAAGGATTGCATAAGCAAATAAAAAATATCATTCTGGTTGAATGTGAACGGGAGTTACTAGTGGGCTTGTTGGGATGAAATTATCCGGGTCTCCTAAAAAACTGCTGGGGTTGTCTGACTTGACAGATGTATGCAGAAACCCGGCAGCATGAGTCCATCTACGAACTAAAAAATAGCATATTAGCCCATTGGGAGGCTCTTCTTCGAAAAAACGTTAAAAACCTATTTAAGTTCTTACAAAAGCGAATGACTGAAGTGGTAAAGAATAAAGAAGGATCCACCCATTATTAAAATAATGTTTTACTTTTCCTTTTTTTATAATACCTAGAACGAATTTAAGTTAAAAAAAAGTTTGTGCTATCGTTTTGTCGCAGCACTTTAAAATGGAAATTTTACTTTAAGTCAAAAATGCATTAATTTTTTTGACAAATTATTTGTAAGTTATTTATTTTTTTAGCTTTAAGAATAAACACCATGAAAATAAATTTTTAATAATTGTTGTAAATCCTTTAAAACACCGAAAAATTAATTGTGCTATCGTTTTGTCGTGGTCAGTAGTCTTAAAATTGTAGTTTTTTTTATATAAGGAAAGGCTTAATCTAGTAAATATATAATCTAGTAAATAGTAAAGCGGCTATTGCTTATTTCAAAATCAGAACACTTCGGATTAGTCGCAAGTCAAAATTTACTTAAAATTCTTTTATTTTTCTTTCCAATTTTCATCAGTAAGTCCATTGCATTGTACTTTAATTAATTTTATGTGCGATTAAGTGTCTTTAATTGTGTTGCACTTAACAAACATATAAAAAAAAATCACCTGCATTTCACCAAATCCGTATAATCCAATGGCGACATTGCATACTCCGATTCCAGCTCAGTTAAGGGTACCTCCTTTTTACCTCCCTTGCCTTTCTTTCGCCTGCCCGTATAACTTTTGCGTTCTTTACTACTTTTCGGACGTTGACCGACAGTACCGGCACTAACAACTCCCAATGCACGATAATCTTGCTCAACGCGACGCCCATCTTGCACCGTTTGATCTCGTGGCTGTCCAACACTGCCATCTTTTTCTGTGGCGCTACCATCAGTTGGATATTTTCCACTGCCACCGTCTTCCGCAGGATTTGCACTTTTCTCAACAAAACTATCACGTCGCCACGATGGCGTCAAAGTGCGTATGATATTTTCCGTATCATTGTAACCCTCATAGTGATAACGTTTACGTTGCGCGATGCTCGAAAGTAATTCCAAAGTTTGCCAAACGTTCATTCTGTTCGTTTTGAAGAAATGCTCATCATCGACTGACCAATTGTTGCGACCAATTTTATTTGCAAGCATCATAGTAACGGTAGTGCATTTGATGCCCGCGAAGGTGTGGGGCGCACTTGATTTTAAATTGAAAAATGGCATTTTAAAAGTCGAAAAGCCGTCGTCGTTGTCAGCGATACGTCAGAAATATTCACGCGATTGCTATTTACGTTTGCGTTCGTTACGTTTTGGTACGTTTTTTGATTTGATTTGTTTTGATGTTTAATTTGATTTTCGATTTAAATTGCATTTACGGATGGATATGCAATTAAATTTAAATCGTACCTTACTGCAAGACAAAAGGAAAAATCACAAGTTTGCGCAAAAGTTCTACGGAGGCTTCGCAAATTTTTGTTCACTTGTAACTCAAAGGACTGACAGCGACGTTATGACAGCTCTCGTGTGGCGCTGCTACGTTTTTCACGTGTGTGTGCCATTTTAGGGGTCATGTGTGGCACGAAAGCGTTTAGTGCTTTTGGATCACTATTGCCTTTTGTTTGCTATTGAACGTTTAAGAATTTTATTTGTTTTCTATATTTCATACTCATAAAAATATGCGCGACACAGGTTTAACTCGCTGCCTGGGTGCAAGCGTTTTGCGATCGTATTTTATGGCAATAGTGCGAGAGTTATGGTGTTAATGTGACGAGACACGCTAAGTTGTGTAAAGCTGTCGGGTTCGTCGTATGGGGTCACATGTCGAAGAATTGCTTGCATGTTTTATATGAAAATTTCCTAATGGAAAGCAGCCCCTTGAAAGCGTAACTTTAAGTGCTATTTGATTGACTGGTGTTTTACATAAATACCCAGTTGGAACTTTGCGACACTCGCAGTCTGAAAGGGGTTACTATTTATTACCTAAACTTTTTAACAAATGTAGTAGGAGGTACATACGTAGAGAATAGAAATAAGCAGTTCAAAAATTAGATTCTACTCTAACCAGCATACTCACTAGCTTACGCCGTTAGGTAGTTAGTAAGCAATTTTGTTGATTTTTTTGCATTTTAAATTTTCGCCCCATTGCTTTTGTGTCTTACCGCGTAAGGCAGTGCGGCAACCATGCCTCGCCATGTACTCTGTGTAGAAGAGTAGTAATTGGAAAAAGTAAGCATTCCTGATTACCCAGTTCTTAGCTTGGTTATTAGTTTAACTGTGTATATCCATATGCATGCGCATGTATATGTAGAATAGTAAATGTGTGGCTATAATGTTGGCATTATTATAGAGTAGAGTTTGTTCGAGGAATGAAAGAAAAAAAAAATACAGAATATTTGTTCATTCTAGAATATTATCAAACTATTATTATGCAGTGTATCAATCTATTACCTTTTCAATCGTTTAATCCAACGGTGGGCATGAAAATCTAGCAAAAGGGCGCAACAACAAAATCAAGCAACAAAAAACGAAATTTTAAAGTTTTTTTGCTTTCATTTCCAAATCGTCAACAGCACAAAAAAAAAAGCAAATTGGACTACAAACAAACACAGTTGCTACATTCATCGAGACACAATGCGGCACCATCGCTAATGCCTTTGTGTGTTGTTTTTGTTTTAATTTGAACTCAAGTCGACGTTGTGCGTCGATTGCATTGAAATTCTGCGAATTAGATTTTTGTTGCTTGTGCATCGAATAACGGTTTGGGCCATGAGGGCGGAAAGTGCCACTACGTGCCCATCGCTGGTTTAATCTATAAAGCCGCCATTCCACATTCTTTCAGAAGTCTAAAAGATTTTCCGATACCGAACTTTAATTGTGCTCTGAGAATTAGCATTAGTTAACGTAGAACTATTTCGAAAATCGGCTCGTTTTGATTATGAAATTGTGGTTATTACTTGAATAACTCGCTTTAGGGTGCATGAATGAAGAATCTTCGCATTAACCACTTTAAATACATAATATCTTAACAACAATAGGTACCTGTAAAATGGACTCACAGCCTGTTCTGGCCGTAATTTCCTTTTAGATTTTTGCTTGATAATTGAGATATTTATTTTGGACTGAATAAGACCTTACGAAATTTAGCTTAAGCCCAATATTAATTCTTTTAAGCCAATATTCGCTATTTCAGCTTTTTGTCATCGAAAATTTCTGTTGAAATAACAAATTTAAGCTTGTGGAATTTTGAATTATCACGAATAGCACTAACAATCGCATACAGACAGACATCATTACAGTGTAAGTAAATATTGAAATTCTACAAAAAATATCCAATCATGGCAATCAAAATGAAATTATTGGTAAACCATTTCTAACGAAACCGCCTAAAGAAAAAAAAAAAAATACAACTTTTTTGATTTTTACTACCATGGCTACAATGTAATGACAAGAAAATTGCATGTTAAGCGTATTAGCCGCTAGGAAGCGAGAAAACTTTGTGCACAAAAACAACACTTTCAATCAATTTACATTTTTTTTTCGTATGAAAAATTGGCAATTGCATGCCAACTTTTGATATCTTGGAGTGTTTTTTTTTCTTTTCATTTTTCTTAAAGTTAAGTGTTAAAAAAAACTTTCGATTTTTAGGCGGCAGCAAAAGTTTATGCTGCAGATTTAACTTTTGCGAGGGTGTTATATTAACGTTGCCTACTAGAAGTCACGCTACTGTGCATTATATGCGAATATATATAGCTTAAAGCTAAAGAGGCTGATTGGTATGATAAAAAGAGATTGAAAGTAATTTTAGTGCAATCGATTTTAAGTGGCATGGACTGGGCTACTTGAATATGAATTCACAATAGCTAACGAAATCTGTTAAAGTCTTTTCTTCAAATAACTCAACTAAAAGAAATGTTATGAATTATTAAGTCTTATAATGCTCTATTAAAAATAACTAACTCTCCTATATAAAGTAATAATTAATATGATGAAATATGTAAAATATTTGCAGCATGTAGTATAAAAAATAAAAATAAATTTAAATTGACGTTACCATAATTGGTGCAAAAATGGGTTGGGTAGCTTTCAATTAGATTATAAAACCATAAAGTAATAAAATTAAATGTAACCAGTTTTTTGAAAAAAAAAAAAACACACTTAAATACATAAAAGTTCTTTTATAACACATTAACCGGCTTAAGAAATATATGTTTGCAAAAAGAAAAAATAATTAAAAATGGAATTTTCATTAACAACATAAATAAGCCATTATTACCACTAAAGTATTATATATTGAACGGCTGTCAAAAAGGATTTCATATTTCCTAGAACATTAATGTCAAATTATTTCGCAGTAAATTGTCATAAAAAGAACGCAAGAAGTGATATTTCGGTTAAATAAATACATTTCAATCACTGCTAAGCAAGGCTAAGTTAAACCAACATAAAAATGTGGGTTTCTTTTTTAACCAAATGACTTCCATGCACGCATTTGCATTGATGGAAGCGAGAACCTAACTTAAATATATTACAATGAAAGTGTCGCATAAGATTGTATAAAATAGAAATCAAAATACAATTAAATAAATAAAAATATTACTCACGCAACTACGACATCGGGATCTTCCCACCATTTCTTTGGTGATGGTTCCAATAGCAAACTCACGCTACGCCATCCTTTGTGATGTTTTATCTATGTATGTGGGTAAAATCATATATTGCAAGTGTTAATGGCAATGAAATATTTTAGTTTTTTAAAAATAGTCAAGGGTGATTCAATTGTAGGTTACAATGTTAAGCTGGCATTACTCAATTCCACTAAGGGTCTATCCATATATACTGTAACGCTGTTTTTTTTGATTTTTAGCCCCTTCTTCTGGAACCCGAATCAAACAATCATATTTTCTGAATTCCCCGCTAAAGGCGTTTAGCAATATACAGGGTGTTGCATTTTAACTTACACAGTAAAATGTCAAGTTAGAGGTCAAAGTGACCACTGAAAGTCATTTCAAGGTCGAATTCCCTGCTTGGTCCAAAAGAGCTAGTAATCATTGGATGGACCGCTGCACAATCTTGCCTTAACTAGCTGCAGCTTTTTTGCATCAAGCGGGAATTCGACCTTGAAATGACCTTCAGGGGTCATTTTGACCACTAATTTGAATACCTATCTGAACGTAGAATTTTGTGCTCTTCCGGAATCCGAGGTCAAAAATAGGGGTTTCCACTTGAAAAACTAAAGTTGACCTTCAAATAACCTTGAAAATGTAGGTCAAAGTCATGGTTAAGGTCATGGCTGGAGGTGTGTTTTTGAAAATTCGGACCCCCCTCCCGTTGGTGAGATTTGTGTGAGATCTGGCGGGACAGTCCCCCCCCCCCTTCCCATGAGATTTTAATTATATTTTTTAATGTAAATTCTTTGCATTAAAACGTTGACGTGAGGTTTTCCTTGACCCCCTCCCCACCTTTGTGAGATTTGGTGAGATTTTGCTGGACCCCCTCCCCCCTATTTTGCTCACGTATGATAATTAATGGAAGTCACCCTAACACAATTTGAGCATTACGAAATAATAATCTTCCATCTTGTGTCATGGTTGGAAACTTAAGCTAATGATATCACGTCTCTGGATTTTTTATGTATAAACATCTTTACTGGGTAGCTACAGGACCGTCGAGGGGAAATCCTACTCAGTGGTAATCAATAATTTATGTCTGGGAAAATAAATGCTTTTACTAGCGTTGGCTAGATGACCTCAGTCAGATTCAATTTAATAGCATACTTTGATTGCGAACAAAAAATTGCTAGTCCAGACACTTTTCTTTGGTTCAAATGAGAGCGATGAAAGTATTGCGAGATCGGTAAAAGAGCGTTCTGTAATGGCAACTGATATTGTTACCTTTTGAATTTTGTTTCTGAAAATTTTTATTCTTAAAAAGTTCCATACTAAAAATTATAATTTTCATTTCACGATTTCGACTTTTGAAATTTATCTCTTGGATTCGAGTGCCCCAAATATTTTTATCGAGTATTTTTATTGTCTTTCTGAAAATGAATGAGCCTCTTCGTAGAACTACGGGCCCGGGAGGAATCATCCAAACGCCCACTTAACGACGGACCATTGAGGCTGTGAATGAAAATCAATACCGGAGTGAGTTCACGGAAACGCTAACGCTAATATCACTTTGAGATGATAGGATGCTGACAAAAATTTCAAGAAAATTCGTGAACAAATTTGTACTATGGAGCTTGACACTTTTGTAGATTTCAGCGTCAGTGAATGGACTTTTACTAAACATTTTTTGATCTCTTTAAATTTTTTTTCAATTTTAAAACTTTGCCTCAACTCAATCAAAATTTTTCGAATTTCTCAGCATTAAACGAAATTTTCAACATTTTTTGGTATTTTTAACATTTTACACTAACATAATATTTCATTTCAACATTTATCGAATCTTTAAACATTTTTCAATTAGGTATATTTCAACTTTTCAAACCTTTTTTGAATTTTTTAACTACCTATTATCGAATTTATTAGTATTGGTTACCATTTAAGCATTTTTGAACATTTATGGACTCAAAAACATCACTTATAACGCCAAAAGTGTCTGCACTTATTCATGACATGAATAAAATTCGACGCATTATTCGTGAACTATTGCAGGATTTATGGCAAAAAGTAATGGAAAATTTTATCAAAAGGACGAAAATCTGCAATGTTGCTCATGGTTGCCATTTGGCCCCCATATCATTTTCCAACGAAGTCAATGTTTCAATATCATACCTATATGAAAATATCAACAGTTTATCAAACAACAATAAGTTTCAATACGCTTTTATTTTGTATACTCTTATTGAATCACCCTATATAAAAAAATTATCTTGTTATTTCTCAACAAAAATTTCACTTGCATGTTATCAAAAATGGAATATTTTGTTAACACTCCTTCGATTAGCGATAACATTATCTTAACATAAAAATGTTATCGAAGGTAATTGATTGTATTCACATACATTCTTTGATACTGAAATATTAATTTTGAGATGATGGGATGCTGACAAAAATTTCAAGAAAATTCGTGAACAAAATTCTACTATGGAGCTTGGTACTTTTGTAGATTTCAGCATCAGTGGATTAAAATAAGTTCAGTGCTGAGTATAGTCTGCTTATAGGGTGAACAAAATGAAAATTGCTGGACTTTTATTTTTAAAATGCTTATAGCCTAGCCATATGTAAAGATTGGCTCTAATTAAATTGAATAATGCAGTGAGAACTAAGCATCTAGTCAATGTGGCCTCAGAAGACTTATTGTGACTTCTGACGTTCGACCCACATCGTTAGATCAGTGTTGTACAATATAACGTGTTTGGTGATGACAGGAGTTGATTGAAAGTTAATATAGCTTGAGCAGTAATTCAGTCACATATAAATCGTTCAGATCCATAGTGAATAGAACCAATTTTATTGTCAAACAGTTTTCGTTGTGAGTCCTTACTCTCTAGACAGTAATTTAATAGGATTAAGAACAACTAAGCTCTAAAATATAAAATGTGAAAAACAGATGTTATCAGCTCAGATGTGCAGTCCTTACAGCTAATGTTGAAATTATGAAGTACATTTCCTTGTATAATGTGAAATGATCATATACTTAGTTAAGCTAATTGGTTTTAACGATATGACCCTTTTACCAAGCTTATCTTCAGTTCTATTCCTTTCGAAAATCAAACACGCACCTTATAACGCTTGGGATCATTGCTTTTTTGATCTTTATCAGCGAAAACTAACCGCGCCATTTTTAAAATTTATTAACACACATACACACGCGAAAGTTAAACAGAACGATGCACGAAAACGTATAAAAAGAAATATTAATGTTGAATAGAAAAACTTTTATTTTTGACTGAAAGTATTTTGTAAACAAAAACTGAAAGCTGACTCTTAAAATCTTTGAAAAAAAAGTAGAGTAGATAAATACTTTTTTGAACTAAAAAAAAAAAAAAAAAAAAACCCACTGGGAAATGGCATCAACTCATACAAAGCACCATTTCGAAGACTATTGGAAAACATACAGTATGTAAGGTTAGCTTAATTCTGGTCCTCTCATTATGGTACTAAATAGTACAATTTTCGGTACTACTTCAAGCCTAAGCACATGATGCCAACTAATTACTCTGCTAGTGAAATTGTATTTAGAGTCTCTCTTATTTCGTAATCACTAAGAGTGCACAGGTCATACTGTTATTCGGGGACTGTTTTTAACTTAATGTAAAGGGTGTTTTTAAAGGTATAGAACTTTGAAATGGAATAAAACAAAGGCGAGTTTTTTAAATAGACATGAAATTTACTTTATTCGAAAGATAATCTTCTGCCATTATAAATTACTTATGACTTCTGGCATATGACCGCCATGGCTAGCTCGGACGTATTCTAATCTGGATGTCCAATTTTTGGAGGTATATTGCGAATTACGCGAGTAATGTTACGACGAAGACTTTTGACTTCACATAACCCCAAAGAAAAAAAGATTAAGGTATGATATCACAAGTTCTGGGAGGCCTTCTTGACTTCATAATTGCAAAAATCATTTGAATTTTGAGTGAAAATAAAGTTGAAATTTTAGTGACTATAATAAATTTGCACAATTTGGAAGCGTTGTTCAGGCGTCAGTCTATTCATGTTGCAATGCCAAACCAAACTTTTCATAAATCACTTGACAGCTGACAAAATGGCCGCCAGTTAAAAAAGTGTTGCCAATTTAAAGTTTTATACCTCTAAAAAAACACCCTCTGCTCGAAGTATGCATCGTGCTTAAATGAATTTTTAAAGCTTTGTATTCTTAGTTAGATCAATGTTATTATCCTTATACTTTTGGCTCATCAGGCCTATTGTGATTTCGTTGCAAATAATATGCATCTCATATGACAGGCATTTTTTAGTACTATAATTTTAAGCCCACTTTGTGTGTGAACCAATGAACCAATAGTTCAGAGTCCGGCTAAAATAACAGAGCAAATGATGCAACATAAAAAAGAGTTCGACTGCGTAATAAAAAATGTTTGTTCCCCCCCCCCCTGACTTTACAAGATTTCTGTAACGATTCCGAAACTTTTCAAAAGAAATCAAAAGGCGGACATAAATACATTGTAGAAAGATTTATGAAATGGATATGAAAGATTTCTGAAACGTTACCGACCTTAGTAAGATTTCATGTGAAAGATTTCTGAAAGACTTACGAAACGTTATATGTGAAGTGAGATAACTCACAATTGCATGTCTATGTATAATTTGGTGACCAAATCAATCAAATCAGTGGTAATATTCAGGACATCAGCTACGTTACTACGACCATTTAAAGCTCTCCGATTCATTAAACCACAGTGAAGCTATTCCTTTTGTAGAAAGGTTGATAGGTATGAAATATAGTATGATATCTAAAAACTCTACTGAGTTGGTACACAGCGCCTTGCTAATACCAATACATGAGAGACATTGCTAGAGTAAGAATTTGGTTATTGGTTTCTTACTCTGAGCATTATTTCGAAATAGTTGACTATAATCTGGAAAAAAATGGCATTTTTGTAAAACATTTCAGTTCTTCAGAAAACCAACGAACCCTGCAAAATTTAAATTGAAAATTGAACCATTACTTTGTAAGGTTTAATGAACATTTTTTCGATCTCTACGAACAGCCCCCAAAAGAATTGTTATTATTTCCACGAAGTCATATCCATATACTGATATTTTAATTTAAAGTTCTCCTAACTTTGAATATTTTTATCAGGTTCTCCGAAAATTTTTATGTTGTAAAGAAATATAATCGAATGAAAGATGTTTGGATTGCAACATTTCAAATCAGAGACTATAAACTTATGAAAACTTGCATTCGCAATAAAATTGTCCATTTTGCGGGTATATTGGACCTCACTCTAAATTTCCTACAAAAGTTATATGTGGAGTAATACCTTAACAAAGATAGCACTACTTCTTTTACTTTCTTTAAAATAAAGCTATTTACATATATAAAATTCTTCTCGTAATATGTGCAAAATGATCAATTTAAAATCAAAAAGCGTGAAACATAAAAATGCAATTGAATCTATAATTTAAAAAACTGATATTGAAAAATTACTTATCTACTTTTCATAATAACTTAATGCAATTAAATATATTGCTAAATTAACATAAAATAAGTACATAAATAATAAAAAATATAGTTCCAGTTTTCGAAATATATGATATGATAGAAAAACCAATGGTACTGAAGACGGTATATAAAGGCAATGCGTTTTTGCAGTTGGCAGCAGTAACATTTTTTTACTCAAAAGAGTTAAGAGAAAAGGATACAAAACAGAGATATAGCAACATGAAAGTAAAGAATTTTGAACACATTTTTTTTAAAGAAAATTTTAGGAAAAAATTGAAAAATTATTAACTCTTCACTTTTCAGTTCGCAATCATCGTAGTTTTATTGGCTTTAGCTGTAGGTGCTAATTGCTGGGCAGTACCTGGAGTTGTCACTGCAGTACATGGTGTACATGGTGGACATGTGATTTGGGGTGGTGCACCAGCTGCAGTTACAATACAATCCAATCCACCAGCAGTTGTTGCCGTACAGGCTGCAGCTTCACCCGTTCCAGGTGCAGGCACTTATGTTGCTCAAAATCGTGGTGCTGTGCATGTTGCACCACTCATAGGACATGCTAACTCTGAGACATCTTCAAATTTGCAAGCGCCACCAGGAACCGTTTAAGGAGTATTCTCAAAATGATAATTCGGCATATTAAAAGTAATTGAACTCAATGGATTTAATTAAAATGGTGCTTTGTATTTAGCTGTAGTTTTCTAAGTATTTTATAACAGCAATCATAGTCATGTCTTTGCCTATATACGTTCGTCACACTATTTGTGATATGTCCCCCACACTTAAGTCATTCCTATGTATTAACTCGAGTGATTTTTTCCATAACACAATTAATAAATGAAGATCTGTATAAAGGTCAAAGCAAAAATTTATGTTTTTCTTTAATTTTTTTAGGGATAAAATTAAGTTGTTGCAAAATAAGTAATTAAGAGACAGAGAGCTCGCATGAAAAATCTCAAAAATTTATGTTTATTAGTGACCTTCAGACGTCTTGAGCCTGCTTATGCGGTTATGTGTTTAAGTGTTAAATTGGCGTGGACTGGACTTTTTCGATTTCAAAGCAACACCACATGTGAAGACCCTTAATGTTTATATTATTTCTTATCTAACTTGTGACACTGTGAATATCGCTCTAGACTATCCTATCATGCCCGGTTTAAAAGATAAATATCTTCAAATGTGCCAAATACACAAATTTTGTAACTTGCTCCAAGGACATGCACATTTTTCTGGACTATTTTTGAGTAGGTACATAGAAATTTAGTTGTAGACAATTTTTTGTACAATTCAACTTTAATTTCATCTCCGCAAAGTTTATTGTTGATAAAGAGAAAGATTTCTACTTAATTTTTGAACAAAAGAACTGATAGCTTTTTTAGAAGCTCAAGAAAATGTCCAAAATCTGTGTATTTGGGATACCGGAACCCATTTTTGTTCAAACTGTCAGATCGAAAATCATATCAAAATACATTTTACAAAATCTACAAAGAATGTGCCTGTTGAGTCTTCATATTTAGTTTGTGTTCACTAGATCATGCGTTTCAATTTCCAATTGAGTTCAAAAGTATCGCAGAGCCTTTTTTACTCGAAGTTCATGCGTTTTTGTAGTCTTTTATCTCCAGTTGAGACATATTGCTGAATAATTTCAGACGCCGTCTAGATGTCAAGGTCACAGTGTAAGTTATATAAAGTATCTTACATACATGCATTGTTTGATCATGTCGATGCTGCTCATAACCGCAGAATTGCATGCCATAGGTCGATATCGCTCTGAAAACATTCTTTCAGTTGAGATATTTCAGTAGAAGCAAAGATGTTTTGAGTGATATATTAAATCTTATTATTCAAGAGCTATACAAAAAAAGTTTCTCTGAATCGGAATTACGATGTATTAAAAAACAAATTTCATTTTTAATATTATTATACAACATATCGTTTGAAAATACTTGTTAGTACTACGCAACAGGTCGAAGCTTATAACCATAAAAGTTGTAGCATGGAAATATGCACTTAATGAAAAAATCAATGATTTTATGTTTATTTTAACCATAAACGCTTATGATTTAGCATCAAAGCCGAAATATTTGAATTGAAGAGAAAAATTTGACGAACTTAAGACTTGAGGTGTACTAGGCTGATTGAAAAGTCACGGGTCTGACACAGAGAGGGCGCCACAAATATCAATTCCTTGTTATTTTTGACAGCACCTATCCTTCAAAAAGCTACATGTGAAATTTCTTTAACATCTGTCAAGTAGTTTGGGTTTCACAGCTGTCCAAAGTGCATCACCTCTGTGTTTTTTTTTTTAACTATGGAGCAAAGTGAATTTCGCATTTTGATAAAACATTGCTTTGTGATCGGAAAAAACGAGAAGCGAACATTTAAATGGCTTTAAAAACATCACAGCACATCTGGTCCGTCGCTCCAACTGTTTACAGATGATTTGCTGAATTTAAAATGGGTCGTACGAGTACCAGTGATGCACCACATTCGGGCTGGCCAAATGAGACTAACACTTCAGAAAAGTGTCCTTTTGAAAGACCATAAAGTGAAAGGGAGAGAGCTGGCAGACATAATGAAGTTGTCGATCGGTAGTATTTTCAATATTTTGCATGAGCATTTCGAAATGAAAAAGGTGTGCGCGCGATGGGTGCCGCGTTTGCTGACAATTGGTCAAAAGCAACATTGTGTCGGTGATTCAAAGCAATGGCAAAATTGAACGAATTGCAATACGAATGGCTGCCCGACCCACCGTATTCTCCAGACTTGGCCTCCAGCGACTATTATCTTTTTCCAAACTTGAAAAGATGGCTCGTTGGTAAGCGCTTTCACTCGAATGAAGAGGTCATTGTCGAGACGGACGCCTATTTTGAGGAACTTGATGGCGACTACTACAAGAAAGGCATCAAAATGCTCGAGGCCCGCTATACTCGTTGTATTGATCTAAAAGGAGATTATATTGAAGAATAAAATCAAATTTTCCGAAAAAAATGTGTTTTTCTTTGTTAGGCCCGGGACTTTTCAATCAGCCTAGTATAAATGCAGTAAGTAATTCCGTGTAGAATAAGGGTAAAGCTTTTTTTTTAGTTGTAGTAGAACTAGTTAGTTTTTTTCTATAGATACGGCTGCAACTGTATATTTAGTTGGTCTAGTGCAGTGTCAGGCATGCTGCGGCCCGTGGGCTACTGCGGCAGAACTCAAGCAGAGGCTGCGCTCTATTAAGTCCAGCCTGACATGGACTTAAACTAAATACAAAATATTATTTTTTTAAATTGTCCAGTTCTCTTTTATTTAATACATTACAATAAGGCCGTCAACAGGGGGGGGAGGTAACGTGAGGATTCCCCCCGGGCCCGCAGTTCTTCAATAGGTCTCGTAAATTCTTAAAATCGCTATTCAAAAAAAACTCATTCTTGAAAATAAATCGAAATATTCAGGGCCCTTGGTGTTTTTTCGTCCGCTAGAATGTAAATGTATCTATATTTGTAATGAAACTCTATGTTATAGACTTATCGAAACTTTCCAGAGCATGCTTTTATTGACTATCAATACGTAAGTAATTAAATTAAATATGTAATATATAAAATAAAATTATATGATAAATTAAATTTCCATAGAAATGTTACTTTTACCATCCTACATCAATATTAATTTTACAATTGTTTGGAGAAGGGAGAGCAGGGGCCCGTGCATGGTTCCACCGGGCCTGTATTTGCTCTCAGCGGCCCTGCATTACAGCCACCCGGGTGCACCCGTTTGATTTTCAAAAAGTATTATATGGCATTCGAAATATTATGATTTAGCGAACATTTTTAGGCTTCAAATATTTCAATCTATTGCACTGAATTTTGGGGAGAGAGGTAATCCGGTTGACACGTTTTGAGCTATACGTTTTTTCAACTTCAACTTTCAGAGAAAGTGAGTATAACCTGTGTGTTCAATTAACAATTATTTGTGAAAACGAATATTATTATTGGAATTTATACCCGATTATGTATTGCAATACTCAAAAAATTAATTTTTTATGTTTTCAAATCAATATATTTCGTAGAGCTCAAGCACAGCAAGCAAAGTGCGAAACAACAATCCACCCATCACCACTACTTTTTGTCTATGGACACCACTTTTGATTTAATGCTCGTGCGTCAAAGACACAACCCTACTTTCATGCTGAAATTCTTAGATAAATCAACCACATATCGATTTAATAATAAAAAGAAAAATGATTGATATGGTCAGAAATGAAAATAGCACACAATTATCAACAGATTTGCATACAGGCAGCTTAGAAAATTTGCATAAAAGTTAAAATGCCCTTAGTAACCGGAACAAATGGAACTGTCGCCAATAAAATATAAAACAATATTAAGATATGTAATAGTAATGCAGAAATAAAAATAAATTAAATTAAAGGTAGGCAATGCAGAGAAGTAATATATAGAAACAAAATGAGAATGATGCAAGAAAATCGCACTGTCGAGTGTCAGGGGTATAGATTAGAAAAGCAGAAAACTCTGCGACATTAATGCGGAAATTGGTATAAAAATCGTTGCGCCGAAGCAGATGACAGTAGAAACATTTTTATTCTTAAAGTGTTAAGAGTTACGGAAATTACAAAACTAAAACAATAAAATGAAGGTACGAAAAGGACAGTGTACTTAAAGTATATAACGTGTGAAAGGAATTCGAAAAAAAAAACATTTTCTTAAAGGATTTTCAAACGCGCATAAAATAAGCTACTTGTGATATTTTTTTTTTTATAGCTGTGATACTTTAAATTATCATTGGCTTTTTTTGTATTTCAGTTCGCAGTGTTCGTTGCTTTACTTGCTTTGGCCGTTGGTGCTAATTCTTCAGTGGTACCTGTGTCAGCGGTAGGTGGTGTTGTTGTTGCTGGCGTTCACCCAGCTGCTGTTGCAGTTCATACTGTTCCAGCAGGACCAGTGCAAATAGTTTCCGGACCACATGGAGTTCAAGTTGTTGGCGCTCCAGTTCATCAAGTTGTTGCGGTACCACAAGTAGTTTCGGTACCACAAGTTGTTTCGGTACCACAAGTTGTTGCAGTACCTTCAGCGGTAGCTGTTTCTCAGACACGTGGTGCTGTTCATGTAGCACCTTTACCAGGACATGCAACTTCAGTCAATCAA
This sequence comes from Meiosimyza platycephala, assembly GCA_963662105.1. Classification (NCBI taxonomy): domain Eukaryota; kingdom Metazoa; phylum Arthropoda; class Insecta; order Diptera; family Lauxaniidae; genus Meiosimyza; species Meiosimyza platycephala. The sequence continues at coordinate 18,093,714 of OY759210.1, forward strand.
CATAATTTGCAACCAGCACCAGGTACCGTGTAAAATCTGACTTATCAGCCAACAGTAACAAATGGAACAACCAACCTATCGTCATTAACAATGAGTACAACTTTGCCATCATAAAAAAAAAAATCAACGCGCGCCATATTGATATCAAGTGATATATTATTGTAACTATAATAAAAAGAGCTCTCTCTATATAGAGAAAAAAAAACAACATGTAAATCATCTATTTTTTTTTTAATTTTTTTTTTCTTTTTCATATTTCCATTTTGAGTTTTTTACAAAATTTTGCTATCACTCAACTATGCATTTTTTGGTGCCATAATTTTTCATCGAAACTTTCATAGTTTTCTACTTCACTCATAATTTTCCTTGCACGTTTCGTCTATACTTTATAAAAAAAAAAAAATATAATAAAAGGACAATTAAATAAACTTGATTGTATTTTAATATAGTGAAAATGTTAATATTAAAAAATCTCTGTTTAGTGGTGATGTTGAAGCACTTTCTTGCACTATCATATAATGGCTATATAATTAATAACTTGATATCTAATGTAGTGGAGGGTTAGAGGTTTCAAAATATTGATAAAACCGAACGAATTTTAACAAAAATTGACCGACACATTTTTTATTTGGTTGAAATTTTTTTTTATGAGTTCTGTAGATCGAGGATTTTTGAAAAAAATTTTTTTTTTTTTGCAAAGTAGAGTGAATTTAAATTTTGAGAATTTCGTGATTTTTGGCTTGGAAAAATTCATAGCTCTTGTTCTGTTCAAGCTAGAATCCAATTTTTTTCAAAAATTGTCTCTTAAATTTAGAACTTTTGAATTATTGCCAATTTCCTAAAAAATTTTCTCTATATCCAAAATTTATCATATATTCAAATATAGTCACCCGGGTGCCTGGTTCGGACGAAATAAGTTACAAAAATCTTCGGCCGAACTAGGGTTAAGTTAGAGACCGATCTAGTAAGTGAATTATGAATAAGCCTACAGATCTTCATAAATCCCCAAATAAATTTTTTTGAATTATAAAAATCAGTTCCGGAAAGAAATAAAAACAACAGTTATGTGCAAGCACTCGCGGTGTATTGTGTTAACTTACAGTAGTGTTACACTATGCTTGAATCGAAAAATAATTAGAGCATATGAAGAGAATCAGATACCGAAAAATATCATAAATTTGAAAATATCAAATAATATCGATTAGAACTGAATTTTATTGACAAGATCGATAAAAGTCAAAATGTGACAAATAATAACGTATAAAATGCTAATAGTCGCAAAACATTGAGTATGTAATATTAAAAGGTTTCGATAAGCATCAAAATGTATCAAAAATATCGAAGAAAATGTCAAAATATCTGTATTCGAAAATATTTGGAAAGGTATCGAAAAAGTCGATTAAAGTCGATATCATCGAATAGTATCAAAAATAATGTCGTTAAAAGTCAATACAAGTCTAAAATCGTAACGAACAATGTCTAAAAAACATCGAAAAGTATTGGGGAAGTCGACGAAAGCATAAAGGTCAAAAAGGTCTATAAAAGTCGAAAACCATAGAAACAACCATGAAATATAAATGTTTAGATTTGTATTGAAAAAAACTGACTAAGATCTGAGAGTATCGATAAAGTTGATATATTTGTAAACGTATCGAAGTAATTGTTAAAAGTCTAAGTAGGTATAGTGAAATTCCCCATAACCGGACACCCACCGTCGCAGTATTTTTGTCCGGTTATGGGAGTTGTCCGCTTATGGGGGAGGAACAAAAAGAATTCGTTTGAAATTGCATTGCATTTACTTCCCTATCTCTTTAGCGGCGCTTTGATTTTCAAATTATACTGCCATATTGTTGTCTTCAGTTAATAAACTTTGATCGATTTTCGAAAAATCGTCAAAACTAGCGAACCAGCATGAACGAAAAAGTCCAACTCTACTCAACACTTCTGACATAAATGTGTATATACATAAGCATTATTAGGGGAATCACCAAATTCGTTGCTTTAAAAAAAACAAACGAATTAGAATTTGTGAAAAGGGGAAGTAGTACAAAATTTAATACAATTCTTATTTAATTATGTCCGTTTAAAAGAGTTATTTTTATTTCAGAATATAGTGTCCCCGTCCGGTTATTGGAGCGTCCGGCTATCGGAATTGATTTTGTATGGAAAAGTTAATGAAAAGTGAGTGTCGCCGAAATGTGTCCGGCTATGGGAGCTGTCCGGTTATGGGGTCTGTCCGTAAAGGGGAATTTCACTGTTGAAAATATAAATACCTTAATGTCAAACGTTTCAGCAAATTCAATAACAGTTTGAAGAAATCGAATTTCATGGCAAGGTTCAAATTTTCCAAGCAATCGATCTCAAATTGACTCTTAAAATTTTAAATACCACTGAAAAATCAATAGATGCGCGGAAAACATCAAATAGTAATAAGATTAAATAGATTGAAACAGTTTCGCAGAGTATTGAAAAAGGTAATAAAATTCTAATATAATCAATGAAGTTGAAGAGCGTGGAAATAGTTCATAAAGTTTGTATCGATTGAAGTTTCATATACAAGTATGGCTGCAGAAATAGCACACTTTGAAAATAATTTTTTTGAACTGTTTCCAATGAATTGAAGTTTTGAACTCGTCAAAGTTAAAGTTAAGATTAAAAAATTTAGACTTACTTTGGGCAGGAATTCAAGAGGCTTGGTATTCCATTCCACAGAGCAAATGTTAAAAAGTGGCGAATGTCTTGCCTCGTAGATATCAAGCAACTATTAAAAATCGTGGTCACACTACAAAATATTAACATTGTAGGTAAGCAAATACAAGTCAGTTTTTCAATAGGTTATTTTCTTTTTTTAAATGTTTTCACAAGTATGCTATTTTTATGTTAAGTGTTTATGCATCTTCAAATGTCTACATGACAAATAATGACAAATATTTCCTGATTCATTTTTTAAACCTATGAATTCAATGTTAATTTCTTACTTTTATAAACTAAACATTTTTATTCACAATATACACAAATACAAAGTGTGCTATTTCTTTGACCATAGCTGTATTAGGCATTGTGTAGACAAAACTCTGATTATTATATACGCAGTAAATCTACCCATCTAAATCTGCACATCCTTTTCCAACTTGTTTTCATTAAAAAAATACAGTAAATTAACTTAATAATCCTTTTATTAACAAAATTTTCATATCATTACAAAAAGACATATGTAAGAAATAGCCAAAAAAGAAAAATATTATGAAAGATTGAAGAAAGTAAAAATTTTAAATAAAAATAAAAAATTAAAAAAATGACAGAAACTTTAACATTTCTATGAAGAGCTCTGTTGTTTTTTTCTATGAAATCCTTTGATATCGCTGCGTTGTTGTGTTTTATGGCAAAGTTGTATCTACAATTCGTTATTAATGGCTATTGCTACTGTTGTTTTTAACCAACAACAACCGGTACTCCATGCACAGCATGCACTCCATGCACACCATGCACTCCATGCACAGCATGCACTGCATGTGGCACTGCAAGATGCCCGCTTACTACATGTACTGGGCCAACTGGTACACCGACATGTGCGGGTACGACTACTGGTCCTGCAACAACAACGGGACCTACCGCTGGTACAACTGATGATTGGGTACCAACAGCCAATGCGATAAGAACTACGAAAATGGCGAACTGAAAAATAGAAAAAAAAGTCAATTTCAATGAAACATCAGACTTAATTGATGGAAAGTCCTTAAGTCCGAAAACTTTTAACTTATTTTTTACATAAAAAATATCCTTTTTCATACCTTCATATTTTAATTAGAATTTTTAGTTTTTCCGGAATACTGAACACTTGAAGGTCAAAAATGTTTCTGCTGTCATCTGCTTCAGGTTCACACTTTTTATACTAATTTCTGCAACATGATCTCAGATTTTTTGTACCAATTGCACTCGTATATTTTGCACTCCTGAACTATTTTTTTGATTTATTTTTTACTAATTTCCATATGTTTTTATATCTTATGTAAATTTTATATATATTACATTAGCAATTTTTCATTATAGTTTTCATTTTACCAGGTTTTATTCATTGTTACCGAGGGATTTTGTTTTTGTTTGTTTGCATTTATGCAAATTCTAAAAGTTGTTTCTATGTTACACTTTTTTAAAATGTTATTTATTACTTTTTAATTTGCTGACCACCACTGAGATCAAATCTTTTATTAGAACAGTTTAAACATAACTGTAGGCTTTGAATGGCAGTTTAAGCGCAGCTGTATGCATTGTCTCTATTTCCAAATGAATTGTGTCTCAAAATAGTTGTCCAAGAGAAAACAAGATTCTTCCGGTGTTCTTTATAAACTCACTGAACATAGGACATCCATAAAAATTTTCTTGTGTACACGTTGAGTAACGAGTGACTTCAATTCATTTTCTCGATTCACGTATTTCCTATTCTAGCGATCGTTTCCACGTTGATTTTAAGGATAGCTGCGTCAGTTGCCTTGCACTCCAATGCTTGCCGGCAGACTTCATCTGGAAATTTTTGCAATGCGTGCCCTGTTTATTTCAATTTTGTCGATTAATTTGAATGGAAATCAGATTTTGCCAAAATATGGTGCACAAAACGACATTGAAAATGGCCTGGGGTTTTCAATTTTGGATTTCAGCGAAGAACATTTTTGGCGAATACTTGTGAATTATGTTGCAGGATGCTTTTGGTTAACCTTGTTTTTTAGTCGTTCATAAAAACTGGCTTTATATTTGTCTTAAAGATTCTGAGCTTTGTTGTAGATGTCTGGAACGAAGACGCTAAACGACGCGCAGTGGATGGGTTTGTATAAAACGGCACGGGCACGCCTACCTCCCATACAAAGTTGGGATGTGGTTGAGATATTTTTTTAAAATGAGTATGAATGGCAATGTTAATTTCAAAAATGTTCCTAATTTTGCAATATCTTTTAAAGTTTTCAAGTTATTAGAGAAAAACCAAAAACGGTGGCCATTAGCAGTAGTAATAGCGCTAGAGTCTTGAAATTTGGCACAGACGTTTTTTAGGTTAAAACAACAAAAATTTGAGAATATGAAAAAAATCGGTTAACGGACACGCCTACCTCCTATACAAAGGTGGGATATGGTTGAGACTTTATTTCAAAATTGGTATCAATTTCCATGAATTTGGCAATGCTAATTTCAAAAATGTTACAAATTTTGCGATATCTTTTAGTGATATCTGTTAGTTTTTTGAGAAGCATTGGAGTTTATTTAATTTACCCCAAGGGGGATAAAAAGAGAAATAATAGCCCTTATATGTTCCCTCTACTTAGGGAACGTCCATTAATTACGTGAGGTGGTTTTTTGAAAATTCGGACCACCCCCCCCCCCCCTCTCCTTGGTGAGATTTGGTAAGATCTGGCGGGACCACTTCTCTCCCTCCCTTGAGATTTAAATTATAATTTTTAATGTAAATTCTATGCATTAAAAAGTTGACGTGAGGTTTTCCTTGACCCCTCCTCCCCCTTGGTGAGATTTTGCCGGACCCCTCCCCCCCTATTTTAACTCACGTAATTAATGGACGTTTCCTTAAGGGAACTGTTTGCTTATACTATTGATAAAATTATTGTTCAGTGATGCAAAATGTGAAGAAATAAAAATATTTTTTCCTTCAAATGTTGCCGTAGAAAAATAATCATAAAAAAAGCTCTGAAAAAAAGCAGCTGAAACCTTGGATTTTGGTTAACTATACTTTCTCATAGTACATATTAAAAAAATTTCCGAAATCCGGGCATATGCTTTTTTTCTGTAAAAGTTTGCCAATTTTCTCAATTATGACTTTTTAAGAGCTAATTTTTAAAAAATCAGCATAATTCACACATAGAATACAAAAGCTTAAGGAAACATTTTTTGAAAAGTATAATCTATGAATTTTTTGTCAATATGCAATATTGGTATATTTCAAGATAAATAAATTAATCAGAGCATTTCATAAAAGTCAGTATTTTTTGTTTCTTCTAAAATTATGTAAATTAGGAAAACTTGATAAAAAAAAATTGTTAAAAAAAGCAGCTGAAACTTTGTCGTTTAGCTAACCATTTTTTCTCACATTACATATAAAAAATTTCCGAATTCCGGGGATATACTTTTTTTTTCTGTCAAAGTTTGCAAATTTTTCACTTTTATCATTTTTCATTATAATTTTTGAAAAATCCGTACAATTCATATAAAGGCGATAAAAGAAAATTATCGTTATTTATTGCATTTTGTTTCAAACAAGTTAACTAGAGCGCCCAATTTAACAATCGCTTTTATAAAAAGTTTTTGGTGTACAAAGTTCAACTTTGAGCCCACTGTGTCACTAAACTCAAAACAAATTTAAAACTTTTATAGTTTTTTTTTCATTCCCTAAGTATTCTCTGACGATTGTCTTAAACATTTTTTTCAATCCCTAGCATTTTAATTTTCTTCCTATTTATGGCAACAAAAATCCACTGTGCGACGATAACTTTCGCTTTGTTAATTCTGGCATAGATGTCTTTACTGCTACCGCCATCAGGTGCCATTGCTCATATACTGCGTAAATAAGCGAAATTATTAATTTTTTTAAGCGGGATTTACTAAACATGAACTACTGCTAGCAACGATTGGGCAGATGGACATGCATTTTGTTACATATTTAACTTGATTTACGGACCTATCTCGTCCGAAGAAGATCTGACGGCAGTGAAATTTTCTTGCATGTAGGACAACTTGAAAGCAAAGAATTATAAAGGAGTCTATACTTCGAAGCAGACAGTACAACGAGCAGAAAAATAACTATTGTGCTGTTTAACGAAATCCGGATGGTCATACTCCATGAAGAGCTTATCAAACAAATCAGCCGCCAATCCAAATTGTCTTTAATGGTAGCAGTGGAAAAGTGTACTATTAATGAACAGAAATAAGGTAAGCAATTTCTATTTAGTGTAAAAAATATTTCGCATTTTGAACGACTCGACCAACCTCTAAATATTAAATGCTTTTGCACTTTCAATGCTTCGATGCTTCGAACAAATTTCTGGTTGCGTCAACTGAATTCGTAAAAAAATGATTGATGATAAGTCATGTAAATCATAATTTATATTAAATCTTTCATCGGCCAATCATTTTATCTCTCGCTATAACTAAGCCAAAGTCTTTGGCTTGTGTCTCTAACAAGAGACTACGCTTTTATATAATTTGACCATTCTTTTAATAATTAAATACACGTGTAATCATTATTATTTTAAATACTCTAATTATTTATCTCAGAACTTTGATTATTTCAACGGTTGCCCTCGTATATATCGCCGCCATTAATTGAAGTTGCGCGATTTTCATTTTCAATTGCCGTTGCTAACGATAAGGAAAAATTATCCCGCATGCCAGCCAAGATACAAATGAAAATGAAATCGATGATGAAATACTTGGCTCAAAATGTTTCATGTTCATGTTTAAAATGTAAATACATACATAAATACAGCAGCAGGCCAATAGAACTGGTTTAGTCTCGTTCAGTGAGCGTGATTTGCAGTTGAAGCAGACAATTGAATACAACACGTTCGAATAAGGAGCGTGAAACGAACTATTAGCCTCATGTTAAATGTACAGATATTTGTTTAAGCGTTGAAAATGGGAGCACTAAGCCCAGTTAACTAGTTACATATGTACTTAAATTCAAGAAATTAAATATTTTGAACCTGTTTAAATATACCCAGCAAACATTTTTAATCGCGCTTGCGTCATATGCCAGTCATATTATGTTGCCAAGCTATAGTTTATTAGTGAGAAACTTATTGTGGATAGCGGCAATTCACGTATGAATCATACGGAAGAGTTTCAAGCGATTTTTGTTGAAGGAATAAAATTCGGAATTATTGTTTCATTTTATTCATTTAACTTTCGCGAATATTTTATTGTTATTTGTTTTTATATGACCTTTTTAATTTACAAATGAAATTGATTACATAAAACTACATAATATGTATAACAATTCCATGGGAAGTGATCGAAAGACTTTCAAGCAATGAGACAAATTTCTGGTATATGTTCTCTACGGCGTTGAAAGAAAAATACTGAAGCATTTTTTGAAAAATTCACTAAACTTCGCAGCAATTTAATTCTGAAAATTTTGGCCAGTTTTTTTTTTAAAATCATAACAAGCGTTCTTTTCAAGATATCGATCGTTTTTTTTTTTGGAATCACTCGTTATAAAAAGTACTTAAAGTTCCCTAGAAACCCAATAAGTTACAGTGTGGGATCCCGGTAATTTTTTGAAAAAAAAAAATATACGGCCTAGCATGTCGCGAAGTTGGATATCAGCAGTTAAAAACCCGTTTTTCGAAATCTTTACCTTCATATCACGGAGTGAAATTCGCATTTAATCAAAAAATATTTTTTCCATCGAACATTTTTATTTTTTTCACGGAACAATACCGAGATCCCAACCTGTTACTTACTGATTTTCTAGGGAACTAAGTAAACCGGGTGTCCGATTTTAACTTACACAGCTGAATAAATCAAAAAATTGCAAGTCATTCAAAAAATATTTCAAATAAAAGTTGGTGGGTATCAAAAGGCTGATGCAGTCATGAACTTAACCATGACCTTGACCTACATTTCAAGATTATTTGAAGGTCAACTTTAGTTCTTCAAATGGAAACAACTATTTTTGACCTCGGATTCCGGAAGAGCACAGAATTCTACGTTCAGTTAGGTATTCATGTTAGAGGTCCAAGTGATCACTGAAGGTCGAATTCCCGCTTGGTGCAGAAAACCTGCAGCCAGTTAAGGCAAGATTGTGCAGCGGGTCAGCCAATGATTACTAGCTTTTCTGCACCAAACGGGAATTCGACCTTGAAATGACCTTCAGTGGTCACTTTGACCTCTAACTTGACTTTTGACTTATTCAGCTGTGTAAGTTAAAATGGGACACCATGTATAAGCCATCACAAAAAAAAATAATGATGGCTTTTATTCAAAAATTGATTTCAAAACTTTTTTTTTATTTTCCATAAAAGTTCGAAAAAGAAAAGTCCCGATATCTTGAAAAGAACCCAAGTTATGATTCCTTAAAAAGAAGGACCAACATTTTCAAAATTGAATGGCTATGTAGGTCTTCAACAAAGCTTTAACTTGGGTAATAATTTCATTCATTTGCTAAGGTCTGCATCACATCAAAAATATATCAACAACTTAAAACTGTTAGTGAGTTAGAATCCTACAGATCATATAAATGGTCAAACGAATAAATTTAGAAGGCATTTCTAGATATTGATATACTAAAAAAATGTTGCAATTATTTAATTAATTTTCTTTCATAAAATTGGCAATTACTCATTAAATGTATTTACTGGGTTACTGTCGTCTTGACTACGATTGGGTTGTTCTTGACTTGACGCGAACAGACTTATCTTGTCAACAAGCATAACGAATTGTCGCATATTTGAATTATTTATTTTACTGAATCAAGTTAACGATTTCAAATATCCAATGAAATTGAAATTTTGCTTCAAAGAACAACAAAGTTTTGATTTGGAGCAACTCGCAGCAATGAGTTCAAGTAGGGTGTAGTGCTTGTTGACATGGCTTCCGCATGCTGCATATTATGGCGATTGATTGGCGACAAACAATAACTTGTGACTCTGTAGGGTAAGAATACTGGTCCAAAGCCAGACAGCAGATAACATAAAATGAAATATGAATGAAATTTAAATAATATAATAAAGTAATAAACGATAATAATATGTATGTATAGAGAAGAGTTCTGGATTATAACAAATGCGAACAGAGAGAATATTGAAAAAAAAAAATAATAAAATACCAAGATCTTGAACTTGGTATAAAAACTCGGTAAATTATAGCAATATAAAGTAGTAATATTTTTGACCTTTAAGTGTTAGGTATAACGGAATAACAAAAAAATCATAAGCAAAATGAAGGTATGTTGCAAGGATTTATAGAAAATAATTTTTTTTTTTCTAAATGTGAAATTTTGTTTCAAGCTCCATTTGATATTTTGAGCTGTCTATAATTAAGTAATCTTATACATTTTATCTTTTTACAGTTCGCTGTTGTCGTAGTCCTTTTCGCTTTGGCTCTCGGTACACAATCCTCTGTGGTACCTGTTGTAGTTCATGATGTTCATGGAGCTCCAGTTGTGGTCCATCATGCAGTACACACTGTCGTGGCACATCCACCAGCAGCGGTAGAAGTACATGCTGCTCCAGTACATATTGTTTCCGCTCCAGTTGTCGTACCACACGTTGTAGCTGTTGCACCAGTTGAGGGCACTTATATTGCCAAGACACGTGGAGCTGTGCATATTGCACCACTGCCAGGACATGTTAATTCTGCTGCTTCTGTAAACTTGGAACCAGCACCAGGCACCGTTTAAAATCGTTATATATCCAGCCATCAAATGCAACAATAGTCACTAGTTATGAAGTATAACTTTATCATTGAACAACACAACGCAACACAATACAACTTTCAATAGTTATAATGCAGTATAGAGCTCTATAGTTTCTTACTATTTATTAATGTTCATACCAACATTCCTGCCATATTTTGCTTTTATTTTTTTTTTGTTATTTTTCGTTTCTTTCTTGTGATATTTTTCTATCTAAGTCACTCTCAGTTTTAATCTTAACTTATCCTACATTTTCAACATTCTTTTTATAGATTTTGTTTTGGTAAAAAAATGTATATTTTTTTAGAAATTTTATGCTATTTCTCTGTTATCCATAGGTAAAATAGTATGTTATATTGTAAAAGCGAAAAAACAAAAATTAAAAATATTAAAAAAAACTTTTATAAAAATAAATTGTTTTTGAAGCATGCGAACAATTCATAATATTCCATGAAGGCGCAGCCTTGTCACTGTCAACATCCACGTTTTCAAATGCCATTTTTTTTAAGGAAACATCACTATCATCATAAGGAATGATTTTTAATTTAGGGCAATGGAATATTTACCAAATCCATTTCAATAATTGAAGTTAGGATATGTTAAAAATAAAAATTTTATATTTCAACGTAGTGTATGTGTATGATGTGGATGTGCCTGAATGAAGACTTGACTTGATGTCAGAAAGAAAACAACGCCACGTCAAAATTTCCGTCGCGATGATGTTTGCATTGGATTGTAGGGCATGCGTGCATTCAAATCATTCTTTTATTTAACCATAAAGTATTTTTGGTTCAGTGGCATATTTTGCATAATTTTAAGGACATACGTTCAGAAATAGTAGGCCATCTCTAATTGGAAAAACGTAATTTTTCAAACCGAACGAATTTTGACAAAAATTGACGGACCCATTTATGATTTGGATGAAATTTTTTTTATTGAAAAGGAAGAGAATTGAAATTGAATTAAAATTGTATTGAAAAAGAAGAGATACGTCTCCGAGGAATTTTTTTGAAAAAACTTTTCTTTTCAAAATAGAATAAATTTAAATTTTGAGAATTTCGTGATTTTTGGCTAGGAGACTCACTTTCAAAAATTCATAACTCCTGTTCTCTTAAAGCTAAAATATTGAAATTATGAATTTTTGAAAGTGAGTCTCCAAGCCAAAAATCATGAAATTTTCAAAATTTAAATTCACTCTATTTTGAAAAAAAAAATAAATTTTTTCAAAAAAATCCTCGAACACGTATGTATCTCTTCTTTTTCGATACAGAACCCATAAAAAAAATTTCAGCCAAATCAAAAATGCGTCGTCAGAAAAGTGTTCGGTATGTAAAAAAATTTCACAAAGTTATCTATTTCTATTCGCTACTATGTGCTCTTTTTCCAACACGCTCGTCTGCTCGTTCGTTCCAATTGATGATGCCAATCGACTGTTGCCAACTTAGGGTAATTTAGGGAAATTGAGCTATAAGGGGATATCCATTAATTACGTGAGGTATTTCTTTTGAAAATTCCGACCCCCTCCCTCTCCTTGGTGAGATCTAGCGGAACCCTTCCCCTCCCTCCCGTGAGCTTTAAATTATAATTTTTAATGTAAATTCTATGCATTAAAAAGTTGACGTGAGGTTTTCCTTGACCCCTCCTCCCCCTTGGAGAGATTTGGTGAGACTTTGTCGGACCCCCTCCCTCCTATTTTGTCCTCACGTAATTAATGGACGGCCCCTAAGTTTCTTGGCGTTTTGAGATGACAGTAATTAATTGGTAAGTGACACGATAGGTTTGTGTCTGAAGCAAATTCGTTCTTCATGAAATGACAAACATTTTTGTTTGAAGGACCCTTCCTTAATGTTTTATGAGCAATATTTTTGCCTACGACAGTATGAAAAAATTCTCAGTCATTTATTTCGTATTAAAATTAATTCATAAAATATTGAGGGAGGGGGGTTAAGGGGTGCTATTGGAGGGTAATGTAAATGGAACATTTTTGTATTTTCATGAGGAACAACTGTACTTCAGATACCAAACCTCTTAGTAGACTTGAAATCAAAAAGGTTTTAGCTAATTGACTGCTAATTCGAAAAACTGCCGTGTAGGTCAAAATTTATTGGCAGATTCGAGTTTAAATACTTCAAATTACCCTAAACTGACAATAATCGATTTTCCTCCAAAGCTGCACACAATGTTATTAGCCGTATTTAATAGCTCATCCAATATATGGTAGCAGAACTACTTAGTCTAGAAACTGTGATCCTTAATAAATGATTCTTTGCTTGTATGAAAAGTTCTGCAACCACAAGACTGATTGATTGGCCCACTAATTGTTATAAATTTGACAAAATAAACTTATACATATATATCTTAGACCAATGAAAACATTGTACGCTCATATAGCTTTTTCGCTGACTGTATTTCTGTAGGTTTTGAATGTTTTGTTTGCTTGACTTTGTGAGCGAAAACGTTAAATGTGCAAATAAAATAAAATTTTAAGGGAAAAAATTATTGGGGTCTTGAGAAAATCAGCCTTGTTTTTTTTTTTCATAAAAAGCGCTATAATTTCGCCAATTTTAAACAATTTTCAAAATTTCTTAAAGATTCTGATAGAAAATTAGAAGTTCTATTAGAATCAAAAGACAAAAAATAATTATTTTGATTTGGATGAAAATGCGACTATTTTGGAAAAAATTTCAAGTTTTGACACTAAAACTTTAAATGGGCATAACTTCGTAAAATATTTAATCGGCAACCAATTGCGCAATTTGTAGTCAGTCCGACTGCATGGTTTAAAGTGGATTTTGTCCTTTTACATCGTTGGAATGCGCCACACATTTTTTTCTGAAAATTTTCGAGTCCTATCGATTTTGTCAATGCTATTCGTCACTTTTGATACCGTTTGACACTTGTTGACTTTATCGGCCCAATTTAAACTTTTTTTAAAGCTTTTCAGCATTATTTGAAAGTTATCGATCTCTTTTGATCAACAATACTATCAATACTTTTCGCTACTATTGACACTTTTTTGGCTCCATTTTTTCCATACCGTACGACATTTTTTGATTTTTCGATGCTATACGATACACTCTGTCTTATGTTGACTTTTCGACAACATTCGGTGCTATTCCACATTTTTGATAGTTTTCCATACTATTTCTTATATACCTTTCGATACTTTCTTGTATACCTTTCGATACTGCTCGACATTATTGTTTATTGTCGGATTTTTCGAAAGTTTTTGTCAATATTCCACATTATTCGTCTAATATTGACTTTTCAATAGTTGTTGATTCCAATCGGTATATATAGATGTCTTTCAGCTTTTTCGATTCTCTTTGATTTATGTTGACATTGACGATAATTTGCATTTGATATAGACTTTTTTAATAAAAACACAGCGTATGTTTCATTTAATTCAAGTCTCATAAAGTCAACATGACAACGTTGTCAATAGAAATGTCAGTTGAACTACTGTGCAAAAAGTTATATAAATAGCAAAAAAAGCTTAAAAGCCCACGTTTGGTATGCACTCGTACATGCTCTAATTACAGCCATAGAAGAAAATACATAAGTGCCAACCTACACTTAAGTTATGCAAACAACTTCAAGACACAGCAGCTGCAAACGCTAAAGCCAAGCCCAAAGGCGCGACCACATAAATCTTTTAAGCTGCGCATGCGTCACAGCAATTGCAATTGCAATGTGCAACATTAGATAAAAAAAAAACGCAGCGACAGGAAAAAAACTTTAAATGTTAAATGCGTAAAATATGCGCACAGCGAAACATTGAAAGCTTCTCCACAAAGTCAAGTTCAAGTTTACGCATTTTATTTTTGAATTTTTTTATTTTAATTTTTTTATTTTGAGTTGCAATTTTGTTGTAAATTTATTTTTAAATTTAACCCACAAAAAGTTCAACGCACAACTGAGCGACTTCCCACTGTGTTGTGTGTTGCTAACACGCATGTTGGCAACGACAAACGACAACAAGAAATAGCAACACGCAAGCCCAAGCTAAATTGGCCGGCGGTGGCACACTTGGCTTAGGTGTAGTTGGCCACAATTACGCATGGACGTACCTATAGCAAATAAGCGTACAAGAGGCTAGTCAATAAACACTTGACTTTGGCCGCAGGGTTTTTTTTTTCTTGTTGTTTTTTGTTCGCGATTCTGTTTGAAAACATGTTTTGTGTTACTACCGCATGTTCGCTGTCTATTTGTTTGTTCAATATCTTAGCCATTTCTTATCGATTCTATTGAATTTGATTTATTGTTTGCAACATTTTTTCTTAAGCTTGAGAGCATTGTCAATTGATCACTCTATGATGGTATTCATTTATAATTAGCAGGTATTTGTTTTTTTCTGCGATCAACTGTTTTTGTTGACATTTCTCAAATGGCGCCAAACTGGTTGTAATTTTTTCATTTCTCAATAAAATTCTGTAAAATTGAGATTCGTCTCAGTACAATAGGTTTAATTCATATAAAGTTTTTGCTATGGTGGTGCTGTTCTTAATCTCCCATTGGTATGTGAGGAAAGTAAAATTATTTAATTTGTTAAATGCTTTGCGAAGAAAAAATCTTAGCATAAGCGATCAGTGGACTTCACCAAAACTTTTTGGGGGGGGGGGGGGCGAGAACTATAATTCCACCACTATTAGATAGTTTTTTTGAATTAATTTATTGAATAATAACTAGTATCAGATCCTTTGGGGGGAGGGGGGGCAATACCACTGTAAGTGATCGTAATATTTTTAATTTCTATAAGCTAACTTTGCCCATAAAATTTCATCAGTACACACAAAAAACAACAGTGCAGAGCTTTGTTTATGCAGAGCTACTACTGTCAACTAAGGGGGCAGGGCAGTCATACGCGTGAAAAATAGAGCATTTTCAATAATTTTTTTTTGGTATTAATTTAATTTATTATATCGGTATCATTACATTATGTTTCAACTTGAATTGACGAAAATTTAAAAAAATTAAAAAATTAAAAAATAAAAAAAATAATAGCTGGCTGTGTTGGACCCTGTCCCATTCAGAGTGCCTTGCGGCGACCATTACAAATCCTTGAAAAATCATCTAAAATCAATCGAATCTGATCGAAGATTTTTTTTTTTACATCAACAAAATGGCGGCCTCAGTAAAATTACCTTCAGATTTTCGGTAAAAAAACCAAAAATTAATTTTTCATAAAAAATCGATATTTAACAAAAAAAAAATCCTTCGATCAGGGACTTATGTTTTTCAAAAACTGTGTAAATTTCATTGAAATCTATCAAGCGGTTTTTGAATTACAGTGGTCACCGGTTCCGAAAACATAATTTTGAGAGAAACGCATTTAAAGTTTTACACTCTGTACTCTTACTACCGAGAGCCCTTTGGTTATTGCCGAATATCTCCATAAGTGATTGTCGGATTGACTTCAAATTTTCAGGATATATTTTTAAGATATTATACTTTAAGAAAATGCAAAAAAAATTCATTTCACTAAGATTATGACTGCCCTTGCCCCGTAAAGTAAACAAATTAAAATGATCTTATTGGAAAAAGAAAGAACATTTAAAAGCTTTTTTTAAAAGCTCAAAAATAACTTTTTCTAAGCTTGTGAAACTAACCACGTTTATACGATATTGATCACTGAATTGTGCTGTCATGAAAAGCACATTATTTGATGTTACAAAATAATAAGTTTATTTACTTTTAAAACTAATTCACAAGTCTATTGAAAATCGTTCACACACTTTAGCACAAGTTTATTTCTTACCAATTTTTCACTTACAAAATTATGTTATATTCAATTCTGATAGTTTTGGTGTCTGAGAAAAAATTGTTCCTCACGAAAAAACAAAAACGTTTTATGGGACAAATTTTATATGTAAGTATATAATGTTTTTCAAAAATGTTGACTCAAATGCTTAATAGGGAGGTTAAGGAGTTGTGCTGGAAAAGTGGTGAAAATTGGTTTTTTTTTTGTCTATTCATGAAAAACAACTTTGCCCCAGGCACAAATTCTCTGTGAATTGAAATAAAAAATGTAAATGAAATGTGATGTCACTAGGGTAGTTGACAATCAGAGCGAAAATTACGGTGTCACTTTCAAAGTGAAGAAACATTTTTAGAGTTTTCAATATCTTAAAATGTTTTTTAACTATCATTGTAGTATAAAAATTCCTTGGAATAGCACATAAACATCAGCTGTACCGTTTCTAGTTTCATTATAATTTTCTCCATTACTATATCTTCGTTACTTCCATTGTCATAATCAACCTGTGATCAATTTAATATTCTTACAATTGGCGATATACTAAAATCCTAGGCCAGTTTAAGCAGTTGCCTTGATTTGAATAGGCTGTTTAGTGTGCTAGCTTATTTGGAAGCATTTGCTTGAAGAGTTTTCTGAGTTTACATATCATCTAAAACTTTACATTGTTTGGTCACATCTAGTCAAATAGCTTCTGTAATATAGCGCTCTCGTTTAAAACACTCTTTGCAATGGTATCAAGCGCTCGCAGTGTAGCGCTTTTAAGATTTTGCGTGTACGGTCGTACCTACAAATTACTTTGGGAAATGTAACTTGGCTTGGTCCATTAATTACGTGAGTCAAAATTGGGGGCAGGGGGTCCGACAAAATCTCACCAAATCTCACCAAGAAGGCGAAGGGAGTCAAGGAAAACCTCACGACATATCGTATAATTTACTTTAAAAATTATAATTTAAATCTCACGCGAAGGAGGGGAGATCTCACAAAATCTCACCAAGAGGAGGGGAGGGTCCGAATTTTCAAAAAAAAAAACACCTTAATGAACGTTCCCTCATTTACTCAGAATTCGAGTATATTTGATAGTTTTTTATAGACAGATCGGAAGCATTTCCAAATCCAGCCTCAGCGTCGACCGAACACGTCTAGATTTTGGAATATCTGAAGTTAAATAATAAAAAATGGGGTTTTATTGTACTTTTGAGGGTATGTATGTATTGGTGCCAAAAATATTTTCAGCTTATTTCTAATGATAACAACATTTAGTATAATAATTCTTTTTTAAAATGAGCTTTTAA
Organism: Meiosimyza platycephala; assembly: GCA_963662105.1. NCBI lineage: Eukaryota > Metazoa > Arthropoda > Insecta > Diptera > Lauxaniidae > Meiosimyza > Meiosimyza platycephala. Next base: position 18,111,175 of record OY759210.1, read on the forward strand.
ATGTTTATCTATGATGTTTCCTCGCAAAGCCATAGTCAGCGTAGTGCAACATGAGTTTGAAATCAATAATTAATAACTTAATTTTGTACTTAAGTTCTTAAACGGCTTAAAATACAATTTTGAAAAATTTTAATTTTTTCAGCAAAAATGTATCGTAGAAAATAGTAAAATATTAAATCTTTACATTGAGCTTACATATATTTAACAAACAAATCTAAATTCCAACTCAATCAAATCATTGCAACTTTGTAAATTTATAGATGAAGTGCTTATTTCTATGCAAATTGTTGTTGGCATTGATCTTGTGCATGAGACTGGAATATCAGGCAAATCATATGCCAAGTGTGGTACAAATGTTTAGCGCAAAACATGTAATTTAAACCGTAGCATAACGAGGTAACATGATTTAATAGCAAGGCGTTGTATGTAGAACATTTCCAAAGCGCAATTCTACACACACACACACAAACATAGATATCAGCAGCAAATGTACTGCATTCAAATTGCAATTACCATATGGTCACACTTAAGTGCCGCAAGACACGACAAGGTGTCATTAAGAGTAGTGTTGGACATGCCTTTGGTTTCATGTTTACTCAATTTGAGATTTTCCACAGTACGAGCAGAACTTAAGGGAATTACGGAGAATTGAAATGTATTGACTTTGTGAAAAATGCGACATATCAGATAAACATGATTGAAGTATCAAACAAATTCCGAAACGATCGTAGTGCATAAAGTTCCTTTGGAGTATTGAAAGCTCAAAGCAGTTGTCAGTTGGAAAAATACTAAAATTTGAAGTTATGTCAATTGCAATAAAATCTAAGCAAAAAAATCGATTTAAGTAGTATGACCCACTACATAATGAAAATGCATAACACCATGAAAGGGGATACAATTTGCCATTAGCGCTAGAAAAACCTCTCAAGTATCCTACCTACCTACATACATATCGTACATAATCATAAATTAAAAACAAATAATTTTTTAAAGCTTTTACATTTTTTTTTTTGTAGGTATTATTTCAAAAAAGCGCTAATAACAATAAATAAATAATTTTTTATTGCAGTTGCTGCGCTACATGGATTGTCGATAACGTCGTAAAACTGCAATAATGCGGTGCATAAAACATGCCATAGAAATAAAATATTAACATAGTCTTACACTGTATAACAAAATTAAAGTTTTTGCAAAATAACAAGGCTCTGACGCTTGGTTCCGGTTGAAAACTACAAATAAAAGTTTACGTTAATCGGCGTTTTGAATATATTAACAGTTATTTGAGATTTTAATTTTTTTATGCAGCGAATATTTTCTTACAATATCTTAACCAACTAGCTTAATGGGTCTTTTTGATCCCAAATTCCATAAAACTCACATTGTTCATGAGCGGAAAAATTGCATAAATGTATTGTTCAGAAAATATTACTAGGGGAGTCAAAAAAAAAAACACGTAGCATATACGGAGCATATACCAATCGTTCCAAAAGAAAAGATTCATTTCATGGTGACAAATCATCGTTGGTCGCTTTAAGAAGTCTCCTATAGACTGCTGACCAATATTGCAAAAGGATTATACATTGAGGTGAGCTAATCTCACTTTAATGGCTACGTCCTTAACCGATGTTTTACTTTTTTGCGCATTATTTTGAACTCGTAGGTGTTTTGTGAAACATTTTAGGCGTTGAAAAATCCTTTAAAACATTTTTACTCTGCTTAGCTAACATTATTTAATACTCCTTAAATGTTAACCATCCGTCAGTTTGACGATCACTTAATTTTTTGTTGTTTTAAATGTGGAGTGGCATACTTTTTTTTAAGTTAGTTAATTACGTGAGTCAAAATAGGGAGAGGAGGGGGTCAGGGAAAACCTCACCTCAACTTTTAAATGCAGAGAATTTACATTATTATAGCAGTTCACAGATTGTATCATATCAATTATTTAAAAATTTTAATTTAAACCTCACGGGAGGGAGGGGAGGGGTCCCGCCATAGCTCACCAAGGAGAGGGGGATCCGAATTTTCAAAAAAAACACCTCACGTAATTTATGGACGGCCATTTAACTGGTTTTATTACTACCAACTGATATTTTATTATACATAAGTTAATAAATAAATAAACAAAAAAACTTACACAAAAGATAAACATTCGTCAAAATGACGAACAAATAACGTAGATATTGAAATTCAAAATGCTCACTCCGACTGCTCACTACCACCACAAGCAATCTTTCGGCGACGACGACGAGTTGATATGACAGTGCATTTACTTAGTTATAACGACAGAGGTGAATATCTGCCTGATGTTCGTTGAAATGATGAAGGTTAGCCATCTAAGGTTAAGTGGACTGTTAGGAAATTACTCAAAAAAAAGTTTAAAATTCCCTTAAAGCAGCTTAAAATGTTTTTAGAAAATGTTGCTATATGGTAGTTAAGACAAAAGGCAGCTTTCAAATCGGTTTAAGTATTTGGCTTTTGACAAATCCGTGGAAATTTCAAACCACTGTAAGGAAGTTTTATGATGCAAACTTTCAAGTCGCCGATACACGTGTATACTTGTTATCGAACCTCTGCCAGAATTAAGTGTCTGAATCTTTTTTAATATTCTGTTGTACAGTATTATCTAATACAGGGTGACCAAATAAGAAAAATTCAGCTTGATATTTAGTTTATTTTAACACCAAATATAAAACAATAAATCTGCCAAATGCTTATCTATCAATGCATAACGAACTCAAGGTTTTTTATATCCTTTTTCATTATATCATTATACTAAGCAGATGGTTGATTTAAGTACAATGTTCTGATAATTGAAACATTTTGCTCAAGCCAAAAGCTCTCCATAACGAATTTGCCGCATCTACATTGAAAAATTCGATACCTTTACTCAATTATTGCCACCCTGTATATCAAGTTCGGTATTTTTATGTTGGGAGCAGAGATCAATTAAAATTGTTATCGAGTGTTAACTCAAAATGCTGATTAGTTTTTTAATAATTTTTCTGCTTAAATCGATTTATTAGAACTTTGTGCAAGTTGAGTTAAGGCGTGTCGCTTCTATTTAAAAAGTAAAGCAAGAAATGAATTTAATTGCTTGTTCAGTTTAATTAAAATGTTGAAAGCAAATCAATTAAAGTTCTTAAGGTACTGGAATGTTCTTACATGTTAATTTTTACAAGAACTTAAAGAAAATTCTAGCAATTGGCTTATTACAAGACATTATTGTTTACCATATATTCTGATCTCTAAAGTTTACTAAAAATTATGCGAGTATTTTTCTCAGCAACGATACATAATAAATTGTCTGGCTTGCAGGATACAGCAATTAAATTTTTATATTGCAAATTTGCATACAGCTGTGTAGCGGCAGGGTGCACACAGCGTCATGTGCAACAGTGTTATAGTTATAATGCGGTAGTGTTGTTGGTGCGAGTGAAAAACGATTTGTTTGAATATAATAAATGTATATTTGATGTAGAGCAATGAAATATTTATTTATTTAACAATACAAGGAAAGTGTCAAAAAATCGATTGAGCAAGTTATCCCGGCTTAAAACTTGGCCAAAGTACCAACATAGTCCAGTAAGACCTTTCCAGGATCTTGCGAAGTAAGCGAACTTTATCAACCTAAGAAGTTTTTAAGTCATTTACTATTAATCATAGCATCTCATTGTCTTAAGTCATATTGTAGCTAAGAACAGAGCCAATCAGCGAAAGACCGGAACTGGAGAGTAACCATGTCGTATGAGTAACAAATGCGGAGATTTAATTTTTTTCAGATTTTACTTTACTTGGAAAAAAGCTCAGTAGTTTTGGAGCTTTAATAAAGTTTTTAACACGTTGAAATTTTTATAAAATATCGTGTAGATTTCATTAAAAACTTTAAAACTATTTTATATGATCAATGCTGTTACTTATTATCATATAAAATTAAAAAAATTTTTAAATCAATTTCTTCATTTTCAGCATAGTAAATTTAAAAATGATGATTTCGCAGGGGCAATGGAAACTTAATAATTTTAAAAACTTTTTACCTATAAATCATAAGAAAAAAAAAATAGCACTTCCTTCGAGCCGGATTTGAACCAGCGACCTATGGATATCAATTTTTTTATCACGTAAAGTAGACATGGCAATGCAAAGCACTAACTCGTTCATGGGTATTGACGGACGAATCAGGTTGTACACTGAGCACACTATTTAACAATAATTTCTACAGTCCACCGCTCTACCAACTGAGCTATCGAAGGTGCTGCGTGCCAGCTGGAAAATTTTATATTTCAATGTCAGCGCATCTGCACGTCACACTTGGAATGAGAGTGCTGCTATAAAAAAAAGTACCCCATAATAGACCCCCACTAACGCTCCAATAACGAAGGCTGTATGTAATGTGAACTCTTGGAGCGCACGAGAAAAATTGCAATTGAGTGCAACTATAAGTACGCCATCGTTGACATTCAACCGATACTTGTAATAGCATGTGCTGCTGCTGTTGTTGTTCTCAGATACAGAAGCAATTTCTCTACGGAAATGCTCCCCATTTAGAAAGTGGTGAGAGCAGCGTTGATGAGCAACAAGTACATAAGTTCTGTGCTGGAGCACACTTTGTGTATTTGAATGAATTTAGTTTGCTACTTACTGTCGAATTGGTTAAGTCAATGGCAGATTAGAATATCAAGTGCTGAGCTTGTAAAGAGAACTATTTCAAAAATTAACAAAATTATTGCAATGGATTTAGAGCAGAATGAAATTTGTATAAGGAGCTTTCCTTTGGGCAAATTGAAAGAAGTTGGATCTAGTTAGTTTTTGTGTAGTATTGTACTAGTTGATGATTTAGTACAAGTTGTATTGAATACGTCAATCCCAGGCCCGGATTTAGAAATTTGCCGCTCTTAGGCCGTTCACCAATTGCCGCTCTTCTTTACTGTTGAATATGGACAAAAAAAATGGCTAATATGAAAAGTGAGGAGTCCTCACTGAGGACTTTTTTTTTTTTGTGATTGTCAAAATTTTTTTAGGTAGTTTAGGGGGCGACATTCCAATTATTCGCATTTTTTTTCACCATCACTAATGCATTAGCACAGTTAAAAAAATTTTCAAAGTTCCCAATATTTGCTTCGCCTAAATTCTTGCCGCCCTAGGCACTGGCCTAGTGTGCCTGTAAGCTAAATCCGGGCCTGGTCAAACCATTGCTTCACTTGAATTTTCAATTATATACATATGAAAAGTTGAATAATTTATTTTTAAAATACTTTTATTCCTTTAAATAGATAAAATTTTAAGATATTAGTTAGCCAATTGATAAAATTATATAGTGAGATAAGCTTGAAAGTCAGCATTCTGAATTGTCTTACATAAATTGTTTTCTAAACTTGCTTCATGTATTAAGTTAGGATGGCTATAGCCATATATAGTCTCAGGTCCTTAGCTCTAAGTAGCCACTAACCAGCGCTTGATAAAGGTATTTGCTAGTGCTTTAGCTAGAACTATGGATCTAACGCCGAGTTCAGGTGATCCCCAACATGACAAGATATTGTGTGAATTTGAGGATGCTTCGTGGTAAGAGAAACAGGAAGGCTTTTTATTCTGATTTTTGGTAAACCGTCAATATACATAACAGCCTACTGGTGTCTATAATTTTCTGACTTGCAGTGGAGAACAAAATTATTATCTTATGCATGAATGTCCTTTCTTCTATCGGTCATCAATATGTATTTAATTTTATGTTTTTATTGTAGTTTTAGGAAAAATAAATTATGTCCTTTTATTTTGAAATAAAAGTATGTAGTTATAAGGGGCTTCTATACCGTTTTAAGCTCCGGGCTCATGGACGTTCGTCGGCCGTGGAGAAAATGCAATTTGCCGCAATTTACCTTACAAACTTTTCACTCAGAAACAGTGGCGTCAATTCAGTAGGGCTGGGCACCCCAAAGGTTCTGATACTAGGTATTATTCAATACAACAATTCAATAAAACCATCTTATAGTGGTGGAATTACAATTCTTCGCCCCCCGCCCCCCCAAGGTTTTGGTGAAGCGACGCTCCTGCTCCGAAAACTTTTTATTTACTAATAAAAAAAATTAGTTCATCAGCTTTCGTATTCCAATAAGCCTGGCAAAATTAGATATTTCACCCCTCCTCCCCCCGGCACATTTTTATTCACTATTTTCATTTATTAAAATATAGAAAAAAATGGACAAAATTAGGTAAATATGCCACAAACCAAGGACTATTTTGGCGTATCCAAAGCCATCGCTTCCGGGTAATCACGCCAGGCTCGCACTAACCATAGGGGCAAAGGGTCTTTGACACCACCCCCCCCACGCACCTCATTCGGTTGCAAATTTTTTTTTTTGAAAAGAGAAAAATAAAAATGCATGCTATTGGAATTGCATTTGCCCCTCCCCCCCAAGGCAAAGTCGGGTTGGTACTGGCCTGAATCTCGTCCATGGCTTCCCTCAATGTCTGGCGCTGTTCAAAACCATCTACTTTTTCTCATGTCCAATGCTAGAATATAGGCCTATAAGCACACACCAAAAAATAACCAAAAACTCTATATCTTGGCACTTAAGGCAGATTTTTTCTACGCTTTAGTAAGTTCGGTTTTTTGTCAAACTTCAATGAAATCGGATACAAAGTGTGTTTGCGCAGTTTACGGTTTGAGCTAGGAAGCTGACATTTTGTGAGAATTATTTCTAAGCCCAATGCTAAAAAAAAAAATAAAAGAGATCTACAAATTTTTAAAAATAAACACCCTGAAGTATAATCCTTTTGAAAAAAGGCAGTTTATATATTTGTGAAGGTAACAAAAATATTAAAAATACAAATTCATGAGTAACGATTACTGTGATTTTGATTTTAAAAATTAAAACCGTTTCTATTTTTTTTATGTTAAAAACTAGTTTTTTTCTAGTTTTTAACATAGAAATTGAAACAACTTGGTCTTACACTTAAAATTAAAAACGTTGCGGTTCCATATAAAAACAAATCCTATTACTGATATCTTAATAATTTATCCAATCAATCAATCAACGAAGCCTATACGCTCGTATAATTAATTAATTGTTTGATTAAATTATCATAAAAATTATAATAAGTTTAATAAACAAAGTTATTGCTGCTGCCATGATTAAGTTTTTATAACATAATTATTATAACGGTTATATTAACATACAGTAACAGAATAAAACGGATCTTAATTGCAACATTAGGCTTGCAGTTATAATCGAATTTAATTGCTCTCTTTATTTTTACAAAAACCTCCAGACCATATTACAAGTACACCGATCAAGGCAAACTGGTTAACCAGCTGTTAAGGATTGTCAACGCCCTGTTCAAAACACACAATGATAAAATTATGCCATAAGCGTATCGTAATCGATTTGATTAATGGTTTCTTGGTAATTGGTAGCTAATTTTGTATGCATATTAACTGTTTTGACTGAAGCTGTGATTGAATGTTTTTTTAATTGGTTTTTCTTTTGCCATTTTTAAATAAGTTGTTATCTTAAGGGCAAATGATACTGTTAATACCAATAAGGACATTCATATTGGAATTAGCAAAGTGAAAGTTACCTTTGCTTAGCGCTAACTACTGATATGGAAAAATGTTGTCGAGGCCATATACTTCGTGAGGAGATAAGGAACACAAGAGAGTGACAAAAATAGTGGTGATCAAAATCAAGGCTGATTGGAGTGTTATCCCGTACTTTGCGAGCAGTGTACCATAATATTTTAAAGTGCTTTTTACCTTAAGGTGTGTAGTTTTCTATCTCATTCGTTGGGAATAAATATTTTTAAAGAAATGTGACATTTTCATAGACTTAGGCCAAATTTGAAATAAACACAATATATAATATCTCACTCATACCTGTTTGATCCATATTTTTGGTAGAGAGAAAAGTAGACAGCAGCATCCGTTTCCAAATTGAATGGAGAAAACAAGATCTGTTTGGAAAGAAAATTGAGAAAATATTTTTATAAAAAATTAATCAAAAAAAATCTATTAATTAAAAAGTAATTTCTACAGTCAAGTAAACTTTATTTATAACAAAATTCCTATAAACTTGAAGAGAACTATAAAAACAAACGTATCATGGAAAAAAAAAATTAAGAGCAGAGGTTCTGTCTGCTAGATTATTACCTGCTGGTAGACCTGCTGTTAGAAGCGTGTAAGAGGACGTCCATTAATTATGGGAGGTTTTTTTTGAACATTCAGATCCCCCCTGCCATTGGTGAGATTTGGTGAGATCTGGCAGGACCCCTCCCCTCCCTCCCATGAGATTTAAATTATAATTTTTAATGTAAATAAGTGATGGCATTTGGGTTTTGTGAAAATGTACTGAATCGAGACTTGAAATGTACTTTTTAGAAGCCGAATGTACTTTTTCGGCGTGAACATCCAATTTTACTAAAATGTATGAAATTTTTGAAAAATTTTCTTAATAACTTAAAAAAAAAAGGTCCTCACTTTTGGCATCTCAAAAACCCTAGGAAAATGAGATATATATGAAATTAAATAACAAAAAGTACACCTTGCAATTATTTATACAAAAAAAGGTAATTATTATATATCTTCACATTGAAATTATTTTCATTGAATTAAACCGAAAACAGTTAATTATTATAAATTATTAAAATGTACCGAAAATGTACTGAAAACGTGCTGAAAATTCGCCGAATGTACTAAAAATGCGGCAAATGTACCAAATGTACTGAAAACTTGTTAAATGTACTGACGACGGTTTTTCAGGACGCAAATGTACCGGAAAAAGTACAAATGTACTGAAAATGCCATCACTGATGTAAATTCTATGCATTCAGAAATTGACGTGAGGTTTTCCTTGACCCCCACCTCCCCCTTGGTAAGATTTGGTGAGATTTTTCTAGACCCCCTCCGTACTCCGTTGACCGTACTAACACGCCAGGTGAAAGCATTTTTGCATGAAAAGCTTTTTATGAGCGTTTACTGAGGCCGAAATACTGGCAAATTCGTTGCCGCTACTTTCAGCGGTGTTAGCAATTATTCTCTGGAAGAAGGCTGCTCTATCTATGTACGTACATCAGAACTTTATAAGAAATTTTGTAAAAATATTTAAAAGATAAACTTGTAATCGAGTACTTGTACCTCTAATTGAATTTCCCACAACAATATTTTATTATAAATATGATTTTAGTCACAATTTATCTGTTAACATTTAGAAAACAATTTGCAATAAATTATTTACCACTAAAAACAAAAAAAAAAACACTCCCATTCAGCATATTAATTTGCCATAAAACATGTTTTAATATTTTTGCTCCATATCAAAAAATGGACCACCAATTTACAATGTAACAACTACAAGTATGCTTTAGAGCCCAATGTATTTGCAGCAAAAATATTATTTACAGCAACAATATTTCTTGCGCAATTTATCGCACTCACTCTGCATACCCATGCTGCAGCAAAAAAAAAAAAACAAAAAAAAACTTAAAAACTACAATAATAATTACAACAAAGCAACGTAAGGGGAGCTCTATTTTTATCTTTTATAATCCAATAACGCCCCTTTTAAAGCAGCGCCAAGCTTGCAACACTGCGAATTTTGCACTTTTTCGGAATCTGCGCCAATTCCTTTGAATGCCACACAAAATGCCCCACTTAGATAAGCTACCGTTACATTAAAAAATTACTTAATTGTAATTGTTTCTCTCTCGTGTATCAATGGAGAAAATAAAAATTTACAAAACTTCAAACAAATTAACAAATCTACTACTTAGTAGCAGATTAAGTAGTAACAATAGCAACAGAATTGATTATCATGAACCGAATTTATAATCAGTAAAAATGCCAGCATAGGGTTACGCTTGAATGCATTTAAGTTATGTTGGAAAATTATTTAAAAAAAAAAATAACAAAAATACCATTTGTTAAAAAAAAAAAACAATCAACTAACAACAATAATAAAGTAAAACTTGTATTTGTGAAAAATAAGAGTATCACACGTTTTGCATTAAACAAGTTAATACATATCACAAGCAAATTGGCCCAAACGTGGAACTTGACGTGTAACGATTTCTTTATTTTTTCAAAAACATCAGTGACCAAGTGCTCTGATTTTAATAAAGTGCCAGTGTCTTTATGAGGGTGGACACTTGGGACAATTGCCTTAAAAGTGTCTAATACACATACAAATGTACATATATGCCAAAAGAGTGCTGGCGTAGTTGAAAAGTTAAATATATATATCTCACACAAAGTAACAAATAATAAGTAATTTACAGCAGCGGTGGATATAGAACGAGACAGTCAGGAAGCGATCAAAGCACTGAACGCCAAAATCGTGAAATTAAGGTGTGTAGAACACTGCAGCGAGTGTTCATTGTGATCAATTCGACAGCATACTTTAGAGCTCTGCTGGGTTATAAGAGTACTAGCGGTAATGGGACAGCTGACAAATGTACTAAACTCGGAACCGGAGAATCAAGAAGGTATAGATCTTAGGATACCGCTAACAGAACTACACTATTGGATCGAGGATATAATCAAGAAACAAACGAGTACCTTATTGACGTCTCGAAACTTGTGGCCTTAGCTAAACCTAGGAAGGCACAAACTCTCTTAAGGTTTAGCAGAGGAAAGCTAAGAACTGTTGTTGGATTGGTGACGGTGCATTGGAATTGGAAACATATTCCTTTAAAGTAAATAATTGACGAAATCTTTTCAGTGCTCGTTTTTATATTATCATATCGTTTTTCTATATCTTCAATAAATATTGAATTCTTCCAAATTAAACAAAACCGAAAGAAGTAAATTAGGATACATTTGAAACATGAAGCTGTAAAATTCCTCCTCCAAGCTTGGAGGAAGAGTTTATTTCTTTAATTTTTTCAATATGATCTATGATCTGCAAGGCTGAACAACAAATCGACGAACGCCGCGAATTGAAAAACCAATGACATCATGATAGGTTAGGTAGGTCAGCTTAGAGTGTTGGCTTAGCAAACAAGCTGAAGCCTTAAGTAGCACTGATTGTGCCGTTTTAATACCATATTACATAACCCGGCGAATTGATGGATGTAAAAATAGCTATATCCAGTTAGCTTTAATAAGGTAGTAGAGCAGAGATCCGATTTCAATTTCAGCAAATTCGCTGAGGTCATTGAAGAAAGGTTTGCCAAGACATCTCAGCCTGATTCTTGCTAAAGCTGGACAGCTGTGAAGAAAGTGCTCAAGTGATTCAATCTCGCTTGCGTTCAAGCAGCTGCGGCATAAAGAATTGAAAGTTATACCTAACCTTTTAGCGTGCTTGCCGACTGCCCAGTGCCCAGTGTAGTTCGCGGTGATTCTTGCGATATCAGAACGGGTCCTAGATAGTAAGTAGGTTGTTCTCAGATTATTGTAAGCGGGCCAGATTGATCTGGGTGTTTTATGGGTGTGTAAAGACTTCCAGTGGTTTCCGGCTACAGATAGAAAATGCAAGAAAATCATCTTCTTAACTAACCCGAGAGGAGCGAAAACATGTTCCGATGCAGTTTCATTATGAGAGGAACCACGCGTTGCTAGTTCGTCGGTCCTTTCATTTCCCTCAATTTTCCTGTGACCTGGAACCCATAAGAGAGTAATGTCAAATCGATGTCCTAGCCTGACAAGTTGTTTTTTGCATTGTTCTACTAGCTACGATTTTATATGTGCCGCGCTCAAAGCTTTGATTGCGGCTTGGCTATCGGAGAGAATCGCTATCTTCTTTTCTAAACTAATAGAGCCTACTAGTCTGAAGTCTACAAAAATGGCAAAAACTTCAGCCTGGAAACGCTAGCTGGAAATATTGAGAGATTTTTGGGTCTTTTGAGTAGACTCCTGCGCCTCCACAGTCCATCTTGGTCTCATCGGTGACATCAGGATAATTTATCCCTATAGCTGTGGAATTTAGTCGTAAGTCTTATCGCGGCAAAAGAATTATGGATCGCAATATGTTCTGACTAAATGGGGCCACTAATCAGGACGTTCGAACAGCAAAAGAATTAAAAAGCTTAACATTTAGACGCTAGAGAACACTATCGGAGCAAATCAGTTCCGGTGAAAAAATTAGTTTTTTCAGTCCGATCCGGACATGATTTTTTTTAATGACGGCATCGAGTTCCTCTACCACTAAAGTGTTACAAAATTACTGAACCAGTGAAAGTGAAATATGGGACCGCTTTAAGAGCAGAGCAAAGAAGCTGGTGATACATGCTCAAATTGAAGCCGATTACATAGTTCTTTAAGACGAATAATACAGACTTCTCTTATAGACGAATCAAGAGAATCAATGCCACACGTCTTTTAATAAGATGGCTAAACATTTTAGTATCCACCTTATCTGGGTGTCAGGCTAAAGGGGCATTAATGGTAAGCAAGTGATTACTTTTCAAGTTCCTCAGGGTAAGTAAGGCATGCCACATGCAATGGAATGTCAAGCGCTCTCTAGCACTATTAGAGAAGCGGAAAACGTTAATAACTAAATACCACTTACTTGCTATATGATCTTAGATATGTTAGTTTAGGTCAGTTACTCAGTTTTATTACAAAATCTGGTTTGTATATATACATATATGTAACTTACACAGAAAATTTTTTCTAAATATTTAATTTTCGACAAACAAAATTTAAATTTGAATCGAAATTGAAATATATAAATATCTACTTATACATACTATTTATTTTTGGCAGCGTAATCGATTAGTATTTTTCAGCTGCTTTAAAAGTTTCTTTATTTCCCGTAAAATAACGAAAAATTTCAATAAAAAAAAAATATATATTTTATGACCATTGCATTGAACTCTGCGAAAGTTCATATTTGGCGGTACTCTCAGTAACTTGAAGAAATACGTAGTTGCAATTCAAGAAAGGAACTACACGTTATTTCATTCGTTATAATTCTTGAAGCCAAATATATCAATCATGTTTTGTATGATAAAAAAAAAAGTTAGAGGCCATTTAAGATTACATATACAAACAAAAATAAAACCTACACATGCGACGAAAAACTGCGACTTTAATGAAAATAAACTACATTCTAGGAATTTTTCGTGTTTTTTTTTTTTCAGCTGTCCAATTGAAAATTTAAAATTTGGGCGTTGCAAGTGGTCGGACCAGTTGGCGTCACATGGACATTTTAGACAATTGTAAAAAGAGCAAAAAAAAGTTAATAAATAAAAAAGCAAAAAAAAACTTAAACTTAAATAATGTTGGCACCAACGGCGATAAATACACAATCAAAAAACTTACAACAATAATTGCAATGGCAGTCTGAGTATTGCAAAAAGAAATCATCTCAGATAAGACATTACAATAACAATAAAATGTAACAGCTACAACAAATGTAGCAATCAATAAATGTGTTTTTTTTTATAACGCTTAAGAAAGAAAAAAAAAATTAAATAAATTAAAATTACTTAAGCAAAAAAAAAGTTAGAAAAACTGTAATAATAGAGCACAAATTAGTGCACTTTGGAGATCTAATTGCAGCCACAATCGATTAGAATTGAAATTCCTAGCGATGCGAGATATGCCTCACAGCTGCATCTGAGCTATTCCATAAATGGGTGAACATAAAATGTTTGTCTAAAAAACTGGCAGAAAAAAAAAATCGTTCAAAATAAATAAAAAATCTTTGATGTATTCTCAGGGAGGTAGAGAAGAGTCTTTAGTATATACAGGGTGTCCGATTTTAACTTACATAGCTGAATAAGTCAAAAAATTGCAAGTCATTCAAAAAATGTTTCAAATAAAAGTTGCTGGGTATCAAACGGCAGATCCAGCCATGACCTTGACCTGAATTTTCAAGGTTATTTGAAGGTCAACTTTAGTTTTTCAAATGGAAACCCCTATTTTTGACCTCGGATTCCGGAAGAGCACAAAACTCTACGTTCAGATAGGTATTCATGTTAGAGTGACCCCTGAAGGTCATTTCAAGGTCGAATTCCCGCTTGGTGCAGAAAAGCAGCAGCCAGTTAAGGCAAGATTGTGCAGCGGTCCAGCCAATGATTCCTAGCTTTTTTGCACCAAGCGGGAATTCGACCTTTAAATGACCTTCAGAGGTCACTTTAAACTCTAACTTGACTTTTGACTTAATCAGCTGTGTAAGTTAAAATGGGACACCCTGTATAGAGACAATTTACAGAAAAAATGCACTTCCGCAAAAGTGCCTGAAGATACTGAATCTTTTTAAAACAACCGCCAGCAGTAACGCTGTCGGAAAAAGTGCTGAGTCAATTTTTTTAAGTTTTAGACAAATGTTTCCAATATAATTTTTTCCTTCGTTCGTTCGTTTATGGTATTCTTCAGATAAACAATGTCCTGCAACATTCAAAACTCTATGATTTACTGTAAAATTCACCAAAATCTTTTATTTCACTGAAAAATTTTTTCATTTTTAATAAATTTTCTTACGAAAAAGACCTTAGTTCATGAAATGACTTGTATTTAACAAATATAAAGAGCATGCAAGAGAGTAAAAAACTATGCAACATGCGGGCGAATTACTCGCAAACAGCACCTTCCGCATTTTCATACTGGTGCTGCTGCAATTGGTAATGCGACGCTACGTGACTGTGACATGTGCTACCATTGCGCTGGCTGCTCCAATATTTTGCTTTAGCCACTTGCGCCTGTTCAGCTTACTTTCTGCTCTTGCTGCCGCTGCGGCTTAATATCAAAGTCCAATCAAATTGCCGTCGACGTTCTGTTATATTTATCTACCTTGCGTACCTATGTACCTACTACGAGAAGGTGTGTGGCTGCTGCAGCTCTAACAGCAGCGTGTTAATGCGCGCTATGCATTTGCGCATGCGCAGCTTAAGCGCATGCAACTTATGTTGACCTCTGTTATGGAGCTTTTAAAATTTTTATTAGTTTTAAAATTATTATTTGGTCGTTGTTGTTTAGATTAAAATTTTTTATTTTTGTTGTTAACCATTTTGTTGTGGTTGTTGTTGTTTTCAGCTTAAAGCACATAATTTTGTTATTGCTATGTAGCTTAATTTAGTTTTTTGTAACTTCATTGTTGTAGAAAATATTCGTGTTTGAGCAATATAATCTGTTGGTTTTTGTTGTTATTGCTGTTGTTATTGTTGTTGTTGTTGTCGTTGCTCTAGCATTGTTTTGATTCTGGTTGTTGCTGGGCGGTGTCGTTGCACTTGCATTGAGAATGCATTTGTTGTTATTTTAAAAGTTATAGTATGTGTTGTTATATGCGCCAATAAATCGCGCCAAAGTAATTTTATTACACTGGGAGAAAATCACAATTGTTACAGTTATATCTTAGGAGCTGGTCATAATAGAACGCAACGCTTAAGGCGTTAAGGGAAGGTTCGGGAAATGCGACAGTTTGTGACAGGTTGCATTTGATTGTGAGTCAAGAACAGGTTGTGACACAGGGGGAGGTCAAAAACGCTGAAAAAAAGCGTTACGTAAAACCCCTTATACACAACATTAGCGAATGAATGGCTGAAGAAAGTTTGATACTTAATACCAAGGACCCAAAATAACTATTATTTGGTTTTTTGTGATTGAAAAAATTTCCCAATTTTAATGAATATTTTTAAAAATAGCTTTTTAATTATTATTAATAAGAGATATTATATTAATTGTCGATAGTTATTAGCTTTTAATAAATATTTTTTACGTTGATTCATAACTATTATGCATAAGAAATTGTTTTTCCATTGTCAATTATTTTGCAATGGTGGCCCCGAGTACCAAAAATGCCCGATTTTGGTTGAGTTTTGAAATTTTTTTTCTGCCCAAATTGATGGAAAGAGATCGACAATGGATTTTGGCCATCATCAGAGGTGGTTCCGATTCCTAAAAGTCCCCGATTTGGGTCCAATTTCGAAAAAAAATATTATGCACCAATCGATGTTCAGAGGTCGAAAATGGATTTGACCATCATCAGAGGTGGTCCCGATTCCTAAAAGTACCCAATTTCGGTCCTTTTTCGAAAACAAATGTTATGCACCAATCGATGGAAAGAGGTCGAAAATGGATTTTGACCATCATCAGAGGTGGTTCCGAGTCCCAAAAATACCCGATTTCGGTCCATTTTCGAAAAAAAATGTTATTCACCAATTGATGGAAAGAGGTCGAAAATGGATTTTGACCATCATCAGAGGTGGTTCCGAGTCCAAAAAATGAACGATTTCGTTCCATTTTCGGAAAAAAAAATGTTATTCACCAATCGATGGAAAGAGGTCGAAAATGGATTTTGAACATCATTTGGAGTATCTCCGGACCGTAAAAAGAATCGTTTTTGACCCATTTTCGAGAAATTTTTTTTTTTGCTCCAATCGATTGGGAAAGTTCGAAAAATGATTTTGGACATCACTTAGGTTGGCTGCGAACCTTGGAAAGTACCGTTTTCGACCCTTTTGGTGCTTTCCTAGGTCCGGAGCCGCTTCCAAGGTATGTCCAAAAGCCATTGCCGACCATTCCTTATTGGTTGGAGCAAAACAAATTTTTAGGGTGGCTCAGATAAATTTTTTTTTGCACCAATCGATAGGGAAGGGTCGAAAATAGCCATTTCCGAGCTCAATCTAACAATTACTAGGAAACATAAAAGACACTATGAAATAGTGCAAACAATATTTTTCGATGATGACGTTCGTCCCAGAAAGGACAAAAATAATCCTGGATTATGGGTTAACCACAATTGATAAATTATGGGCTCATTTTCTTATTTTTTTATGCTTTGATTTATATTGCAATCTTAGCTTAACATTTATTTAAACATCTGGTGTGTTCTTATTACATACTTTTTCTTTGGTGAAACTCTTTAATATGAAGTATCCAACCTACAGCTAAGACCCAATCAAACCTTTTTTTCTCAGTGTATATTAGCACGCGACTCTTTTGCACCAATTCTGATTGAGATTTTAACGCTTTAAAATGTGCTCGTATTCGAAGTCGGTATTTTTTTTCTTCTGCATTTTGATTTTTGAATTAATGAAACTACTTTTTTGTGCCAAACTCGACATTGTTTTGATAGGAGTTGGTGTGTAGTCGTCGTAGGTATTTTTTGTTGGTTTTATTTTCGCACTACTTAAATGCAAATTTGTTTTCATTCAGTATTTTTTGCGCAATACTTGTACGAGAGTACATGCGGTGCGGCAATTGCAGTGAAAGGTTATGTGGCACCACTGACACACAGCACTGTACTGCACTGGTGGGCACGATGTGGACCACCATCAT
The DNA here is from genome assembly GCA_963662105.1 of Meiosimyza platycephala. Lineage (NCBI taxonomy): Eukaryota > Metazoa > Arthropoda > Insecta > Diptera > Lauxaniidae > Meiosimyza > Meiosimyza platycephala. Next base: position 18,128,387 of record OY759210.1, read on the forward strand.
ATTGGAACAATTCGTTTGTTAGATACGAGTTTCGTTGATTTTAGATTTTCTGGCCAATTCACAATTTTTAGTATAAAAGTTGCCAGTGATTCGTTTACCAAATCAGAATTCAGTCAAAAAGCGTTCGTTGAACACTTCTTGAGTTTAGTCAGTCAGTTTCTTTCTAACAGTTTCTTCCTTCAAACTTAAACCTTCCCAGACAACATGAAGGTAAGGGATAGAAAAATTTTATTATTAAATAAAGTGCAGCTAACTGATTTAAAAAAAAAAGAAATTAAACGAAACGAGCGTTCATTAAGCGTTCGTTAAATGTTTTCTGCTATTTGGATTAAACTCGCAACTTTTGCTCAAAAGGACATTTATTTGAAAACAAATTTTGTAAGTAAGTTGTCATTGATGAGTTTCTTTCTTCTTCTTTTTTTTCAGTTCGTTATTGCCGTAGTCATGTTGGCCCTTGCCGTTAGTGTCCAATCATCCGTTGTGGGTCACTACGCTCCAGCTGTTTCATATGTGACAGCCGCCGCACACCCAGCTGGTCACTGGGGTGGTGGTCCATGGGGTGGTGCTTGGGGTGGTGCATGGAACGATGGCTGGAATGGTGCATGGAACGGTGGTCACTGGGGTGGACACTGGGGTGGTCCAGCTGCTGTTGCTGTACATGATTCGGGCGCATGGGGACACACCGGACACGGTTGGGGTGGCTATCCTGGTATCTCATTGAGCCAAGGACCTGGACACGCAGCTGCAGCATTGGCTCATGGACATGGACATGGTCATGATGGAGTTTATGTCGCCAAGACACGTGGTGCTGTACATACTGCACCATTGGCTGGACATATTAACTCGGCTACTTCATTGAATTTGGCTGCTGCTCCAGGCACTCATTAATTTCGATGAAACTTTCGTTGCTCTTTAACCACCATCATCCGAACGATCTGAACCCACCAATGTTGTATATTCCATATATATATTCTATTCTATTCTACTCATATTTAGTAAGTACACACGAACCAACATATCCCTGAAAGTACTCCAGTCAGTTCGCCAAAGTGGAGATTAACAGTTACGACAGAGTTTTGTGTTCGCTGCTGCCACATCCCTAATGAAATGCACACACAAGCGCACAATTTAGTTAATCATCAGTTTTAATTCACTTAGTATGTCCTGTGTTCCAAGTCCAACAATTACAACGACAACAACAACAACAACAACAACAACAACTACACCAGCAACAGCATGATATTACAATTATTTTTATTAAATGAGAACTATTTACGTTTCACTGATACTCTCTCACTCTATCACTCTGTCATTTGTTTTTATTGTGTTATCCTTTGAAACAAAAATCTCTATCTAAGCTCTTTTCACTTCGAAAGGATCTATCTCTATTTTCTAGCTCTTTCTCTTTTCTTCCCTTCTATGATAACTTTGTACATTCTCTACATACATACGTATCTTCTAGTAATTTGCAACAATTGTAAGATTGACAAATATGAGTTCAATAAAAATTTGTAACATTTTTATTAATTCACAAAACGTTCTAAGTGTTTTATTTTATGTGGTATGCTATGGACAAGCTAAATAAAACTTATATTTAAGTGCTTGAGAAGCCTCATGGGTTAAATTAATTGATCAGGCATTACATTTAAGCTTACCATTTGCAACTTCTTTAAACTCAACGCCATCTACACTCAATTTACGGAATGAGCATATGAGGAAGAATTGAAGCACAAGTTAAAACCTTTTAAACAATATACAAAATATTGAATATATGTGTCAAGAGTGGTAGGCGCTCCAGGCTGATATATATATCCACAAGAGAACTACGCATCAACATACATTGATTTTGACTGTAGCACCTTTCACTCTTCTTTTAAGGGTTTAACCTTTCATGTACAAATGAGGTCAACATATTTATTTATTTATTTGAGCTCATTGAGGGATCTCAAGAAAAGTCCTTAAATATACCTTAGGAAATGAATTATATGGTATTTATATAAATAGTGTCGGAGACATATGCTAGGCTTGTATAAAATGGGAACCGATTCCGACATGTTTCGACTTCAATGGCTTCTTGTATGAAACATGTGCCTAATGTGATGTAAAGTTTATGTTGCCAATTGTTAATAGGAAATCAGTGATATTACAGTGAGTGTAAGTAATTCCTCAAAACATGCTGTCATGGCTATTCTTTATTGAATTCAATTATTATTCACGTCTATGAATTATATACAAAGGAAACTAAAGAAAAATAAATTAAAAATATTTCTTCCCCATTTTGGATCTTCTTTGAAAAAAAAAATTGTTATATCAATCGATGGTGCAATTCCACTATGTAGATTTGCTACAATCTTAAGTCCATGTCACAAAAATCGGCCAATTCTCGGCTATTTCAAAAAATTTTAAATTTCTTCCAGGTCTCCGGCTTTGACATGTAATTCTGGGGCTGGACCGGATCAATCCCGATCACTTAGCAACCCTGTCACTACATCTATGCACTCATTTTTTTTTTTTACAACCTGGGAATGCCCGTGGTTTGTAACTAAAACTCATTTTCATTCTTTATCAATTGATCGGTGCAAAGGGAATCAGAAAAATATGCCATAAGCTAGCATTTGGAGCCTGAAAAGGCTTGTACTATTTTTAAAGAAAATTTTTGAACATTCCCATCGGCTGGTGCTAAAAATTTTCATAGAAATATGTAAAGTCTATTTTCGGCCTTCCCAAGAGGAATGATACAGAAAAAAAAAACTCTGACATTGGTCCCAAGCCGGGGATCAAGGAAGACTAGGAGCCTTAAACTGTATTTTAACGTATTTCCATTTGTTAGGTTAAGGCCAGCATATACGATATGCAGATTGTCAATGAATTGGAAAGAAGGTTCAAAATCCTTAAAGGTTTTCCAAAGACGAATCTTCCTTTTCGAAATTTTTCTTGGTACTATCGAAACTACTTCAAGCTTTAGTGATGAAGATAAGCTTCTGTTATGATGTTATTGTCATCTTCCACATATCATCGAATGCTCTGTCACCAAGGTTGCTTTCAGCCTATTCGTAGCCTGTGCTTCACAAATTTTTCTTTATTTATCTCTGATTTCTTCTTTCTTTTCCTTCAATGAGTTATTGACCAAAGACCTGGCAGCATCTTTTGCTGCTTTTGCTCGCGAATACGTCTTAGAGTCTCTTAGTTAGAGGTTTCATAAAATTCATTAAGCATTTCAATTCGTTACAAAGGGATCCTAAAATAATTGTAGTCTGTCAGCACAGATCTATATGTACATATTGAAGGTTGCAATATTACTCATGACATTTATTTGATCTTACTTAAGTATATATATCTTAGACTGGATCGAGTGTATCTCTTATGAGTTGCTTCCTACCACCCCAGGCTGAGAAACTGCTGTATATATAAAGTACACAATGTGTGATTGCAGACCCCACTTAATCACATTCACGTTCCTTTACAGTTCGCTTTTCCATCCCTTCTCCAAGTTAATCTCTTGAGAGTTCTTAGAGACCAGTATTTGATAGTAAATTTTCCAAGCTCTTGCTCTGACTTGCCATTGTTTCTTTCGTGTTTCTATAAAATTATCAAGGCTTATGGCGGATATCACAAAATCTAGATGTACTATTGCAAGAATTTTGTTTTAAGAATTTAAAAAAAATTGCTGAAAAATAAATTCTCTTAGAATTTCCAAGAAGTAACAGCTCAATTAAAGGATCGTACTCTGTTATTTTATGCGCAGTTTCAAAGGACTAACAAAAACATTTATTCTTACACATATGTTCCATAAAAAAATTTTTCAAATAAAATTGTAATAAATTTATGTTTTTATAGTTGACGTTGCAGTTAATCAATTTTTAGGACAACAACAAAATACCATAACACCAGGGGGTGTAACAAAAATGCTTCTACTACAAGCTAAGATCAATTTTTAATAACCAAACTTGCTTAAAGTTATCATACGTTGACACCTCCATGCCAGCCCCCGACGCATGCGGAGCGTTGTATGTAACATAAAGTAGGGAAAATTATACACATTTGAGACCAAAATTGCAATGCAACCAATGCTTCTTATATTGAAAATTATAACAAATTAATGCCCATGAGCTGCAAATTAATGCCATGAAGTGCAATTTTATTTTAAGTATTAAATTCAGTATAATTATCATGTTGCCATGCAATCAGTGCTGGATTCAGGGGTGTTGAAGCCATTCAACTAAATAGGGCGCCTCCTTCGTGAGTGGTAATTTGTGTTGTTTTTCTCCGCAAACAGTTTGAAAATTCAAGGCGTCTGCCCTCGTAAAATTGCTAATATTACTTTTGACACTTCAAGGTTTTTCATACACCAATATGCTCGAGAGTGTTTCCCAACATTGGTGACCTGTTGTCTTATATAGACTTTGGGGATCGAGCGCTTCAAAGTTTTCTATGCAATAGGTCATTAATTTTCCAATTCCGGTGCCTGGGCTATGACCATTGGTTTTGAAAGGTAGGTATAGAAAAAGGGCGGCCGGAAATTTCTGAGCAGTGAGCAAATAACCCTTGAGCCGGCACTTTTTTTTTCCCAAGAGTGTGTGGAATTCAAAGATTGTTAAATATCTATAATAATTCTTTGATTTTTGAACTCTTAGTTAATAAGTCCAGAGTACTCTCAAAAAAAAAAAAAATGTTAAGAAAAATGCAAGCACATTTGCAGGTGGCCCCAATTAGTCTGTTAATTGTAATCAAATAACTCTTCAGTTATACCATAAATAAATCAAAGATGTTGGTTTTTTTCACACACCACTCATGGGTGTTAGCTGTAACAATTAACTTTATTTATGTAAAATTAAAGACTCAAAACACCTAATTACTCACTGAAATCACAGCTAAGGTTATAACGTTTATTTATGACATTTGCAGCTGCCGCCCTATTTTCACGTTCACAAGCACCCATAGACATTAAGAAAAAAAAAAGTTTACTTTGCAACAATTAAAATCTGCACTTAAGTTATCAACAAACACTTAAGTTCATTATTGCTTCCGGAACTGAATCTACTGTATATGGGTTGGGTCAAAAGCAGGGGCGTCATTACAAAGAATGCTTCGCTCTGTCACATGATATTATGCAATGCAACTATGAATGTTTGTGTAATAGAGTTTTTCAAAAAAAAAAAAAAAAAAATTGCATTTTTGTGGGTTCTTCGGGAACGCTTTAAATTCGAAAATTTATGTCACTAAAAGCATATTCTTTAAAAACAAAAATTAAGAGTTGTTTGAAATTTTATTATTTCATCAAAAAATTTAAAATTAATCTTTTTATCTCTATTTTAACTCCACAATTTAAAAGCCTGAAAAAAAAACAAAGCATATCTTCAGGCTTTATAATAAGTTGCGAAACGAAATATATTGTGACTATGATTTTGGGGCACTTAATCCGAATCCGTTGCATGTTTTGTTCAATTACATTAAATTTAAAAACAAGATAGCTCTCATGCTAATTTCTTCATTTCATGTATATTATATTATAAAGACTTAAGTAACTGTACAAAATTTAAAAAAATAAATTTAAAAATAAAAAAATATATTATTTTTAGGAAGTCTCAATGTTTTTTTTTGAGAAATATTTTTCCAAAGTTGCAAATTTTCAAATTCTAAGCGTTCCCGGAAAGTTGAAAAACTTGAGATTTTTTTTTTTTTTTGACGTACTCTTATGTACAATAACTATGTACGTATTTAAAAACTGTTTTAGAATTTTAACTGCACCAGGTACTGGTTATTAAATAAACATCGATCAATATCCACCACAACCTATACATACATATATAATTCATATTGTCATAATAACGTTCACTGTAATAGTTTTCGCAAACGTACTATTTGCTGAACTCTATTTGCAATTCTAGCAAAGAAGCAGTAGAAGTCAAGAGCAAATTCCAGAACAAGTTTTTACTCTATTTTAGTACGATATCATTCTTACGCCAACATATTTCATTATAAATATATTATTTTCAATTGAACTTACATATTAACATTAATTTTTATGCAATGTGCACAGTGTCCTGTATGCTTAAATATGTGAACAAATTTAATTTTTATACCCTACACAGAGGGTTTAATCACTTTGTCATTCCGTTTGTAACGCATAGAAGGGGGCGTGGTAGGTATAGTAAAGTATATATATTATTGATCAGCGTCCCCACCTGAGTCGATATAGCTATGTCCGTCTGTCTGTCTGTTGAAATCACGTTTACGGGAAAATTAAGCAATATAATTCAATGAAATTTGGCACACAGGTCACACCTTCTTGCAAGCTACTAGCATATAAAAATGGCCGAAATCGGTTCTCGACCACGCCTACCGCCCATACTCTATATAAATATACCTCAGTCCATTTTGAAAAACGTTGCTGCGATTTTGATGAAACTTGGTGATTTGGTGAACATATGAACAAAATTAAGATTGGGTTAGGTTTTAAATTTGCAAAGGCTCTTAAAGAGGCGTGACACAATCCTAAGTTTTAACTTTTATAACGCCACAACTCGTAAATGCAAGATATTGTGATAAAATTTGGTACACGGATACAGATCATATATATTTTGAATTGTGTTTAAAGTGGGCGGAATTTAAAAAGTGGGCGTGTCACTTTTTAACAATTAAAAATTTTGATTTCGGTTAATTCAAAATTGGCACATTCGATTTTCATAAAAGGGATGATACTACTGGGACCAGTTATCAATACAAGCATCGTCAGTATACTAAAAAGACACGTTGAAGGGCGTGGCACTGCCCACAATATTTAAAAACTCTATAATTAGAGAACTAACATCGTAATCGTTATAATATTTAGTATGGCAGATATACTTGCTAAGAAAATTTGGTGCAATAGAACCGGTGGGCGTGGTAACTCCCATATAAGCAAAAAACGTTTAATGCTATAGATAGTGTGCAATGAGAGTAATCTTCATAAAATTCGGTGCATAGATGGCAATTATTATAAGTTATAAAATTAAATAAATTTCGACTGGATTTCATCAGTGGGCGTGGCACCTCCCATATTTACATAAAGTTGGAAGTGATATTATAAGAGAACTATTGCAGCAATTGGCATGAAATTTGATGTAAGTGATTTACTTGCTAAAAGGTATGTCAGCATTTTAAGCGCGCAAAATAGCAACACTGGGCGTGGCATCTCCCATACAAGTAAAATACCTTAAGTGGCATATTTATCGAAATATATGAGCAATCATACTGAAATTTGGTAAAAGAGTCTCGATTGTACATATCAGTGGGTGTGTCACCGCCCTAAATTTTAAGTTTAATTAAGGCATATATCGCAAACTATACAAGCTATTTTGCTAAAATTTAGTATGTGGATGTCAATGACGAATATAATTTATTGAACCAAAAGTAGGCGGAATTGGAGAAGTGGGCGTGGCATATTTGGTTTTCTGCATTTCTATTCTATTTTTTTCAACATTTTCCACATTCTTTTGATTTTTTTTAATTTTTTAACTTTTCCCAACATATGCCATATGTATATTTTCTTTTTTTTCAACCTCTTTCAACTCGATATTTTATTAGGATAAAATTTTCCTGATCAATATAAATTTTTATAGAGAAGTATAATTTTAGTTAGTGCAGTGTTTCCCATATTAATAGGAAATATGGAAAGCTTCAACTAAATGCAGGGTTGGAGCCTTTTTTAGTGATTCATTGTTAGGATATTGCTTCTTACTATATTCTGAGTACACTTTTTTTGCCGCTAAAGCACTGTGCAATGGTTGCACTATTTTTACATTTTATCGTAGAGTTTTCATTTGGACAGATGTTGTTGTCTTATTGTCGTCATGAGCGATATTGACGGTAGTGATTTGTTCAACTTTGCGAGTATATTGTTATCGAACAAAGGTAATTTTAAACGTATGTAGTAAAATTCTATTTTATTTTTATCATTTCTATTTCTTTTGCATTATGTACTTTTGTTTTCGTTTAATGCACGACACCGCGGGGTCGTCTGGGTTTTATGGTCAACATTATGGTAAGTCGGTAAAATTTCTTACATGTCGGTTGGCAATGATTTAACGCTTCGATCGCATTATTTGTATAAAAATGGAGTTTAGTCCATAAGAGAAATCAATTCAGTCACTCAGTTCAATTGAAACAGTTCAGCTCCTAGTGATCTCTGTATCATTCAACAACAAGTCATTAGCTCTAATTATATCAAAATGAAAGTGAGTGTGAAAAAGGATTAAAAAAATATGGTTTTAAATAACATTTTCAAAATATTGAAAATTAAATTAAATTTTTGAATAGAGTAAAATTTTCTAAAACTTTTTGTTTATAACTTCTTAATAACGACTTTGGTTTTTTATTAAATTTTTTTTTTTATTAAAAACTTTATTTTTTTTTTCAGAACGCCTTCGCAATTCTTTTCACTTTGGCACTTGCCATGGGCATTCAATGCTCGGTCATTCCATGGGGTGCATGGGGTGCACCACATGTAGAAATTGCCGGACATGGACATTCCTACACCGCTGTGACTGGACCAGCTGCTGTCGCTGTAGCGCATGTTCCAGCTGCCGTCGCTGTACATGCACCAGCTGCTGTTGCTGTGCACGCAGCTCCATGGGGTCATGCTGCCTGGGCACATGATGATGGTCAATGGCATGGTGATTGGCACGATTGGCATGGTGATTGGCATGGACATGGACATGCTCATGCTCATGCTCCAGTTGTTGTTGTTGGCCATCATGGACATGAAGGCTCCTATGTTGCCCAGACACGTGGTGCTGTACACACCGCTCCATTGGCTGGACATGCTACATCTGCTGCTGCTATTAATGTTGCTCCAGCACCAGGAACTGTTTAAATTATTTTCGAATAAGAGGTGGAAGAAGGAAGGGAAGGAGTTCTGAAGAAGTGGAGATAGACCATTTTTGTTCAACGCATAATTTGTATTATTGACCAGGATTTCTACCAGATATATGTATGATGACAACTTTTGTAAATAACTGTACAGGGTACCTTGAAAACAATTTTACCGCACTGCCAACTTTTAGTTAATTTATTTAAAATCTTTTTCTACGTTTCGGATTATTATTGTAGTTCTAAATTATTTTTCTTTTCCATTTTATGTGGTGACACACCCCCCCAAAAAAAACTATGCATGTACTTCAAGAGTAAAATAAAAATAATACAAAAAAAATTATTTATGTATTTATATACTATGTATATTGTAGCAAATATTTGTCCTTAGCAAATATTCTGTTCCGATTCCAGAACGCAAGAAAATTAATTCCTGTTTCAACACATTAGCTTTATTGAGATCCTATCATCAAGCACTAGCCCAATATTATCTGTTTCTGTTCCTATTGAAAGATCTTACCACGCAGATGACTGAGCTCTCTCTCTCTCCCTCTCTCATTATCAAAACGTCATACATCCAGCTGTGCTCATAGGGCTTCTAATGTTGTATTTCATATTGTAATGTCTACAGAAATACAGCTTCTTTAAATGATTATTTAATTTGTGTCGTGTATTTCATTACGGAGCATAGGGTCTTCACAAAACTTTGCCGACTTATGTTAATCCTGCACTAGCGAACGTTTTTATGATGATATAGCACGGCAGCGTTTTCGGTATCCCTGAAGGTTTCACTCGAATACTTTTCGGCAGACTTCATGGTGATTTTCGCAACATTCATTTCCACTTTCGCCGTTTGACTTAAATAAAAATCTGATCTTGCCACTATCTGTAGAGCAATTCGACATTGAAATTGATCTAAGGTCATCAAATTTTATGGAATTCGGCGAATATAGTTTTTTGGTGAAAAATTCAATGCTTAAAAAGGTTTTTATATCACTCCATATCACTCCATAATCGTAAGTGATAAGAGCTTCCTACAAAATACGTAGATCAATGGATTCATTTTCCACAGATTTTTCTGCATCTCTAATCATTATTGAACATTAAACATCAGAGCAACGCCTGCAAATTGTGTAAGTTTACAAAATTCACTAAAATTTCAACTTTAAGTTTACTCAAAATTCACATGATCGCCAAGATCGCTTGATTTGACACCATTAGATTATTTCTTGTGAGGGGACGTCCATTAATTACGTGAGGTATTTTTTTGAAAATTCGGCGCCTCCCCTCTCCTTGGTGAAATTTGGTGAGATCTGGTGGGAGCCCCCCTCCCTCCAGTGAGATTTAAATTATAATTTTTAATGTAAATTCTATGCATTAAAAAGTTGATGTGAGGTGTTCCTTGACCCCCTCCCCCTCCTTGGTGAGATTTGGTGAGATTTTGCCAGACCCCTCCTCCCTATTTTAGCTGACGTAATTAATGAACGTCCCCTGAGAACGTGCGTATATTTTTAGCTTGTGTTGAGAAACCAATGATTGATGCCTTGGAAACCAACACTACTTGGATAGCTGCGGAAAAATTAACCTAATTGCTTCGAATAAAATTAAACTGTCAGAATACGAATACGAAATTGTTTTCAAACATTAGTGCTAAGTATATTAAAGAGTTTTGAGATACCTCAATTAGCTGTTATTTTATATGAATTTAAAGTTTGGATACACCAAAAATTCACACATTACATCAATGAATTCCAATGGCTATATCTTAAAAACTAAATTGTGTGGTCGAACTTGCTATTGCATTTTGGTTGTCAATATCAAAAACTTTGTATAAAATATAGTACATCATAAGAGAAGCAGAGCAGCACCTGAGGTAAATTTATGAGGAGCCATAGAGCTCTGGAGTGCACAGGTTGAGGAACACCTCACTGTCCTAGGATAATGTTATTTTGGCCAAACAGCAGATATATGAATACAAGTGCTAATACTAATTGGCTATGCCGTTGATACTCTTAATATACCCATCATTATTTACTTAGATCAAGGATGCACAGCTCGAAGCTCGTCCAGGTCCTCTAGCTCATAAATAAAAAAAATATCCCGCGACCCTCACTAAATTTTTTTTTTTTGCAAAATTTTTACCCAACCAAATATTTTGTAATCAGCTCCCGTAGCAGTGCATCTCTGATCTAGGTGCATATATACAAATTCTTAATAAAATCAATGAATGTTTTTTTTTCATAATCTTTTATTTAATTTATTTTTAAATTCGGTTTATTAATATTAATTGCAGAGGAATAAGGAAAAAAGTTGAAGAAGTAAATTCTAGCAGTGCGGTAAAAAATAGGGTTACTCCATCATAAAAACGTTGGAAATATTTACATGTTAACACTATAACACTGTCACATTGGCGGTGGCGATAAAGAAGTCAAACTCGAAGGCGTCAAAGAGGAAGATTGTTAATCAATAGCTTGCGATTATTTGTAATTGATCAAAGGATGGGCTTAAACAGTTCCTGGTGCTGGAGCAACATTAATGGCAGCAGCAGAGCTGGCATGTCCGGCCAATGGTGCAGAGTGTACAGCACCACGAGTCTGAGCTACATAGCTGCCTTCATGTGCAGGTGCAACTACTACAGCGTGATGTGGAGCAGCTACTACTGCGTGATGTGGTGCAGCTACTACAGCGTGGTGTGGAGCAGCGACAACAGCATGATGTGATGCAGCTACTACAGCGTGATGTGGTGCAGCGACAACAGCATGATGTGGTGCAGCTACTACAGCGTGATGTGATGCAGCTACTACAGCATGGTGTGGTGCAGCAACAACAGCATGACCCCAAGGAGCAACATGACCCCAAGGTGAAACACCCCATGGGGCTGCAACAGCAGAAGCATGTACGGCAACAGATGCTGGAGCATGTGCAACAACATGTGAGTGAGCTGGTGATGTGACTAGAGCGATACCAGGATGATGCACTGGCACAACGGAGCCAGTGATGTTGGAGGCAAGCGCCAAAGTGAAAATGGTGGCGATCAAGAACTAAAAAAAGAAAATTTGTAGGAGATCAGTTGCCATTTTGGAGAGACAAAAAAATTATCAAAAATTTGTTTCAATGAAAAACTGAAACAATGTTGTTGGTTGTTGTTTTTTTTTAATTTTTTTTCTTTTTTTGATAATTCTTCTATTTAGTTTTTATGAATTTTATCCTTCAAGTAAAAACTCTTTATTAGACAAAAATTGTCCTTTTGTTACTTACTTTCATTTTTGCTATATTAAATTAAATATCACTGATTGACTAAACACTGTTTTGTTCAGGGCTCGAACTCTAGTTCTGTAATGTTATGAAACCATTCTTTGCAGCACGATTTATATATAGTCCAAGAAAGCCGTTAAATAGCTATATCCGCAATTGAAAGTGTTCTATTATTATGATTAGTCATTCATACACGCCCAGGAGTATCTCGTATGCAAAATCATTCCAATATCTACATACAACATTAAAACCACAAACAATACTTTTGAAAGTAAAAGTTTTATTTTTAGAACAAATCCATTGAGGGTATATGCAAATGAGTATGCTATAAAACTTAATGTAATTACAGTAAAGTGGAGACATTTGCGTTGCCTTTTTTTTTTCTTGATCTCTTTAGAACCACCGACGCAATTTGTTGTGGTAAATGCATTGAAAAAAAGAAAACAACTAAAAAGTTTTGAGTTTGCAACTGGTTTTTGTTATGAACATAATCGATTACAATGTTTCATTTTTGAAACGTCATGAAAAATAAACTGACGCAATAGCTCTTGCTGAACAAATAATTCAGGAAACATTTGATGTGAAAAATGCCGCCCTTAATGTGAAGTAGCATAAACAGAGAAACTTGTGTTTTCTTTGCCAACGTTTTCAAAAGGACCTCAGTTTTGAACATCTAACTGATGAACAAACAAATAATGCGCGCACCAAACATTAGAAGATTTTTCGTGTCGGAGTAAAAAGAAAGTTTCTCTGTTGAAACTGAAACATAAAGAGAAAAGAAATAACATAAGAAAATTTGCAGCGCCTTAAAATATGTCACTCTGTTCAGCTGCCTAGTTAGTTTATAATCTATAAATCAGTTGAAACATTTAAAAACCAAAAAATTTGCAATCCCTGTAATGACTCTATATTTCCGAAAAATAATTCTTTCGAAAGAAGACGGGCATTAGAAATGCTGTTACTGGTAAACTTAAGAACTATCCAATGAAATCTATGATCAAAATAAAAAAAAATTAAACTCTCCAGTGTGTGCCGCCTGGCTAAAATTACAACTTCTCATAGTACCGAAAACTTTCAAAAAGAGTGTTTGTATAATTAAGGGTAGTTGCTCTTAGCCACGGGCAAAATGGTTGATACCATTGTGCAAATAATAACAGAGAGAAGCTATTTTGGAGCTATTGCATTTTAGCATTTACAAATGTACCGCTCCTGTACTTTATAGCGGAACAAGTTTTTTCATTTTTTTCCTATTGCTCCACCTTAATATTCATTACAACAGAAAATAAACGTTTAACAACACTGTTTCTGCACTTATTTATCTATGCTCATATGCCTGATAGACTTAAGACTAAAACATTGGACTTAATTTCGCTTAATTAACACGTGTTATGTCTTTGCATATGTTTTTCCACTATATCTAATTGTTATGCTGCTTTAATGTGAGCATTTTAAATTGCAGTTTAATTACAGCACCGCCCCCAAATTAAATATTCAATATAAGCATGTGCTGAAACCCCCTCTACCCTATAAAATGCAGCATGTTTTCTCAATGAGATGCAAAGTCCGCATTCAGCAGTCGGCTGCCTTTTAAGTGGGCTCGGGTTCAGCGATAATTGAATTAATTTGAATATTCGGATACAGTTAATCGTGTTGACTATTTATGACGCACAACAGAGGGTGCTGAAAGCAACTGTTCTCATATTAGGGGAAAGGGGTGCCACAAAGCAAGTTTTGTTATTTTTTTTGTTTTTGTATAATAACGAATTGTTTTTTTTTTTAATAAATAATTATAGTACAAAATGATAATAATTATAAAGTTTTAATTATAAAAGTTTCCAAGAATTGAGTAGGTAAAGTCACAACAATTTTTTTTTAAATTTTTTAAGTATATTGATATCTCCATATATGTATGCATGTATGTGCTCGTTTATGTATATGTTCATATATATACGTGTTTTTAATGGTCATTTCATTTATATGACTAAAGTAATATAGTAAGTAATATTGCTTTATATGTACTCAACTAACGACTTAAATGGTTTGAACGACATCCGATGATTAAATGACATATAATATGTACAAAGAGACATAAAAGGATAAAATTCCCACTAGGAATTGTTTTCATCAAAAATAGTATGATATCGTTACGATTATCAACAGCCAGACACTTTTACCACTTTTGGCTCAAATCAGAGACATAGCACAGTTTCATTTTCGAAAACTTTATAAATTGTACTTGGAAAAAATTCTTATGTGGGAAAAAATTTAAGCAGCAAGAAAGCTTTGGGGAGAGCTGGATTAAAGTGAATGAACAAAAAAATTCAAGTAACATTTAAAAAAATGAACTTCCGAAAAGGCTTCAACCCCAATCATCCCTTGTCATCTTTTGTCCGTTTTTATTACCCCCTTACACACCTCCTGCTGCTGACGTCTTTTATGGGCGAACTCTTAGTGAGTAATTTTGTTATGTGGACGCAAAAAGGCGCTAAAGGTTGAAATATGTTCCTATAATATTTCCATGAATCTATGATATATGTAAAAGCAAAGCTATTATTTTCAGTTGCACTGCTACATAAAGTAAATGAAGTTAATCTAAGTAATGTAATGTAAATGGTTTTCAAGAATCGTTCTACAATTCAAAAAGTATATTCCAATTTTTCGTATCAGCTCTCAATCGAGTCATTAGAGATTTATTTGTACATCTCAAAACTTTATATTTGGACATATTAACTAATTTATATTAGCGAAATTAATTTCTTCCGAATATTTTTGCCCATAAAATTGGTAATTACTAGTTTTCTCTTTCGAAGTTTTTGTAAGCCTATAAGTATGCAGCAAAAACTATTACAAAAGCATATTTTTACACAACAATAGCGCTGCAAATATTTTTATAGCATTTAGTTTGAAAATTAGTAGCAATGTTAAAGATAAGGCTTTATCATAGAAATCATAACCGATAAATAAAATAATGAGAGTTAATACAAACCGAATATATTTAACAGGTTATGTAAAAATGTAAATTTAAAATGGTGAAAGAAAATGCCTTTAAAATTATTGAAAAATTTACAAAAGTTTAATGTTTCGGATATATAGCGCACAGAGGCGTAGCGTACACACATTTTTAGCGCCTGGTGCGAACACTTCGCATGCTGCCCCCTAAGTACCAAAAAAATATTTTTGACAAGCAAAAAAAAAAAGGTCCTTACTAATGCTGTGAAAATTACCATCTATACACCCAAATTTAGTACATCGATTTAATTTCATTGACTAAAAAAAAAATGTTCTCAATTTTGACTTTCGAAAACCCCATCAAATTGACATATATTTCACGACCATTTTGCCGCCCCCTCTAGCCTTGCGCCCGGTGCGGCCGCACCCTCGGCACCACTGATAGTGCATAACAAATAAAATCTAATTTTTGGGTTGAATTATAATGAATTCGCGTATAATCAACATTGAGGGTATCCCTCTAAATACAAAAATGCCTCGAAAACTGTGTTAACTACCTAAAATTATAAGATTTTTGAGCCTTTTGTAAGAAGCAAAGTTTACACAAGCATCGAAAACTTTTTTTCTTCAGTAATTATCAACAATAATAATATCGACGGACTCATGCTGCTCGGCCGAAGTTTTGTCGGTCGAACTAGTTTTTGCCTCAGTAAGGGCAAAGGACATCTAGTAGAAAAAATGTAATCATTTGAAGGTGCTTATGCGGTTTCAGTACAACAGAGGCATTAATTTATCGATGCGACAATAATAGTGTAAAATCCACTTGGTCCTTGTCAGCTTACCTAACACTTTAAAGATATTGAATATTACAAATACTTTTCTCAACGCCCCCACCTGAGCTTTCAACTTCTCAATCCATTGATCAGCAGCTCGAATTTCATAGTTAACAAAACAAAAAAAAATTAAAAAAACATTTAAAAGATGTCATGATTCAAATTCCCTACTGGGTACCACAAGTGCAGCTTACACATATGTACGTTCATGCATATATATGTAGTATGTATACGTAGTAAATATAATGAGAGACTAAATCGTAGTCAGTCAATGCGACATGTTGTAGCAAATACGATTTTTTTTCATGCTATTTATTATAGCATGGGTACTCTCGCAAAAAAAAAACACAAACAAACAAACAACAAATTGCGACAATAACAAAAATCAGTCATAAAAAACAAAACTAAAAAAGAAAGAAGAAATTTAACTCTTTACTTGTTTTTGTTATTGCTATGATTGTTCTGACTACTACGAAAACAAGCAGGGCCGGATGAAGGGATCTGTGCGCCCGAAATAAAAGTGTCGCTTATTGCTTCTCATAAGCCAAATCAGAAATTATTCTTGTGGAGCTAAGCTGCCGCAGATATCGAGTTGCCAACATGTCGTATGAGTAACGTGTAATGATACAAATTGCAGCTAAAAATTGATTGATGAAATTATCAAAATTTTTATTAAAAAAAGTGTGCCATAATTTTTGCGCTCGGAAATAGCGCAAAAAAAATAAACCAATGCTATAATATTTTCATAGAAATTTGGATGTTATAGAAGAACACACAAAAATGCCGCCCCGTGAACCGCCCACTTATGACTCGACTCCCTCGTTGCGGCTCTGCAGATAACAACTAAAAAGTTGTACTTTGTTTTGCGAATTTTTTTTTCTAAAGTTTTATCCCCTCAGGTGTTTTTGTTTTGGGCAGCAAAAAACCAAACAAATAAAGAGAGAAACACACAGTAGTGAAAGACAAAACAAAATAGAGAGAGTGCAAGTCAAAGCGAGCGCCAGCATTTCGAATCGATGTCGTAAGAGCTAAAGCGAAAGACAAAAAATTAAACTGAAAAAAAAAAGAATGAAAAACCCCAAGAAAAACAAATCGGATTGAAAACTGCGAGAAGACGAGACTTTGTGGAATTTTGTTGTTGTTTGCATTTTGAACGATGAAGACGTTCGCGTGTTAGCTGTTCGGTTGTGATTTCATTACGTTTTCGTTGTGACTTTTTTGTTGTTGTGTTTTTTATTTTTTTTTTTTTTTTTGTTGCTTTCATTGTTGGTCAATAAACTGTAAAAAAGTGTCAAAGCATTTGAACATTCAATCGACTAGTAGTGAAGAAGAAAAATCGAACCGAATTGGTTGCAATTCATTTTTGTTGCCATTCGTTCCGGTAGTCGTGTGTGTGTGGGTGCATTGACGTGAAAAGCTTACGAGAATTTTAAAATAAAATATAAAAAGTTTATATCCAGTAGTAACAATTAACATTAAAAGGCGTTGTATTATGAAAACGATCAATTAAGTGCAGTGAATGCAATTTCAGTGATTTTTCTTTCCTAAAATCATTTTTTTTTTTTGTTAATTAAATTTTTTTTCTAACTCACCATTAAGTAAAAATAAAACAACAAAGCTGCTTATTGCCGCAGTGCCGGTATAAAACAGGTAAATTTTATAAAAAAAGAAAATTTTTGGTAATCTTTAGTTCTATAAATTACTCAATAAAAATTATACAGGTTGACTTATTGTACATACTTGTGCTGGGGTATTTTCCCCTTACAAAAAAAAAAAACTGTAGTGAAAATTGGTGAAATATAGTATGTACTTTTTTAAGAAACTAGGCTTATTATTTATAGTAAAATTGTCTTTTCAAATATATTCAGAGTTGTCATGTGGCCGGTTTTGACCCGGCCAAGCCCGGAAATTCATGTCAAAGCCGAAAGCTTAAAATTGAGAAATTTCTTGAAAATACGGGAATTTGATGATTGATTTAAAAAAAAAAGAAAAATCTAGTTTTTTCCAAAAAAAAGTCCGGGAATTTCTTATTTAAAACTTGGCAAATTAAAAACAATAAATAATATAATTTCAATCTAATGCGTGCGTATGGGACATTTTTTTGCTAAAACGTAAGAAGTTAAATCTTGAGGTCACCCATATTAAATTATAAATCCTATCGGCATACGCCAAACGATTTTTGTGCTCCATTTTTTCAAAATTTTTAAATAATAAATATTCATATAGGTAGGGGAAGTGCGTGTACCTTGGACCGATTTTGAGTAAATCGTTTTTTGACTCCAAACTATGGCTGCTTTTTTTTCTCCGACGCCTCTGTATTCTAAACTGATATTTTAGCTATAATGACATGAATACAAAAAGCCGCAGTCTTTTTTCCAAACCCACGTAAAAGACGTTTTTTCTTTAGAATGCCAAAGTTAGACGAGACTAAATTTATCAAAATTTTTCTTTCCTCTGTACTAAATAGTTTTTTACGATCAATTTTGGACTGATATATCAATATAGTGCATCCAGGTAATCAAAGTTTAGCTAAATGGCGAATTAAATTTGCTTTTCCGAACTTGTTCTTTTTAAAAGCAGATCTACCTCTTATACCATTTTAAATAGCATACTTTACCGTAATTTTTGCTCCGAGGAATATTTCTGAACTACATTCATAATACATTTCACGACACAGAAAAACTATATAATTAGGATAGGTTCAAGGTACATTCCACGCATTGGTCCAAGGTACACGCTAAGCACAAAATTTGGAAAATATTCAAAAAAAATTTTACCCTAGTAAATAATAAGATTTTAAGATAATTTACTTGAAGAAAAATGTTGGGTACCATTATTTCGTCATTGATCCCCAACACAACTAAATAACACAGCTCGTAAGTCGACCTTGAAAATTTGCACAAAATTTACAAATTACGTGAAAATTTTGTCTTCCTCAGTTGACGAAAGAACGTAAATCAAAATAGCTTTTATGCTGTGTTGCTGTAATCGGTTACATAAATAGAGAAAATTGTGAAAAAGATGGTAGGTTGTGAAAAGGTCTGTAGTGCATGGACATGGCGTAAGCCCGCTTATGAAAATCAATGACAAAATCAAAAAATTTCAGTATTTGGACATACTGAAAATCCATATGGAACCATATGCACTCCATTCTATGCCAATTAAGTGAACATTTTTACTGGAAAATCACCCCAAATACTCCTAAAAAGATTAAAGAATTGGTTTTGTGAGAAGATGATCGAAGTTTTGGATTAGCCAGCCGGCAAATTGCTTCATTCCTCTTGGCTTATTCTTTTTTTGAGACTACTCTTTTCCTTGAACCATGACTTCGTCTGGTGAGCGTTTATTTATAATCTCATGGTAAATTTTTGGAACAACAAATTCTTTCTTTTTACCCTATGAAAAGCGTAGCATCCCTATGGAACAAGCCGACCGAAATATACTGAAATCTTCTTTAGGAAATGTTTAAGCCAACGATGTCACAAAACAATATAAAGATTTTCTAGTTACAAGCGAACAGATAGTCTTGGTATGGTTTCTTCCATGTTAAATTTTTCACAACCTTCTAATTAAATTTAACGGTTGTGAAGTCGTGAAATTTTTTAAAATTATCTCTACACTTCTCATGATAAATGGTTATCTTCCCATAAAAAGCGAATGTGTACTAATAGTACTGTTTTTTGAGCTTCATTTGAAATTATCTCGAACATGAAATTTTTAAGCTGAAAAACAAAAAACAACAAACAAAAAAAAAACTCATGAGTGGCTTACTTAAAAGGTGGTTATTGTATAAATACAAAATACATTGCCTGCCAAATTATGTATTTCCAAAGCCTTATCGATAATACACGTTAATAAAAACAAGTGCAAATTCCAACAAAGCGGCTATATAATAATAGCTGAATGCATAAAGGAAGTTTTCATGCCAAATATGACCTCATGTTTCTTAAAAATAAGTTCACACGGCAATTATTATACGAAAACTTATCCAGCTGCCAAAGCCTGATGCATGACTGATTTATCCAGCTCCCATTCCATGCTGTGACATTCAACATACTTGTGCGGCTGCCAATTCATTAGGGTTCACTTATTTATCCGGATTCCAATTCGTGAATGGTCACTTAATTGTCCAGCAACCAATTCATGTGGGTTTAATCACTTATCCGTCTACCAATTCATTAGGGTAATATGTTTACTTGGTTATCAATCTATGAAGGATCACTTGCTAATCAATTTGGAAATTACATTTATTTTTAAAAACAATCAATTTGAATGAATTTATTTGAATGAATTTATTTGATTAACCATCCGTGATGAATAATAATTAGTTTGATTTGAATTTTTAACTCAATTACGTGTGCAATCCTTATATTAAACGAAATATCCAGCAACAATGTATTCATTTTTTATCCTTATTTTTTCTAAAGTTTATACTTATTTGTCTAAAGTAGGCAGCAGTTAACATTCGTACATATCATAATTTTATTACAGCACCCAGTATATAAAAACAAAAGAATTTTACGTAGGTGCACAAAAATTGCATTGTATGTATTATATTGAACAATGGCGTAAATGGCGCCTTGCATCTTTATTGTTTACAAAATGGCAACCCACAAGGTCTTTGCCAGCAATTTTTTTATTTATTTATTTTTTGTTATGCACTTGCCAATTTAATTTATAATTGAATACTTAAGCTTGATAAGAAATACTCGTATCAGTAATCTTTGGAATATTATTTAATCGATATGAGTGTTGTTACCCTGGATACTAGTGAGGGATTTTCTTTATCTTATAATAATAAATATACTCCAAGCTTGAGCTTCAAACAACTTTTAGCGTGAAGACCGCAATGTATGTGGCTGATACCATGCCATGAGATCACTTAAGACTTGTAATAGATATATATATATCTAAGCTGTTGGCATAAAATAAACTTATGAAGAAGAAAATTTTCCACTTGTCGGAAGTTTTTTTTTGTTGATTCTATTGTCGCATATAGTAGATAGTGACATCCAAATGCCACATTAATTCAGCAATAGTTTATATGAATTTAATTATCCAATAAAAAAAAATAATAAAAATTTAATGAAGTCGCACTTCCCTTTTTATTTTTAATTTTCCTTAATAATCGCAAATAATAAAATTTTGTTATTATCACGAAAAAAAATTCAATTAACCAATTTTCTTATCAATAATGATTTTATGCACTTGCCTCCCATACTTCTTTGCATTCCTCCTCCCCAAACTTTATTTCATTTCACTTGCCACTTATGATTCATATTTAGATTCCACTTTAATTGAATGCGTTTCAATTAAAAACAAAAAAATATTATTCGGCCTTTTACAATTAAATTAAATGAAAAGCGTTGGGTGGGGTTGTGGGGATCAACAGCAAAAACAAAAAAGTGTAAACATATCAAAAGCGAATATAGCTGGGGTAACCAAAACAAAAACAGCTGTGCGCCGCTCTCTTCAAGAGCGTCAAGTTTTTTTGTTTTATTTACAATTTAATTCGCATTTGTGTAGACATCAATTTTTTCGTTGTTTTTTTTTTTTTGACTGTGGGTTGTTTTTAACAATTAATGTGTTAAAATGCCATATGAGTTGATGCCTGATTTTTGGTTGATTGTGGACACTGGATTTTTTGGCTTTTGGGTAGTGATTTTTTGGTCTATGTTCTTGACCTTGATAATAAACTTTATATAGAGTTCTTAGTTTCGGACACTTGATGCTGCCTCACTCCAATTTGTACTGAAGTTTTTTGCTTTCCTGTCGAATGTTCCACTTCAAACCTCAAGAGGTGATGATTTTTGCTATCAGCTCAAATTCGCTATATTATTTTGCTTATCGAATCAGCCGCTGATACAACGTGCCAGTATTGCCTCGAAGAGAATGTCAAAATGGAGCATTTCTTTTGTCACTGCTCATCTTTTACGATTAGTTTCGTTGATATGGGCATGGATTTAGTTCATATCATTGCTCTATTACATATATCTTTGAAGAACTTCGACAAGGAGTGAATAATTCTCGTTCCCTCTCTC
The DNA here is from genome assembly GCA_963662105.1 of Meiosimyza platycephala. NCBI lineage: Eukaryota > Metazoa > Arthropoda > Insecta > Diptera > Lauxaniidae > Meiosimyza > Meiosimyza platycephala. The sequence goes on from OY759210.1 coordinate 18,150,315, forward strand.
CCTTCCCTTCTACATTCAGACTGGCCCTCAAATTGGGAAGAGATATATTATAATTTGGCTCAGTAGCAGAGTAGTTATTATAAATTTTTAACTAAATTAAACGAAAAAATTGTGCACAATTCCGTTTAAACTTGTGAATTATTTTGAGCAGTAAACAAAACACATTAGTAATGAGACATTGAAGCTCCAAAAATCATTTTATAGAGCTTGCTGTAAGCAAAACAATTACATATAATTTGATAAGTCATAAGTCCCTAGCTACTCAGCCGAATTGAACAAAAGCAGTATCATTCTCGTTACAAAAGCCTCAAAAATTTGTTCATAGGTGGCGTTGTATACAGCAAAGTGTTATTTTTCCAATATCCCAGCAGTGACCCTTAGCAATATTTTTTAATGCTATTCGAATTTTATCGTTTTTTTTTAATGTTTGTCAATACTTTTCCATTTTTTTCGATATTTTTCCATATTATTTAATACTTTAAGACTTTCATAAGCTGTTCGAAGCAACTTTTCGACTTTCATGATACTTATTTTTCATATCCATTCGTTGTTTAGGACTTTTTCGATTGTATGAAACTAAATTTCACGCAAATACAAAAAAATGGTTCGACCAAGCATTAGACACAAAGTTGACGAATTTTGAAAAGAGGGCGTGGCCCCTCCCACGCAAGCATAAGCTTCAAAACGCTACACAGAGAGCTATTTAAGTAAATATTGTCAAATTCAATGTGTGTACGTTATATCAAACCAGACAGCATGTAGTCTGGTGGACAAAATACATTTTTAATAAAAATTCCAGACCTACTTACTTTTAGCGCTGTGTAGGCAGAGGCGTACCGTACATCTTTGGCACCCGGGGTGAACATTTACAGTGTCGTTCCTGTCTACCAAAAAAGTATTTTTTTTTTTCATCATCAAAAAATTTTGTCGCCGAGCAATAAAAAAAGTCCTCACTATTGACATTGTGAAACTCTAGCAAAATGAGAAATCTTTCCCTTTAAGATAGCAGAAACCTCCACATACACATTAAAATTTACTACATCGAACTATTTTCATTTACTAAAAAAAAATGTCCTCACTTTTGACTTTAAAAACTCTAGAAAAATGAGTTATTTATACACCGAAAAAAAAGACCGTACTAAATTTGAAGAACTGCCTTCCTCCGATTTAGTGTAAAAATTTTCCTTAATCTAAGTTATTTTTCCTCATATTGATGAAAATATCGTCTCATTTAGTAATTGAGTCCTTTGAAATGAGTTCATGTTTCATTAAAGTAAGTCAACGTTCTTCCTCAAATATAGAGTTTGTGGTTTTAGTAAAACTTTCCTTTGAAATAGTAAATTTTTCTTTGGGAAGAATTTTTGAGGACAGCTTGTTCCTCATTTGAGTAAAAACTTCCTCAATCTAATGAAATGTTTTGTTTAAGGAAAATCGTACTCAGTTTTAGTTAGTTTCTTCATAAAATTTACTATAACGTAGGAAAACTTTCCTCAATAAACGAGTGGCAACACTCGCTGCTTTACACGCTGAAATTAATATCTATTCTTCTCGTAAGTATTCTGTTTTTGCCTATATATTTATAGTTCTCTACTTGTTTTTTAAATAAAAAAATAAAAAAATTGAAAAAAAAGAAATTATGTCGTCGCCGGGATTTGAACCGAAGCTTTCCTGATCAGACAGTGGATGTTACATGCGCAGTTTAACAACATCATTTTAGTATGTTTTAAAAATGCTGCCGGTGGCTGAGTTGGGTAAGATGAGCATCTTTGAACAGTGGCATGGCGCAGAACACACAGGTTCAATTCTCTGATCGGGTGACGACAGGTAAAAAAAATTTAAGTTCTTCTTTGAAGTTTTAAAAACGTATTACAATTAAAATAAGAATGACTGACATTAAGTAACCAACAAATAAGGAAATAGAAAATTAACAAATTTTTTTTGAAATCAACGAATTTATTTTAAGTAAATTTCTTTCATTTAAGAATACCTTCATCCTTAGAAAAAGTAAAATTTTCCTCAGTTTTATAACCTTGTCCTCACATTGAGTAAACTTTTCCTTATTTAAAGCAGCAACATTTACTTGTACTAAGGAATCCTACTTACTTATTTTGAGGAACCCATGACTTTAGCTCGTATTGAAGGACCTTTTTTCCTTACATTTAGGCATTTTTCCTTAAACGGAGTAAGTTTTTTTTTCGGTGTATGTACCAAATCTTATCCAACTGCGTCGACCAGTTGCTGATATATAAAATATTTCATTTTTTTCCCATATTGGAGGCGGAGCACCGCCCATTTTTTCATTGAATCTTAATTTTGGCTCCACCTTTTATTGTGTACCAAGTTTTGTTTATTTGCGTAAAATAGTTGATAAGGTATGATGAATTATAATTTTCTTTCACATGGGGGTGGGGGTGTGGCATCGTTTAAAAAAAATTCTGACGTGCTGAAGAAAAACCACAAGACACGTACTATATTTTTTTAGTGTCTATTTTCAGAATATATTGAAATTTTTCATCTGTATAAACAATTGTCGGACCGTGTAATTAAATGTATAATTCAACAACAGTATGACCGCTCTAGATGCGCAGCCAAGGTCGATAAGCTTCACTGGTGCATTTTTGGTGCGGCTCTGAGCCCTAAAACTTATTAATTTCTTAGGCTTATTTTGCTATATTAAGTTGTGTTTTTTTTATTGTTTTTCAAAACTGCAGAGATAAGCTCATTTGTCCTGAAATAGCTGTGGGCAAATCTGACAACATCAGTTTCAGCAGTTCATGCTCAGTGTAGAATGAGTTTTCGGTTTTTAATCTGAATTTTATATTATCGATATCTGTTTATAGATCTTGAATATTAAATTGTTACAGTTTGTTGTGACCACTAACAAAGATTTGTAAATATAATTTTTTGAAGTTCTGCATCGAGAATCTTAAGTTGGATTATATTTTCTTCATTCTTTACTTTTATCAAAAAATCTTCAAATATCCTTTGTGTTTTCAATAGACTGGAAAGTTCAATCGGTGAAAATTTTTTACCTGTTTCCCTTCTCCAAACCACATTCACGTTCCAATCAAACACAAAGTCTTTAATTATTTCAAATTCCGCTGCTTGTTCTAAACAAAAGTTTTTGTTTCTTGATAAATTCCATGTTTTATTTTACCCATATCACTCTCTTTCAATTTAAGCGTTTTTATATTTTGTTTACTTTTTTTTTTTTTTTTTGATAATGTTTATTTAATTGAATGCCATTATTAATATAAATCTTTTTGTCTTCTTTATTTTTATTTTCTAAATTTTATTTCTTTAGTATTTTTGTTGTTGTTGTTTTTGTTGCTTCTGCTACGAGTACATATTGTATTAATTTTGCTTGTCAACGTCACTCGTCGGTTGGTACCATTGAAAACAAAAAAAAAAAAAAAAAAAAAAAGCAGCAAAAACCTCAAAACATTTAGCATTTCATTTCATATAAAATTGAAGATGATGATTGCGCCGCACACACGTAATGAGCGTTGTTTTAATTATACGAATTTTAGTCTGGAGCGTTGTGGCTTGGCGGGAAGTTTAATTTGTGCGATACAACTTAATTATTTATCATCATAATAGCAACAAAAACTTAATTAAGTGAAATTTATTTTTCTCAGCAACTTAAATTGCAAAATAAATGCCAAGTCAGTGGCATTAGAAATAAATCAAATCCCTGTGTGTGTAATAAAGATTTTTAATAAATTTTGCTTCATTTTCAAACGTTAGTTTACGCATAATTTTAAATGTGCCATTTTGCGCGTAATTTACAACATTTGCAGTAAATGTCACAAGGTCTTGCCAACATTTGAGGTAAATAAATTGATAGTGACATTTTCATTCCTTTGTTTTTTTTTACCTCGCAATATTTTGACCTCATTCTAGTTTGTTTCTCAGGAAAAAAGGTCGAGCTCAGCAGAGTTTAGTTATTGTAGCTTATTGAGGTTATTTGAATTTTGTTTTGTTTTTTTTTAGACAATAAAATATTACTTATTCACAAATTTAGAGTAGACATCCGAAAATGAAAAAAAATCGACTGAGCAAAAATTTTGCTTGAAAAGCTTATTTTTTTTTGTATAAAAAACTTATTATTACTCATAATAGTTGCGGATATATAGCAATATGAAAGAACGGATATAGTCTTCATATAAATTGCAATACTTTGGAAGTCTCTGATTTGATAACATCAATAAGTAAGATATGATTTGAAGGAGGCTTTTATAGAATATCAATATAGAATATAAACTCAATAGTTTTTGAGATATAACAAATTATTTATAATTGAGCTAAAATTCTCATCAAAAAACTGTTATTCCTTCGAAAATATACATTAATTATATAGGTACATATATGGAGCATTCTTTGCCCAAAGAAAAGAAAAGAGTTCGTTTTGATTTTATTGAATTTTTTGTAAGTAAATTAATTGTTAATGGTTGTGCTACAATTTTATTAAAAAATTTTGGAAAATTAAGATTCTCTATCTAATTAATGTTAGTTTAATAGCAAAGTCTTTAAAATGATAGAAGAAATTTTTGAAAGTTTTACAGTGTGCATCATTAAAGGATTTTGTAGAGCTGAATTCGAATCTGGTTTCCGATATGCTCAGTTATGCTTAGTAGCTGACACTTTCTGTCAGAAAGTCAATTCCTCACAAGGTCTTCGATTTGGTTGATTTTTGGATTAAAAAGCAACGCCTTTGACAGTCATTTCAGCATAAACTGTTACTGTTACAAAACTTAGTATTCGATTGCTGTATTTTACGGATTAGTTTCCTTAGAGCATCGGAAAAAAACTAATCGCATCTGCCCTATTTGTGTGAGAATACATGATAGGTACATGTGATCCAAGTCTTGGCAATTAAATTTTTGCATACGAAAACTTATGAAATAATACATATAACATATTTTAATTCCTCGATATTCCCAAAAGCAAAAAAATTAAAACATGTAATTTTCCATTTTTATATAATTTATTATAATTTGCATAACCGAAATCCTTTTGATATTACACTTGAGGGAACCTCTTCGTCAATATAATGACAGCAAAATGTTTGTTGAAGAAAGCTGGCAACATCTACCAACGAAAGTTTCTTCAAGAATTTCATTAATTGCAGCTTTTAATCAAGTAGAAAGCCTTCTACTGACCATCCCTTTGGTAAATGAATCAACCTTTTACTCAATCTTGAAAATATTCTTAAACTCTTAAAGCTAATAAATTGACAAAATTTTCTCTCAAGAAAAAATTATTCGGTACATTTTTATAGAAAATTTTATGCTCTTTCCAAAGTGCTTGACGTCTTTTGTGTAAAATTTTTCTTTGACGAGATATAGACGAAATTGAAAGGAAAACCTCACGTCAACTTTTTAATGCATAGAATTCACATTCAAAATTATAATTTAAATCTCACGGGGGGCGAGTCCCGCCAAATCTTACCAAATCTTACCAAGGGGAGGGGGGCCCAAATTTTTAAAAAAAACACCTCACGTAATTAATGAATGTCCCCTTAGGGGAATAAAAAAATAGTTTCTTTTTATTTCTCCCCAAAGACAAGACAATGGAAAAATTTAACGAAATTCACACGTAGGGAGACGGGTTGGGCCGACTTTCCCATTGACACGAAATTTGGTGTTTAAGAAAAAAATTTTGTGTTTTAATGAACGAGTGAATAAATCAATACAACGAAGTGTAAAATAGAAATAAATCTATGTCACCGAGATAGCTTTTTGCGGATTGACCGTCGTCTGCTGCAACTCTGTGCCATATCATATAATTAAGTGCGCTTTAATTTTGACAGCGAGTAATAGGCAAAACGATAGGAGGTTGACCTTGAGATTACCGGCTATACTAATTTTTCTTGTGGACAGTATTTGATTATTGATAATGATGGAAAAAATAAATATATATTTTTCTTAAATGTTTTGCTGCTATAAAGGCCCAGTTTTTAAACGAATATTTTCTGAAAATTTTAGTTTTTACTTTGGTAGGTTCATTTACTACTTTACTCTGCAAAAACAATGTGCAATTTTGCCATAATAAAATGCCACCCTATGTATTAGATGACACAGCAGGTTCATTGCTAACTTGCTTTTTTTTTTGTTAATTTGCCATAGTGCTTGCCAGCTTGCTTGGATCGTGAACTCCGCTAATAAGACTCAAGTTGTCCAAAATTTAGCTATTCAAATCGAATTCAATTTATTACAGTTAGCTATTGTGGACAAATGCTGGAAATTTTATTTAAACAATAAATATCATAAAATAATAAAAACAAAAAAACTTAAATTTAAAATGTATCTTATTTCAATTTACAGTTGTATCAAGCCAACAAAAATTACTATTTACTTTTCAAAGTCACAAATAAAACCCATGAAAAGAACACCTGACAGCTGTCACATAAAACACTAGCTCTTAATTGTATTTACATGTACTCGAACTTGCTTAAACACGTTTTAAATTTTGTCAAATTTTATTTGAATTATAACTTTTTGTATTAGAAAATTTAGTAAAAAAAACATGTTAAAACAACAAATAGTTTGTTTTAAAAAATTTGTATTGACATTATACATAAAGCCATACCAATAATATCAAAAACATATTTTGTATTTGCCACATGAACGTATAAATCGCATAAAATCGGTACCTATTTTGATCTCTAGGGTCTCTAGTATGAAACTTATTAGGTACATTAATCAGTTTTCATTAAAATGCTCAAGATACAGCATGCTTTGATTTTTGCTTGTATAGCACTTGTCTCGTCCACATGATAAAGCCCGCCCACTTTTTATTCATTACAGCATTAAGTCCTCTAACATTACAGTACCAAAATAAAATTATTCAAAATCGTGACTTTATATATGGAACTGCAGGATAAAATCTCACTGATTTGATGTAAAATTTGGTCTCTATTTTTCACTTGTATAATTAAAAATGTAAATTTATAATTAGCAAAATTACCAAAAACTCGTTTCGTTTAATTTATTCAAATTACTTTTAATAAATTAAAAAATGTTCAACGTAACTTTTAACTGTAAATTGTATTGTTACTGAGTCTCATTAAATTTATTTTGTCTAGTCAACAGTAATGATGAATACATCACAATAATTGAAACGGAAATCGACATAAAAATACAATTGGTAATTTATTCTAAATTATTAGTTACTTATTCGAACAAATGTAAAACGCTTGCAAAAAATTATATTGGCACTTTACACCGACAAAAATTTTGATTGCTTGAAAAGAAATGTTTAGTATTTTTCAAAATATTTCATAAATGTTAAAAGTAATGAACAGTAAAGTAAAGTGGGTAAAAAGTCTATGAATGTCTAAAGAGGACGTCCATTAATTACGTGAGGTGTTTTTTTTGAAAATTCGGACCACCTGGCGGGACCCCTCCCTCCCGTGAGGCTTAAATTATAATTTTTAATGTAAATTCTATGCATTAAGAATTTGAAGTGAGGATTTTCTTGACCTCCTCATCACCCTTGGTGAGATTTGGTGAGATTTTGCCAGATCCCCTCCCCCTCCCCAAGGGTATTTATAGATGTATATAATATGTCTCTTAAGGTATCAGATAATTTCAAATATTTTTCGAGATAGTCCATAGATCTGAAAAAGCAATGAACAGTAAAGGCTAAGTGCGGAAAAAGTTTATGAATGGCTAAAGGTATCGAATATGATGAAAAAAAATCTAGATCTTGACAGCATCGAAAAGTTTAAATAGCATATTACAATATTGGAAAAGTCAATAGAGTTAGGTCTATAAGTGTCGAAAAATACAGAAAAGTTGCAAAGGTCTTAATCGAATAGTGATGAAATTTTTCGAAAATAAGTTTTTAACTAGCGCATAAATGTAAAAAACTATGGAACAGCATAGACAGCGCTAGAAAGGGGCATCCATTAAAATTTTGTGGAGGCTTCAAAAAACAAGATAATACCCCCTAGAGCTCGGCGCTTGAGGGTCTCCACTCCTCTTGTTCATTTATAATCTGTATCCTTGTAAGGGGCCGTCCATTAATTACGTGAGGTGTTTTTTTGAAAATGCGGACCCCTCCTCCCCTTGGTGAGATCTTGCGGGACCCCTCCCCTTCCTCTCGTAAGATTTAAATTATAATTTTTAGTTTAAATTCTATGCATTGAAAAGTTGACGTGAGGTTTTCCTTGACCCCTCCTCCCCCTTGGTGAGATTCGGTAAGATTTTTCCGGACCCTCTCCCCCCCCATTTTTTGACTCACGAAATTAATGCACGGCTTCTAAGCTGAATTTAGATAAATGTGTTACAAGTTAGAAAGTATTTTATTCTATTCAAAAAGTTCGAGAGTATGGGATACAGGGCTGCCAAGTTGAAAAGAAGCATTTTCCGGCCTTCTAAGAAATAGAAATAATTTCTACCTCAACTGACTAATGACCTTTATTTTTTATTGATAAATTAAAAACACTTGCATTTTGGAGTAGGAAAAACGTGATGACCTTTTTTTTTGTTCGTTCAACAAAACTTTGAAGTCCATGTCACAACAATCGCCCATTTTCGGAAATTTTGAAACTTTGACATGAAATTTCAGAAACGGGACAAGAAAGGTCACTTGGAAACCCTAATTGAATAGTAACTTAAAATTTCAAGCTTATGGGAAAATATTGAAGATTATTAAAAGTGTTGATAGAATTTTCTTCAGTTCATAAGCAATTAAAATAGTTTCAACAGATTCTGATATGATTGTCAGTAAATAAGAAACTATTATCTTAAGTCTCAAAGCTTAGTTGAAAAAAAAAATAAAATTATGTTGTCATTATATCTTCAAAAGATATCGCCGTTCGAAATATTATCTCCCTTTTATTGAACAACATAATTAAATGTTACGTATACGACAGCGATACCCAAAAATGCCTCAGAAATAGAAAAAATTATAAGAAGTCAGGTAGACTTTTTAATTTTCTATTTTTGCTACACCATGTTCATGTTAGTTATGGCATTTTGTTTGCCATATTTTTAGTCTCTCAAAAATGTGGTTGAAATCATTATAATTCCAAATGAAGTTATAGGTTTGTTTGAAAACATGTTTCATGATGTAGTCCACTTTACGCAGTCAAAACCACATTTTACATTGCCATAAAAATTTTCCAACAATAAATATATACATTTTAATAGTTTTATTTCATTTCTTTCAATGTAGATTTTCATTTTCCACCTGAATTCAAATTAAAACGGTGCTGTGAACGATGTCATTGGATTTTATTTTAATTTAATTTTGATTGATTTATTCGTCATACAATAACAGCAACAACAACAACAACAGCAGAATTATTGTGGTTCATCAACCTAGGTGTGTGTATTCCTATTGACAGCGTCAACAACAACTGCAACAACAACAGTAGCAACAGATAACACTCACAAAAATAACAAATACAAAATCAATATGAAATCTATCTACAGTGAAGCAAAACAACATTTAAGCAGCTGTATGCTGCACGACATCGATGATACGTCGCCCACATTTGTGATTAATCACAACAACAATAACAACAATAACATTAATGACAATAGCAGTTTTATATTATCATCAGACGCAGCAGCAGCAACGACAACAACAACAACAACATATGACACCTCACAGCGCCCATTTAAACATGATCGCAATCGAGGACGCTGGTCATCAGGCGCTGATTTTTATTTTGCCTGCACAAGTCATGCATTCGGTTCGGTGGTATTTTCGGAGTTACCCGTTTATGCGCTACTCTTTGGAGGTGGTAAGTGAACGTACAAAAATTATAAAATTTTACAAAAAACAAAAGCCTAAACGTATGCAACACATATGAGATTTAGTTGCTGCAGCAAGCTGACGTAAATAACTTATTTTTGAGCTGCACTTTGCTTTTTTTTTTTCAATTGAAGAAATTAATATATATACTTGTTAACTCATTTAAAACTTTATCGTTTAAATGTTTCGTCAATACTGAGTTTTTCATTAACATTATTTATATATGCGCAATGGTTTTACAAATCATTAAAGTAGAATTGAGGAGTGGGCGAACAGAACGGCACATATCCATGGTCGTTCGTTTTGTGTTTTTCGATGAAATCGTGTCCATTATACTAATCTTCAATTAATTTCAATCTCAGCCAGTTAAAAATAGCAATAGATCTCATACTTTTTTCATAACAAAGTGAAGATGTTCTTGCAAAAAGGCACATGTCCATCAAACATTTATATTTTTTAGCCAGTCGTGAGTGTAGATTATTTCATTTCAAAAAATGTAAAGTGTAAGGGTCGAAAAAAAGGCTCATGTCCAGTTTGTTCCATCAAAAGGTCACATCTCCATCCACACCCCCCCCCCCCCCCGTGTTCTCTTAAAGCATTCAACATTTTTAATATATTTATTTGGGTCTGAATGAGTCAAAATAGTAGTGCGAATTGACAAAATCGTATTAAGTTAATGTGATCAGTTCAGAGACATAAACAGTTTTTTGCGATTTCTGAACATTTTTAGCAATTGGACATATGCCATTTTGTTCGTCCACTCCTCAATTCATGTATCATTCATATGGAGCAAAGGCCAGTGTAAGTGAAGGTGGCGCATGTAATTACGTAAAAAGTAGACTTGAATTCTACAATTTTGGGAGTATGCGTGGGACTTTGTTGCCATATTGAAATTTTTAATTTTTTCCCATACCACCGATCTCACATTTGTAGCTCTCAACAATAATAGCTGTGAACGTGTAAAGTTTACATTGGGTTTTTTTTAAGTTTAAAATATCTCAGAATATTTTTAAGTTAGAGGTCTGGTCCTTTCTGACCAAAGGAATTTGGTGGTTTTGTGGTTTTTATAAAAAAAATTCATGAGGAATAAACAATAAGTAATAAGACAATAAAAATAGTAATTGAAAATAAGTGAATCATAGTAAAAATTATTTAAAAAAAAAATTTTTAAAAACCGATCAGTCTTCCGCTGGATCTGGGCTAGGCGGATTAAAGGTGTATTTCACATCGCAATGAGTGGCACATATCGGCCGCTTGCAATGATCATATGCGTTGTGAGTCTTAATCTTAACAGCTGTAACATTTCTCTTTTCGAGTTTCGGAGCTTTGGTGATTGCGATCTATGAGCGCACTTAGTGGAACTTCATTGGGAATTCTGTGCCCCAAAACTGATTCAAGTGCAACGCGAATTTGTTGCCGATTCATCACTACATGTATTTTATATCTTGCCTCTATTTTTCTGGCACAGAGCTCGTAAAAGAAATCATCCAGAAACTTTCGTCAAGCGTACTTCGCTTTATCTGAATGGAGCGCATCATAGATTTTGTAGGAAGCAAGTCCTAAATCGTCCAACATATTATAGAATATCGCCAGTGGCCACCGCTTGGCCTTCCGTTTTGTTGTATAGTATCCCACCATTCTGTTCATGATGTCAACCCTAGTGTGATTATAGTAATAAACAATCTACACCTTTCCTTTTATCTGCTCACTTTGAACTCCAAGATGTTGGCTACTGAGGAGATATACCGCTTTGTTGCGTTTCACATTTACGGAAACCAATGTGCATTCATCACGATATGCGTAGCGAGCAATCCCAACAGATGTATCCCCTTGGATGTAGATATTTAGGTATGAAGGGTTTTATTTTTTATAACCAGACTGATAATATTTGGATACCAAATCCATCACAATTTTATCACCGACGTTCGCTTGCCGTAGCTGACCGACGGGCTTGCCTTGATAAATAATCACTCTTAGGAGATACGAAGTCATCGAATCACATACCCAACAAATATTTGAACTTGCGCTTTTCAGGCATGTATTCAGTGAATTTTATCCAGCTAGTTCAGGAATAAAGCGATTAATCTCATACTTTCACTCTGAAATTGTTTTGAGGTCATTGACATACACAGTATACTTTGCATAAACCCCATAGAACTAATTAAGTTTTTATTTAAATTTAATTGCTAATTTTGAACCACGATGCGTAATGAACGGTTTTAGTTGGCAAAATCATTTCGGAATGAAAAAATTGTTCTAGTAAGATTTTCTTCATTTTGAAGGTAGAATTTAACAATTAAAATTCCATCTCTGCTTCATAAATAATAATGTTAGTATTTAATCATACTAAGTAGTTGTTAATATACTTAAATATTTTTATTAGAGAAAATGTTATACCAGACTTAAATCATAGTCTACAATGGAATCAAACTGTAGTATGCTTGATTTTTTAGTAACTTTATCTTTTGACAATGTCAATTTACTTGTAATATACAAGTACCTAGTGTCTACTTCAGAAATAGTAAAAATATTTCAATAAAAATGCCTTGTAAAATGTATAATTTTTAAGAGTCACTTAAGAAATAGCACGCTCTTAAGATGCAATTAATGTTTGATGGTGAAGATAAGTGCATATTGTTCAAAGAAACATATGAGATATATTTTTTTCTTAACGTATAAAAAAACTTTCATCATATCACTCGATAATATATATAACATGCAACATATTTTTTCTTCAAACAAAAACTGTTTGTTTACTTTCGAGTTGGCAATTTCAGTTAAAGAAAGGTAGTGTCTATAACAGGGCTGCTCATTTCACAAAGATATATTATCTCAAATATCAATGCCTTCTTTTAAAAACTTAACACTTTTATTTTAAAAAACTAATAAAATTTTATAAGAAACTTGAAGCTTGAACTTTCGCACTTTCGGCTTAATCAAACAATTAAGAAAAAAAAAAAAATTGTTTTTGTTGCCAGATAATTCGATTTTATTTTATTTGCTATTGTTATCAGTTCCGTTCTAGAACTATTGTATTGTATATTTTGCATAAGAAATAAGTGAAACAACAACTTTTAAATTTAAATGAACAACTAAAATTTTACGTCAATAACAACACCAGGCAAATTTAATTTGAATAGGGTTATCGGTGTGTTAGTCAGTCATGACAAATTCTCGGTATGTTATCAATTTAAGTTCTCAATTTTTAACTCAATAATCTTATGTTACTTGTACTTTAGTGTATACTATACAATATATATGTATATTAACACATGGGGTATTCATTGCCAAAACGTTGGGTGTTGAACCTTGTGGTCTCAGAGTTTGTTGTTTTTTTTTTTTGTGACTAGTTGATAACTAACAATAAATATCAACTCCACGAAAAAAAAATTGTTAGTTCTTAAAATGTTGAGAATTTATTTTTCTTTTGAACAAATACATACAAGTTTTTTCATAACAAAAAACAAATAGAAAAAAAAAATCTCTCACAATCGCGCTTTTAATACATACTATATTTAACAACCATAACTTTAAATTTATCAGCAAATTCTAAAAGAAATTTAAAATTGGCAGCAATTTGTTTCGACAAGCGGCAACATTGATTCACTCCCCAACTTTTCGAGGCTTCTTGCTGATCAAATATGCATTGAAAGTTTTCGAGGCGTGAGCGAAGTTTGCTTCACAAAAATCTTTTTCAAAACTGGTAAATGTTTTCAGCTTGGTTTCGTAGTTTTCGCAAAATTATTGCATTAAGGAGAATACCATTATTAAATATAAATTCTTTAATTTTCATAAACTTTGAAAAATTATAGCACAACAATGAATCGAATTATGATAAAGTGATTGATGACAAATTATCAACAAACTAATCGAATACTATCTACAAAAAAAAATTCTTTATCGGAGATCACAAGGTCCAACTCCGTTGACAATTAATAACCCATATATTAGCATGCATATACTAAAGTACGAGTAACAAAATATTATTGCGTTAATAAAAAAAAGCTAAAATTGATTACTTACGAAGAATTTGTCACGGATGACTAACACATCAATAACCTTATTTAAATTAAATTTACTTGGGATTATTATTGACGTACAATTTCAGTGGTTCATTTGAAAATAAAAATTTATTTTTTTATATATTTGTTATGCAAAAAAAAAAACATCACCTATTTTTGTATTTTCGACGATTAAGGGGCTTTAAAATATAACGTTACCGGGAGGAGAACGTTCGCAATGACACAACTTCTCATATGAAAAGATATATGAAATTTCACAGACTGAACGCCATCCCCCACCTCCTTTTTAGTGCGATGCGTTGTTATATACTATAAGAACAGCCCTTAACGACTGTTTAGATCAAGGGTGGCCAACCCAAATGATCTCTCGGGTCACTTTGGAAATGCACCATAGCTCCGCGGGCCACACAATAAATTATATATCCCCACATCAGATTTAAATATAACATAGAAATTTTTTTATTTTTCCTATTATTCTCACATTTTAACATACAGTATCTACCCATTGAATTATGACCGATAAAAAAAAATTTAAAATTTTTCTCAAATCAAATAAGTACCGAAGAATTTGTTGCTTCTTTTTTTTTATTGAAACATGTATTTTGGATATTTTTGAAGAATTTTATTTAGAAGAATTTAATGTTTTTTGTTTCCACCTCTAGATTTTAAGACCCCCTAACTCTACTCGGCATATTACCAATATACTTGACTATAATTTCTTTTAAAGATGATTCAATTGTTCCAAACGACTCTCAATTGATCTACGGTGTTATTTCTATGTCTGTAGACTTGAGATATAATTATATATAATTATATATGTATTATATATAATTACAAAGGCAAAACTTCTAAATTGATAGAATTCACGATGTTCATTCTGGCTCTGACAAGGTGCTCCTTATATATATTATATATCTTATATGAATGTGTATTCATTATTGGAACGACCTAATGTATCGATTTAGGGCAGCAAATTATTCTTCAAAATGTTAATGTACTGTTCGGCGCTTATTATTTTATTAACAAAATATCTCTCTTGAGGCCTTCAGTCAACTACCTCCGAACCTTTTGAGATACTGCTTCCAGCCGGCATTCATCGCTAAAAAATGACCTTCAAATAAATAGAAACATAGTTGAGTTCACTGAATTTAACTGAATTCAAATAAGTCACTTTATTCCATCAGTCATTGGGTTATGAGGAAGCTGAGCTCAATACAGCCTCCGTTTGTACATAGCATTTGTAAGTTTTGGCTATTTTACTGAACGTCGCCATTTTCTTTAAATCGGCGTTGCAATGCATTGAGCGATATGTCCAGCTCAGCTTCCTTGAGGTCGTTCAGTACTGATTGAGGTGGTGCACTTCGCTCCATTATGGATTTCTGTACAATTCTTCGCTCAGTTTTTGGGATTATTTTTGTTTTTCTTGGACAATTTTGACGATTATTTGGGGGAACATTTAAAGCCTCAATAGACATATTCACACTTTTAGCAATGTTTACCACAGAGGACTTCGATATTTGAATAATTTTAGATGTTACGACCTTTTTCAATAGCCACCGGTGACCTTTGAGCATCAAAAATATCCTTTATTTTAACAATTTTCGCTTACAAAATGGCTGTTTTGGTAGCATAGTGGTGTAACTTTGAAGAAATTATCAAGTCAGTTTTCTTCACTTTTGTGTTATGAATATGTAATGAATCATAAAACATACAAAAAACAAAACCCAAAACAGAAAAGAGAGAGGGAGAACATAAATTACTCTCTCAATTCCGTACCGGTTTTTCGAGTACAGGAACGCTTTTTGGGCTAAATCCTGCAAAAAGCTTTCCAATTTTTCGACATCTATCGATCTTTTCGACCTTACATATTTGAAATTTATCAATTTTTTCGACACTGATCGATATCAATTGACATTTATCGACTATTCTACATTACTGACATTTATCGTGCTCATTTGACATTTATCGAATTTTCGGCTGTTTATCAGCTGTTATCGATTTTTTCGCTAATCTTTTACATTGTTACATGTTTTTGCTATATTTTTCGAAAATATTTAGTATTATTATTTTTTAATAAAATAAAATATCACACACCACGCCACGTGTACATGCATTCTATTCTTTTATTTATGACAATATTTTATACTAAATATTTATAATTTTTTTCAGTTTATTTTCTGCCTGCCTACTTGATTGCGATTTTACTCTACGCCATACCAATTTTTGCAATACAAACCTTTTTGGGACAATTTTCCACATCGGGTGCGATATCAGCCTTCCGTGTTTCACCTATATTTAAAGGTTTTGGTTTAACAGAAAGTCACATGATATATTTTTCACTATATAATTTGATATATTTCAGGACTGGGATATTCCATACTTATATTAAATTTAGCATCTCTAACATATTTTGCCATAATTGCTGGTGTACCGCTAGTTTATGCTGCCAATTCATTACATTCTGTGATACCTTGGATGAGTTGTGATAATGCATGGAATACACCAAACTGTTCCACACATACCATGTATGATGAAGAGGTATGTTAACAAATGAAATCTGAAATAATTTTCCAATATTTCAATAACACTTATTAAACATTTCAGGATGAATTTCAATACCCACATGCGACTGTGGAGTTCTTTCAGTAAGTCAATTTATGAAAATACAATTTTGTCTATTTTTAATATCAAAAGTTTCAAAATGTTTTTTTCAATCAAAGCTCCATCATACGTTCGGCTGATGATCACAAAGGTAATTTTTATATCTCATGGCCTGTGCTCTGCGGCATGATCGGTGCTTGGCTTGTTACTTTAGGCATTTTACTGAAACGTATCTCATTTGTAAGTATTATTATTATTAATTGATATTTTATTGAGTGCCGACTAAAGTTCAAAATCCTTTTTTATTTTTTTTTAGATTGGCAAATTCTTTCGCTGTACTTGCATTATAATGCTTTCAGTATTCGTCGCCATATTCGTGCATCTTATTATCGAAGCAAAAATTAGTTGGTCAACATTCATCAGTTATTTTGAACCCACTTTGCCAAATAGTCAACAAACTATTGGTGCTAGCATACGTGCAGCGATATTAATGGCCACTTGGTTACTGGGTCCTGGATGGGGAAATGTGCTGACGCTTGCAAGTTATAATACATTTCGTAGAGACAGTGAGCGACTTACATATTGGGTTAGTGGAACGCATATTATTTTGGCTTTAATGGCAATGATTTGTGGGCGCATTGCTTTGGATCATTTTGAAGGTGTTATTTATAGAAACTCTTGAAATAATTTTTTGCAATTTTAATTTTAATTTCGTTTATTATTTTTACTTTTAATAGATCAAGTTGGAATGTTTCACTATCATGTTGAGGAGGAGCACTATATGCAATTTTTATATCTTTGCTTTGCCTATCTTTTTGGAAGTTTAACAAGTTTGCCAAATTTTTGGAGTTTTCTCTTCTTTGGCATGCTATTTTTTGCCGAGCTAAGTGCACTAGTGAGTAATATTTTTTAATGATTATATTCTTTTGTTTTCTAATAATTCTTTTATTTTTTCTTTAGATCATTCAAATGATGTCTGTGCTGACTGCCATATTTGATGAGTACGAAAAACTGCGTTCCAGAAAAACAACTATTAAGATTGTTTTAGTATTGTTACTTATGACAGTATCAATTTATTTCTGTACAAAGGTTTGTATGAAATGATTTTGGAAAAATTTCTTTGGGTGTAGAATGGTAGTAGGCTTCTTAAAGCTTTTTTTCTCTTGGGACTTAACTAAGTATATGGTATCAGTTATTATATCTAAGACACTAAAGTTCCATCAAGCTATTATTCTTGAATCAGAAAGCTTTGTTTAATGCATTTGACGTTCGATAGGCTTTTAAACATCATATATATGGCGCATTCCACGCAAAACGTGAGAATCTGGGTTGCCTAACGGCCTCCTATGGCTTTGGCATGCATTTAACGGCCACTTAGCAACCCTGATCCCACCTGAATATAATTTGAAGATATTTTTAGTGTACATACAAAAAATGTTAATGTACTGGGGATTTTCTATACTTTGAACTGTCCAAAATAACTTACTCTGCCAATTGAATCGCATAAGCTTAGTTCTGCTAACGCACAATATCTTCCATAATTTCCAAAGTCTCAAACATTGGAAAATCGAAAAATATATTAGGGCACTACAGAATATGGTGCTAATAGTCTTATATATGCATGTATGTACATTAGGGTGGTTCTTAGGAAAAAAAAAAAATGGGGGCGCCTCCCCAATCAGTTCGAAACTGGATAAAAAAATTTAAATAAATTATTTAAATTTTAATCTTTAACCCTTACTTAGCCTATTTCAAAGTGAAATTTGGCTTTAGACAATAATTTTAGTTACTGGTTCTTAGAAAAAAATTGGTTTAAAATAAAAAAAAAATTTAGGAGTTTTTCAAATTTTTATCTTTAACCCTTACTGACGCTATTTCAATGTGCAGTTTGGCCTAAGCCGCCATTTTTTTAAACAACTTTTTCTTACGTGGTTTTTAATTTAAAAAAAGAATATATCAAAAAAAAAAAAAAAAATTACGCTCGCATCTAGTTGCGGATATAGCTTTTCTAAAAATCAGTAAAAGTTAGGAATTTCTAAATAGATTTTAAATATTTTACTGTCATATGGCAGGAAATTTTACAGTCTATCAAATTAGTGAAAAAAAATTTGAAATCACTTCCATATATTTTGTGATATGGGTGATTTTGAAAGTTTTTTACCATTTTTATTCAAATAACCGTTATTTTCTCTAAATATTGTATTAATAATTTGTAATTTTTTACGGTGTTAAAAAAGCCCAATTAATTGCCTTTAATTCAATGTATTATTTGTTACTAATTTTTTCTCTTCCAAGCGTTTTATATACAAAAATTATGAACCAACTGGTGTCTTAGACAAGATTTCACATTGAAATAGGCTAAATAAGGGTTAAAGATAAAAATTTTAAATAATTTTTTTAAATTTGTTTAACCTGTTTTGAACCGATTGGGAGGGCGTCGCATTCGATTTTTGCTTAAGTTAAATTTCATTTTGAAATAGGCTAAGTAAGGGTTAAAGATAAAAATTTTTGAATTTTTTTTTATCCTGTTTCGAACCGATTGGGGGTGTCGCATTCGATTTTCACAAAAAATCCAAATAAGAACCACCCTAATGTACATACATACTACATATCAACGATGGGATTTGCGGTACATTTGTAATTTTTTCAGTATATTTGCGTTGGGAAAAATTGTCGTCAATACATTCAAGAAGTTGTTAGTACATATGTACATTCGATACAATTGGCACATTTTCAGTACATTCAGCGCGGCAACGGATCCGACAACGCGGACGATCCTTCCCGCTGTTTGGAGGCGAATCACCCACGATATCGCTTCCGAATCGTATTAGAATTGGAAGCCGTTTCGGATAAATAATACGAAGATGCGGATCCTAAACGAATCCGAAAAGGATCCGTGTGACACACTGGGTTTCTACAAGACCCAACTGCCGTCATTGATACATACATACATACATATGTATGTGCAATTTGCAAATTTTTATTGCATATTTTTGGAACACAAGAACAACAAATTCAGGTTTTCGCTTGCTACACTTCTAAAAGTATGCAACACTTTAATCCTTTAGAATATATTTGCTACGGATTAGCAACACTGATTTGACAACTATATAAGCTGACATTTTTCAAACAATATCTAAAACATAAAATTCAAAGAATTGAATTTAACGAGTGCACAAAAGTACAACAATTTTCGAAAAATAGAATTCTTACAAAAGAAAATTAAAAAGCCCAGCGAATGATTTCCTGAGCATTTTTTTCTATTAAAAGGTTATGCCTCTTGCAATAGAACAAATTTTTTCTTTTGATTTATAATGTAATCCTTAAGGTATTCGAGTTCTTTATTTATGAAAAAAATCATACATTTTAATTCATGGAAAATGTCAGCTTATATAGATGTCAAATCAGTGTTGCTAATCCGTAGCAAATATATTCTAAAGGATTAAAGTGTTGCATACTTTTAGGAGTGTAGCAAGCGAAAACCTGAATTTGTTGTTCTTGTGAAATATCAACTTCTGTTTTTAAAGGGCGTCTGTCTGATGAGAAGCACAATTTTTATCTTTTAAAAACCGCTGTTTTATGATGATAAAAAAAAAGCAAACAGAAAGATCCGGATCAATCTCTACATAATTATACATATATATAAAAAAAAAGAGCTGATAAAATTTGAATTTTTAATGTAAACCGATTTGAGAAATACCTTTATTGAGAAAAATCCCGTAAAATTGTTTTTTTTTTTTTTTTGATTTTTGAGAAACCCGTCTATACAGAGGAACTGTTTCTGTTATAGTTGTATAAGAGTCACACAATAGTTCAGTATACAATGTTTTATGAACAATAAATATTTCGAAAAATGGAACATCCAGACGGCTGTGATGGGAAATCAATTTAACTACACTTAAACCGCAAATGACATTAGAAAAATGAAATTTAGTTAAGTCATAGGTGAAGAATCGGATAGAGTTAGACTTAACGTTTGTACCTGTATAGTTTTGAACTATCCACTTAAATAAAACTAAACTCCTTCTACTCTAGTGGAACAGTTGTTAAACTGTCATATATCTATAAATGATATTCCAATCAGCTTGTCAATCTACGGGCGAGTATACTATTTCATTTTTATGAAAACTGCATATATTCCAAATTTGTGGTAACCATCTTTCCATAAGCTAGCATCGCGATCCAGAATTCACTTGCACATTTTTTCGTATGCAACCACCGAACCGAATTTTTCAAAACATTTGATATTTCGAATCACAAGTTGCTATATTGAAATTATATAGATTTCCTTCACAACACTATGTTTGGCAGCATATATTTGTGATAGAAAGCAGATGTTAATATTTCTTCATCAAATCAAAATTAAAATAGTACGCTGTTCCTCAAGGCAAACATCTAAGTCCCATTCTCTTCCATTTATTTATTTGGGACTTAGCTTAAGTTATTAGTTTCAGCGCCTTAACAACCATTTAGTAAAGATAATCCATTCAAATAGTCTAGGGAAAATGGTATCATTAAAAATATCATTTAACGACTGCTATATATCTAACATTTTTTATCATTTTTGTGTTACTCCTCCAGCAAGGTTTCGAACACTTACACGTGCTGCCAACGATACTCGTACTGTCGCATGTTATCATTTCGCTCGTTTTGCTCTGGATGACCACTTGGATTTATGGGCGTGAACGCTTTCAATGTGATGTGCAATTTATGCTTGGAAAGACAATTTCTAATTTTAAAATATTTTTGATAAGATTCTTGACGCCAGCGTTGCTTGTGGCATTAAATGTACGTAAAAAAGTTTTAGTTTGATTTTTCGCTAACGCAAACGCCCCCTAATTGATAAATTTTCTATTTTTATCTTTAATTTGCAGTTTCAAATATTATTCTTTTTGGAGCAAGATGATCCACCCTCTGAATTAATTACCATATGCCTGGTAATGGTGTTTATTGTAGCACCTGCTTATATGATATATAAAATATGTCAGACGACAGGTACAATACGTCAACGACTTAAGCAATGTTTTGCACCACACGATTGGCATCCTGTGGATGCGGACAATCGAAGATTTTATGAAGAAGTTATGGGTACATCAGAAATGTTGGTCATAGTTAGCCATCAGCAAATTGAACAAGATGAGTGCTAGCGATTTTTAGTGATGTTTTGGCGTACATGCGTTTATTGTAAAAAATAGTAATAAGTAATCAAATGATGCTCGTAAATTAAACTAAGATATATTAAGAGATTTAAGCTATAGTATATGACAGAGATTCGATAAATTGTAAGTCAATTTGTGATAATGTTTATAGAATATGTAAACTCGTAGAATTTCATTTAATATACATATTTGTATAGTACAGTCTATAAATGTTTTAATTTTATTTTACAATTTTTGATTTTAAAGAAACTCTCTATTTACTAGTTTTTTATATTATACGGACAACCATTGCATTTTAAAAACTTAAATTATATGGCAGATTGAAACTTTTTTCTTTAAACTCACAGGTGGCTCATATGTTGTCGTCTAAGGTAAAAAATTTCGAACGGTGGAAAAACGATCAGGATTTCTAAGGACTATGATCAGTGGTTCAAAGACTACAAATATAATAAAAGTATTTAAATTTTTTTAAAATATATATTGTCTTCTTGAATATTCAAAGTCATTGTGATGTGAGTTCTTAGAAGTGAAAATTTGAAACCCGGGAACGTGTAGAGCTCGTCGATTTCTTTTTAAATTTATCTTTTTTGACAACAGCCATATTATGACCAATATAAATGCAATTGCTGTAAGATATACATACAAATATAACCCAAACACAAAATCTAAGGAGTCATTTAGTTCATGGGATTTTTTTAGGATTATATTCTTATAAAACACATCCTTTGTTTCTTTCTTTTCGTTTTCGAAATCTACAACTTTTGGATTTAGATAGTCTGCAAACATATTCTGATCAATCATGCGGCTTACACCAGGTGTGATATCGTCAAAACCGAAAGTAATATTAAGTTGATCATTCTCCGTAAAATTAGCAAATGTTGAGTTGATGCTATTAAAGGTTGAGTTGTGTCCATCTGCAAAGGTATCAATCTCTAAGTGCTGTTCGTTCACAGCGAAGTCATCAAATGTGGAGTTGTATCCATCTCCGAAGATATCAACCTGTAGGTGGTGTTCATTAGCAGCGAAATCATCAAATGTTGAGTTGTGTCCATCTGCAAAGGTGATTTCAAACTTTTTGTCCTGTTCGCCCACAGTGAAGTTCTCAAATGTTGAGTTGTAGCCATCTGCAAAGGTGTTTTCAAACTCTTTGTTCTGTTCGTCCACAATGAAGTTCTCAAATGTTGAGTTGTATCCATCTACGAAGATATCAACTTCTAGGTGCTGTCCGTTCGCAGTGAAGTTCTCAAATTTTGAGTTGTATCCATCTACAAAGGTGATTTCAAACTCTTTGTTCTGTTCGTCCACAGTGAAGTTCTCAAATGTTGAGTTGTATCCATCTACAAAGGTGATTTCAAACTCTTTGTCCTGTTCGTCCACAATGAAGTTCTCAAATGTTAAGTTGTATCCATCTGCAAAGGTGATTTCAAACTCTTTGTCCTGTTCGTCCACAACGAAGTTCTGAAATGTTGAGTTGTATCCATCTGCGAAAATATCAACTTCTAGGTGCTGTCCGTCCACAGTGAAGTTATCAAATGTGGAGTTGTGTCCATCTACAAAGGTGATTTCAAACTCTTTGTCCTGTTCGTCCACAACAAGGTTCTCAAATGTTGAGTTGTATCCATCTGCGAAGATATCAACTTCTAGGTGCTGTCCGTCCACAGTGAAGTTATCAAATGTGGAGTTGTGTTCACCTGCAAAGGTGCTTTCAAACTCTTTGTCCTGTTCATCCACAGTGAAGTCCTCAAAAGTTGAGTTGTGTCCATCTGCAAAGGTATCAATCTCTAAGTGCTGTTCGTTCACAGCGAAGTCATCAAATGTGGAGTTGTGTCCATCTCCGAAGATATCAACCTGTAGGTGGTGTTCATTAGCAGCGAAATCTTCAAATGTTGAGTTGTATCCATCTACAAAGGTGATTTCAAACTCTCTGTTCTGTTCGTCCACAGTGAAGTTCTCAAATGTTGAGTTGTGTCCATCTGCGAAGGTGATTTCAAACCCTTTGTCCTGTTCATCCACAACGAAATTCTCAAATGTTGAGTTGTATCCATCTGCGAAGATATCAACTTCTAAGCGCTGTCCGTTCACAGCGAAGTTATCAAATGTTGAATTATGTAGGAAACTTTTGCCTAAAGAGCACTAGTATTTTTCAAATTAATTATGGTATATGAGACAAAATTTTTTTTAAATTTACCTTTATCAACAATAATGTGCCAAATATTAAAAATACGAAAAACTTAAACATTTTGTTATCATCTTTAGTGAATATGGAATTGAAACTAAGTCTTTAATTTTTATATAATAGCGATCAAGCTACAAAATCGCAATGAAAGAAGATAATGCTGTGTCGAAAGATCATTATGTGGTGGATAGAAAATGCTAATCGCAATTTTAGACAACTTTAAAAGTTGAGATTTAAAAAAAAAACTAAATATACACTCTAAAAAAAAGCCATGTGAAATATTTAGCACATAAAAAGGGGGAGTAAAATAACTTCACAAAAATAAGATAAAATTTTACTCATATTAGTATTAGAACTTTACACAACACTATGTGCTCCTTAAATTGTAAAATTTTATTCAGACAATTATTCAAAAGAATTTAAAATCAATTACAATTTAACTTTATTTCATCAAATTTACAGTCATTTTCAAGCAAATACTGATAATCATGTGATTTACAAATCGATCAATGCTTTTTCTTAAACAAAAATGAGAAGACACCAGATGCAGCAATTTAATCCGGTAGTCGTTGACATATGTTTCGGTTATTACCACATATCATATATATATATACATATTCGCTTAAATTGTACTTAAATTTGAGCACTGGCTATTTCAGACAGTATATCCAAACAGCCAGAGTGAGTTGTTATGATTGCTGACCTTCAGTTGTACAAAGTGCACTTTTTCCATTCCGAAATCCATGCATCAGCTGTCAAATATTTTTGTCATTTTTCGTTTTTTGTCATTAAACTTTCGGCGTAAAAACATGCAAAATTATTTTTTTTTTATTGTTATTTATTTAATTGTTATTTATCATTGCACAATGATATTTTAACAACATATGTACAAAAATCAATTTAATATTCTCCAGGTTTGTGATAGTCATTCCTTTATTAAAATTGTCTATTTTTGAAGTTTTTCGAAAAAAAAACCGTCTTGGACACCTTTAAACTTAGGTTTCTAAAACTGCAAACACAGCTGAAAACTTAACTTTGGAGTGTCTTACTTTCCAAAATGGAGAAAGTCATTAATAACAAGTCTTAAAAGGCTGTTGTGGAGTGCATCATTATCAGTAACTTACTTGTTTCAAAAGGGGGTTATATTTCAGAAATATTTATAAAATGAACTTAATCTGGTAATGTTTCCAAAAGTAACTTTTTCCACATAGCTACTACATATGTTATGTATGTAAGTCTTATAAAATATTGATAACCTTTTGCAATTAAATGAAATTACATTTTTGTTTTTTCACCGTTACTGATTATCAGTATTTAATTTTTTGTTGTTTACAATAATTTACAAATTAAAAGTTTCATATAATTTTCGTGTTAAAATTGCAAAGTACTTCATTATATTATAATGTAAAAAATTTAATTTTATTAAAAAAACGACAAACAACAATTTAAATTGATATATTCGAATTTTCTCATACAGGAATATAATATATTGTATCATACATACGGACGTTCATATTAACATACATATCTATGTGGTATTGTAGGTATGTATACATTTTTAATTTATTTATCTGCGACAAAATGTTTCATAGCTTAATAACAATTATTATGAACAAAAAAAAAAAAAAGCGTTTCGTTTGATTTTGCTGAAATTTTCATGTTTTTTTTTATTTATTAGGGCCTGTCCATGAACTAAGTGTCTCAATATTGGCTCTTATTTTAAAGATCACGTTCTGGCTGAGCGTTGCTTTTCTTAAAATTCTACGCCCCCTTTCCTTATTAGCAGGCCTGGATTTAGAAATCTGCCGCCCTTAGGCCAGTCAGAAATTGCCCCGCCCCCTTTCACTAGTAAATATAGAAAAAAAATTTTGTAATATCAAAAGTGAGGACTTTTTTTTTTAGGTAATTTAGTGCATACAATCCCAATATTTGCACTTTTTTTCCCCCTGTGTAAATAAATTTAAAAAATTTCAAAGTTCCCAATAATTGCCGCCCCTAAAATCGTGGCGCCCTAGGCACTGGCCTAGTGTGCCTCTAAGGTAAATCCGGCCCTACTTATTAGAGTGCTAGTCATATACTTATGTATGTAGTTTTTCCTATTGATACTATAATATTGATTTACATCAAAATTATTGGGTATATGATGATATCAATCACAAGTTTTGAATTTCATTGCTTTTGTTTTTTGTTGGTGCTTGCTATAATATTTTTAATTTATATTTTAACTATGTATATTAACTTTTTATTATATTATTTTTATTTTATTTTATATTATCAGGGTTCTTTTCGTCCGTGTGAACATTCGTAATTATAACTACGAAGTACGAGCTTGAAACCTCTTCTTATCCTCCAAGCAACTTAACGTTACTTTTTGCTGACACTTCCCCCTCTTACTGGGGCACGTAGTTTATGGACAGACTCATATTTGTATTAAGCCGCAAAAACAAATCAACAAATTTCTGTAACCGTCAGAACGAGATTTACTAGAAATTTTTCAATGTAAAATATGTGCACTCTTTTGGTAAGAGCATTTTATAAAGCAGTGTTGCCATTAAATGAGTTTTTAGTAAACTTATAATAATAGATTTTTGAGAAGTAGTTTTTTTTTTGACAATATATGTATGTTCATATCAAAAAAAAATACTGTTCAAAACTTAAATTTTTTATGATAAAAAAAAAATTGCCAATATTTTTAAATTCATTAGGCTAAACTTTCAGTTGCAATTTCGAATATCAAGAAATTTCCAGTGCGTACAGTTGGGAAAATTATTGTTTCACTACTTTATGTAAGTGGCATCACTGTGGCAGTAAATGTTTTTACTCTTAGTTGCGCTCTGTTGCTCTTTGCATTCTCTTTGAACAGCTGAGTAAATTATTTATTTCCAGCTTTTACTAACTTTCCTTAGTTTAGAATCTGAACTTTCTTTTTTATTTTATTGCTAGTTTTGTGTTGTGCTCTCTTGGTATTTATACTTTTGTATAAAAATTAATTGCATTTTAATTTTCATTCACTCAAGAGCTCAGTACGGCCGCCGCATCTGTGAGATATGTACAGTAAAAACATAAACTGTAGATCGTGAAATTAATGAGAACGAAGAAGAAGAGGCCAAGCAAAATTACACAAAAGCAACAGAGTAATAATTCAATCACCGAAAGTAAAAAAACCTTGCCAAAAGCATCTCAGATATAAATGTTTCGTCAGTCTGATTTTAAATCCGTTAGTCTTCTGGTGGTTCCTCTTCCATTAGAACGCATCCAACGGATACGTCGTTATTGTGTACGTCACAGTCGTCGCTGAATTTTTTTGCTTTGAAGTAAATTTTTATAATCGGTCGTATGTATATTATTTCATCAGTGCGCAATTAAATATTAAAAATATATTTAAGCAAAGTGAATATTAAAAAAAAAAATCTAAGTAAAAATAGAAATTGTGTCAAAGAAGCTTAAAGAAAACAATTAAATTGTGCCAAGTTCAGTAGTTTAAAGTTTCTTTTTTGTATTCTTTAGATTTAGATAAATAAAAAAAAAAAATATTTCCACATTTTTGTGCCTCGCTTACGCATTAAGCAGCAGAGAAAAAAAAAATGGTTTACGAGAGCTCTTATGAGAGCGGGCGCACACCGTTTGTGCCCGACACTAAACGTGGCTATTGGGCACAACCGAGTGATTTCATTTACGCCTGCTTGGGATTAGCCTTCAAAATGGATATATTTTCAATGGCATGGTTTTTCTTCTTTGAAATGGGCAGTAAGTATCTCTGTTAAGTGTTAATTACTTATAGTCGAATGTGGCTAACAAACAGCACAAAATCATTCATACTACCACTTGTTGATTGTTGTGATTTATTCGTGCGTAAAAGTATTTTTCGTTTTTCTTTTAAGTATTTTATATTGGAAAATTATAAAACTCATCGCTGAAGAGTTTTGATTGTGGAAAGTTCTGCTGGGTAAAATATTTTCATAGTTGACATTTACGAATATGTAGGCCCAATTTAAAAGAGTCTCTAGAAATTGATTTATCAAGCTTGTACATTGGATTATAAAAGTAAAACCAAAACAAAGTACAAAAGATTTTTAAAATGTTTACCGCAAAGCGACTTTAGCTAAACTTTTTTCTTTTGGCTACTTTAATTTTTCCAAATTATAAGTTTATCACTGCATTCTGATCCGGCATTCGTTTACCAAACCAGCCACATAAATATGTATACACTACCATGTAAAAGCTAAGACCTAATGTATTGCATAAAATTTAAAGTTCTCGAAGACTGAAGTTTGCGGTATGACTGAGCGATATCAAGACACTAAGGGTATTGGGACTAAGCCCCAGTCTGGAAGACCGTGAATCACAACTAGCAGAGGTGACATACTCAACAAAATAATAAGCAAGCGAAATCAAATAGAAAAACCGCACCGGGGATCCGTTTTGAAATCGTTAAAAAAATATTTCGGTTGATACAGAAAAAAGGCGTTTGAGAGAAGCTGAACTTTTGGCCGAAAAACATTGCTTTGACTAACCAATAAGTAAAAACGATTAGATAACACAGGTTTACAAAAAAAAAGTAGCTGTCCACTTGACCAGACCATATTTTTCCTAGGTAATTTGAGGTCTACATAGGTCTATCACGTCAAGATTTTTTTCATAATGCTCCTCACGAGCCTTACTGTTCCATTCGCATAAGAAATATGGATATTTTGTAAAACCTCTTTGTTGTCCCAGTATAATGGTTGCGACTTTCAAATCTGTAATTTGGGTTAAAGGCATCTACAACTGCTATAATAAACCACGGGTTCGGATTGAGTGACCCTAAAAACGTAAAAACTTTTCCGTTGTATATATTGCATTATTCTCAATTTGAAATGACCTTAGTGTTGACGTGATAGAGGTATGTAGACCGCAAATTCGAGTTCAGGCCATCAAATTACCTAAGAAAAATATGGTCTGATCAAAAGCTCAAATATAGCCAAAAACCATGTTTTTTTGCACTTTTAGGTTAGAATATCTCAAAAACCTGACGTATAGGAGAAATTCGGATTCAACGCATCAAAGTCCTTTGGATATGATAAGTCTTGTCTCTGGCTTTGGATTTCTTTTTATTTTTGTCGTCCTGTGTTACTAAAATCATACAAAAGTAGGTAACTTAGCACAACTGTATTTCAGTCAATTTTATCCAAAATATTTTTGTGAGCCTACAATTTGACGGAAACTACGTCAGCTTTCTTTTTTTAGAACAAAAAAATCCCCTAAATACACTCAAAAAAAAGTTGTACTCAAAAATTTGAAAAAATTAAAAACGTGAAATTTTCCGTTTTTTTTCCAATAGTTATTTAACTTATTTTGATGAAAAAATAATTTTTTCCCAATATAAAAAATCATTTCGATTGGAAATTTAATTCCCTACAATAAATCTTACAATGTGTTTCTATAAAAAATGTGTGGTTTTTGAGTTATAATTAAAAATATAAAAAATGGACAAATTCAACCTGTTCTGAAAAGTACAAGCCAGAATTTAGTAGCACTTTTGGCTGTTTCATTTTTAGGGTTCAATTGAACATATAAGACAATAAAATACCATTAACGAATTAGTTCCTTTTACCCCTGTTTTTTTCGACATAGTCAATAGCCTATGGATGGCCAGATCGAAGTTTAAGCTGTTTGGGACCCAAAATGCGATTTTTAGACCGATACCTTACTGCTGTAGAAATGGTGCCTGATTGTGTAGTGCCTTCGCTATGGCCTAAAGTTATTCTTTACTAATAAGGTAGACAATTTGTTGCGCATGGTACAATGCAAAAAGAAGACTATAAACTCATTTAAGAACAACATGCCCTACCATTTGGTCTTAACTTAATCAGGGAAAAGCTTATAATGCAGCAGGATAGCTGTCCCAAGCCTACTTCCAAACTATGTAGGGAGTCCCTAGAAAGAAAAAAAAAGATAGCAAATGGCTTTCGGTAAACAAGAGCTGGATGGTGCAATTCCCGATCTCAGCCTCACTGAAATTTTGTGGAACGAGCAAAATAGACGAGTCCGTGACAAAGGTCCTTCTTCAAAAGAAATGTTGTGGAGCACATTGTTGGCTGGCTGGAACTGCAATTGTTGTTAAATCAGCAAATAAGTTTATTTGAGTTGAATTACAGAATACTACGAAACCGAATACTACACTTACTGTGTCATACAATACACTATAAAACCAAATACTACAAATACAATAGCTGTGTAAAAACTAAAATAAATATTTAACAGCAATAATAAATTAAATTGATTAAATTATATTATACATTTGTAAGAAATATGTGTTGTCCCATAATTGTTTTCATAAAATTTTTTAGTGGGAGTCCATTTTTAGCTTTTGTAGCCACGGGTCTCGCAAATTCTTAATTAGCCGCTGCACATACCATGTTTGTTTGTATGTATTGTAACTACTTCTTACGATATACATCTTTTTATCGCTTCTTGAAAAATCATTATTTACTGAATTTTGTGTAATTTTTTTTTAAAATAACAGAACTGAGACTTTAAGAAAGCAACTTTTAGCAATTGATTGTATCTTTTTTCATTCTCTTATGTTTATGTTTACTGCTACTGAGGCTTCAAAAATTTCTCAATTATTGTTATCGTTTGTGGATTAATTGGAAAACAAATTATTTATTCATATCAAAACAACATTTTATTCAGAGATTACGCTTTTTACTTGTTTTCTGAGAAAAAACTTATAAGAAAAAATGCTAATTGTAATTTATGAAAAAAAAATTTAATAATACAGCTTCATTGGAATCTTTTTACTAAATATCAATCTTAGGTCACACATGCATTGTATGTACAAAGAAGGTAACGATTATAAATTCTATGATAGAAATCACTGCATAATCGATTACAACAATAATTATATATAGCAATTTCGCTACAAACTTTTATTTACAAAAATGTTAGACTAAGTAGTACCGGGAGACTTAATGCCGCACATAATACTGCATGACCAAGTAACGCCTCTTCGTTGATATCGAGTATGTGGTTTAGTGATCTTAATGCAAACATTCTTTAGAAGAACAATTAATTACTCTTATGAGATGATTAAAATATAATCGTCTGATTTCCAAATAGCAAATCGTCGAAATGAACATCAAAGCGATTGAATTTAATTTTTTTATTTTAAATTTTTCAATGTCGACTAAAGTTACTTAAATGATGATGCATGCATCTATTTAATGTTCTTAATCCCAAGTTGAGATTATTCATAATCGCATTTCTTACTAAATTACATACACGAAAGTTTGTTTGTTGCTGCCAAAAGTCAATTTGATAGCAAGTACCACAAGTTGATAATAAATTTCAATTTGCTTTAATTAATAAATAGCGACGAGATAATTGCAAAAGTATTTACTTTGCTTTGAAGTTCTATTTAATTTTTTTTTTTACCGGACTGTACAAGTGAACATTAATTTCATAATAATTAATTAATTTATTTTAATGTCTCTAATGAATAATAATAATAATATTAATGTCATAGTCAAACAAAATTTTTGGAATAAGTAGATTAAACCAAATTTCTTACTAAAAAATGACAACCATTTTTTTGGTTGAATAGGAAGCTTATTTAATACTTGATATATTTGCTGAATTCGGTGGCAGAAGCGTTTGAAATGCTTATCTTCTTGGCATAAAAATTGTTGTTCGATGAACTTTTCTCAAAAACAAGGTCACAGTGTTTGACTCTTTATTAGTTTTGCCCAGGAAAAAAAATAGTTTAAATAAAGATACGATAAAAATCTACTCTACTCGTGTTCTTAATTGGAAAATGTAGAAGCAACTCAATTCGTGCACATAATTTTCGAAGAAAAATGGGATACAAACCTCTATATAACAGATAACGTAATTCAAAACATTTGCTCCAATTTTGCACATTAAGCTTAGGCAGCAGCCAACAACGGTTTATGAACTACTAATATCCCAAAACTACTTTAGGAAAGTACTTCTGGAAGAAAGATTCTATAATTATTTCGTTCCCTAGTTCATTTTAATACTGTGCCAGCTTGATTCAGTTTTCTATTTATCGATATTCTGTTCTTCCTTAGCATCTGTCACCCTGGGAATATGAATAAAGCGCTGATTAACAAGCTTATCTATGATCTTTTCTAATCGTATCATCTATCTAAGTATCTGTCGTCAGAGTTTTCTATAATCTCAATTAAGATGGGAATATAATTGTTTTTTCGTATTTCAAGATTATGCGAGGCTATAAAGTTGTAAATATTTGCCTCAATAACTATATAATATATTTTCTTAAAAATTATAAGTTTTCGGACAGTATGCAGTACGATAATTTATATATCAAATGATCTGATGATTATTATGAAGACCGCAATTCATTTCTAAATTCTGCTTTTAAATATGCAATTTTGTTGTACGAATCGTTACACATGCAAAGAAATTAATTAGAAGCTAGATGACCAGACAAGGCTACGTAACTAAAACTGCGTCTTATAGGAAAATATATGGAATTTTGTCATGCTTGACAGTGGTGCAAAATTAAGTTTTCTAAGGCAAAATTTCTTTTCCAGCTTAAAATTAAACTTAACCGGCTGGAACTTGGTATGTAATATTATAAATAAAACTAAAAAGTTGGAAACTATTGGCGAGGTCGGAAAATTGTTGAAATGGATGAGTAAGTTGAAAAATTTTGAAAAGCTAGGAAGGCTTATAGCTGTAGTAGCTAAACTTTGCCCATAATTACTATGTCGAAAAATACAAAAACTTTTGAAATATGTGGAAATCTCGTAGA
The DNA here is from genome assembly GCA_963662105.1 of Meiosimyza platycephala. Lineage (NCBI taxonomy): Eukaryota > Metazoa > Arthropoda > Insecta > Diptera > Lauxaniidae > Meiosimyza > Meiosimyza platycephala. Next base: position 18,182,820 of record OY759210.1, read on the forward strand.
ATATTTAAAAATTCGATTAAAGTGGGAAATATAGCACTAGCAGTATGTGAGAGTCAGTAAAGATGTTCAAACATCAAAAATTTCTTTCCAAATACTTTGGACGTGGAACCCAATGAACTTATTGATATCATTAAAAATAAAATAAGAAATAAACCGCCGCGAAGCCTGTGCTGGACCAATTAGAGGTGTTGGATGACCCACGAAGCCGGTGTTGGATTTTGGGAGTTTTAAAACCTGCGGTCGAAGGCCCTTTACTCTTATGTAAAATTACTGTAGCTAGCGAAGCTGTTTGATAGTAAATCAATATTGACGATTAAAATATATTTTAATGTTCATATTGTCAAAGAGAACACATCATATCAAAAAAATTTAAAAAACTTCCCAAAATTCATCAATATGATTTTTAATTTTTACGGTTAGAAAGGGTTAGTATCAAAAATTTTTGTTTAAATATTACATCATTTTAAAAGGGATGAATTGAGCTTTATAAATATGTTAATAATGCTGTAGGTCAATAACGAATTTTTTTGGAAAAATAACGGTTTTTTGAAAAAAAATCGACTCAAATTTTAGAAAATTTGTAATATCTCAAAAACTATGAGCCGAATTTTAAAAATGGTTCAGTCAATATTGTAGCTCATTAAATTATCTTTCATATAACATCCATATTTTGGAAATCAATGTAGGCGTTTCTGACTTATATTGATTTTTAGAAAAGCTATATTCGCAACTTCCGATGGCTATATCTCTGAAACCAAATCCGTGCGACACTTTTCGATTCCATATATATTCTTAGAATTCAATTGTGAGCTAAACTGAATATGTTCCGTACTATACATACTATATCTGTGGCAACAAGGAATAACAGCTAAAGTCGAGTTAAGAAAAACTGAATTTAGGTTGAGTTGAGAGGTTCTCGTTACTTCAGCATGAAATTGAATTTTAGTTTTAACGCGATTTTTTTATATACATATATTTCGGCCTAAATAATGCCTAAGTACGAAGGTGAAATTGCGCTCAGAGTTAATGGGAAATTCAACCATTATGGTATAGTGACAAAACAGGAACAAAAAAATAATGTCGCTTCCAAAAACTACAGTCATGGTATCAGCCCTAATCCTTGCTTAGAGTTCATGCATATCTTCTTACTAAATTTCACAAAAATTAGTCGAATAGTTTAGTTAAGCTAAACATATTTTCCTGCAAGGGGCGTGGCGCTTTTCATTTCAAAACAAATTCCTTTCCTCAGGGTTTAATATATTTCTGAACCAATTTTCACCAATATTGGTCCATAAGTTTTGCAGTGATAACGTTTTTTCCTGTTAAAGGCGTGGCATTTTCCACTCAAAAAAATATCGTTACTCAGGATTCAATCTTTCTCTATACCAAATTTCATCATTATCGGCGTAGAGGCTCAGCCGTGACAGCGTTTCTTCTCAAAAAGGGCGCTGTTACGCCCCCTTAAAGAATTTAAAGTTCTAAATAACCTTTGTTAGGGTTCAGTCTATCTCCAAGCCAAATTTCATCACAAGCAGTCCATTAGTTAAGCCGTGGAAAGTTTATTTTTTCTCTTAGAGGCGTTGCAACGCCTACTATTTAAAACAAATATTTCATATTCAGCACTACTTCTCTTTCACAAAATTTTCAACAAAAAAAAAAATCAATCGATTATGTTGTGTTATGGCAGTTTAAAAAGGACGGAACCATTTTGCAACTACAGATTACCAATTTTTTTTTAGTAAATTTTATAAAATTTTGGTGACATAACTAAAAAGTACTCTGGCCCTATAAAAAGTACGTTCCAAGACTTATGTGTTGAACAGAATCGGGACGTGGTCGGGAAAGCAGCAACGATTACTCGCTGTCAAAAAAATTTGAATTAAATCTAAAATCCCGTCCAAATTCTGTTCAATGCATTAGGCCCAAAAAAGACATTTTAGAGGTGGTAGTCCCATATCCCAATATGCAACAAAGTGTAAAGAGATTGTTAAAAATTTAAGCAATTAAAAAGCAGCACTTACCGATTGCGACTTTAATTTGTACAAAAAATTGCCCTGAGCAAACATTTATGGGAACACTGAAAAAACAACAACGGATGCTGTTGCTCAACAACAACTACAATGAACGCTCACTTTTTTCAAACGAATAATTTTTAATAAATGAAACAAATATTTGCAAAATTTTGAAAAAAATATTCACATAAGATTTAGAATTACTTGCTTTTCTTTCGAGCAATTGAAATAGTTGTAATAAATTCACAATTTGATTTACTATAAAAAAGAAACAACAAAATACCGCACTTCCGGCACGCAGCTCTGCTGGCGGCACCGCTTTAAAAAAAATTTTGCAATTTCATTGAAATATTTGCTTTAAATTAACACTTAGAGCACATGAAGATAAATAATTTTAACTTTTTATCACTTTTTTTTAATAATAATTAAAAAGAAATTCAAAATTAAACTTTAGGCACTACCGAACACTCACGAATTAAATTGAAACTAAACAAAGGGTGACAGCTGATTAGCGTTGCCAACAGCTAAAACTGAATGACAACTGTAGACTATTTTTTTTTAACGGAAAATCAAATGTCAAAAAGAATGCAGGAAATAGAATTCTTTTGATGAAAACTTGCTGTCTATGTAGTATTTTACATCAGTGATGGCATTTTTGGTACATTTGTATAATTTTCAGTAGCTTTATTTGCATTGTGAAAATTATGCGTCAGTACTTCCGGCAAACTTTTAGTATACATTGTACTTGGTACAGTGGACGAATTTTTAGTACATTTGACGCATTTTCAGTATATTTTGACATTTGGACTATTTCTGATAACTGCCATGTCCCATGTCCCAATGTCCCATGCAAACGCTTTGGTTTTCTGCAATTATCTTGAAAACGAAAAATTGCCCAAAATCAACTTTAGCCAATTAGGAGCTATATGCTAAGCCAGGCCCGGATTTACCTTAGATGCACACTAAGCCAGTGCCTAGGGCGGCAAGAATTTAGAGGCGGCAATTGGAATGTCGCCCCCTAAACTACCTAATAAAAGTTGACAACCAAAAAAAAAGAAAGAACATTTTTTTTCCATATTCACCAGTGAAGAAGGGCGGCAAATTTCTAAATCCGGACCTGAGCTAAGCCTATTGTCAAAAAAATTAAAAGCCACGGTCTAACAGGACCCATAGAAATGGACATATATAAAATATTAGTAAAGTTTGGTGAAATATGCGTAAAAAATGGAATGAGTTTTTTCTTTTATTTTTAGTAAACGTGGCTGAAAAGAAATTTACAAAAATATAAAACGAATTCATTCCTCTTAATGCGAAGATCTCTCTAAAAGTGAGCACAGTAGCCGTGTTTTTTTTTTTCGTTTTGGTTAAACCATAATTCCAACTTAGTATAATTTTCGACTTAAGTATAAGTATTAATTTTATTCTCATAAGATGATATCTGTGGAACTAAGGCAAAACGAGTTAACTCCAGTCTTAGAGAGTTTGATATACTAATGTTCCAGTAGCTGGTTTTTCCGGAAATAATGAAAATAAATGGTAAATAAATTTTGGAATTACTGTGGAATTGTTCGCTACAAATGTCAAATTTTTATATAAAGGGTGATCCAATAAGAGCTTCCTACTTTGTTTTCTAAATAAAATGGTCCATTCTGTGGGTCCAATATTCGACTAGTCTTTCAAGCGTATGGGCCGGTATTTCTTGAATAACACGAGTTATGTTGGTTTCTTAAGCGTCAATAGTTTCGGGTTTGTCGACATAAACAAGTGATTTAACATATCCCCAAAGAAAGTAATCCAATGGCGTCAAATCGCATGATCGTGGTGGCCAATTAACAGGACCATTTCTTGAGATGATGTTTTCATCGAACGTTTCCTTCAATAAAGCGATTGTTTCTCCAGCTGTATGCCATATTGCGACATCCTGTTGAAACCAAAGGTCGGCTACACCAATATCCTGAGTTTTTGGCAACAAAAATTCATTGATCATTGCTCTTTGACCGTAACACGGGCTTCATCCGCATTTTTGAAGAAATGCCATCCAATGATACCTCCTGCCATTAAGCCACACCAAACAGTACATTTATAGAGATACATTGGAAGCTCTTGCATTGCTTCTGGTTGTTCATCGGCCCAAATACGGAAGTTTTACGTAGTCGTTCAACCAGAAATGAGCTTCGTCGTTAAACACAATTTTTCGATAAAATAATGAATCAATTTGAAGTTGTTGTAAGGCCCATAAACCGAAATTAAAAAGTGCACCAATATCAGCTGGCTTCAATTCTTGTACGAGCTGTATTTTATAGGCCTTTAGACCGAGATCACGCCTCAAGATACGCCACAATGATCCATAAGAGATACCCAAAGCCTGAGATCGACGACGAATCGATTGTTCACGGCGCGGCGGTTGAATGATGAATGTCCAATAGTATAAAATAGGCTCGAAATTTGGTGAAGGTGTTACGTATAGTTCGCTCATAGCGACCAAAATGATGTTGAAGAACTCTGATTACTGATTTCGGTAGTAAGTTTCCACAATTAATAAACGTTGTTCTGGAGTAAGTCTATTCATGATTGAGTCGTATTGAATACTGAACACAAACGTCATATGGTCAAGCCATTTGACACATGACAGCTGTCAAAACAACCCAGTGGGAAAAGGGACCTCGTATTGGATCACTCTTTAGAATTAAACTTTAATTCAAAATAAATCGAATGACACGCTTATCTCGATTTTCCTCGGAAATGAACTTAACTTGTTTTGCCTTAGTGCCACAGATATATTTTGATACATTTTGGTGGGATACATTTTTTATTCATGGCTGTGGCAACAGTGATCAAACAGTCAAATGGCTATTCGAATGCAAATTTGCAGTTTGCAGAGATAGGGGTGATCCCGTAAACAAGCAGGAAAACCTGCGAGTTTTCGCTTTAGAGGAATATCCTAATTATATATATTTTGTGGTTATCAACTATCTGTAGCAATATATACATGTATATCACGTTACGTTTTCATTTAAAATGCACTTAACATTTATAAATTTGAAAATATCATTGGTTCAGGCTGGCAATAAAATTAAAAAAAGAAATTATGAAAAATTCCAAATTGATTATAAATTGTAGAAAAATATGGGATTGATTGGAAAAGTTTCATATATGTATACTAACAAATGAGAAACTAAGCCTTTATTTTATTCTGTATTAAAATGTAGTTACAAGATTAAAAATAATAGTTATAAAGATCGTCGTGCCCTAACTTGTCGAAGTTTGTTAAATTAATAACACATTTTTTGGTGATTTAATACTTTAACCCTTAGTTTAAGTTTCATAAAAATCTATCGCCCAACATTAAAAATCAGACAATTAAATTGCAAATTATTGCCAAAACAAATGCACTTTTCATAATGCACTTCCTAAATTTGTTTCAAAATTCAATGCACCTCACGCAAATTTTGATTGAGTTAATTTAGTTTTTTTGTAATCAACACATTTATTTCTTTTAGTTTTCGCAATTTTCCCCTACCTGATTTGCATGGCCCTATATGTTGTGCCACTATTCGTAATTCAATCATTTCTTGGGCAATTTTCCAGTAGTGGATTTGTATCAGCACTTCGAATATCACCTTTATTTAAGGGTAAGCATACATACATACATACGATATGTGTACATAAGGAATGTCCGTAAGTTAAATTTTTTTTTTGGGACAGGGATATCCTTTTGAAGATAATATTGAATATTTAATAAATCTTTTTCCTAAACCGCATAAGTCACCCGAATTTGTAAGGTATTTTTTTTTCTTTAAAATGCATGAAGAAAACATTATATTTTTGCAATTTTATATATGTAAACTGGCCTATGAAAAGGTGGCTTACGTGCGAAAATAAGTTTTCGAGAAAACAGCTTTTAAAGATAAATAACTCGTTTTGTCTATCCGCATTGGGAAAAAATGGAAAATGAATTTTTTTACAGCTTAGCCTCCTTTATATAGATCAGGACACATATAATTAAGTTATACATCGTTGCATCATGCTTTTCTTGAAAGGAAATGAACGGCAGAATACAGGATCTTTCTTCAAAAATAGGACAGCTACTATCTAAGCTGCCCCGACTCCTTTGGCGAGTTTTCAAAAGAAGACAACTTGATTTCAAGCTATGTATAAGCTAAGTTTTCATTAGAGGAGTGAGAGTCTTGCATTTACATCCACTGCAAAAATAAGCAATGGAGGACGCTAAGCATTGAATAAATCAGAACGCAGATTTTAAAACCTGTAATTGCTTTCAGCAGTTTATAGAAAAAGTCTTTTTCTAGACGGTGCCATAAACCGTAAAAAATCGGAGAAAAAAACTGAAGTTTTTATTTGTTATTGAAAGTCGGGTTCTTCAAAGTTTATGTGAGCGCAGCTATACCTTCCACAAAACTCTGCTTGCTTTATGATACGATCTAGACCTGTATCTATGCGTTTCAATATGAAGCATACAAGCAGTTTCAGGCATACTGTTACTCGGGCGGTGGCTCTGGGACAGGTCCTTTGGTTTATTTGGCCCAGGCAGATCAATCATATTAAGCCTTAAAAAGGATACTGGCTGATATTTCAATGCCAAAATGCCTACGTAGAATAATGCTTCACTGCTTTTCAAGAGTTCCGTACATTAATATCGCTGAAAGTCGCATTTATTTTGAACTCCGTGAAAGATCTATATAATATTGAGCGTCTGGGATGGAGTCTCATTGTTATCAAACCATGTCTTTGAATTGTCAACTATATGAGAAGCGATGTATTTGGGTCGATGGGATTCTGAACTGCAGTTTCAGCATTTCCGACACAGAGCTTTGAAAGAAAACACTAAGCCTTAGGGTTTGACTGTATACATTATTATTATACTTTCGGGGTTTCATTTCTACCCGTCAATAGAGGGTTTCATTTCTACCCGTCAATAGAGGCGTGCCGTGTATATTTGGCGCCCGGGGTGAACAGTTGTAGTGCTGCCCCCTAAGCCCAAAAAATTTGTTTTCATTATCGAATAATATTGTGGAGCAAAAAAAAAGACAAAAGACTCAAATTAGTAAGAAAATACAGCTTCTCTGCAAATTCGACTTTCCCCTGCGGTTTCCAGAAAAAGTTAAAAATATTTTAAAATTATGTTTCCATATCCAACCATATTCGATTTTGTCCCGAAATAAAATTGTACTTACGAGCATCCTTACACGCAAGTACTTAAAATTCAATTAAATGATTAATTAATTTTTTTTTTAAAAGGCATTGGCTACATTAGCTTAGGATTAAATTTATCAATACTTACCTACATTGGGGTATTTGGAGCCATACCACTTCTCTACCTTGTGCATTCATTTCGCCCAACATTACCATGGAGCTGTGAATCTTTCTTGCAATGGTCAAAAGATGCACCAATGGCACACGATCTTACTGTAAGGTTTTTTTTCTTTTGCAATATCAAAATGAAGTAACTTAAAATCTTTTCTTTTGATATATTAATAGATTTGTAATTCAACCTTTGAATTTGAAATGAAATTAAATCAAACTCAAGCTGCAAATGAATCCTTTAATATTAGAGTCACGAATAGTAGTAGTGAAGAAACAATTATTGACGAATTAACCGAATTTTATTATGAGTATCGTCTATATCAGATACCATCGATGATGTTCTTTAGGCAGGTTCATTTTTGTTGTAACTACAATAGATGATATAAAAATTTTTTTATTCAAATCACATAATTTAGATCACTTTTTGATAAATATCAGTTTCTGCATCCTGATGATTTAAATTTCTCTCTGTCATGGCAATTATTACTTAGCATGTTTGCTGTTTGGGTTCTAATAGCATTAATCTTTCGAATAGCTAACGATATAGAGAAGGTATGTTATAACTAAAGTTTTATCTTAAACATTTCAGCAAAATCTGGTATTAACGTTAATAGCATATATTTTGTTTACCCAGCTCTGTAGTCTATATAGTAAAATAATTTCTTTTAGATGGGACGATTAATACGTTATACCGTTTGGGTATTGCTTACGCTGCTTCCGATTTGCTTCATACGCTTTGCATTGCTTCCAAGCGGTAGAGACGCTCTTCATAGCTATTTCTTTCCAAAATTTGATAATATTGGTATTGGCTTAGCTACCACTCCCTTTTATGCTGCATCTTCGTTTGGTGCCGGTTGGGGTGCAATTATAACTTTGTCCAGCTATAATAAATTCAGCACGAATGTAACGCGTTACAGTTGGTTTATATGTTTGGGACAAATGTTAATTATGTTGCTATTCGGTTTGGTATCGTTTTTAATAGAACGACATTTTGTAGGTGAGTACTTTGATATCTTAAATATATACTCACTAAGTGCAACTTTTGTGACGGAGTGACTTAACGCTAGTGTTTGGTATTCAAAGAAAAAAAAAGAAGTGAAACTTTTTAGCGATAGAATGAGACGAAAATGTTTTATTAAAATGATAAAAATAAAACGCTTATATTTCAGCTTTTAGCTAACCGATTTTGAAACTAATAGTTTTCGGCCACTCTGCTCAATGAGTACATTAATTTAAGTACCAGGAGACCGAACACTATTCTGTTTTTCGTTTTGAGGTTGAAAAAATCGAAAAAATATGCAGTTTGTTGAAAAAAGTTGACTAATATTGAATAAGTTGAAATATTTAAAAAAACATTGAAAAGAGTTGAAAAGTCGAAAAAAAATTTAAGAAAGTTGTAAGAGGTTGAAAAACGTAAAAAAAGATTAAAAAAGTAGTATGGCCAATGTTGAAATGGGTTGAAAAGCCGAAAAATGTTGGAAAAGTCGGAAAAAATGGAACAGAAAAAGTTGAGAAAGATTGAAGCAGGTGAAAATGGCTGATAAAGACGATAATATATGAGAAGTGTAGAAAAAGTTGAAAGAGGTTGAAAATCTGCAAAAAGTTTAATATCTCGGAAACAGTTGAACAATGTTGAAGAAGTCAAGAAAAGTTGAATAAAGTTGATAAAGCCGAAAAAATATGGAAAATGTTGACAAAAATTGAAAGAAATTGTAAAATGTTGAAACAGTTTAAAGAAGCTGAATAACTCAAAAAAAGTTGAATGAGGTTGAAAAAGTCGAAAAAAGCTGAATAAGGTTGAAAAAGTCGGAAAAATATGGAAAAATTTAAAAAAATTGAAAGAGGTTGTAAAATGTTGAATCAGTTGAAAGAAGCTAAATAACTCAAAAAAAGTTGAATGAGTTTGAAAAAGTCGAAAAAAGCTGAATAAGGTTGAAAAAGTCGGAAAAATATGGAAAATTTTAAAAAATTTTGAAAGAGGTTGAAAAATGTTGAAACAGTTGAAAGAAATTGAATAACTCAAAAAAAAAAATTAATTAGATTGAAAAGGTCGAAATAAATTGAAAGAGGTTCATAAACTCGAAAAAAGTTGAATATCTCTAAGTCGCAAAAAACTGAATGAGTTTGACAAAGTCGAAAAAATATGGAAAATGTTAAAAACCGTTGAAAGAGGTTGAAAAATGTTGAAAGAAATTGAATAACTCAAAAAAAATTGAATGAGGTTCAAAAAGTCGAAATACATTGAAAGAGGTTGAAAAACTCGAAAAAAGTTGAATGTCTCTAAAAAATTGAATGAGGTTGAAAAAGTCGAAAAAAGTTGAATGAGGTTGACAAAGTCGGAAAAATATGGAAAATGTTAAAAACAGTTGAAAGAGGTTGAAAATTGGTGAACAGTTAAAGGAAATTAAATAACTCTAAATCGGTTGAAAGAGGTTAAAAAATTTGAAATAAATTCTGAGGATGAAAAACTCGAAAAAAGTTGAACATCTTTAAAAAAAATTCAATGAGATTGAAAAAATCCAAAAAAGTTGAATAAGGTTGGAAAAAGATGAAACAGGTTGAAAGATTCAATAAATTTGAAAGGAGTTGAAAATCTCAAAAAAAATTGAAACTTCTTGGTAAATTCAGTTAAGTTGAAAGGAAAATGTTGAAAAAAGTTGAAACAGTCAAAAAATATTTAAATAAATCACAAAATGACCCACTTACAACATTTTTTTATAATGGTAGGTACCACGCCCACTGATGCAATCCCGTCGAAGTCCATTTACTTAATTTCAATGTTTATTGTAACCGTCATCTCTATACCAAATTTTAAAAAAATCATAGCACATAAAATATAGCACAAAACGTTTTTTGCTTGTATGGGAGGTGCCACGCCCATTGATTCAATCCCGTCGAAATTCAATTAATTTTAGGTCTTATAGTAACCGACATCTCTATCAAATTTTGCTAGGATTACTCTTATTGTACACCAAATATAGCACAAAACGTTTTATGCTTGTATGGTAAGTGCCACGCCCACTGATTCAATCCCGTTGAAATTCATTTAAAAAAATTAAAGTTTAGGGCTGTGCCACGCCCCTGTTATAGTCTTTAAAAACTTAAAACCTACCTCGATCTTAATTTTGTTTACATATGTACCGAATCCCCAAATTTTATCAAAATAGCTGCAGCCGTTTTCGAAATAAGGTTCAGCCATATATGTATATATGTACATACATATTTATATATTTATATATATATTGTATTTATATATTTACATACAATTATTGCTCGTTTAATAATAGGAGATATATCATTTATTGCTGTAGCTATTCTAGACTATTCAACTTTTATCATTTTAGTAAAACATTATCGTGTCGCTTGTTGCGTTTCATGAGTGTCAAATCACCCCGTGCCTAAAGAAGTTTTACTTCAAAAATTTAATGCAAAAAAAAATTTTTTATTGATTTAATTACGGGATTCGTTTCTAGAAATTTCAAGAAACTTTTTTTTTTGCACATTCAAACTTTTGTAAATTTGCTATTTCAGTTGCGCTATGTTTCTGGTTTTTTTCCATTATGACTTTTAAGTTCTATTCTAGATGTGACTGGGAACCAATCATTTGATTTAATTGAGGCACATTGGCTTTTGTATCTATCGAGTGGTAGCGCTTTAGCAAACATGGAAGTACCAAATTTATGGTGTATTTTATTTTTCACGTTGTTAACTTTGGGCGCTCTATTGGTGATAGTATGTACCGAACAGATAACTGTAGAGCATTAAAATTAATTTCTTAATTTTTTCTTAACTTAGGTTACACAAATGATTATACTCTTAACGGCATTATTTGATGACTTTGAGTCACTGCGTTCCCGTAAACAAGAGGTCACTTTCGGTTTAATTGGATTTATGGCTTTATGTTCAACATATTTTTGTTCCAATGTAATACTAAAATGACATCATTCGAAAGAATATATATTTTCTGACCTACCCTTTTTTTTTTTTGGTTTGTTCTATAGCATGGCTTGACCGGTTTTACTGCGCTTACAGCTGACGCTTTCTTTACACAAACTCTTCTAAATCTTCTACTACTGCTAGTTGTACTCTGGGTATATGGACGTGTACGTTTTCAGCGTGATATTGAATTTATGCTAAGTCAACGATTTGCTACTTGGCGCATAAACATATTACGTTTTGTAGCGCCGCTGGGCATGCTCTTGACATTGGTTTGTACTATATTCGGGAATATGTTTCTTCAATTGCTTACATACATATATAAATATTTTTTAACATCTAGCTCTTAGGCATAATTATTGCCTTTTATATACATGCTGAATCATCTATGATCATTTTTATTGTTGCATTATTTTTCGTTGGTATACCATGGATTTTTGTACCTGGTTATGCAGCGTTTAGTCTTGTTCAGACGTCTGGCACATTTCTGGTGCGTTGGAGACGTTGTTGTCATCCTACAGATTGGTATCCCGTGGAAGCGGAAGAACGTCAACGTTATGAGGAAGCTATGGACAACATGGACATAACACACCAGTTAAAAGAAATTCGCGAAGAGGAGGCCTAAACTCTTAAAGCTATTTGCTGTGATTCATATCATTTGTTTTTTTTAATTAAGAAAATAATTGTTTATATTTGTTATTGTGATTTTATAATCTTAAGTAAATCAAAGATGTTTGTTCTTATGAAAAAAAAGGCTGTTATTATTTATATTTTGTGTAAATAGTTAATTGCCATATAACATGAAATGTTGTACATTAAAAAGAACATATTAAAAAGATTAATAGAAAAATTAGCGTAATATTCTCATTTCGAAATATTATGATTATTTTTTGAAGGAAGTTTTGAGCCTCAATGGTTTGGTGTCTTTGAGTTTAAACCTTATCAAGCCCAAATTAAATGTTGAAAAGCACCATGTCAACTTTTAGTTCCTAATCATGGCGACTATGCAGGCCACGAACTCAAATGTGGACTGTCATTGCATTTCTGTAAAAATGAGTTTCAGCTCGCTATCAAGATCCTTTAGATGGTGTGCCCCATTTAAATTTCTCCAGACCGATATCTTGAGAGCTAAGTAAGATACTGATAATTGGTTTAGGAAAAAGTTATATGGTTTCTAAGCGGTCAAATAACAGTGATTTTGGATTTGTCCTTGAAACCAATTTTAAAGTTCAAATGTAATTTTTTCAGGGTCCCAAATAACTATTATTTGGTTTTTTGTGATTGAAAAAATTGCCCAATTTTAAGGAATATTTTTAAAAATTGCTTTTTAATTATTATTAATAAGAAATATTTTATTAATTGTCGATAATTATTATTTTTCAATAAATATTTTTACGTTGATTCATAACTATTATGCATAAGAAATTGTTTTTCCATTGTCAATTATTATTCAATGGTGGTTCAGAGTACCAAAAATGTTTGATTTTGGTCTAATTTTAGAAATTTTTTTATACACCAATCGATAGGGAGAAGTAGAAATTGGATTTTGGCCACCACCAAAAGTGATCCTGAGTCCCAAAAATGTCCGATTTTGGTCCATTCTCGAATAAAAATGTTATGCATCAATCGAAGGAAAGTGGTCGAAAATGGATTTTGACCGTCATCAGCGGTGGTTCCGAGTCCCAAAAAAACCCGATTTCGGTCCATTTTCGAAAAAAAAATGTTACACTCCAACCGATGGACAGAGGTCGAAAATGGATTTAGAACATCATTTGGAGTATCTCCGGACCCTAGAAAGGACCGTTTTTGACCCATTTTCGGAAATTTTTTTTTTTGCTCTAATCGATTGGGAAAGTTCGAAAACTAATTTTGGACATCACTTTGGTTGGCTCCGGACCTTGGAAAGTACCGTTTTCGACCCTTTTGGGGCTTTCCAAGTTCCGGAGCTGCCCTAAGGTATGTCCAAAAGCCATTGCCGACCATTTCTTATCAGTTAGAGCAAAAAAAAATTTAGGGTGGCTCAAAATAAAATTTTCTTTGCAACAATTGATAGGGAAAATTCGAAAATAGCCATTTCCGAGCTCAATCTATCAACTGGTGCAAAAAAAAAGTTTTTTTGAACCACTCTAAATTTTTTTCATGTGCAAATCTATATTTTTGATTTCATATATGTTTATATTTTACGAGAAAAAATTGATATGTTTTGTTTGCATTCTTTTTTCTCTAGGATTTTTAGTTTTTGCGTTAGTGATGAAAACAGTGTTGGTCAAAATTTCACCCTTTATAGTTTTTTCTCCTAAACTATCAATAATTATCAGTAAAAATCGCACTGAGTGAAAATTTCTTGAAAGTAGTCAAAATATTCAAAACAAAATTTTTTTTTTTATTGTAATACATGGAAAAAAAAATTTTCCATTAAAAAAACTAATTTCAAGGTCACTGTTATTTGACTCCTAGAAACATAATTTTTGCATAAAACATACTACATATGTCACTAACTTACTTAGCTTTCGAGTTATTTGCCTGGGGAAAATAAAATGAGGAACACTGTATTTTGCCATGCAATCATAGCTTGCAGTATCTCTAGACAGAAATATTTTGGATACTTATAATCATTACTCACACTGCGCAGGGGTCGTCCATAAATGACGTACACAAAAATTCGTTAATTTTAACCGTCCTCTCCACTTTTGTCCCATTTCGCCACCTACCCCTCCCCATAAACGACATTCACAAAGGAATATGCTACCATACGTTTTCCATTTTTTTTACTTTTAATTCGATTCTTATGAAAAAATGAAGGTCCGAAAAGGTCTCGACCTCCCCCTCCCCGTCCTTTTTTTTTAACACCTCCGTCTACGCTCCAGACTTCTTTTATAGACGACCCCCAAAGTGATGCAAAATTCGACTATTTCTCTTTTTCCACAGGATACCCGATTGACTATTGCCGGAACTAGAAATAGTCTAGCCTCCGAATTTAAGCTTGCCCCATAAACATTTAATCATAATTGAATATCATAATTGAATACGAAATTTTCAATTAATCAGAACAGTTGAAAAACTATTAAATTTTTTGAAAAAAATTTATGAAAATTAATAGAACACGTCTACGATAACTTTTGTTAAAAACTGATGTTTTTTTTAACGATAATAAATTGAGTAAGCAGATTATTTTACAATGACCACTTTATTTAATACTTAAGTCTCCTAACCCTTATCCTTTTATATTTAATATTGCAAAAAATTGATTTGAATGTTTCTTTCTTTTAGTATTTTCTGTTGTACCATACCTGTTAAGTTTGGTCCTGTATGTTGTGCCTGTCTTTTTAATACAGTCATTTCTTGGACAATTCTCCAGTAGTGGATTTTTATCTACATTTCGAATGTGTCCATTATTTAAGGGTAAGCAATAGACGAAAAATAATTAATTATGCAAAAGAAAAGTTTTGGCTTTGAAGTGTAGTATATATTGTACAATAAAAATAACATTTTCCAAAATTCAATTAACGCTTTTGGTTTATGGGTTTTATAATTAACAAGAAAATATTAAGCTATGTGTTTCTTTAACATTCTGCAATTAAGGCATGGCCTACATAGGTCTTGCGTTGAACATTACAATACTGACATATATTGGAATATTCGCCGCCATACCATTGCTATATGTCTTTTACTCAATCCGTCCAACATTACCATGGAGCTGTGAAGAAATTTATAAATGGTTAGTGGATATAGAACCGGAGCCGCTTGATGTTGTAAGCAGCATATACATATATATATACATATATAATAACGCTAGTTGTACATATAATTAGCTTTTAATGAATTTTTCTTTCAGGTTTGCAATATCACGATAAATTCTAGTAATTTTATTAACGTTACGTCAAATAGTTACATACCACATGTAAAAGGTATACCGTCGTATGTGTTTTTTAGGCAAGTGAATAATGTGCACTTTTAGTTTTCAATAAATAATTCGCATATATTCCTTTAGAACATTCTTCACAAAGGATTCATTTGTATATCCTGGAAATCAAAATTTCTTTATACCCTGGCAATTAGTGTGCAGCATGTTAGTGGTCTGGGCAATAATTGCTTTAATTTTTTCGAAAATTTTCAATTTGGAAAGGGTAATCAGAGTTTTGGAATTATGCAAAATGTAAACAGATTTTAATTAGGTTATTTTTTTTATAGCTGGGAAAATTAATACGCTATACAGTTTGGTTGTTGTCTGCACTGTTGGTGATTTGCATCATACGATTTTTATTTTTACCACGTTCAGCAGCTGCTCTAGAAATTTTTTTGATTCCATCAATTAATGATTTCATTATCGGTTTGAGCATATCACCATTTTATGCTGCAACCACATTCGGTACTGGCTGGGGCGCCATTATAACCTTAGCCAGCTATAATAAATTCAAGACGAATATAATACGTTACAGCTGGCTAATACCTGTTGGACATGTGTTGATTATTTTAATGTTTGGAATGATTTCAACTTTAGTAGATCATCATTTCAGAAGTATGTATTGAGATAACTGAAATAGCTGTAGATG
This sequence comes from Meiosimyza platycephala, assembly GCA_963662105.1. NCBI lineage: Eukaryota > Metazoa > Arthropoda > Insecta > Diptera > Lauxaniidae > Meiosimyza > Meiosimyza platycephala. The sequence continues at coordinate 18,198,643 of OY759210.1, forward strand.
TTCTTTGTGTAACTTTTTTTTCTTTAAGAATTTAGTGGTTATTCGTTTCACACCTTTGTTCAGCATCATTGGATTATGTTATTATCTGCGGGTAGTGTCATGGCTGATTTAGAATTACCGAATATGTGGTGCATTATGTTTTATGGTCTGATGACATTGAGCTCTCTCTTGGTTATGGTACGTACTGTGGTCCATAAGTTACATTGAAGTTTAAAAAATTTGTTTATCCCAGGGACCGTAACGATTATGAACCTTGTGATAGAAAACACTGCATAATCGTTATTCTGGATTTATATTTTTTTCGATCAAAAATAATCGTTATTTTAGATTTTTAATTTTTCGATCAGAAATAATTCTTATTTTTAATTTATATTTTTTTAGATCAAAAAAAATCGTTATTTTGAATCTTTAATTTTTCGATCAAAAATAATCGTTATTTTCAATTTCCATTTATTTCGATCAAAAATAATCGATACTTTGGATTTCTATTTTTTTCTATCAAATATAATCGTTATTTTTAATTTCTATTTTTTTCGATCACGAAACGCACGGCACGCTAGCTATACTGCGGAAAAATTTGCTGTATGTTAAAATCTCTTAATAGCGATTATTTGTGATCGAAAATAATAGAAATTAAAAATAACGATTATTTCTGATCGAAAAAATAAAAATCCGAAATAAAGATTATTGTTGATCGAAAAAAAATAGAAATCCAAAATAACGATTATTTATGATCGAAAAAAATAAAAATCCGATATAACAGTTATTTTGGATGTTTTCCTTCATTGTGATTTTTTTGAATTTAATTATAGAAAATAACGATTATTTACAGTCCCTGGTTTATCCAAAGATTATCAATAAATAATTTCGGAATTGTAATAAAATCGGGTTAAATGTTATTATAGCCAAAAGTGACTTATGTATGGACCACTCTTTAAACTGCCAATTCAAATATTAATGCAATACAATTTAGGTAACACAACTTTTTACACTGCTAACTACTTTGTTCGATGACTTTGAGAGTTTACGTCAACGCAAACAGCAAGTCACTTATGGTCTGATTGGATTTCTAGCGCTTTGCTCCATTTATTTCTGTTCCAATGTAATACCAAATCAGCTTGAAATACTCCGAAATTTTACACATTTTATTGTTTATTTATTTATTTTTTTTTCTATGTACGAGCATAGTATGGATTGAATTATTTTGTTTCATTCACTGCTGATGTGCTCTTTGCACAAACGTTGCTCAATCTGCTTTTAATCTTCGTAGTACTCTGGGTATATGGACGTGAGCGTTTTCAACGTGATCTAGAATTTATGTTAGGACAACGTTTCGCAACATGGCGAGTTTTTATATTGCGCTTTGTAACACCGCTGGATTTGATAGTGACAATGGTGTGTAGTGTGCCTATTAAATATATTGTATCTCATGAATTTAGTAATATAATATTTATTTTACTTTTAAAGCTTTTAGCCATAGTACTTTCATTTTTCGTACAATATAATTCCTCAAAGACTGCTGTAATTATAGCCATAATTGTTATGATTATACCGTGGATAGTCATACCCGGTTATGCGATATTTAACATTGTTCAGACTACTGGCTCATTTTGTGTACGTTGGAGGCGTTGTTGCCGTCCAACAGATTGGTATCCGGTGGAGAGTGATGAACGTCAACGTTATGAGGAAGCAATGGGTAACATGGATATAACACATCAATTGGAAGAGATCCGTGAAGAAATATTTTAGCTCTGAAAGGATTTAGTTTTCCAACAAATTCTACCTCAAAACTCAAAAATTATAATAAGAAATGTTACAACAATGTGATTTCCTATTTGCAGAGGAAAATGTTGTAGGTTTTATTTTTATATATGTATATGGATATCTATCTATATAGTATCTATATTTTTTGTAGTAGGTGTGCATTTCCAATTTAATAGGCTGAAGTAATTTTTTCAAAGAAATTTATTGTTTATGTATATTTTACAAATAAATAAGTGTTTTGTTTTATGTTTTTATTATTTATGTTTCTATTGTTTATTTTTTAATGTTAATCCGTTCTCAATATGATGGGGTATCACAAACCCCATATGAATAAAAACAGAGACAAATTTCTCCTCACAAAAATATCTGCCATCGCGCTCTCAGTAGCTGAAGGAAATGGAAAATTGGTAAATTTCTGGATTATACGCGAATGTTCAAGCGTTTTGTATAAACCAGCATCGACTGAGATAAAAGTAAGTCTGAAGTCAGTTAAAGATTGAGTTATATTGTGCAGATTAACAACGTTTTTGATTGTCTAAAGCTTAAAGCGTTTTAATTTACACGAATTAGATATGTGTAAGCTTAAACTATTATAAAAATTTGAAGAACACTGTTAATCACAGTTCAATCATGGAAGTCATAAGAAGTTGGCGCTATAATCTAAAAACAAAATTTAGTGTTCGAATAAGATTTTTTCTTTTGGTTCTTATATGTGGGTAGGTTCACTGAGAACGTGAGTGGCTAAAAAAATAATAGAAAAAACATATTAGATAGATTTTGATCTGCTCATTGCGATAATGTTATCAGTGGATGCAGTCATATAACAGATTGGTGTCAAAATTTGTTTCGCTAATTTTTGCCTCAACAATAATTTGTCATCTTATAGTCCTATAGTATATATTTATATACATCGAAAATAAAAAATATATATCTGTTTTGTTTTTGTCTGAAAATGTAAATATCATGTTATGTTTCATCTTATTGTAATCTTGACTTTATATTGTACAAAATAATCTCAATAAAACTTTTCTTTCCCTTAGTTTATTCGATTATACCCTACATAATTAGTTTGGTTGTATATGTGGTACCACTCTTCTTTGTGCAAGCTTTTTTGGGACAATTTTCGAGTAGTGGATTTATATCGTCGCTACGTCTATCACCTTTATTTAAGGGTAAGCTAAGCATATAAATTATGTATAAAAATCTCAAAACTGTTTTCTTTTCAAAATTATTAACAATTTATCCTCGAACTTTCCAAAAGTGCTAACGCTATCAGTAGTAATCTCTTCAACTTTAACACAAATTATATATATTAACATAAATCAGACTAACAAAAGTTTTGAATACTATTACTATATCATTTCATATGCATGTACCTGAATTTGTGCTCTAGTTGGATTAGCTTTTATATACATATATAAGTACTTAAGATTGATGCATTAAGTGTACATTTCAAGCATACAAACTCTTTCTTTAGAAAGGAACATTAATGGTTTTTAGGAGAGATTTTTTTCGGCGATATCTACAACACAAAAAGCAAGCAAAATGAACAATTGTCCTGCAATTTTTTTCTTGAATTTGATACACTTAGTATTCTTTATGAACTGAAATTTAATAGTTACACAATTTAAGCTCTTGAAAATCCATCATTTTCCAGAAATCATTCCTTAATCTTATACATATATTTTACAATAATTCCTCAATAAAGCAATTTCTTCAAATGAGTATAGCAATTTCCTGTATATATTATGTACTACATGCATCAAAATAGCGATTTCTGCACTTTCCAGAGAATATTTCAGAAACTCGTACCGATTCTATTGAAATTTTTTGTATATTGTAAAAAATGAACGTTTGGAACACATGTATTGCGCTCGATAAAATTTAAATCTTTATAAACGTATGTACCTATGTATATAGCTCAAGGCCTTGACAGATTATATTTTATTTGAATATAGTTTGAGATGAGTAATTTCAAATTCATTTTATCTCTCTTAGGCCTGTTAACTTATCCATTTCCTAATCGGATAAATTTCTCATATTAACTATAATCGACGATTTGCCGACGATTAATAGCCGATTATTCGACATAAGTAACCGATATTTGTGACTAATCGCCGACCAAATCGGAGTTTAATCTAAGATTTGATTGAGATAAGTTAACATGCCTTATTCATTAAATCAAATTAAATTAATTGATATAAATTGTGTATATAAATTACTTATATATAAAACTCATGTATGTATATCTCTCAAAATGTTTCCTCAAAAGGTATGGGCTACGTTAGCTTAGCGCTTAACGTAACCGTTCTCATGTATATTGGGATATTTGCGGCGGTACCACTATTTTTTCTATTTCATTCATTTCGTCCTACATTACCATGGAGTTGTGAAGCATTTCTAGTGTGGATTAAGGTCGAACAGAATGAAAGATATTCACATAATGTAAGCTTAACTCAAAGTACGAGTGTGGTCTAATAATTTTTGCGTCTAATATACCTTTCGGAAACGGTATACTCTTACATCTCTTAATATGTAATTTTAAGGTTTACGTTTGCTATCATAAAAAATTGAGTAATACATCAAGTTATCGCGTCTGCCGCTTAGCTGACTGTTTTTATTTGTTTATAAAAACATAAAAATAAAGATGGCAGACGATATTAGCTCCAATTTTTCTAAGGCAGACGTTAGTTAACACTGATTTGAAGTTAAGCGCAAAACTTATATGACCACCGTACTATAAATGAGGCATACTTTTTTCTCATTAAATTGTTAACTTTGTAATCTACTTGTAAAGTACTGCAATTTAATCAATTTGAATGACTCTACTACAACAACTACTACAAGCTCTAGCAATTCTGTTGATTTTACAAACACTACTACTACTACAAATGATGTGGAAAACTATTTTTCTAAGCCTATTCAAATTCCTTCCGTAATATTTTTCAGGTGAGTATCACCACATTCATAAGAACGAAATGTGTAATTAGATATGATATAATCTTCTTTCTTGTTAGATCCCAATTGACTAACTTTGAGTTTCTAGTTGGCCATGATTTTGATTTGGAATGGCCTTGGCAGCTTGTATTTTTTATGCTCGTAGTCTGGGCATTAATTGCACTTTTCTTCTATAAAATAAGAGATTTGGAAAAGGTTTAATTCATTAAAATGGACACAGGAAAAAAAATATAATACTAAAGTAAAATCTTTACAGATATCTTTGTTTATACGCTATAGCATTTGGATCATTATGGCGTTAATGCTTCTATGTGTAGTGCGTTTTTCATTTTTGGAAATTGGAAAAAGATCTTTTCAGAACTTTTTCTATCCAACCTGGCGTACTGTGACTTATGGTCTTGAAGCAATACCAGTTTTTGTTGGAACTGCATTTGGTTCCACTTGGGGTCTTATTACATCCTTATCTAGCTATAATAAATTCCAAACAAATTTAATGAGCTGTAGTTGGATTATTTGTGCAGGATATGCAGTGATTACTGTGCTTTTTGGTCTTGCAGAATTTTTGATACATGAACATTATCAAGGTATGTTTTTTGTTCAATTTTGTATTTCACGTACAATAACAATTTATAACTTATTGATTTATAACTTATTCGTATATAGAAATATCTGCTGGGAATTATCTAGAAAAATATATTATGTATTATTCCAGTGGAACGGTCATGGCAAATATGAGGCTAGCGAATATGTGGTGTATTTTATTCTTCAGCGCGCTTACATTAAGCGGCGTGCTCATGATAGTAAGCATCTATCTTTTTAACGATTTATATCCACATCAGAAAGGAGGACCTTCAAGTTATGAACTTGAAGAGACCTCAAGAGTTTGACTGCTATTGATAATGCATCTTTCTGCTGAGTACTATCAAATAGAGAACTTCAACTTAGTGCTCCTACTTGAAAGTTTGACTCCACTAACTTCAGCCACCGGATTCTAAATTAAACATGGGCAATTGAAAAAATTTAATATATACGATTTTATATAAATGAGTGTGTTAGCTGTTAGTATATTACGAAACAAAATTTTATAAGGACATTCAATGACATTTGCCACTCCGGATGCCCCTTAGTCTACGGAGTCTGTTTACATTGATCCCATCTTACTGTGGTAATCCAAAGGAGAGAGCTAGAGAGTATAATGTGACTATACGCTTCTTTTATCTTTGCACTTTTGGTCTTTGTTCTTTGTGTTCTTTATGTTTCTGAGGATCGTGTTAGTTCGCAACCAGTATTCGTCGGAAGCTCCTGATTCAATGATCGGAATACTATTTGAGTATCCATCAGACAAGGTAAAACTGTTTTCTGCTAAACTCGCCACTCTAGGTTATCTGCAATTCGCTTAATTTAACGTTGGGACCATCTTAGAGACCTTATCTATGGGCAACAGTGAAGCACTCTCTCTCTCTCTCTTATCTGGTACACTTAAGATCTAAGTTTTTGCAAAATACATTTTTCGTCTTACCTCTTACGTGGTTGCTCTCATACATACATGGTCCCAGCTGCTCAATCTGAGTAACAAACATGATTTTTTTCGATTTACCAGCACAGGTACTAAATATGGGTCAACCGCTGACTAAAAAGTCACACACTCTGGGTCAGATACTTCCTGGGTTTGCTTGAATCACTAATACATTCAGATCTCTCCAAGAGGTACTTAAAAAATCGTTAAAAGGAGGTGCATATCATCAGCATCAAAACGAGGTTGAAGTTATGCAAACGTTCAAGAAAAATCAAAGCAGAGAAAATCGATGGGATCTGCAATCAAATATTTTCCACTAAGCCAAACCGTAACTGAATATGAAAGTTGATGTAAAGCTTTGCATTGTCAGGAAACTATTTAGTTTTTCGAAGAAGAATATGAGCTTGAATACTAATTGATGTGATCTTCTCTATAGGTAGTACAACTCCTTGCTATCTTCACTGCAATATTTGATGACTTTGAGTTTCTACGTATGCGCAAACAGGAAGTGAAGCTTGGACTAATTGCATTTCTAGCGCTCAGCTCGATTTATTTCTGTTCGAATGTAAATAGCTATGCAATTCAAAACTCAATTTACTTCGATTTGATCAAACTAAATTATCTTTTGATGTTTCATAGCATGGTTTGCTTTATTCATTCTCGCTGTCAATGGATTCAATCATTTCACACGCGGCTTTAAATCTTCTGATGATATTAGTTGTTCTATGGATTTATGGACGGGAGCGTTTTCAACGGGACATAGAATTTATGTTGGGACAACAATTTGCATCATGGTGTATTTTCATGCTACGTTTTATAGCACCGATTGCAATGATAATCACGATTGTGTGTATATCATCACATTTTCATTTATGATGTCCTTATTTACGTTGTGATTATTTTCAGCTCTTTACGCTACTTAACGCATATCAGAGCCATTTAATATCCTCAGCGTTTGTTGGTATCATCGCTGTTTTTGTAATTGTTTTACCATGGATTGGTGTACCTGGTTATGCAGGTTTTAAAATGTGTCAGCAGACAACTGGCACATTTTGGGAGCGATTCAAACGTTGTTCTCGGCCAACAGATTGGTATCCGGTGGAAGCAGATAATCGCCAACGCTATGAAGAAGCAATTGGAAATATGGATATAACACATCAATTGAATGAGGTCGTTGATGAAATGCTTTAAAATGCAGAGCTTCTTCAGTCGAAGCATCAGTATCTACTCGAAATATAATTTTTATTTAAATATTCACTAAAAATTAATGTATAGTGTTACTGATATTCACTACATACGGTCACATGTTAACTAGCTCAAATATGATACTCGTAATAATTAAAATTGCAATTGTAAAATTTTTCAAATTTTTAAAATAAATTTTGTTTTGTAATTTTTGAAATAATATTGTTTGATTTGGCGATAACTTCGCTGCTCACAATTTCATCTAATATGTACAATACCTTAAACTTTAATAATCACTTGAATGAATGTAAGTTCCGAAAAAACAGCCCTCAGAACCACACGTGTGAGATCAATGTATCTGCAGATATTTAAATTTATCAATTCAAATTTATCAATTTAAATCTATCAATATGCATTTGTGTACATGTAAATGATATTGACCTTTCTCTCTATTACTATAGTAGTGCTACACCGATACGAGAACGATACGATAATTCAATAATTCAATAATTATCGTATCGTCCTCGTAGTGGCGCACTCGTACACGTTCTCGTGCGATAATTTATTGATCTGTATCGTTATCGTATCGTTCTCGTCTCGTTATCGCCGATAACGTGTGACGTATTGCAAATTCAGTGAATGTAGTCAAAATTTACTCAAATGAATTTTTTCTGAGTTCTGTCAAGGATTTCAACTTATTGAAACTTCATTCACCCGGCATGTGTTCAGATCATTTTTGCAATGTACAAAAATTTTCCAAAGTACACCAAGGCCCCGCTATGCGTCTCTTCGTTAATTTCATGTATAAGAGATTAATGTTAAATTTTATTTATAAAAAACTTTTTTAGAAGTTTATTTCAAGCTCTGCTCCTAAATAAAGCCGGTAAGTATTAATTAGCACCAGCCATCTCAGCACTTTCCAGAGAATATTTCAGACATACGATCAGATTCTAATAAAATTTTTTGTAGATTGTAATAAATATTGGAGTGCATGTGTTGCGCACGATAAAATTTAAATTTTGACAAACTATTTCTAATTTTATCACATATCGCTAGCTTAGAGTGCAAAGGCGCTAACTGCACTTTTTTACAAAATTGAGATTTTAATGCAGAACAAAAGAGAATTAAAAAATACATCGTTAAAAAAAAAAAAAGGTTGGTTACTCTTTATTTCATATGGTTTCGTGTTGATGCGCAAAAGTGCCATGTACATAGCTGTCAAAAAGCGCGCGCTAAGTTCATTAAACACATGTGATTGTTGCTAAATTGGGCTGGTTGTGCGTTCGCGCTCCGTTAAAATTAATTTATTGCTGTTTCTAACATCAAATAAGAAAAATGTTCATATAATTTTTTATAGAAAAGGTGCTAAATGATACGCGCAAATCAAAAATAGCAACAGAAAGGGTGCTAAATGACAAAAAAAATTCTTCTAAATCAAAGATACTACTTTTTTTTAAAATTTTTTTTTACTGTATATGTATGTAACAACAATTCAAATAAAATTCCATTCAAAAAAATTTACAAAATATAATGTAAATTTCTTTATACAGTTTTTTGTCTCTCCTCAAAAAATTCAAAAAGTGCAGTTAGCGCCTTTGCACTCTAAGCTAGCGATATTTAAAAAGTCTAAGTGCGATCTTTTAACTGGTCTTAGTTGAGCAATTTCAAATGTATTTTGTCTCTATTATTCATTAAATCCATTGATATTTATCTGTAAATTATGTAAAGCATATTGTATATATATCTAAACTTGTTTCCCCAAAAGGCTTGGGCTACGTTAGCTTAGCGTTTAACGTAACCATTCTTACGTATATCGGTGTATTTGCGGCGATACCACTACTTTTTCTATTCCATTCATTTCGTCCAACATTGCCATGGAGTTGTGAAGCATTTCTAGAGTGGATTAAGGTGGTACAGAATGATAACTATTCGTATAATGTAAGCTTAACTCAAAGTGGTCTAATAATTTTTGTGCCTAATATACCTTTCGGAAAAGGTACATCTCTTAACATGCAACTCTTAAAGTTTAGCTAATTGTTTGCAAGCGCCATTAGTATGAGACTTTCATTCAAGCTTACAGATCACTCATTCCTTGACGTTTGCTATCATAAAAAGTTGAGTAATACATAATTTTATCGCGACTGCCTCTTAGCTGATTGGTTCTTTTGCTTATAAAAAACATCAAAGTAGAGATGCGTCGATTTCAGTTCTGATATTTCGAAGGCAGACGCTTTTGAATACAGATTTGAAGTTAAGCGCAAAGCTTATAAGACCACCCTACTATATGTAAATGAGACATCAATTTGAACAAATAGTTTACTTTTTAAATTTTTTAAGTACTGCAATTTAACCAATTTGAATGACTCTACTACAACAATAACTACTATTACTACCACAAGCTCTAGCACTTTTGTTGATTTAACAAACGCTACTACGGATAACTACGATTACAAGTCTTTTCAAATTCCTTCCGTAATATTTTTCAGGTGAGTACCACCACATTCGTAAGAATGAAATACATATGTACAAGTAGTAATTTGATATATTCTTCTTTCTCGTTAGATCCCTTTTCCATGACTGTGAATTCCTAGATGGACATCATATCGAATTGTTATGGTCTTGGCAGTTGATATTTTTTATGCTCGTAGTGTGGGCATTAATAGCGCTTTTCTTCTATAAAATAACAGATTTGGAAAAGGTTTAATTCATTAGAATTGACATAGTAAAAAAAGAATATATCACTAATAAAAAATCTTCCAGATATCTCTGTTTATACGCTATAGCATTTGGACCATTATTGCAATAATGCTTTTATGTCTCGTGCGTTTTTCATTTTTGGAAATTGGCACAGAGGCTATTCAGGAATATTTCCATCCAAGCTGGCATCCTGCGGCTTATGGTCTTGAATTCATACCAGTTTTTGTTGCAACATCATTTGGTTCCGCTTGGGGTGTTGTTACATCTTTATCTAGCTATAATAAATTCCAAACAAATTTAATGAGCTACAGTTGGATTATTTGTATTGGACATGGAGTGATTTTTTTATTTTCTTTTTCTTACATTATTTTTTGTTAGATGCACATTTTCAAGGTATGTTTTTGAACAATTTGTATTTCAAACACAAAAACAATTTATAACTCTTTGACTTCGTATATAGAAATATCTGCTCAGATTTATTATATCTATAATAAAGAACAATGGACTATGTTTTTATCTAGTGGAACAGCTATGGCAAATATGCGGCTAGCGAATATGTGGTGTATTTTATTCTTCAGCATGCTAACGCTTAGCGCTGTACTCATGATAGTAAGCATAATTTTACACACTTCTAGGTATCCATAACAAGAAGGAAGACCTTTGAATCATTCACTACTTGAGAAGACCCCAAAGGTTGACCGATATTGGTACGCATCTTTCATGTTGAGTAATCTTTTGCGTTTTACTATTTTCTTGTAAAACGGTACGAAATGGGATAAAATATTGTATGTGGCCAGACCCTTCATCTTTGTTACTTAGAAGTTCAAACTTTTTAATGTATTTTTTCCCCAAATGGATGACTTGAACTCCTAATTTAAAAAATATTTCATCCTCAATTGAAAAAAATTTTTTTCTTCCTGGTAGTGATCGACTGAAATTTTGTCTCTTGCTCTTATGCTCTTACAAACTAGACAATAGGTACAATACGCATTTGTTAGCCCTTAATATATTATGAAAATAAGTGTTTCGGCGAGAGTTTTATGTCAGTGAAATTTGACATTCTGGATGCTCTTTAATTAGCGGGGTCTGTTCGCATTAATTCCATATTACTTTGGTAAGCCAAAGGACAGAAAGAGAGATGGGAACTTTTGAAGTGATTACGCTCTTCTTCTATCTTAGCACCTTTGTTCATTGTCCTTATATTCGATAATCTTTGTGCATTGCTTACTATCATCCGTTTTCATATCCATCATGTTTCTGAGAATACCGATAGTTCAAAAGTTCGCCCTCCAGATAACGCAACTGTCTTCCGCCAAATTCGCCATACTAGGTGGTTATACACTTTGCTTAATTTACTCTTGGCGCCATCTCTGATACTTTAATTTTGAGCAGCAATGAAGCAGTCCCTCTCTTATTTGGTACAATTAAGGCTACAACATAAGATTCTTAGTTTAGATAAGAGGCTGACCAATATGTGAACCACTTGTAGTCAAACGTTTTCTTGGTTCACTGAGACTGCAAAGTCATTTATTTCTTAAAGCCCCTCCAAGAGGTTCTAAAAGCTAATGAAAACCTATTCATTATAAGGAAATCAGCTTTCTGAGACAGATAATGAGCTTAAATAACTAATTGAAGTGAACTTTTCTATAGGTTGTACAACTCCTTGCCACCTTTACTGCAATATTTGATGACTTTGAATTTCTACGTATGCGCAAACAGGAAGTGAAGCTTGGACTAATTGGTTTTCTAGCGCTCAGTTCAATTTATTTCTGTTCGAATGTAAATAGCTATCAAACTCAAAATCCAATTTACTTTGATGTAATTAAATTAAAATTTATTTTGCTGTTTCACAGCATGGTTTGATCTATTTCACCTCCTCGCTGACGTATGATACAGTCTTTACAAGCACCGTCTTAAGTCTTCTTATGATATTAGTTGTTCTATGGATATATGGACGGGAGCGTTTTCAACGGGATATAGAATTTATGCTGGGACAACCATTTGCATCGTGGCGTGTTTTTATGCTACGTTTTACAGCACCGATTGCAATGATAATGACGCTTGTATGTATCACATTAATTTTTCAATTTTCATTTATGATGTCCTTACTTATTTTGTAATTATTTTCAGCTATTTTCATCAGTATCTTTTGAGCATTCATTGTCATCAGTTTTTCTTGGTGTGATCTCTGTTTTTCTAATATTTTTACCATGGATTGGTGTACCTGGATATGCAGCTTTTAGAATGTATCAGCAGACAACTGGCTCATTTTCGGAGCGATTCAAACGTTGTTCTCGGCCAACAGATTGGTATCCGGTGGAAGCAGATAATCGCCAACGCTATGAAGAAGCAATTGGAAATGTGGATATAACACATCAATTGAATGAGGTCGTTGATGAAATGCTTTAAAATGCAGAGCTTCTTCAGTCGAAGCATCAGTATCTACTCGAAATATAATTTTTATTTAAATATTCACTAAAAATTAATATGTGGATACCGAGTATTAAAGTGGCGATATGCACTACACTCACCTGTTAATTAGCTCAAATATTATACTCATAATTATTAAAATTGCAATTGTAAAATTTTTCAAATTTTTAAAATAAATATTATTTGTAATATTTGAAGAACATTGAACATTGTTTGCTTTGGCGATCCCTTTGAGGGAAGATCTCTTGGGCGAATTTACTTTTCAAATTCTGAAAAGTTTTTTATGACTAAGTACTTTTTTTGGCGGTCATATCTATAGCCGAAATATTTTGTCAAAAAGCTCTGACTGAAATAGATACTAGAGTATCCTTTTGAACTTACAGAAAATATTCCACAGTATTATCGTCCAGAAAAATAACAATAAACAAACATTTTAGTCGTTTTCTAAAATTTGACGTTATGGAAATACATACAGTGAAAGTAGTCAAGATTTAACTACATTTGGTTACAAAACCAATAAATTTTTCAAATATCTTGGACTTATTGATGAAAGATATTACATTTGTGTTTAAGTTATATCCAGGATTTCAACTTAATACATGTGTTCAGATCATTTTTGCAATGTACAAAAATTTTCCACAGAAATTATTTCCATAAGTTTCCCGGAGCATTGAAAAAATTATTTTAAAGCATGAATCACCAGGTAATTGAGGTAATTTTTTGGCGTTCGCTATATCTTGCTCTAAAATTTGTAGGCATAAGGAAAAAAATTTAGAAACCGAAGTGGAATAAAAAAGTATTGACTATCAAATTAGAGTAAGTCCAATGCTATAAAGCAAAAATTTTCTAATGAATTCATCTTTAGTAATTTCACCCTAACCAGGCACACAAAGATAAATTTTTGGTCAAGTCAGGAGAGTATTCTGATTCCTGTTGTATTCTCGATAAGAATCAATTCTTTTGTTGATTACTCGTATAACCATACGGAAGTCTCTGATATCAGCGGCTTGTTGAGCTTTGGCTGCGAGGGCGTTGAATATTTTTCAATTGCCTTTTTTGGCAGGAGGCTTTTAAATTCTTATTAAGAGCTTTTTATAATTCTGCGCCGTCATGCTTCTGAAGTATTAATTAGCACCAGCGATTTCTGCACTTTCCAGAGAATAATTCAAACAGGCGCACAGATTCTAAAAACATTTTTTGTATTTTGTATGAACAACTAAATATTGGAACACATGTGTGGCGCTCGAAAAAATTAAAATTTTGACAGACCAATTTTAGTTTTAGTTGAGCAATTTCAAATGTATTTTGTCTCTATAATTCATTAAATCCATTGACATATGATATATGTATGTTAAAATCTATATAAATGTAACTTAACTTGTTTCCCCTAAAGGCATGGGCTACGTTAGCTTAGCGATTAACGTAACCATTCTAATGTATATCGGGACATTTGCGGCGATACCACTACTGTTTCTATTTCATTCATTTCGTCCTACATTACCATGGAGTTGTGAAGCATTTCTAGAGTGGATAAAGGTGGTACAGAATGATAAATATTCACAAAATGTAAGCTTAACTCAAAGTACGAGTGAGATCTAGTAATTTTTGCGCCGAATATAACTTTCGGAAAAGGTATACTCGTATATCCCTTAAAAATTCAGCTACTTGGTGCTATGAACAGATTTCTTTTCTTAAAATAGTTCAAGCTGATAACTAATTGTTTGCATGCATCATTAGTATGAGTCTTTTATTCAAGTTCAAAGATCACTCGTTCCTTTACGTTTGCTATCAGCAATACATCACGTTATCGTGGCTGCCTCTCAAATGACTGGTTCTTTTGCACATAAAAAATATAAAAATAGAGAAGGCAGACGATTTCAGTTCCTATTCAACAAAGGCAGACGTTTTGAACACTGATTTGAAGTTAAGCGCAAAACTTATAAGATCACCCTACTATAAATGAGATATAATTTTTTAAATTAAATTGTTAATTTTATAATTTTTTAAGTACTGCAATTTAACCAATTTGAATGACTCTACTACAACAACAACTACTACTACTACCACAAGCTCTAGCACTAATGTTGATATAACAAACACAACTACTGAAAATGATATGGATAACTATACTTTGAAATATTTTGAAATTCCTTCCGAAATATTTTTCAGGTGAGTTCCACCACATTCATAAGAACGAAATGTGTACAAGTACTAATGATATTTTCATCTTTCTTGTTAGATCCCAATTCTATGACTTAGAATTTCTAGATGGCCATGATTTTGATTTGGTTTGGTCTTGGCAGCTAATATTTTTTATGTTCGTAGTCTGGGCATTCATAGCGCTTTTCTTCTATAAAATAACAGATTTGGAAAAGGTTTAATTTATTTGAATTGCCATTGGAAAAAGAATATAATACTAAAGAAAAATCTTTCCAGATATCTCTGTTTATACGCTATAGCATTTGGATCATTATTGCAATAATGCTTTTATGTGTAGTGCGTTTTTCGTTTTTGGAAATTGGCACAGATGCTGTTCACGACTTTTTTCATCCCAGTTGGCATTCTGTGTCGTATGGTCTTGAAGTAATACCAGTTTTTGTTGCAACTTCATTCGGTTCTGCTTGGGGTGTTGTTACATCTTTATCTAGCTATAATAAATTCCAAACAAATTTATTGAGCTACAGTTGGATTATTTGTGCAGGACATGGAGTGATATCTGTATTGTTTGGTCTTTTATTATTTTTGATAAATACACATTTTAAAGGTAAGTTTTTATTAATTTTGTATTTCAAGCACAATTACAATATATAACTCTTTGACTTATGTATATTTGTATATAGCACTGTCTCCTGAAGGTTATTATATCTATAATCAAGAGCAATGGACTATGTATTTATCTAGTGGAACAGTCATGGCAAATATGAGGCTAGCGAATATGTGGTGCATTTTATTCTTCAGCATGCTAACGCTAAGCGCTATGCTATTGATAGTAAGCAAAAATTTACAGACTTCTAGTTATCAACTACGGAAAGGCAGACCTTCTTATATTGATATGCATCTTTTATGTTGAGTAATCTTTTGAGTTTTACTATTTTCGTGCAAAATGGTACGAAATGGGTTAAAATATTGTATGTGGCCAGACTCCTTCTCTTTGTGACTTAGACAAGTTCAAACTTCCTAATGTATTTTTTTCCTAAATTGACAACTTCAACTCCAAATTGAGCAAATTTAAAAACATTAGCGTGGGCAAGTGAAAAAAAAAATTATTTCACCCTGGTATTGAGCGACTTAGCTTTTGGCAAATCTTTTTTTTTTTGCTTTAGAATGTAATACTTAAAATCAAAGCAAAAAATATCGCAAATATTTTCCACCAAGCCGAACCGTAAAGAGTAGCTAAATAAGAGCGATTATGAGATTATGAATAACTAATTGAAGTGAATTTCTCTGTAGGTAATACAACTCCTTGCCATCTTTACTGCAGTATTCGATGACTTTGAGTTTCTACGTATGCGCAAACAGGAAGTGAAGCTTGGACTTATTGGTTTTCTAGCGCTAAGCTCGATTTATTTCTGTTCAAATGTAAATAGCTATGCAACTCAAAATCCACTTTGATTTAATTAAATTAAAATTTCTTTGATGTTTCATAGCATGGTTTGAGCTATTTCACAGCGCTGACATTTGATACACTCTTTACAAATACGGCTTTAAGTCTTCTAATGATATTAGTTGTTCTATGGATATATGGACGGGAGCGTTTTCAACGAGATATAGAATTTATGCTGGGACAACCATTTGCATCGTGGCGTGTTTTTATGTTACGTTTTATAGTACCGATTGCACTGCTACTGACGCTTGTATGTATCACATCACATTTTCATTTATGATGTCCCTACTAATGTTGTGATTATTTTCAGCTATTTTCGTTACTTGTAGCATATTACGAGCATATAATGTCATCAGTTTTTCTTGGTATAATCGCTACTATTCTAATTGCTTTACCATGGATTGGTGTACCTGGTTATGCAGCTTTTAGAATGTGTCAGCAGACTACTGGCTCATTTTGGGAACGATTCAAACGCTGTTCTCGTCCAACAGATTGGTATCCGGTGGAAGCAGATAATCGCCAACGATATGAAGAAGCAATTGGAAATATGGATATAACACATCAATTGAATGAGGTCGGTGATGAGATTCTTTAAAATGCAGAGTTTCTTCAGTCGTTGCATCAGTATTTACTCGAAATGTGATTTTCATTTTGATAGTCACTAAAAATTAATGTATAGTAGTAGTGATATTCACTACATACAGCCACATGTTAACTAGCTAAAATATGATACTCGCAATAATTAAAATTGCAATTGTAAAATTTTTCAAATTTTTAAAATAAATTTTGTTTTGTAATTTTTGAAATAATATTGTTTGATTTGGCAATAACTTCGCTGCCCACAATTTCAGCTAATATGTACAATACCTTAAACTTTAATAATCACTTGAATGAATATAAGTTCCAAGCAGCCCTCAGAGCCACACGTGTCAGATCCATGTATCTGAAGATATTTAAATTTATCCATGTGCATTGGTGTACTTGTAAAAGTTATTGACCTTTCTGTCCATCACTAGACATAATCATTAAATATGTGCTAATGCAAAGCAACACATTGTCCATGTTTAAGCCTGTATATCTTGAGAACTATTGATCGCACATGCTTAACTACAATACAAAATCAGTAATTTCTTAAACAAATATTTTCTGGGCGAATTTGCTTTTCAAATTCTGAAAATCTTTTTATGACTAAGTACATACTTTTTTGACGGTCTTATCTATAGCCGAAAAATTTTTTCAGAAAGCTCCGTCCGAAATCTAGTATCCTTTTAAACTTGCGCCCTGTCAAGGAATTCAACTTATTGTTGAAACTTCATTCACCTGACATCTGTTCAGGTCATTTTTGCAATGTACAAAAATTTTCCAAGGTAATTGGTTCCATAAGCATCTTGGACCATTAAATAAATTCTTCAAAAGAACAAATCCCCAGAAGATGTGCTTTTGATAGATATGAAAGTTTAAAGAGATCGAAGAAACGCAATATTCTCAGTTGTGTTGCCAAGTTGAAAGCACTTACAATAAAGCAACAAAATCAACAATTACAACAACAGAAAAACACTCCACGATAAATTTGATAACGAGAGAAGCTGTCCTCAATGTGCGTATTATTGTTTTTTTGTTCACACGCTTCCGATTTTTAAAATGAAACTTCTTTAGTGCGGGTGATTTGAAAAATTTGAAACGCAGTTTCACTTTCATGTTTTTTTTTCAGTATTTTTCTGAATTATGCAACAATAACAATAACTAAAAATTTTAGTTCCATGCCTAATCCACTGGCCAATTTTGAACCGGCCAAGCTTGGAATTTCATACCAAAGTCCGGGTCGCGGTATGAATTGAAAAATTTCTGAAATAGCCGAAAATTGAATGATTTTTGTTGCATATACTTAAATTTTTTTTCAATAAGCAAGCTCATCAATTTTTCTCGACAAAAAATTTCAATTTCTCATAAAAAAAAATATCCATCAACTTTTTTCCAGATAAAAATTTTATTTTTGGCGATTTTGTATGTGCCCAAAAACATACAAAAAGGTTCGTTAACTTTTCTCACGTTTTTCCCATTTTAGAAAGCCGGGAATTCTTTCTTTTCAACTTGACTACTCTGGCTCAGTCCTTTACAAACAAGTGTGTTCACGTTTGACTCAAAGATTTTGAGATTCGTTGTTGTTGATAGGAACAAAGACTTCCAGACATTACGATAGTGAGCGATTCTAGCATAAATGTCCTTATTGATAACGTCATCACGTGTTATTACCACTGCTTACCACTGCTGCCACTCGTTGGTCGGATGGACATGCTTCTTGTTTTATTTAAGTTGATTTTCAGACCTACTTCTTTCGAAAATCTGAAGGCTGTGAATTTTTTCTGCAGGTCGGACTACTTGATGTCCAGGAGGCATATTTCATCGGCATAAGCGTGGCCTTCTAGATGCTCGCTGAAACTTCATTGAATGGCAACTTCATCTGGCGTGTTATTTCGAAGACCCTACGTTTATTATTTTCATTTCTGGTGCCGACAGTAGTCTTTCAAAAGTACTTTAATTTATAGTTTTTTCAAAAAATTATTTTTTTCAAATCTAATGTTTTTCGAAAAATCGGTCCAAAACACGCCATTAGGACGATCGGGGACCTCCTTGTCTCCTCCAAAATCCGTTTTCGGCTTTTTCCAATCGATTTGTGTTGTAAAATTTTTTTTGAAAAATGTAACTGCATAATTTTTATGAATTTTTTTTTTAGAATTTTGTTAAGTATTCTCCTTTGGATTTGATTATGAATAATCCTAAGCGTTCTCCTCTGAAATTTTGGACATATTATTTAAGGATTGTCCTTCTTCTTTAAGGCAAAAAAAAAAATTTAACTAAACTTTTTACAAAAAAACTTTTATATTCGACTTTTAAAAATATAAGTCAAAAACAATTTTACAAAATACTTTTATTAATAAAAGCATTTTTAAAAGATTTTTTTGACTTTTATTAATAAAAGAAATTTTTCGAAAATTGTTTTTTTTTTTTTGACTTTTGTGAAAGTGAAAGCTTAAAAAACTTTTAACTTTTATCTTCTAATAAAAATTTTTAAGGAAAATTTACTTTTATTTCAAATATATAAAGGATTAAAGTTAACTTTCCTATAAAACAAACTTTTTTAAAAGTTTATTTCAAGCTCTGCTTCTAAAGAAAGCCGGTAAGTATTAATTGGTACCAGTGATTTCTGGACTTTCTAGAGTATATTTCAAACAGAAGAACAGATTCTAATGACATTTTTTGTAGATTGTAATAAATATTGTAAAGCCACAGCTGATTTATTTGGACGTTCGTATTTTATGTGCGCTATGTGTTCGTTGAACCTCGTCTCTATGTTACGTTTTATTTGTCCATAATATTTTTGTTCACAATCGTAGCTACTTATTTCGTAAATACCTGATTTCTTCAAAATTTCCGTTGTGTCTTTCGTTGATCCTAATCTGTTCTTTAGCTTATCATTTGAAGCGAAAACTATATCAATATTAATATTATTCTTGTTTAAGTTGACTTATTTCAATAGTATTTTGTTTTTCTTATTCATTAAATCAATTTATGTATGTATGCTAAAACTTTTTATCTGTAATGTATGTATATAAATCACATGTCTTAACTTGTTTCCCCAAAAGGCATGGGCTACGTTAGCTTAGCGGTTAACGTAACCATTCTCATGTATATCGGGACATTTGCGGCGATACCACTGCTGTTTCTATTTCATTCATTTCGTCCCACCTTACCATGGAGTTGTGAAGCATTTCTAGAGTGGATTAAGGTGGTACAGAGTGAAAGATATTCACATAATGTAAGCTTAACTCAAAGTACAAGTGTGGTCTAGTAATTTTTGCGCCGAATATAACTTTCGGAAAAGGTACATCTCTTACTATGAAACCCTTAAACTTTCAGACAGTTGATGCTATGAACGGATTTCTTTTCTTAAAATAGTGGAATAATAACCACTTATTGTTTGCATTCACTATTAGTATGAGTCTTTCATTCAAGTTCGAAGATCACTCGTTCCTTTGCGTTTGCTATCAATAAAAAATTGAGCAATACATCATGTTATAGAGAGAAAGCAGACGATTTCAGTTCCGATGTTACAAAAGCAGACATTTTGAATACTGATTTGAAGTTAAGCGCAAAACTTATAAGACCACCTTACTATAAATGAGATATAATTTTTTACATTAAATTGTTAATTTTGTAATTTTTTAAGTACTGCAATTTAATCAATTCGAATGACTCTACCAACACTACTGAAAATTATATGGATAACTATTATTCAAGGATTTTTCACATTCCTTCCGTAATATTTTTCAGGTGAGTTCCACCACATTCATAAGAACGAAATGTGTACAAGTACTAATGATATTTTCATCTTTCTTGTTAGATCCCAATTCTATGACTTAGAATTTCTAGATGGTCATGATTTTGATTTGGTTTGGTCTTGGCAGCTAATATTTTTTATGTTCGTAGTCTGGGCATTCATAGCGCTTTTCTTCTATAAAATAACAGATTTGGAAAAGGTTTAATTTATAAGAATTGCCATTGGAAAAAGAATATAATACTAAAGAAAAATCTTTCCAGATATCTCTGTTTATACGCTATAGCATTTGGATCATTATTGCAATAATGCTTTTATGTGTAGTGCGTTTTTCGTTTTTGGAAATTGGCACAGATGCTATTCACGACTTTTTCCATCCCAGATGGCGTTCTGTGGCATATGGTCTTGAAGTAATACCAGCTTTTGTTGCAACTACATTTGGATCTGCTTGGGGTGTTATTACATCGTTATCTAGCTATAATAAATTCCAAACAAATTTATTGAGCTACAGTTGGATTATTTGTGCAGGACATGGAGTGATTTTTTTATTTTTTGGTCTTACATTATTTTTGTTAGATGCACATTTTCAAGGTATGTTTTTGAACAATTTGTATTTCAAGCACAATTACAATTTATAACTCTTTGACTTATGTATATTTGTATATAGCACTGTCTCCTGAAGGTTATTATATCTATAATCAAGAACAATGGACTATGTATTTATCTAGTGGAACAGTCATGGCAAATATGAGGCTAGCGAATATGTGGTGTATTTTATTCTTCAGCATGCTAACGCTAAGCGCTATGCTATTGATAGTAAGCATAAATTTACAGACTTCTAGTTATCAACTACGGAAAGGCAGACCTTCTTATATTGATATGCATCTTTTATGTTGAGTAATCTTTTGAGTTTTACTATTTTCGTGCAAAATGGTACGAAATGGGTTAAAATATTGTATGTGGCCAGACTTCTTCTCTTTGTGACTTAGACAAGTTCAAACTTCCTAATGTATTTTTTTCCTAAATTGACAACTTCAACTCCAAATTGAGCAAATTTAAAAACATTAGCGTGGGCAATTGAAAAAAAAAATTATTTCACCCTGGTATTGAGCGACTTAGCTTTTGGCAAATCTTTTTTTTTTTTGCTTTAGAATGTAATGCTTAAAATTAAAGCAAAAAATATCGCTGGGTTCCTTATCAAATATTTTCCACCAGGCCGAACCGTAAAGAGTAGCTAAATAAGAAAGTTAATGTAAAGCTCGTAAGAAAATCAGCTTGCCGAGACAGATTATGAATAACTAATTGAAGTGAACTTCTCTTTAGGTAATACAACTCCTTGCCATCTTTACTGCAGTATTCGATGACTTTGAGTTTCTACGTATGCGCAAACAAGAAGTGAAGCTTGGACTTATTGGTTTTCTAGCGCTAAGCTCGATTTATTTCTGTTCGAATGTAAATAGCTTTGAAACTCAAAATACAATTTTCTTTGATTTAATTAAATTATAATTTATTTTGATGTCTCATAGCATGGTTTGAGCTATTTCAGCACACTGACATTTGATGCACTCTTTACAAACACGGCCCTAAGTCTTCTAATGATATTAGTTGTTCTATGGATATATGGACGGGAGCGTTTTCAACGAGATATAGAATTTATGCTGGGACAACCATTTGCATCGTGGCGTGTTTTTATGCTACGTTTTATAGCACCGATTGCAATGCTAATTACGCTTGTGTGTATCACATCACATTTTCAATTGTCATTTATGATGTCCTTACTAATGTTGTGATTATTTTCAGCTATTTTCGTTACTTGTAGCATATTACGAGCATATAATGTCATCAGTTTTTCTTGGTATAATCGCTACTATTCTAATTGCTTTCCCATGGATTGGTGTACCTGGTTATGCAGCTTTTAGAATGTGTCAGCAGACAACTGGCTCATTTTGGGAGCGATTCAAACGTTGTTCTCGTCCAGCAGATTGGTATCCGGTGGAAGCAGATAATCGTCAACGATATGAAGAAGCAATTGGAAATATGGATATAACACATCAATTGAATGAGGTCGGTGATGAGATTCTATAAAATGCAGAGCTTCTTCAGTCGTAGCATCGTAGCATTTACTCGAAATATTATTTGAAGGTTTTCATAGTCACCAAAAATTAATGTATTGTTTTAAAGTAGTGATATGCACTACAGTCATATCATATATGATACTCATAATTATTAAAATTGCAATTGTAAAATTTTTCAATATTTTAAAATATATATTATTTGTAATATTTGAAGAACATTGAACCATTGTTTAATTTGGCGATAACTCTGCTGCAAGTAATTTCATTAAATATGCACAAAAAACTGTAATAATCATTTGAAAGAATTTGAATTTCAGAAAAACAGTCTTCTGGCTCAAACGTGTCTCTGAAGTATTTTAAATGTATCCATATAGGTGGACTTCCCGAATATATTGTCTTTTCTCTCCATTACACGTTCCGACAAAGGTTTGCACCCATGAGAAATTTCAAAATATTCTGAAAATAGACACTAAAAAAAATATACGTGTCTCGTGGTTTTTCTCCAGCACGTCAGATTTTTTTTTAATTGATGCCACACCCCCCCCATATGAAGGAAAACTAAAATTCATCATATCTTATCAACTATTTGACGCAAATGAACAAAACTTGATATATATTATATATAAAAGGTATAGCCAAAAGTAAGATTCATTAAGAAAAAGGGCGTTGCCCTGCCTTCTATATGAAAAAAATATCAAATAATTTAATTTCGCAGCAACTGGTTTACGCAGTTGGATAACATAAGGTTTTTAACTTAATGAAACTTCATTCTCCACATGACATGTGTTCTGATCATTTTTGCAATGTACAAAATATTTTTACTGAAATTGCTACCATAAGTTACTCGGAGCATTGAAAAAAATGCTGTTAAATTAAGAATCATCAGTAGAAGTGTTTTTGATAGATATGAAAGTTTTAAGAGATTGAAGAAACGCAATATTCTCAGCAGGGTTGCCAAAACTGAAAACAAGGAACCAAGCGGTCTTCCCAAAATAAAAAAATATTTTCTTAAAATGGTAAATATTTTTTCGGAAAAAGTTGAGCATTTGGCATTATAATTCAACATTCAGTTTTTGATGATATGCCAAATGTTTTTAAATTTTTAACATGATTTCATCAAGAACTAACGAGACGCTATAACTTTTTTTTACGAACACTAAATAGAGTTCAACTACTTCAGAAACGCTCCAAGGCTTTCGGTCACGTAACTTTAGTTGCTTATTTCTTTCAAACTATACTCTTTCCCTAAAATTATCAGTGCGCGGTTCTAGTGAACTTTAGCTCGGGGCTCTTGAGTTCTTAGGGCTCTTATATATTCTTGCTCATATATTATAAAAATAAAATATTTATCTATAGAGTTAGAGTTGTACAAAGTTTATAGGAAATTGTTTAGCTCATTTCCATTTATATCACTTTCAGTGCACAATTATTAACTACTAATTTGCAAAATTTTAACTTATTCATATATATAACACATTATATTATATATAATACATATTTCTACTTCATTTAAAATTAAGTTGCTTTTCTATTCATTCATTAAATATTCATATATTCATGTATTTAAATATCATATTATTATAAAAATATTACTTCCAAAAGGCATGGGGTACATTGGCTTGGCGCTAAACATAGCTTTTCTCATGTATATCGGTGTATTTGCGGCGGTACCACTACTTTTTCTATTTCATTCATTTCGTCCCACATTACCATGGAGTTGTGAGGCATTTGCTGAGTTGATAAAGGATGCATATAATGATGCATATGCACACAATGTAAGTTGAATTTAAGAATACAAGAATGGTCTGATAATTTTTGCTTCACATCTTGTTATCTTTACAAAGTTACATCAGTACTACTACAAAATAATACATTCATTTTGAGCACATGCTCGAGGTTTCCAAGCTGTAGAGCACCTCCAGACAGATAAATCCAGTGGATTGGGTGGTGAATACGGCTGCCATTATCGTACTTAAATGATATTTGATATAAATGGTATTGCTTCAAACGTCGGTGTTGCCGAAATGCTTACATGCCCAAGGCTTCGAAACATTAAGCTTAATAAGCACTAGCGGAGAGTGCCCAGCTTTTTTGACTAAGCAAACTAATCGATTTCTATTTCCTGGCTACTAAGTTTCAACTTAGAACTAATTTTACCGCTAATTAAAAAACTTAATTTATTTATTGTACAATGAGATTAGAACCATGAAGCAAGAGCTATTGGACCTTTCTTGTAATCTAACAAAACTAATTTTATCTAAATTTTCTGTTAACTTTATAACAATTTAAGCTATGCAATGTAACCTATACGAATAACTCTACAATAACTACAACTTCAACACCAACAATTACTACTGCCACAAACATAGCAAATTCTACGACAGCTCAACCAGAATACGATCAACCTCCTTATCAAATTCCATCCGTTATATTTTTCAGGTAAGTACCAAATATTTAATAATACTTTTATTTTGAAAATAGTTATACATACACGGTATATTCGTAAAAAAAAAACTCCATTATTTTAAGCTATTCGGGACGCCTTTTTTGCTATACCACTTTGAAAATTTATGGAGTGGTTGCTGAAATGTGGCTATTTTGATACTTGCAAGAAACTTTATTAAATCAAACCTTTTTCAAACGTACATACATACATATATCAAACATATATTTATTTATACATACAAATTCCATATTTTCTTTTTTTAGATCACTTTTCAGCGACTTTAAGTTTCTAGATCCCGATGATTTCGTACTGGCATGGTCTTGGCAGCTTATATTTTTTATGCTCATAGTCTGGGCATTAATAGCGTTTTTCTTTTACAAAATAAATGATTTAGAAAAGGTTAAAGTCATCAGAATTGCAATAAAAAATACATTGTCTTCATTGCAAAATTCTTACAGATTGCTCTTTGTATACGTTATAGCATTTGGACAATTGCGGCATTAATGTTTTTATGTTTAGTACGTTTTTCATTTTTGGATGGTGGCAAAGATGGTCTTCGTGCATTTTTTTATCCTAAATTTCCTATTCTCATCGCTTTACATGCAGTGCCAATATGTATTTCAACTTTTTTTGGTGCAACTTGGGGCCTTATTACATCACTGGCCAGCTATAATACATTCCAAACAAACATAATGAGTTACAGTTGGATAATTTGTGTTGGACAAACTTTGCTCATGCTTCTATTTGGTCTTACATCATTTATGGTGGATACACATTTGCAAAGTATGTATACATACGAATACTATATGTATTAGGGTGGTTCCTATTTGGTTTTTTTTTTTTGCCTAAATCAAATGCGACGCCCCCCAAATCGGATCGAACCAGAATAAAAACATTTAAAAAAATTTATTTAGAATTTGTATCCTTAACCCTTACTCGGGCTATTTCAAAATGAAATTTGACTGAAGCGAAAATCAAATACGGGCCTTCCCAATCGCTTCAATACAAGATAAAAAAATTTGAGAAGTTTCTTTAAAGTCTTATCTTTCTTGAAATTAAAAGCCACTTAAGAAAATTTAGTTTAAAAAAATGGTGGCTTAAGTCAAATTTCACATTGAAATAGGCTAAGTAAGGGTTAAAGATAAAAATTTTAAATAAAGTTTTTGAATTCGTTTATCCTGTTTCGAAGCGATTGGGAGGGCGTAGCATTCGATGTTCACTTAAGTCAAATTTCACATTGAAATAGGGGCAGTAAGGGTAAAAGATAACAACTTCCTGTTTCGAACGGTTTGGGGGGCGTTCCCAATTTTTTTTCTTAAGAACCACCCTAATATGTATATATCTTTAGTTAACAAATTTCAAATTATATTTGTCAAACAGCGCTTGCTGGTGGAAAATACAATATATATATTGAAAGACAATGGGTGATGTATCTATCTAGTGGAACAGCAATGGCAAATATGACATGGGCAAATATGTGGTGCATTTTATTTTACACTTTATTGGTATTATGTGCCATGCTCGTGATGGTAAGCAAAGTGCTTAAGCTATGTGCTTCACCCAAAAAAAGTTTCAATCTTCACTTAACATTTTTGGGTGATTTCGATTTGTTAATCACATTTTCATTGCAGATGATACAACTCCTTGGCGTTTTCACTGCAATATTCGATGACTTTGAATTTTTACGCAAGCGCAGAATGGAAGTGATGTTTGGACTAATTGGTTTCCTAGCGTTGAACTCGATTTACTTTTGTTCAAGCGTAAATATATTATATACATATATTGCATTACAAACTAA
Source organism: Meiosimyza platycephala (assembly GCA_963662105.1). Lineage (NCBI taxonomy): Eukaryota > Metazoa > Arthropoda > Insecta > Diptera > Lauxaniidae > Meiosimyza > Meiosimyza platycephala. The sequence goes on from OY759210.1 coordinate 18,225,452, forward strand.
AAAATATTCTAAACATCGCTCTCCCGAAATCTTTACGATCTTGAAACTTTTATTTTTTTTTTCACTGTATTATAGCATGGATTGGCCTACATCACCGCAATAACAATAGATTCAATTTTTACCCAGACGGCTTTAAATCTTCTACTGATAGTAGTTGTTCTCTGGATATATAAACGTGAGCGTTTTCAACGAGATATAGAATTTATGTTGGCACAACCATTTGCAACATGGCGCATTTTCATGCTACGTTTTATTACACCGATATCAATGGTCTTTACTTTAGTGTGTATCACATCACATTTCCATGTATGATATATTGTGGCTCATTTTGTAAATATTTTCAGTTTGCATGTTGGGTGACCGCTTATTACGAGCATTTATTCAGTTCAAATATTATTCTTGTGTTTGCAATCTTTCTAATTGCTATACCATGGCTATTTTTTATACCTGGTTATGCAGCATTTCGAATGTCTCAGACAAATGGCACATTTTGGGAGCGCTTTAAACGTTGTTGTCATCCAACAGATTGGTATCCAATAGAAGCAGATAATCGCCAACGTTATGAAGAAGCAATTGGAAGTATGGATATAACGCATCAATTGAATGAGGTCGGCGATGAGATTCTCTAAATTTCAAAATAACAGTAACAATATTATAAATTAAAATATATATATCTCAAAATGTGATTTTAATTTGTATATGCTATATAATCAATAACGCTGGTACATAAGGGTTATGCTAATGGGAAGTGTTGCAGTGTTTTCGATAAATATTTGGATACTGAACAAAAACCTATTGAAACCAGCTAGTCCATTTTCATTAGCAGACCGAAAGTTTTAATTTACAGACCAGTGTAATTGATATAACTAAAAGCATTAATAATAATAAATATATGTATATATTATATCTATATACCTCATTGTTTCCTTAACAGTAGCGTACCTAGGGGGGAAGCCGAGGGAGAGAACTAATGTATACCTATTTTCAAAAAAAAAAAAAAAAAAAAAATTCACAGCACAAAGTACAATATGTACCTACTAAATACATACAAATATCATATTTTTTTTATTAGATCATTTTTCAGCGATTTTAAGTTTCACGATCCCAATGATTTCATAGTGACATGGTCCTGGCAGCTTATATTGTCTATGCTTGTAGTCTGGGCATTAATTGGGTTTTTCTTTTACAAAATTATTGACGTAACAAAGGTATAACTCGGTAGAATTGTGAAAAAAAAAAAATTATTTTAAATAACATTTTTACAGATCGCTCTCTGTATACGTTATAGCATTTGGACAATTGCGGCATTATTGCTTTTATGTTTAGTACGTTTTTCATTTTTGGAAAGTGGCAAAGATGCACTTCATGCATTTTTTCATCCAAAATATAATCTCCTTGACAGTTTTCACGGTTTACCTATATTTATTCCAACTTTTTTTGGTGCAAGTTGGGGCATTATTACATCACTGGCCAGCTATAATACATTCAAAACAAATATAATGAGTTACAGTTGGATCATTTGTGTTGGACAGAGTTTGGTCATGTTTCTATTTGGTCTTACATCACATATGGTTGACGCACATTTGGAAAGTATGTGTATATCTCTAGATAACAAATTTAAAATTTAATATAACATTCAGTGCTCACTGGTGGAAAATACACAATATATATTGAACAACAATGGGTAATGTATCTATCTAGTGGAACAGCAATTGCAAATATGGCCTGGGCGAATATGTGGTGCATTTTATTTTACACTTTATTGTTTGTATGTGCCGTGCTCATGATGGTAAGCATAGTACATATACTTTAGTTTATAAGCGAAAAAAAAAGTATTTCATTTGTCAAAAGCTGCTTTATAGTACAACTTAGCAAAATCAGCTTAGAACTTTAATTAAAAAATTTACGCAAAAGTTTCAATTTTAATTTTACACTTTTGTGTGACTTCGCCCCACTCGAAATTTGTAAATCCGTAATTATGTTTCATTTTCTTATAGATAATACAACTTTTTGGCGTTTTTACTGCAATATTCGATGATTTAGAGTTTTTGCGCACGCATAGAATGGAAGTGATCTTCGGACTAATTGGACTTCTAGCGTTGAACTCGATTTATTTTTGTTCAAGCGTAAATATATTATATGCATGATATACTATAAATAAATACATAATATATTAGGGTAGTCAGCCAAAAAAAAAAGTGAAAGTAATCATAGAAGCCTAGACATTTCATCAAACTTAATAATAATTGTTGTAATAGTTTCTTTCATATTAGATTAGGTTAGACAGGCTGTCCAATAAACTAACTTATAAACACAACTAGACTCTCTGTCATCTAAGCCTACCCCCACAAAAAGCAAAAAAAAATATCAAAGAGGCGGTAGTCCGCCTCATCTTCGAAGCGACAGCTTGTACAGAATTCACTGTGAAGAACATCAAAACGCTAGCTTGTTTGCCAAACAGATAGCGCACTGTTCGGACACCTACCAATTATTTCATCTTGAGAGCTATCGGATTCATTTAACACTGATACCGCCAGACTTAATGCATGTCATATTAATCATTCAAATAGAGTTTGCTAGACATATTTTCAATATTTCATTATAGCTGCCAATACCCTAACAAACTTGTAAATCTCAATTCAATAAATCAACTTCAGGGGTTCGGTCTCATAAAGTTGCATAAAATTAAAAAATTTATGGAACAAGCTTATATTGCTTTGAGCAAAGTCTTCCGCTTGAACCAGAAGTTTGCTGAAGTTTTGTGAAGTTATCGAATAATTTTAATTTTTATGAAAACTTCCATTACATTTATGAGTATAGTTATGTTATTAAAGAAAAGTATTTTTTTTTTTCACTATATTATAGCGTGGATTTTTTCATATCGCTGCAATAACAACCGATTCAATTTTTAACCAGACGGCTTTAAATCTTCTACTGATAGTTGTTGTTCTCTGGATATATAGACGTGAGAGTTTCCAACGAGATGTAGAATTTATGTTGGCACAACCATTTGCAACATGGCGCATTTTCATGCTACGTTTTATAGCACCGATATCAATGATCGTAACCATAGTGTGTATCGCATCACATTTGCATTTATGATGTGTTGGCTCATTTTGTTAAATACTTTCAGATTGCATGTATATATTCCTCCTATATTAATCATTTATACAGTTCAAATGTTATTCATATTCTTGCCATTTTGCTAATTGTTTTACCATGGCTTTTTATACCTGGTTATGCAACATTTAGAATGTGTCAGGCAAATGGCTCATTTCGGGAACGTTTTAAACGTTTTTGGCATTCAACAGATTGGTATCCATTAGAAGCAGAGAATCGTCAACGTTATGAAGAAGCAATTAAAAGCATGGATATAACGCATCAATTAAATGAAGGCGGCAATGAGATTATCTAAATTGCAAAACATCGAAATTACATACTCAAAATATGATTTTGATTCATATGCCATATACTCATTGACACTGGTATACAAGTTTTGTGCTAATGGCAAGTGTTTAAGTGTTTTCAATAGATATTTGAACGCTAAACACTAGGCTGGTATCAAAACTTGTTCATCATGCATAGTTTTTGAAAAAATAGGGGTTAAAGCACCCCAAAAAAAAAAACTGTTTTCGGTAATTTTTTGGATAAACGTAGGCACAACACCCAGAGTTCGAGAACTTTTCAAAATGTCTAAAAATCAATGCTTGTTCTTCTTCTTTCGACCACAATAAGCCGAAATGTAATCGCTTCTATCTTTGAAGCATGAGGAAACAAAGAATCAACAGCTCTGTGGCTGGCTGCATGATTTTTCGCTTACGAATTTCATAGTTCACAGTTTAAGGGTTTGTTTGTATAGGCTGAAATGATTACCGATTCATGCAGAATTTTTTCGTTAATAGCTATAATAACTATTTCAGTTTCTCGTATATTATTTTTTGATTAGTCAGGATGTCATTGAACTCCACCAAAATGATATTTATGACAGAAAACTGATTAATTTTCAGTTCGCTCTCACTCACAATAACACTCGACACACAGGACTTCAAGGTCCGATGCGACCTAATTTTTAGTTTATTTCAGTTGAAATTAGAAATGACAAACATCAGTTTGTTTTATTTTGGAAGTTTCTAGTACTCTGAGCTTAATGCCCACACCAATTCGAAAACTATACGTGATGAAAAAATTTTGAGCTAAGATTCTTGTTCAGCGTGTAAAAATCTATTGAAAGCACCTAGTCGCTTCCGATTTCCAGCTCGAAAGTTAAAATTTGCAGATCAGTGAAAGCAATATTGTATCTAAAAGCATTAATAATAATAAATATATAATATCTATACAAACATGACATTTATATACCTCATTGTTTGAAACAAATACATACATATGTATATTGTATTATAAATACCAAAATTATAGTTACTATATTGTCGTCTCGAAATTATGCTGGCGTATATAGACCGAACTCTGTAAAAATTAACTTTAAAATATATTTCGACATTTATTTTTTTTCCACGATAGATCTATATTTCAAATTTTTTTTTTTTTTGCTTTAAAGAAGCCTTTTTTAGAAACATAGAGTATAAATTGTTCAATAACGTCTTCGCCAGAATCAAAAGTGATGATATTTTTTTATCAGCAGATTCAATTTATATATCATATCATCACTTTTCTTTACTTTGCTTACTTTCACTTATAGAGTCCAACATACATATGTACATACCAGTGTTGGCATGTCACAAATGTCGCGCGACATTTACGACGTTTATGACCTACAGTAAACCTTTGAGCCTTTGTGACAAACATTGAGTTTACGACAAATAAACGGAATTTCTTGCATTTGAATTTTCAAGACATTTCACGATTATCTGTAAGGGGGGTTCAGATCATAAAATTGTTTGTCACACATGTTCAAGTTCCATAGTATATTGTTTTGTTGGTCAAATTGTTTAACAAACAATTTCAGTGTTGTGAAATCGAGGTTGATCTGGAGTTTGCGACATTTGTGACATTTGAGACACTTACGACAGTTTACGACGTGTGACTGTCGTAAACCTAAAAATCCATGTCACATGCCAACACTGGTACATACATACTTTAAAAGGCCCCTTAAGGCCGAAGCAGTGCATTCTCTGTAAGTCTAGCGATTCCGAGGTGACGATATGTGACGGAAACTTACAATACTTTTTAATAAAATAAATATACTTGCATTAGATATTGATCATTTGAAAAATTGTTATGGGAATACCAGCAGTACCCGCGGCTTCGTACGCGCACCTTTCGTTTTTTTTTTCATAATGAAATAACTCTCTTAAAATCTCTTATCTGCTCTCTTCAAAAGTTAAGTTGTCCACCCAGCTCAACTTTCTTGGCCGGTTACGTTGATGTTTTTAAAAGTTTCAATTTCGATAAAGTGGTGCCTACACGTGAAAGCTGCTCATTTTTATAAAATTATGAATATTTACACATGTGATCCTTATTGCACTCTCCAAAGTTTTTAGTTGAAAATAATCGTATCATCTAACTCAAAACATCAAAACTCATACGAGGTAAGCTTTTTTTTTCAATTTGGGTGCTATAAAATTTCGGGAACTATTGCTATACTGAACTTTATATATTGTAGACACTGCTTTTATTTGGGTATTATATGGTTGCTTTTTATTTAACATAACTTAAATATTGAAATTCACAACTATTATTGTGCTCGTGCAATATGCTAAATTTTTATAAATATTCCTATTGTCTTCCCAAAAAAGGTATGGGCTACATAAGCTTGACGCTCAACACGATTTTTCTCATGTATATCGGTATATTTGCGGCAGTACCTTTAGTTTTTCTTGTCCATTCATTTCGTCCAACATTACCATGGAGTTGTGAAGGTTTTGAAAAATGGGCACCCGAAGAACCACACGAAAGTGCACCCACGGTGAGTTTTATTTGAGTTTATATATATAAAACTCTAATTTAAATGTTTTTTTTTTTTTTTTTGCTTTTCAGATTTGCAATTTAACCGATTGGCAACAAAATAATGGAACATCATTAAGCACAACTTCTTATCATATTCCTTCTGTTTTATTCTTTCGGTATTTATACACAATATTCTCAAATTATGTAGTTAATAATTTTTTACTTTCTTTTAGATCACTTTTCTCCAGTCCTCAAAAATCAATTTATGAGAAAAGCTATGAAAAATCTATCGCTTGGTCGTGGCAGTTGCTTGTTGCTATGTTTGTAGTCTGGGCACTTATAGCGCTATTCTTTCATAAAAACCATATTAAAAGGGTATTTATATCTGAACTTTATAATAAGTGAAATGATTTTATCTAAGTTATATTTACAGATGTCAACATATATACGTTATACCATATGGATACTTGTGCTATTGTTGCTTATTTGTGTTATACGTTTTACATATCTGGAAGGTAGTATGAATGGTCTATATCAATATTTCTATCCTACCACAAAAAGTTTGTTGGACGGCCTTTTCTATATACCAATATATGCTTCAGCTGCTTTTGGCGCTGGTTGGGGTGTTGTCATATCCTTATCCAGCTATAATAAATTCAGCACTAATATCATGCGTTACAGTTGGTTAATTTGTGCGGGACAAGCTTTGATTTTTATGCTGTTTGGTTTTGTAGCAACTGTGTTGCACTCACATTTACAAAGTAAATTGCAGCTAAAATTTAACAAATATTTGATTAGAATAAATTAAATTGTTTTTGTTTTAGCATTTGCTGGTAAAAGTTATCATTATTATATAGAAGAATATTGGACTATATATCTATCAAGCGGTTGGGTCATGTCAAACTTGGTGCTGCCGAATCTATGGTGTATTTTATTCTTTAGTTTTCTGACATTAGGCGCCATGTTGATGATGGTAAGTGAAATTTATTTTCAATGTTATATGAAATAATAAATATAATGCGTTCGACGAAATCTAGGTTATTTTTGCAAGAGTGCGTTGCAATGGGAGGTTGAATTTTATATGTTTAGTTATATGCTTGTACAAAATAGCTCTTAAAATTTTCCTCATACAGAGCGCTCGGTACATGAATTTTTGTATAATAATATTCACCTTTTGATTATGATTTAATGAAGCTCGTTTTTATTTAAATGAACTTGGCAATAAACTTTTTATCTAAGAGAACACAACCTGCTACATTTCATTTTCAGATGAAAGTATCGAAAATCGTTGATCTAAGGGGGCATAAGGGTGTTCGTCAATAAAAACTTTTTCTGGGGCGTGACTTTATTCGATAGGTAATGACGTAATATTGATCAATTTTTTTAATTTCAATCGTTCCTAATAGTACAGAGAATCGATAAAAGTCGAAAAAACTGTATTCCTAATTTTTTTTTTTTGCATATGTCTCGTAATTTGTACATTTTCAAAAGTAAATTCTAATATCAAATGAAAGCCCATAAAATTCTCTACAAGTCATCTCTCGAGCATTTATTCCGTAAAACCTATAGTAATTCTGCTACAGCGTTCGTTGCAAACCGGAAATTCTGATTCAAAGATGGAATATAATATTCTTAGAGATATATGAGACAATGCTTTGCAGTTCGTGTTGCTGTAACGGAATAACTATAGAGGATTTTATAAGCTTTCATTTCATACTATAATTTATTTTGGGAAGCGCACAAACTATGAGACATACGGAAAAAACTAATGAAAAAGCGTTTTTTCGACTCTGGCCACTATTAGAAACGATCGAAATAGGAAAATACAAATTGTCCCATCAGTATTACGTCATTAACTATTGGATGAAGTTGTGCCTCAAGAAAACTTTATGCTAACAAACACCCCAGTATCAGTAGCGTAGGGGGGGGGCAGTGTTTCTGATCTCCCCCATTTTAACAAAAGACAATTGGTCAACTTGATGACCAATTTTCAAAGGAAATCATCTTCAGTGGCGAGGCTCAATTTTATCTCAGCAAAATTGTCGCATTTGGGTCGATGAAGTTTCGAGAAGGATTGTCAAGCAACCGATAAATCTTCACTATTTGTTGTGGTTTTTGGTCTGGAGGAATTATTGAACCACTTTTTGCTAAATGGTAGTGGTATACCGTTACTGTGTAAGGTACCATGATAACTAATCTTTTATAGCCCATTTGGATGACGTGGATATGAACGAAATTGTGTTTCAACGAGATGGTATCGCACAGCCAATGCACGAGAAATTCCCGGTACAGCGATGTCAATTAGCCAACGAGATCATACGATTTGAAACCCTTGACTTTTTTTCTTTGGTGTAAGGTCTATGCCAATAAGCCAGTTAAAGGCCTAAAGAGCGACATAAAAACGTATATTGTTGGGATAGAGGAGCAATTATGCCATGATGTTATTCAAAATTTAGACAAACATATTAATACATGCCGCCAAAGCCGTGGTGAACATTTGGTCGATATTCTAAAGCAATAATTTTTCTTTACTATTCTCATGTTGAAAACCTTATTGGCATACCCTTTAATTGAAATTGAAATATGACGAAATTAAATAAAAAAACTGCTACATAAAAATATCATAAATCAATTTAATGGAACTTTTCTCTTGAATAAATTCAATTAGGCTGAGTTCCTAAACGTCAAATACTAAGTCCCTTGTTCCTAAAATGAACTCTTTATAATGTTACAATGCCATGTGTTTCTAAACTTCATTCAATTGTTTCTGATGCGGAGAAGAAAGCGAAATGTGCATCGTCAGTTTTGATGATGCTTTTGTGATGAATATCTTTAGATCTTATATATGTATTATACAATTTAGATAAAATATATTAACAAACTTTACTCTTTCAGGCGATACAACTCTTCTCGCTACTCACCGCAATTTTCGATAATTTCGAGCACTTACGTCAGCACAAGCAGAAAGTGACTTTTGGACTTATTGGATTTTTATTTTTGAATTCGATTTTTTTCTGTTCCAGTGTAATGCAAATGCTCCTATATCAATCAAAACGATATTTATTCATAGATTTATTTATTTTTTTTTTTTTTTTGTTCTATATAGCATGGTCTAAAAGTTTTCTATGCACTTTCCTATGATATACTCTTTTCACAAACGGCACTGAATCTTTTGTTGATACTGGTTGTCCTTTGGATATATGGTCGAGAGCGTTTTCAACGAGATTTCCAATTTATGTTGACTCAACCATTTGCAACATGGCGCATAAACATTTTACGTTTTGTTGCAGCAATAATTATGTTATATACATTGGTAAGTAATAAAAAATGTTTTGATGCCCAGACAGTACTGCTGAATTGCTCTTACTAATAGATATATGTATATATAATTTTCAGGTTTTATCATCTCTAACCGCGATCCAAGAACATTTGTTTCATACATCACATATGCAAGCACTTATTGTTGGTGTTATAGCAATAATTTTAATTTTCTTACCATGGCTATTTTTACCTGGATATGCACTATACAAAATGTCACTGACTACAGGTTCAGTTCGGCTACGTTTGAAGCGTTGTTGTGAGCCAACCGATTGGCATCCTGTGGAAGCAGATGTTCATCAACGTTATGAAGCAGCAATTGATAATATGGGCATTATGCAGCCGTTAAGTAATATTGGTGGTCAAATAACTGAAATTTGAAACTAATAATAAATACCTATGTATGTATATACTTATGAAATTTCATTCATAATTGTTAGCGAATAATCAATAAAAGCTGATAAGCAGCTGTGTATCAATATAAATATTGAATTTTTTCATCTTTAGATTTATGAAAAACAAAGTTATATCTCTACAGCACAGATTAATCATAGATAATATTCAGTAACACCAAATCGAATGTTAGTGAAATTGCCGAATAGCAAATTATATCACACAGTACCAGTAGACTCCAATTATTCGGCTTTTCGTTTTGTATTGGAATAAAAATTTCAAAAGTTAACTCCTACTTATGCGATCCCATTAACTTTCAGGTTAGTTCAAGTTTGGGTGGTGGCCACATAGACCACGGAAATCCATAGTGATCCCACAAACTCATATATCAAATATTTAATTTGCCTATTTCTAATATACTATTTGTTAATTATTACCAAATTTTGGTATATATAATTAAATTGTTTTTTCAGTGTACAGAAATGAAGACCTACAAATCAAGAACTTGAAGAGATCTCAAAAGTTCGATTGCTATTGATATGCATCAACATTTTTGGGTATTCCATTGTGTTATATTATTTTATTGAAGTACATTTGCTTTTGTAAGAAACGAGTTAATATATGTATGTGGCCAGTAGCATCCCCCTATTTCAGTTGTGACTTAGGCAAGTTCAAACTTCCAAATGTATTTTTTCCCCCAAATTTACAACTTCAAATCCAAATTGAGCAAATTTTGAAACATTTCATACACATATGTTTGTCCCTACCAAACCCCTTCAACCTCTTCAACTAAATATCATTTTTGACCCAATATACCACGGTTTGACTTTCAAATTATGACATGGTAATATTTGCCAAAATTTGTTTCTTGCTAATAAATTTTTTTCAAAGCTGTCAAACAAATATATTTATATGGGTGAAAAATACTCTTTTCTCAGTGGTGTCTGCAAGGTCACTAATCCAAGAGGTTCTAAAAAACCTTTAAAATTAACAGTATTAAAAAGACGTTAAGGTTATGTATGTGTCAAAGAATTCCGTGGAGGCCATTTTTTGTCATTTTCCTTAAATGGCGATCCATGCCTAATCGGTTTTATTTTTTTTTGCTTTAGAATATAGTACTTAAAATCAAAGCAAAAAAGATCGATGGATTTGTTGAATCAAATATTTTCCACTAGCTGAATAAGAAAGCTAATGAAAACATATCACTCATGAGGAAACCAGCTTGCCGAGACATATTATGAGCTTGAATAACTAATTTAAGTGAAATTCTCTTTAGGTAGTGCAACTCTTCGCCATCTTCACTGCAATATTTGATGACTTTAAGTTTCTATGTAGGCGCAGAATGGAAGTAAAATTAGGATTAATTGGTTTCCTAGCGCTCAGCTCGATTTATTTCTGTTCGAATGGAATTATATATGCAACTTAAGACTCAATTTACTTTGATTTAAATAAATTAAAATTTATTTTGCTGTTTCATATTCATGCTGACATTTGATATACTCTCTACACACGCGTCCTTAAATCTTCTTATGACATTAGTTGTTCAATGGATATATGGACGGGAGCATTTTCAACGGGATATAGAATTTATGCTGGGACAACCATTTGCATCGTGGCGTGTTTTCATGTTACGTTTTATAGTGCCGATTGCAATGATAATGACGCTTGTGTGCATAACATCACATTTTCATTTATGATGTACATATTTACTTATGTTTTATTGTTTTCAGCAATATTCGTTATATATAGCACATAACGTGCATTTATTATGCCCAGTTTTTATTCATATCATTGCTGTTTTCTTAATTGCTTTACCATGGATTGGTGTACCTGGTTATGCAGCTTTTAGAATGTGTCAGCAGACAACTGGCTCATTTTGGGAGCGATTCAAACGTTGTTCTCATCCAACAGATTGGTATCCTGTGGAAGCAGATAATCGTCAACGATATGAGGAAGCAATTGGAAATATGGATATAACACAACAGTTGATTGAGATCGGTGATGAGATTCTTTAAAATGCGGAGCTTCTTCAGCTGCAGCATCAGCATTTACTCGAAATGTGATTTTCATTTTTATAGTCACTCAAAATTAATGTATTGTTTTAAAGTAGTGATTTGCACTACAGTCACATGTTAATTAGCTCAATTATGATACTCATAGTTATTGAAATTGCAATTGAAAAGATTTTCTAAATTAAAAAATAAATATTATTTGTAACATTTTAAATAATATTGTTTGATTTGGCAATAACTCCGCAACACGTGATTTCATCAAATATGTACAAAAAATTTGGCATGATGTCATATCTTTGATAATTAATTTCCTTTAAAATGTTAGTATAGACTGAAACGCGCCTGAAGGCCGCCGCGAAGCCGGTGTTGAATCAAAAAAATTTAAAAAAACTCACCAAAATTCATCAAAATAATTTAAACTTTTTTGGTTAGAGAGGGTTAATATCAAATATTTTTGTTTCAATGTTACACCATTTTGAAGGGGATGAATTGAGCTTTATAAATATGTTTATATAACTGTAGGTTAAAATGGTTTTTTTTGAAAAAATAACAGTTTTTTGAAAAACAAAATCGGTCTAAATTTCAGAAAAGTCGTTGTATCTCGTAAACTACGAGCCGGATTTCAAAAATTTTTGATACAATATTGTAGCTTTTTGAATTACCTTTCATATGACACCCATATTTTAGATGAAGGCATTTCTGACTTATATTGATTTTTTGAAAATCTATATCCGCAACTTCCGATGGCTATATCTCCGAAACCAAATCAGAGCGACGCTTTTTCATTCCATATTTATTCTTAAAATTCAAAAGCACATAAGAAAATATTTGGTTTATAATCAATTTCGATTGTGAGCTAAACTGAACATAAGCCAAATATCAATAAAATAGTAGGTCGTGCTAACGACTCGACGCGAGAACGGAGCTGCCGTTGGGTTACGGCATTGCAATGCATATAGCTCCAAAACGGCTGGGAGGACCATTAACAAACTTGACGTGAAGCATAAAAATAATATAAGCTTTTTTTTAATGTACTAAAAAAAACTTTTTTCGTATGGCGAACTTTGTCAAAATCCAATTATGAGGTCGAAAAGGCAGTATAAAATCCAGTGGTTAATTCATTTTACTAGACTTTTTTTAAACTGAATAATGGCATTTGAAGCAGTACATACCTTACCATTTCTCAAATTTTCAAATAACCATATTTTGTAAACCAGTGTTCCCATTCTAAAAATATTTTATTTCTGTGTCGAGGACATATGCAGGTACAACATATTCAAATATATCTGAAATTGGAAACATGAACCTCATTGCCATATACTCTTAGTCAACCATAATTAATGTATATATATATACATATGTACCTAAATCAATAGTAATAATAAATATATATAATTTATATAACAGGTGTATGCCTCATAGTTTCCTTCCAACGCTCTCTTATCTTCCCAGGATAAATCTACATTTAAGGTCTTAAATTAATTAAAAACTTGCAATTGTAGGCCAGGGCCTTTTCGGTAGCATACTTAATTCTGCCCTGTTTATGATATGCATTTAATTATCTCTTATATTCTCTTACTGCTTATTTCAAATATCCCAGCGAACATTTTTAATCGCGTGCATTCGAACAAGCGTGAGCTCATATTCTGATACCAAGCGATGTTTCGTTTGGAAAAATTTTTTGGGGGGTAGCGATTTGCTATAGCGACTTGCGTATGAAAACAGTTTTTGTCCAGGTAACTAAGTATGTACATACGTATCGAATCATAATGCTCTTCAAGAAGAGTTAAAAATTCTTCACCTGTGGAAGAGCATTCAAAAAATCTTATCGAAGAATTGCAAAATATTCACATAGATTAGTAAAAATAATTTTTGTTTTTTATCTTCCTGAAGAGTGTTAGCAGTTTCGCTTATTCATTGCCAAACACTTCTAGAAGAGCTACATATTCATCGACATGTAATGTTTTTTTTAAATATTTACTGGGATGTGGCTCATTATATTGAACATTACTCAAGAGTTTGGCACCGCAGTCGCATCTGTGAGATGCAAAAAATAAAAATGTTTTCAATTTATATTGTATGCGAAATAGATGTAAACAAAAAATTGTATTAAGACAAAAAAAAAACATATACATATTTAAATTAATGCATTCGGACCCTTGTAAAAAAATTTTCGAGCAAACATTTTATTCACTCGGCAGTCTTCTGGCGGCACTTCATCTGATTAGAAAACATCCAACGAATTTGTCGTTATTTTGATTGTCATTATCTCTCTGCTGTTGTTGTTTTTGTTGTGTTTGCAATTTTTATATATATAGTTTTTTAAATATAATTTTTGCATTTTCTATATGAAAAGTATTAGACAAGTGTGAATGCATAACGTACATTTTAATTAATTGCGTCGAATTAATTGCGCTTAAATTACTGATACTTCCTTCCATTAAATAAAAAAAAAATTGTGTTGACTATACGGACTTGTTAGATACTAACATGGTTTATGAGACCTCTTACGAGAGTGGCGGCAGACCGTTTGTTCCTGATACGAAACGTGGCTATTGGGCACAACCTAATGATTTCATCTACGCCTGCTTAGGATTAGCCTTCAAAGTGGATGTATTTTCTATGACATGGATTCTCTTCCACGAAATAGGCAGTAAGTACTTACTTGTGAAATTTTTTTATTTTTTTTTTTTTGACAAACTTTGTTGTACCTATTGTAAATTATGTAATCAGTTTGTTTTGATAAGAGCAGAAGTCACACCTCTATGCCCTAACTTGATTAGGCTAATAAGCTAAAAATGTGATCAGATTAAGCGCGCAAAAATCTCTCTTAACTATCTAGTCTGCGCGAGATAGATAAATTAATGTTTCATTAATATAAATCCATTTAATTTAATGCGTTAATTTCTTTTAGTTTTTGCAATTTTTCCATACTTGATCTGTATGGCTTTATACGTTGTACCACTCTTTATAATTCAATCATTTCTCGGACAGTTTTCCAATAGTGGATTTGTATCAGCGCTTCGTATATCACCTTTATTTAAAGGTAAGTACATGATATTCGTATTTATAAGAAAACTTCGATTATTTGAGTAAATTTTTCTTAAACTCATGCAATTCAAGGCATGGGCTACATAAGTTTGGCACTAAACCTATTAATACTCACATATATTGGTATTTTTGGAGCTGTACCACTTATATATCTCTTTCATTCATTTCGTCCAACTTTACCATGGAGCTGTGAAGCTTACCTGCAGTGGTCAAAAGATGCACCAATTATTCACAATTTTACTGTAAGAAATAGTAACAGCATAGCCAATAGATGGTACTAAATTAAAACAAAATTTTTGTAATCTAAGCAGGTCTGCAATAACACCAATGAAAGTCAAAATGACTTCACTAAGGATATGGGGTTTAATGTGTCAGATGAGTTTGAATATCGTCTTTATCAGATACCATCAATAATGTTTTTCAGGTAAACTTTTATTTGTTACTTCTTTCAAATTGTAAAGCATATCGTAATTTATATAATATATAGTATAATTTTGGACGTCACTTACGTATGTAGGTTGGCTCCGGACCTTGGAAAGTACCGTTTTCGACCCTTTTGGTGTTTTCCAAGGTCCGAAGCCGCCCTAAGGTATGTCTAAAAGCCATTGCCGACCAATTCTTATCGGTTGGAGCAAAAAAAAAAAATTAGGGTGGTTCAAAATAAAAATTTTGTTTGCGCCAATCGATAGGGAAAGGTCGAAAATAGCCATTTCCGAGCTCAATCTATCAACTGGTGCAAAAAAAAATTTTTTTTTAACCACCCTAAAATCGATATTGATATATGTATGTATACGTAAATAATACTTTTTAGACAATTACATGATTTAGTGATTATTAACAAACGAATGATTGCTACAAAATAATATATGCTTCAACCAAAATATAATTTGGTAATTATTACCAAATATATAATTGATCCAATAATATTATTCAATTCACTGTAATATGTGACATTTTAACAAATATCAAATATTTAATTCGCCTATATCAAATATACGATTTGTTAATTATTACCAAATTTTGGTATATATAACTAACTTGTTATCTCAGTGTATGTAACTTTAAATATATCAATTAATATTTTAGATCACTCTTCGATAATTATCATTTTCTCTATCCTGAAACCATTGAATTCTCAATGTCATGGCAAATGGTTATCAGCATGTTGATAATCTGGAGCTTAATAGCGCTCTATTTTCATAAGGTCACCAATATAGCGAAGGTAATAGAAACAAAAAAATAAATTTAAATCAAAATTATGCAACTAAATTCATTTCAGATGGGACAAATAATGCGTTATACAATTCTGTTGATAGTAACATTACTTTCGATTTGCATCTTACGCTTTGCTTTTCTAGCTGGACCAAAGCAAACAGAAAGATCTCATTTTAAGCCAAAATTCGACGATATCATCGTTGGTATCGCCAGCACACCATATTATGCTGCATCAACTTTTGGTGCTGGTTGGGGTGCCATCATATCATTATCTAGCTATAATAAATTTAATACGAATATAATTAAATATAGTTGGCTGATATGTTTGGGACAGACATTGATTATGGCAATGTTTTGTGTAGTAACTTTTTTACTAGATCAACAATTTACAGGTTAGAATCTTATAGTATGTTTGTTAGATGTTGCTTAATTCGTTGTTAAATCTTATTTCAGATGTAACTGGCTCAACATTTTTTATATATATCGAGCATCATTGGGTTATTTATTTAGCAAGCGGTAGTGCCTTGGCAAATATAGAATTACCCAATATGTGGTGTATTATATTTTACACTTCAATGACCTTAGCCGCATTGGTAGTTATTGTAAGTATGTTTTGGATTTCTAAACTAAGCACATCATGTAATTTCTTAAGCGAATTTCATTATAGATCATTCAACTTATCGCATTACTCACGGCCTTATTTGATGATTTTGAATATCTACGTAAACACAAGCAAGTGATCACTTTTGGCATAATTGGCTTTCTGGCATTATGTTCCATTTATTTTTGCTCAAACGTATGTATACAGTTTACGTTGTAAGCGTTATATTCTATATATGTAAGTGTTATATTCTCTCATTTATTAGCATGGCTTGACGTATTTTATTGCGCTCACTGCAGATGCGCTCTTTACACAAACCGTCTTGAATCTCTTACTGATCTTAGTCGTACTCTGGGTATATGGACGTTTGCGTTTCCAGCGTGATATTGAGTTTATGTTGAATCGAAGTTTTTCTACCTGGCGTATTAATGTATTACGTTTTATAGCACCGTTGGGAATGTTGCTAACATTGGTAGGCATATTCTCACTATCTTTTTGATGATTCTATTTCCATGATTTTTTTTTTTTTATTTAAAGTTTGTAGCTTTATTGGAGGCATATTATCGGCATTATTTTTCTTCTGTTGCCGTTGGCATTGTTGCAATTTTCCTTGTTGGTATACCATGGATCTTTGTACCTGGCTATGCCGTCTTTAGTCTTGTTCAGACCTCTGGTTCATTTTGTGCGCGTTGGAAACGTTGCTGCCATCCTACGGATTGGTATCCAGTTGAAGCAGAGGATCGTCAACGTTACGAAGAAGCTATGGGTAATATGGATATAACGCATCAGTTACAGGAGATTGGCGAAGAAGATGTTTAATTACGAACGCGTGAAACTTTTAGTGATTTATTGTGATTTATCTTCTATTTTTGAAACTGTTATTTATGTAAGTTATCGTATATTCTCAAACTTACAATAGAATTGCAAAAGAACAAAAATAGTGCACTTAATCTCTTATGAAAAATATGCTTACATACATACTCGCACATATATATATGTAGCTTTTACGAGTAAATGGACTAAATTTTTTCCTTCAAACCTATTTTTGTGACCTTTGAGCTAGACACGATTCTGTTCAAAGAAACCACAGAGAATATATTGACTTTGCCATCAGAGGTAAACTATCCTTACGTATGTTATATTAAGAGTAATTTATGATTCAAGCCTTGGCATTATTGACATTGACAATTATTGAATAAGTGAGTTACAAAAGAAAAGAAAAAAGTCCAATAGAATCTATTTTGATGGTTTTTGACTTTCGTATCAGAGTACGTAAAAACATACGAAATATTAGATGTCAGGTCATAATGCTGATAGCGATAAAGTTTCAGTGATTACATTAAGTGCTACAAAGCGTTCACTGCTAAGACGTTACTAGTGATATTATGGGTATGTATTTCTAATTCGTAAAATGATAGCAATAACAAATATGCATAAACAAAACATATTTTTCATTGAAAAATAAAAAAAATAAAAGACGACTTTTGAACAGGTTTCCTGTCTTTTTGCTTGGTTAAATTTTTACAAATCACAATCAAAAAAAATTATCAGTTGATGCTGAATCTTCGACAGCGCCGGTCGTTCTTTCTTTTACAATTTTAGTACTCGTAATCATGAATCAAAATAGTTATTCTAAAATTAGAGGTAGACCATATAAACCTGATACAAAACGTGAATTATGGTCAAAATCAACGGATTTTCTTTATGTCTCATTAGGACATGCTATGAAAATAGATTTGGTAACATATGCGTTACCATTTATGTTGATTAGAACTAATGGTAAGTAATTTTTAATTTCTTTTCTAATTGATATAATTTTTTTTTTTTTGTTTTAGTTTGGTCAATGCTACTATATCTGCTGTCTGTAACGATATTTGTAGTGCCTATATTCTTATTACAATCATTTTTGGGTCAATTTTCGAGTTCATCTTATATCAGCGTTTTCCGTATAGCGCCAACGTTTAAAGGTTTGTTGTGAATATTCTACATTCATAAGAATAATGTTAACACTTATGAATTACTTTTATATAGTATTTTGAAGTTAAGTAATTGTTGTAATTAGCTGAGCATTTTTGCTTTGCATGTAAAAAATTTCGCCAACTTCGTAAAATCGCATTATTATCACATACAATACGTTTTAGCTTGGGGTGTCTGTTTACAAGCTCGATATTTTGCTTAATAAATCTGCATCTGTTTGGATTTTTTTGAATTTCCCTAAAATATTTCAATATAAATTTTTTTCCTTCCATGTGCTTCCACAAAACGATTTCATAATAAAAATTGCGGCTTTCTCGAAAATCAAGAGCATTTTATATAATAGTACCATATCAGCTGCTCTTTTAATTTTACAATGTAGTTATTTTGCCTTATTGTGCAAAGTTTTGGTATTGTTGCCCATAAACCCCATTAGTAGTAAAAACTAGATTACTTGGCAGCATGTTTCTAAGTGCAATAATGGGCTCAATTATAACAAAAAATAATGAAGACCACCCCGTATTTGCAAAAAAAAATGCCAATTTTACTATGAAACTGTGATTAGGCCTAATATGTTTTCAAAAAATACGCGAGAAATCTAAAAACTGTTTATGTATTAATGAAATATGTACTCCGCTTGAGAATTCTGAAAACTGCTTGTTTATTAAAGACATATTCATTCCACTTGCTACTTTCATTTCTTCTCAATAACTTTTTTAAACTTAAAATTTATTTTTTATTTTTACAGGAATTGGTTACGTAAGCTTACTTCTTAACTATACGTTAATCGCTTATCAAAGTATTTTTGCGGGAATTCCCTTGCTATTGTTGTTGTATACATTTCGTTGGGAAATGCCTTGGAGCTGTGCGGGTTACGAACACTGGGCTCAAAATAATGCAGAGCTGAGGTCTACAGAAACGGTTATATATTGGAAATTATCGTATCATAATCCCTTAATCACATTTTAATTTCAGATTTGTAATAACGATACATCTTTTCGCAATAACCTACTTAACGAGTTTCCTTCATTTGTGCTTATACGGTAAGATATTAAATTTTATTTTCGAAAGGTACACTTCTCAATAGGAAATTTTCAATATAATTTGAATTGTTTCTAAAGTTGAGCCATAACTTCAGTTATGAAATTTTCTATGCAAATGAATGATTGGAATAATATTGGATCTAAGCTAAATTGTGTTATAGATATGGCTTGCGAAGGGCGTGGTTGATCCTAAAGCTTCCCCACATATCGTGACGTAATTTAGCTTTTTAAAATTATCCTTATTAATAACAAGTTTAGAACTTTTACTGTCTAAAATTATCTGCTTTTTTTTATATTTCACAATACCATTTCTGAACCAAAATACTTCCACGATGTAGTTTTATCTTCTCTAATACTTTTAAGTTAGCATATTTCTTGATTTTATGCTAACTTTTTGTGTAAACAATTTAAAATACAATATTCGCTGTAAAGCAACCAGAGCAATATTGCTATCCTATAATAATTCTAAAACTGACAGTAGGTCAGTCCAAAAGATCTTGATTTGTCTCAAAAACCAGATCCAAGGATTTTGCAGTTAATTCAAAATTATGGTCAAGTTATTTTTATCAAATTTACAAGAGAGCATCTATTGATCATTACTACCATACCAAAAGTTCATTAGAAGTCTACTTCGAATAAAACGAATTCGTGGGACAATCCAGACGTAGTGGTTTTAATACCATAAATATTTGGTTATCATTCTTTTACCAGCGCACATTTTCAACTAGCGATCAATGATACATTGAGCTTTTCATGGACAATATTCCTTTGTCTATTGGTCATTTGGACTCTTGTGGCCATTATAGTGCGACAGAGTACGCCAGTGGTGAGTATGCTTACTTAATATTTTTTTCGGAAGTTTTTAACACAAAGTACTTCTCGCATTTCACAGTTTGGTCGCATAATACGTTATCTTGTTTGGATAGCCATTGGAATCCTATTGATTTGTCTTATACGTTCACTTCTTCTCCCTGGATCATTAAAAGCGCTAAGCGAATATTTTCAAGCTGATTTTAAGTGGACGTCACATTCATTACTCATGCCTGTGGTTGCGGCTATCACTTTTAGTACTGGTTGGGGTTTTACTATAGCCATGGCCAGCTTTAATAAATTTAAAACAAATATTGTACGATATAGTTGGCTAATTTGTTATCTGCAGGTATTGGTTATCTTCCTTTTGGATATGTTCACTTACTTAATGGATGAACACCTCAAGACAACACATAAACTAAGCATATTGGATGGGTATAGCAGACAAAACTGGGAAATAATGTTAAACATACCAACTGCATTGGCAGATTTTGAGTTGCCGAACCTTTGGTGTTTTTTGTTTTTCATCATGTCGATTTCAGCAGCTCTAGTTATATTGGTGAGTGTGGAAGTGCAGTAAGCATATGTCTGAATATATCTTAAAAGAGTTTTTTTTCTAAATATTTTTAGTCCACCCAGCTGTATGGCCTCATCAGTGCATTACTAGATGAGTTTCCTACTTTACGATATCATCGGGATCTATTAACATTTGATGTTGTCTTAAGTTTAGCCGTATTTTCGCTTTTCTTCTGTTTTAACGTAAGTAAAAGTCTCGCATTTGTTTAAGTATGTATGTATATTTACTAATTTAATGTTATTATTTATAATTCTTTATAGCAATCTTCCATTTACGTCATTTCACTCCAAACTGATTCACTGTTTTTGCAAACTGCACTTAATTTGTTACTTCTTCTAATAGTACTCTGGATTTATGGACGCGTACGTTTTCAGAAAGATTTTGAATTTATGCTTGGACGTCCTTTCTCCACCTGGTTGGTTTATTTGCTACGCTTTATCACACCTATATGTGGGCTAGCTGTGCTGGTTTGTATTTTCATTTTCTTAAGGGTTTTAATTAACAACATTTATTTATTTATCAAAAACACAAATTTTAACGTTTCAAAAACAAGTTTTTATTTTAATTTTCAAATAAATTCACAAGCCTTTACTAAATTGTACTTATTAGCCTTAAATTCAATCCAATCTAGACCTCACAAATGCAAAATGAAGGCTCTTAATGGTATGAGGATCAGTAAAATCAAAACTGTGTCTACGAAAAAAACCCAACATTGCATAAACTTTTGGGACGAGATAATTCAGATTCTCAATAAATCTGAACCTAACCTGATCGCACCCAAATCCTTAAAAAGATTAACTGATTTAAGATATATTCTCTGCATGGAGAAACGACAGTCAAGTGATTTTATAAATGTGCAATGAAAGCATTTATCAATATTTAATGGCAACTTATTAAGTACACTCCACTATATTGGATCCACCCAGAATTCAATTTAAAGCAATGACTTTTTGTCATCAACTACTAATCTAATAAATACATTGTTTCCAAAAGTTCCCAAGCTCCTTGAGAGTTGGTAGTAAAAGGCGGTAAAGGTATAGCACACTTCCGAATGAAATGAAAACGATCTCCGAGCGGGTTAAAGTTTATCATATTAATATCAATTCTCTAGAGACCCAATGATATCTGTTCTCACACAGTTAAATAGTTCGTTAAATAGCTCGTTCCACCTATCTCTTAATATGACTGGCGAAGATGATATAAAGTTAACGATTCCAGACTCTCTGGGCATATTAGTTCTGCCAGACCAGAGATAAACAGATTGCTGTATTGAAACGTTTTAATAACGTGGTCAAAGATTAGAGATCCCGAATATTTTAGGACTTCAATTTGTATGTTTCAGAAACGATTTAATTTTCCCAACATCATATCTACGAAATTATTTATCCAGCTTAACAATAAAAAACCCAACATGTATGTTTCAGAAACGATTTAATTTTCCCAACATCATATCTACGAAATTATTTATCCAGCTTAACAATAAAAATCAAATATAATATTTTCTATTTTTAATCCAAATTTTAACTTTTTAAGTTAATAACGTCTTTAGTTTCTACACTAACTCAACTTTCTTTTCAGTTCTTTTGCTATATAACCAGATACTGGCAACATACAATCAGCATAGATGTGGTTTTCGTGTTAGTTATTATATTACCTTGGTTATTCTTACCAGGATATACGATAGTAAATCTGTTACAAACTACAGGTTCCTTTTGCATGCGCATTCGACGTATCATACGACCGATAAATTGGTATCCACTACAAGCCGATGATCGACAACGTTATCTGGATATGTTAGGAAACTTTAATATGAGTCAACAGCTAAGGGCTATGTAGTTTTAACAAATAACTTAATCATTAGATTAAAATAAAATGTTTGAAGAAACCACAGAGAATATATTGACTTTGGCTCCAGAGGTATGCTATCCTTATTGCATGTTATATTAACAATAAGAGAAATTGATGATTCAAGCGTTGGCATTATTGACATTGACAATTATTGATTAAGTAAGTTACAAAAGAAAAAAGTTCAACAGAATATATTTTGATGGCTTTTGACTTTCGTATCAGAGTACGTAAAATCTGATGTCAGGTCATATGAGTAATGCTGATAGCGTAAAAGCTTCAGTGATTACATTAAGCGCTACAAAGCGTTCACAGCTAAGGCGTTTCTATTGATATTATGGGTAGGTATTTAAAATTCGCAAAGTGATAGCAGTAACAAATATGCAAAAACAAAATATATATAAACAAAACAAAGCAACACAAAATTCCCCATATTTTTCAATAAAAAATGAAAAACACGTTTGCTGTCTTTTTGCTGGGTTCTATTTTTGCAACTCACAATCAAATAAAATTATCAGTTGATGCTGAATCTTCGAATGAGCCGGTCGCTATTTCTATTTTGATATGAATGAAATACACAACGGATTGATTTTAATTTAATTTGTTTGTTTTTATCAGTTTTTTTTTTTAATTGTTTTGAATTATTATTGTAAATCACAATTTTACTCGTTATCATGAATCAAAATAGTTCTTATGAAATTGGAGGTAGACCATATAAGCCTGATACCAAACGTGAATTGTGGTCAAAATCAACGGATTTTCTTTATGCCTCATTAGGACATGCTATGAAAATGGATTTGGTAACATTTGTGTTACCATTTATGTTTATTAGAACTAATGGCAAGTAATTTGTAATTTTTTTTCTAATTGATATAACATTTTTTTCTTTTTTAGTTTGGTCAATGCTATTATATCTGCTGTCTGTAACGATATTTGTAGTGCCTATATTCTTACTACAATCATTTTTGGGACAATTTTCAAGTTCATCTTATATCAGCGTATTTCGTATAGCGCCAACGTTTAAAGGTTTGTTGTGAATATTCTTCCTTCATAAGGATAATGTTAACACTTATGAATTACTTTCATATTTAAGTTAAGTGATTGTTATAATTGGCATTTTTTCTTTATATGTTAAAAATTTCGCCTACTTCGTAAAATCGCATTATTATCACATAATACTTACGTTTTAGCTCGGGGTGGCTTTCTACAATCTTTGCTTAATAAATCTGCATTTAAATATTTTTTCGAATTTTTTAATTTCAATATATATTTTCTTCCTTCCATGTGTATCCATAAAACGTTTTCATAAGAGAAATTCGATTTTCACGTAAAACAAAAAATTTTATATACTTAATAGGGCTGTTCACAGTATCATATCATCTGCTCTTTCAATTTTACAATGTAGTAATTTTGCCATATTATGCAAAGTTTTGATATTGTTGCCCATAAACACCATTAGTTGTAAAATTCTTGACTGCTATAATGAGCTTTATTATAATACAAAATAATGAAGAGGTTACCGTATTTGCAAAAAAAATATGGCAATTTTACTATGAAACTGTGATTAGGCATAATGTGTTTTCACAAAATATGCGAGAAATCTCAAAACTGTTTGTGTATTAATGTGTAAATATTCCCCTTCAGAAATCTCAAAAGGATTTGGTTATTGGTAAAATACTCCCCGAGATTTATTCTCAATAACATTTTTCAACTTTTTTTTTATCTTTTCAGGTATTGGTTACATAAGCTTACTTCTTAACTTTACGTTAATTGCTTATCAAAGTATTTTTGCGGGAATTCCCTTGCTATTGTTGTTGTATACATTTCGTTGGGAAATGCCTTGGAGCTGTACGGGCTACGAACAGTGGGCTCAAAATAATGCAGAGCTGAGGTCTACAGAAACGGTTATATATTGGAAATTATCGTATCATAATCCCTTAATCACACATTAATTTCAGATTTGTAATAAGGATACACCATTTCTCAGTAACCTATACAACGAGTTTCCTTCAATGGTGCTTTTACGGTGAGATATTAAATTTTATTTTCGATAGATGTACTTTTCAATAGGAAGACTTCAATATAAGTTTAATTGTTTCTAAGGTTGACCCATAACTTCAGTTATGAAATTGGAACTTAACCATGCGGGGAAGCTCTCACACCATAAGAAAATTAATTCTCTATACAAATGAATGATTAGATTAATGTTGGGAATGAAGTGATTGATCCTAAAATTTCGCCATAGATATGCCCTTGCTTAACACATAGTGACTTAATTTAATTTTTAAAATTATCCTTACATTCAATAACAGAATTTTTAGTGTCTAAAAATATCTGCTTTATTTGCTCTTAATATCAATTCTGAACCAAAATACTTTGACGACGTGGTTTTATCTTCTCTAATACTTTTAAGTTAGCATATTTTTTGATTTCATGCTTAGGTTTTCTCTTACTCTGGAGAACCCTAAAAACATGTAAATCATCCAGAGCAATATGGACATGCTATGACAATTCTAAAGTCAATGACCTACTGTCAAAGAGATATTGATTTGTCTCAAAAACCAGATCCAAGGATTTCGCAATCAATTCAAAAATTATGTTAAAGTTATTTTTATCTGACAAATTTACAAGAGAGCATCTTCTGATCACTACTGCCATACTAAAAGATCAACAGAAATCTACTTCGAATAAGACGGTCCGAAAGGATTCGTGAGACAATCCAGTTGTAGTGCTTTGATTACCATAAATAATTCGTAATCATTTTTTTTACATCTACCAGCTCACATTTTCAACTAGCAATCAATGATAGAGTGAGCTTCTCATGGACATTATTCCTTAGTCTATTGGTCATTTGGACTCTTGTGGCCATTATAGTGCGACAGAGTACGCCAGTGGTGAGTATGCTTACTTAATATTTTTTTCGGAAGTTTTTAACACAAAGTACTTCTCGCATTTCACAGTTTGGTCGCATAATACGTTATCTCGTTTGGATAGCCATTGGAATTCTATTGATTTGTCTTATGCGTTCACTTCTACTCCCTGGATCATTAAAAGCGCTTAGCGAATATTTTCAAGCTGATTTTGAGTGGAAATCACATTCATTATTTATGCCTGTTTCTGCGGCTATAACTTTTGGTACTGGTTGGGGTACTACTATAGCCATGGCCAGTTTTAATAAATTTAAAACAAATATTGTACGATATAGTTGGCTAATTTGTTATCTGCAGGTATTGGTAATCTCAGTTTTAGGCATGTTCACTTACTTAATGGATGAACATCTGAAGACAACACATAAACTTAGCATATCGGGTGTGTATAGCAGACAACACTGGGAAATAATGTTAAACGTACCAACTGCATTGGCAGATTTGGAGTTGCCGAATTTTTGGTGTTTTTTGTTTTTCATTATGTTGATTTCAGCAGCTCTAGTCATATTGGTGAGTATGGTAGTGCAGTAAGCATATGTCTGAATATATCTTAAAATAGTTTTTTTTCTTAATATTTTTAGTCCACCCAGCTGTATGGCCTAATCAGTGCATTACTAGATGAGTTTCCCACTTTACGATATCATCGGGGTCTATTAACATTTGGTGTTGTCTTAAGTTTAGCCGTATTTTCGATTTTCTTCTGTTTGAACGTAAGTAAAAGTCTCGTATTTTTTAACTATAAATAACCGTGCATGTATATTTACATTTACTTATTTAATATTATCATTTATATTTCTTTATAGCAATCTTTCACTTTCTTCAGTTCACTCGCAACTGATGCACTGTTTACTCAAACTGCGCTTAATTTGTTACTTCTTCTAATAGTACTCTGGATTTATGGACGCGTACGTTTTCAGAAAGATTTTGAATTTATGCTTGGACGTCCTTTCTCCACCTGGTTGGTTTATTTGCTACGCTTTGTCACACCGATATGTGGGCTTGTTGTGCTGGTTTGTATTTTCATTTTCTTAAGGGTTTTAATTAACAACATTTAGTTTTTTTATCCAAAACACACATTTTAACGTTCTAAAAATAAGTGTTTATTTACATTTTCAAAATAATTCACAACTGTATACCTTTATTTTCACTAAACAGAAATCTCTTATTTCTGATTTTTGAATGTAATGTTTAATATTGTTACTGGCCTAGTTCCGATTTGAACAGCTGGCGGTAATACACTGACTTAAATCTATATTTTGTCACAGTTTGCGGCACTTTATCTCACTTTTTCAGCACAATTGTTTCCACTGCTTTACAAGAAATTGGCGACAGGACCTCATAGGACACATTATTCACTAGGATTAGCTATGTGACCGTTTGCTTACAATCTGCTAAAACATTCAGAATTAAATGCACCCGCTGACGCAAAGTATAATAAATTAGACGACAATTGACCAGGCTTTGTGAGAACTATTTGAACCCATAAAGCTACTTAGCCTACAAAACTACTTTGATACGTTTTGGTGTTCTGAGCTAATGGTGAAGAAAAATTTGTGTCTCAATGAAAATTCTGTCACTGGAAGCCTCATATCGATACTAAAAATAACTGCAATGCCTCAATTCTACGCAAACAGTTTCTACACGAAATTTAAAAGCGCAATAGGCTCGACCTTTACGCAATTTTTTTCAGAGCTCCAACACATGTGGGAGTTTTCCATTATAGTAAAGTTGCTTTAGGCAAGCTACTTCAGAAAGAAGTGAGATCACCAGAATTACCGGCCCATTGTTATATGCTGTGCGGCCTAAAAAGTTATAGAGAGCGTCACAAACGTCAGCATTTCGAATTGTTCAGAGCGCAAAGTAACTTGGCGATCGAGGTCTGATGTCATTCCTAACCGTGATACTAAGCCAATGAATTCAGCTCATCAATGAAATTATTGTTGTGCCTCTGGATATTTTAAAGAGATTAGATCGAGTGTGACATCGCTTCTCATTTGTAATATTGTAATAGACAATTTCACGGCAAATAAAGACAACATCATTGATCGAGTCACCTAGGACTCAAAGCTATTCCAGGCTTTCATGTTTATAGCGATAACCTTCGGTAATCGACTACTAACACAATAAACGCCTTGCCTCTAAAACTGTCTAAGCTCCTTGGGAGTTGAGAATAAATGGCGGTAAAGGTACTCGTTTAACACATTCTCGAATGAAATGAAATTAACCTACGTGCAGATAGATAGAGCTTATCATTTTAATTTCAATCCTGGTAAGACACAATATTGTCTGTTCTCACACAGTGAAAAAGATCGTTCCACATACCACTTAATACGATTGACGTAGATATTATAAGATTAAAAATTCTTCAGACTCTGGGCATATTTTTTCTACCAGGCCAGGTATGAGCAGATCGCAATATTGAAACGTTTCAACAAAGTGGTCAAAACACACACAGATCCCGATAATTTAAGGACTGCAATCTGTATGAAACGTTAAATTTGAAAATCGATTAAATTTTCTCCAACTTCACATTTTTGAAATAATTTAACGAATACATAATACATATAATCGAATTTTCTAATTTTAATCCAAATTCCAGATTTTTTAGTTAATAAAGCCTTGAGTTTCGTCACTAATTTTACTTTCTTTTCAGTACTTTTGCTATTTAGCTGGTAACTGGCAACATTCAATTGGATCCATCAGCATAGATGTGATTTTCGTGCTACTTATTGTATTGCCTTGGTTATTCATACCAGGATACACGATAGTAAATTTGTTACAAACTACCGGTTCCTTTTGCTTGCGCTTTCGACGTATCATACGACCGACAGATTGGTATCCACTACAAGCCGATGATCGACAACGTTATCTGGATATGTTAGGAAACTTGGACATAAACCAGCAGCTAAGGGAAATACCTGATAATGAATTGTCAATCTAATTTTGAAAAATAACTTCATCGTAAGATTAAAATAAAATGGTGCTAAAATCCATATTTCGTACTTCTTAATCAACTAAAATTGTATTTAGCGATTTTGCTTACCAAAGACTACATAAATTATAAACATATGTACCTATAACGCCTAGACTATCTTTGTATATATATATATACGTATATATGTAGATAATACTTTTTGTAAATTCTTTCTCATGCTATAACTAATTGTGAGTATAAACTTCAAATTTTATATATGTATCTATTTCGGATTTAAACTTTTTCTTTGTTTCAAATATTCTTCGTAATCTAATTTATCCTGTGTATGCGCTGGAGTCCAATCAGCAGCTCGTAAATATTTGCGGAAATTCTGTTCCCATGAGCCGTGTTTGCTACACAGAACATATATCATGTAGAGTGGAATGCAAAGAATTGAAACACAGCAACTTGCCCAACCGATTGCTATGGCCCAACTAGGATACCGTACACCATTGTAGGTTATATCGCGGTTAAATATAATAGAGGTGAAGAAAATGCTCTGCAAAAGAAAAAAAAATTATTAATTTTAGATCACACGTAAGGGTATTATCTTACTATTAATATAACAGGCGTTGTATATTTCCAAAAATATTTCCATATATTGCTGGGATATTTGCCAATCATAAAATAGATATCATTGATAAAATTGTCAACGCCATATATCCATCCTACCATAATGACCTCCAGTATACAGATGAGTATAACCGAAATGGAAGCAGAGTACCAGTCAAAGAGTTGTAAAACGTACATGCCGCCCTGAAATGTATAAATATCTGTTGAATATTTTATATTGCAGAAGAGATTATATGCGATATATAATCTTCGATATACATATACTTTAGTTATGATACAATATGGGAAAAGTTAACTTGCAGAGATGAAATTAAGTTTTATTTTAATTTGACAAGATAAGGTACCTTTTCTCTGTTCACATTGCAAATTATGCTTTTTACATTACCATCTCCGAATTTTTAAAGAAAACTTGGTTTGCTCTTTTCTGAAATTCAAACTCTTTTCCACGCGAGATATACATTAAATTAAGATTATTACAAGTAAACGATTTAGAGAGTTCCAAGGAAATCTAAATAGTTCCAAGGAAATCTTGTCAAATTCAGAGATGAGGAGTATATGTATTGTTTAAACTCGGAGTGGTATGAAAAGATTAGATTAAAATAGAAAATAACTTGTTTTCTCTTACATTTGTAACCATTATAATTGACATTAAGAACATCACCAAACATGAACACAGAGTGACAGCAAATTTGTATTTTCTCAACTTTGGAAATTCATCCAATACCGATGATATTATAGCCTCTATTTGAACAAACTATAAGAAAAAGAAAAAAAAAACACAATATACACGTCTGAAGTAAAAACAATTCACAAATTATACTCACCACACTATCCAACCCCAGCAGGAATAACATTAGAAAAAATAATGCTGCCCACAAATGTGGCATTGGCAACATTGCAATTGCCTGTGGATATGTAACAAAAGCCAAACCTGGCCCAGAAGTTGCAACTGTGGCTACGGGTATACCAGTTTGATCTATAAAAAAATAAATATATTTAAACAATTCTACACTTACATTCATATATACAAATTAGATAAAAACAACTTACGCGATAAATAGCCCAGTACTGAAAATACAACAAATCCAGCAAAAATGCTAGTGGCACAATTAACAATTGGAATGACAAAGGCATCACTAATGGCATTGTTGCGCATGGGATTATAACTTGCCATGTTAACAATGCCACCCCATCCAGGACCCAGCGAGAAAAATATCTGTATAGCAGCATCAGCCCATACCTTTAAGTCTAATAGGCGTGGCCAATCTGGTTTAATGTAAAACAAAATACCTTTCATAGCACCAGGTAATGTAATACCACGAATGAACAGCACAATCAGTATAACAAAGGGGAATGTAGCTGTGAAGTAGACAACTTTTCCTACCTATTGAGAAAAATTTCTGGTTTTTTTTTAAATTTTTTTTTTCATAAAATGTATTATGACTACTTACCGTTTTTATGCCTTTTATAATGCAAACATAAACTGATAGCCACGATATAATCAAACACCAGAATAGTGGCCAAACAATGCCGCCTAGTTCTTCAATTCCGCTGGATATCTTTAGTATTTCCCTTCTTTGGAAAATGAAGGAAAAATATTGTATATACGTTTTGGCATTAATTATGTACATGTAGGGTGTTCCAAAAATTAAAATGATACAACAAAAGGGGAAAGGGTTTTCACAAGATAATATATCTATATTTCGCGCTTATCAATAGATTAGGCCAACTTATAATGCTCTCAAAATAGACTGCTATATAGTGCCAACTACGACCAGGCCGAAACTTACTTATGATACATTGCTTTACAACTTTTAATCTGTATCCAGGCCAAACTATGTCTTGTATTTTTATGAAATATTGTAACATTACCCCTTAAATATAGTATAGCATTTTTAAGTGATTGCTTGTATGGGAAGGGACACGCTCTCTTATTGAATTTAACCACTTTATTGTTTGGAGCTTGTTCGGATCATTTCGATTTATAATTATATTCTACTGCATTAAATAATATTCAAAAAAACTTACTGAAAGAACTCATCGGCTGGTGTCTTAAAATCAGTGCTATATGTATAATTTGTTTGAGCCAGCTAGTATTAGAATTAAAAAGCTATTATTAAAATAATTTATGTATTCGAAAAAATAACAAAAGAGAAAAATAGTAAAGCAACTCACTTCTGTTACTTCCACACAAAATTCTGTATTCCAAGAATGATTGCAACTGACCCAAGGCAATTCAGCGGCGAATATTTTTTTTAGGAACATTATCGGATAGGTAATAATAGCGGAGTAATAACAAGTACAAAGAAAATTCACAACCACAATAGCAAAACCAGTGCCTATTAAAAAAAAAAACCAAAAATTTAATAAATAACTCATTTTAATATATCAAAATATAACCTTTAAGGATTGGTGCCATACGAAAGATACCAACACAACCAGTGCTAGAAAATTGTCCCAAAATAATTTCCAAAAAAAATAAAGGAATGCCACATAGAAATAACATTAGCAAGTATGGTACCAAAAAAGCACCTGAAAATAAAATATAAAAAATTATTTAAAAACAAATAATGTTTAATAAAAAAATAAAAAAGAGAAAAATAAAATTCTTTAAATTTTGAGCCCGACGTGATTTGAATAAAAAAACAAAAAAATAAAATTTTTTAAATTTTGACCCCGACGTGATTTGAACACGCAACCTTCTGATCTGGAGTCAGACGCGCTACCGTTGCGCCACGGAGTCGCCTACGGAATGTTGACGAAAGCCGCTACAACAATAATATGCAAAAAGTATATATACTTTTTATAATATGTTGCGGAACTTTAGTGTATTGCTACAAATGTTGCTAATCGATTAAAGATAATAAAACAAAAGGAAAAGGTCGTTGTTTTATAATTCATTGGTTTTACAATTTATGACGTAGTGCGCAGTGATATAAATTTCCTGTTTGATATTTTCTCTTGTTTGATATTTTAAGCCAAAACCTGAATTAAAGTTAATAAGAGATAAAGTTTTATTTTACGCTTTAGTAGTAAATCATTTCTAGGCAGGCACGGATTTAGAAATTGGCCGCCCTTAGGCCAGCCACAAATTGCCGCCCATCTTCACTGGTGAATATGGAAAAAAATTTTTTAATATCAAAAGTGAAAAGTGACCTTAGTGAAAAGTGGCTTATCAACATTTTTTGAGGTAGTCGACATTCCCCCTGTGTAACTCTCACCAACACCAATGCTTTACCACTTAAAAAATTATCAAAGTTTATTCTCTTTGCTTAGATATTGCAAATAGATGGTCTTTTATTTTCTCGTCAATTTTTAAATCATGCAAAAAATGGTATTGGCACAAGAACTCTGTACGTCTTTGATTTGACACTGGGTCATCTGGTAACTTCAAATTAAGTGGCATAAGACAACTGACAGAAACCCAAACAAAAGTGTCAAGTTTTGCATTTTTTTAATATAGGAACACCCCAGAGAATAAGTAAAATTGCAAATGATTTCTGTTAAATATTTACTAACAATAAAATACTTTTGTCTTTTCAATGTATAGGAACAAAAAATATGAAATGGCAAATGGTCGGTGAAACAAAATGTTTGTTTGTTTTGCTTAACAAGAAAGGAGATGCATGGAAGCAAGTCAGGAACAAAGACGACGAAAGAGGTGAGTGGGGTGTGGTTTTATATAAGCTTTGACATCATTTCAGCAAAGTTATGCGATACATATGTAGTTAATGCAATTTTAAAAGCTTTCTTCAATATAATTTTAAAAAAGTGCATATCATTCTTCGGGCCGGATTAGAACCAGCGACCTAAGGATATCAACCAACGTTCATGGTATTGACGGACGAATCAGTCCACCGCTCAGATGGAAATTTCATTATCGGCACTTGTGGCGAATGTCCACCCAACAAAACCACAAAACAAACTCACCAACGAATTGGGGCGCTCCGATAACGAAGCCTTGCACATGAACTCTCAGAGCCTACGATAACTGCAACCTGAGTGCAACTATAAATACGTCATCGTCGACATTGAATGCCCGTATGAGTGTCAAATACTACGAAATAGAAAGTGGTGAGAGCATTAACGAACAACAAGAGAGTTCTGTGCTGGTGAGCACTTGTTGAATTGAATTAATTTCGTTTATTTGCTGTTGGTTTTGCTAAGTGCATCGCAGCTCAGAATATACTAAGTAGTTTGCTGAGTTTATAATGAATAGCATTTCAAAATTAATAAAATAAACAATATGATAAAAAATGGATTTAGAGTATAATGAACTTTGTATTAGGGCAGTTAATCTTCATTTTAATGTTAAATCCATAATATAATCATTTAATGGTTTAGTGCAGTGAGCCTCGCTTAATTGACTTGACGAAATATGCAAAGATTATTCAATGGCACAGTGATTATCTGAACGGGTTCATCTTTATTGCACCGATGAGTCGATTATCAGACAGCTTTTAGTCGCTTGTTAGAAGTGAAAAACCAGTCTTAATCGACCATTTGAACTCTCTTAATAAACAACAAAATAGCCATTGACGCCGCTGACTTGACTAATATTAAGATCGCAGTTCACATCAAAAAATGTAGCTAATGTATTCAGCTTTTCAGTGAAAGTTTGATTGTTGCACTAGATATTACAAAAGCGTTTGATCAAGTGTGGCATCATGCTGAAGTTTCGCTGGATAATAATCGATCTGTAACCCTCCTCCTTGTATTTGTCGATGATCTTCTGTCATCAAGCACCATCCCCAAATCATGCTTTTGCGTACAAAGTCAACATCTATTATTCATATTGCTTTAAAAAGCACCCACGCCCATTCCCTTTCTTCCTTTGATATGGCTGGCTTAGATATGACGAAAATAACTACTCCCGACAGAGGCGGAGACTTTTAAAAATTATTGGAGGGGCAAATTTCAAAAGTTTTTCAAGTGGAATTTTATGAGTATGAGAATTTAAACGTATTAAGGCAGAAACTACCTGGGCATGGCAGACTAGTGAGCCACCTCACGTACCTATACGTGGAACAGCTTGCCAGCCTATATACTTAGTACCATAAGGAAGTTTCAGTTTCTACCTTGATTCCAGGCTGGTTCGAAGTGAAGTTGTCTACCTTGTAATGCCAGAGTGATCCAGCATGACAGGCAGGCTAACCCAACATTAAAAACCCAGCATTATTCTGTCAGGCTGAATGGAGCTTGATTGCAGGTTAACTCAAGTTACTTTTATTGGGTTTTCAAATATGGATCTTTGATTTCTAAAATATTTGGGGAGGCAATGCCCTTCCAAATATTTTTTGAGGGGGCAAAAGGTGCCCTGCCCCCCATAGTCCCGCAGCCTCGAGCATATCGATGCAACCGAACCTGAGGCAGACAGATAATGTGATCGATGTGTCGAAAGAAGCTGACAAGTGCATTGGTGTAAGATCTTGTTGATCTTCGGACTGTATATATTAAATCTAAAATAGAGTTCATTTCGCACATTCGGTGCTTGATCGAGTTATATTATACACTCTTTTGAACACTGACGATAAAAGGCATAGCACCCTTTTTATGGGTAAATACATCAACGGAATATGTTCTACAGAGATACGTCAAATGGTCCATGAATTCGGGTTTTCTCTCGCACACAGATATCTCATTCAAACCATTTCTATATGATCGCACCGGATCGCATAACATCATTATGTAGTGGGACAGGCTTTCTGTGAACGTCTAACCCAACAGCCTTGACATTGGTAAATTCACCGTCATTACTCTCCCAATCAAGATATTTTTGCTAGAAATTTGTTTGGTCAATAATGTGGGAAATTCAAATAAACAAGAACCTACACTATCTGATTCCAGTACAAAAGCTTATTTTTATAATAAAAAACTAAGTGCATTCAAAGTATTACTTCAAGTCTGTAAGCTTACCGCATTATTCTGAAAGAAGTGATGGAATCTTTGTGCTAGGTCACAACGGAATCTTGGAAAAATCAGACTTAATACCAAAAATCAATCAGTATGCTAAAATGTCCTTATATAAAAATATCAATTTATTATTACATATAAGCTATCTTACTGCATGATATTCCATTACATTGAAATATCAATCAATCCCTCAGTTGAAGCTATATATTCCCCTTAATATCGATTTTACTCCATTATATTTTTAAAACAAATATTTATTTTAAAGTAAATAAAACGATTGTTTAAGGCGTGTGAGTTCACAAGTTGTGTGCAAAATTAAATATTCATTTTATGATATGAAAAGTATTTACAAAGCTTGTACATTTGTATGGCGTCATAAGAAATATAATATGTATGGATGTGCATATGTCATTCTTTGTCAAAACTAAAAGAGTTGCACCTTGAGCTCTTCGATTTTGCTGATCAGTTTTTTTTTTTTTTGTGAGTTGTACTATATGGACAGTTGATAATTGACCATAAATTCTTTCGGTATAAATTGACGATTTTGCGTTATCAATTTTTAAAAATGAAGAGCTGAAATGCAAAACCCGCCAAGTCCAAAAAATGAAAATGTGTGATATTGCTGGAAGGGACAGGAAAAAATTTTGTCTACAAGCCTACACACTCCAAATTGTAAAAAAAAATTTTCTCTTCACAAACTTTTGCTTGCAATAATATAATTTCTGATAAATTCAAAACCCGCCAAGTCAAAAAGTCTTTTTATAATACTCCTTCTAGATTTGATTATAAAATGTAATGAAAAATCAGGATTTTAATAGCTTTTGACAACTATTTCAATGGATCAATCAATCAGTTTTTATTATATTATATATTTATTATTATATATTTTTCTCTAAACGCAAAATATGGACTTGGCGGGTTTTGCATCTCAGATTTTCAAATACAGAATTAAAGGAATAAAAAAAATTATTTTCAATATTGAATTTAAGTCAAATTTTATATCTCTTATAGTGTTAAGGATATTTAGAATTAAACTTAAAAATTGGCTATAAGATTAACTTACATATATCGACAATATCTATTTCCATTTCCTCAATGTTGTTCGACTTTTTTAACACTTTTCGATTTCCAACATTTTTCGTGATGTTTAAACTTTTTTAACTTATTAATTTATTTCAACTTTTTAATAAACATTTTTTAACTTTTACTCTTTCGAATTTTCTAACCTGCTCCGACTGATTTAACAATTTTCAACAGTTCAAAAAAAAAAATTTTGGATTTCAATATTCAAATTGTTGCGATTTGCTCAATATCTTTTGAATATATCAACATTTTTCTAATTTTTCGACATTTGTCGATTTATTCAACATTTTTCAAAACGTTAAGTCTTCTTTCGATTTTCGCAACAGTTTTTGACTTCTTCAATATATTTGGATTTCTTTAATCTTTTGATTTATTCAACATTTCTAGGGATTTTTCAATAATTTTCAACTATTCTACATTTTATATCGATTTTATAAACATTTTTCGTTATTTTCAACATATTTCGGATTCTCAAATTTTTTTTGATCTCTCAACATTTTTTGCCAATGTTAAACTTTTTTCAAAATCATCGACATCGTTTTTCGATTTTTTTATCAATGTTCAGCTTTTTTGAGTTTTTCAACATATGCATATACATAGTATGTATCTATGTGCCATGGTCTATGGGAGCTATTGTCTGAAAAATTGATTTTTTAAATTTTTTTACGATTCTGTTAAACAAAGTAAGCTCTATTTAATGACACAAATCGCATGTTTCTAGCTTTATTATTTATTTTACAAATGCACTTAAAGAAAAACGTATAAAAAATCAATAGAATTGTTTACTTTAACAGCTGTTTACTCGATAACTTGTTTTCGGACAACAGATCCCTTTTCATAGACTAAGGCACATACACATACATACATATGTATGTATAGCACCTTTTTTAAATTTATTTTTTTTTTTGAATTTTTTAACAATTTTAGCTTGCTTAACGTTTGCCAACATTTTTAGCATTTTCTTATACTATGTAATATCATTAAGTTCTCACATCACACTGTGATTTATATTGGGAAAATTCCATAGGAAGTTGAAATACTGAACATTAGGCAATAAAGAAGTCTACAATATATTTTTTGTTTTGTTTTGCTTGGTGCAACAAATAGAGATTTAAATCGTCAATAAAAATAAATGCACATTCACATATTTTTTTTTATAAAATTTTATCTCTATTGAAGTCATGGTAGTAGTTAGTAATTGTGTTATAACCTTTTGTTCAGACTCACCTCCACCACTGCGATAGCACAAATATGGGAATCGCCAAACATTACCAATTCCCACAGCATATCCAATACATGATAGTAAAAACTCAGTTTTTGAAGCCCATCTTCCGCGGTTCACGTCATGTTGATATTTTTCCGCAGGCTCTACTTTTTCCATATCACAATGCAAAATTGTTGACATTTCAGTGATTGTGATGGCATTTTTATTTAGCATTTTGCGAAATTATTGCAATTATTGCATCAAACAAATAAGTAAGTTTACTAAAAGCGATGATAAATATCGTGGTCTTTATTTGATTCAAATGCTATTTTCAAATTAAAGCTTAAAAAAATTATATATATTATATGTTGGCAGATATATTTTTTATTATACGCGAGTGCTATATTTACATTTTATCCTTTTTAAATTTTATAACTTTTTTGTATCCTTAGCACATATAGATTTCTTTTCACACAATTTTTTTTTAACACTTTTCAAGTATCATCACAGCGCTTCACAAGAAATCTTCTCAGAGACCTTCTCACGCGTTCCGTTCGCTGTTCACTGATTTGTATCTCACACTTTGCATTGTACTCTGAATGAATGCTGTGTTATCACTATGCATCTTATTGTTGTAGATTTATTTTATTGAAAATAATTTGACCAGCAATTTGGTGCATAACGAAGATATTTAAATTTAACTCACAGCACTATACAGGGCTAAGCTCAACTAAGCTAAACTAAACAAATTTCAAGTAGCGTCTAAGGCGAGAAACCTTTGACGAGTTTTTCTAATGCAAATTAAATTAGCAATGATTTATAAATCAAGTGCAATATTCGTCAGAAGTTACGCGTGTCGACAAAAAATATAACTGAAGCTAAGTGCTGAGTGTGCAATGTAAAATAATACAATAATTTTTAATTTTAACATTTTACTATATGTATATGTATGTTACTTACTTCTTGGTACAGTGGTAAAGTTGAGCTTAAAAGTATATGAAAATTAAATTTCGAAAAGAGCTCATCTTTAAAAATTATAAGTTTTGAGGAACGACAAAAATTTTATGGAAAAGCTAGGCCTTACTTCCTTAACAGTTTAAGGAGACAAATACTAATGCTGCAAATGAGAAGAAAGAAAAAGTAACAATAGCAATAACATTCTTTAGCATAAATATGTCTTTTTATAAAAGAAATATTAAAATCGGTTCAGTATATTTTGCGCCAAAGCGTTACAAACCATCTCCACATAAGCAATTTTATATAAATAGTATAGATATACATTAAAGTAGAAAGAAATATGTTACTGGAAAAAGAATAACATTGCCTACATACATACTATGTATATCTGTGTGTGGGAACCCGAATAACGACAACTCATTAGCTAGTGGAGCTAAGAAATTTCAACTTTAAGTTTTCCAACTTGAGTCTTTTTTCGGAATCAACACAAATTTTCCAACTGAAGTTGCAAGTAATATATACAAATATCGGCGAGCTCACTTTATTTATTTATTAAATTATAATCTCTTCCAAAAATGCAAACAAAGAAATTACTCTCGATAAACTCACCGATATTTACATATAGCACTTACAACTTCGTTCGTATTGCCAGAAAAGCTTTCAAAGGATCGCACGCATGAAATGTGTTATTTCAAAAGAGTTACAAAAACAAAATGTATGCAATGGGAAAAAGTGCAGAGCTTGTGCGTACTGTGTTAATATTTTGCAATGCTTCTTAACTGGTCAATGCTAAAAGTAAAACATAGTCTACTTGGAAATTCTTAAATGTCAGCTAACAAAGCTTACTGATGATATCATGTAACAGCGATTGAAACTAGTATAAGCAGCTAGTTGCCCATTTACATACATATGTCTTTTATGTATATGTATAGCAATAGTAATTTTTTGTTTTTGTATTTTTTGCACTAAAAAGTACTAAACAGGAAGCACATGGAAAAAAGTTTATTAAACTATAAATAAATTTCGTTTCGATTTTTATTTTTTTCAAAAAACTTTATAACATTAATACACATTTTATTTTTAAATTTAGGCCTATCTACTGTATTCTTAAGCGATTTTATAGGCAATATTCAAAGCGGTTATCACTATACCGAGAAATAAGGCAATAAATAATAAAAAGCAGACGAAAGTTCAAACAGATTAAAATTTGCTATTGAAAAGTTACAAGTGGTGTAAAGATTAAGATCCAGAAAGTTCTCAAGAAGTTTAGTAAATATCCCTAAAATTGATTATAACGTGGTCAAAACGTTCTTAACTTAACTTTTATTAATTTTTTTTTTTTTGCTAATCCAGAAAGTAAAATACTCCCCTTAAAATTTTTCATAATAAAATTACTATCTTTTCGATAATCTTCATTTCGAAAAAATTTTACAAAAGTTGGTCGAAAGTGGCAAATTTTGGAAAATGGAACTATTTGAAAAAAATTTTTGTTTTTTCGCTTGAGATTTAAAATTTCGATCTTTGGACAAATTGTCTTGTTATTAATGGCAGCCATCTTAATGGGTTTCGCGTTTGCCCGTTTTTTCCATAAAAAACAACAACGCGTTTACAATTCAACGCCCTGTTTGGAGTTGTTTAAGCAAAATTCAACGGGTTTTTTGCATCGATATGCGACAATGATGATGAAAAAGGGATCAATTACTACACACTATAATCAAAAAGATCATCAGATGAGCGGACAGCAGCCGGTGAAAGCCGTTTTAAAGCGCCAAAAAAGGATGCTTCACTAAAACCACTGTAACTTTTAATCTAAACGCCAAATGTTCATAAAATTTTGTTTCATGTCAGTTGGAGACCAGAGCTACACTATAAGGGGGAGAAAAAAAAATAGGAGGTGGCGTTATCTCTATGTTAGTCCCGGAACTTAATGACCCACGTGTTATCTTACCACATTGGGAAATTTGAGTCTTTTGACCTTTGACCTTTTGTTTGTATACTCTTGAGTATGCTATCTGTTTTGTTTTTTAATTTTTTTTTTAATTTTCTATACTTTAGGTTTTGTGGTCATGTATCATATATTAATTAAAGATTAAAATTTTATAAAAAACTTATAGGTTTTAGAGCTACCCCTAAACCTACATAGATCCGATGCGATGTGAAATTTGGAGCTTGCGGTGTAAGCTGCCGAAATTACATTAATTTTATCTAAAATTAAAAATTTTTAAGCGATTCTTTATATCTTTGTTTCACTGTAGGCACTGCAATCGTTCAATTTAACTATTTTATTATATAATCTTACATTATGTATTACAGTAATGTTAAGTGCACGTTTTACGGCGCGCCAAATATATAGGGTGATTCCGTTGAAGGTGACCAATTTAAATGTGAATTAAATCAAGAAGGATATTTGTATAATTATTTAGAAATGTTATTGAAATATCACATGAAATAAAAAATAATAATATCCACAACCTGCAACGTGGCAGACTTCTGCCGTTTTTATTTTTTTTCAATTTATTTTCGGCATGGTCCACGAATAACGCAACGAATTTCATTGCTTAACTCTAGAATCGTTTGTTGTATTAAATTGATCTTTGCGCATTTGACACTGATCCGGTTTTATTGAATTTTGCAATTACTTTTTTAACCATAACCCGAAATACACGGCTAAGGTTACCGAAATCGACAAATAATATAATAAAAAGGTGCATACATACTTAATAACACGAAATGTCAGCTGTTTATTTTTGATATGGAAAAATTATAGCCAGACTTAATTTGTAACCTCGGAATGAATCACCCTTTACTTATGTACATGTAGTTTTTTTATCGAGCTTTTCTTGAAAGTTGCCCGCACGATATTTTAGAATGCCAGAGATAACAGAACTGATCAATCAACGTCAAAAATTCTTGACTGTTAGGATTCGATGTTGTGAGGATCAAATAAAACTTTAAGTTATAATTCGGATTTTTCCCCTCAATTTTGGTAAAAACCTTTATGTAGGGTGGAACATTTTTTTATTTAATACAAAATTAACAATTACTCACACGTGTTATTGTTATCAAAATGTTTGTATGTTAATTTTTACAGCATTTTTTTTTTGTAATTTTTTGTTATGCTACTGATTACCAATGAGTTCAAAATTCGCTGAAATCATTCATTAATTTTTTTTTTTTTTTAAAGAGTAAGAAAACAAAGTTTATCATATTGCTCTATATAAATCATTGATTATTTTGACGCTAATTTCGTGTCAAAGTGTAAAAAGGTCAATTAACGGCAATATTCCGTTGGGTTGATTTGGTCACAGTATCTATCTAGCACATCAGGACTTTCAGAGATTTCATGAGTGGCAAAAAAGTTACAAAAATTACATTATGAGTATGAGAAAAAGGTTTATTTATCAATTTAATGTATGTAAGTACATCGCTTACTAAAATGTCACTAAATCGTTGGAGCCCAAATTTTGAAAATTTTTTGTATCCCTCAA
This sequence comes from Meiosimyza platycephala, assembly GCA_963662105.1. Classification (NCBI taxonomy): domain Eukaryota; kingdom Metazoa; phylum Arthropoda; class Insecta; order Diptera; family Lauxaniidae; genus Meiosimyza; species Meiosimyza platycephala. Next base: position 18,267,314 of record OY759210.1, read on the forward strand.
ATTAATATTTTATTATATTCAACTTTTCGAAAATTAAAAAAACGAAACAATGAGACCAATTAAAAGGCAGTGCGTCAAATGTAATGAAAAATTTTATTTATTCCCGGAAAATTTGATTTTGTAAACAACACTGTATTCATTATGGTCTAGAGAAAATGTTAAAAGGATGTTAAAAATTTAAAACAGCGATTCGGTAAACGCAATAACTAAAAATAGCCGCTTGGTGATTCGTAAACGAAATTACGGTGAAATACGACACGCTAATGAATGTTTACGGTAGACGGTAAATTGGGCTAGATTGCGGTGGATCTTCCGTAATTACCGTGTCATTGGAGACACTGCTGCCATAACATGAAACATACACACTATTCTGCTAAAGTTTCACTACTAAACAAAAACAAACATCATAATAAAAAAAAAGAGTACATAGGGGACGTCCATTAATTACGTGAGGTGTTTTTTTGAAAATTCGGACCCCCCCTCCCCTTGGTGAGATCTGGCGGGATTCCCCCCTCCGTCCCGTGAGATTTAAATTATAATTTTTAATGTAAATTCTATGCATTAAAAAGTTGACGTGAGGTTTTCCTTGACCCCCTCCGCCCCCTTGGTGAAATTTGCTGAGATTTTGCCGGACCCCCTCCCCACAAGGCCTTACTCAATTGTAAGCTGGGTATGTGTACAAGCAATACGTACATACATACATACGCACGTGTCACAACCCAGTAAACATTTGGAAGATTCTTGAATCTTCCACGCTTCTGGCGATCAACTTATAAATTTTCCAGAAGAGTATTTAAAATAAAATTTACTTTAATCGAAAGAACAACTCTTCGGCAACACCTTCATAGTTTTTCAAAGTGGGATAGCAAATAAAGACGGCAGCATTTAATTTGTGTATACATTAGTACTCGACACGCTTCCTAACACTTGTCGCTTTGTAAAAAATTCGTAATTTACGCATTTCCTGCTATCCCAATCAGAAAATTTGTGCAGGTGGGTGCAGTTTCTTTTATATGCCAATAAAGTTATTGGTTATTGATCTTTTTTTTTTGGAGAAAATAACAGTTATTCAAATGAAATTAGTAAAAGTTTTTGAAAAAAAAACCACCGTATCTCGAAAACTATGGAACTAAAGCATTTTTAAACAAAATTTATTTTAAAATTTTTATTTAACGTGTTTTGTTCTTTTCGACAGAACATCGGAATAAACACAGCTAAGCTTAGCCGCTGTACTGAAGTAAACATAACTAAACAGAGATGGCACTATCGATTTTGAAGCTGTCAAATTTGAAAAGGAAAATTGCGCTGACTATTTAGATGAAATTCGGAATTTTAAAAGCGCTCCAGAAATTTTGCATGTTTTATATTTTTTGTGTTGTCAAACTATTTGTGCCATTGACAGAGAACGTACTAAATATAATAACATCTTGCCATTAACGTAATTCAAAAGAATAAAAATGATTTCGCGCAGTAAATCGTCGAAAAGTCATGTCGTTGATACCAGCAGCGGTGATGCAAATGTGCAGCTGACAATTTCCTTTGTTCACGATTTCTGCATGCAAGCCAATCGCTATCGAAGTTATAAATCTGATGAATCCTTGGTGTTGCTTAATCGATGCGCTTCGGTATGAATTTTCAAGGTTCCATTTGGCTTTCCGGCAATATAATGCAATATATCTTTCTTAGCTACTAAGCACGGCCATACAGCCGCAGCACTTTACTCCGACCACCATGGAAATTTCAAAATTCTTCATTGATCTGCACGCTGTTATGGGCTGCCTTAAAGGTGATGCCGATGCGTTGTGGGCATGTGTTGCAGCTTTGCAGCACTGCTGTAGTAATTTGGAAGCGCGTCGTGCTGTCGTCGATGAATTTCGCTTTTTGCCACTATTGGCGTCTATTCTAAGGCAAACGCAAGGACAGGATCGTATGCAGCGATTGCTAACGCTATTGCAGGAACTTACATATGGCGTACGTATTACTTGGGAGGAACCGTACATTGTTGTGCTGCTCGAGCAGTTGGTTCAAATAATCTACAGCAATGAAGAACCTGAATCGCATGCTCAACTCGCGCTCTCAATACTAACCAATTTGTGTTACAAAAATTTTGTTGTGCTCTTCCTGTTTTTACGTACCGTCAACGTGTCAAGTTTCAGTCGAAAGATACAAAACTACGGCATGTTGGCACAACGTATGTTAATTATCCTATCTGAGGATATTCATACACCTGATATAAAAGAGTTGCATTTATTTTTGCGTTCCACATTTGCGGCCATTGCAGAAGATTGTCTTAAGCATTGGAATGTTCCATATTTTCGTCATATTGTTGAATTTCTATTGGATTCCAAGGAAGGACACCATGGACTACATTTAGCCATGTGTAGCTATGAACATTATTGTGAGGATATTGAGAAGATTTTGGATGTGAGTTTTTTTGCACTAATTTACTTTACATTACTAACTTTCATTTAAATTACGGTACTTAAAAACTTAAGTAGCATTATCCCATCCCTTGATTAATTTCATACAATTGCTCAGGAAAATGTATGTCACTGGGCGTCATATTTTAAGTCACATCAAAGTTTCCAATGGGAGTGCAAAACCCCACCTTTTCAAATAACTTTTTATCACATTTTTAATATCTTAAATGTTACTGAAAATTGTCGAAAAATATTGAGAAATTTCCAGTGATAACATAGATATTGACATAAACTTGGCGGCAATTGTTTATCAATTAAATTTCTAAAGTTTTATTAAAATTGCTTCAAAAACTTTGAATCTATTTATGTTATTCCAGCAAGTCGAAACTCGCTCAACAATGGACGATTCGAATGATGAATCACGCAAGCAACAGCAACTTTGCATGGCATTACTTTTTCAAATTATACGTTATGTTCTGGAGCTGAGCGCAACACCAAATGATGATGGTAGCGAAAACTGCATCAGTTTGGATTCAATTACTCCACGAATTTTCGAGCTGCTTTGTAATTGGATGGAATCAGCTGTTTGTGGTGTTGATGCTGTTAATCTTTTGGAAAGTCTAGTTAAACTGGGTGAGAAAAAAAAGGTTGATAAAGGTTTTAGAAAATATTGTAGGACTAAAAAGATTGTAACAAAGTTAAACTTAAATATCTTTATGTTAAGTAAAATGTAGTTATGCCTCATAATGTCCCGTTTACACGATGTTCATGTCGTCACCTTTAAACGGCTATAACTTTGCGAGGATGATCATAGTTGACCTCTTGATAGCTTTTTTAAAAAGAAAGGATGGCACAAAATGATGCGTTTTGTGAGCATGCTCACATAGATTGAGTGGACGTGTTCGCTTAAATTGCATGGACAATAATATGCATTATGTCAGTTCGAAATTTCTACGAAAACCTAAGGATATGGACACCGCACGATTTGAGTTGGACTCAGTATATAACGATAAAAGTTAAAATTATTTTGCAGAAACATTTTTTCTGAGATATAAAGATCTAACTGAATATTTCAAATCTTTGAGTTACATCATTATTCCATTGAATTAAATCACTATTCCAGTATGCATGCGATGTTCAGTAACTTATATGAAAATAGCTATAATCAGAATTCTGTCTAATTTTTCCTAAAGCGATTTTTATCTGTCATTCTGTATAAAGACGCTTGTTGGACAAGTTGCAGAATTATTAGGTCTTTTGGATTATTGGGTCTTCGAGATGAAAGTCATGCGTCGAACATTTGGTTGGCACATTCAAGAATCTAATTAAAAATTATGTATGTAAATTCAATTCTAAAGGTGAAATTCATTGGCTCAAACAATTCGACAACTATGAGAATCTTCAATCCACAGCCGCAAGTTTGAGAAAAAAGCATTTCGAATCTACATTGCTGAGGATAGATGTACATTAAATTTAAAATTTTGTTTTTCATTACGAATTAGAATAATCAAAACTATCAGATGCGATCCAAGAAGACAAACCACATTTATGATTTGCGATAACTGCGTTATTTTGTAGAATTAATGGATTGTTATCTGAATTATCTGATTAGCTGAAGAAACAAAAAATGAGACAAGTTAAAGAAATCTATTCCACATGTTTTTGAATCTGGCTTAAAGCTTTTAATCCTCGACGTTAGGAAATGGTTTTAACTATTTTATTATAGAATACGTACTCGTATTTTTAAGACTTCAATACAAATTTGGTTTTAGTTACTTTTTTAATTTGATTTTTATTTCTGTATTTTTAGCTAAAAAAGAATCAATTTCACCACGTATCTCACGCGATCCATCAATCATTATTCAACTGATTGCAACATCAGAAAAGCCTGAAACTGCATCGCAACATATAACTGTCATACTTAAACTACTGCTAACGCTGTTGCATCAATCAAAGACTGAAAAGCTAATTTTATCCAAAATAACTGAATCATTTTTTGATAAAATGTTTGCACCATTACTTGCCATGAAACCAGAAATGTTATCTAATTCAAGCATTTCGTTGATAGAAATTGAAAAGTACATTTTTTGCTTGTTGCTTATAATTAATTTCGCCAGTATTGCGAAAAAAGCATATTTTGATAAATGTTGCACTCTACTACAATTGCCACAAATACAGCATGCGCTTGCATATGCAATGATAAATGGTAGTGAGTGTGTTTGCAGCGCAGTCTTTCAAATTTCACAATTCGAACATTTTCCACAAGCACAAGTGGCAAAAGTATGTTGATAATTTTGATTGCTATTGAATTTTGTCCTTGTCGTTTTTTTTTAATGTATACATTTTTTGCAGAATATTTCAATTTTAAATGCTACCTTAAAAAATGTTGCACCTTCTCCTCCTGATGATCGTTGGCGTAATTTAAATACCATTTTAAAAAGTAATCAAAAATTTGTTAGCAAAGAATTGGAAGAACGATTGCATGCACTTATCGAAGTTATTTCAAATGCTCATTCAAATAATCAATTAAATAATTTAGCTACAACACAACTCATTGAATTGTATAATTACAAATTGGACAAATTGAATAACTCTGAAACGTGCATGCAGCAAAGGCTTAAGGAAGCCAGCAATGAGGTTTGTTTCGCTTAGTTAAATTAAGAATTCGCTTTATTCATTAAATTATTTAATATTCACAGATCACCAACTTAACGCAGCGCATTAATTTACAAAATGCTGAGCTACAAAAATATCATACAATGAACTTTGAACTGCACATCAGTCAAGAAGGGTAAGTTACTATTTTGCATATAATTATTCTGCGACACTACTACATAAATATTTATTTTTTTAAATCAATTTTAATGACGAAGAAGCGACGGTACTAAATATTTATGGTTTTTTTTATCTAAATAATTTATAATGACTTACTTCATTTTAAGCTTACAAACTCAATGTAAAGATCTTAAATTACAAAAGGATAATTTAAAACGAAATATGACAAAACTTATGAAAGAGTTATCTGAGAAATCGGACTCACTGCAAATCAACGAAAAGCGCTTAGCAATGAAATTTTCGGAAATAATAGGTTGTATTCAATTTAATTCGATTCATAACAAGTAAGAAAAACTAAAGTTTTCTTATTTTTCACATTTTTAGTACTTCAAAAGGACTTAAACGAAATAAAGGAGCAACTAAGTAACAAAACTAGTGAATTTGATAAATTGCAATTAACCGCTAAAGAAAATGTATGCTTGAAAATTTGCATCATATATAATTACTTTAATCTATTTATTAATCATTAAAATATTTAGGCCATACGCATAGACAAGTTGAAGAAAACAATAGCCGCATTTGAACTCGATATCAAGGAAAAACTTCGTTATATCGATGAAAAAGAACGTGAATTGGCGAAAACGCAAAAAGCGCTAGAAGAACAAAAAGATGCTAAAAAGAAATCTGATGGTGTTATAACAGTACTGGAGGCGCAACTGCAGCAAAAGAATGAAGAAATACGAAATTACGAGAATGAATTAAGTGAAACAGAAGAATTGCGTAAAACCATTATGAGTCTGATGGAAAGCAAAAAACCTAAAAGAAAATAAAGCCTGCATTTAGTGTGTTAAATTTATATTTAAAATTTTATTTAGGTTATCTTAAATTTCACATTTATTTTATATTAAGTACATATATTACAAACTAAATATTAGTTAACATTTTGATTTACATATTTTTAATTTTTAAATTATACATATTAACATTCATGTCATGAATTGAAAAATAACATTCATGTCATGAATTGAAAAATAACATTCATGTCATGGATTGAAAAACAAGTTATATCATATACATAGTTTGTTGTGTCGTTTACATTTATAAGATATTTGTAAAATTTTACAGCAAACTGCTGTTTTTTAAATTAATTATTTATTAAGATAGAAACTATTTTTTACAGAAAATACAAATAATTTCTTTTAAACAAATATCACCCTTGTTATTGAATTTCAAAAAAGTATAATGTTAAAGCTTTGCTGTTTTAAGTTATTCATAAGATATGGCCTTAATTTTCAATAACTATATTTTATATTAACATTCTAGCGCACATTAATAACATTAAAGCACTAAGCATGTTTGAAAGATATTGTCTAACACTAGACGAACCAAATTTACCGCCAGCAACTGTGTTGCCATCACCAAGTCGGCGTGATTCACGCTTTTCTGCTTTTTCGCAAAGTGCACCGCAATTGGCATCCTCGCAAATATCACAAACAAAGGATTTTGGTGCACGATAAAACATGCGTGCACGGCGTGCTAATGTAATTGAATAAATTGTAATTGTAAATTAAAAAGGTTGAATAATGAAAATTTCAATTTATACTTACAATTATCATAGTAATCATACATAATTACTGGTACCAATTTGTGATTTGTTACTTTAATTGTTTTGTAGGCATGTAGTGTGGGACACACTTCACGGCGATCCAAATAATCAAAATAGATAATCACAACTGTGTTACGGCGCTGAGTTTCTACTTTCTATTTAATCAAAGTAATTATGTCTATTTGTTATATATTTGATATTAAATTGAAAATTCATTTTTTTACTTTTATTCTTTCGCTAGATTCCAACGTGGGTAATGTATCTGTGTCGACTACAAAGCCACTTGGTAAATAAACTTCCATAACAGCCATATTTGAACGATTAGCACCACCTTCAACGGGTACAAAGCTGAAAAGATCACAAACAATATTAAAACATGAGCTGAGCTTGGTATTATGATGCTATGTTTTGTTTTAAATTTCGGAAAGTTAATTTTAACAAAAATAGCATCTTGAAAATGTTCAGTTGATATGCGATTGAATACATTTTAGAGTACAATTTCTTCAATTCCGTTACGATTTTGTTCCCAATCGCAATACGGAGTGGTGCTCCTAAAGTCAGAACTTACCTTGCACAGGCAGATAAATGCAAATAGTCCGAGTTAGAATTTCTATTTACAGTTGGATCTAACACAAATCTTGGCCATGCGCTCGTCACATTTGTATTGTACTTGTAAATAACTTGAGCTAACGCCAAACCACGTCCCGTTGCAGATATTGTAACATTTTTTATAGAACTTGGTAGCTGAAAAATTATAAAAATAATTTAACAATTTCGATAAAAACTCATACAAATTTACCTCATAACTTTGTAGTACCAATGAATTTCCTTCATTTATATTCATAACAGTTTCGGCACCTTGACCATATTGAAAATTAATTTGCACATTGTTAGCCTGACTGGAAAAACGTTCGGCGAACGCCATAAGAGCCTGTAGACCAACCATAGTGTCCTGTGAGGCGACAAATCCACCAAATTCATTTCGTTGATCTACTAGCCATTTGAGAATTGGCATAGCATCACCAATTAAATTACTTCGCAATAGCGCCAAAGCAGCATAAGCTGAAATTTCAATATTTACTGTTCTTGTGGTGTTGTACCAAGGTGAATGTACTTCTGATGCCGGTGCAGTTTTATTCCACCATTTTTTACCACCTTCGAAATATGAAAATTAATGAGCCTTATATTCGAAGCATACTTCTTTATATACCATACTAACCTTCGTTAATAGACATTGCATCTAGCCTTTGTATAAAAGCACCTTTTGCATTGTGATTAGCCAGCGAGAGCACGTAGGTACCAATTGCCATAGCATGTGCATTTGTAGTGCTATCAAGTCCACGTATAATGAAGTCCAAAGCTTTATTTATATTATTCTTATACTCTGAATACAAATTCTTTAATGGTAAAATAAATTTGAATTATAAGCGAAACTCAAAAAAATCACAATCCAAAACAGTCTGAATCTAAGCTTGCTAGATCCCATAAGAAATTAGTGCTAATTGGAGTTGATTTCGTCAACGTGTCGGTGTGGTCTGGACTCTAATCCAAATAGACATAAATTAACCAAAGTGGTTTAATGAGACTATGCGTAAATATATACGCCAATTATCAGTTTAAATTGATCGATTTGTAAATTTGCATGCGTATCGGTCTTTGCTAATCACTGTAAAATTCAACCTAAAATAATTTTTAATCTGGACTCTACACTTACCACATTCTCCAACAATGCCAGCGTAACAAATGCTGTTAAAGATAAACCATCATCTTCGAATTGCTCAAACACATCACCGTTTTCTCTAAAGCCACCACTGGCCGTTTGCATGCTGACCACAAATTCTAAAGCTGTGCGCACCACATTTTCATCAATTTGTACATAAGGAGCTGCTTGACGGAATGCACGTGCAACATATGCGGTCAACCAAGTGGAACTATTTTTTTCCGATAAACCAAAAGCACTAAAACCACCATTAGCATGACGATAGTACAGTAAACGTTGATAACCAACATCTAGATAATTTTTGGCACGCATTTCAATAGCTGCAGTTAGCTTGCCAATTCGCTAAAAGAGAGCAAATTTTTACTAAATTCAACATGTTTAAAAAGTAAATTCTCAAACTTACCTTCAAATACATGAGCACCATAATGTTTGGCATAAAATGCACCATTGTTTGTTCACCACAACCTGTTGGAAGTTCTATTAACTTTTCTACATTACCCAATATGCTGCCAATAACATCGCCCACTACGGAGATCTCAATTTTGGTAGAATCGCCTATTGCGTTTCTAGGAACATTAATTGTAACATTTTGTTTCAGTTGCGTACTAGCAGTCAAATCAAATAGAAAACCATGATGCACCGTTTCTTGAGCACCTGAATGTTCTACGAGTAAAGTTTTTTCTACAGTATCGCCAGCCAACTGAGCGCTAGCAACAGCTTTAACAGTGATGGGACCGATTTTTTTCGGCGTAACAATAAACGAAATAGATTTAGCTGACTTTGCCAATACTTTAATAGTGCGACGACTGTAAAGTTCAATTTCTGAAAAGTTAAAAGAAAATTCAAGGAACTTGCATGCATTAACGTTATTGTAGCTTACTTGGTGCAGTTGCTGTCTTGCTATCCAATGGAGGAAACTCAAATTCTTGTGCTGTATTATAGAGTGTAACATCAACATCCAAATCGCTGTCTTTATTGTTAAATACCACAAAAGGTAAAGCTATAATTTCGCCTTAAAATAAAAAAAAAAACAAAAAAATTAAGATGCCGAAAGTTTGCAAATCTGAAAAGAAATCGTACCTTTTCTTATCGAATATGGCAAATCTGTTGTTATATAGAATTCTTTATAAGATTGCAATACACGATTTGGTTGCGATAAACCTAAACCCGTTACTGGATCTAAAGCGAAAGCAGACATCACCCATGAGGTCATATCACTTGGCAAACGTCTTTGCAAAGTAGTACGTCCATCATTTCCTGAGGTGATATTCATAAAAAGCCATGTATCAGCTGGACTATGCATTACATGTACGCGTGGATTATGCCAAAATGGTTTAGGTGTATATGAAAAGGCATAGGGTCCTTTGCCCGGTGCACGTGTATTCACCTCGAACACATGTGCTGGTCCAATGTCAGTCTTACGTATTGTTGTCAATTTGTCATCATCCTCAGGTGGTGGTGGAACACGATTAAGCGTGGGTGTTGTTTCAGGTTCTATGTAGAATGAAGTATAAGTATATATCTAATAATGTTGAACATCCAAGTGTTATACCTTTTTCTATTATATAATGTGTATTAGACATTGTGATAACACCCGAATGTTTGCCTGGCGAGCCAATGGGTGTGTTAATGTCGTTGAGTTCATATAGACTAAGTGAATCCATAAGGCCGTTGTATGAAAGATCGTTACCTTAAAAGCACAATTTTAGATTGTATTAAGTATAATAAAAAGTTATAATTTGTTTTACCTTCTCTCATATTCACTGTATTCTGGTCAATCACCATGAGGCCGACATATGAGTAGGGTTTCGTGCTAATGTTAATATCAATTTCTTGTCCAGGTGGAGCTTTTAAGGGAGCATCAATTTGGACCTATGTATATAATTACATATTAAGATAAGTTATGTCACATATAAATTATTTATGGAAAAATAAACCCGAAAATGGACTTGGGCACTTTTGATACTTATCAACTGATATTTATATTTATATTTTAAAAAATTAAAAAAAAAATTATATTTTAAAAAATTAAATATAGGAAAAAAAATGTAAAATAGATATTTCAAACAAAAACATACTATATACAAGAGGTGTTCGGAAAAAAGTAAAAAAAATCTTCGATAGGACTATAATTTTTACTTCTCCATTTGGCATTATTTTCAACATTTTCCAAAAAGGTTGTTCCTGTTTCTTTCATTTAAGCTCTCCACCATATAAGTATAATGAACAATTTTTAAGATAATATTTTTAAAAAATTCTTTTAAAATCTTTTTAGAAGATCATTGGAAAGAAAGTAGTAATATACTTACATTATTCAACAAACTATCTGTGAACTCGATGACCTGCTCGTCGTAGACAAATTCACCATTTACTACCATATAAACCAACAATTTAGCACGCGGAACCATTGCAAATGTGGCTAAAAACTTGAAAGTATGAGAACTGCTATCGGACACCTGAAAAAAAAATGATATGTATATTTTTATAAAATTTTTGAAAAAGCAAACAAAATTGTGAGGTACAACGCCTGAAAATAATTAATCTTTGTTCTATTTGGTAACGTCAGAAACTTCATAATTTTTCAATTATTTCATTTTCTTTAAAACCATAGTTTACTTAATCTCAATAAGTTCATTCTATTCGTTTCCTTTTTTTTTTAATATAAATTACCTCCACTGAACGTGACAAAATTATATCGCCTCGCCCAACGATCTGGTAGACAAAATATTTCATTGGCTCTGTTGAACGTACCGCAATGGTCACATCATGATTCACCATCGGACTATATAGATCGAAATATTCAATTAAAATTTAAAAGAATAAAAAAATCAATCTTACTTGTCATTTATAACTTTAGCCGTTATATAGTTTTTACTATGTAAGTGCTTACGCGGCACTTTACCAACATCTGTTATAACACCTGTATAGTCTACCTAAGGATCAGCAACAAATAAATGATTTAAATATTTTTTTTTAAATATGTACATAATTGCTTATCTTACAATCACTGAATGATATTCATCTTTGTCTTCAATAGGTACAGTAAATTTCATTTTAACTTCACCTCTAGCATCCAGTGGGTGTACAGTTTTATTGTACATTTCACTACTGCCGTAGACGTTGGTCAAATAAGCTGTTAAATCAGGTTTAAAATCTTTCATTTGGACGCCATCATTTCGCAACACTTTGGCCTGCAAGCAGAAAATTTTAATATTCCAAGTAGCTAAAAATCCGGAGCAAACTTACCGTCACTTCAAATGGCACGCCTGGTATGTAGTAACTTGGTAATCTAACAGTTTCCACACGATGATAATTTAAATGTACTGTTATAATTGTAGAGAAATTTTGCACTGAACCCGTAGATCTCTCTTCAACCAGTGCATCGAGCAAATACTCGCGTTCATATTCTTGCTGTAATTTCAATTCGTTTATAACATCAAATTCAAAGAAAGCAATACCATTATCCATTGGGACGACTTTGCGTGTGATGAGATCATTTACAAAAGGTTGCAATGAACCAAAGAAGGTAGGATAGATGGAGAGTGTGGCTTCACCTTTAATTGGCTTGCCAAAAGCATAACTAAATGTAAGAAAAAAAATATTTTAATACAAAATTTGCATACTTATAAATAATGTACATACTTTGCTCTCACAGTGGCTGTAATTTTACCATCCTTGTAAATTGCATGTTTTGCTGTATCAATGGATACGTCAAACTTTGGCAAAATATACTCAATCACTTCAAATGTTCGTTTTTGATGTTCTTCCATGACATCAACCGATATGGACCATTCGCCTAGTTTTGGAAAATCTGATAATTGCAATTCATTGGAGTAAACTGCATTGGTAAGTCGAATATCCTTAAGGCGTCTAATGATATTTTCGCCAGCATCCTAAAAAAGAAGGAATTAGTAAATTTAGTTTAGGAATATCCAAATTAATCCAAATCAGTGTGGAATGTCATAGTTTGGAAAATTATTCACATAGCTCCGACAATACTTGTCACTTTCTTGCTGAAAAACACATTATCATCAACGTATAACGAGTGAAGTTTGGAAAATTTTCATTCGAATGCCCTTGATAATGATGCAAAATGGAACAGTTCACAACTATGTGGTGCTCTGAGTTTGAGTATCTAAAGTAGCAAACTTACCCTGATTTCGACATTAATACGTCCATAGTCACGAGCTGGTTTCAAATTTGAATCTAAGACTAAAATGCGATAACGCACTATATCACCTGGCTTGTAAATCGCCTTATCGGTCTGCACCAGCACCGTAAATTGCTTAGCATCATAATTGAGCAAAGTTTCATTCGTAAAAATAATACCAGAGATACCCTCGGCTGTGAGACTGTAACGATCGCGTTTCAACGCTGGAATCTGTTGTATAAAGAAAGTTTTATTTTTGGGAAGATATTTTTTTTTTCTCAACCTTACGTCAAAATGCACCAATTCCGATGAATATGGACGCACTTCAACCAACTTGAAATCAGTATATGTTGAACCTATTATTCCCACTTTAATTTTCACCGGCTCAGGTGACTTATGTATGCTCACTGCGACATGATATTGTGAGTTTGGACGAATCGTGTTTGGCGCAATAATAGAATATAACCTTAATTGGGAAAAATAATAATAATAGGTTATATTAAACGTTATTAAGTTTTATTTATCAGAAATCTATATCTTTATCACTAAATATAAAAAAAAATAAAGTCTTAGTCCTGACTGACTGAATCTTAATCAACTAATCTCGGAATGCATGGCTATTTATTATCAGTTTTCATATAGAAATTATCCAACACATTTGGATGATTTTTTCCATTTGATTTCCGGGAAAATTCTCATAAACATAAACCGAAAATTTGCCAAAAAATATATTTTGTAATGGTAATATCTCTCGGGGCAAATTTTTCTTACATCCAAAATAGTATTTTTTTCAGACTAGCAACAGGCAGAAGATATAGACAACATATCATGAAATAGGGTTTTTTCAAGAAATTATCAATGCAAAAAATAATAATAAAAAAAACATTTGACATAAATAAAACATTACTGACAAGTGTATAAAGCTTAGAAGTAGACATGAGAATAAGAATTTGCTGAATCATTTGCTGAAATACATAGATACTGCTGATTGAGTTCAGGTAGCAAATTGTTGATGAAAAATCAGGTGGGAAAAATTTCGGAAAATATAACAGTTAATTTGATGTTTGGCTTAATATAAATACACATCAAAAAAACAGTAAAACAAAAAAAAAAAACATCATGTGAGAAAAGTACGCTAGATTTCGCACCAACATTAGATGCAGGTACTACGTAAACATACGTCTACTGCCAAAGCGGAAGCCAATAATGCGAATTCAAGTAGTCAATGAATTGTTAAGTCAAAAAGCTGCGTCTTCAAAGTGTGTAACAGACTTAAAGTTCAATGATCATTATAATGATTTTGGTTTTTTCTTTTCTTATCGTTATTGTTATTTTGACGCTCATGGCGGTAATTATGGAATGTCTTTTATAATTTTGGCCAATCCATTATTAAGCCTACACTTAACAGGTTGATGTAATTTAATGTTTTATGTGGCACAATACAACATAACGTAGTTTATTAGACGCCCACACATAATGATTGGCTAATCTTGAAACTATTTCATTCGTAAAACCGATCAAGCTGCACAGTAAAGAATTACATGTAATATGCAGGACTTCAATAGAGTATTTGATTCACATACGTATGTACATATGTACGAGCACTATACCATATGTCGTCGTCTGAGTCGGGATTTCGAATCTATGTAAATAAACTGATTCGAAATCCCATTTTTATGCTATATCCTTCGATGTCCGCGTATAACGCAAAAATTACTGAAACGATTTTGATCCAATTTGTTTAATTTTAGTCCTTATATGCTTGGTCTGAATCTCCAATAAAAATTATGACGATATTTACTAGTTATAAATTTATATATTAACTATAATTATATTTATAAATTAGTTTATATTTATTAATTTTAAAATTTCTTGGAAAAATTTGATTGCGCAAATAGAAACAAGCATGCAAACATAACAAACAGTTTAATGGCATGGAGTTTGTATTTATGTGTGTTTTTTTTTTTTTTTTTTCCAAGCTGTAATTATTAAAGGTGAATTCATTGGCGAGAGCTATGCATGCTATTGTAAATCGATTTTCAATACGTATTCCTACCAAATAATTAAACTTTTCACTGTGCACCGATTGTAACTGACAATGAGTAACGATGCAAACTTGATTCCCGCTGCCTGGAAGGCATGATGAGTGTAGGATTTTTTATGTTACAACTAAATCTTTTATTTTTTTTTTTTCTCTTAATAGTTTCGCTAATAAGTTGTTCGTGATGTTGCACTTCTGGTGTAAATTATTACATGGGAATCGCTAATTTTCAGTTGTTTTCTGCAAAAGTGTGAAATAGTTTGCACCATGTACTTGCCTTGTTCACTACAAGCTACAAGCTGTGAACTTTCAGTTTTATTTTATATCAGCTTACAGACAAAGAGCGAATGAAAAAATGTTTAATTTTATAAAGAATTTCCGCTGAGTTTAAAATTTCCCATAGAAATTGAAAGTGCCTAAGCGCATATGCACCAGAGTTGTAACCACTAATATGGCACTATTATGAACATATTTTTTTTCTTTTACTTCACATGAAAATATTTCTCACATTTGAGTCGTTTCATAAATTAAGTCACAGTAAATTTTGTTCGCTTAACTTTTTGTTGTATTATACACGTACAAAGTACGGTACTTATTTGTTTTACTTTCCTTATTGGTCAAAGTTGGTGTACGTATTTGGTGTTCAGACTATGTAAACACTACGTCGCCAATTGCAACCAGTTTGGAGTTTTTAACTTGTACTTTTATTTAGCGTGCTGCTGCATAAATTAACTTACTCCAGTTTATTGTATTTGCTTTCAACATAATTTGTTCTCCTTTTCTCCTTTGTAAGCTTAAGTGTCTTACTTTCAGCCTAAGTTGTGTTCTTTAACTGTATATCTTAATTGGGTTTGTAGGTGGTCCAGAGTGCAGAACTTGTTTAGCTATTTTAACTAATTTTTGTGCACGATCTCAGGTTGGGCATGCATGACTGCACAAACCTGTTTTATTCTGGCATTAAAATTTTTCCATATATGAAACTAAAACTCATACTTAAAATTTATTTCCTGAACTCTCTCAATGCTCACTCTAAATTTGCATTTAGTTTTTGTTGAATTTTACTACTGCTGCATAAAATTAGACATATTCTTAATCAAAGCTGATATTTGCACTCCTTGATTGTAACATTCCATACAATATTTGCAATTTTCAGCATTAGGTCTGTTCATGGATGCATAGTAAAATATTCGTTTGGCGACAGTGAATATATGTTTACCATCGCTAGTAAATTTTGTGATAGTGAAAGTATAGTATAAAAATTGGGTTTCAGTTGAACTATTTAAAATTTTATTTGGTATAATGTAGTTTATGTTATGCTGATCGAAATTCTATATGAGCACAAGCTTCAGTTATGTTCGATTTTGGATATATAGGAAGACATAAAAATAATGCCCATGTAAATTATCCGCATATCTAAGTTTATCCTCAATATCTCTTGGATAAAGTTCACTGTTGTCTCACAAACAAATGGTATATTCTCTTCATATGGATACAGTAGATATTGCGGAATTACATTCTCTTGACGTTCATATCGATTCAATCCGATTTAGGATGAATCAATCACATATTTGATATCTCGAAAGAATAGGCCTAGTTTTCCTCAAACGGTGTAGGAAATAGTTTACATGATCTGATCTCCGGTCTATCTATTTCGTCTACATTAGATCTAAAATAAAATACAAGTTGTACTGGTCTTCTAAGAACCTCCTTGGAGGCTGTTTCTGCATCTACTTATTAATTCGCTTAAGCATCGACGTATTCTTAGTTGCGTTACGATTTCTTCGTGTTACTATAATGGGCAGTGCTCGACAGCGATCAAGCGATTTATCCGATAGCTTTAAAATTGGTAAATTGAAGGCAAGTATTCTAAAAAAATCGATACTTTAAGAAAACATTGCAACGATTTTTTTAAAAAACTTGGTATCTTTGGTGACTTATTTAGTGAAAACTGTGTAAGAACAATTCCGTCCACTTTCGGTCCACCAAGCTTTAACAGCAAGTAAAGTTCATGCATAACATTTTAAAATGATTTTCAAAAATCTGTGAAGTTAAGGTTGAATTAGACCAACTTTCCATTAGTTCTGAGCGCAATTTCACCGTTATATTTAGGTATTATTTGGGTCTAAAAATAAAAATCGCATAGAAACTAAAATGAAATTCCGTGCCGAAGAATTTATTGGGAAAATTGCCTAAACTCAACCGTAATTCCATTTTTCTTAACTTGATTTTCGAAACAGAAAAACTTATCGTGTGCGTTCGTTCACATATAAAATTTCATCAGAATTGTTAATGTGAGTACCCACACTCATTTACTACAATTTATAAAGATTAAAACCCACAATAATCTTCTTATGAACTATCTTTCTTAAAAGATTTCCAGAAAACACATACATCATACCAGGGTTGCCAAGTGACCGTTTTACCCGGCAAAGCCTAGAATTACATGTCAAAGCCGGGAGTCCGGTAGGAATTGAAATTTGTTTCAAATAAACCGCGAATCGGACTATTTTAGTTACATGCAACTAATTAATTTTTTTTTTTAAATGAGCACAAAAATAAAAGATTATGAATTTTTCCCAAAAAAAACTTTACTTTTTACCATTTTCAGGATGGGAAGAAGGTCGGGATTTCCTGCTTTTCAACTTAGCAAACCCTGCATCTAACCTTGGGGGTTCCAAACCCTTATCTCGTAATACATTGTACACGAATATCTTCGGAATTTATTTTTGATCGCCTTTGACATCTATATAAAAATACAAAAATACTGCAGCTCTTTTATAAAAGATGTACGAGTACTATGCAATCCATAAGTTGGCGTTGGGTACCATCTTGAACCCCATCAATGATTGAAGAAATAAAAACTGGTGTATTATTATCTAATGAGTTCACAATAAAAAAAAAAATTAAAAAAAAAAATTTAAAAAAAAAATATTAAAATAAAAGTCGCAACGTATTGTGAAAAGAGCGTTCCGGGTCATATTACAAAGTGACAATAACGTAATGAACAAACCTGAAAAAAAAATTTAATTTTTTAACTTAAAAAGTGTGGCGGTATATCAAATATAATTGTTGTTCAATACTAATTAGGTAAATATTTACACTATAATAAATAAGCATTTCTTAAATGATTCATAACAACTATTCTAATTTCTGACTAAAATCCAAAACAAAAAATTTGTTTGAACAGCTTATTCCAAAAAACAAAAGAACAATTTGTTTCTTTTAAATAACTTAATATACGTGGGCAAACAAATTTGTCGTTGACGTCATTTTGTTGAGTCACCTGCAATTGTCACATTAAATTAAATACTCGCAGTGTCAATGTTACGAAGAGTCTTGAACACAATACATTTCCTATAGTGCCAGCAACATATGATACACAAAATCTTTCAAAAAACATTGAGTGCACGCAATTTTTGTTGTTGCTTTATAGTATCAAAAATTTGTAATTCATAAAATTTTGCCGAAAAAAAAAAGTGGTTCGCCCTCGCAACAAGTTCAAGCTACTTAACCATATGAACGATTATTTGCTGTAGTAAAGTTACAGCGTACATAGCTGCGAAAATAAATAGTTACGAGCATATGTTACAGTGTGCGAATATGCGGATAAATTAAAATTTTGCTTTATTTTTGCACGTTGACTCTGAATAATAAGAATTGTAGCATCTCAAGGTGAGCGGATGAGTGGTGAATTTACGTGGGTATGTTGCTTTTTGAGAATTATTGAGCGTCTAGCTGCATTGACCGAGTCAGCGGTTAGTTATTTCAGCAACGGAAATACTTTGAGTATTTTATAGTAAAGAAACAAGTTGCTCAAAGTATTATAATAAAAATTATGTCACAATAAGAGCGCTTGCTTTAGTTTTCAAAAATTGACAAAATTTTTGTATCATTGTAAAGTAAAGGGTCATCCAACAACAAGTGTTATTTTAAATTTTGCATTATTTTTGAACTTTCAATATTAATAGAAGGATATTAAATAGGGATTGATAAAGACAAAGTGTTGAAAAAATGAAAATTCATAACAAATTTCCTGGACGTCTGATGTCTCGAAATGTAGCCTTTAATTGACCACTGAGATTGTACAATTTAACACCATTCGACTATTTTCTTTGGGGCAATGTTAAAGATAAAGTCTATGTCGATGCTACACCAAAGATTCATGCACTAAATAACAATACGAGGGCGGATCACTAAGTTCGTGACTTTTCGAAATTCCCTCGTAGTTACATGAAATCTGTTAATAGAAAATACTGTCAAATTTTGAGACACTTCCGTCAACCTCGTGGATTTTTGTAAAAATGGAAAAAATTTTATTTCGAGTGCTTAGGGGACGTCCATTAATTACATGAGCTGAAATAGGTGGAGAGGAGGTCCGGCAAAATTTCACCAAGGGGGAGAGGTGGTCAAGGAAAACCTCACGTCAACTTTTTAATGCAATGAATTTACTTTAAAAATTATAATTTATATCTCACGGGAGGGAGGGGGTGAGTCCCGCCAGATCTCACCAAATCTCACCAAGAGGAGGGGGGAGGCGGCTCCGAATTTTCAAAAAAACACCTCACGTAATTAATGGATTAAGGAAAAGCTTGATAAGTACTATGGGGACTATGCACCATCAACTTCAATGGTATAAAAGTGGTTTACTGCACAAGCATTAATGACGCTGAACATTCTGGACGGCCAGTTGAGGTCAATACACCCGAAAACTTCAATAAAATTCTCGATATGGTGTTGGCCGATCAAAGAGAGAAAGTGCGTGAGATAGTCGATGTCATAGGCATTTCACATGGCACTGAAGTTTCGATTTTAAATAATCAATTGGATTTAAGAAGCTATACGCAAGATGGGTGCGTAGTTTCAATGGCAAAATACCATAAATTGGACTACGAATTGGTACCTCATCCATCATATACTTCAGATTTAGTCCCCAGTGAAAATTTTTATTTCTAAACTTAAAGAAATTACTTGTTGGAAAGAGGTTTTACTCCTACGATGGACTATTTTGAATACCTTGAGAAATCCCTCTCCAGTGAAAAAGAAATATTAGCAATTTCAGCTGAAGTAGTCAAAAATATTCAGAAAATTTATTTTTCCTAATTCAAAAATTATGTTTTTTGACTCCCCTTTGACTTCTTGAGTACTGAGCTGATTTGACAAAATGGACATAATTTTTGGTCTTAGCCTAATCAGGCCCTTGTAATACAGCGGCGAATGTTTTTTCTCTTTTAGGGTATTTTAATTTTAAAATTTATAATTTCGATATTATTTTCTGGTGACACCCTGTATAAAAAGTTATCAAATTTACTATATGTAATTATATTTTTAAAATTTTAAAAAACATTAGAGTTACTAGCAATAACTCATGAAAGTAATAAAAGAGAAAAAGAGCCAAATGTGCGTTGAAGTCTTTTGTTTTTTTAAGCAACGAACTTGATTTCGGCGCATGAGATCATTTCAACAAAACTTCACGAGAGGCTGAATCAAATTTTTCTGCTGTTCAGATGATGCAACTAGGTAATAGAAACACAAAAGAAGAGCAAAATTGAATAAATGTCAGATGCAACAGGTGAACAGGTGTTTTTTTTGTTGTTTTTTTCTATTTCTTTTGTGCTTTTATTGTATTTTAAATGATATCAACGATGCCAAGCGTCACAAAAACTTACGTGTTGCGCCTGTACTCGTAACTTTATGTTTTGTTACACAATTTCGTTTGGGAGGAAATGTTTGTAAAGCTTTAAGCATGTTTTTTTTTTTGTAATATATTAGTTTTATGTTAAATTTTTGTATAATTTCTAAAATACTACTAACCCTTGACCAGCAATTAATTCCAACAATTGCGTTAAACAAATTAACGCGCTGATGATACGATAACGTAACATTTTGTTACGCTTTGTTAACGAAAGCACACTTCACTTTGTTTGAATAAAAATCTTTTAAAACTTCTTTCTGCTCTTCTTTATCTAATTCACGTTTTATTTTCTGTTTAATTTTTTGGCATTTTTTTTATTGCAGCATTCAAATGAGTTTGAAAGAAACTAAAAATAGAAATAAAAATACGACAATTAACTCTGAATGGATAGTGGGTAGTCAGTCAGCTATGCGATATTTCTACGTCCATCTGCACTTTTGGTATTCGCGCAGTTCTTTGAAGCTTTGTTTGGCAATAAACACAAACGACAGACAACAGTCAAAACAAGGTAATAACAAAATCACTTTTGATCGGTTTTTTTTTTCTTTTCTTACGCGTCTTTATACTTTGCGTTTCGTTGTTGTCCGCTGTAATTCTCGTCTTAAACTGATTTAAGCAAAAGTTTAGCTCCCGGCTCTAGGCTGCTTTACTGAGTTAGCTTTTCTAAGATGCTATTTAATGTGTGCTTTCAAAGCTAAAGTATGACCTGTTTTTATAGTTTAAAGCTTGGTTTCTTTGCTTGTTGATATGTTGGTTAAGATATTGGAATAAAGCTTACTATAAGCACTTAAATGTTTAAACCTTTCATGGTTGAAACACTAAATATTTGTTCTTGAAAATCGTGTTTATTTTTTTTAACAATAAATAGTTTAGATAAAATTTTAGCAGAAATCTTCAGCCAAAGCCATAGTTTTTGGGATTTATTTCCCCTGAAAGAAAATCTGTGCAAAAATCATAAAAGAAAAATGCTGAGATTTTTTTAAAACAATTTGAAAACCATATGGAACATTTATTGTCAAATTGAAATGAATTGAACATTGAGATCCCTGATTTTTTTGAGTTTTTGGATGGTTAGTATTTGACTAATTGAAGAGTTTTCATAAATCATTTTGGCATAAAATCGAATCATTGCTGCGGTAAAATTTTTCGATTAAGCGCATTTCAACCAACAATTAGTTCATAGATTAAAACTTGAATTATATACCAACCAAAAATTATTTTTATTTTTAACGAGGTATTTTTGTTTTCCCCAAAGAAAGATAAAATTATTTTGTTTACTTTTACCACTAATCAAAATTGTTGCTTATCTGTCCAAAAAACAAAATATCGCACCAAATACATATTTGTGTATATTTACTATTCTAGATTTCTTTAGGCTTGCGATTACTGTCCCCACCCCTCCTGCTATATATTGTTTTGATATAAAACAGACACTACCGGCAAACAACAGCTGTTGTTTTGTTTTGGTCGCGAAAAAATTTTGTAGCCGCTCACTTACTGAATCATTCATTCATTTAGTCAGTATCTTTTCAACAACGATGGCAGACGTATCCGCGAACAACGTTAGTGAAAAGTTAGTAAAGTCTATGATAGATTCAAAATTAAAATTGTGGCAAAAGAATTTTGAAGAATAAGTGTATGCAAAAAGAA
Source organism: Meiosimyza platycephala (assembly GCA_963662105.1). NCBI lineage: Eukaryota > Metazoa > Arthropoda > Insecta > Diptera > Lauxaniidae > Meiosimyza > Meiosimyza platycephala. The sequence continues at coordinate 18,289,368 of OY759210.1, forward strand.
ATGCAATAATAAAGTGTTCGAAAAATTGTTTTTGAAGAGAAACCTATAATTCTAGAATAAATTGCATATATAAAAATAAAAAAATTTAAATAATTTTGGCTTTCCAAAAAATGATTCAAATTGATGCTATGATGTCATCTTCACAAGCCTGCGCATTGAGAGAAAACTATCCACAAAAATTAGATACTTTGTCAACAAATCTAAAGAGAAAGAAAGCAAAGAGCACAAAAATAATGTTATAAACATAGGACAGCTGATTTGAACAAAACAAAAGAGCAGTAGTGAGAAATCGTTCGGAAGTTTTCAAATTATCGCATGAGATTGCGAATTTGTGTTCCGCAAACTTTAAGCATATAATGCGCGTATTTTTGCAGCGAAACATTTTCGCGAAAGAATAACTTTGGAGAATAATAATATTTTTTTGCAATGTTTCTGGTCTCTTTCTTATCGGCATTCTGTTGAGTTTATTTTATTTTATAGAATCTGTAGTTTAATGCAAAAAAAAAAAAAACGTTTTCTGGCAGCAAAGTGTACTATTAAAGGATTTGACAGTGAATTGAAAGAGGAAAAATTTATCGTCTCCAGTAGCACTGTGCATATAAAATTGCTTAAAAATACTTAAAAAAAATGCTACGAAAAAAGTTGCAGTAAAATTTAGTACTTACTTTATATGAGAAATTATCGTAAACTTAAAGCAATTTTTCAAAACAAATTCTTACACTCTCAAATTTTGTCTATTTCTTTTAAGAAAATAATGGGCAAAATTTGCTTTTTCTTTTACATTTACATTCCTTTAACATCTTTGAACCATTTTTTTCTTTTCCAACACTTAGTCAAAGTCTTGGCAAGAGTATGCTAAGCTTTGCTCCTTGATTCTTGTATAATTCGATGAGACAAAAATCGAGTATCCTTTTCAATGAATATTTTCCTGGCATTTATTTTGTTGCCATTTTTCTATGAAATGAGCGCGAAATTTCATTTTCTTTTTTTAAAGACGTTAGTTTTTTGGCTCAATTTTTTAGATTTTTAGCAGATTTTGTCCAATTGTCGTACTTCAAAACCGCAGCTCAATGTCGTAATAAATTGAAGACATCTCTGTATACTGCTTTCTAAATTCTCCACTTGTTGTGGTGGTGTTACGCCCAGTTGCCCGATCGTGTCCACTTTTTGTCAGGTACTGGTGTATGAGCAAACGCTTCCATACCAAGTTTGGCAGCTTGTGCTTGAATAGTTTTCTTGGGCACAGCGAGCTGCAGCATTTACAATTTTTTGTGTGCATGGTAGGCAAATTACGTTTGTCTAATTCTGCCCACTTTTTTAATGGTTTTTTAGGTTCTTAAATATTCCCGCACTATGTGTGACGGCATTTGCTTACATAGTTGATTTGGCATTCTATTTCAAAACGAAGTATTTATGAGAGGCCCACGCTTTATCCAACAATTGATTGTGTCACCAAATGTCAATACATTTAAGAGCATTTCTAAGCCAGGTTTAATGTGAGCGCAAAAATGAGAACACACAGCTGATAGCAATTAATGCGAACATTTCTTTCAATTCTCTTGCGCACAGCAATTTAACTTTTAACTCTCTTAAAATATTTAACTAACAATTTACCTAAAAAGTATAAGAACATTGCGATTTGTGTAATATCACATCCTTTGGTGAAGATCGGATCAAAATTCATGTAGTAGTTTCCGAAATTATTACAAAAAATCATTTTTTGAGACTTTGCAATTGTTTTACTTTTGAACGGATTTTATTTTGCAAAAGATGTTGTCAACACACACATATGATTTAATTTTTAAAAATAGATAAAATGTTATCTTCATATTAATAGTTTATTTAATTGTAAAAATTTTTATTTTTAAAACGTAATGTTTTCTATTATACAGAGCCTTACTGAGAATTTGCGGTTGAGTGATAGAAAATTGTTATAGAATTTTACGTTTTACATTCCATCCATGGTGAAATCGTTAAAAAACTTATTCGTCACTTTTCAATATCTACATATATAAGTTATGGACAATTTAATGAATGATTCAATAATTTAAAAAGCAAATATTTTAGTCTCGAAAAATAATAAATTTATTATATACATACTTATAAATTAACCTTTTTTATGAACAATTTTTATTCCATTGACTTTTACGCCCTACTGTGTAGCGTACAACAATTTAACAAATTATTTGCTTATTTTTTAAATGAGTTTAAGTTCATTTTTTTTTAGTAAGGGGTTAATAGATTTTCACTGATATCATAAAATAAATTAAAAAATTAAATGATTAAAATGAACTTCCAACCATTTAGCAACGATCGATATTCGCATAACAACAAATGCATAGCGATTTCGCTTTATAGTAAGGGAGCCAGTGAACATTTTAGGTATATGATTTCATCGTTGTTGGTATGGATATACATATTATGTACTTAGTTCACATTTCTGCGCATTGGAAAAACTAAGAGCAATGTGAAGATCGCACTGCTTCTTTTAAAAACTGAATTTTGTTATTGCAAAATAAAAACTATTAAATTGTTTTACCGCGTCTGCCTCTGATATATTTTGTTAAGGGCATAGCTTAGATAACGCAAATAAAGGCAGACGTCCAGATGTTTTTTATAAAATTAAAGCATTTTAAAGAAAAACGACAGTGTGTTTTTTCTTATTCCACATAGTTCAAAAAACCAAAAAAAAAAAAATAAAGTGTGAAATTATTTAAATAAAGACCGAGACATATCCTTAATAGTACACACCTTAAGTGCTCAAAAACGTCTGCCTTCGAAAAATCAGCGCTGAAATCGTCTGCCTACTCTATCTTTATGATTTTTTATAAGTAAAAGAGGCAGACGCGATAAAATGATTTATTGCTCAGTTTTTTATTTACATGTTTGTAATACTGCTAGTTTTAAATGCAGCAATAACTAACTGACAGCAATCTGCCTCACGATAAGACTAAAGTTGTATGTATCAAAATTTTTTTTTTAAAATTCAGTTACTCTTAAAAGCAGCAACAAAAACGTTTGCCACTCAGGCAGACGCGATGAAATTGTTTATGGAACCATTTTTTACAGTTTTGAGCATCATGGTTTTCAACCTCTGCCGCACTATTAAATGATATAAAAATTTCGGCCACCGTCTCTCTAACAATTAGCAGCTCAATTCTATTTGAGCATTAATGTGTGTCGTCAATGTATACCCATTCACTCCGTCTTCTCTGCTGCCATGGTTTCTTAATTATTGTTTAATTATCCCATTCTCAAATAATTGAAATTTAATAATATGAATGCGGAGTTTAGCGGAATTAGAAGTTTTTGACTGCTTAAGCGGATAATTTTTTAAACTTTGCTCTACATTTTTACCATTTTGAGAAATCCTGATAAAAATATAATTTTATTTTTTCTTTCATATGATGAAAACTATTTTTTCTTGGATATCTTTTATAAAAAAAGTATATGCTTGCAAAAAGTGAATCATGCCAATGATTCATTGAGAGTTGAATTGGTTTTGAAATTCTTAATTTGAGGATACAAAGAAATTAAAATCAAAGTTTAGTTTTGCTATAAGCATATGAGTAAACTAAAATATTGCCAAAAACCACAATTTTAAATCGGTGACAATGATTTTTAAAAATTTCAAATATCTCGAAAACTGTGAGCCATTTTCACATGCACACTATATAAAAACTTTTTCTTTCAGCTTTTATTCTATTGAAGCACCTGGAGTAATACGTTCCAATTCAAAATATAATGTAGCAGTAAGCACTTTACAGGCTAAAGAGCCCTGTTCAATTCGACTGAACTTAACAGAAGGTGACTATAGTGAGGAAAAATCAATAGAAGTTCAACCAATGACAACAGAACTTATTACATTTGATGTAAGCATTAAGATTTAAACAAAAATAAATTGTTACATTATTTTAATTTAAGCTTTTTTATATTTATAGATACCGGAACTAAAGACTATCAATTGCTTTTTCGAAGCAACCGGCGAGGGTGCACTGAGCTTCAATGAAAAAATCAATTTAAATGTAGCTGAAAACAAACCACTAACCTACATACAATTGGATAAGCAGTGTTATAAACGTGGCGATAAAGTCGATTTCCGTGTATTCTTTTTGGATAACAACGTTAGACCAGCGGAAATTTCACAGCCCATCAAAATAACCATAGAGGTACTTCATTTAGCTTAAAGGCCGCTGATGATTACGTTTAGCAATGGATGAAACTAGTATGACTAGCTTTAGTCCCTTTTTTTTGTTGTTGTATTAATCTTTGTATTGTGGAATTTTTTTAACAATGACAGAATATGTATTTTTTTGAGATACACCTTTTGTGCTACTGAGGGCAGTATACTGAACAGTAGATCAGTAAAAGAATTGTAAAAAAAGTCTACCAAGTTTTCACTCGCCAAAATTGCAGTTTTCAGTTCGAAAAAGCCCTGGTACGGAGGCTCATATGATAAAACTTCTATACATTTTTCTAAGTCTTTCATTTCAAATATATGCCCCATTGTTAAAAACTTTTTGGAATATCTCTATAATACTTAAGTTTCTTAATTCTTGAATTTTTCATTCAAAGCAAACCGCAGACAACATTGCCGCTGAATTTGTGAACATTGAACTAACAACAGGCGTTTATACAGGACAATGGGCTATACCAGAGGATATATCAAGTGGCATTTATGTATTGGAAGTGCATGTCGGTGAACTTGCCATAACTAGAACAAATTTTGAAATCCTAGATTTTAAAGAACCAAAATTCAATATTGTTATCAAAGGGTCACTTAAAGTTCGTTATGCTAATGAATATGTCAATATTGGTATCGAAGCTATTTATCCCGATGGTACACCGGTTAAAGGACGTTGTACAGTACGCGTCAAAAGTATTGCGGGTTATTTTGGTGTTGTTGAAAGACCCATTGAAAAGTATATGGATATTGATGGTACTGTTGAAAACATAATTTTCAGCATTGCCAACGATTTTAATATCGAGGACAATTTTAACACTGAACCATACTTTCATACAGCTTTATTGTCCTTGGATGTTATTGTTGTAGATGCAATAAATAATACAACAGAAACATTGATTGATATATTGACAATCAAAAATAATGACACCATCGCGGGGGGTTGTTGTAGAGGTGGTTCATGTGGATCTGGTCCATGTGGTGGTTGGAGATGCGCATACCCACTTGAAGCTACAATACCGTTACCGTTGAAACCAATTGAAATCAAAACTGTAAACATAAAGTAAGTTGATTTATTAAATTAATAATAAATTATTTTTCCAAAATTTCTTGCATTACTCTACAGTCCAATACTTGGTGATCTCATATCATTTAACGTTTTCCTGAATAAGCCAACAAATTATTTTGTTTACATTTTTACTGCACGTGGAAATATTATTAAGAGCGAACTGGTGAATTTAGAAGAAAGCAGCAGCAAACATACTATAAGTATGAAAGCTTCCTTTGAGCTCGTACCAAGAGCTTTTCTGCTGGCCTACTATGTATTCGAAGGGGAACTATTTTTTGATGAAATTGGTTTTGACTTTGAGCGTGAATTCGAAAACAAGGTATGTGCCTTAGTTTTTATTTCGATGATTTTTAGACGTTATGTTTTAGCATATTAATATAACCACATTTATTTTGATTCATTTTAAGCTTGACGTAAAAGCGCCATCTACAATGGAAGCTGGCAAAGAAATCACTATAGAAATCAAAACTGATCCTAATTCCTTAGTTGGTGTAATGGCTATTAATGCAAGTTCAAAATTACCCGAATTTAAGAATGATATTGATTCCAATGATATATTTGACGCATTACATAAAATACGTAGCCAAACTCCATGGCTGGATGGCTACGGCGAGTATCCTGGCATGATGTCAGGCTTGGTTACTTTTACCAATGCAATATGGCAGGGCTTTGAAAAAGGTATGTGTCTAGTATTTATTAAATAAAATTAATACAACAAAACAACAATTTGTATTTTAGGTGATCCTAAGGGCTGGATGCAAAACACGTCCGATCGGGAGCATATGAATATTGTTAACGAAAATCGTCACTTTGATATACTTCGTTCAAAAAAAAAAGTAGACCGTAAAATGTTGGAAAGAAATCAAGTATTTGGAAATTTAATGTTCTTTAATAGAGAAACGTAAGCTATACCACAAACCAATTACATCTGTACATGTTAAGTAAACTGTTTTGTAAATATTTCAATCAAAATTTCAGCGATGATAATGGTAACCTTACAATAACTGAAACACTACCTGATATCTCAACCACTTGGCTACTAACGGTTTTCGCAATGCATCCAAGCACTGGCTTCACAATGACAAAATCTGCTTTGGAAATTGAAGCTAAATCAATTAATGAAACTGTGAATGATGAATATGGCACAGAGATCGATATTGCACAAAAACCTATCACTAAAACAATTGAATTTGAAGCAGATCTTTATGAACAATCAGAGCTAAGTAATACTTGCGGTGTTGAATTTCCTGAGAATGCAGAACCTCTTACTGTGGAATTTACAATTGAAAGAAATTTACTAGGACCTATAGTAGCTGAGATAGCAAAGTATCCAATCACTATGTACTGCACTGGCATGCTGCATATGACAACGCTTTTACCAAATGTAGCAGTTTTGGAATTTTTACAGGTATGTATGAGAAATTGATTGCGAAGTAATGACTTAAAAACTTCTCTTTCTAATATTTAAGCGCCAAAACCAACTGGATTCTGATTTGGCTAAAAATATAATTGGCAAATTTAAAGAAGCCATTACAAGAGAGTTGAGTGAACGTAAAGATGATGGCTCATTTGGTTGGTTCATTTCTGATAAGGAAGGTAGTCCTCATGTTACAGCAGTTGTCATCCGTGCTTTTCAAAGAGTATCAAAATTCGCTGATGTTGATCCAAAAGTAATCACAGAAGGCCTCGACTATTTGGTAACGAGACAAACAGAAAATGGTGATTTTATAAGAGAAGCTGAACCATATAAAATGCCTTTTCAACCAGAGCTTAGTGTGGGTTTGACAGCTACAATATTATTGGCATTTATTCAAGAAAAGGTAAGTTTGAGAAACTCTAAAGTAAAGAAAAAAACTTTACTCCTAGCTTTGAATTTTCATACAATATATCAAATTAAGTTCGGAATTCGAGTTCGTGGGGACACCAAATGCTCAATATCAATCTCAGACGGGAATTAACAATAGTTTGTTTTCGGATCATCAGCTTACATGTTCGTTCCATAATTCGCAACCATAAAGCAAAGCTGATTGAACATTTGATTTATATATTCACTCCATATTTTGTGGAGTTGTGCGAAAAAATTTCTCGGTATCCTGTTAGAAAATAAATCCTCAAAAAAAATATATGAAATCTGGAGCGTCTGATACCTTATAAAAATTGCATTCAAATCTGTTTGAAACTCTTTTTTATAATTTTTATTTAAAACACTTGCATTTTATGTTGAATCTTTCTTTTATTGTTCAAATTTTTTCTCTCCTAGGAAAATATTCCAAGCTACCAAAACACCATCGATCATGCCGTTGACTATATTATCTCCAATTTATCGACTACAAAATGTGGCTACGACTTGGCCTTGGCATTTTATGCCTTGCAAAAATTACAACATCCAGTTGCTGTTGAGCTTAAGGAGCGTTTACTTAGCACTGCTTGTCAAGATGAAAATAAAAATCAAAAATGGTGGGGGTATTCTCAGAATGCTAATACAGATGCCAACTACTATACGCCGATAAGTGACTTGGAAGTTACTTCAAATGTTCTACTGGGTTTAGTTGAAACTGAATCTATTGAGAGTCTTGTGCCTATTGTGAAGTGGCTTTTGCCATATGGTGAAAATTTAGCTAAATATAGACCCGAATCTATGGACTGTGCTATCACCCTTGATGCAGTACTCAATTTTGCTGTTAAAAGTGATTCCTTATCTGGTGTAACAAATATTGAATTCACCGCTTTTGGTGAGGAAGAGTATAAGGGCACGGTGCATATTGAACCCAGCAATTCTAATATTATAAAAACATATATGGTAAGTAACAAAGCTCTGAGTTTAATTTCATTTTTGAAATCAATTTTTTTACAGCTTCCTAATACGACAAGGAAAATTTGCTATTCCACAAAGGATAAAGGTTCTTTCAAAGGAAATGTCACATATCGTTATACGGAAATCTAAACTCTTTAATAAATCTCAATATTAACGTCTAATTTGTTATCATCTTTGTTATTGTTAATACTGATAGTTAAAATAATAATTTTAATAAATGCATTTTAACAAGAATTAAACTTTCAACCTAAACTAATAACAATATGTTCAAGAGTCAACTTGCAATATAACTAGGCAAATCTGGCCGAAATGGGATGCTAAGCGTTCTTCAGAACTGATATCTCGCACTAGACATAGTGTCTCGTTAGTTGTTGGGTCTTTTGACTTCTGTAGAAGTTGTGGTGATGTGTAGGAGGCGGAAAGCATTAAACATTTTCTTTGCTCCTGCACCGTACTTGCTGGAAAATGTCACAAAACACTTTTATCCTTTTTTATTTGATGATCTGGATGGCCTAAGACATGTTGGTATAGGTCAATTACTTAGTTTTATTACGAAATTTTGTTGGTTCAATGAGAGGGTATAGTCAGACACCCTGTGGTATCACAATGGATCACATTTGGTCTAAGTGTGTCGGTTCGTAACTGACTGCCACTTTTACCTAACCTATCCTAATAACAATAAGGGGACGTCCATTAATTACGTGAGTTAAAATAGGGAGGGAGGGGTCCAGCAAAATCGCACTAAGGGGGGGGGGGGGTGCACGAGGGGGTCAAGGAAAACCTCACGTCAAATTTTTAATGCATAGAATTTACATTAAAAATTATAATTTAAATCTCACGGGAGGGAGGGGAGGGGTCCCGCCAGAAAATATTGGCGACATCATATAATTTATTTTCACTTATAAGAAATTTTTGAAAACCATAGAAAAGTCTATAGAATAGTTGAATTATGACAGGTCTGCCATTTAGAAAAATGTAGATATCTTGGTTTTGAAATAAGATAATGATATTCGTTTTGCGGCATTCTCTTAAGCAAATAAAAATACATTAAAAATATTGTACAACGGGATCGGTTGTAAAATAATATGGGCCGATTTTGCTACTTGAAAGCAGAAAATCGGTATTTTTTGTTTTTTTTCCGGTCAATTTTAAATTTTTTTATAAGAAAAAAAGAAGAAGAAAAACTAATCACGGATTTAAGTTCCTCGATCGATAATAGCTGTTTAGAACAAAAAAAAATTTTGAACCAGCTTAATATGTTTATATGTCAACGCCGAATCGAAGAATTTTAGGTCTATTAATTTAGAAACATGCAGATATCTTGGTTTTGAAACAAGATATTGATATACGGTTTACGGTATTCTCTTAAGCAAATAAAGGTACATTAAAAACAATGTACCACTAGATCGGCGGTAAAATATATCAAGATCAGGAAAATCGGCATTTTTTAGTTTTTGACCGAGCAATTTTCAATTTATTTATAAGAAAAAGAAGAAAAACTGATCATGAATTCGAATTCCTCGATCGATAATAGTTCGAAAAGCATACCCACTTTGTTGCAGAATTTGATAACCTCTTTAGCTTGCACCATTTTTTATATCAATATTTTCGAAAATGGGTAGGCAACTTAAAACAGGCGGCGGCAATCCAGTTTTCAAAATTGATGAAAATCCTTATGGGTTGTTTTGTCCAGACATATAGGGCTATTGTAATCCACTGACACATCGTGAAAAAATCAAAAGGTATTTTTTTTGAACCGCTCTAATGTACATAGTAAAGTAATTTTTACGCTGATTCCGAATTTGGCCTCAGAAACGAACACATCGTGTCAATATATTAAAATAATTGAGGTTAAGTACTTAAAACATGGTTTTCTTTGTTTAATTTTGAAGTTATGTATAGGATTCAAAACATTTTTTTTAGCTTATTTGAAATAAAAACCATATTTCCTCCTTAAAATAACTTTAAAATGGTCATAGACATGTTAAGGCGAAAAGGTTGAAATATATTGAAAAAGTCGAAACATTTGGATACAGTCGAAAAATTTTGAAAAAATCGAAAATGTCGTCGTAAGACGAAAAACATTAAAAAGTTGAATATAAGTTGAATAATGTTGATAACGAGAGAAATTGTTGAAAATGTCGAATAAGTGTTGAGAAGGTCGGAAAACATTGAAAAAGTTGAAGTTTATTGAAAAAATCGAAAAAGTGTTGAACACTTCAAAAATTTTGGCAGTATCGGAAAATATGTATGTCCAAATACTGAAAATTTTTTATTAATGAATTAAAGCTGAAGTTTATTATTAAATATTAAATATGATGAATAAACTTTTGCAAAAAATCACACACTTGTTATTTTGCAATTGCTTAAATTAATTTTTATATATCAACCGCCTTACTGACTGCCGTTTTTAATATCTTTATTTAAAGAAGTGCAAAATATTAAATAAAGTAATAATTAATAAAATCAAACACTTGTTGTTTCTTAATAATATTAACGATAACATAGCATAAGAAAGCATTTTAAACAAAATGTGCCATTTATATGTCCTTGGCTGTATGTGCTATTAAATTATATTTTCGAAGAACTAATGATTATTATTATTGAAACATGCATAAAGGTCATTATCTACTAAGCAATCGTCAGAAAAATAAATTACTCGTGCAACTGGTAATCTTAAAAAAACCAATTTAACACAAACAATATGTTCTAATGGTGCTTTCAAATATATAGTTTTGTTAATGGCAAAATCAGTACTATGGATAAGATTTTTGTATTTGAGATTCTTCACAAAGAAACCACTCCATAGCGATAAGAAAAAGAAACTCTTCCAATACGTCTATTGCCGGGGGTTTTCCATTGGAAAAACAATATTCATAACAGAAACAAAATCAAAAAGAAAGTACAAACATGTTCTCGGAAATGAATGAAAAATAAATATTTATGAATTGCACGGACAGTTAGTACTGTCATTAAAAGAAAATTAAAAAAAAACCTTTAAGCAATAAAACTGAAATTATGAGACATTCAGGAAAGAGAGAACGTGATCTTGTCAAGAGTGCAACTTTTGCTATAATATGCGTGAGTAATGGTATCTGTTGACAATAACAACTAAAGTTAAACAGAAATTGAAACAAAAACAAAAGCAAAAACACAAACAAAAACTCGGGTTGATACAAATCAATAAACAAAACGAGCGAACAGCGTTGCTCCATAGTGACATCATAGCTGTGTTCCAGGTAATTCCAAAAAACCGGCATTGTCTCGGCAGTAACACTGGAAGAGATCGCCGCAGCCAACAACAGCAGCAGCAGCAGCAACTGATTTATGTAGCTACAGCTCAGACAACGAAGAAGACTTCCAGACAGACAGATAGCTACTACATATTGTTGAGGGATTCGACGTGACTTCAAGTTAACAAATAGGCTCGAATATCGACACTCAAATCATTCGTAGCCCAACTGTGAGCGCGATAAGTTGGTCAATTCTCAATATTGTGCCAGTGGAAATAGAAATTTCATTCTTTTAATTAAATAAAAAAAACATTTTTTTTATATATATATTGAGTGAAGTGTATCTGTGTTGTGAGAATTAAAACAAATTAACATTTTTAATTATTTTAATTTTTTATTAAAAAAATTATATAATGATGGCGCGGAGTCTGTATTTCGCATTTTGTTTTATACAAATAGTGATATTTGTGCATGCAACTGGGTTAGTATTTTCAAATATACATAAAAGAATAAATTTATATTGTTTTTTATATCTCTAGCATCATTTTAGTCTGAATAAATTGAGTAAAGTGTTTTGTTCGCAAATTTAATATATTTTTAAAAATTTACATTAACGATATAAATCTTATTAACAATACTATTACATACCTATATAGCTCATATTTAAAAAACTTTCAACTGAACCTGCGTATATAATGTATATAATTTTCTTATTGATTCGAAAACTTTTACATCTTTATGTGAATTATTGCAAATTTGTGGTACACAGTTTTCATTCTTCAAAATTTGCTAATATTCTTTGCAAATAACGTGATTTGTGCAAATAATCATGTGAACAGAAATGTTCGACGTACAAATACAAATGATTGTTCTCCAAGAAAGTTCTTTAAATAAATGCAATTCTTTTGAGAAAGCAGCTAGAAATATTAAGTTTTACTTGAAAAATATTATTTCTGCGCTTTGATCGCTCATACTTTAAATATTTAACTAACTGCACACTTTGATTTTTTTTAAACTTTTTAAACATTTTTTAAAAAAAAATATCTCGGAAACTATGCAGAATAATTAAAAAATTACTTGTAGTACTTTTGTTCAAAAATATTAAAAAAAAAGATTAAAAACTTAAAATAAATTTGTTCAAACATTAATTTTTTTATTTCTAAAAATGTTTCTCAAAATATTTTCGACATAACATATTTTTTTTCTTGATTTTTTTATATGTTATTTTTCAATCAATTCTAAGAACGTAGCTGCTTTCAAATCGAAATTCCCGACAGAGCTTTGGCAAATATGATACAATTCAGACAATAAGACAGGTTCATACAAATTTCCAGTATTATGTCGAAAATTTCGATTTGAAAGCTGAAATATTCTTTGATTTAATTGACGAATAACATAAAAAAAAATTTGAAAAAAAAGATATATATTTTGGGAAATATTTAAAAATTTAATTTTATAAATAAGCACAACTTATTTTATTAATAAAAAAATTAATTTTATATATAAAAAAATTTCTAGAAATAAAAAATTTAATTTTATAAACAAAAAAAATTTATTTTATTAAAAAAAAATTAATTTTATAAAATTAATTTCACAAAAAAAAAAAAAATTTTAAACAAATAAATTTAATGAAAAATTATTTATTTTTATAAAATTAAAGTATTTCTTAGCAAATGAAATTAAAAGTTATTTTATTCTAGTCCCTATAGTTTTTAAGACATTCCGTTTCGAAAAATTTCTGAGTCAAATTTTTAAGTACTCATAACTTTTATGAAAGCATTGGGCCTTCAAAAAACTCTTCCAAAGTGCACGATCAGTAGCGATCATTTTGCTCCAACATGTCCCCGATTTGCATATTTCTTGCCCTAACGTTAGGAAAAAGTACTTCAAATAATTGAGGCATCACATGTGGGCTATTCACATGTAAAAAAATACGAAATACCGAGATGTAAAGCCGAGTTGTATCGAGTGCTGTAATGGGGAAAAATTATATCAAAAGTGCTTTGTAACACAGAAAATTATACGTATCTTGATTGCGTGTTGATCGCAGCATTTCCAAAATATCCAATGAAAATATTAAAAAACTAAAACCAAGCAAAGTTTTGACAATAGTGGGGCTATCGTGGAAGGACTCAGTCAGAATAACATTAAATAAAGAATGTATGAATAATTATATTGCAAGGCAATTTTTCTATAAAACTGTGAATTACACAAGCCGACAAAATTAAACAAAGGTCCAGAGCCAGAGACCATACCCGATGGTCTTTGATGCGCAGGATCCGAATCCCTGCTCAGAATTGCTCCTATACGTCAAGTTTTCGAGATATCCTAACCTAAAAGTTCAAAAAACACGGGTTTTGGCTATATTTGAGATTATTTTACATCGAGAATAAATTTTTTTCCAAAACTAGTTGCAGCATCTGAAAGTACTGGTCCTCCCCTTCAAAACTGGACGTATAGAAGCAGTTTTGAACTTGAAATTTATTAAATTTTACTTACTATAACTTTTATAATTATAATTGAAGACATCAGTGAATGAAGGTAGTGTTTCATTTATACTATATATAATACATATACATATCAAAAACTGATTTTTAAATTCTGGAATCAGCGTACCATTTAACATTAGAAATTGTAGTAGCTAAAAACTTTTTTTTTTCAATTCATTCACTTTTTTTTTTACTTGCTGAGCAATGTAATTAACATTAATAAGCATCATACATACATACATACATACATACATATATGTACATATATACTCCTAAATATCTTGAAAATTGTTATTTCAATTATCATACATTTTAGGTAAACATGTCAATAATTTTACATCAATTTCTGCTATGATAACTTTATTGCACACTTTTGAGTAAAAAATTTTTATAATATATAGATTCGAGCATCTTGATTATATTGACAACACAATAATTGATAATAATTGGTGTAATTTTTACACCAAAACTGTAAATAGCTAATGAAGCAAAAAGCTTGACAAAAAAAATCAATATATAGTATATATCAAAATATAATATTTTCAAATTCAATTAAATTGAGAACCATTTTGGAATGATAACAACTAATGGCAATATTTTAGAGACTTGTTGATGAGGTATAAGGAAAACAATTTAAGAAACACAATTTTTTTTTTTAATATATTGCTCTCCCATAATTTCTAACTACTAGTCAACTACTACTAGTAGTCTATTGAATCATTTACCTGCTTTTTTTTAAATATTATCTTATATACAATATATTAAATAAAAAATTAGTTTTTTTTTTGATTTTTACATATGTGAGACAAAAAATGCTATCGATAGATTCAAAAATGCAGCAATAATATAAATAACTTGTTTCTATCTTTGGAATTATTATGGCTAAAATCCACTTCAAAACACATTAGCCTTTGCGTCAATAAACTTTGAATCATCTTTTCATTCAAATTTAATACCATAGCCAATACCAGACAACATTTGCATAAATTAGTCCTCATTAATAAGTCGTAAATTCGATTTCTAAGTCAATAGATATATGTATTATGTATACAGTATTTTATGCCGGTAAATCTACTATACAATGCACACTGTTGGTAAAATAAGATAATTAATCTGAAAAAAGTAGACAAAATCGTCATCAATTGCTGCATACGAGTATGTATGTATATTGGTATTTCAATATGAGTATATAAATCTGAAAACGTGCTTCAAAAGTGATCATGGGCTAGAGGCTGTAGGGACTCATTTATTTGTAGAACTGTAGAAAACGAATTAATTTTTAGAAGAAAATATGAACTGTATTCAAATAATTATTAATAATATTTACACCGTGACTAGATAAATGTATACATTCATTCTACTCATTTAGAACTTAACTTAAGTGAAACGTTTGTACTTGTACCGGTTTTAATTTTTTTTTTTTTTTGTTTATTAAACAGTAGTTCTAACATGTTTTGATATATATTTTATTCTTAAATTAATTAATATTCAAATCTTAGATATTTTTTTTTCTTTCTCTCTTTATCAACAACTGCAGCATTTGAGCGACAAAGAAACTGGTTTTTGCTCTTAATTCGTTATATTGCAGTTATTGAAGAAATGTGTATTATTAATTTTAAAACTGTGAATTAATTAATAAATTTTGTTATAGATTTATGGGAACCTCTGAATTTTTAATATACTATGAGTATATGTATGTGGGACTAAACGTGCCAAGCAAATCAGTGCGTTAAATTTATTTATTTTTTTTTTTTTTTTGAAAGTTTTCTGTGTTCCATTTGTTATCTCTGTTATGTTTGTTATAAAAAAAAGCATTGACCGATTTGTGAAATTTCACATGAATATCGGTTTCTGCTAATGATTGTACAATTCCAGCAAATTATTTTCAATTAATTAATAATAATATCAGTCGACTAAAAACAAAATTTTATGAAAAGGTTTATATGAAAAAAAGATTTCAGACCTTATTAGAATTTAAGTGCCAATGTAATAATCAATAAGTCTCAACATTTTTTAACAGAGAGCGCTTTTGGTTTTTTATTTGTTTTCTTCATTTAAAAAATCTTATTTGTCTTTCAGAATTTTTCACACACTGACGTCAAAAACAACCCATTTCTCATTTATATCGTTTTTGAGAAAAAAATAAACGTCAAATAGAAACATCTCGGAGCTTGTTTTCCGTGAAAACCATTCACACAGACAGTAAGGCAAACATGGCTGAACCAACTCAGTTGGTGACGCTGTTTAAGAATATACAGTGAAATTCCCCACAACTGGACACCAACTATCGCAGTATTTTCGTGCGGTTATGGTAGATGTCCGCTTATGAGGAAGGAACAAAAAAATTTTTTTTATTTTAACTTCGATTGGCTCAACTTCTAATGTTGGGTGTCAAGATGTGTCTTCAAACGGGCAACTTACTTCAATGTGTCATCATATGAAGCTATGGGGTCTTCAGACCAGTGGCGTAGCTAGGGTGGTGCGGCCGCACTAGACGCAAAGCTAGGGGAGGGCGGCAAAATGGTTGTGAAATATATCTAATTTTGCTAGGGTTTTTTGAAAGTCAAAATGAAAGTAAATTTAATTTATGTAGAAAATTTGAATGTAGGTATGGTATAGATGAAAATTTTCAAAGGCATGAGATCCTAATTTTGAGGTTTTTAAAGTGAAAGGTGAGTACTGTTTTTTGCTCGCCAAAATTTTTCTTTTGGTATTTAGGGGGGGGGGGGGAGGGCCTTATTCCAAGTGTTCGCACCATTCGCCAAAAATGAGTGTCGACGAAATGTGTCCGGCTATAGGAGTTGTCCGGTTATGGGTGCTGTCAGTAATGAGAAATTTCACTGTATATACTTTTCTATACCTGACACGCCCCCTTACATGCTTTTCAAACGTATTGATAAAGTGAATATACCCTCTGTGTAAGGTATAAATATCGTGTGAGATCGGTCTTTACTTAACATTATGAGCGGGGCTACATCTAAGTCTAGCCACAGAGTTATTCCGTCCATTAATTACGTGAGGTGTTTTTTTGAGAATTTGGGCCCATCCTCCCCTTGGTGAGATCTGGCGATTTTTAAATAATTGATATGATACAATCTGTTATCTGCTATAAGAATGTAAAAAGTTGACGTGAGGCTTTCCTAGACCATCTCCTCCCCCTTGGTGAGACTTTGCCGGACCCCTTCAACCCCCCACCCCCCTCACGTAATTAATGGACGGTCCCTTAACAGCACATTGAAATATTGAATTCTAAGCTCGCCAACGAAAAAAATATATGGGGGGGGGGGGGTTAGTTAACTCAAGATCCTGATACATTCGCTGGCAGATTTTGATTAAGCAAAGATTCATTTAATCTACCCTAAACTATTTTCTTTTGTCTGACTGTGTTATACTTTATCCTATTTCTGACATGTTTTTTAAGCCTTATTTATAGGCGGGTATATCAACTTATAGCGATTTACAAAAAAAAAAAGAGATTTTATAATTAATAAATAGAAACAGGTGCTGTAAATTTCAATAATATAAACAAACTACCAGTTATCGCAAGAACAAGTCTTTATTATGAGTTTGAAGCAAGTGTTTTAGGGTCAGAACACGTGTAATTTGCATAAATAAAATAACCATAAGCCGATATCCCTGGCTAGTGCTTTTTAAATATTAATTTTAATTATAGTTAATAAAGAAATAATAATAATAATAAAATGAGCATGCTTATTTTTATCCAAAATTTTGAAAAAATGATTCTAAATGATCACAAAACAAAATGTTAGTTACACTTTTTTTTACATAGTTAGTGCTAAATTTATTTAAACTTTAGGTAACTTCATAAACGAAAACTTGTTGCTCTAGAGCAGGGGTGCCCAAATTACGGCTTATTTTGATAAAATAAAATACTTATTGTATGTGACGTGACAGAGGTATGTGTTGTTTCCGATAATCAAAATTTACCCTTCCAGATTAATAACTATTATATATGTATCTATGCTTCTATGTACATATATCGCTTTAAAAATTTGTATGATCTAATGCTACTCTTCATATAATAGTCTCTTTCACCTTTTGACTTAGAACCATAAGAACTCTAATACATACATATGTACATATATATAAGCAAGATTAACACGAGCTGTATGCTACTTTTTCTAATAGATAATTCTTTTAAAGTGCTTGTATAATGTACCTTTTGCATAATGCTTTTAAAAATTTCCTTTCAAACACTATAATGCTTATGTCATGTTGATAACCTATGACTTGTTTCCAAGATTAATTAAAAACTAAAAAACAAAAAAAATTATCATTAATTTTTAGAAAAATCTATTAATGGCTTAAAGCATATTTGTTTGAATTGTTAAATTAATTTAAAAAGCAGATTTATTCTTTTTGTTTTCTTCATTATCATACGAAATTTTAAGTCTATTACTCCAATCAAACAAATAAAATCCATTTTTTTTAAGACACAAGCTATCAATCAGCCTTGATTGATTGTGTTGCTAAAAGGTTTCATATTTTTCGCTGATTTTATGACATTAAAACCATCTATTTTTTTTATCTTATTTGCTTACCAATTTTTGTTTGTTTTGTATTGATTTGATATGTAAATTAAAAACTCTAGTCACAAATTCAATTAAACGAAAAGAATAAACAAATACTGCAGGTTATAATTGATATCAATAATGTTCATATTGAACTTCACCTAAGAATTAGCGACGGCAACAGTAACAAATTAGCAACAATTTGCGCTAAGCTAAAATCAATTTATGACAGTGGCTCTGAAATGGAGATAACATTTAACATTAAAACTTTTTATAAACACTTTTTTTTTATATATTTATTACCTAGAAAAATATTATTCAAGGGAAAAGAAATAATTCGGAACCGTGACATAACCCCAACGGGCATAATCCGAATTCATTTTTTTGGGATTAAGACCCCCCTTGCCAAAGGGCACACAAACTTAATTGGGTTTGGAATTTTTTTGGTATTATGACCCCCTTCGTGGAGTGTCACAACCCCAAACGAAAAATTTGGTATTGTGACCTCTAGAGGATTATAACCGTTGGGATTATGTCACGTCACCAATAATTCTTATATTTTTGGGTAATTTTTTTCATTTTGACTTTGAAGCGATTTTTCTTTTGGAAATAATGTTCAAAACCCTATTACATAATTGTTATTTGGTTATCAATTTGAGTATCAAGCACGAACTCTCGGACTTTATTAACATCCTCCTTTGTATGGAATGAGCGATCATTCTGCCAAATTCTTTCCGTTCAGTCTAAAATTTCTTGGGCGATCGTTCTTAAGGCGATTTGCCAAAAGCTTTCCATTCGGTACAAAGTTTCTTGGGCGGCTATTGATAAAAGTAAATTGCCAGGCCCGGATTTACCTTACAGGTCCACTAGGCCAGTGCCTTAGGCGGCAAGTATTTAGGGGAGAATTGAGAATTGAGAATTTTGAAAATTTTTTTTGGTGAGAGGGGGAAAAAAGTGCGAATACTTGGAATGGTCGGCCCCTAAACTACCCCAAAAATTTTGAGAAAAAAAAGGTCCTCACTTTTCATAATATATTTTTTTTTCCCATATTCATCAGTGAAGAAGGGCGGCAATTTGTGAACGGCTTAAAGGCGGCAAATTTCTAAATCCGGGTCTGTACATTGCTATACATGCTATTCTATACGTCAAACCTACATATGGGACGTTCTTTTACAAACCGGATGAATTTTGACAAAAATTGGCCGACACATTTTTGATTTGACCTAAATTTTTTTATGAGTTCTGTATCGAAAAAGAAAAGGTATGTACGTGTTCGAGGATTTTTTCCAAAAAATTTTTTTTTTTTTTTAAAATAGAGCGAATTTAAATTTTGTGATTTTTGGCTTGAAGACTCACTTTCAAAAATTCATGACAAAAAAAAAACGTTTTTGATAGTAAATTAAACGTAGAATACGATGGTGATATTAAAAATTTGATATACGGTGGGGGCAATTGTTAAAACTCGATTTAATAATTTAAATGGTTTATAACAATTTTAATTTGTTAATAATTGTTAAAAAAATAATTTTTTTATTAAAGTTCATTTTCTTAGCTTTAAAATGAAAATAATTTCAATTTTCTAGCTTTAACAGAACTGGAGTTATAAATTTTTGAAAGTGAGTCTTCAAGCTAAAAATCACGAAATACTCAAAATTTGAATTCGCTCTATGTAGAAAAAAAAATTTTTTTTTTTCAATACAGAACCCATACAAAAAATTTCAGCCAAATCAAAAATGTGTGGTCAGAAAAATGTTCAATTTGTAAAAGAACGTCCCACATATGATATACATTTTCTTTCGGTATTTTTCACTTTAAGAATAAAATAATATAATAAATAAATAAATACATTTTACAAAATCGAGCAATATCGAGTAGTACAAACATTTAGGAGCCACTGTTCTATAAGTGAATAGGTACGCGATGATCGACGATTCCAGCACATCATAACACCAATGTTTTACGATAACGATCATCTGTTATTCTGACGAATGTAAATTTTATTATGTGTACCTATAGTGTTGTTAGCCGGTTTATTTATTTACTTATTTTAATTTATTTCATTTTGCTGATATTTATTTACATTGCATATTCTTTTTTTTTACGGGAATTCCCAGCGGGCGTTACAACGCTTCGAGCTTAAATAAATATATAAAAAAAAAAGAATATTTGCGCTTTGTTTATTAACCTTTATTGGGGACGATTCGGTCTGCTGGACCTATGAGCTAATATTCATAATATAAATTTATTAAAACTCTATGATTCTACAACTTCGATAGCATTAGTTGGCTTTGAACTATAAATTAGTTCTTTTTTTTATTGTATAACTTCATCTATTATCTGATTTTTAATTAATTATTTCTTTTGTGAGAAAAAAATTATCATGTTATATTGAACTATTTAACCTTTATATCAATGAGGAGGTACGTGCGTACCTTTATCGTTTTCTGTCTGCCAACAAAATAAATTCTATACGCATCACAAGGGCAATTGCAAGTGAGAGTTCTAAACTATTTATGAAGTCTGCTAATTAATGAGCATCTGTCGAGTAAACATGATAAGGCGTTATCAAAATATTTTTATTCACTTGAAAGTAAAATCTTCTATATATTTTAGAAAATAAATTAATACAATTTTTTTTCTTAAAACACTGAATTTTTAATTTCATTATTTAATGGAAAGAATACAATTTTTTCCGGATTTTTTCAGATTCTTTTTGAATAGAAGTGGAAAATAAAGCTCACTAAAAAAATTCAAATATTTTTGAAAAAGTTAACAGAAACAAATAAAAAAGAGTTATACATAAATTTACTTTGCTAATTTCATTTGAAGGTCGCACGAAATTTTATGTTTGATTCGTTGTCAATCCACGCATAGTTAGTTTCAAGGGTTAAGTTAGAAATTCAAGTCTTTGCTTTTATAGAACAAAAAATTTGTTTAAAGTTTGTGTTAGCTGGCTCTGAAGAAGTTGGCATAAATTTGATTTATCGTTCTTAACAAAATGTTAAAAAAATGTTAACTACCTCGCAATGACAACGACTTATTATTTTTTGCTTAGTTCTAAAATTTTTTTTATTTAACAAAAAACAAGAAAGTTCACACAAAAGCCGTGATGATTAGTTACGCATGTGCAAATCTTACAATTAGAATAGCCGCAAAAAAAAAAAAAAATTTGGTTAGCCTGATAGTTTTGCCATGAGTTATGGAATCCGGTGATTCCAGAGTCATAGAAAAATCCACAATCACGTAACCTACGTACATAAATTATAATTAACGAAACTAAGTAAAAATCAGAAAAACATTTTTTTTTTTTCAAGAAAGATACATAAAAAAAATTTATAATTTTAAATTCTGGTGTAGGTGCGAGATGTCGCTTCATATAATTAGCTTAGCTAAAAACAAAATCAATCATTTGCTGTGATGTTATGTGACGCAAGTCATATGCAAATAAAATATCCAACAGCCAGGAAATAAACTTTTTAATAAAATTTGTTACCAAATAATTGATTGATTCTTGGAAAAATACTAACAAAAAGCTATAATTTTATCATTAAAACATATTTGTTTGCCAATTTTTTTGAAAGAAAAAAATAATTGATTAAAAAGTACATGAACGAAATAACCAATTAAATAATAATCAATTGTTGTGAATAATAATCACTTGATATAAACAAATTAATTGTAAGTAAATCTTTGAAATCGGTAAAACGCGCCCAATTTAAAATCTAACTGAACGTCAAAATTTTAAAAATATAAATAAACGCATGCCCTTTATTTCAAAGGTTTGACAGCTATGACAACAGATGAGAAGTACCAAAAAGATGACAGATGTCACATTATGCATAATGAAAAAGCGTACTTTGTACAATTGAAAGTCATGAACCCCACCCAATAGCTCACTAAAACTGTCCTTGAACAGTTTTGCTTTAGCGGATAGATCATCTTATGCCATTTATTATTTGAGTATGATTTTCGGCAAATGAGCGCAGCGCTGACTGAGGACCTTAATATAGCATAATCGGGAGGTATAAATTTTCAACCAGTTTTTCGAATATGTATGGCCGTGTCCCAGAAATAATACAGCAAACATTAGTTTCCAAATAGTCTAACGTCTCTGGTTTATCCGCATAAGGCTGAGAGTTTACATATTTCCATTTTCAGTGGTGTCACGTGATCTTGGCTGTCAACTGATTTCATAATTTCAAGAAATCACTTGAGTTTTGAATTTGATTTATAAAGGATATTTTAGTGATCGTTGTCATCCTTTTCGTAATGGAATGGCGAGCATTATTAATTTTAATTGATACCATCATTGCCAGACTTGATGAAATATTTAACGTTTCATGCTTTTTGTAGAGTTTAAAACTCTAAAAAAATGCCCGTGGAATGGCCGGGCACCAAAACTCAGATGGCACAGATTAAACGAAATCGGTCTGATGAGGCTAAATTTTTAAGAACATATTATTATATTATTATATCATATGTAGAAATAGCCAAAACATATGTCACCAATTACCAGCTAAAATTAATCCAATTGTTGCCTTGATATGTTTGTTTACAAACTATTTACATAAATGAATATAAATGTAAATAATCAAATAAATAAGTAAGCCCATAGAGATATAAATAAATATTAAAAAAAATTTAATTAAATAAATAAACCAATAAATATATCAATCAAAAATTAAGCAAGTGATAAAATAAATAAACAAATGAATAAATAAAATTTATTCCCACATTAAAAAGCTACTGATGATTTTTTTGATAAAAGTTCTTGCATTATCCCAAAAGAAAAATCGGCAATTGGTTGGAATTAAGTGAGTAGGTTCTTCTATATACAGCAGCAATTTTCTATAGTAGCTATTTAAAGGGATTAAAATTGGTTGCGCATTGCATTCAATTGTTAAAATCTTCAATACTCAGGCTTATTCTGAATCCGTTTCGGAATTTCTTTGGATCCGGAATTTATTTAAGGGGAAATCCTTCAAACTTTTGGAATAACTGCCAATCAGCATTATTTACAAAGATATAGACAACGGAAGTTGTGGTTGATGCCTTCTGAAAAATAGAGAACGCCTGAACTAAATTTAACAAAATGGGCATTATTTGAGAGATGATATCATCAAGAATGTTTCACCTATGGATAGAAACAAAAAATAGTTTAGAGATTGTAAGGGTCAAATTGATTAAAATTAATGATTTTCAAAAAAAAAAATTTTTTTTGATTTGAATTCCTTATCACAAAATAAAAAGATGCAAAGTTGACCAAAAGTAAGTTTTCAAAAATATAATAAAAAAAAAAACGACAAGCTGATAAAAATTACTTTCATGTTTTTAAAATTAATACATTGTAGCAGACATCTCTGTATGTTATGTAGAAAAATATAATCGTCTATGCCGAATCTAAGAAAAACGTCTTATTATCCATATCATATATGTATGTTTGAGTTTTTCCGCAACAGCTTAATGAAACACATGTTGTTTTTTATAATACATATTTTAACGAAATTAAAAATTCTAATTTATGGATCCAGTTATGGGCCACCAAATTTAATTAATGCGAATATCAAACTTAGCACTAGAGTGTTATGATAATTTTTTTTTTCTCGCTATATCGCGCTTAATAAATTCGCATGTTATTTGCCTTCCAAATTAGACATTGATATCTTTGATTGCCGCAGAAATTTTTGGAAACCCTAAAATTTTATGATACCTCAGAGTTTTTTATTATGACGATAACAAAAGTCAGTGCCACATAAATGTTTGATTTGATTGCGCACAGATGTTTGTTATTTGCATAATAAAACAAGTAGATATTGGAGAATAATATTGACAGTGTTTCATTTGTATATTTTGCAAATTACTCATAGCGGTAGCTTGGGATTTTTACGCGCTCAATAGCAAATATTTAATTTAAAAAAACTTTAGTAATTTTTTGTGACGCAATTACTTGATATCAATTTAAAAATTTTTTTGTTAAAACTATGACAATATGATGTAGAATATTAAGGTGTATCATCGTATCAAATAGTTATATTAACTTATGGAAATTATATGTGATAACGAGATAGTCTCAAAAGATTTAATAAAGGTTAGGTTAGCACAGGAAATTACAACTGTCATCATAACTTAAGCCGTAGTTGGGTCCATTGTAATAACTTCGTTGTCAACCTATGAAAACTATTTTAAAATTTTTATAAACTTCGAAATGGATTTTGCACACTTTTGAGCGATGTCTTCAACAGCGTCGAAAGAGTGGCATTCGATAACCTTGAAACGCTGATTTGGCATTCGCAAATATAATGAAAGACAGACTCTTCGACGTCACAGCTTCCACAAAAACCTTCTACATCACAGGCCCGTACCGACCCGTCTTTGCTGGGAGGGGGGGGGGGGGTCAGAAGCAATTCCAATAGCATGATTTTTTATTTTTCTCCTTGAGACGTTCTTTTACAGCGGCGTGCAGTATTTTCAGAGGTGCGCGGAAGAGTTAATTTATTTGGGATAGTTCGTATTTGACTACCATTCGGGAAAAATTAGTTTTTTAAAAGAAATTTGATGAGAAATTTAGTGGTATTTTTCTTAATTTTGTATCGAATGGCAATTGGCAATAACAATTTGAATATGACGGTATAGCAGCATAAAACGTAAGACCTTCGCAACTCGATATCTCTCGATATATTCGATAACAAATATATTCCTGATTTTCGTGTTCACTAATATAATGCCTAGAATATGTAAAAAAAATTTGGAGCGATTTAAAAATGTGTCGGTCAGAAAGTATTTGTTTTGTAAAAGAACGTCTCCGTTCAAAAAAAAAAAACAACCGAATGAGATGTGCATGGGGGGAAAGCCCCCTCTTTCCCCTATGGTGGGTTTGGGCCTGCTTCATCAGATAGTCCTAGTCTTGAGGTATGCTTGCCTATAAAATAGTGTCGTGTAATAACACCAACCAGATTCTCAGGGTTTTCTCGTCCGATCACTTTTCACGTTCTA
Source organism: Meiosimyza platycephala (assembly GCA_963662105.1). Classification (NCBI taxonomy): domain Eukaryota; kingdom Metazoa; phylum Arthropoda; class Insecta; order Diptera; family Lauxaniidae; genus Meiosimyza; species Meiosimyza platycephala. The sequence goes on from OY759210.1 coordinate 18,314,682, forward strand.
TTAACATCATAATAAGACCAGATTGCTCTCGACGCAGAACATATTTTCATGTTTGATCCACTCATATTAGCTCAATTTACACATTTTGAGTAAATTTTGGCCCTAATTAAGGCTAGTGATTTCATAATGTAATAGTTTTTAACTTTTTATTAGGTTACGTTCTTTACGTTTCAAGCAGGAGTTTTACCAAATAAAATTTAAATTGAACCACCCTAGTATATATTGTGTATTGAATATTGTGTATTGTTATCGAAATTAAGAGATATTCACAGATATGAGTACTGTAACAAACAGATAAAATTTTGATTGTTTGATTTCGATCGACGAAATATAGCGGCTTTGAGTCATAAATGCTGTGTATAGAACCCAAAGTAGAGTTTATTTTTTAGCAAAATTTTATTTGTTCTTTTCTCCACTACAATTTTGGTTAAAATATATTTTTCTACTTAATACTTTTTTTTTTGAGTAAATTGACAAATACTGAGAACATGCCAATTTTATTAAAATTCAAGCAGCCATGTTCATTAGACTGTTGTTCTTCCTTCTGCTACTCATATTTCTTATCCAATGCATTTTTAAAAGATTTTCAAATCTTAAGTTTTGAACTATGTACTTAAGTGTTCCATATTCATGCATTAATCCTGCAGGCTTTAATTTCAAAACTTTTTATTTCATAGTCACTAACTATTTTCCTTTCGTTTCTTCCATTACAGCCTCTATTCCATTGTTGGTCCCGGCACTATACGTTCTAATTTCAAGTACAATGTTGCAGTTTCAGTGCATAAAGCTGATGGTCCCAGTAAAATTGAAGTCGGCATTACGGGCCCTTCATATAACAACACAAAAACCGTTGAAGTGCAACCAATGAGCACGGAAAATGTTGAATTTGATGTGCCCAAGCTAAAAGATGGTGATTACAATCTCACTGCCAAAGGTTTATCGGGCATAACATTTGAAAATTCAACAAAATTGAATTTTGCTGATTTCAAGGCATCCGTATTTATACAAACCGATAAGGCCACATATAAACCAGGAGATTTGGTACAATTCCGCGTTTTGTTCTTGGATGAGAATACGCGTCCAGCAAAGATTGAGAAACCCATAACTATTGTGATTAATGTAAGTGATATTTAATATTTATAATGATTTATACAAATTAACTTTAATCGTTTATGCCTCATCTCTAAAACAGGATGGTTCACAGAATCGCATCAAACAATTGAAGGACATCAAACTTACGCACGGTGTTTACACTGGTGAATTTCAATTGTCTGAGCAACCCGTTCTCGGTAACTGGAATATTGAAGTAGTCGTACAAGATGAAAATCCCGAAACTAAATCATTTGAAGTAGCTAAATATGTCTTACCTAAATTCGAGGTGACTATTGATACAGCAAAAGATATTGCCATACCCGATGGTGTCATTAAAGTTACTGTGCGCTCAAAGTACACCTACGGCAAGTCAGTAAAAGGTAAAGCCACTGTCTCGTTGAAGCCCACCTATCATTATTATGGCAATTTCGATCAAAGTCTTGAAGCTGAAAAAACCATTGATGTTGATGGTAAGGGACATGTCGAATTTGATTTGAAAACGGACTTGCGTATAGCACCCGATCACTCATATGTGCCACCATTGAAAATTTTCGTAATTATGGAAGAAGAACTTACTGGAAATAAACAAAACGCTAGCGCCACTGTAAACTTGCATACAGAACGTTATCGCATTGAAAGTGTTGATGCTCCTAGCAGTTATCATGAAGATAAGCCAGTCATCTTCAAAGTTGTTGTTAAAAACTTAGATGGTAAACCAGTACAAAATAGTAAAAGTGTTGCAAAACTGATTGTTGATCCACCAAGGAATTATTTCTATCGTGGTAATGTGGGTTTCGGTAGTTCGGGTATGGAAGGCCCAATACCCACGCCTGGAACAGGCGTTGTTGCAGATAAAACATTAGAATTCGAAAGCAAATTAGATGAACATGGCATAGCCACTTTTGAATTTACACTGCCACCAACTAATCAATCATTTTACTCAGTCAAATGCGTTTTCGAGGATACCACAGCCTATTTGTCATCATTGTCGAAATTCACTCCAGCTTTAGAAGTTGCACAAATACTGAAAATTAGCGTGAATACTCAAAAGTAAGTGGGGGAAATAATAACTAAGTGGGCTAAGCGGTTTAAAATTGGCTTTGGAAGGGCTTGTGACTCAAAGGGAGAGAACATTTTTTGCCTATGATCTTAGACAGTGTTCAAGCAGAAAGCAGGATGTTGCTGCAGTCAAAAAATTTAATGTATTTTAGTCTTAGTTAAGCTACGAAGTATCGATTTCTTTTGAATTTCCAACAGCTGATTTCACATTTTTGAAATAGTGTGTGAAATAGAAATTTTTGTCGCAATTCAATATTTTTGAAATAAATATTTCCAAAAAATTTAAAAAGAAAGTTGTAGTAAAATGAGCAGCATATTCAGGCTCAGCAGCCAAAAATCTACAAGAAATACACTTTTTCTGCATTATATAAATGTATATAAACAGTCAAAATAAGCTGAAGATAACATCTACTTATTAAAATTTCATAAGAATATTTTATAGAAAATGTATTACTATCTTATGTTGTTCCACTATCACATTGCTAAGTTTAGTCTGAAATAGTCTGTGAAATAGAAACTTTTTTCTCAATTCAATATGTTTGAAATAAATAGTTCCAAAAAATTTAAAAAGAAAGTTGTGATAAAACGACTAGTATATTCGGGCACAGCAGCCAAAAATCTACAAGAAATATACTTTTTCTGCATTATATAAATGTATATAAATAGTCAAAAGAACCTGAAGATAACATAATTTTTTAAAATTCAATAAGAATATTTTATAGAAAATTTATTACTGCCTTATGTTCTTCCACTGTCGCATTCCAAAGTCTAGTCTGCTATGTATACAGTATATTATTTAATAATTTTTTTTTCATAGACCACGTATCGGCAAAGATGTCTCCTTCGAAGTTAAGTCCAGCGAACCAATTGTATACTTTGTTTATACGATCACCGCACGTGGTAACATACTTAAGAGCGAACATGTTAATGTGCCGGAAAATCGTAAATCTCATACCATCAAGTTTACACCAACTTTTGATATGGTACCGAAAGCAACAATATTTGTACACTATGTTGTAGATAATAATCTACGTTTTGAAGAGGAAGCAATTAACTTTGAAAAGGAATTTGAAAATACTGTAAGCTTTTGATGCACAACTTTAGCTTACGCAGTTAAATATATATAATTGAAATCATTAATTTTTCAGATTGATATCACAACTACTGATCAGGCAAAACCAGGCGAAGAAGTTAAACTACAAATTAATACTGATCCCGAATCTTTTGTTGGTCTTTTGGGTGTTGATCAAAGTGTTTTGCTATTGAAATCTGGTAATGATTTGACAAAAGATCAAATTTTCGGCAGCCTCAATAGTTTTGATACCAGCACACCTTGGCAACGCGGCTATGGACGTTATCCAGGTCAAACATCTGGTGTTGTAACATTGACAAATGCTAATTATCCCTATAATGATGGTAAGTTATTTAAATAATTTTTTTGCATTTATGAAGCGCTGTTTTGCCATATTCAGCTAAGCTTTATTTACAATTTTGGCTGTTTATTAGGGGAAATTTTTTTCAAATTAACTGCTAAAATCAATGTAAAGTTTTATTTGAATATGTGAAAAAAGTCAACTCAAGATTTTGAAAATTTTACAATTGCACATGTGCCAAACACAGTTTTCCAGATTTTTAAAAATTCCGTACGTTTCTCAGTGTTTCAGTTATTTGTATGTAATAACCGAAAATAATATTATGTCCTAAGTTTTACATTCCTTCCTGAACACACCGAATTTCGGCACTTAAAAAATTTTTTTCAAATCCTATAATTAAAAAAATTTTAAATTAAGTTTTCCACTTCACTTCCCAATGTTCTAAAATCAAGGTAATCACACCCTATCCTTATTGCACTGAAATTATTTGAAAATCCTACAAAAAAAAAAAAAACTGAAACAGCCTTACTTTCTCAAAACACTACAAAACAATAATTTACGTCACAATATTACAATACATAGAACATTTGATAATGCCGTTTGCTATATCTGAGGATTATGTTAATGACGAACCCGTCTATAGCATTGGAGAGCGTACAGACGTTGAAAAGGAAATGACATTTAAAGTACGTGAAGAGTTTCCAGAAACTTGGCTATGGCATTTAGATGTTAGGTTGGTCTCTGTACTTTTTTCTAAAGCAAAAAGTTTAACTATATACAATTCGTTCTGCAACAAAATTAAAGGGTTAAAATGGATTAAGGGAAATACACAAATCTGTTAATAGTACAATATACACGATAAGTAAAGTACTATACATATATGTAAATTGCAAATTTTTTTAAGCTTTCAAGGCTAAACCGTATAATTTATAATATTTTCTTTTAATATTTTCGGCTACTCTCTAAAAATTTGTATTTTAATAAGGATTATCTTATTATAATTTTCAAAACCAGCACTGTTCTTTTTTTGGGGGCTTTGAAAGTAATTAATCATTCCTTATAGATTTTGAAATTCAAAATTATGCTGGAACTATATATTTCGAAATATTTTAACTTATAGTATTGAACAACTAACTTAAACCGATTTCTTTGACGAAATCTATAATTTTTTATAGATCTAAAATTCAAATCCGGTCTCGCTCGAAACGTTACTTTTAGTCAGAAGGTAAAACCTGGTTGGTCTTGGCCACCGATTTTCAAGAAAATTTTAAGACTTCTAACTTCCGCATTTGGCGTTGAGCCAACGACAAAAATGCCTTTATCAAACTGGAAGAAGATTGCCATATTTTTTATATGAACCTAAAATTATATTGGTACTTGCCAGTCAGTTCAAATATTTGAACATTTTTAAGAAAAATGTTTTCAAAAGCATAATAATTTTTCGGTTCAACTTTCTTACATAAAAAATTTCCACTCTGCTGTAATAAAAAATCTATTCAAGGAATGCTACTACTTTACATTGAAAGCCTTAAAAAGAACTTTTCTGATGCTTCAAATCTTTAAATTAATATACCAAATCAATTCAAACTAAATTCAAACATTTTTAGCACAATTTCTCATTAATACACTGCTTATACATATATACTACACAATTATCTCTATAAAAATAAAAATTACTAAGTAACTATAACGTTATACATTTAAATATTTCAATAGCCGTCAGAAAATATGATGATGATATTTATGATGATAGTATAGCATTCGAAAGTGATAGTGAAAGTTTCGATGAAACCGATTCTATTGATCGTCATGATAGCGATACATATTCTTCAACATCTGAATCATCCATGCAAAAGTTAAGAATTCGCAAAGAATTTCCAGCTTCATGGATTTGGTATGATCAAAAATTGTCCCAGACAAATAGGTTAGTTGAAACAAAAAAAAATAAAAAAACCAAAAATTTGTACAGCTGCTACGTTCTGTCTATAAATAAATTAGTATTTAAGTAGTTTTCGTAATGCACAGCCTATTAAAAAAAAACTTTTGGGACCTACTTCCTAAAGAGTACACAATATTAAAGAAAATGGAGATGGATTTTTCAAAATTTTTGCATGTTAAATAGCTAAAAAGTTGAGAAAATTATAGAAAATAGCAATTGTAAAAAGTTCAAGCTCTTTGTGATAAAAATAATATGCGTATATTTGTAAATATTTAGAAATCATATTAATTCGGGGAAGTTCTTAGAAAAACATATAGATATTATAAACATAGTTTGAATAGGAAAGTTCGTTCTATAAAATCTATATATAAAAGATATAAAAGATTCTGTTGATCTGGCCGAAGTGTTACGGACGATGGGGCTAGGACCTTCAAACTAACCACATAAGAGGAAATACATTTTTTTTTTGAAGTGTTATGATATATGAAGTGATAGAAATATGTACATATATGCCAAGCAAAATACCAGATTAATTATCGATATGATGCTGATATAATGGCACAATCATTTAATATATATACATTATATATTATAGAGCCAAATGTTCTTAAAACTCGCATAGACTTTGCTGAAACATGGAGCTTTAACAAAAAAGATATAGATTCCTTGACAAAGAGATTAGTAGAAAGTTAATCTTCCGAAAAAAAACTGTTGCCTACATATTGGTATTCAGATTTTAAATAATGTAATAGTGGCTCATTAATACAGACAACTGCTAGATCAATTACGGCTATCGACGCCAAATTGTTTTGGCTGATTAAGACTAAAATTATGAAACATTTAAAATTCAAACTTGCAAAATATTTCCTTACTGCATGTTCCAATATTCAATGACTACAAAAACTTCAAAATAACTACAATACATAAATTTATGAACTTCGGCTTAACATATTCACTTTTCTTACATTTTGCAATATTTAAGAAGAGAACTTAGACTTTAGGATGCAAGATTACGAAGATTCAGATTCCCTTGTTGACACAAGAATCGCAGATGATGAAGAGTTTTATGACAGTCCTTCAGTTAACCATATTGAAAGCACTACATTATCATCATTAGAACCCATGCCAGTTATTGAAATTCGCAAAGACTTTCCAGATATATGGTTTTGGTCTGAACTGGATTTGTTCAAGCAAAATAGGTTTGTTATAAAAATTCATTTAAAAATTTAATTTTAGTAGCGCACTACATATATTTAATATGCTAACTATAGCACTTTGGATTAACTTTGGGAAAATCGATATAGATATTTAACTTATTCATAATTCTTAACTTTGTTTGCTAAATAACTTCAAAATTACGATAAAAAACCATTACCGTTCAATTCAGCATAAGTTTTTCATTAAGTTTTCTCATAATTAAAATGTTTTTATCATAAATCACAGTATGGAACTACGAAGAGGTTGAGGCAAGAGTTATGTTTCTGGAAGGTCCTATTGAGAATTCTGCATCGGAAAATTATTATAATGACATTACATAAACGTCATTAGCATTAGAAAGAGAGTATGTTGTTCTCAAAGTTAGTCGAAGGTAAATCCTTAAAACAAAAAAAAGAAAAGATCTGTTGCCAACGTATTGGCATTCGGATTTTAAATAACGTGTGATAGTTTCTCATCAATGCCGATAACTACAAGATAAATAACGGTTATTTACGAAAGATTTATGAAACATATCAAGTTAAAAGTTACAAAATATTTCAATTTCGCATGTGTAATATACCATGACTACACTTCAAAATACCTACATAAATTTATGAACTTCGGCTTAAACACACTATTTTTATTATTTTTTTTTTCAACATTCTACAATATTCGAGAAGATTACATTGAGTTTAGAATGCAATATGACGAAGATCTCGATTCCCTTATTGACTTAAGAATCGAAGATGATCAAGAGTTATATGAAAGTGGTTCAGTTAACCGTATTGAAAGCACTACATTATCATCATTAGTACCCATGCAAGTTATTGAAATACGCAAAGATTTTCCTGATATATGGTTTTGGTCTGAACTGGATTTGTTCAAACAAAATAGGTTTGTTATAAAATTTCATTAGTTTGATAAAAGTAATTGTTAAAAATCTAATTTTAGTAGTGCACCAAATATATTTAATATGTTAGCTATAGCACTTTGAGTTAACTTTGGGATATGAAATATTTAACTTATTAAAAATTCTTAGTTTTGTCTGCTAAATAACTTAAATATTACAAAAAAATACATATATACCATTACATTAATTCAGCAGGTATTTTTCATTAAGTTTTTTCATCATAAAAATACATACCATAAATCCGAGTATGAAACTATAAAGGGTTTGAAGAAAGAATTTTTATAATGATATTTCATATACGGCAACATCAACCAACATTTTCAAAATGCGCAAAAACTTTGCTAAGACATAGCTCTTTCAAAATAAAGATAAAGATTTGTTGAAAAAAAGGTTAGTCGGTGGTTAATCCTCAAACAAAAAGAAGAAGAACTGTTGCCAAAGAATTGTTATTCGAATTTTAAGTAATAACTAACCGATAACTCATAAATTAGTCTCAATTTATAAAACATATTAAGTTCAAAGTTACAAAATATTTCCATCCATGACTATACTTCAAAATACCTATATAAATTTATGAACTTCGGCTTAAAACACCCACATTTTTATCTTTTGTCTACATTCTGCAATATTTGAGTAGATGACTTATCCTTAAAAGGAGCAGATTTCGCATATCAAGATTCCCTTATTGATATAAGAGTCGAAGAGGAGTATGAAGACAGTGGTCCAGTTGACCGTATTGAAAGCACTACATTATCATCATTAGTACCCATGCAAGTTATTGAAATACGCAAAGATTTTCCAGATATATGGTTTTGGTGTGAATTGGATTTGTTAAAGCAAAATAGGTTTGTTATAAAAGTTCGTTAGTTTGATAAAAGTAATTAAGCTAAAAATCTAATTTTAGTAGCGCTTTATTTAAAATTAATATGCTAACTATAGCAGTTTTGGGTTAAATAGGTCGTGCTTGAAAACTTATATGCAATAGATCTTTAACTTATTAATAATTCTAAATATTGAATGCTAAATACCTTAAAAATTACAAAAAAAAAAAAAACGAAAACGAAACACATTGAAAAATAAAGTTAATGTGGTGATAGCCCTTTTTCGACTAATATAAATATAAAACCTATTCTTTTTTAATCAACGTTTATGCCGAACCTTTCCCTTTGCATTCTTTCCCTATGTAGATCCCCATACTTTTTTAAATCCTAAAAGATTGTTTCATCTCCCAAATATGCAAAATTTTAATTTTTCCGTATAAAAAATCTGGTTGTTATTAATGGAACACAATAAATTTAATGATGCTATGGACACTATTTGACAAGAAATAAATGGATTTGAGAATATAGGCGTAAGGAAAGTCTTTCGCAATTCTAGATTTTGAAAAACTTCAGTTATTAAAGCACGTCGAAAGAAGGTTAAATTGTTTTTTTTTATTTTCAAATATTTTACTTTTATGAACCATTACAGTTTAATTCAGCATATGTTTTTCATTAAGTATACTCATAATATCTTGAATTCTTACCATAAATCCCATTACCAGACTACGAAGAGTTCTGTTTATGGAAAGTCCTATTAGGAAATTTGATTCCGAAACAGAAACTGTTGTTTTTAAAACGCGCAAAAATTTTGCTGAAACATGGCTTTTTCAAAACAAAGATATAGATTTCATGATAATTAGGTAAGTTGAAATATAGTGATAATCATAACCCCCAAAGTTCGTGTTGTCATCTCAGGAAAGAAAAAAAGAAGCCGTCACCACTAACATTTGTATTGTTTCGAAAAACTCTCATTAATAATGGGTGCGCCATCTTAATCAGGTCAATTGAAATTTGGAATAACTTGGAAAATTTTCAGTTAATTTCGAATGGTTGTTTTTTTTATTAAGCTTGCCCCGCTACATATGTAAGTTACCTCAATTAGTTCTGAAAAATTATATTGACTAAGTGGTTACAGACGTGGCAATACCGCCAAAGATGCTTTTTTTAGCGTTTTTCCAAAATACATATTGACGTATTATCCAGGAACTTATTTTTCGAACTGTCAATTACACTGATACAAGAAGATATTTTTTCTCTAAGTGACGTTTTTTTTGACGATATTTCAAAACTGAAGAATTGCGTTTTGAGTTAATCCCTTTTTGTTATTTATTGAAAAACTGCGCTTAATTTCAAAATTGTAAATTCCGACTATAACTTTGCATTTATATGAAAATGATAATGATATGCTTGATAGGTCGAATATAAAAAAAGTTAAGAAATCAAGATTTTTTGACATCTGAATCACAAAATAATTTTTTTTTAACAAACAAAAAAATTCTTTATTAATTTGACCATTCTTTTTTGCTAAATTTTTCAATACCCATCGTGTCATTTTTAAAAAATATTCTCGTATTTTTAAAAATATAATTTAATTTATTTCAATCCTTAGTCCTGCATTATAGAGCACTTAAATTTCGAGCACGTACTGCTGATATGGGACAATTCGCGCGTCCAACTGGTCTTAGAAACTTTCAGCTACCAAAACCTGCGCCGAATTTCGGTGAAACAACATCAAGTCCATCGTTTAAAATACGTCATGATTTTCCAGAAACATGGATATTTGAAGATATGACATCTGATGCTTTAATGTTAGTTTTTTTTAATTTTTAGCTCATGTAGCGTAACAATCATATATATGTATATATATTTGAACCCTGTTCTACATTCTGATACTAACCCACAAAATATCGAGTTTTGAGTTACATATGAGCACAGTTTGATTAAAATTAAAAGTTCTTAAAACACTGTGGTTAATATTCATTAATAGAGAGCTCTATGGGGTTCATACAAATAATTTCTAGATAGTATATGCACAAAGCTGAAAGCAAATATTAATATAAAAATTTCAATTTATACATAAATAATTTTAAATTTGCACACTAGGAATAGAATGTCATTAACAAAATTATAACTCTGGCATGTGGAACACAATCTACTGTACCTACACTTACATACCATACCTTTTTGTTATCACGATAAAATCGACTTTCGACTTTATCGGACTTTTCATGCGAGAAGTGGAAATTTTGCAGACTATTGATTTGGAGTTAAAAAAGTTGAAAAACATATTTTCTGGGATGGAAAAACATTCTCTAGCTCAGGCTTTTAAAATATAAAGAAAATCGAAAACGCATACCAGAGAACTGCAGTGAGATACTCATCATTTTTGGCATTCATGAATCTGTTGAAACTTTCGGCTGATTCACACAAATTCACGCTCACAGAAAATTTTGTGAGCTACCATTCCGTCTCATGGCGAAGTCTGTGAATGCGTTTCGAAAAGCCAAAAGCCATTGTCGACCATTGCTTATCAATTGGAGCAAAAAAAAATTTTAGGGTGGTTCAAAAAAAATTTTTTTTTGCATCAGTTGATAGATTAAGCTCGGAAATTTTTGACCTTTCCCTATCGATTGGCGCAAAAACTTTTTTTTTCTTAACATTCACATTCATGAGACCAGAGCTACTTACACGCTCACCATTCATGAGTAGCATGTTATCTACGCATTCACTATAAGTGAGCGCAACTCAGATTTACACTCATTATTGAGTCCATATTTGCTTAAATAATCTAGCAGAATTTAATAAAAAAACTGACAGATACTTTTTATAAAAACATTTTGTACGCAATATGTATTACCAAATTTTTTTCGCAACAGGACGCCATCTTGTGATTGTGCCATTGATTGCAAATTTTGGACAAACTACAGGTTTTAGGATAACAACATTGATATTACACTCAGAGGCGGCACCAATACAAATACGACCATTAGAAAATCAAAGAAAACCTCTAATAAGGAAAATTTTTCATGAAAATTGGATATTTACTGATTTTAAAAAGTACAAACAAAAACATATATATTTAGCATAAAAACTGAAACTCTTATTGTTGCCTGATCTGTCTTAACCGTATAGTATAATTCTTAAAATTTTTTGGGATAAACATACATATACTAACAGTGATGACTAAAGTCTTTAGAAAAAAAAATTTTTTTATTAAGTAAACGAAATTAGATTAACCTAAATTCTAAACAACAGATGCAGCTTATATTTAAAATACGGTTTTCTTTTTGTTTTGTTTTTTTAAAAATTTAGAAACTAATAATTTGTATTCAAAATTAACTTTATTTTTTTAAATAACCCTTGTCAGAACGTCCAGTAATGTTTCAACCACTTTATTATTCGGAAGTTCAAAGGAATGATTTTGCGTCTAGTTCGACAGCAGCAGCTATAAAAGTTCGTCAAGACTTTTCAGAAATATGGATCTTTAATAGCAATGAAAAGTAAAAATAAAAAAAATGATTAATATATCATTTTAGCGCTTATTGAGCTTGGTAGTATGTAGTTTTAACCGTAATTTTATGTTTACAGAATTAATCTAATTTGCTATTTGGTTGAAGGAATTTTTTGTTTTTTTGTTTATTGCTGAAATATGTGTTGAAACCATACCTATTATTATAACTGTAGGTGGAAAATATTTACTAAATTTCTAGTTAGTGAAAATGTCAATAAAATAGTGCCCTATAATACCATAAAATATTTCCTATTGAAAAAAAAATTATAATTAATATTTGTGTAACTACTCGCGAGAAATATATAATCAATTGATTTTAATATAAATATATACATACATATAAGTGAAAATATTATTTTTTTTTTTTTGAAGAGTATCCTCCCATTGTTCTTGAATACGCTGTCGAAGCGCTTGAAATTGTTGATCAAGCAGCAGTGGTAGAAATCAATGTGCATACTGATGCACCTGTAATGATACGAAAGGATTTTTCAGAAATGTGGATATATCAAGATATTCAAAAGTAATTACCATTTTTTGTTAACAAAATAAATTTTCTGGTAGCGGCACTAATTTAAGTCTAACAAGGGATTTAAAATGGGGAGCGGAGATTAATATTACGTTGAGGGAAATATTACTTTGAGTTGGTGTAATCCTTAACATACATACTATATACATAATTCTAATGCCCATAGATCCAATATAGCTGAAATTTTTTTGGAGTTTCAATTACTTTATTATGAATTCCGCTTAAAATTAAGAGAAATAATTGCTTTATTTTGTTGTTGCAATTGAAGAAAAAAGTAGTGCAAGTGTATTCTGATATATGGTATACACAAGTTCAAGAAAAGAGTGACATAAATTATATAGAAAATATATACTAATAATATATACTAGCTAAAATTTTTTCTTACACAAAAATATTCCCACATGCAAAAAAGTACAACTAATATTTGTGTAACAAATTATGTACTCGACAGAATACATTAATTATAAAAATTAAATAAAAATATATATTTATATATATGTAGCTGTATATAAAAATATTTTTTTGCTTCAGTTGACCTCTATCCCGTAGACGATGCTTTTATTGCATACGATGGCGAAGTCCTTGAAATTGAAGTTGCTAAAGAAATTGTAGAAATCAATGAAATAAATGTACAAACTGATGTACCTTTAAAGATACGACAGGATTTCTCAGAAATGTGGATATATCATGATATTCAAAAGTAATTACTCTTATTTGGTAACAAAATTAACTTTCTGGTACCGGCACTAATTTAAATATAACAAGGAATCTACATAAAATAGGCAGTGGAAATTAATATTGAGGGAATTATTATACTGAATTGGTGTTATCCTAAACATATAGACATCTAAGGCCAACATATCAAATATAGCTGAAATTTTTATATACTGGTAGTTTGAAAGCGAAGGAAATCTTTTTAAAAAGGTTGAACACTCGATATGATATGTAGGATATGTTCATTACAACTTGCAGGATCAGGTTCTTTTATAACAGTACATATTTAAAAATTCATTATCATGGATATCAGTGTGTTCAATTTTAATATGCCCACGCCACGCCCACGCGAGAACTAAGCCAGATAGTGATAAATGTTTTAGGAATAATTTATAAGGTTTCATGGTAAATTCGAAGTCAACTGTGATTTTTTATATAAAACCTATATTTTTTTATGACAGATTTGTAATATGTAGGTACATAAATGCAAAAAAATATAAATATTTTGTAGGACACATTTTTCTGCAATAAAAAATATAAGTTTGTATATAAAAAGTGACTGTTGACCTCAAATTGTTCTTTAAAATTGGTTTCGAGTTCAGGTTACCTTAGAACTGTGAGCAAACAGAATTCTAGCTCGCATTTGCATGATAACCAAGATATTATTTACATATAACCTGTAGTCGTATTACATCGGTGACGTCATTCAAAATTTTTTTTATAATTTATTAAATAGTTTTGAAAACATTGTATTTTATTTATGTACTCGTATGAAGTTATAAAAAGTTTAAAAGTTTCATATTTGAAATATATATATTTAAATATTTTATATATACATACACTATATATTACCACTAATTTAATAATAAAACAGTAAGGACAGTGTCTTTAGCCTCTCTTTTTGGCGCTATTTCCCATTATTACGTTTCCAACCTGCTATATTTCCAAATACCTAATATTTTAACAGGACCATAAGGAATTATGGAAGCTGTTGGCAAATAAAACAAATTAAATTACAAAATCATTAATTGAACTTAAATTGCTTTTTCTTATCAACAGAATTTATATAAGAAGGATGTGGTTCCTTTTTCATTTATTTATCCAAAGTTTAGTTTCATATCTCATTATTTTATCTCCCCCAAAAATATGCAATAAAATGTTCCTGGGAATAGTTCACTTCAACATATTTTTTTATATAAATAAATTTATTTTATTTCTTAAGCTGGTGAACTTATTATTTTCGAAATTGTTCCACTACCGGAAGAAGAACTCGTCCTAAGAGATTTAGAGTATATTGATGACATACTTGATGCAGATGAGGATCGATTACAAGATATAGAATACTTTGCGCAATATCTACACGTTAAAGTGATACCTGTTATACCGAAAATACAGACAAATTATTTATATAGCTGGATGTATACGGATGTTGTAATGTACGGTTAATATTTCAAATCCAATGTCGTACAAAATTTCTGCAATCTTTTCGTAACTTTTCGCAAGCAAGACTTTCTGACTTTCCTGCTTTCAAAACATTTCCATTTTTTTTTCCTTCGAATGGCTTAGAAGGATAATTTTTTCTTTTTTACTACACAATAAGTTTTTTTTTTTTTCCTGTATCTAACTTTATTTATATACTCGTACTTTGCTTTATTATAAAATACTAAAAATATTTCTCATTTAATTTTTATTCCATCATAATATTTAAGTAATACGGAGGCGTGTCTTTGCTACTGCACACAGTTCACATAGTGCTCCAAGGACAAATCGTATTAGAACAAGGCCTTCTACGCATCATTATTCTTCAAGTCGTGGTACAGCTAGTCCTGTTTTAGTAACAACAATACAACCATTGATACGTAAAGATTTTGCTGAAAACTGGATTTTTGCTAATAGCATAGAGTATGAAAAACCCAGATAATTTTTTTTTATTCACGGGTTGTGCTAGGGAGTAGTATCAAGCGGTAGCAGGAAGCTAACTCCTATTCGCGTATTATGTATGTTCAGCGATTTGCGTGTTATCTTTTGGAAGATTAGCCATTTGAAATATTCAATAAATTCGGAGTTGCATAGTAAGGACTCCCACCTTTTTGTGATTTTCAGTTGGATATATCTCTGAAAATATTGAATATCGCTGAACATATGTACATGGAAGGATTAGGTTAGGCCCTGCTCCCACTTGGCAATACTATTCTGGGTTACGCTGCATATATTTATGTATTTTTGTTTAATGCATTGTGTTCGTTCTTGAATCCATGAAAACTATTGGAAAAAAAATATCATTTCTATCAACCTTGAATCATCTAATTGCACTGAAATGTGAATCATTACTATAATTTTTACTGTGACTATGAAGTCATATACAATAAGATTTTTTTGATTACCCAATACTAAGATATTGATATGAAATTTAATTTACAGCCTTACCTAAATAAACCTCTTAAGTGTGCTGCATATCTTTGATAATGGAAAAAAAAATTTGTATTAAGAAACGAACCTTTCGAAATCTTTGATCTGTTTTATTTTTTTCAAAACAGCTAATTGTTTATTCATGAAACTTCTTTGTATATGGATATAACAGCTCAGAAGTAGTTCCCATTAAATATTTTTCAGACGTAAAGTGAAATTATTTGAGAGGTTCGAGAGATCGAATTCGTTTAATAAGTATTTAAGTGCTACCCATATTCAGCTTCCGATCATTAACTCTTGTGTCTAATTATGTCCTTACGGATTATCTCCTCACGTAACTATAATAAGGCCTCCACAAAATTCTCTCAATGTGAATGATAAGTAGTGAGTGCCATAAAACTTTATCAAAATTACCCTGCCTTCCCTGTTTTAATGTCCTTTCAAATGAGATGAGTAAATGCTGCACGTGTAAAAAATCTTCTTATCACACCATTGTTGAAACCTACAATATTTAAAATAGTTAAAGCTATAAAAGTATTTTGAGAAGTTTTTAAAATCTGATTGCATTTAACTGAATTAAAACTTGAAATATAATTTATTTAATTTTTCGAAAATAAAACGATTCCCCACTGGGGCAAATGCTTTTGTGGGTATATAAATACGAAAAAAAGTGTACTATGACAATAAGGAAGACTTAGAAGTTTAAACTAAGTGTACACTAGTATGAGATAGAAAAAGACTTAGATAAAAATTATGAAAATGAAGTGTGAAAATTGAATTTTTTTTTTGAAAATTAATTTCGCTCCTATCATTTTTAGTTTATCCATGGCTACATTATCAATATGGACTTGGTGGTGCAATATCAGCTATGGCGGGTATACCAGGACCTCAAGTAATGTATGGTGGTGTAATGTTGGGTGGTGTAGGTGCATCTTTTGGTGGCAGTAGTTTTCATATGAGAGAGCCACCAAGAATACGCAAAGATTTTATTGAAAATTGGATATATCAAAACATTGAAAAGTATGAATTGCATTTGAATAAATATGTGTGTCTTCATTTATATGAATACTAACGTACACAGAGCTGGGTGGAAGTAATTTCTTCTTAAGGAATTGAAATTTGCAATCATACATACATGGCAAAAAAAATAATTTTTCCATAGAATCGTTACAAGGAACTCAATGTTTTATGGAGTGGAAAATCAAATTTAATTTCTAATTTTCTTTCTATTGAAATGAAATTGATTTCGAAATATTTGACATATCCAAAGAGTTTGAATTCGAGACGAAAAGATCTTATTGCTACCCAGCTCGTTTTTTATATAAGTAAATAAGGGGTTCGCATAGTAAATTTGTCAATTGTCCTGAAAAACTATGTATGTTTTGTCATTTATATGTATCGCTTGTATGTTATATCTGTACTGTCATAGCAATTGTACCTTGATTTATAAAGTGCGTAATTTTTTTAAAAAAATTTATTGATGCATCACATATACATATATGAATAATTTTATATTGTACATTATCTATTTGATTGTTAAAAAAAAATTTAATTATTACCAAATCTACTACCATGCTTCTTATGAAGTACCGTTCCCGTTCCAACGTTCTGTATCCATTTTGGATCTGAAATTAATTAGACTTAGCTCATTCAACTTCATTCACAACTTTATCAATTTGGTTCTAACTCGAACAACTCGATTCGTTCGACTAAACTCATATTCAGTTCGTTCGCTGTCCTTGTCATTCGATTGCAAAAAGTTACCCCATGTTTCCTGTTCTAATAACCTTTCATCTGAGGTATAGCTACATATAATTGACTTTTGAATTAAAACTTAAAAACTAATTGATATAGTTTATCGAAAAAAAAAACAATTCCACATTGGAACAAATGCTTTTGTGGAGAATATTGTTGGAGCAAAAAAATTCTTAAGGTACATATATAAATACGTAAAAATGCGTACGATAAATATAAGGTTCACAAGTTGATACTCAGTATACAAAACTAGTATGAGCTAGGAAAAGCCATAGATAAAAATTATGAAGATGGAGTGTGAAAACTGAACTTTTTTTTTGTAAAATTAATTTCCCTCATATGCTTTTTATAGAAGTTGATCTGCCGTTACCATTTTATCAATATAGCCTAGTCCAATATTGGATGATGTAGGTGGATCTTATGGTGCAAGTAGTAGAAGGGCCACCAAAAATACGCAAAGATTTTATTGAAAATTGGATATATCAAGACTTTGAAAAGTATGAATTGAATTCGAATAATATCTTCATTTATATGTACACATAAGTACACAGAGCTGGGTAGAATACATGGCTTTGACAAACCAATTGCAATCCTAAGGAATTGATATTTGTAATCGATTTTTTCAATTGCATATCAAATTTTATCACTTTCAATTTTAAAATTAAAATTTGAAATTGAAAAATTTTACCATGATATTGATAAAATTGATGTCTAAATAAAAAGTGTGTGAATGGGAGACGAAAAGTTCTTATTCACACTCAGCTCATTTATTTTTCTTTATATATAAAGGATACGTACGCTTAGTAAATTTGTCAATTGTGGTGAAAAATGATAAATAGTTTTTGTCATTTATATGTTATATATCGCTTTTACATTATAGCTGTATTGTTATAGTAAATGTGCATTGGTTTTCAAAATGTTTAAGTTTTTTCAAAAATTGCATTTTGCTACAATTTGACATTTTTGTTTCTAATAAGAATTTTATTATTATTGAAATTAACGTTGAAGTTGAAATTTTTTTTCCCCAAAATTATAGTACTTTTGCCCACATTTTCTTAAGTTTATTTTACAAGACTGTCTACTACAGGCTTATCATTAGAATATAATCTTAATGAATCATAAGTATTTTTCTAACAAGTGTAGAAACGATATAATTCTGAAAGAGGATAATGTTCTGATCAATTTTTTCAAACAATGCTAAAGCCCATTACGACAGGTTTCAATATTATACAAAAAACTTGTTTTTTTTATATTTTTAGATTAGGATATCTCAAAAACCCGAAATGATGGACAGTAACTTTTTCGTTGAAATTGATCAAGTACTCTGTTATTTGAATTAAAAAAAAAAAAAATGAACGTTACTTTTTATATTTAATATAAAAACATTTTCTACGCAATATTACTAAAAATTTTTTTCGCAACAGGACGCCATCTTGTGATTGTGCCATTGATTGCAAATTTTGGACAAACTACAGGTTTTAGGATAACAACATTAATATTACACTCAGAGGCGGCTCCTATACAAATACGACCATTAGAAAATCAAAGTAACCCTGTAATAAGGAAAATTTTTCATGAAAATTGGATATTTACTGATTTTAAAAAGTATAAACAAAAACATATATACTTAGCTTAAAAGTTGAAATTCTTATTGTTGCCTGATCTGTCTTAGCCGTATTCTTAAATTTTTTTTTTTGGATAAACATACACATACTAACAGTGATGACTAAAGGATATCCCAGAAAATAGTGTCTAGCTGAATCAGAATCATATAGAATCAACGAAATATAATGTTTGTATTTTTCAACAGTTTAGGAGAAATTGCCATTTTAAAATCCGAGTAGCTACTAAGTATATGTCATATCAGTCACGTAGTTTTCGAATTATGATGTTTTCAAAACTTTAATATAATATAATATAATATTAATTATCAGAAATTGCAAAGATTTGCAACTCCCAGGGTATGTAAACTAATACTAATAATGAAAGGCTCCAAATCAGCTGTTTTTCCTGTATCTATTCAGATCTTACAGAATAACTTCAGCTTGACACTATTTCTTGGGACAATTAGTATACTAATTGAAATGATAATAATAACTTTAGATTATTATACATATATGAATTTAATGCCAAGCCATATAAGCATTTGCTTGATTTTCGTGGACCTTACGAAACTTTAAGATATAATTTTTTTTTTTACAAAAAACTTAGTGAAACGAACTATCTGCTGAAATAATCAACGGACACTTGTATATTCTAGAGAATTTTTAATTTTTTGTAAGTAAAAAAAAAGAAGTTGGTTACGCAAAAATTAGAATGCTAAAGTAAAAAAAAATTCCAAAAGACTTAAGCAACAAACTTATTTTTTAAAATTTTTTTTACTTTAATTTTTTTTTTTATTTTTTAATGTCTTTAGAAAAAAAATTGTCTCTATTAAGTAAACAAAATTAGATTAACCATTCTAAAAAACACATTCAGCTTATATTAAAAATACGGTTTTTTTTTTGTACTTCAAAAATTTAAATACTAATAATTTGTATTCAAAATTATCTTTACTTTTTAAAATAACTAATGCCAGAACCTCCAGTAACGTTTCGACCAGTATATTATTCGGAAGTTCAAAGGACGGATACTGTGTCTAGTTCGACAGCAGCAGCTATAAAATTTCGTCAAGACTTTTCAGAAATATGGATCTTTAATAACAATGAAAAGTAAAAATAAAAAAATGATTAATATGTCATTTTAGCGCTTATTGAGCTTGGTAGTATGTAGTTTTAACCGATATATCAAGATATTCAAAAGTAATTACCTTTATTTGTTAACAAAATAAATTTTCTGGTAGCGGCACTAACTAAAGTCTAACAAGGGATTTAAAAAGGGGAGCGGAGATTAATATTGCCTTTGGGGGAAATATTTATACTGAATTGGTGTTATCCTTAACTTATCTACATAATTCTAATGCTCACATATCAAATATAGCTGAAATTTTTTTAGAGTTTCAATTACTTTACTATGAATTCCGCTTAGAATTGAGAGAAATGAGTGCCTTATTTAATTGTTGCAATTGAAGAGAAAATTAGTGCGAGTGTATTCTGATGTATACACAAATACAAGAAGAGAGTGACATAAATTTTGTAGAAAATATATGCTAATTTTCCAGCTAGTGAAAAAATCCACAAAACGCCGTATAAATTTTTTTCTCACACAAAAATATTCCCACATGCAAAAAAAGTACAACTAATATTTGTGTAACCAATTATGTACTCGAGAGAATGAATTAACTAAAATAAAAATATTAATTTATATATATGTATATATATATGAAAACATTTTTTTGCTTCAGTTGACCTTTATCCCGAAGAAGAATACGCTCTTGAATACGCAAGCGAAGTCCTTGAAAATGAAGTTGCTAAAGAAGTTGTAGAAATCAATGAAATAAATGTGCAAACTGATGTACCTTTAAAGATACGACATGATTTCTCAGAAATGTGGATATATCAAGATATTCAAAAGTAATTACTCTTATTTGGTAACAAAAATAAACCTTCTGGTAGCGGCACTAATTTAAGTCTAACAAGGAATTTAAAATGGGGAGTGGAGATTAATATTGCATGGAGGGAAATATTATACTGAATTGGTGCTAGTCGTTTGAATTACTTTATTATGAATTTCGCTTATTATTAAGAAAATGATTAGTTTATTTATTTGTTGCAATTGAAGAAAAAAGTTGTGGGAGTCCTCTCATACTCGATATCATATATAGGTTATGTTTATTGCAACTTACAGCATCTGGTTCTTTTGTTACAGTACATATTAAAAAATACATTTCTATCGATATCAGTGTGTTCAATTTTAATATGCCCACGCCAATATCTCGAGAACTAAGTCAGATAGTGATAGATGTTTCATGTAAAGTTTATAAGGTTTCATGATCAATTCGAGATAGTTTTGAAAACATTCATATCTCATTGTTTTATCACCCCCAAATAAATGCAATAAAATATTCCCTAGCAGTTCTCCTCCCATAGTAGCATTTGGGAATAGTTAACTTCGACATATTTTTTTATATAAATAAATTTATTTTATTTCTTAAGCTGGTGAACTTATTATTTACACAATTGTTCCACTACCGGAAGAAGAACTCGTTCTGAGAGATTTAGAGTATATTGATGATATACTTGATGCAGATGAGGATCGATTACAAGATATAGAATACTTTGCGCAATATCTACACGTTAAAGTGATACTTGTTATACCGAAAATACAGACAAATTATTTATATAGCTGGATGTATACGGATGTTGTAATGTACGGTTAATATTTCAGATCCAATGTCGTACAAAATTTCTGCAATCTTTTCGTAACTTTTCGCAAGCAAGACTTTCTGACTCTGAATGGCGTAAAAGGATAAT
This sequence comes from Meiosimyza platycephala, assembly GCA_963662105.1. Taxonomy (NCBI): domain Eukaryota; kingdom Metazoa; phylum Arthropoda; class Insecta; order Diptera; family Lauxaniidae; genus Meiosimyza; species Meiosimyza platycephala. The sequence continues at coordinate 18,336,400 of OY759210.1, forward strand.
TTTTTCTTTCTTTTGTACTACACAATAAGTTTTTTTTTTTTCCTGTACCTAACTTTATTTATATACTCGTACTTTGCTTTATTATATCATACTAAAAATATTTCTCATAATAATATAATATATATATATATATATATAATATATAATATTTATTCTATCATAATATTTAAGTAATACGGAGGCATGTTTTTGCTACTGCACAAGTTCGCAGTTATCAAAGGACAAACCGTATTAGAATAAGGCCACCACAAAATTCTCTCAACGTGAATTACCCTGTCTTCCCGTTCTAATGTCCTTTCAAATGAGATATTTAAATACCATACGTTTACAAAAACTTCTTATCAACCCATTGTTGAAACCCATTTGAAAAAATTAAAGCTATAATACATATAGTATTTTGAGAAGTTTTTAAAATCTGATGGCATTTAACTGAATTAAAACTTGAAATCTAATTTATTTAATTTATCGAAAAAAAAACAATTTCCACTGGGGCAAACGCTTTTATGGGTATATAAATACGAAAAAAGTGTACTATGAACATAAGGAAAACTCAGAAGTTTAAACTAAGTGTACACTAGTATGAACTAGAAAACGACTCAGATAAAAATTATGAAGATAAAGTGTAAAAACTGAACTTCTTTTGTAAAATTAATTTCGCTCCTATCATTTTTAGGGTATCAATGGTTACCACAATATCAATATAATATCAACTTTATGTCTGGACCTGGTGGTGCAATGCCAGGAATTTATACTATGGTTCCAATGATGTATGACTATACATCCATCATATCATATCCATCAATGGGTGGTGTAGGTGCATCTTTTGGTGGCAGTAGTTTTCATATGAGAGAGCCACCAAGGATACGCAAAGATTTTATTGAAAATTGGATATATCAAGACATTGAAAAGTATGAATTGCATTTGAATAAATATGTGTGTCTTCATTTATATGAATACTAACGTACACAGAGCTGGGTGGAAGTAATTTCTTCGGTAATCAAATTTCAAGCTTAAGGAATTGAAATTTGTAATCGGATATTTCAATTACATACATGACAAAAAAAATAATTTTTTTATCATTTATCATTTTAAAATTAAAAGTTGGAATTGAGTAATTTTAATTCCATTCCATAGAATCGTTACAAGGAACTCAATGTTTTATGGAGTGGAAAATCAAATTTAATTTCTAATTTTCTTTCTATTGAAATGAAATTGATTTCGAAATATTTCACATATCCAAAGAGTTTGAATTCGAGACGAAAAGATCTTATTGCTACCCAGCTCGTTTTTTATATAAGTAAATAAGGGGTTCGCATAGTAAATTTGTCAATTGTCCTGAAAAACTATGTATGTTTTGTCATTTATATGTATCGCTTGTATGTTATATCTGTACTGTCATAGCAATTGTACCTTGATTTATAAAGTGCGTAATTTTTATAAAAAAAATTTTTTGATGCATCACATATACATATATATGTATATATATATGTATATACATTTAAATAATGAATATTTTTATATTGTACATTATCTATTTGATTGTTAAAAAAAAATTTAATTATTACCAAATCTACTACCATGCTTCTTATGAAGTACCGTTCCCGTTCCCGTTCCTACGTTTCTGTATCCATTTTGGATCTGAAATTAATTAGACTTAGCTCATTCAACTTCATTCACAACTTTATCAATTTGGTTCTAACTCGAACAACTCGATTCGTTCGACTAAACTCATATTCAGTTCGTTCGCTGTCCGTGTCATTCGATTGCAAAAAGTTACCCCATGTTTCCTGTTCTAATAACCTTTCATCTGAGGTATAGCTACATATAATTGACTTTTGAATTAAAACTTAAGAACTAATTGATATAGTTTATCGAAAAAAAGAAACAATTCCACATTGGGACAAATGCTTTTGTGGAGAATATTGTTGGAGCAAAAAAATTCTTAAGGTACATATATAAATACGTAAAAATGCGTACTATAAATATAAGGTTCACAAGTTGATACTCAGTATACAAAACTAGTATGAGCTAGGAAAAGCCATAGATAAAAATTATGAAGATGGAGTGTGAAAACTGAACTTTTTTTTTGTAAAATTAATTTCCCTCATATGCTTTTTATAGAAGTTGATCTGCCGTTACCATTTTATCAATATAGCGGTGAAATTCCAGAAGGCGCAATTGACTCGCCTGGTTTGTCAGCAGGACCTCCAATTACGCCTAGTCCAATATTGGATGATGTAGGTGGATCTTATGGTGCAAGTAGTACTCATATGGAAGAGCCACCAAAAATACGCAAAGATTTTATTGAAAATTGGATATATCAAGACTTTGAAAAGTATGAATTGCATTTGAATAAATACATGTGTGTCGTCATTTATATGAATACTTGCGTACACAGAGCTGGGTAGGAGTTATTGCTTCGGTAATCAAAATTTTAATTCCATTCCAAATAATCATAACAAGGAACTCAATTTTTTTACGGAGTTGAAAATCAAAAAGAACTTATTCCTACCCAGCTTAGTTTTTTATAAGTATATAAGGGGCTCGCATAGTCAATTTGTCAATTGTCCTGAAAAACTACATATTTTTTGTCATGTATATGTTATATCTAAATTGTCATAGACATTGATTTATAAAGTGCTTATTTTTAACAAAAAAAAAAAAAAAAATCGTTGATGCGTCACATACATATCTGTACATTTAAATAAAGAATATTTTTATACATTATCTAATTGATTGTTAAAAAAAATGCTTCATATGAAGTACCGTTCCCGTTCCAACGTTCTGTATCCATTTTAATAAAGATATTGACATAATTTCTCTATATTGCTAGATTTTGTATGACGTTTAAACAAAAGTTGCTTTGCTATTTTCTATGTTTTAAAAACTTTAAGAATATGAAATAGTAAAATATTTGGTGCCTTCGAAATCATAGGTTTTTATCAAAAACAACACTAAGCATTTTCGTTTTACATTTCTCAACCTTGACGAATCCTGGCATTCACCATATGCCTTCACAACTTTATCAATTTGGTGCTAACTCGAACAACTCGATTCGTTCGATTAAACTCATGTTCAGTTCGTTCGCTGTCCAATCATTCGATTGCAAAAAGTTACCCCATGTTTCCTGTTCTAATAACCTTTCATTTGAGGTATAGCTATAATTGTCTTTTGAATTAAAACTTGAAAACTAATAAATATAGTTTATTGAAAAAACAAACAATTCCAGACTGCGACAAATGGTTTTGTGAAGAATATTGTTGAAGCAAAACAAATTTTTAAGGTATATAAATACGAAAAAATGCGTACTATAAACATTAGGTTCATAAGTTGATACTCATTATACACTAGTAGTATGAGCTAGAAAAAGACATAGATAAAAATTATGAACATGGAGTGTGAAAACTAAACTTTAAAATTAATTTCGCTCATATGCTTTTTAGGTTATCCGCCGATACCATATTATATTGTTTATAACTCGCCTCCAATGATGGACTCATCAATGGGTGGTGTAGGTGGATCTTATGGTGCCAGTAGTACTCATATGGGAGTGCCACCAGTAATACGCAAAAATTTTATTGAAAATTGGATATATCAAGACATTGAAAAGTATGATTTAAATTTGTATAAATATGTATACACTTACTACGTACACAGAGTTGGGTAGAAGTCATGACTTTAGTAATCAATTTGCAATCTCAAGGTATTGAAAGTTCCAAACGAGTTTTTCAATAACATTGCAAAAGAAATAATTTCTTTGTCTTTTATCATTTTAAAATTAAAATTTGGAATTGAAATATTATAAAAAGGAAATTAATTTTCCATTACAAAAGTGCCACTAGAAATTAATTTAAAAAAAAAAATTTTTTTACGTTGTTTTGAAAAAAATGTTGAAAGATTCTCAGAGTTTTGTAAGTTTTTTTTTGAGAAAATCTATGGGGAGCAATAGTCTTGAGTCGCAAAAGTGCCCAATTTCGGTCCATATTCGAAAATTTTTTTTCCAACAATCGATGAAAAGAGATTAAAAATGGATTTTGGTTATCACCAGAAGTGGTTCGGATCCCAAAAGTACCTACCTGAGAAATTTTTCGGAATTGGACGGGACCACCTCTGGTGACGGTCAAAATACGATCTCTTTCCATTAATTGGTGAAAAAACGAGTTTTGAAAACAGATCGAAATCGGGCACTCTTGGAGCCCGGGATCGCGCCTGGTGATAGCAAAAGTTAAGTTTCGACCTCTTTCCATCGATAGGTACAAAAAAATTTTTTTGAAAATGGACTGAAATCTGGAACCTTTGGGACACGAAACCAACTCACATCCCATCGATTGGCGCAAAAAAAATTTACAAAGGTGAACAAATTTTTCAAATAACATAATTTTTAGTTATTGGCAAGGGAAAAACAATTTCTTGCGCATTATACTAGTTATAAATCAACGTAAAAAATATTCTGAGTAATAATTATTAACTATTATGTAATATAAATAAATATTAATGATTATAAAAAGCAACTTTTTTGTCAAAAAACTTACTGTAGTTACGTTCGTGATAAAAACAAATAAAACAATTCCAGAGTTTTTGAATTATTCTTACCCAGCTCTGTTAGTTAGTACTTACTTTTTAATATTTAAGGAGTTTTTTCGCTTAGTAATTCTGTCAATTATTTTAAAAAATCATTTACTTTTTTCATTTATGTATACGTAACGCTTTTATGTTACAGCTGTATTGTCATAGTAATTCTACATTGGTTTCGAAAATGCTTTAAATTAATCAAAAGTTTTGGAGGTATCACATATACTTAAAAATAAACATATTATGTGTATATGTTTAATATTACCAACAATATTATCACCAAATCAACTCTCATATCCTGTACCTGTTTTCGACAGCATTTAATCTGAAATTAATTGGACTACGCTAAGTAGTTTTTTCAAATGTATCTGTTTTCAGTGCAAATACTGTCGCTAGTAGTGAATCTCAAATGATACGCAAATAATTTCTTGTGGGCTTTTGAAATATATTCTTGATTTAAGTTTTACTTATAGTTCATTGTACAAGCAATAAATTTTTGAACATATTATTATAATTATTATCGGACTTAAAACATTTCATTTATATTTCAAAAATTACTTTTATCCCATACACCTTGAGCAGGACTTTTATTGTTATTGAAAAATTATAGTAGTTTTGCTCACATCTTGACATTCACATTTAAAAATAATGTCTTCTGCAGGCTTATCATTAGAATATAATATTATCGGTTTGTCAGCTGCTCGCTTGCCAGCATTTCCAGGATTAAGGCGTGCTGGACTATCGCAACTACGCAAGAATTTTATTGAAAATTGGATATATCAAGTTATTGAAAAGTATTAAGAATAATATGTGTTTCGTCATTAATATATGTATGTATATGGCTTTGCGCTAGCAGTATTGTCATTCACCAACCATTCCCAGTTAATTTTTTTGCAAAATTTTGTATTGGTTTTCGCTACTATATATAACATAAATCTTAATTAATCATTTTTTTGCCTGAATGATAAATATTTAAGTCAAATCAGTGCAGATATTCAATCGGATCAGTAATGTCTGATGTATTCGTAAATTGAATGTGAAATCAATGAACGAAATTTCTTAGTGAAATTAGACTTATAAGTTCTTGAGAAAATTGTTGATTGAATTGACTATGGGAACAAGCAAATATATGTATTTCATATATTGTCTTTCGTTTCGTTTCTCTAAAATACGTTAATTTTTTTTTTAAAAATATTTGTTTCAAAATGTATAAATTTTTATGCTTCTTATGAAGAACTTCGCCCACTACCATTTCCTGTACCAATTATTGGAATTCCAAGACCTGGGCCACCTAGACCGATTGCACTGTTTGGAATATCTGGACCACCAAGTCCAATAGCTTTTGCCGGACCTGGATTACCTGGACCACAAGGTCCAATGGCTTTTGTCAACAGCGAACAACCACAGATACGCAAGGACTTTCTTGAAAATTGGATATTCCAAGATCTTGAAAAGTACGATCAAATTATTTCACATTTACATACATACATACATATATATATACAAATATATGTACATGCATACTTTTTTTACACATTTGGTTCATTGGTCCAACTTGATTTGCATATATGCTATTTAACTATGCATAGTCATTATATAGTATATGGTTACAGCTGCTTTAAAAAACAAAACATAAACATAATTATATATTTTACAAAAAAAAAGCTTTAAAGCAATAATTGTGTATGCAATAAAGCTATCAAAAGGCCTAAGATTTAATATTTTAATACTTGGGGCATTCATAAGTAGTAATTTTCCTGAGCAAAATAACCTCATATTCTTGAATTCTTCGGGAACGCTTAAAATTCGTTAACTTATACATTTTCGATCCTTAATCAAACAAAAATATATATAAATTTCTAGGGTTGCTTCCAGAACTGTACTAGTATGAACTAAAAAATAAAAATTATGAAGATAAAGTGTGAAAACTGAACTTTCTTTTGTAAATTTAATTTCGTTCACATACTCTTTAGGTTATGAGATGTTACCATTATATATATACGAGGATAGCGTCGTCATGGAAGACACTTTGGGAACTCGAGTTGTTAATGCTATGTCTGGTGTATCAATGGGTGGTGTAGGTGGATCTTATGCTGCCAGTAGTTTTCATATGGGAGAGCCACCAAAAATACGCAAAGATTTTATTGAAAATTGGATATATCAAGATTTTGAAAAGTATGAATTAAATTCGAATAATATCTTCATTTATATGCGCACATACGTAGAATACATTGCTTTGGTAAACTAATTCCAATTCTATGGAATTGGAATTTATAATCGACTTTTTCAATTACATGTCAAAAGAAATAATTTTTATGTCATTTCCAATTTTAGCATCGAAATTTGGAATTGAAAAGTTTAAATTGCATTCCGAAGAATCGTTTCCAGGAATTCGCTACTTTCTTTTGCCATGAAATTGATAAAATTGATTTCGAAATAAAAAGTGTATTGTGCACATTTTACATATCCAGAGAGTTTGAATTTGAGATGAAAAGTTCTAATTCCCTCACAGCTCATTTATTTTTTTTTATATATATAAAGGGGTACGCTTAGTTAATTTGTCAATTGTGCTGAAAAATTATATATTTTTTGTCATCGCTTTTATGTTATAGCTGTATTGTTATTGTGAATGTGCATTGATTTTCAAAATGCTTAAGTTTTTTCAAAAATTGCATTATTGTTTTTGATAAGACTTCTTATTGAAATGAACGTTAAAATTAAAAATTTTTTCCCAATAAAGGTTATTTAAAAAGACTGTCTTCTGCAGGCTTTTCATTAGAATATAATATTAGCGGCTTATCAGCTGCTCGCTTGTTGGTATTTCCAGGATCAATGCAACTGTGCAAAAAAATTATTGAAAATTGGATATATTAAGATAATGAAAAGTATTAATATGTATCTGGCAGTATTGTCATCCAAACTATTCCCAGTTCAACTTTTTCAAAATTTTGAATTTATCTTTTTTTTTTGATTTTCACTACTAGGTATAACATTCATCTGAAGGAATAACTTGTGTTTTTCTAACAGAGTAAAAATTATATAGTTTTGAAAGAGAGCGTTGTCCTGATCAATTTTTCCGAACAAAGTTATAGCTCATCACGTCAGATTTCGTACATATCTACATATATCATATATTAGATTAGAATATCTAGAAAACCATAAGTGATGGACAGTAACTTGTTTCGGTGAAATTGATCAGGATAAAGTTGTATTTCAGGATTATACAACGCGGTTACTCTATTATAGAAAAATAAAAAAAGCACACAGTCTATTTAAAAAAGTCTAATTCAAATCCAATAATTCATTTACAAACGATTAAGATTAAGAATGTAATCAATGAACAATATTTGTTGCTGGAGTTAAACTAATATTCTCTCCAGAAATTTGTGGCATAGGGAAAACATACATATGCCAACAATTTTGTTTCTCTAAAATACATTAATTTTTTTAAAAAATACATGTTTCAAAATATATAAATTAAATCAACTCTTATGCTTCTTATGAAGAACATCGCCCACTTCCATTAACCCGAATGTCTTTTGCCAGACCTGGATTACGTGGTTCAATGGCTTTTTCCAACAGCGAACCACCACAGATACGCAAGGACTTTCTTGAAAATTGGATATTCCATGGTCTTGAAAAGTATGATAAAATTCTTTTACAATTACATACATACTGGGTGTATACTTTTTGTTAAACATTTGCTTCATTGGTCAAGCTTGACCTTCATTAGTGCTATATAACTAATAAACAATAGAGTTTCGTACATATTATACGTAGTCAATATAGTATATGGTTCTTAGTAGTTGCTTAAAAAAATCACATAAGTAATATTAAATTTTATAAAAAAAAAAACACTTGAAAGCCGGTACCTAGTGGGATTTTGTGTACGCCAAAAATTTTCCAAAAAGTCTAAGACTTAATATTTCAATACTTGGTCCACGCGAGATGTATAATTAAGAAGTCTAAGAAAATTCGGTGTATTTATAAACAATTACTTTTAAAACATTAATCGATGTACAAAATTTCTTGCTAGGATCGCAACGTCGCCCACTTCCATTTCCCATACGTGTTCGTATTCCACATCCTGGACCACCTGGATCGATGGGACTATTTGGAATATCTGGACCACCAAGTCCATTAGTTTTTGCCAGACCAGGAATACCTGGTCCACCAGGTCCAGTGGTTTTTGAAAGCAGCGAACTACCACAGATACGCAAGGACTTTCTTGAAAATTGGATATTCCAAGATCTAGAAAAGTATAAAAAAATTATTTCACTTTTTTTAAAAAATTTGCTTCATTGGTCAAGCTTAATCTTCATTAGTGCTAAGTAACTAGTGAACAATAAATGTTCGCACATATCATGCATAGTCATTATATATAGTATATGGTTACAATTGCTTAAGCCTAATGCTAAAATTAACAAAAGCAAAAAACACTTAATTGTAGGTGCCCAGTTGGCTTTTGTGTAAACAAAAGAGTTTTCAAAAAGCATAAAATTTTATATTTTTATATACTTCGGCCATTCCTAAATAGTAACTTATTCTTATATATGGGTCCTTCTTTTACAAACCGCAAGGATTTCATGAAAAAAATAAATCCACTTCTTCAAATGCGATTAACATTTTTTTTTTTCATATGCAGAATATTAATGAGAGATATATACTTAAAAAACTAATGAAAATCAGCGTACTTATAAACGATTACTTTTAAGAGATTAATCGATACACAAAATTTTTGCTAGGATTAGACTTTTGAGAAAATTATAGTTTCAATTATCCAAAATACTTAAATTTTCTGAAAATTACTTGTTTCAAAATATATAAATTAAATCAACTCTTATGCTTTTCATGAAGAACTTCGCCCACTTCCATTTCCCGTACGATTTATTGGTTTTCCAATGCGTAGGCCATTTATACCAAATGGACCAATTGCATTTTCTGGACACTCAAGACCATCAGCTTCTGCCAGCTCTGGAATACCTGGACCACCGCCCCCAATTGCTTTTGCCAGCAGCGAACCACCACAGATACGCAAGGACTTTCTTGAAAATTGGATATTCCAAAATCTTGAAAAGTATGATTAAATTATTTCACAATTACATACATACAGGGTGCATACTTTTTGTTAAAAATTTAGTTCATTGGACAAATTTTTTCTTCATATGGGCTGTATAACTAGTAAACAATAAATTTTCGCAATACATACTTGCATAGTCAATATACACATACATATATGGTTGCAGTTGCTTTAAAAAAAATATTAAATTAATTATAGAGGTTTGTGTATGTAATTATATGGCCTAAAATTGGATACTTCAATACTTGGGCTATTCCTAAATAGTAACTTTCCTGAGTAGTTTACACTTGATATACATATCGATTGTAGTGCATATTATTAATTAGTAGTGAAAATATTTACTTAATGTTCTGCCTTAAAAAAGAAATTCCTTATCTCACAACATAGCAAAATTTTCCTATACTTCTTACATATGAGCCGCTGAAAGCAAAATTGGTATAACTCAAAATTTTCGAAAAATGAGTTATACCCGTTTTCTAACTTGTTACGTCAGTAATTATCATTAGACAAAATTTTAAAAGTTTAGTTGGCGATATGGCCGCTAGAGGGCATCGTTAAGTTTTGGCTTTTTGTTTTAGTAATTTTTGGATGAAAAAAAAAATTTTGTTTTTTTAATTAAAAATGATAAATAGATATTTTAATTTAATTAACATATTCAAAAGAATAAAGGAATATAGGAATGAATAGTTAAGTGGTTATTAGGTTGCGCTGTGCTTTAAAGGAAAAGTGGCATAACTTACTGACTTATACCACTTTGTCGCTAATTTCTTTGAAATAAAAATTGGAAGAATGGTATTCTAATTTGAAGCTTAATTTAAGCTACTTACCTTTTCAAAAATTCTAATAATTTTTACAAATAATTAAATTTTGAAAAATTGACTTTCCAAAAATGTTGAAACTTTGACAAAAACAAATGCCCTGATTTTTTGCTATACCAAAACGCAAACCTCTAATTTTCTCAAAACTAATTAAATGTGACTTATACCACTGTTGCTTTCAGCGGCTCATATATTCCAGGAGGTAGCGTCACAAACCTTACGAATTAACTGACAAATCAGGATTGTGCTCTGATGATCATAAACTAACTCAATTAGTGACGCTAACTCCTGGATTAAATATCGATAGTTCCAACTTATATTATGGTTATTTATTGAAAGATTTTAGTTTTCATTCGTGGTGTTGTATTATTAAAAAAAAAAAAAAAAAACCATTACATTGCCTGCTGTTGAATTACCCTTTTTCAATGGGAAAATATATATTAAGCTAATTAATTGCTCATTAAAATGAATTCAGTGTTATAGTATTCCTGTTCCTTTCGAAGATATGTAAGACTTTCTATGTAGAAAATTGAATTTTCCGAGACATTAGAAAATATTAATTTTATCAGATATTTTAAATCTTTTATGTTTGTTGTTTTGCACGTATTTTAGTTTTTAATTAATGTATTTATTTATAATTCGAGGAAATATTACTCGCCAGAACAACGCTTAAAACCACTACAAAAATATGCAAAGTTTTGCTGAAACAGTGGGTAAGCTTCAGAGTAAATTATCTCTAACGATGAGCCAAATTTTCCACTCAATGGAATATGTATATGCAAAATTTTGCAAAGGAGTGAATGCTTCGTCAAAAACGAAGTTAAAATTTCTTTCAAAAAAAATTTCATATATAAGAAATACTTGAAATATATATCGTCTTTATATTATTCGATATTACGTTTTTAATTTTTGGTACCATTTTTCTTCTTCTTTTAAGAAAAAAAAGGAACAAAAATTACCCATAAAAAGCTCAAAAGAATTAATACAAAAAATTGTGAATCATTTCTCAGACTAAAAACAAATTTGGTCTTAATTTCAATTATAATTTTGTTATTGAACGATTTTTGTTTTTCCCACGAGCTAATAAAACTCTGATATATTTGATTTTTTTTTTTATGACTATAACTTTGTCACTTTTGTCAGAAAATCTCTAAGACTACATTCATTTTTAAATGTTTTCCCAAATAAACTTTTAATCACTTTATTCTTAGGTCCTATATTACGACCACTCTATGCTGCTAGCGCAGGGGTTCTAAATTCTTTTCCACGTCCTGTGTTTCTACAAAGTGCCGTTTCAACTGCATCGTTTTCTGGTGCTTCGTTTAGTAGTGGTGGTGGTGGAAGTTACGCGCGTGATGAACCACCGAAAATACGCAAGGAATTTCTTGAAAGTTGGATATATCAAGATATAGAAAAGTACAATATTTAAAAAATTAAAATATTCACAATTGGTGTTGTTTTCACTTCTCTTTTTCTCTTTTTTTTTTGGTACATTTGGTATACTATGTATTGTATATATATTTACTTTATCTTTATATAAAGTCAACTGATAAATTGCTCCATATTTTTGGTTTTTATTTGCAAACTTTGTATGTCCTCCTCATTTTTGGTTTTTATATGCGAATTTTGTACATCATCTTCATATGCACAGAGAAAATGGTTTTAAAAAGCAGCTTTCAAATTACTTCAAGATAACCTTGGACAGCTTAGTTTTGCACTTTCATCTAATAAAGCTTATACATTTATGGGGTTTAGCACATGCTAATTACAAAACCAATTTATAAAACTTAATTCAATTTTGCGAAAATTTGGGCTTATACAACTCAAACTTCAGGCAAGAGTGTACAATCATTTCCATGTTTGCAAAATTAACATCTTACAATTTCGAGACTTCAGTTTTTTCAGCTTATTTTGAAATGCCTGCACTTATTCTGGTGTTCTCAGTCTCCTCACGGAGCATAAGACCCCAAATGACTGTACAACATACTGCATTTTGTCTTATTTTGTGCCAATGCTGCCCACGAATGAGGTTTTATACGCAGACGACTTGTGAGATACTATATATTTGGATAATTTTTTTTTTAATTCAAAAAGATATAATAAGTTCAAAAGTATAAAATTTTTTTTGATATTTTCCTATAGATATACCCAAGAGCAGTAGCTTTTACTATGTACTAAATATGTGTTTTTCATTTCAAGTTATCACATGGGCAATACCTGTAAAAGGTAACAAAGTGCCTGTAATGGGTGTGTCAGGTAATAGAATATCAACGAGCATAGCTGGGTATATGGAAGCAACCGCACCGACAAGTCCAATTCTAACAATTCCAAAGGCAACATCAACTGTTCTGCAAATACGTGTAGACTTTTTGGAAAATTGGATTTTTGACAATAATGAATTGTATGAAAGATATTCAAAATTTAAAAATATTTTTTGTGTTGCTTTTGTGATCTAAAAAAAAAATGTTAATATTGCTCTTAAACAAGTGTTTGCAGTGCCATATCTCATATGTCCTTAGAGTCAGCATTATTTATGTTAGTTGTAGCTGAGCTACCACTTTACTTGAGTAATGCATTAATTTTGTTTTTTGGCAGCAATATTTATATGAATCCAGTGAAATCTACCAGAAACACTTCTAGTCAAACTAGACCCACTCATATCGAAATGACCTTAATATCAGCATTAATTAATTGATATAGTCATGCTGTACATAATTTTCTAATTTTTTGCTTAAAATCTTATTTTTCCAAAATTATTTAGAGTTACCGGAAGATTATGATTATTATATATCAACTGTAGCATCATTCGAAGAACAAACAATTCTAGCTACCGTTGAAGAAACAGTTCAAAGCGAACCATTAAAAATCCGCAAAGAATTTTCGGAACGTTGGTTGTTTAGCGACATTACTGTGTAATTTATTACAAGATGTTTTATTATTAACACTATATACTAACTGGTTAAGGAGCACTATTTGGTTGCACACTTTTCATTCAATAAAATAGTTTTAATTGATTTAAAGTATTCCTAACATCAAACAAAATTATATATGTTAATAATATTTTACAAGATATATGTAAATCGAATGCGAATATTAAATACAATACACAAAGCTGTAGTGCTTTCACACGTATAGAACAATAAAGCTCACAGTCTATAATGAGAATACTCTCTCAAGGAAAACTTTTTCTATACGTTCACATGCATTATGATTTCGTGTTAAAAAATTAAACAGATTCTTCTTCCACTTTGAACTTGACAATAAACTGTTCTTGCAACTGCTTTGTTGTGTCTCAAAGCACTATAAAAAGCACAAATAATCGTTTGACAAAAAGCTCTTTTTATCTCACTCGCATTTCGCGAGTGCAATGTGTTTATCACTTCGGTAGAGACTATATGCGAGAATGGTTGTGTTGCGAACATTTCACACAGTACTTAGAGCTTTTTCTTACATAAGCTTATATTCAGTGGTGCCCACTACCACAAGCAACGATAAGCAAGTGTTGAAGATTCTGTATACTTGTACGCTTTTTACGCTCTTTAACGCTATTTTACACTCTTTAAGCACCTTCTTGTTCTCTTTTTTACGCTCTTTGAGCGCTTGCTCGATCTCTAGACAGCACCGCTTACATTGTATGTATATGGCAAACGATAATTTAACGACGATATCATTAACGACTATCAATCGTTCGTTAACGAAACCGAAAGCGAATAATTTTGCTTTCTGAATTTTCGGTAATCAACATACGAAAGAACTTCGTTTCTGAACTCGTTAATAATAATTAGTTGTAATCAGGGCTGCCAAGTTAAAATCAATGAATTAACGGCCTTCTCAAAATACATAGATTTTTTTTTTTCTTAAAATTATAAATTTAAATTTTTTTTGGTAAAAATTGAGAACCTTTTATTTAGTACGCAATCTTAAAAAAAAATTTTTTTTGGGTAATATCCTTTTTTTTTTGATTTTTTGAGTCATCTTGTGGCCCCAAATTTCATGTCATATTTTTTTATTGGTCGTTAAGTAAAAAAAAAAAGTTTTCAAGTAACGGTTTCTTCCAATCTTCCAATTAACGGCTTTTTCTGAAATATTTTAATTCCTACAGGGCCCGCGGCTTTGACAGGCAATTAACGGCTGCGGCTGATTATTGTTATTATTGGAACCTAAAATATTTCTTCTGTGGAAAAAGTGTTCGCAAATATTTCTTAAAATGGAAATTATTATTTTTTCAATATAAAAAATATTTCTCTTGTGGAAAATGTCATTTTGTACAAGAAAAATATTAATAAAAATTCGGTATTTTATTTATGCAAACATCATTAACAGCAACAAATTGGGATTTATGTTAATTTAGTTGATGCCAAATTTTCTTCACTTAATTTGCATCTTTGTTTTAAAAAAAATCGATATATCTTTAGCACTCCCTATCAAAAGTTACTACCATAAGAGTATTTAAAGTTTTATTTCTAGAAACTCTATTTGTTTTTAGATATTTCAGACTATTCTATAGACTATGTAGAACGTTTTGCAGAACCAGAAGTTGCAGCAACTTTTTATAGCAGCACAACGATGATCTACACAACAGCAATACCAGCTAAAACAACAAATCAAGAAATTTCACCAAAAATACGTAAAGACTTTTTGGAAAATTGGTTGTTTTATGATTTTGCAAAGTAATTAGCTAAATATTTTTCTCGAAAATTTTGTTTCCTAACTTTTTATGTAGCATTGTAACACGTAGTTTACAAAATTAACGTATAACAATTTTGCATCAGATTAAAGTTAATTACACTGTGTGGTAATGGAATACAAATTTTTATAATAAAACTGTATAAGAATTACAGCAAAAAGTTATAGCACTTCAAGTTTAATCTGAAAAGTATATATTTGAATATTGAAACTTAGAGGTTTTGTCGCTGATTGGGTGTACCATGTATTAAAATCAAAAAATTAAATCAGTTTTGGTACCACAAATTTTGGTGCTCCCCTTGAAATTGAAAAAATTACACATGCCATCCTCGAATGTGATTCTTGATTTGGTTTTAAATCGCAAGAACACAAAACATTGCAAGCTTTTTCTCAGTGCTTAATGCTTTCTCTCTTTTCTTGAGATAAACGAAAAATTTCTTTAAACCGCCACTGTTGTAATCAAATGTGAATAAGAGTTTTTCAAGTCATTCGGGAAATGCTTAAACCTGCGATGGACAAAAAAACTTTAAATGAGCCACTTATGGCACATTACAACGTCGTTGCCAGCTTCACTTGTTTTGTTTGATCAGTGTACTTTTATATCTACACTCATGTTGTTCTTGTTTGATCCTTGGAATTGGCTTATGGTTTATTGCTGTATATTTTTTTTTTCCTCTCGAGATCGAATTGAAAGTGAGGTTTTTTCTGATGTTGAGGTTTTTATTTTTGTGATTTTTGTTGTAAAAAGCTTCTGCTCCAAAACTTTGCCCATATATGGCTAAGACATGACCAAAGCTCACTCCACTAGCTGTTTTTTTTTTGTCTTTTGTCTAACTAAATTTCAATTGCTCCGTTTAATTTAAAAAAAAAAAATTTAATATATTTACGACTTGTGAAAAATCGTTTCTTAAGTATATTGTTCATATATTTGTACAACTCATACATATATAATGAACTGAAGTATTGTGATAATGAAATGTATTCATTATTTTCTGGAATACCTTCCAAGCTTCAGGCTGGGCTTCGGTCAAGTATTTTTTGAACCCGTTAATAGCGATAGTTTCTTGATCTGTGAACTCACTTATATCGGCGCTTTGATTTTTTCCATAGACAATCTGGGCAACGCTTTCTTCACATATTCAAACGTGTTGAAATGTCAAAAAAAAATTCCCCTACAGTTTCCATAGTTACTTGCACCATCCATCTATATATCCTTGCTCATGCTGAGATAAATAACTGATACATGACTACCTATTGACTTACAGGTTCATAACTTTTCTTGAATAACCTAAAAATATTTTCAATATAATAACAAAGTGTAGTATTTTAATCTTTGGCTTTTAAAATACAATTCGATTTTTGAAGTTTCAGAACATCCTACTACTACAACATACCGTCCGACTTATGTCTATACATCACTCGCTCACGCAACTTCAACATCAGCTCCAACAGCAAATGTTGAAGTCTCACCACCACAAATACGTAAAGACTTTTTAGAAAACTGGCTGTTTGATGATTTGAAAAAGTAATTAGCCAAAAAATTTGTCCCAACAATTAAAATTTGCTAAATTTTTATGTCACATTGCTTAAGGAACATATTCCAAACTCATCTATTTTCAGCTTTCACATTTTGAACCATAATTAAACATAGCCTATACATAAACCACATTTTTCTTCGATATTTTAGTGCATATCAGTACAAAATTACGCTTTAAGAAGAAAGGACACAAACCACTCTCGAGTGTTGTTGGTGGTAGCAATTTAACAGAAGTTGCAACTGAAGCTCATGATGAAGTTAGTGTTAGCCTACGTAAAGATTTCAAAGAGAGCTGGATTTGGGTCAATCAAGATTTGACAAAGTAATTTCCAAAAAAAAAAAAAATTAATTCCTAATACTTTTGTAAAAAATTTCTTAAGCTATACCACTCGGCACAATGTTGAAATCTATAAGCGAAGTTTAAGCGTTTATCGAAACGTTTCTTAACGAACTTTCGCAGACAGCTCGTTTTTGAACTCGATAAAGATACATAATTTAAAGTTTTTTTTTTAACTCTTCTGTAGATTTTTTTCTTTGTTTATAAATATTTTAATATGTTAACCTTCACGATTTAGCTCTTTTGTATTGATTCTCAAAAGAATTGTGCGTCTCTTTTCATACAAACTTTGTGCCGTTTGGATTCTCTCAAAATTTCTAAGTAACTCTCCTGCTCTTTTTATTGTAGAAAATGATTGAATATCATGCTATGTAGTTAACTGAAAGAATTCTCTTGTAATTTTGAGCATTTAAAGTGCTTACTTTATAATTATAGCTTATGGTTTGGTGTTATTGGTGTGGGCTTAAGTGATACCTAAGATATTGCTATATAAGTTATTATTTTTTTAGTGAAAATCAATAAAACAACTTTGCTCCATACAAAATCGGGTTTCAAGATTTTCCGATTTTTCTTTAAATTTTTTCTGCTAAAAATCTTCTGCAGACAATAACAAACTAAATATAAAGAAATCAAGCAAATCCGTAATGCCGCTCGAACGAAAAGTATTTTATTTTAATTTATATTGTAAGAGGTTACTCATACGACATTTTGTCTATAAATATATCATTATTTTCAAATTGCTATAACTTTTGTGAAAATAAAGGTATGTATGTTAATAATTCAAACAATATTTTAAAAAATTAAACTTCAAAATTTTAGAAAGTTATTCACTTTATGCTAAATAATTTTTATATTGCCACTAAGAGAATCTTTCAATACCAAAACTAAACATCAAATGATATAAAAAAATTTAAAATTTTCATAAAACTCACTAAAGGTTGAAAACCTTGGGCGATTTAAAAAACAAACTGATATCATTTAAGCAACAATTGTTATATTGTAGTGTGAAAACTCTAAAATCTAAAGTTTTAACGAGTTCTTCAAAGTATAGACAGCTTCTTTTTTTATAAGCCACCATTTTAATTTTTTTCATTTCTTAAAAGCAAAGTTTATTTTCCTTAAACTGAAGTTAAATGATATACTTTTCAAGCAAAGAAAGTGTTTTTTTAGGCCGTCATGAAACTTTAAATTAAAAGTATTAAAAAAAGTATTCGAAAAAAAAAGTTTTTTCAAAGCAGGATATCAAATCTTAAGCGGTATTTGCGAGATTTTGTACATCTTTTTTTGTGTAGTTATTTCTCTTTAATTTTTGAAATAATTTCCTCAAGAAAAATTACTCTAATATATATGTAATTAACTTATTGGCCAATCTTAAATTTCATTATTTTCGGGCGCATTGCCTACACTCACAAAAAGTTAAAGAAAAATTATATGTATATACTTCATATACAAAATGAACTGAAAGTTTTGTGTACATATTTCTCATATACATTTCTCAATATATATATATCTCATACTTATTTTTTCGCAAGAGCTCTCCCTCTATATTGAAACTTTTTGTAAAATAAGAAACATAATTATATTGCAAGCTATTAATAACAGTTATATATCCGTTAACGCTGACTGTTGCTGTGAAAAACTACGAAAGCTCTCTATGGAATATTATGTTAAATAACTTTAAAGACAAAAATCATTATACAGTTTTTTAAAAACAGTAATGTTGCTGGGTAAATACCAAAGTAGTAGCTATATTAATGCCGTGCAGTTATTCCTGCTTTGATTTTTCCTTTACTTATCCGCCCAACTGCACGAGAGGCGATCCACTATCGTATGGATCGGAGACCGAGACTGCACTATTTCGTTGTTCGAAATGATTTCTTCACATATTCAAACTTGTTGAAATGTATAAAAATTCTCTTCTCTAGAATTTCCATAGTTACTTACAGCATCCATCTTTACATATATCCTGACTCATGCTAAGAACATACCTAATTCGTTTTTTTTTTTTGTTTTTTGTTGTGATAAAGTACTGATACAGGATTATCCCTGAGCTTCTTAGCTTTTCTTGAAAAATGCAAAAATATTTTCCATATAACAAATTTGATTTCCCACATTTCAGAACATCCAGTGTACTATCTCCAAAGTGGAGGATTTTATGCTTTGCCCTCTACAACAAATGTTCCGATTTATGCCTACACATCACTCGTTCACCCAACTTCACCATCAACTTCAGCAACAAGTGTTGAAGTCTCACCGCCACAAATACGTAAAGACTTTTTAGAAAATTGGCTGTTTGATGATTTTACAAAGTAATTAGCCAATAAAATTGTCCCAACATATGAATTTTGCTAAATTTTTATGTCTCATTGCTTAAGGAAAATATTTCAATATTTCACCTATTATATTTTTAACCATAATTAAACATAGCCGATACATAAACCACAAAATTTTCTACGACTTTTAGTGCATTTCAATATGAAGAAGAAAGGACACAAACCACTTTCGCGTGTTGTTGGTGGATATTTATTTCTTTCAATTTTGGACCATATTTCATTAAACTTTTTGCAAATTTTCGTTTTCTGGCTGGCAGCCTTTAATGTTATAAAGATAACTTAATTTTTTACTTTGGAACGAAAATGGTCAGAATAAGAATTTACAACTACATACTATTTTATTTGCTGATATTGACTAATCAATATTTACATCGAGAGAGTTGGACAGTTTTTATTGAGACACATTTTAAACATATATACTATACATATCTTATACATCCTTTTTTGGCAAAAGCTCTCCGTCTATATTGAAAGCTAATATTAAATAAGAAACATAATTGCATTGCAAGCTATTAATAAGAGTTATATAACCGTTAACGCTACCCGTTATTGTGAAAACTACGAAATTTCTGTGTGAAATATTACGTAAAATCACTATAAAGCCAAAAATCACTATACGGTATTTTAAGAACAGGAATGTAGCTGGGTATATGCTGAAAGTTGTAGCTATTTAGAAGGAAATTCAACTTTAACCTTTGTAAAGGCAATGCTAAGCAACTTTCGAATTATTATATGGGTTATCGACAGTTCTATTACTAAGCCACAAAGCTAAGCTTAATTTGTTGGAACCTTTATTGTATATATTTTCTGCAGAATATCTTGAAAGAAATTACTATTTATTGCTCCCAACATAAAATTTTTATAAATTTTAATAGCTTTAAAGAGTCTGAAAAAAAAATTATTATCTATTATTTCGCAAAACTTTCGCTAAAGCACTGAATAAAAAAAGCTTACACGCATTATAGTTTTGATAGTACAACGCATATTTCACAATTTATATATATGTAGCACTATGTATATCTGTCGCATGTTTTTAGCTGCTTTATATTTTCTATATACAATATGGTATATGGTACTAACGCTCACTGTAAACATAAAATTTTATTTAAATCACCAACTTAATCGCATGCTTTATGTACTTTGTTGCTTTTTTTCTATATATAAATGTTATATGTTGCCTTAAAGGCTGATTAATAATTCCGAACTAATTTTTAAATTTTCCACAAAACTTAGCACCGGCAAGGAAGGCTTCACTTTGACCAAAAAGATACCAGATACCATTACCTCATGGGTTGTTACCGGTTTCTCATTGAATCCAAAAACTGGTTTTGCACTAACTGAAAACCCAACTAAAATTAAAGTTTTCCAGCCATTCTTTGTATCCACCAATTTGCCATATTCTGTGAAACGCGGTAAGTAATCGAATCGAATAGCTTACTGTAAGCTAGCATAAACATTACATTACATTTCTCTCTCTATAGGTGAGGTCATTGCCATACCGGTGATTATCTTCAATTATATGGATAAAGCGCTTGATGCCGAAGTAACCATGGATAATACCGATGAAGAATATGAATTCACTGAAGCTACCAATGAGATCGAGGAAAGCGCTATTAATGAAGTTAAACGCGTTAAGCGTGTGACCATACCATCACAGAGCGGCAAGAGTGTCTCATTCATGATACGTCCCAGAAATGTTGGTGTTGCTACATTGAAAATAACCGCCATTACACCATTGGCTGGTGATAGCATACATCAAACGTTGAAAGTTGAACCCGAGGGTGTTACTCAATTCCAAAATCGTGCATATTTCGTTAATTTGAACGAACAGGGTGAAACAAAAGAATCCATTAAGGTCGATGTACCCGCAGATGCTGTGCCCGACTCAGAGTATATTGAATTCTCGGTTGTTGGTGATTTATTGGGTCCAACAATTAAGAATATTGATAAATTGGTGCGCATGCCATATGGTTGTGGTGAACAAAATATGGTCAACTTTGTGCCAAATATTTTGGTATTGAAATATCTAGAGGTTTGTGTGTATACATATTTGTTTTTGTAAAAATTTTATATTGACTGCAATCTTATTTTTTAGGCCATTAAGCAAGATAAACCCAGCATTGTTGAAAAAGCTAAAAAGTTCCTCGAAATCGGTTATCAACGTCAATTAACCTTCAAACATGATGATGGCTCATACAGCGCTTTCGGTAAATCCGATGGTGCTGGCAGCACCTGGTTGACCGCATATGTTGCACGCTCTTTCCATCAGGCTGCTAAATTCACTGATATTGATCCTAAAATCATTATTGAGGGATTGGACTTCTTGGCTTCGAAACAGGCGGAAAATGGTAGCTTCCCTGAGTATGGCAAATTGTTTGATAATGCGCATCAAAATGATGTTGGACTTACGGCATATACTCTGTTGGCTTTCTTGGAAAATGTGGTAAATTGTTTTTGTTGATTTTGACACTTAGACACTTATTCGTTTGTAATCTTCCTACTACGGTATATGTATTACTTAATCCAAACTTTCAAATTCTCTTAAAAAAAATTCACAGGAAAGTCTATCGAAATATGAAATTAACATTGCAAAGGGACTGCAATATTTACTTGCCAACATTGACAAATCCGAAGATCAATACGGGCTCGCCATTGCTGCTGTAGCATTGCAATTGGCTAAAAACCCAGCAGCCGGTAAAGTTCTAGCCAAATTACAAGGTCTTGCCAAAAATGAAAATGATCTTAAATGGTGGTCCAAGGCAGAAGTAAAACCAAAGACTGATGAGCCCTCATGGTACTGGCGTCCACGCAGTAATGATGTAGAGATTACCTCATATGTTGTGTTAGCGCTGCTCGAGAAAGAAAGTGCCGAAAGCGTATTGCAAATCGTTAAATGGCTCATTACACAACGTAACAGCAATGGTGGATTTTCGTCTACACAAGATACAGTCATTGGCTTGCAAGCGCTTATAAAGTTTGCCGAAAAGACTGGTTCCGGTAGTGGTGATATGGACATTGATTTTGTATCAACCGGTGATGCTGCCGATAAAGGTAGCATTAAGGTTAATCCGGAGAACGCATTGGTGTTACAAACACATGTAGTAAGTATTGCTTACTTATGCAGCATCAAAATGATTACTAAGTAATAACCTTTTCTTTTCTTTACAGCTTCCCAAGAGCACACGTCAAGTTGATTTCGCTGCCAAGGGTAAAGGCTCATGCATGGTTCAAGTCGCTTATCGCTTTAATCTCGCTGAGAAAGATAAAAAACCAAGCTTCAATGTCAAGACTACAGTAAAGAAGGATACACCACCTCAATTGCTCATTGTTGAAGTCTGCGCCGAATATATCAAGCCAGAAGATAGTGACAACAAAGAATCGAATATGGCTGTTTTGGAAATTGCTCTACCCTCAGGTTATACCGCTGATACCGATAGTTTCAGCAAGATCGAAGATGTTGATCGTGTCAAACGTACCGAAACGAAAAATTCCGACTCAACAGTTATTGTTTACTTCGATAGTTTGACAGCTGGTGATGTTAAGTGCATTCCCATTGAGGCAACTAAAACACATGCTGTTGCCAAGCAAAAGCCAGCTTCAGTCGTCATTTATGATTACTATGATACCCAAAAGAAGGCCACCGAATACTACAAAGTAGAAACATCGCTTTGTGATATTTGTGACGGCGAAGATTGCGGAGCTGGTTGCAAAAAGAACTAAACGATTTGCAAGAGAATAAAATAAAAGTACCTTAGAGTACATAATCGCATAAAGTTAATAAATATTAACTATCAATAAAAATTTTATAAATAAAAACTTAATAAAAAAAAAAACAAATATTGTCTACGTTTTGATTTTAACACGATAAGGTTTACTTGAGGGCATACCTTCGTATAGAGATTTTAGAACGTAATAAGTTTTACATAAAAAATTCAGTTTGAATTCTATCAGCCTTTTGTAAAATTAATGCAGTTTCCGTATTACATATAGATGAGCACAAGAGCGATATGAGAACATTTTCGAAAGAAATTTTTCTTGTTTTGTTATGTAGGGTACTTTTAATTTTTGTATTGCTTCCAAAAAGAAACAAAACATTAGCAGTATTCATCATCTGTTGTTTGCAGTATTTTTTTGAAAGTTTTTTGCGCCTACCGCTCATATAATTAAAATATTTTCAATGTTCTGTTGAGAGATTTATAATTGTAACCAAATTTTTCACAAATACTAGGAATGATTCGACCAACCATTAGACAAAAAGTTGCAAAATTACGACTAGAAGGCTTGGAACTTCTTGCATATGGGACAGTCTTTTACAAACCGAACGAATTTTGACAAAAATTGACCGACACATTTTTGATTTGGCTGAAAATTATTTTATGGGTTCTGTATCGCAAAAGAAGAGATACGTATCCGAGGATATTAAAAAAAAAATTTTTTTTTTTTCAAAATAGAGCGAATTCAAATTTTGAGAATTTCGCGATTTTTGGTTTGGAAGCTCCCTTTCAAAAATTCATAACTCCGGTTCTGTTAAAGTGATTTTAATGTCATTTTATAGCTAAGAAAATTATCTTTAATAAAAAAAAATTTTTTTTAAAAATTATTAACAAATTAATATTGTTATAGACAATTAAATGATTTAAATTGATTTTTAAGAATTTCCCCCACCCTGTATCAAATTTTTAATGTAACCATCGTATTCTACGTCAAATTTCCTATCGAAAACGTATTTTTTTCAATGGGCAAACTATCTCTTAAATTTTGAGAATTTCGCAAAAGTTCATAACTCCGTTTGTGTTAAAGCTATAAAATTGAAATTAATTTCATTGTAAAGGTAAAAATATGAACTTAAATAAAATAATAATTTTTTAAAAAATTATTAACAAATTAATATTATTATAAACAATTTAAATGTTTAAATCAATTTTAAACTATTGCTCCCACCCTGTATCAAATTTTTAATATCAGAATCGTGTTTAACGTCAAATTTCCTATCGAAACCGGTTTTTTTTTATGTAAAAGAGAGAGAGAGAGAGAGGTTTTTTTTATGGGGAAACTATGGAACAAGAAAATGAGGCGTACAATAGAATCCGCGCGCCGATAAGAATAGTAACAATAGTTTCCCCATTAAAAAAAAAACGATTTTGATAGAAAATTTGACGTAGAACAAGATTCTGATATTAAAAATTTGATACAGGGTGGGATCAATTGTAAAAAAATGATTTAAGCATTTAAATTGTTTATAACAATATTAATTTGTTAGTATTTTTTTAAAAAATTATTTTTTTATTTAAGTTCATATTTTTACCTTTACAATGAAATTAATTTCAATTTTATAACTTTAACACAACCGGAGTTATGAATTTTTGAAAGTGAGTCTCCAAGCCAAAAATCACGAAATTCTCAAAATTTAAATTCGCTCTATTTTGAAAAAAAAAAATTTTCAAAAAATCCTGGAATTCGTATTTCTTCTTCTTCGATACAGAACACATAAAAAAAAATTTCCGCCCAAACAAAAATGTGTCGTTCATTTTTTATCATAATCCGTCCGGTTTGTAAAAGAACGTCCTATATGCAAAAACATCTTAACGCCTTACTGAGAGAATTATTTAAGGTTAAACATCACAATTTTACACAAACACAAGAAATGGTTCGGCCAAGCGCCTGAAAAAGGTGAAAACATTTTTAATAGAGGCATCAAAAATATGAGTAGACACATTAGAACGCTATACTGAAGGAGTATACCAACCAAATTCAACAGTAATACTAGGAATAGTTCTGACAAGCTCTAGACAAAAATTAGATATATTTCTTCAACACGGGTCCCCTCAAGAAGATTAGAAATGATTTTAAATAACAGCAAATTTGGACTGTACAGGCGTTTAAAGGATACTTTATAGTACCCAAATCCACTATTCCGCAAATCGGGACTGATCGTTTTGGAAAATTATTCGACTTTGAGGATATTTTTACTTCGAGATCAAATTTGCGTTTTTGATATAGATTCGAGGACATATTCAAAGATATAAACTTGCAAAAAAAAAAGTGTCGGTCGGATCTAGCTTCGGAGATACAGTCATCGTCAGTTGCGGATATAGCTTTTATAAAAAGAAGCATAAGTTGGGAACCCCTAAATAGATTTCCAAAATAAGCATACCATATGAAAGGTATTTTAATAAGGCATAAAATCAATACATAAACATTACAAATTCGTTGTACAGTTTTCGAAAAATTACAATTTTTTTGAAATTTTAACTTTTCTGTTATTTTTCAAAAAAAAAATGTTTGACTATTGCATAATTTATGATCCTCAGAAAAAATTTCAATTCCTTTGCTTTAAATTGATGTATCATTTGTACCAATTTTTTTTATATTAACCCATTTTTTCGAAATGTAAAATGTGTAATTGTAATTTCTTCAAACGCGTTTGTTTTAATTTTACATAAGAGTAAGGGTAAGGGGACGGCCTTCAACCGCGGCTTGGTTATCGTTGTTGTTCACGTCGCTGTAGTTATAGTTGTTCTATTTATGAATATATATTTATTATAGTTTTTACGAATTAATAAATTTTTACATACAACCATCTGCTTAAAACTCTATAGAATTTGTTTACCTTAAACTCCCTAGTGGCCTTGAAATACCATTCGCCTATTAATGACATGGCTCAGTACTTAACATTCAACTCATCTGGTTGTATAGGCATAGGTGCAGCGATAGTAATTACAATGTTAATAAATTTGCTATGCAGGAGACATCTTCACAAATTCCTCAGAATAATGAAGGAAAAACTGGCCGGAAAGAGCTGCCAAGCACTATTATACCGCGCCAGACGGAGTGCCCTGTAAGTTGTTGCTGAGGTAACTGGTCACTGTCTCTTCTATAGAAGCTGTGGAGATCAGGAAATGGAGTAAGAAGATTATAAAAATATGAATGGATAGGATCTTGCCCACCATCAGAATCAAAGAAAGAATTATTTATGTATCAATATGTTAACCATATAGTAGTAGCCTTTGCTAAAACTGGTAGTGATAAAAGAAGTAATAAACCTGTAATTACTAAACATCACACAAATAATGGTATTCGATCAAAAGAAATTTCGGTTTATTCATGGCTCCTAAAATTGAAGAAATTTCAGTTTAATGAAGACCAAACCTTGCTCAATCATGAGCAATTCATGAATATATGGGGAGACAACAGTTCATCCTGTGTCTTCCACTTACTACATACAAGTAATGCAATCGAAGGAAGTAAAAGTTAAAATCAGATATTATATATTTGTGGATATAGAGACCACTATCATACTTCGACGATAATTGGTATTATTATGAAAATAAATTAAAAAATTGCATTGACCCCGACGTGATTTGAACACGCAACCTTCTGATCTGGAGTCAGACGCGCTACCGTTGCGCCACGGAGTCACTTGAAAGATTAGGCAATTTATATAACTCTAATCCAAGCATATAAGAAACAGAATTTGAAATTGGCATATATAAATAAAATATTGCATTCTAATAACTATGCCATAAATTTAATTGATAAGAACCAAAGAAATTCTAGCTGATAAGAAACAAAAAATGCAAACTTTACGGTGAAGCATTTATGCAGATTGATTTAAAGTAGCTGCTATGACGATGGCATATTTATACGATTGTATTGCTATCTTTGATTTTTCAGCTGTTTGTGTGTTTTGCTGTTCTTTTATTTAGAAGTTCTAGAAATACTAAGTCCATACAAGCTAAATTTGTAGAGCCAATTGTGAACTAGCGAAACATATAATTTCAAATACCTAGAATTCTTTCAATTCTTCCAAATTCAGTGCTTGGAACAAGAATCGAGAGAAAGAACCACATACGCTTCAACAATATACTCAAATTATCTAGTCATTAAAGAGAACATTCTAGAGAATACATCATATTTTATTGCGTTATATATGTATTCTCCAATTCGGTCCAATATTTTTAGTCATATTTCTGGCAGTAGCAGATTCCACGCTAATAAAACTTCTAACTTTTGCTGGCAAGAAGCTGCTACAAATTATTTGAAGAAATGGTTATGACATCTAAAAAACTTTGTAGGGACCGAAACAAGTAATAATACGAAGGTTCCAGATTTGAGGAATGGTTGTGGCAGTCATTCCATCCAAGCTGTTAAAACTTTGGGCGATTCACTTAACATGTATGTATGAGGCCTCGCATTATCATGATGGACCATTTCTATTCATCAATACTGCCATTTTCTCTTTGAGTGATTTATTCAATCAGTCCAGTTGAAGACAGAAGACTTCTAAAATGATCACGGGATTTTCTGGTAGAAGCCCATAAAACAACGATTCCCTTGAAACCCCATCAAACAGGCAGCATAATTTTTTTCGATGAATATTGGCTTTCGAAGTGCCTTGAGCCGAAATATCTTTTTTACTCCGTGATCTCTTGCATTTAAAATTGTTGTACACAAACCATTTCTCATCCCCAGTAATGATTCGCATCAAAAATAGATAATTTTCTTGACGTCTGAGAAACAGATCACAGATCTCAATACAACGAAGCAACATTTTTTTCTGTAAAAGCATATGTCGATACTTAAAATTAAACTAGTGAAACATATTACTTAATTGAATTAATAATTGCTAACTATTAACAATAATTTTAACCACTCAACTAAAAACTTATATCTTCACTCGTATATCATCTAGTGGATTTGTGCAATGATAAGCTACAAAATAATAAAATGATAAGCTGCAAAAGTTAAATAAATTTGAAAATAAAGTCGATAATTTTGAGCGATATCAGTGTATTATTTGCCCACTGGATTAGCTATATAAAGGGTCGATTTAATTGACAGAAAGTTTAGTTTTCCTTTAAAATTTGAGTCGTCATAATGAAATTTGTTTGGTTACTCGCCACCATCTTGGCTGTGGCAAGTGCTGCTTCTATTCCAGCCGCAAGAGTTGCAGGTGAAAAAGTACGCTACGATAATTATAGTGTCTACAAAGTAAATATCAAAAATGAAGTGCAAAGATCAGCGGTTGAGATGATCAAAGATATCACCGATAAGGTGGGTTCGCATAGTACTATATTTAGTGCTGGAAATAATTAACCTATTTTGTTCTCAATAGTACAACATTTGGAAGGAATACGATGATATAGAACGTGATGTTCACATTATGGTTAATCCAAATGAAGTTACAAATTTCAAAAAGTTATTGAATGTCTTTGGTATTGAAACGGAAATATTGATACCAAATGTGCAAGCGTAAGTATTTTGAATTGATAATTTATAAATTTAGATGAGTGGAAAAAAAGTTGCACTTTTAAAGGAAACATTTTATAAAACTGAAATTTTTTAAGGGAAAGATCTTGGACTTTAACCTTCCTTGACCTTAAAATAAGCTTTCTAAAAACATTGTTAAGAAGCATTGTTAAGATCAAAAATTGCAACTTCAGACCTTTGATTTGGTACGTTGACTCGATGAGTCACATTCGTCACAGGATTACAGTAGATTTTTAAGTGAATGCAATACGAATCGTAAAATAAATATAAAGAGCTATTCTAAATTCTGTCAAAGACCTCCAAAATCTTTTATATGAAATACCATGCAATCTTGTGTGTCCTTTATCTTCTTACGGATCGTATGGCCTTCACCAAACTCTTCTAACCTGCACGATCAGCAGCGATTACTTTCAATTATCTCCAGCAATTCACTGATTCTCCCGATTTACATATTTTCTTATCTTGTAATCGTTTCCACGATGATTTATAACTGTCGGAATATCTGCTACTCTGAGGAGTAGACTTCAGTTGGAGATTTTTGCAACGTGTGACGAAACTATTTCCACTTTTGATGAACATACCTCAGTTAGTAAGTATCTTAGAAGCAACTTCCTGTGTGATATATGTATGTATCTTCGAATATACCTCAAAACAGTTATATCGCTTTCATATGAAAGGATACCCCAAAATCCAGTCGTATTGGAAAAGAGCTGAAGGTGACGTTTCGTTAACAATACGAGTATACAAGTTTTTCAGACCTTCCTATTGAGATTTCTGCCTGTGTTATTTGTTCAACGTATACCAGAAGAAAAACTCTTTACAAGATTACCGCCAGCATAGCAAACAACACGCTCTCCGTAATGGATTACCTAAACCGTAATTGCATCATAAATCAAATTCATATCGACTGGATGCATATTTAGCTGATAACAATAATACTCTGTTCTAAAATTATTTTATTATATATATTTATATAGCAATAACTCAGAAGAAACTCATAAATCAACTTAGATTAGTTTTAAATTTTGATAAATAGCTTTACCTCAGCACTAAGCATATAGCGCTCAACTTAATAAGTGTCACACTTTGCAACCAGCTTTTTTTGCGATAGATATATCTACCATAATTAGAAGTAATGCCAAAAGGTTAAAAATTAATTTAATATGCCACCAATGAGCTTCCCGACCACCCTAAAGATGTGCTCTTAACGTCTTTTTCGAAATAAAGAATTAGGTCAAAATGGAACTTGAATCACAAGTCCTCGTGTAAATTCATTTTTTAACAAAAATAAACCTTTCCGGGGTCAATTTTCTACCTTTTTTATCGATTGGTGATATATATTATATTTTTTCGTATTATGTGTACATACATTATAAAACTCCTTTCATTTCAGATTAATTGATGCAGAACAAGTAGATTCAAATTCCAGCGATGCTCTAACATGGGATTGGACTCGCTATTACAAAATCAATGAAATTTTCGATTGGCTCGATGAAATCGGTTCCACATATCCTGAACAAGTTGAACTTTTTACTATTGGTAAATCATATGAAGGACGCGATATTCGAGGCATTAAGATTTCCTACAAAGCAGACAACCCTGGCATTTTCATTGAATCCAATATTCATGCACGTGAATGGATAACATCGGCCACAGTCACATGGTTTATTAATCAATTGTTAACATCGACCAAACCGGAAGTACGTGATTTGGCTGAGAACTATGATTGGATTATTATACCAGTTTTCAATGTTGATGGATTTGTTTACACGCATGAAACGGATCGCATGTGGCGTAAGACACGTCAACCCGTATCAACCTCAAAATGTATTGGCACCGATGCTAATCGCAATTTCGATTCTCATTGGATGGAAAATAATGGCGCTTCCTCAAATCCATGCTCAGAAACATTTGCGGGCCCTATACCATTCTCTGAACCAGAAGCTGTAGCTTTGTCTACATTTGTTGCGAGCATTAAAGATAAAATTAATATGTATTTATCTTTCCATTCCTACGGGCAATATTTACTATCACCCTATGGTCACTCAACAACGGAGTTCCCTGAAAATTACGATGATTTAGTGGCTTGTGGCAAAGCTTTTTCGGATGCTATTAGTGGCTTGTCTTATTCCACCAAATACACATATGGTTCCACTGCTACTGTATTGTGTAAGTGTAGATATAATCTTTGTTCATTCAGGTCAATTGTTTGAAAATAATTTTTTTTATTTTTTTAGATGTTGCATCCGGTTCATCTGTAGATTGGGCTTTCAATACCCAAAATATTGGGCTTGGCTACACCATTGAGTATCGCGATAAGGGACGTTTTGGTTTTGTTTTGCCAGCCGTACAAATTATACCAAATTGTGAAGAGCTCATGTCAGGCATGGTGGCTTTGGTCAATGAAGCAAAGAAACTAAACTATATGACACCTAAATATTAAGAAAAATTGAGTTTATCATATTATTGAATAATATCTTAATTAATACAAAGTAAATTCAATAAAAATACATTGATGTTTTCAAAGCAACCTAAAAGTGTTGAACGAAAGTCCACTTATTTGAAATGATGAATTTTTATTCGTTGATTCCAAATATGATGTCGCTTTTCATACATAATCACAATGTCTTTTTTTCAAATATTGAAAAATTAATTTCATTTATAAGAACCGAAGAAACTCTAATAGATTGATTTAAAGTAGCTAATACTACAATGGCATATCTATACGATTTAATTGCTATCTTTGATTAGTCAGCTGTTTGTGGATTTTGCTGTTATTTTAATTAGAAGTTTTAGAAATATTAAGTCCATAGAACGAATGTTAGCTAAATTTGTAGAGCCAGTTGTGAACTAACGAAATATATAATTTGAAATACCTTGAATTCTTTCAATTCTTCCAAATGCAATGCTTGAAATAAGAATCGAGAGAAAGAACCACATATGCTTCAGCAATACCTTCAAATTATCTAGGCATTTAATTTAATGATACTCGCAGACCATTAAAGCGAACATACTAGAGAGTACAACATATTCTATTGCGCTATATATTCTCCAATTCGGTCCAATATTTTCAGCAATTTTTCTGGCTATAGCAGAATCCACGCTAATAAGACTTCTGTTCTTTGCTGGCAAGAAACTGCTCCAAATCATTTGAAGAAATGGTTATGACATCTAAAAAACTTTGTAGGGACCGAAACAAGTAATAACGAAGGTGGCAGATTTGAAGAATGGGTGTGGCAGTCATTCCATCCAAGCTGTTAAAACTTTGGGCGATTTACTTAACACGTATATTCTGTTTGAGTAACTTATTCAATTGGTCCTGTTGAAGAAACTAAACTTCTGAAATGATCACGGTATTTTCCGGTAGAAGCTCAAAAAACAACGATTCCCTTGAAACCCCACCAATTAGGCAGCATAATTTTTTTGCGGTGAATATCGGCTTTCGAAGTGCTTTGAGCCGAAACACCATTTTTATTCCGTGATCTCTTCCATTTAACATTGTTGTAGAAGAACCATTTATCACTCCCAGTGATGATTCGCTTCAAAAATGAATCATTTTCTTGACGTTTGAGATGTCAATGCAACAAAGCAAATTTCTTTCTGTTAAAGCATTTGTCGAGATTTAAAATTAAACGAATGAAATATATTATTTAATTGAATTAATAATTGCTAACTATAAACAATAATTTTAATCATTTAACTAAAAGCTTATATCTTCACTCAAATATCATCAAGTGGCTTTTTGAGATGATAAGCTACAAAATGATAAGATGATAAGCTACAAAATTTAAGTAATATTGAAAAAAAGTCGATAATTTTAAGCGATATCATTTTATTATTCGCCCAGTGGGTTAGCTATATAAAGGGTCGATTTAATTGTCAGAAAGTTTAGTTTTCCTTTAAAATTTGAGCTGTCATAATGAAATTTGTTTGGTTACTCGCCACCATTTTGGCTGTGACAAGTGCTGCTTCTATTCCAGCCGCAAATGTTGCAGGTCAAAAAGTACGCTATGATAATTATAGTGTCTACAAAGTAAATATCAAAAATGAAGTGCAAAGGTCAGCGGTGGAGATGATCAAAGACATCACCGATAAGGCAGGTTCGCATAGCACTATATTTGGTACTGAAAAAACAATTAACCTATTTTGTTCTCAATAGTACAACATTTGGAAGGAATACGATGATATAGAACATGATGTTCACATTATGGTTAATCCAAATGAAATTACAAATTTCCAAAAGATATTGAATGTATTTGGTATTGAAACGGAAATATTGATACCAAATGTGCAAGCGTAAGTAGTTTGAATTGATAATTTATATATTTAGATAAGTGAAAAAAAAAGTTACACGTTTGATAGAAATATTTTATAAAACTGAAATTTTATTAGAAGGGAAAGATCTTGGACTTTAACCTTCCTTGACCTTAACATAAGCTTTTTAAAAACATTGGTCAACTTAAGACATTTGATTTGGCACGTTAACTTGGTGAGTCACATTCATCACAGGACCATAGTAGATTTTTAAGTGAATGCAATACGAATCGTAAAATAAATATACATATAGAGATCTTATGAAGCTTTTCAGTTATTCTGAACATTCTCGTTACTCCTTACGGAGCATAGGGCCTTCACTAAAATCTTCCATACTGCACGATCAGTAGCGAGTGCCTTCATTTCTCTCCAACGACTCACTGTTTTTCCCGATTAACATATTTCCTGCTCTTATGATCGTTTCCACGATGATTTAGGACTGCCGGAATATCTGCTACTCTGAGGGAGTAGACTTCAGTTGGAGATTTTTGCAACGTGTAACGAAACCAATTCGACTTTTGATGAACATACCTCAGTTAGGAAGTATGCTTCGAAAGTTTAATGTTGTCTGTTTAGGTAAAACCAATAAGCGAAGCAACTTCCTGTGTGATATAGGTATGTATGTTTCTATGAATATACCTCAAAACAGTGCTATCGCTTTTATATGAAAGGATACCCCAAAATCCTGTGGGATTGGTAAAGAACTAAAGGAGACGTTTCGTTAACAATACGAGCATACAATTTTTTCAGACCTACCGAGTCAGATTTTAGAGTGAAAAACTTGTATTCCTGTGTTATTTGTAAAATGTATACTCGAACAAAAGCTCTTAGCAAGTTTACCGCCAGCATATCATACAATACGTTCTCCATAATGGGTTATCAAAATCGTAATTGCATCATAAATCAAATCCTTATAGGCTGGATGCATATTTAGCTGTTAACAATAATACTCTGTTCTAAAATTATTTTATTATATATATATTTATATAGCAATAAAACAGTAGAAACTCATAAATCAACTTAGATTAGTTTTAAATTTTGATAAATAGCTTTAACTCAGCACTAAGCATATAGCGCTCAACTTAATAAGTTTCACACTTTGCTTTAGCCAATGCAAACAGCGTATTTTGCGATAGATATACCATATGTAGAAGTCATGTCAAAAGGTTAAAAATTAATTTTATATGCCACCAGTGATCTTCCCGACCACATCTTAAGGATATGTTTTGAACTTATTTTATGAAATAAAGAATTTAATGCACCAAGCGATAGGAAGAGGTCGAAATGGAACTTGGAACAGCAAGTCTCCGTGTAAATTTATTTTTTTTAACAAAAAGGAGACTTTCCAGGGTAAATTTTCTACCTTTTTCACCGATTGGTGATACGTATTATATTTATTCGAATTATGTGTGCAAAAAAAAATCTTTTTTTTTGTTAAGAAACTTTAATTTCATAAAATCATTTTTAAATTAACCTATATACTTAAATTTGTACAGTTTTTACAATATACATACATACATTATTGTAAGATTCTTTTCATTTCAGATTAATTGATGCAGAACAAGTAGATTCAAATTCCAGCGACGCTCTAACATGGGATTGGACTCGCTACTATAAAATCAATGAAATTTATGAATGGCTCGATGAACTTAAGATCGCATATCCTGAACAAGTTGAACTTTTTACTATTGGTAAATCATATGAAGGACGCGATATTCGTGGCATTAAGATTTCCTACAAACCAGGTAACCCTGGCATTTTCATTGAAGCTAATATTCATGCACGTGAATGGATTACATCGGCGACAGCCACATGGTTTATCAATGAATTGTTAACATCGACTAAACCAGAAGTACGTGATTTGGCTGAAAACTATGATTGGATTATTATACCAGTTTTCAATGTTGATGGATTTGTTTACACGCATGAAACGGATCGCATGTGGCGTAAGACACGTCAGCCCGTATCAACCTCAAAATGTATTGGCACCGATGCTAATCGCAATTTTGATACTCATTGGATGGAAAGTGGCGCTTCATCAGAACCCTGCTCAGAAACATATGCTGGCCCCAACCCCGCCTCTGAACCAGAAGCTCAAGCTTTGTCTGCATATGTCGCGAGCATTAAAGATAAAATTAATATGTATTTGGCTTTCCATTCATACGGGCAATATTTACTATCACCCTATGGTCACTCAACAACAGAGTTCCCTGAAAATTACGATGATCTATTGGCTTGTGGCAAAGCTTTTGCAGATGCTGTTGGTGGCTTGTCTTATTCCACCAAATACACATATGGTTCCTTTGCTACTGAATTGTGTAAGTGAAGATATAATCTTTGTTAATTCAGACCAATTTTTAAAAATATTTTCTTTTTATCTTCTTAGATGTTGGATCCGGTACAACTGTTGATTGGGCTTACAGTACCCAAGATATTAAACTTGCGTACACTATTGAGTATCGTGATAAGGGACGTTTTGGTTTTGTTTTGCCAGCCGTACAAATTATACCAAATTGTGAAGAGCTCATGTCAGGCATGTTGGCTATGGTCAATGAAGCAAGGAATCTAAACTATATGACACCTAAGTATTAAGAAATATTGAGTTTATCAAATTATTGAAAAATTACTAAATTAATACAAAGTAAATTCAATAAAAAGAAATTGATGTTTTCAGAGCATCCTAAAAGTGTTGAACGAAAGTACACTTATTTCAAATAATGAATTTTTATTCGCTGATTCCAATAATGGAGTCGATTTTTATATATGTATAATCAGAATGTTTTTTTTTACAGTCATTATATTTAATATAAATTTTAGACTGAGAAAATATTGAAAAATTAATTTCTAAGGTCTAAAGCTAAAAAACAGTTCAAACAAGGTAGCATAACATACCGGTGGACATCTTGCATATGGGCCATTCCTTTCTAAAACCAGAGCAGATGGTTTTTGAAGTATCCGATTTTGCTGAGTATCATAAATTTTGAAAAATTTTTCGGCTTATACCTGAATTATTTGTAGCGAATCATCAACTAGTCAAATATTATCAACAAATAAAACAAACAAAAAAGTTTGGAGAACTCAGGTCCAACTCCTTTCATTTTAGTATAGAATAATCCATACATATAATTTTCCTAGAATGTTCTTTTCCACCCACCTAACTTGGAGTAAACTTTATAACCACAAATGATATCTTGGTAGAGATCAAAAAACATCAACTTTGAAAGCTGTAGCTGTTTTGGAATATAAAGACGGTTGGGCTTGAAGTTCCTCTCTCGAAGGACCAGAGTTATCTTATTTAAGATATGAATTTCGAACTCTATATTTATTTTCTAAAGTTTTTTTGATGTATTCATTTTTGCCTGACCGCTTAATACCCTTCAGGAAATGAGGGATGATCTGATATTTCGCATTTGATGGCTCATTGAACGATTCATGATTTCTAAATGATATAATTTTGAACAAGTAGCTGGTTCTGGGTATTGATTCAAAAACAGACATATTATATAAAAACTTTAAAAACTTCAACTTCTTTTTGCATTTTCTTACTTATTTTCTTAATAAGTAAATTCAGAGCTACCTACTTAATTCATAAGAAATTTGAAATATCTTTATACAATGGTAGATCTCTCAAGTCTCGTGAAAATTGAAAACACTAACCACCCTATAGCGCATATCAAACGTTTCACGAACATCATAGTTTTTATTGATTGAGGTTCGAGTTTGCCGGTTTAATTATGGCTCAAACAAGCTGGATGTTCTATTATTGTTTTCGAGTGCTACATATGTATGTAGTTATATATTATAAACATAATAAGAATAAACAATGATAGTGCAAAAAGAAACACTTGAAAAGAAATTGTTATGAGTATTATTTAATTGATTTATTAATTGTTAACTAGACACCATTAGCTCAAGTGTTCATTGAATCACTCATATTCGTATATCATCTAAGTATTTGAATTTTGCAATGATAAGCTACAAAATGATAAGATGAAAAGCTACAAAAGTAGAAAAAAATATCGATAATTTTAAGCGATATCAGTGTATTATTTGCCCACTGGATTAGCTATATAAAGGGTCGATTCAATTGTCGGAAAGTTTAGTTTTCCTTTAAAATTTGAGCCATCATAATGAAATTTATTTGGTTACTCGCCAGCATTTTGGCTGTGACAAGTGCTGCTTCTATCCCAGCCGCAAATGTTGCAGGCGGAAAAGTGCGCTACGATAATTATAGTGTCTATAAAGTAAATATTAAAAATAAAGTGCAACATTCAGTAGTGGAGATGCTTAATAATATCACCGATAAGGTAGGTTCGCATAGTACTATATTTGGTACTAAAATCAATTAATCTAATTGGAGTTAATTCCTCAACAGTACAACATTTGGAAGGAGTACGATAGTGTAGAACGTGATGTGCACATTATGGTTAATCCAAATGAAGTTAAAAATTTCAAAAATCTATTAAATCTTTATGGTATTGAAACGGAAATATTGATACCAAATGTGCAAGCGTAAGTAATTTGAATTGATAATTTATATACATATGTAAATACATAATTACATAAGTAAGTGAAAACAAATCTATATGTGCTTTTGAATGAAATATTTTATTAAATTCAAAGTTCATTACAACAAAAATACTTTGGACTTTAAGCTTCCTTTATTTCCATTCACTTTTTGAAAATATTATTTAGGACTTTAATGGAGCCAGATGGTTTTTTTCTAGCGGAATGGTTGTAAAAAAAGTCATATATTCAGATATAAGTTTTTATTTTCATATTCTAAATTTTCTCAACCCAGCAAAAATTTTAAAACTTAAGAGAGCTTCAATTATCGAGGCGATGATCACGATCGTGATCATATCCAGGCGATAGGTTGTTCGGAAGAAACAGTCTGGTGTCAGCGACTCTCTAAATCCGCTCGCTTCAAAGGCATGAAAAGCCTTTCAAGCAATTGTTGCTGAAGGGGAAAAATTTTATTACGCCATCGGGCTCTGAATTTATTATTTTTTTCTATCCGCGCCACTTGCCTTGATATTTAATAGTTATTTCACTACGTCATCGGACGACTTTAATTACTTATTGTCAGGGATGTAACTATTAGAAGTTTTTTGTGAAAAAAAATTGTTTTTAATAATTTTTGTCAAAAAATATTATATGAATTTGTAATAGTTATTATTTTTCAATAAATATTTTTTTACGTTGATTCAAAAATTGTTTTTTCGTTGATTCAGAAATTGTTTTTTCATTGCCAATAATTATTATTTTTCAACGGAATTTTTTAAGTTGATTCATAACTATTATGTGCAAGAAAAGTTTTGTTTTCCATTAATCGATGGAAAGAGGTTGAAAATGAATTTTGGTATCATCAAAGTGCCTGATTTCGATCCGTTTTCAAAAAATTTTGTTTTCCACGAATCGATGAAATGTAGTCGGAAATAAATTGGTTCACCAAAGGTGATCTCGAGTTCCAAAAAACTCGATTCCGGTCTATTTTCGAAAATTTTTCTTCATCAACTAAAGGAAAGTGGCCGAATATGGATTTTGGCCATAACCATGGGTAATCTTGGATACCAAAAATTCTCAATTTTGGTTCAATTTCGAAAATTTGACATGTATGCATATGATCGCTTAACACTCTTCTGTAAAAGTTATAAATTGATCGCCATATATGTGGAAGATTCTTCCAAATATTAGCTGAGGATAATAGCATTAGTAGACTGTGTATGGTTCCGGCAAATAATTAACACGTTTCCCGTAATGAATTATCAAAACGTTATCTCAATCATAAATTAAATTCATATCAACTACCTATTTAGCTGATATCAATATGATCTGTCTCATAATAATTTGTTAATACATATGTATATGGGAATAACTCAAAAGAAACTAATAAATCAAATTGGATTATTTTCCATAGTATATAGAAATCTTTAACAATTTAAGCAATAAAAATTAAGCCATTTTTCAAAAAGATCATTATCAGAAAAAATATAAGCCAAAAGCTCTGACACTTGATCTAACGGATTTAAATATTTGGAAGACCTTTGATCACCCTTAAACTTTTTTGGAGACTACTACCACAATTTGAGTGTGGGAGACAATAAAAACCATTAAAAAGTAAACCAATCTACATACTTTGATCTATGGGTATTTCATAAACGAAGAATTCCTTTATAATAAAAAACAAGAAATTAATAATTTCGGGGAACTTCAGGATAGCTGTACGTCTTAAATCACCGGGAAAACGATCGCAAGAACAAGAAATACGTGCATCGGAAAAATGTTCAAGTGAATTTAATGTACAGAGTGTAGCTGGTTAACCAGGTTCCACAGCCGATCAAAAGAACTGTCTGCACATTTGACTCAAAGATTTTAAGCTCCATTGTCGTTGACAAAAACGAGGATGGCCAGACATTACGAAGCTGAGTGAAGGTACTTTCATTTTATTGATTCTAACATAGATGCCTAAATAAGTAAAGCTATTCATTTTACTTACTTTAATAAGAAGCCACTCTCTCTAGATCAGATGCTTCCTAAATTCACTAGAGTCAGCGGGATCGTTAATCCCAACAATTTTCTTCCAAAAGATACCAATTTACATACTTCGAGAATCATTGATTCTCAGAAGCCCACTGAAACTCTCCACTACTCCTCATATTTACAATCCGCAACAACTGTCGCATTTGGAAGCTCTCAACTGTGCTCTACATATAGCAGAAAACAAATCGAAAGCAGAAATCAGAAATTAAATAGCCCAACTGATATTTGAGTTTGTTAGTTTATAAAAATAAAAACAGATAACAAATCCGATCCCCATCAAAAATATTTGAATTTCAACAATCAAAGATTTATTTTTATTTCAGATTAATCGATGCAGAACAAGTAGATTCAAGTTCCAGCGATGCTTTAACATGGGATTGGACTCGCTACTATAAAATCAATGAAATTTATGAATGGCTCGATGAACTTAAGATCGCATATCCTGAACAAGTTGAACTTTTTACTATTGGTAAATCATATGAAGGACGCGATATTCGTGGCATTAAGATTTCCTACAAACAAGGTAACCCTGGCATTTTCATTGAATCCAATATTCATGCACGTGAATGGATCACATCGGCTACAGCCACATGGTTTATCAATGAATTGCTAACATCGACTAAACCGGAAGTACGTGATTTGGCTGAAAACTATGATTGGATTATTATACCAGTTTTCAATGTTGATGGATTTGTTTACACGCATGAAACGGATCGCATGTGGCGTAAGACACGTCAACCCGTATCAACCTCAAAATGTATTGGCACCGATGCTAATCGCAATTTCGATACTCATTGGATGGAAATTGGCGCTTCATCAGATCCCTGCTCAGAAACATATGCTGGCCCCAATCCAGCCTCTGAACCAGAAACTCAAGCTTTGTCTGCATATGTTGCAAGCATTAAGGATAAAATTAATATGTATTTGGCATTCCACTCCTATGGACAATATTTCCTATCACCCTATGGCCATTCAACGGCAGAGTTACCTGAAAATCACGAAGATCTAGTGGCTTGTGGCAAAGCTTTTGCAGACGCTGTTGGTGGCTTGAGTTACTCCACTAAATACGCATATGGCCCCTCTTCTGCTGTTTTATGTAAGTTTGAGATAAAGTTTTTAATAATGCAGACCAATTATCTAAAAATGTCTTTTTATTATCTTCTTAGATGTTACATCCGGTGCCAGTGTTGATTGGGTTTTCAATACCCAGGATATTAAACTTTCCTATACTATCGAGTACCGCGATAAGGGACGTTTTGGCATGGTTTTGCCACCCGTACAAATTATACCAAATTGTGAAGAACTCATGTCAGGCATGTTGGCTTTGGTCAATGAAGCAAAGAATTTAAACTATATGACACCTAAATATTAAGAAATATTGAGTTTAATACATGGTTGAATGAAGACTTAATTCACACAAAGTAAATTCAATAAAAAGATATTGAAGTTTTCAAACAGACAAAAGCAGACTGACACGATAGCTCAATTTTTACAAATGATGAATTTTTATGCTTCTGTTTCTTTTAGTATAGACTGCTTCATATGTTATTTTTCTGCAATATTTACATATATAATTTACCATGAAGCAAACGTTAAATCTACAAAGGATATATGGGTGGAGCTCCGAGAATTGGTAATTAGGCAATTATTGCAGTTTCAGAATATCGAGATCAAGCCCGGATTTACCTTACAGGCACACTAGGCCAGTGCCAAGAGCGGCAAGAATTTAGGGGCGGCAAATATTGGGAACTTTGAAATTTTTTTTTGATATTAAAAATTTTTTTTTTCCATATTCACCAGTGAAGAATTGCGGCAAATTTCTAAATCCAGGCCTGATCGGGACGATATAAATTATAATCTTTAGAAAGCCAAGCGTTATATAATTAAAAGTGTAGCAGAACAGGTGCATGGATCCTTGGAAATTTGAACCTGTATGTTATTTATATGGCAGGTATAAAAAAGAAGATTCAACAGAGAAATCTATGACGTCTACTGCAATCGTTCGAATGCATAGGCTCCAACAATTGAATCAAATGATAGGCTAGCGCTCCAGGTATGAGAATTTTCAATTCACAGCTACACAGCTTCTAGAAAAATAGGCAGGTCTAAACTTCGGGTCAAGAAATTGGAAAAAAATAGCACGGAATCCGAGACGATGAAGATTTTTGTAATACTCGCTATGACACTCCATGGAATGTTTACAATATAATGTAAGGTAAAGAACATATATCGGCACGAGAGTTCTTATTTGTCTTATAGAACATTCTTTAAACTCGCTCTTTCGATATGTTTACTCGGAAATGACATATCTGACAAAGTTATCAAGATATATTTTGATAGTTTGTTTCTTTCTCATATTCACAATTTTATCTAATATCCTTGTGCTACAAAAGAAAAAATATTTATATTTATGATTTATATTGTATGGAAATGTTGTACGATAAAATTATCGCTGCCAAAGTCATTTAAGCTTTATCAAACTGTCTAATATAAGAAGAAAGTAAATCATCCATTTTATAGCCCTGAGTAGTACTACAAAGTAACTTTGAAGCACCAATCATATTGCCAAAACGTATATGGAAAAATGTGTTGCCAGAACTCCAGAAATTTAGCTCCGTATAATCATATGATTGTATAATGTCCTGAAAAATAAAAAAATATTCAAGTTGGGCTATTAATTTATAAAACTTTACTTCACAATTACCTTACTACTCGGATCAATTATATGGAAACCATTACGATTGATAGCAATTAATATTGTTTCAGGTAAATTCTGATCATTCGTTTGTTTGACCAAAAAGAAAGTCGAACCAAATGTCTGTTGATTGGCAATCTCCTGCAAAAATGTTTGTTTCGCTTGTACTTCGGTGAAGTTGAGTTCATTTAGCTTTTTAACTTCAACAATAATTTGTGTTTTCCAATCATGAGATTTCATTAGAGCAACAACATCCTCCGGCAGCACATGCGGCAATACATCATGTATGCGTTGTAGCGGTATCAAAGTGTTGCCATATTCTGCCAAATAAATTAGTGCTGCCATTTTTAAAGCTAACTCTTTAGCAACTTTGTAATAACCATTCAAATACTTTGGTACTTCTTGTGGATAGTAGAAGATTATATCAGCATTACGATCCTTACCAGGTAAGGCATTCAGCCAAAGTTTCTTCATGAAATACAATTGATATTGGCAATTTATGAGCGTTTCCGTCGAACGTGTCGGCATATTCTGCTTAATCCATAACATCAATTCACTGACAAAATCGAAAATAAACTCATGCTCCGGTATGGAATAGGCTTTGTCACCAATTTTAACAAAAAGACTAAAACCCTCACGTGATTTGAGGTCAAGACGTCTTGATATTTCTTGCGCTAAATCAGCGCTACGTGTAAAAGATTGTATTTCAAAAGCTTCTACAGTGCTGTCAGGGAAGTAAATCTAAATCGAGAGAAAGGCATATATTCGATTAAAGCTAGCAAATGGATTATATTACATTATATACCTTGTGATATATTTGCATACAACGATGCTGTATTGCTTCGACCTCTATTATGTATGGCGCATGCTTACGTTGTCCATTCGATAGCGTTTTCTTAACACGTTTCAGGCATTCCGCAGCAAGCACATGCATTCTTGTGCGCAAAAATTCTGTTAGCTCTTTCAATACCATGGAGCTGGGATACATGACACCAGTAGCCAACCACAAAAGATCCCAACCACGTTCTTCGCTGTGTTGCATGCGATTATCTGTAAGTTGTTTCATCAGCTGACAGAATAGTTCATCACGTAGATTTTCATTCTCAAGCGCCGGTTGAAATATAAAATCCGTATTTACATCTAATCTACCACGTGGTACATCACCCATGTACTATTAGGAAAAAAACAAGCTATAATTTGAAGATGTACTCTTAGTATTAAGCCATATTCATTCACCTTCATAATGTGGTTAAACATTACAACTGCTTTCTCGAATACTTCTTGATCATGTTGCAGTTTCTTGAGTAGTGGTGCCTTTAGCAGATCACGTGAATGTCGCCATAAGTCCTCTACTTTAGATTTTATAGTGTGCATTTGGCTTTGTGAGGCACGATTTGATCTAGACAAGAGAAATTTAATAGAGTTTTGATTATAACTTAGCAGGTACCGTAACGATTATGAATTTTATGATAGAAATAATCGTTATTCTGGACTTAAATTTTTTTCGATCAAACAAAATCGTTATTTTGGATTTTTAATTTTTCGATCAAAAATAATCGTTATTGTTATTTTCTATTTTTTTAGATCAAAACTAATCGTTATTTTTATTTTTCCGATCAAAATTAATGGTTATTTTTTATTTCTATTTTTTTCAATCAAAATAATCGTATTTTGAACTTATA
Organism: Meiosimyza platycephala; assembly: GCA_963662105.1. Classification (NCBI taxonomy): domain Eukaryota; kingdom Metazoa; phylum Arthropoda; class Insecta; order Diptera; family Lauxaniidae; genus Meiosimyza; species Meiosimyza platycephala. The sequence goes on from OY759210.1 coordinate 18,380,267, forward strand.
TTAGTTTCGATCAGAAATAATCGGTTTTTTGGATTTCTATTTTTTTCGATCAAAAATAATCGTTATTTTTAATTTCTATTTTTTTCGATAACGAAACGCACGGCACGCTAGCTATACTGCGGAAAAATTTGCTTTATGTTAAAATCTCATAATAGCGGTTATTTATGATCGAAAAGAATAGAAATTCAAAATAACAATTATTTTTGATTTTTAAAATAAAAATCGCATAATTCTAAATCATATCATATATCTAGGCTTCTCGTCAAAAGATATTCATCTGTATACTCAAACTGACATTTCGACTTTTCCTTCATTGTGATTTTTTTTTTTGACATTAGTTCTAGAAAATAACGATTATTTACGGTCCCTGGAACTTAGAGATAGAGTTTTAAACACAACTTACCCCAAATTTGGTCGGAAATGCTCTTCGGCAAACTTTTTCAAAGTATGCATGCGTTGACGTTGTACGGTATTATATTTTGTATATTTTTGCTTCTTTATTTTCGTACTATCACTACTATCCTTATAGATTTGTATTATTTTCGGTGTAGGTTTCACCAGTGTGGGCAGTACACAAACCGCCTCTGTGGGAAATTCACCATTTTCACCATTGCAAATACCACGTGCCCAACGTGTATTAATATCTTGTACATTAGCACCAGTTACGCCAATATCAAATTGCACTAGATCGCCCCTCAATAAAAACATGCGTCCAGCTGCTTCTTCCATTTCTGGCTTATAATCCTGCACTACAACACCGTATTTGGAACGTAAACGCAAATTCTTAAGCATATAATTAATCAAATCGGCCACATCATTGGCCTCATAACATTTAAAAGTGAAATCCTCTTTTTGCACTGTATCAATATGTAGCTCATCAATTGCTTTATCTTCATCTGAATTGGCATAGGCGCTTGTTATTTCAGAATAGCTTAATTCTGCTAGCACTTGCTCAGTTTCATCAATAAAGTAAGTACCCGTTGAATTAACAGCAATAATAATATTATCGTTGACAAGTTTTGGTCCAGATGAACGTACGGCCTCAAAGAAACGTGAAAACATCATTGGCCATGTTATTTGTGCATACAGGCAAATGTCCTCTTTGGCGCATTGTTGTGCTTTACGATTTTTAACATAATCATTGCTCAGATAGGCGTCCCTAATGAGCGACTCCCATGTCGCGATAGCTTTCTCACCCGATGCTATCAAATCTTTTGGTACATAATCCGGTATTAGTTTACGTAGTACCTATAGTAGAAATTATTGAATTTTATCGACAAAACAGTGTCCACAGTATCATCTTACAATTGCATCCATTTTGGCGCCATTTTCAGCATAATACTCTAGAGCACAAATCATTGCTATATCCTTTTCGGAACGACAACGATATTCACCATAGTTCAAGCCGCGCACAACCTATAGACAGAAATTATAGAAATGGATATATTTTGAGTAAAAAATTATGAGAAACAAAATTTTGATAACTAACCTGTTTATATATCAAATGTGTAGCCAATTGATCTTGCACTGGATCATACCAGCTGGTAAACATTTCTTTACGCAAATATAATTTCCATGGTGCTTTACGTTCGTTTTGTCCCTGTTCCTTGGCATACTGTTCACAATTAGAAATTGCGTCCAAAATATGCTCACGTCCATTACCAAGCGACAACACTTTGTCGAACAGTGTAATTACAATGGAGAAACCGAAATGATCGAGGAGGCCTACATTTTCTGCCAACTGTTGCACTGCCTCTTTAGCTGTTGAGGCCGAATCAATTTGAAGTTTCTTAGCATTACCATCCATGAGAAAGACTGTCAATGTTACTGGTGCCTTATTTCGTGTGGCATGCAGTTCCAGCCAAGAGGGCGGTTGTGTACGTGGACCGTTCTAAAAAAAATGCTGTATTATTTTGTGTATTCTTTGGTGAAGCAAAAGTTTTGGGGGCCAATACCCCCGCAGAGCCCCAGACACAGCGTTAACAAATAATATCCCCAAGAATCAGTATATATGATATAAGTATTATAGGAATATGTTAAGATTGATAGCGCTCTTTACAAAACTTTGTAAATAAAAGGTGCCCCAATAAGACCACTGAATTTGCAACTATTTTTCTTATAAGTTTGGCAGCGCTTAAATTCAATATGCGGCATCTGACAATATTGGGTTTAAAAAGTTTAAATTAGCTGAACAACATACCTTTAGCGTACGATCCAAACGTAATTCACAATATGGTGCATACAATTCCGGACCACTACGTATAAAACAACGTAGATAATTTTCAAAACGTTCACTTGGTGGAAAACAGCCAATACATAAAGAAAATAAAATCCATCCTTTTGCATATGAAGTACGATATGGATTATTTGTGAGTTGCTTGCAAATTTGTGAAAGAATTTCATTTCTTGAAAATAAAAATTTATAACAAAAATTACGAGTTATATAAAAACTTTTCCCAAAAATTGTGTTACCTTAGATCTGGTCTCAATATACCATGTCCAATAATAAAATGCAACTTATCTAGATTACTATTGCGTGTATTCAGCACTTGATTGTAATATTCCATTTCATCGCTATTATCCAAAGCTTTACGTAATACATCGGGTAATTTTGTTTTACGTTTCAAAGTATTACGTATCAAACGCTGTTGATTGGACTCAGGACCAAGAGATGATAGAGCTGCCTTGAACTCCTTGCTCTGAGCTGTAGTCTTGCTCAGATTAACTGTTAGACGTTGCATAACACTTGCCTTAATGGTGCCAAATTTGTTGTTCGCACCATCATCAATATCATTTTCATCATACTTAGCCTCAGCCATATCACCCATGAAACGTAAAATCATTATCCAAATTGCCTAAGGTTAGAAAATATCAGAAAATGCTTATGTGCAATAATCCATATTGGATAGTTTGTACCCCGTTTGCATTCGAAAATCTTACCTGTGCTGCAATTCCGTCCATTGGTAAATCATGCGTTAGCAGCGATTCCTTAAGTGGTCTCTTGCTATATTGACTTGTTGCACTCGAATTGAAATATGTCGCTGCAAATTTAGCAAAACTATACTCAGACATATCCAGACTGGAACGTTGAACTTTTGGCATTCTAATGGTACCGCCTTTTGCCATAGCAGCGCGTAATGGCTATAAGATATAAATCAGAAATGTATAAATAAAATTCAAGACCCAACAAAATATATTTCGACCCCAATGAACTTAAAAGTGTTGGTAGAAAAGAAATTTGGTTATTTTTTCAAACTCTAAATTGGAAACACCACACTGCATAAAAAGATGATGCAAAACTCATGACTTCATCGGATCTTTCGTCTTTGACGTTTGTGAAGTACGTAGCATATATTCGGACATTTGGGGACAGAAAACTTTAAACCATTGGGGACTACAAAAATTCATTTTTGATCTTTTCCCATTGATTATGGTTATCGAATTTTTTCATAAATTGTGTCAAAACGTTCACTCTGATGGTCGGGAACCGCTCTCCTGTTAATTTTCACTTTATACTATTCAATTTTTCTAATCACATTGTATAATAAAACTTTTTTCATAAATAGGCGAAAATTACCCTAATGGGGGTCAGGTGCCCCTGGTGAGCTCAAAAATTCATTTTTGACTTTATTTTTCATGAACAAGTTTTAAATGTTCTTTAAAAATAAAATATAACCTTTTCAGAATTGCAGAAATGTCTGGAGCTGACAGAACTAGTGACTGTAAATAATCGTTATTTTCTATAACTAAAGTCAAAAAAATCACAATGAAGGAACAGTCGAAATGTGAGTTTGAGTATACAGATGAAATTCTTTTGACGAGTAGCCTAGATATATGACATGATTTTTAATTATGTGATTTTTATTTTAAAAATCAAAAATAATTGTTATATCGGATTTCTATTTTTTTCGATCATAAATAATCGTTATTTTGAATTTCTATTCTTTTCGATCAAACATAATAGTTATTTTGTTTTGCTATTTGTTTCGATCAAAAATAATCCTTATTTTTAATTTCTATTTTTTCAATCAAAAATAATCGTTATTTTGGATTTCTATTTTTTCGATCAAAATAATCGTTTTTTTGAGTTTACATTTTTTTTGTTCAAAAATAATCGTTATTTTTAATTTCTATTCCTTTCGCTCACTTTTGGACACTTAATTAATTTGGTAGCAAAGTTTTGAAAAATTCGTCATATTTTTTGTTTTTTTTTGCTTAGTTTTCATTGGTTGTATCGCATTAGTCATTTGGCTGGTCTGATAAATACAAATTATTGGACTTAGTCATTTTTGAAAAAAAAGACCTACAAATTTAAAGTGAAACTGAACTTTGGCACTTTTAATATTTACTGACTTTGCTTAATCATCGATTATTAGTCGATTAGTCTTAACGATTACAATGTTTATTTTGTGCATTTATTTATTGTTATGTTTTGTGGTAGCCACCCTATAATAATTAAAAATATATAACTATTCTTCAGCTACATTTATTATGCATTCACATAAATACGCAATGAATTTTGACATTCTTTAATCTTCTTATATGCTAGCAAATGACTTTACTGGCAGCAGCTTAAGTAGCTGACATTGTAAATAACCCATTTATAATGCAAGATATCGCATATCTTAGAATTTTGTACATTTTTTAATTACACTAGCTTACAAAGTTTTTGGTTTTGATAAAAAATTATTTTTTTCGTTATTGATTGAGGTGCAATTCATGCATTGGATTTCAATGAAACTCAGAAAAAAAATTTCTTACTACGGAGAAATACTCTAACCAAAAAGTAGGCGTGGCACTGAAAGTGCTGGTGGTAACTATCATAAAAACAAAGCTTTCATCGTATAACCGATCTATTGCCGAAATGATGGTATCGATCGCACGCGAGCTCGTACTCTGATGCCAGGTGATAGCTTGCTCGGTATAAACTGAGAATATCATTTATATTTAGATATATCAAAATCCTGTGTATAGTTCATTCAGTAATTTCATCCAATATATCGATCTTAAAGCGAGTATATTCCTGGATTATCCAGTATAGCTGGTAACATTAAATTGGTTAAAAAAAAACCTATTTCGCTTCGGCGCAACACTTTATCTCAAAACCTTTTATTATCAAAGTTTGCATGGCAAAACAGTTTTTAAAACTTTGTAAACTAGTGTTAATATTAGGTATATAGCATAGGCAGTTAAATTTAACTACCGCAAAGATAACTGAGTTAATAACGATACAATTTAGCAGCTGAAACTAAAATTAAATGAAAAATATGTTAAGTTTTTGGGTAAACATAAAACTGGCAGGTGGTTCTGAAACGCTGTTGGTAAGAGATGAACGGAGTTAAATTTTTCAAGAAATAAAAATATTTACAAAAAAGGATGTGTTTTAATATTTAAACTCTATTACTTATAACAGCAAATTATATAGGTAGGCGTTAACAAGCAATTATAATTTACTTGAAACAAATATTTCTTTGCTGCGAATATTCGTTTATTAATTATTACCAAACACGAGTAATGCACGTGTAATAATTTATTTGTCGCAAACATAAATTTATCAAAATTTATTTAAGAGAAATCTGTTAAACATCAAATATTTTCAAGTTGATCTTTCGATATTTTTTAATATTTAAGATCCTCATATTATATATCTTTGGTATTTGCAATTTATCATTAAACAGTGAACGAAGGTAGGTACTTAAGTAATAGTTTGCATAAAAATATAGAGTGTTAAATGATAGCAATTTAATTAAGGTTGTAAGTGAGCATCAATCGGTATTACTGTGACATTTTACAAATCGTTACAATGTCGTATTTTAATAGACAACAGCAAATGATAATATTTGACACGGTGTAATTATTGTTTATAAAAATACAGCATCGGGAGAAGACATTACAGATTCTCAATTTACAATTTACATTTATTTGAAGCTTCGGACATATACTTTCAGATTCCGTGAGCGCCTTTGCAAAATCCAATGTGGCAGTTCCAATATGGCGGCCGGAAGCCGGAGAAAAATCGAGTGTCCAGAAAAAAAACCTGGAAAAATAAAAATTCTTAACCGATCATCGGATAGTTTTTTTGGCTCAAATTGTAGCTCTAAAAAGTTGGCGTGGACAGGTGGTTGACAGAATTCATCATGGCGGATCCAATATGACGATCAAAAATCCAATATGGTGGCCGAATTTTTGAAAATCAACCGATTTGCTCCAAGTATACAAGAGTCATGGGGGTCACTGATCACGAATCCGAAGTCAGAATTTACAAAATCAAGATGCCGGATTCAAGCTGGCGGACGTATTTTTTAAAAATCAACCGATTTGTACCAAATTTGTTATATAGGGGTTTTAAGGGTCGCTTATTATGAATCTGGGGCTATATTTTAAAAATTTTCAAATTCAAAATGGGGGATTCAATATGACGGACGTATTGTTTAAAAATCAACCGATTAGCACCAAATTTGGTAAACGGGGGTTTCTGGGTTCACTGATTACGAAACCAAGGTCAGAAATTTAAAATTCAAGATGGCGGACTCAATATGTTGGGTCTGCCGTCTTAAATTTTAAATTTTTGACCTTGGATTCATAATCAGCGACCCCAGAAACCCCCGTATCTTGATTTTGTAAATTCTGACTTCGGGTTCGTGATCAGTGACTCCCTAGACCCCTGTATACCGAATTTGGTGTAAATCGATTGACTTTCAAAAATTTAGCCACCATATTGGATTTTTCACCGTCATATTGAATCCGCCATGATGAATTCTGTCAACCATCCACGCCAACTTTTTAAGAGCTACAATTTGAGCCAAAAAAAAACTATCCGATCGGTTGGGAATTTTTATTTTTGCAAGGTGAATTTCTACAAGCGAGCGTATGTATGTATGTGCCACGCCCACTAAGAGAATATACATTTTGTTTAAGATGCTAGGCTGAACAATTTTTTGTATTTGTGTGAAATTCGGTTTCATTACTCACATAATTCTTTCAGTGTAGCGTTTTAAAGATTTTGTTAGAGCTCGAAGAGCCTAAACAGTATACATATATAGGGTTGCTTTGTCAAATCATATCCTAAACATGGGTTGCCACCCGTTTTTAGGGCCTATTTTTCTTAAATGAGTGGAAACCCATGCTTAGGACAGGATTCGACAAGGCAACCCTATATATTCTATTTAGACTCTTCGATCTCTATCATTTGGCACATATTTCAAGCTGTTACCTTCATTAATTGACCCAAAAAACCGCTGGCAACCTATGTTTGGGACGGGATTCAGCAATGCAACCTAATATATTATATTTAGACCTCTTCGAGTTCTATAATGTGGCATACATATTGAGCTATAATATATTATAGTTTTAAGTAAAACAACAAAATTTTGAAAAATTCGGCCAATTTCGGGCGTCGGGACAGGCTTTGGCAAGGCAATCCTGGTTGGTTAGTTTCTGTAATCTTATACACTCGACTTTTCTACAGCGGTCTCTCGCCTATAAGAATCACGAATTTTTTGAGATACGCCCATTCTGCTTCTGAGGGCAATATACTAATAGACCGTTTTTGATGAAATTTACTATGGAGAACGATTGAACTCCAAGGAAAGGTATTAGTTTTTAAATGGGTGGAGTCACGCCCCTAACAGAAAAATCTGTTTGCACAGCATAACTTATTTACAGATTTTTATAAAATTTATTATAGAGATGCATTGAACGCTAAGCAAGATATACAGATAGCGACACCATTATTTTATTTTTTGGAGCGATGACATATCATCATTTAAATTGGTACTGAACAGTTTTCTATTGTCACTATAATGATTGATTTTCAACCAGTGAACGAGCAGTTATGATTATATATATAACCTTTAAAATGAGCATATTGATATCGATTCCGAGAGTTCCAAACTTTTACAAAGTTTGTGGTTATGATTATATATATAACCTTTAAAATGAGCATATTGATATCGATTCCGAGAGTTCCAAACTTTTACAAAGTTTGTGGTTTGATGTCTTTAAGTTTTAATTTACACATCGGGTTGTATAAATTCAATATGTGAAGCGACTTATAGTTAAATCCAATATTCATATGGCCGAGTAACATCCACATATGTGAGTAAATGATCTAAAGATAACCATTGCCACATAGACTCCGGATTTTCGGTTTTGAAAATCTATGCGTTTTCAGCTTACAGACATATGGCAAATCTCCAATCTGGTGAAAAATGTGCACTTGCAAATAAATTGGAGTAATCAGCTTTAATTTAAATGAGCTAATGAACGCTTTATTTATGGAAAATCAACAATAATTACGGGGGGGGGGGGGGGGGAACTACTTAACTTCAAATGGACCATCACCAACATTACATAAAATATGCTATAAATGATTTTAGTATAAAGCTTCTACAAGACAAACAACAAAAGCATTAAGCCATCATGACACTTTTTTGTTTACTTACCAAATTTAGAATTTTGTGTTATGCTTTATAATTGAGAATTTCCAAAAATCGCTGCACGCTACGAATTTTAAGTGTTAGCTTTTGGTTTACCATAATAAATAAAAAATTTTAAAAAACCATTTTACTTTTTCCAAATCCACGCATGTTGAAATCTATGCATTGTGCTGTTTCAATTTTATTTTAAACAGCAAAAAAGTATCATGTTAGCTTAACCCAAAGCCAAAAAAATAAAAATAATTTTCAACGCCAATATTTTAATGAAATGAAGTGCTTGTTCTGAAAAGCTTTTTCAGCTGAATTTTATTCATGATGTTTTTTTTTTTGTGAAACATTAATATGTTAACAATTTTTTTTTTTAATTTTTGTAACAAATACAAATCTGCATATACTCGTACGTAGTACAAAAAAAGTTCAACTTAAAAATAATTCTTAAAAAAATAATAAAAAAAAAATAATACTTATTTACACGTTTTTTTTATAAATTCAAACAAATGTTGTTTGAAACTATATATACTATGAATTTCAAATTTAAGTTTAGAGCAGTGTAGGCCAGCTAGTATTCTCACAAAAGAATGAGCTTTTTAAGCTTTCACACAACTTATCTCATATGCACACAAAAAGAGACTCAAAGAGCCGATATTGTCATTAACCAGTTGTAGGCAGTGAGCGAAAGTCAAAAAAGCTCAAAAAGCAGGAAGTTTCAGAAGTTAAGGAATTGTTTTTAAAAACGATAAAGTCAATATGAGTCGAGTCTAGTATTATATGATAGATAAATAAAAAATCTCCTACCACAATATCCTATGAGAAAGCTTCATCTTCATTATTTCACCATCAATTATAACCGATCTTCTCGTTTTGCACACACAAGAGCGTAAGCTTTTAAAGAGCTTTCTTGCGAGGATATCAGCTTTGTTACGAGTGTGCTAGAGAGCTTTAACCTTTTTTTTTGACATTATCCGTTTATATTCAGTTGTCTGAAAAATTATTTTCAATGTTTTTTTTTGGGTCCCTTTCATTGTCTACTTGTCACTTAAAATTAACCTATACTCTATTTTAATATATACACTATAACCTCGTTTGATGCACTGGTTGTGAAGAGCCCTCATAATAATTCACCGGTTGAGATAAAAGTTTTGTGTTTATAGGTTTCTTAAATAATAATAGCTCCCGTTCGAACATCAAGGACTTTTCCTTAACATTCGGACCAATTGGACCACTCACATCAGCATCATCCAAAAATCCAAAGACATCATCTACAATACGTTTTGATGATTCCACATCAATATAGTTATTATTGATTTCCTCCATGATCTCTACATGTCCATTACCATTCATCTCAATCGCAGGCGAAAGTAGACCGTTTGTTATGCCCGCCTTAAAATCACGCAATCGCCTTTGATAATTCACTTCAGCTGATGTTTTCCAATTTCTATCACCAGCCTTCTTGAATTTCATCTCTTCCGTCAGTCGCAGTGCTTTCAGTTCGTTTAGTTGACTTAAGCGCAACTCAATTTTTGTGGTAAACTTCGTACGCGCCAAATAACCACGACAATGCGCCTGCAAATGCATCATTCTACGCCGCAGCACAGTAAAGCGATGTGTTAATTGTTGCGCTGCTACGCAAGCACCCAAACGATGAAAACCACGACGCATAACTTGGAAGTCGCGTCTTGGCTTCTGACCACGCCATGTCTTCTGTATTGTGATGACAGCTTTGCGATACTTTTGTAAATAACGACGGAAGAGCACTCTTCGGAAACCACGTTGTATTGTTGTTATCGATTTGAGTATAATGCGAGAACGTTCTGCTTCCAGATAGGCATCATCCAGATCTTTGAGAAAGACTTTTTGTTTGCCAAACTGATAATCTGCTTGTGCGGAGAGCATCTTTTTGCAAATGTTTTCCGCCAGCGTACGTTTGGTTGTTTTCTGTTTTGCTTCGTTGGCGGTCAGCAACAGGCGATATCGTTCCACAAATTCTGTATGAGTATGACGTATAGGATAACCTGCACGACGTATGCGTGCTGTTTCCATCATACCCGAGTAACGTAGTTGTCGTACACAAAGTTCCTTATCGAATTGCTATTTGGAAATAAGAGAGATAGTTATTAATTTGGAAATGATATGATATAGTCATATACAACAGATAGCTATGACCTCAATAGATAAGTCATGCAGCAGAAAAAAGTTCAATTCGCATTATATTTCTTAGTAGTATAAAACATCTCTATGCAATTCACAGTTCATTGTAAATTGGGCTGGTGAATTTACAATGTAGTAATTTTACAATATTTTACAAGTTTGTAACTTTTGTTGTTATTTTTTCCCATATAAATGCTAGTTACAACTAGTCGATAAATTTTAACATGCCTTGAAGCATGATTTTTAAAAGTTGTATTCGTTTTCAACTTTGGTGAGAGAATCGTATGGCATAAGAGAGCAAAAAAACCAAAATTTGTAAACAATAAATATTTGATATTTTGGTGAGAGAATCGTATGGGAAAAGAGAGTGACAAAAACATAATTTGTAAACAATAAATTTTTGAGCTCACAGTTGTAATTTTGTAACGTGGCAATTTTACTACGAACTGTGAATTGCATAATTAATTGTTTAAAAAAAAATGTAAAGTTTTCAAGACGCTTACCTTAGGTTGCTTGTCCTCATTTGGTTTAATACAACGTATAAAGAACGGATGTGCTGCTGAAAGTGTACGCATAAGCAAATCCAATGAATTTCTGAATTTAACCGATAAAGTCAACTGTTTCTTCATGGTATCATTTGCCTGTTCCATAGGAAATATATCAACAAGATATTTATTCGTAGAGTTAACAAGTATTTCACGCATATCCATGCTAAATGAGTCACGATTCTTCTCGAGGAAACCATACGGATTGTACATGACAACACCAGCATAATGACGTATACCAAATAGTGAAGTCTGTGTAGATTTAGGCTTGACATATATCGAACGTGTGCCATGTTGTACATGTAACTTTTCCAACAGTGTCGAATCAGTGCCTTTTGGAAATTTAGATTCTTCATCGATTAGAGACATGACATTAACCGACTTCATGCCAATGACATCGAGAATTTCCTGATTATCTTGAAATTCAATATTTATCCAGTTGATACCTTCACTTTGATATTCGGCTTGTTCCATCTATAAAAGAAATATTGAATTTAGTATAAATTTGGATATTTTTCACCAAGCGGACATACCTTGAAAATGTGTTTAACAAAGAACTGCTGCAAATTCTCATTCGCATAGTTTATGCACAGCTGCTCAAAGCTGTTATTGTCAAAGTTCTCAAAACCAAAAATATCTAAAACTCCAATTGAATTTATTGGCTTGCCACTGACCGGCTTATCAATGGTATCATTAATACGTTTAACAATGCGTATAAAAATACCACCATATAAAGCCTTGACAAATGCATCACGACCCTCAATTGCCGCCTCCTTTGAAATACTCGTCTCAACACGTTCGCCATTTACAAAGAAAGTCTTGCGGGTCAGCGCATCCGCAAGTGAATCTTTGGTAATGCCTAACAGCGTTGCTACTTTTGTCAAATTTGGCATATCATTTACCACAGCAGCGTCCATATTTTGCACCACTGTAGCCTTGAAAGCTAAATTGCCCAAATGCAAAATTGCAGCGAGCAATTGAAAAATACTCCATACCTCATCCGCTTTAAATGAGAGCACCTGCATTGCTGAGCGTATATCAGCAAAGTCGTTAGCGTCATTTTTATCTGGCAGCGTAGTACAACGTCCCTGTGACAAGTAATGATATTTCAGCGCAGAATCCTCAACCAAATCGAGACGCTTGCGTTCCTCTTTGCTTAGCCCAGCTAGCATGCAATAAAATATATGATAATTACGCTCATCAGCATTCTGCGAAACAATACGTGATTTCTCCAACAGATACTGTTCAATTTTGGCACCTTGTATATTACCCGCCTCCGTAAAACGTATATCAATATATTTACCAAAACGTGATGAATTATCATTACGCACTGTCTTTGCATTACCGAATGCCTCCATAATTGGATTGGCCTCAATTATCTGTTGCTCAATCCACGAGTGCTTACCACTGATAGCGGCTAAATATTGCAATATCAATTTGGTGCTTTCAGTTTTACCGGCACCAGATTCTCCGCTGATAACAATGCACTGATTGGCTACATCGCGCTTCATCTCCTGAAAGGCATTATCGCTAATAGCAAATATGTGTGGTGGTAAATCGTTAATTTTCTTATTACGATATAGCGTAATCTCGCGATTTGTATAAATTGGCAATACTTCGTAGGGGTTAATGGCAACCAACATAGAGCCGGTATAGGTCTGTAAGTGCGGTTAAAGAAATCTATGAATAAATTTGTTAAATAAAACAAATTTTGTATGCAACAACTTACATAAATCTGTTTATTATTGTAGCGTATCTCGAGATTCCTCAAGATTGCATATTCCTGTAAATCACCCAATGTGATCATATCATCGACGCCATGTTGTGATGTCAGATGCATTGCCTTTACAATATCACTGGATGCAACCCATAGCTGTTTACCCTCATCGTTGCACACTAATGTCTTGGACTTATCAGTACGTATGACGCGTGCTCCAAAGGGTACTGCGAATTCACTTGTCGTAGTCTGCGGGTTCACCCACACATATTCACCCTGAAATTATAAGTGGTTGTATTAAAATTAATGAAACTCTAAGTATTTTTTAACGCTATCTTAGTGCTTAATGCATTCTAAGCCTTTAGGTATTTTATGGGACTTTCTTGTTATTTTTTTCTATAACATTGGACAACGGTAAAAATGTTGCAATAATTCCAATTAAAAAACCGGTAAAAAATTTCTACCCCTTATGGTTTTCGCGATAATGACATACCTACATATTAAACTTTTATTTATTTTTTAGAATATGATCTATGAATATGAATATCTCTTAGGGAACGTCCATTAATTACGTGAGCTAAAATAAGGGGGGAGGGTGTCCGGCAAAATCTCACCAAGGGGGGAGGGGAGGTTGTTAAGGAAAACCTCACGTCAACTTTTTAATGCATAGAATTTACATTAAAATTTATAATTTAAATCTCACGGGAGGGAGCTGGGGGGTCCCGCCAGATCTCACCAAAGGAAGGGGGGGTCAAAAAAAACACCTCACGTAATTAATGGACTTTCCCTTATTTCAAAAACAGTTACATTTTTATGAGACTTAAGATTCTTACAAATTTTTAAAAATTCTTGCAGAGGCGTGGTACTGACCTTAATTTTAATTTTTATAACGGCTGTGCAAGGCATATAACTTTTCAACCATTCCAACATTTTCCATATTCTATCGACATTTTCAGCCCTTTTTAGCCTTTTTTAACTGTGACTTTTTTCAAACAATTTCATATTTTTTCGGCTTATTCAATCTCATTCAATGATTTTTAAAGTTTTTCAACCTCTTTCAACTTCTTCAAATATTTTCCATGTTGAACCTCATTCAAAATTTTTCAACACTTTCTATATTTTATCGACTTTTTCAGCGTTTTTCAACTCTCTGACTGTTTTTCAAACTCTTTCAACTTTTATCAAATTTTGCCATTTTTTTTCGACCCACTTAGGCTTTTTCAACCTTATTCATTATACTTCAAAATTTTCTGACGCTTTGAAAATTTTTTTCTTTCAATATTATCCATATATTATCGACTTATTCGACCTCCAGTTTCAACTTTTTTCAACATTTTCAATATTTTTCGTTTATTTAAACTTTTTGGACTTTATCAACATATTTCACCATTTTTTGACTATTTCAACATTTTGCTTTTTCTTTTGGATTTTCCAACCAAATTAAATTTACCAAGATTCTCAATATTTCATTACGACTCTTCATTTTCTTTCAATATTTTTTCGAGACTCTTAATCTTTTCCAACTTTTTACAATCTCTTTCAACTTTTTTCAACATTTTCCATACTCCATCGAGTTTTTCAGGCCATTTTAGCCTCTTTCAACTGTGTCAACCTCTATCGACTGTTTTCACCCAATTTTATGTTTTTCGACTTATTCAACCTCATTTCACATTTTTCAAATTGTTTCAACTTCCTTAAATATTTTCCATACCTCATTCAAAATTTTTCAACATTTTCCATATTTTATAACGTTTTTCAACACTCTGAAAGTTTTTCTACCTCTTTCAACTTATATCAAAATTTTCCATTCTCTTTTTTCGACTTTCTTAGGCTTTTTCAACTTTATTCTTTATATGTGACAGGGAAAGTTAAAAGGGGAGAAAAACGACTTTGAAGTTAAGAAGCGGATTTTGATGCGCCTGAACGTTTTTATCGCCTGAAACCCCTTACTCGGGGGTTTTTGGTGTCGCTGATTATGAATGTGGTATGTATCAGATTTTCAAAATTCAAAATGACGGATCCAATATGGCAGACGGGTTTTTTTAAAATTGAATGGAATCGCTTGAAAATCGTTACTCAGGGGTTTTTGGGGACGCAGATTATGAATTTAAAGTCAAATTTTCAAAATTCAAAATGGCGGGTCCAATATAGTGGATGAGGTTATTAAAAATTGTTAAAATAACTGTGATCCTAATATGACATTTTGTTTTTACAGTGTAGCACCATCGTAATCAGCGACCCTGAAAACCCCCGAGTAAGGGGTTTCAAACGAATTTGATCAATTTCAAAGAAGTTTGTCACATTGGATTTTTTGTTCGTTTTTTTTTTTTGTCAATGTTTCCAAGTTTGAAGTGCATTTGTGCTAAAACTAATGCAGCTAGAAAGCTGCGGTTTGTTGCATTGAAAAGAGCGTAGCATCTTCTATAAGAATTGCTTAAAACGTGAAAATCGCTTTGTTGGGCGATTTTAACTTTCCCTGTCACTTAAGTATTTCAAAATTTTCCGATTTTTTAAAAAAATTTTTTTTTTTTTTTTCAATATTATCCATATATTTTCGACATATTCGACCTCTACTTTCAACTTTTTTTAACATATTCAATAATTTTCGACTTTTTAACCTCTTTCAAGTTTCTTCAGTTTAGTTCTTTCAGCTATAGTTTCGAAATTTTTTCAACTTTTTCAGTGATTTTCAATTGTTTCAAAAGTTTTCAACTTCTTTCAACTTTATAAAATCTTTTTTCGAGTTTTTAAACTCATTCATCTTTTCATATTTTATCGATTTTTTCAAATTTTTACCGACTATTTCCACCTTTTTCAACTTTCATCACTAGTTTTCATATATTTTCAACTTTTTCAGCGATTTTCCAATGTTTCAACATTTTTTAAACTCTTTCAAATTTTTTCCACTTTTTTCGAAATTTTCAAACTCAAAACGAGAAACCGAACTCTGGTCGGTTTCTGGTACAAGATAGATTATTATACATACGTCGAAAGTACAGGTCAAAGTAATCAGAAGCAAATGTGATTCAAGTTCATATATCATATATCATTTGAAAGGTACCATATTTTCTTAGCACTTCAACTCTTACTTAGCAGCCAGTATATTTCTGTTTCAGAATTTTGCTTAACTGTTTATTATATATATGAAGATTATCTCTTTTTGTGTTGATTATCATTATTGCAGTATTTATTATTTAATTCTACTCATAATTTTTTAATTACATTTGAATTGTAAATACTGCAAAGAATATTATATAATGTGCCGGGAAATTTAGTTAATTCTATTGAAAATTTTTACTCAATTAATTACTTGAAATTTTTTTAATCAATATATGTCATGTGATGGCTTTAAATTTTTAAGCTAAATGGTGATTTTTCGGTGTAAATAATACCCTACTTAAATTGTTAATATTTCTTTGAATTTTAAACTTAACAGAGATAATTTTGCACGCGTTTTTAAAGAAACAACTGAAAAGAATTTAGTCTGACTATATATAGGGCATTCTTTGATAAAACGAAAGGCGTTATGCCTCTGATTTTGCTAATTATTTTGTGGGTTCATGATTTATCACATATCATATCGACATAAGTCGAAACAAAATTTTTAAATTTTATAAAAAGTACATAAGCAAACCGAATTCTGTAGAACTAAAAATTTTAAAATTTAAAAGTTTTGATCTCTTATGGGGTAAATGATATTTTGAGTTGAACATAAAAATTGTTCAAGACTTGAACTTTGCAATAAGTTTTTCTTGCTAATTAAAAATATTTGACGGTATCAAGAGGGCTCATTTAATCTGGCAGCATAATGATAAATTTTTTCCCGAAAGGACAGCAATATTTTTTGCACCAACTCTCACAAACCGGCCTTGGACTCATAAGCATTTTTACCATTGATTCAAGGTTCGTATAACTTATCAAAATTTTGAAGAACATAGTTCTGATATTAATGATCTTTTAATTAATATAATCATCATCAATAAAAACGATTATATTATTGATTGATGTATCGATATTGACAAAAGTCAACATCGATATTTGTTTCTCGACTGAAATAAGCCAATATTTTGATATTCTAATGCATTAACAAACCTTAATATTGAAACATTATTTAACAAAAGATTAAACTTTATTTATATTTATTATTATCTTATTCTTGATGTTTTTATTTCACAGACTCTGGTGATATCAAATCAACAACTGCCAAGTGTGCGCCACTTTCTTAAGTAGATAGCAATTGTACTATATATTTTGATCTTTATTTCTATTAAATAATTCGCAGTTCTGCGAATTATAATAATAATTAATAAATCAACCATATAAAATGTTAAGTAAACAAAAGTTCTATGATTACCTCAAGGACGGCCATAATAAGCATTATTACTGGAATATCAAAATAAAACTGTGTAAATAAACAAATTTCCAAGTACATATCATTAATTTTAATAAAACAATCATATATAAATAGAGACATCATAAAATTATTTAGCCATTCTATATATTATTATATAGCTATAATATTCCTTCCCAAAAAAGCCACTGTATGGTAACAATAATATTGATATTGGCATATGACAAATGTGAGTCATCGCAATTATTTACATATCATCACACTTACATAGGTACTATATATGCAATAAAACTCCAACGCTTATCAGTGATTTTTTATAGACTGATATTGTTTTTGTGTTTGGTTTGTCACAAGAACTAGAATTTTCAGATATCTTATCTGAGAAATTTATGTTATAAAATAATTTCATCAAGAAAAAACCAAAAACACAAATAACTGGTCACTGGGAATGGCATGATTCTTTTTTTCTATATAGTCATTCTATCAAAGAAATACCGCGCATTGTTGAAAAAAGCAAAATATTACTCCAAAAGTTTAGGCTTATCGGCCTACGCTCTTTGTATTGTTGCAATTAAGTCAAATTTTAGAAGATTTCAAGATTCTACTTTATGTAAATAAAGATTTTTTAAATTTCTAATAAATAAAGAAGAAAGCACTGAAATCTCTATATAAAAGTCTAAATGAGAATCAATTACCAAACTGATCGGCCCAGAGATTAAATTAGGTATATATGCTACTTTCAGGATATATTCATTAATGAAGAACTTTTTGATATTGAACTCCTAGAAAGAACATTTTACATTATCAATTTAAAAAAACAAACCCTTTATAGGGTAAAAGTGATTGTGATGTTATTAAGAGAGGGTGAGTAGTAACATTCGTGAACATAGTGTATTAATGATAGCGCTTCACCGCTACGAGAATGAAGCGATAATTCAAAAATTATAAGGTCGTGCTCGTATGTGTGCCAAGCTTATCGGTTCCTACTCGTAGTCTCTTTGGAACTGTATCGTTCTCGTCTCGTTTTCGCGGAGTTTTCTCGGATATTCTCGCTTACATTTATATATTTATTGCTAGCTGTACCTTACTGCAGACAATTGGTATTAAGTATGTACTAAGAAAATCAATTTTAGTGTTTTTGATGTACGGCAGTAGCCACGCCTCAATCCCATAAACATTGCAAAAGGCTTGACACAAACAATTTACATCCGAGTATAAAGTTTATAACTGGCGTAGATGCCAAGATATAAAGCTTTTAAATGTTATTTTTTGGAACGTGCCACGCCCCATTGTCTTTTTTTTATCGTTTTGTTTTGATTTTGTTACTATATTTTTTTTCGGTTGTTTTTCTTTGCTTTCAGAAAAAAAAGTATTTACGACGCGTCGTGTATTAAAAATGTATTCAGTGTTGCCGAATTAGCACAACTGTGTTATATCCGATAATATAGTATTTATCGCGATAATATAGTATTTATCGTACAAGATATTGGCCAAACCTTCTAGTTCGCGTAATTGATCATACGACAAATAATTACTTAATATCGTCTTGGTATCGTTATCGGGACTGAGAGTGATAACGATCGGTTTTCGATGAAGCACTAATTAATAGGGGCAGGGCGGGCTATATGTGAATGGCCCCTAAGCACTAAAACCAATTTGTGATCTTGTTGAAGCAATTTATTTCACTAGTAACAAGGCTGAATAATGAGCTGATATACCATAGTCATTTCAATGACATGGCTAAAGAAATTTCATTTAGTTCATAAAAATGAACTTTAGTTCAATTAGTTCATAAATTTTATTCTGAATTTCTTTTGAGTCATTTTTTTTTCTTCGCAAGAATTATTTGGTGAATTTTATACAGACTCTTGTTTAGAATATTAAAATCATTGAGCAAAACAAGGTTTGGTCTTATTAAAAAAAAATCAAAACTGTGAATAGGTAGCATAATAAGATTCGGATCTTACGGAGGCTGAAAAAAAATGCCTAAAGAGTCACTTTCAGTAGAACACTACACATTTGCAAGCATAATGTAGCATTCACTTGATGCCAGTTTTCCTGTACCGCGAACATTTGCCGCCCGGGGCGAAGAGCCAATATGCCGACCCCTGCCATGGAAAAAATTACAAAAATGGTCATTTGGCTAATATTGAATAAAGTTTCTGATCAATACAAATTCGATATATCTAATATTTAATATTAGTAAAAAATCTCAATGAATAATGAGGATTCCAAGGCCTTAGCTACCCGGGACGACGGCCTTATTCGCCCTCGCCCTTCCTGCCATACTTACACCACTACATAAACGCCTCGCTAATTTTAAACAGAAAATTGCATATTTGCTCTGTCTCTAACCACAGGGTTTACTTTAAGGGCCGCATGAAAGCATTGAAATGTAAAAGTAACAACACTACCACGCCCATCAATAACAGCACGAGTTATACGCTTATACGTAATAGAGGTCTGCATGAGTGCACTCGAAACAACCATCAAGCCACTCGCCACGTTGCAAGTCAATCGAGTTTTGGTGCACAAAAACCACAAATCAAATCAAAATAAATCGAACCAACAAGCAGGAGAGGTGACTGCTGCACTTGCAAATAAATCCCAAATAAAATAAAAAATAAACCTCTAATATTTAAAATTTCTCATCGATTAGAAAAATCAGGACAAATTAAAAAAATTCGATATATTTAATTTTTTTTTAAATATCAGTTGAACTATTCAAAACACAAAAGCTACATATATTCGAAAGTTCGAATAATTCGATTTTAAATCAAATTGAATACCATTATTGCCTTGGAATTCGAATGATATTCACACAAACAGACAAACATTTCTTATCACTATATTTTACTAACGCCTACTAAAGATATCGATTAAAGTATCAGACATATGTATAAGTGGAAGGACTAGAGCGGAACTATATTTGTATATGTATAGATATAGTTATATATATTTATAATAGAGCAAGCACCTCAAGATAAATTACCCCGAGTAAGTGTGCTTTCTTCTTTTTCTTTTTTTTTTGCTGACACAGTCGCCACATCCACAATTGATTAAATTTTAACTGATTAACTTACATACATATATGCATTGAGTATTGGCGAGCTATAAATTTTGTTTAAATTGATTTTTTTTTTAAGTTTGCTTCATTATCGCAGCGTAATTATGAAGTCATAATATCAGATTTTTCCATAAAGTATGAATGATGATTTATATCCATGAGATCATAATTGTGTGAACGTTTATCTTATGAAATGGATTTCAAGCATTATGTTCCTTAGTAACCAACATAAATTCTTAAATTTTCAAGAGAAAAAAGTTTATGGAAAAAACAAAAAAAGTTTCTTGGTTTACTTCTCGCTTAGTTATTAGATTTAAAAATTATTTTGAGAGAAGTAGGTAAGTACCTACTCAAGTTTTATAAAAATTGTTATCAGCGAATTTCGAGTAGTTGCTCTAAGAGTCTTGAATATCTCTGATCAATTCAATCAAGTTTAATTACATAAAATCTCAAATCAAAAGTTGCAATTTCCGTAAAAATTATGTCTTATTTAACTTTTAAGTTATAAAAAGTGGCGCAAATGTAATTACTGAATTTTCCAAACGCAAACGACCTTTCTTCTCATCATGATATCGACAGTTGTTGCAAAATACACGACAATGAAACAAACGCTTATGAAATGTATAATAAATTGTATTGAATTTTTATTTTTTGTCATATTATAAGTCTGTGTACAAAAATGAAATCTTAATGTTGGAGAAACATTGACTGATGTCAAAATTGAGTAATTTGCGATAGCTGAGCTCTAATCTGTCAAACGACTGAGAATTTTCTCATACGGTATTTGCTCAATGGGATAATGTTTTATCTTTTCATGGAGAAAAACTTTGCCTCAGACTTGAAATTGAAACAATGTCGTAGAAGAACATGTCAACATCAGGTTAATTTACCATTATCTCGCTGACGTGTAGGCCAAACTCTGATGACATATTCGAACTCAGTGACCCCAAATTACACTACGTTGATATCAGTCGATGTTCTTCAGGACTCATTATTGCACACAGTATTATCAGTGATCGTGACGAACACATAGTGATTTTAAATTAAAATTTCAGTAACAACAAATTTTTTATTATTTATTTGAAATATATTAGGATTAATGCTCAGAACCCATCTTCCAATTAGTTTTTAACAGTGTAACTGATCATAACAGCTCTTTTGTAGCATTTCTTGACTTAAATACAAAACTTAAAGTCAAAAAAAAAAAATATAAGCAAACTAGTCGATCAAATTTTATATAATCATAAATATCGAATAGTGACGAAAAAGTCCATAGAAGCAGCTAACATCGAATGGTATCGAAAAGCTGATAAAAGCTTAATGCTAAATGAAAAATATCGAAATCGTCGACAAGCATAAAAAATCGTCGAAAATATCGAAAAGTATCAAATTGTGTGGAAAAACATTGAAGAGGTCGCAAAGTACAGAAAAGCATCGAGAAAGTCGATGTAAGCAGCATAGTACACATTGAAAAAATCAGTTAAGATCAAAAAGAAGAAGTCGGAAAAAATCGATGCTATCAAAAAACATCAAATAAGTTGAAAAAGAATTAAAAAAGTATCGATTATTACTCGTATCGAAAAAACCCGATAAAGCCATTGGAAGTCAAAAATATCAAATTGTCAAATATATCGATTAATTCTGTGTACCTACATCTGAGTCATCCCAAGTAAATATAATTATAAGACCCGTAACAAGTTGTGAGAATATTTTACCATAGTCAACACTAGTTTCTTCTAATAATTTATTTTTGAAAATGGAAGATGTTGTTATGCTACGAAAACTTCATGTTTTTCACTTAACGAAAACTTGTTTTTTAAATAAATATATAAAAATACATCATGACTAAATCAATATCGTTTCAACTTATTTATCAAGCTAGATGTAATTAATGTTTAGACTCCCACAAATGACTACTGTTTTCTCATATGTAACTACTAGGCACGTGTACACTGAAGGTTTTATTTTGATCTTTTAATCGATATGTTTTTTAGGTAAATAAAAGCAGCTGATTGGTGAGAGCGGTGTTGTTAACAACGATAAACATTTATGTTACTCAAAGTTTTGTTTTCGTTACTCCTTTGCATTTAAAAAAAATAACCAGGTTATTCATTTTTTTATAATTTGGAATCATTCATCACTGTCTTTAAAAAATTTCAGATAAGTAAATGTTTCCAAAAATTTTTAATAGATTATTTTAGTTAACTTGCAATGAACTTTAAAAAAATAACTACGCAATATCGATTTTACTCTATAAATTAAACTTCTTACGAATAAAATTAATCGATTTGCAAATTAAACTTTTAACAAATCAAATAAAATTTCATTGGCTGAGATGAATACGGCTTGTTAGAGCTATTAAAATGTAATAAAATAGTACTTAAATACCATATATCTCATTAGGCGTAAGTTAGGTTCTCCATTCCTCATCCCCAAATCCCCAATACAGAACGTTAGAGCCTAGTTTAAATGATGTGCTCTTAATTTTTCTGAACAGTTCTCTATTGTCGACCCCACTGAGAAAGTCAAGAAGACCGTAAGAAGTAATAGTGTGTAATTAGACAAATGATAGGTAAAACAAATTAATGCATTCCTTAAAATTGCCTAATAAGGTAGCTGGTATACATTCCTTTATATACTTAAGTTAAGCTCATTCTTTTCCAGTTCGTCCCGAACGATTCTAGGAAATATTTTCGTCAAGATATTAAGAAAATTCGATCTACCGTAAGGTTATTTGATATGAAAAAATATTTTTTTTTTTTTTTTTATAAAAATGCTAATTTTACAGATGAAAATTTTGATTTGTGGAAAAGAGGAAATCCTGCTTTTCCAGTGAGTTCCTAAAATATCTATGATTTAGTATTTTTCAGCAAAATTGCACTTCTAAAGAGTCGTATAATTTGATTGCTTATTAGAATTCACTTTTAAAGTATATATTGAAGAGTTCTTAATTAAAAGAGGTATATAGCATTGTTTTCATTATATTTAAAAAACACTTAAAATAGCTTGTCCAACTAACTGCTACTTGTTGTAGTTTACAATGGTTCTAGGTGAATCATACAAGTGGCACTTCAAATATTCCATAGGAGATGAATAAATACTACATTTTGGAAGTTTTTTTTGTTTTCGTTGTGATAATGTAGTTTTCCTTTCATCCAAAAAAATATTACTAGTGAATTAAAGAAATTGTCTTCAAAAAAGTCAGCATAAAAAAAAAGAAAATAGATATTCGAAATTTTTTCGAAAAGTCGAAAAATAGTGCCATTTGTTGCTCGCTCATCATTATGAATAGACTTACGCCAAATAGACCAACGCATGCAAATTGTGGAAATTTACTAAGTCCATTAAAATTTCAACTTTATATTCACCCAAAATACACATGATTACTTACAATTATGAAATCAATTGGTGGACTAGATCATATGATATCAAACTTCTAGACTTTTTCCTTAGAAGTTACGTAAAGTGCAAAGTCTGTATGGACAAGCTGGCTACTATTGAGTAATCGAAAGCCAACATTACTCAAGTCATTAGCCAAATATCGTTTTAAATTCTCCAACGCGTCTTCGAAAAATGTTACTTCAAAATGAATCATAATTGCCGCAGTTACAGCCAACATTTGAGAGAAATTATCTTTAGCAAATTAATATAAGGAATAGTTCCTTCGTAGGATAATAAAGATAAGCCGATAAATTTAATTTTTTTATTTGATGAAATGAATCATCCTCTATGAATAAGTATAAAGGTATTGGAAGTAGTTATCACTAACAATAGTATCTTATAGGGACGTGCGCTGTTGGAGGAGGTAAACAGTTTTTTGTTTCTTTTTATGATCTTCAAAACCTAACATGAAATATTTGTTGAACATAAATTGAAAGTAATGCGTAAAGGAAACTTTGAAGTCCTGACGGTAAAAGTTTTTTGACTCTCAGCAGCAAAGTTGCAGCTCCTTTCAGTTATACCCAATTTTTTTACAAAAAATATAGGATTTTGTTGTCCCCCATAATCTTTTGTTTGAATTAAAACTTATAATAAAATTAACTAATATAATAAAATCGCATTAAAATGAGCTGCAAAGATAAAACCTTTATTATACCACAAGTGAAACAAACGCGCAAAACAAAAGCTGTTTCTCTTCCATAGAAAAAATAAAGCAACAACTAAAAAGGTAACTAGACTCCATTTTTGATTAGAATTTATCAAAATATTTCAGTCATCTATTATGATAAGCATTAAAAGAAATTCCAAAAAACTGAAATTAACTATCTATCTATTGCTAAGTCATGAACCTCTAAGCATTTACTGGGTATATGAACTGACATGAGTAAAAAATGCTGAGATGACTCATTTTGTAGTTAAAGAAAAAATCTACATTTTGTTGATATCAAAAAACAGATGGTAATCAAATATACATACATTTATATTACCTTTTTTGTATAGTATTTATTGCTTTTGTGAAGAGAAAAATTTTTTTTTTAATTTTAAAGTACATACTACAAAAAAAAGTAATTTGCTTTTGATTATGATGTTCAATTCGAAAGTCGTAAATAAGTTTTTGCACTAAAGATTTTTCCATGGATACAATCACCAGATGTCCCCTGAGTTATTTTCAATAAAAGATTAAATTCTAATGTAGTGAAATTTTTTAGAAAAATAATGAAATGTTATGATTTTTAAGAATAGCTGCGTTTCATTTGCCATCTATCTGCGAATAAATCAACTTAGGTTCATCCCTTGTTAAACGTAATCATCAGTGACTTTTAAGCCAATTAGTAAGAACTTCTAAGGCTGTTATATCTGCCTTTTTGCACAGATCTGTTGAGAACTCAAGCAAAAAGTGTAACAAAGCAAAGCGAAAATACATTTTTCTGTTTCTTATAACTCATTGATATTACACTTTTCTTGCAGGCGTTTCTTTGCAACCTTTCTTGGCTACCCAAAACGAAGTTGCAGTTGCAGTTGCAATTTAGTTTAAAAGTCACTGATGATTCCGCTTAGCAACGAATGAAACTAGTATGACTGTCTTTAGCCATTTTTTTGTTAATTTAGCTTTGTTTAGTTTTCAGTACACACACTGTACTGAGGAAGTAAGCTCCGATAGGCTTTCAATACACCACAAAGTTGTTCATTTAATTGCAATGTTCAGAGCAGACAAAAACATAACTACTGCGTAGCACTCGCAAAAACATAAGCTGTTTACTATATAGTCAAGTGATGGCATTTGGGATATGTGGAAATGTAATGAATCGGGACTTGCAATGTACTTTTTTGAAAGCGATTGTACTTTTTTCTTGACAAGTACACCAAAATTTACTTAATAAAAATACAAAGGTCATTCGATTTTTTTTTATCCCATATTTCAGTAATGTTCAATAAAAGAAAAGAAAAAAACAAAGAAACCAAAATTTCAAAACTTTTCTATAAAAACGATTATTATTAGAAATAGTTCAAATGTACTGAAAATACGCCAAATGTACTGAAAACTCGTTCATTGTACCGAGTGTACTAAAAAGTATTCGAATGTACTGAAAAAAGTACAAATGTACCGAAAATGCCATCACTGATATAGACATAGCAGCTACAATTATGCGTGGCAAGCATGCGATTTTGCAGTGGCTTACCAATACACAATGAGATATCTAACATGGAGTGACGAGCAAAAAGCAGCTCAAATGTACTACACTTTAAAGGACTGTTCTAATGGAATAATTTTTACTACATCCAATTATAAGCATAAATTTTATGTCAGAGCCCAGGTTGTGGTACAGGACTATCGCCAATGTTAAATTACTCACCAGACGCTAACAAGATTTGATTGCCGTTCCAATCAGATTTTCGGAATGAAAATGAATTGAATAAACGTTGCGGAAATCACCAAATCTGCAACGGGAAAAGTTTGGGGTAAACTGAAGGTACTCACTATTAATCGTGCACATTGGAAGAGCTTTTTGGAGGCCCTATTCTCTGTGAGGATATAAAGGGCACAAGAGAGAGATAAGCAAATTTATGTTGAGGTTTTCTTATATTTAAGGGATATATCATACAAAAGCTACTTTTTAGCTCTATACACTCTATTACCTTATGTGAAGATATTTTCAACAGACGCATTATAAAACTTGAATTAAAGTAAAGGGACCATTTTTGAGCTCTGGAGACTCCAAGGAAAGACCTAGGACATAACATTGATTTGCAAAATTTAAAATACTGAAAATTATCTTTCATGTGTTGTATATGAGTTGTAAATATATGTAAGTCTATTTAATTACATACATTTTAGTTTAGTTGCAAGTGAACCCTAATAATTTAGGAATTGAGGCATATATTGGACCTTAGAGGCCTTTAATAGCTGACTACCGATCTTGATTGTTTTATAAATGCTAAAGCACTGCCAATTTGCATTTGCCATTTAATAAAATTTCTGCTTAAAATAAGCACATGTTATTCCAACCTTCGACCTCTAGAGGCCTTGATATACGGCTTTTAACCATGCTATCTGTACAAAAATTGTTCCACTGAAGCAGAACTATCAGATGTCTCACAGATTTTGATGTATTTTTTTTTTTTTTTTTTTTTTTGTAAATTACTCAAGGTAATCATTCCTATGAAAAATGCGACAATTTTCACTCCCATTTGAACACCAAGCATTCATTATCTTCAGGAAGAGTATTCACATTTCAGTCGGCAGATAGAGATACATTGAAGCGCCATTTATTAAAAACATAAACATAACGAAATGTTTTTTAGATAAAAAACAAAAATTAAATAGTTTTTATCTACTTTTCAAGTAAAAACAACAGAAAAAAAACAATATTTTTGATAAGAGGACGGACGACAAATCAATTGAAAATGTTATTTGATTGATTTCTTTGATTTTTTGCTACACAACGAATATTTTTTTTTTTTGTGAGTTTTGTTCGCTACACTTACGTGATCATTTTGAAAATTTGTCATTTTAATGCTTTAAATAATACTTTCTTTGTTAAAATTATTTATTCTTTAAATTTTTATTCTTTGAGCTTTCTTTTAATATCACAAATATTTCACGATTTTTTTTCCACAATTTTTATCTTTTTATTTAATCCGATGTTTAATGCTTTATGTTATTTGTTAATCGTTTATCATTTAATTTATTTATTTTATTTTTTTAATACTGTTTTAACGATCACTTTGCTTTGTAACACCTTTCTTCGTTCAGTTCCCGTTTACTATTGTTTCTCTTTGGCACATTTTTGTAGAAAAAAAGACTTCTTTTTCTCACCATTTATTGTTTTACTAGAATTTTGCTATTTTGTTATCAGTTGATTGATAAGTACACTGAGCAAAAATTTCATAGAGGGTTGAAGTTTGCGTTTTTCATGTATCTATAAAGCCGCCACGGGCGGAAAATGTTCAAGGTACGATTCAGGAGAACAAAACAGGCAATGAATCACGGTTTCAGAAATAAAAAATATCGTTTCGTATACATTGCACATAATTTTGTATTTGTCAGCTTATCCAAGATGATCACATGAAAATATTTTATGCGAATAGCTAAAAAGCTATATATGTTTGGGCAAATTGGAAGTAAAATTCAAGTTCAACGTATCAAAACCCTTT
Source organism: Meiosimyza platycephala (assembly GCA_963662105.1). Taxonomy (NCBI): domain Eukaryota; kingdom Metazoa; phylum Arthropoda; class Insecta; order Diptera; family Lauxaniidae; genus Meiosimyza; species Meiosimyza platycephala. Next base: position 18,408,129 of record OY759210.1, read on the forward strand.
AACAACTTACTCTCTAGAAAACCAAATAGATAATACAAACCGTCTGCGCAAATCGGTAAGTCGGCAGGTCTTTCAACGACCACACACGCACAGACAGAGTTTGCGCAATCCGAATTTTTCATTTCGTTTTAATATTACGATGTGTGCGTAATAGAGGTCTGCATGAGTGCACTCGAAACGATCATCATATAATATTCCGAATGCAGTAGGTATCGAATGCTGGAACTTGTAGAACATTTTAATTGTGATTTATTTCCAAGTGCAGTACTCACCGCATCTGCTTGGTGTTTCGATTTGATTTAATTTGATTTGTGGTTTTTGCGCACAAGAACTCGATTGACTCACAACGTGACGAGTGGCTTGATGGTCATTTCGAGTACACTCACGCAGACCTCTAGTGTGTGTAGTGACTATGTATGCTTCAACTATATTGTTGGTCATTGCACTGAAACGGAAAGGTTAGGTAAAGAAAAGAAAAAAAAAATGTAATGGAAAGAGTGGTATGAAAAAAAAACTTCTTGGACAGAGGGAATTGGTACAAGAATAAAAATTGTCATCGGATCCTGATTTTATGAACTACATTCGTATGGTCAAACCAATGTTTGACGACCTTTTGAGTAGTGTTTGGCAACTCCCCACGAAACAAGACGCCATCCATGATATTTCTGATGGCTTCGGGATATAGTGCTTCTTACATTTTTTTTCAACCATAAACTTATATGCGCTGCTCTCAAGGTCTCTATTGTAATTTCGCTCTCAGCATAAAGCTTTGTACTTTTTTCTTGCATAGGGTAAAGTGGGGTACCTTTCACACTGGGGCAAATTTGACTTTGCCAATTTCAGTGTGAATCAAAGTGTGAGAGCCAAAAAGTTTAAATGCAGAATGGAGGTTAATTTGACTTAAAAAAAAATGCAATGAACTTTGACAGTTCTTCTTCAACTCTTCTCGCAGAAATGCGTTTTTTTTTTTGTTTTCGCGATGGCTGATGTAATTTTCGACACTCATTACGTAAGCGTTTTATGAATTATACAGAGTGTCCCATTTTAACTTACACAGCTGAATAAGTCAAAAGTCAAGTTAGAAGTCAAAGTGAACCCTGAAGGTCATTTCAAGGTCGAATTCCCTCTTGGTGCAGAAAAGATAGTAATCATTGGCTGGACCGCTGCACAATCTTGCATTAACTGGCTGCAGCTTTTCTGCACCAAGCGTGAATTCGACCTTAAAATGACCTTCAAGGGTCACTTTGACCTCTAACATGAATACCTATCTGAACATAGAACTTTGTGCTCTTTCGGAATCCGAGGTCTAAAATAGGGGTTTCCATTTGAAAAACTAAAGTTGACCTTCAAATAACCTAGAAAATGTAGGTCAAGGTCATGGTTAAGGTCATGTCTGGTTCAGCCCTTTGAAACCCACCAACTTTTATTTGAAACATTTTTTGAATGACTTGCAATTTTTTGACTTATTCAGCTGTGTAAGTTAAAATGGGACACCCGGCTTATGACTGCTTTTAAAAATCGAGTAACAAAATTTGTTAGAACTTTTTTTAATTATCCTTTTAATAAATCTTTACACACGTTTGTAAGACCGAATTCCAGATTTAAAAAGTCCTTCCCACCCTTATGTAGTCAAATGTTGCCCGTTTCGGGTTATTTTTGACTCAAAGGACTTTTTTTTTGGAAAAAGTTTAAAAAAAAAGCGGTGATGCAGCTTTCTTATAAGCTTTTTCGAGGTTTGATCGCGAATGAATAGTCAATGTTTTAAAAACAGTAACAATTTCCAAAATCCATCAATTCTTTTGGGAATTCTTTAGGCCTTTAAAAATTAAGTGTCAAAGGTATCCCACCTTCCCCTACGCTTTGTTCAAAGTGAGCACACTTTGTGGGCATTTATGCATTAGCATAAATAGCTCGCTCAAGTTCAAGCATTTGAAATGTATTATTTATATGGACGGTGGGCGTGTCGGTGAAATAATTTCGAGAGGAGTCATAACTGAAGACATAGCTAGCGTATCAAGTTCGTTATCCTGTAATCCTGATTGCCATTCAAAACGACGCTTATCAAGTATATATGCACCTATCACGCCCCCTTTTTTGCGTTACATACGAAATGACCTTTATTTAGGGTATAAAAAGAATCAAATAAAACATTTCCATGGTATTAAGGAAATTATTTTGCAGTTTACCAAAAAAAAAATTTTTGTTGGCAATTGCTTTTTATTTACTCAGTGTAAATCGAGACGTTATCAATGAAAAAACCTTAGCAAAGCCCGCTGATTAACTCTTGAATGAAGATATATGAGAGAAACAATATGACTGGGTAAGTAGAAATTTTTATTTGTAGATAAATACGATTATATTTGTATTGTAGTAATTAGCAGGTGTCTTATAGAATAGCTTACATTTTGATATATTATGTACATGAATTAAGATGTAGTTTTTTGCCAAAAATTAATAAAAAATTTTATATACAAAAACTTTTTTTAATTAATTAAATTATTTATGAGATTCTCTTAACAGTTTATTGACTTTATCTATACATTTTTTAGTTGATATTGGTGAAAAAAAAAACATCGATTACTCGTGTACATTATTTAATGCTTAAGTCGTCTCAAATGCGATAACTAAGTATTTTTTTTTAGTTTTATTTTTATGATAAAATGCTTTGTTAACATTATTAATTACTTAGCTACGTTTTTGCGCAAAATTCTTTAACTTGACATTAAGTTGAGTCAAGAGTTTGTGGATGTGTTTTTGCTAAAACAGTTAAATAATTTCAACGAATTCTTAAGTCATTACTTAATATTTAGCTCTGACGAAATCACACTTTAAAATCAATCATCAAATATTTGTCTACAAATATGTAGTACTTTATTGCAAATCATACCTTCTTCTTCATATTGTTTTGTATCAAAGTGCATGTTTTTTCTGAATGACGTACTTGTGGATACCTCTGAAAACTTTTAAAACAATCAGACACAATTTCGTGATTCACCAGCTGTACTTTTATTATTCATTCAAAAGTAATTGTCATTGTTAATAATAATTTAATTGCTTGATTGTAAACTGCCCAATAAGGGTTTTAGTTATGAAATCATATGAAACAGCGTATATTCAATCGGTGATTTTTTTTTTTAATTTATCTACCTATATATATCTCATTTATATATGTATAGTACTTTCTTTATTTTTTTTTGCAAAAAAATACTTTTCTGATGTATCCAAAACATTAACCTGTGTTTATAAAAATGGCATCTAAGTGTCAGAAATTAACAAAGAGCTAAACTGAATAGTTTTCGGAGATCGTTCACCTCCAAGCGATTGCAGTCATCAAATCTGTTTCGACAGAGCTCGTTGAGCTCGCAAAGGCTACAGCATATTTTTAGTTTGCATTTTCGCTAAAACATTGAAAACCTCTCCGGAGCCTAGCACCTAAAAAGCTGGTGTGGAAGGTTGACAGATTCCAACATGTCGGATCCAATATGGCGGTCAAAAATCCAATATGGTGGCCGAATTTTTTAAAGTCAACCGATTTGCACCAAATTTGGAATACGGGGGTCTAGGAGATCACTGATAACGAATCAGAATTCACATTTCACAAAATCAAAATGGCGGATCCAAAATGGCTAACAAAATTTTTGTAAATATACCGATATACCGAAATATACCGATCCGCCATCGTTTTTTCGTAAAATCTGAATTTGGATTTGTGTTCATTGACTCTTAAGACCACGTATACTAAATTTGATTCAAATCGGTTGTTTTCAAATATTCGGCCACCATATTGGATTTTTGACCGGCATATTGAATCCGCCATGTTAGATTTTGTCAACTTTGCACGCCAGCTTTTTAGGAGCTACAATTCGAGTCAAGAAACGAACTGATCGGTTTGAAAATTTTATTTTTACAAGCATTTTTTGCTGGACACTCGATTTTTCTCCGTTTTCCGGTCGCCATTTTGAATTTCTCAATTGCTCTTAGAAGCCCTTAACTAGACGAACATTTCAAGACGTCTTGATCGATCAAGCCAATTTTTGGCCAGGTAGGTGATCTGCTTGACGTGAAACGTCCCATCTGTAATCCCTCTTGCCCAAACCCAGAGGAAGATTGATCGGTTTTTTTAATTTTTGTTGAATAATTTTTACTATGATTCACTTTTTTGGAATTACTACTTTTAGTTTCCTATCTCTTATTGTTAATTTTACTCGCGAGTTTTTGAATAAAAACCACAAAAACACAAAAGTTCTTGCATTTGTTTAACAGTTTATATGAAAATTCCTGGTGGTACACATGTACCACCAACGGGCATCCACGAGGTAGGTATACAAAACTTGCTCCTAACCTATTTAGGTAACATAATGCAGATGGGCCGAAGTTGTCAGAAAGAACAAGACCTCAAACTTGAAATATTTGATTCCAAATTTAAAAAAGGTACACCTGTACCACCATCCGTCCCACTAGGGTTAAGAAAGAATAAGGCATATGCTTGGTGAAAGTTCCACAAAAAGGTCACTTATCGTTTGGACATTCATAACTCTATCCATTTTGTCCAAAATTTGTTATCTATAAATTCTTTTGCATTATTGAAGTTATGCCATTGCCTGTCGCCAACAAAGTTGCTTGGGAGCACCTCAAAATTCCGTTGCCAACAAGTTAATAAACAAAAACGTCAAAGCTACGGAAAAAACAAATCCAATTTCGAACAAACCACAGAGAAAGTCATTCATTTTTTTCCTTTTTATTTAGCTTTCAAATTCACTCGTTTATTTGGTCGATAATCAAAATTTTTGTACATTTCACTTTTGTTGCTTTCTCTTTTGAAAAGTCAGAAACTTTTGGAATTTGTTCGTCATTTTTTTAAATTAAATGTGCATTAGATTTGAAATCAAAAAATAATAGAAAAACTCTTGTACATATATATTTGGTAGATTTTTTTTTTGGTGAAGAGAAGTGATATGGAAGAACTCAAGGATACCAGCATTCATCATACGGCAACTAAATTGGTCTCAGCCATTAAATCTATGAAAAACTACGATTCTTTGTTTAAGACCGTACAGGTATGTTGAGCATATGATGAATGCTTTATAAAACACAAAATCAAATATATTGATTTCATTTTCAAGAAACTAGTTTGTAATCCAAATGTTGAAAAGCATGATATGCGCCATACATTGGAGGAAGCCATCAAAAATGCCGGTCTGGAAACAGAAATACGCAACATAGTTTTTCATTTGGTGCGCAGCTCATCCAAGACTGATGGAAAGTCTACAGCGGTAAGTTAATCTGTCATGTTTTGGAAATTCGTTTCGATTTTTTGTGCGAAGAAAAAGTTGGATTCTACCTAAATAATACTTACCATATTTCAAATATTAGCCTCTATTTTGACATAAAGCATGTATTACCATTATCATTTTTTCCACACATTTTCAGAATGATCTTTTGGCCTATTTACGACGCTCTGGTGTCCAATGGGATCGAAGAGTACGCAAAAGCCTTAATGCAATGTGCGCTGAACTGAAAATGCCATTACACGGGCAACCACGCGCACATCAAGATCGGGAAGAGTTTCTCGGAAAGTGGGAAGAGCTGAGCAATTACAATATAGGTAAGTAATATAAATAAATATATATGATATATATTTTCTGATTCCTTTATTTAATGTATTAATACAGATTTAGCAAATTATCGTCCTGTTTACGCCCCCAAAGATCTACTAGATGTGCTGCTTTCTCTTAAAGGACCACCAAAACTGATTGAAAATAACGAGTTTGTGTATTTCGATTTTTTTTTATTTATATTTTATTATTGTATATTTCATTTAAAACTGTTATTTTTTGTTTTATCTCTGTAGACAAATACCAAAATGGGAATTTTCTCATATAGCATTACCAGTGAAAAATCTATTTGATTTGGTAAGTATCTGTCTCAAATATTGCAATTTGATAGACATTTATATTGAAATAAAAATTTTAATTTTAATAATTTATTTCTGTATATATTTACCTGATTTATGAAGATCATATATAAAGCTTTCGTTTTTTTTTTTTAGCGCACCCACTTTACTGAATTACTACGCAATGAAACTTCTACTGGTACCACTGATATGACACTACAATGTCAACATGTATTGGAATCCAAACATGCTCCTTTGTGTCAACAAGTATTGAAGAAGGGCAATACACCAGCACCATTTCGTGGAGCTTTGTGGGCCTATGTGCTTGGCAGCAATACAACTCAGCATGTAAGTATACAAACAAAATAAAAATAATGTCCTGAAAATGCTTCATTCTTCCGCAGGATTCAGAGCACTGGTTTAAATTAAAAACGAATGTTCTCAATACCGATCATATTGTCGACAAACTCGTCTTCAAAGATATTCAATTGACAGCCTCCAATGATGATCAGTATTTTGTTTTTGAAGATGTGCTGTATCAGATAATGTTATGCTTTTCACGTGACACAGAAATCGCAGCGTTAATACAATTCGAAACGTATCCGGTAAAAGGAAAACACTACGATGGACCACCATCGGGTGTTGTACCTTTTCATGGTATCTGCATGTTTGGTATGTACATATTCTATATATATAATATAAATATTTGGTTACCATAACTTTAAGCTTAATAACATATTGTTTCCCTAGCTGCTCCATTTTGCTATTTATATGATTCACCTATTAATTTGTATTCGACCTTTCGTGCCTTCTATATACGTTACTGTCATCGTTTGACAACGATAAATACACATCCGCAAGTAAGTTATCGGAATAGTTCTTGAAGTCACACATTCCATGATATATGTATGCATTAACATCATTCGTTAGGGTATTGTAAGCCTTTGCTTACTTTTTGAGAAGCTATTACAAACTCATGAGCCACAACTTTGGTCACATTTTCGGGAACTTCAGATACAGCCGTAAGTATTTGTTATTTTATTCATATCTGAATTGCAAGATTTGTGGAATGAGTGCTTGTTGAAGTCTTCATCTCGTTGATTTGATCCCAAGCAACAGATAGGACATCTGAGTATGTGGGTATGATAAGAAATTACAGAAAAACTAAGAAAAAAATTGTATCACACTTACATTAATTTTTGAATAAGCTTTTTACTTGAGTTAAAGCTTCAAGCTTTACAGCTAAGAAGGCTAATAGCTGTAGTAGCTAAACTTTATTATTATCTTGGACTATGAATTTTATTGCTGCTAACTTTTTCTTTAAAACTAAACAATCAATGCAAATGTGGGTATAAGAAGTATATGATAATATAGTAACGTTCTAACTTAGACCTTAGGAAACCAAACTCTGTAGTACATACATATATTATATAGCTCTTTATTATATCTTTTTGGGCTTCTTCTTCCACAGCATTCGTGTCATTTTTAAGTGGCTTATGCGTGCTTTCAGTGGTCACCTGCCGCCGGATCAGCTTTTAATTTTATGGGACTTAGTAAGTTTATTTATTCATACAAAAATTGTCACACTCAGTCCATATTTATCGGTTCTTTTCTTTTTACTTTTTTGCAGATACTCGGCTTTGACAGCTTAGAAATACTATCATTATTTGCCATAATTGTTTTGAGCTTTCGCAAAGAGAGTCTGATGCAAGTCTCTTCGTTGGATAGCATCGAAGCAATACTAGCAGATTTGTCATCTGTCAAAGTACTGCCACTTATACAGTTGGCACTAAGTCGTGATTAGTTTTAAAAAGTTAAAACTATAGCAATTGTTTGTTTTTTTTTTAATAGTAAATTTTGTAAACAATTTTAAAACAATTTTTGTTAAATATATTTAAAATATGTAGGACTAGCAAATCAGAAAATCATAGTTACAATTAAAAATCTAATAAAAATCATACAAATAAAAATCCAAGTATGTATTTTAGTTTTTATTTAGATTTGTTTTTTTTTATTGAATTATTTAATAATTTTTCTGGCTCTAATTTCAATACAATTTTTTATCCGAACAACAATAAAATTTAAACTTTCTTACATTTTAATACTTTTTGGATATTTTTTAATTAATTTTAAGTTTAATTTTTTATTTAAAATTTTACATGTTAAATGAAATTGTTGTATGTAAGTATGTTAGGTATGTATGAATGGCATAAAATTTACAAATTTTAAAAATGTCAATTTAAATGTTTTAGTAAAATATTTTTTTTTTCATTTTTTATTTATTTTATATATTAATTTTAAATGGCATTTTTAACATCAAAATTTTTACCTCTTAAGCATTACGTTTAATGTAAATATATTTTCAGTAAATAATTTTAACACTTGTTTCGTTAATTTATATATATATATTTTTTTTTTTCATTATTATTTATTGCCTAGCTACAATTTTAAAATCGATTTACAATTTTTTTCTTTTTCAATGTTGCATACAATTTCGAATATACACATTTATATTTAAATATATATTATAATAATCATAAAAGCTTATACATATAATAAAAGACTATGTATGTATATAATAAACGATTTTATTTATTTTGTAATCTTTGTTTGAAGTACATAGTTGGAAAAAGTCTGTTATTTGGTTTTAGATTTTGTATTTGCTGGTATAATTCGCTTGTTTATATTTTACTCGTAATTTTTTTTTTTGTTAAAATTTTTGAGTTACAAATTTTGATTACTTCATAATTTATTTTGATTTCATTGTTTTTAATATTTTTTGAACTTTTGTTTTGGATCTTGATATTTTTGTTAATTCCGGGGGTTACTTTCAGTGTTTTCGTGACAAAGTGCCTATAAAAAATATTTGAAAATACAATATTTTTGAAAAATTTACGTGTAAATACTAAATTTAATATATTCCATTTGGGAATATCAACTTGCCAGAAAAAAAAAATAAAGTGCAACGACAATAATTCAGATTATTAAATAAAAAATGTCCAAGTTTGACATAACAACCATTTAGCAGTCAGTATACTGACTAACCAAATTAACTTTTTTTCATATTCATAGGCATTATATACTGCGGAATTGCAAGTTTCGGAAAAGAACTACAAAAATAAAAACAAAAAAATTCACCGAAAATTATTTCGAGAGTCTCAAAAACATTAAAATTGGGCGTATTAAAAAAAAAGAAAAAATAAAATCGCGTACAATTTTTTTTTTTTTTAAGTGAAAATTGTATTTTCGGCAAAAGTTTCAAAAAAAGTTATTGTGACGAAATTTAGACATGAGGAAATAACACTCGAAATTAGTTATACTTGGGGTGATTTTTAATTTTCATTTTTGCGCTGTTCCTTTTTATATTTTTCAGCATAATTTGCTTTTGGAAATATTTATTTTGCATCCATTTTACAAAGGTTTCTTGTTCTTTAGTACCGATTTTTACATGAAGCTTTAATGAACTTCAAAATTTTTTCAATTACGCTAATAATATAGTTTATTATTATTATTTCATATACATTTGTATGTATATATGTAGTATGTTTCAAAATTTTCGTAATATTTCAGGTTTTAGTCTTTTTTATTAAAAAAATCGTCTAAAACAAATCTCCTGTGAAAAGTATGGCTAATTTTGTGTAATCTTTCATAAGTAAATACCATATAAGATATTCCTCTTTCATTAAAATAAAAATGTTATTTTTGCGAATTTTTCCATTTTTATTTTTGGGTCAAATTGAGCAATCTTTTAGTTTAAGATTTAGAATTTTTGCACGATTTTTCACTCAGTTTTGCAACAATATTTCGATTGGGTGATTGTGCCTACACATTATCAAGTCGAGAGTATGAATCCGATTTATGTTACGTTCATTTAAAGAGTCGAGAGTATGAATCCGATTTATGTTACGTTCATTCAAAGAAAAATCACATCGATATTTTAAAAATTTTGACGTGATTAAGCCAATAGAGCACCAAATATGGAATCAATGACATAAGTTCCATAAAATGCTTAGCAAGCAAAAAAATAATGAAGATTTTACGTCGTTGCCGCAATATGTGAATGTTGCCCGAAAGTTTTTTGGGACTAGTCACATAGTTTCCCGAACCCACTTCTTTTGTCCAAAGATTCACAAGAACGAAATAGACAAGAGATGCTTTAAAATTCTGCATCACATCAACTTAGGGTCACTGAGGATGATTCTGTAGCGGAAATCGAAACCATGGTATCACTTGTTTCTTACTGATAGTGCTATTTTTGCTCTTTTAATTTTATTTTTGTCTTGCACATAATGTTCCGAATGGTAAGCTCATTAAAATAAAGTATAGTTTATTCACAAGAATACTTTTACTGCAAGCAGTATAACATTTTCATTTCAGGTATAAAGAATAGAATAACAACAATGTTTGTATATATTTTTAATTCCACAACGATATAGCAGAGACGTTTTTAAATGGATTTAAAGCAATGCTTTTACAGGAAAGCCATTATATTGAATTTCTCAGAAAAAGTCCAACGGATAATGAAAAAAATATATGCAGAATAAGGTGCTTGAAAAAACAATATTTCGGGATTTTTTTATATAAAACAAAAAGATAATACAATCATTAACTATTTCTTCTTTATTGCAATGCTGCTGAACTAAACAGAAGAATTATTTAAAAATTGTTTTTCGACATTCAAATATATTACATGTATTCGTATTCCTAGCATTCTTAATGCGGGATTGTGAACTCACAATTGTAAGGCCGCAAACCATTTTCAATTAGACACCATTCTTTCTTCCATGATATCAAATAATGAAACATGGAATAATAAATAACCTGTCTAGTTCGTAGGGCCAGAAAAAACAGATAGCTAAGAGTATGAATATGTGTAATAAAGTTCTATGGAATGCATTCCAAGTTTTTTTTTATATTGAAAATAAAATATATTTTCAAAAGGAAAAAAATACAATTAAGAAAAATGGACACGCTGTTACCCATTATTAACACTAACAAAATATTTGGCATTGGAAAACTACTGCTCTGTAGCTTAATAGTTAACAAGGAAGCTCATCTCAAATATGTATGTACATATGTACTTTTTTATGAGTAATTTTATTAGTGTTACTTGTGCTTCCAGCTCCCTTATATTTTTGTCCATTCTCCTTTCTATGTAATCATATTTATGGACCTATATTTTGCAGATTTTGACGAGAACTTTTTTTTAAATTTTGGGCCATTGCAATATCTACACTATCTTAATAGCAATATATAAATCCTTTTATTTATTTTTAGCTTTTCAACTTGCCATCACTGACTTTAAAAATTTTTACCACGTTTAAATTGCTTTTGTACAGTTCATAACTATTACAATAAAGAAAAAATATTTCATTTAATTTCTTGTTTCAAGTAAAAGTTCGAAATATTAACACTTTTAATTGGGATTTTGCAAAGGTTTGATTTAATACGAAAATTGACGAATTACTCAATTTTATTTTAAATTAAATTCATTAATATACTAGTAAATATGGACACATATATTCATCACAAAATAGAACTAATAAATTGAATACAATATAAGCCACATTTTATAAATAGTTAAGCTTGAATGTGAGCCAATAACACCGTTCTAATAAACTAATTGAAATCAGTTTATATAATTAGTTTTCAATTCGTAGCACCTTCAGAATAGCAAAATTAGATATTTAACTGATATACATATAGCTAAGTTTAACGCATGTGAAAAAGTTTAAATGATTTCACTATTGATATAATAGACTTAATTCACAACTGTATATTTACTTAGTTTCAAAATCAACATACTTTAATAAGTCCTTTCTACTTTAACATACATAAGATATTTTTTGGCAATATATTCTAAAATTTTTTTCTATAACACTTAATAAAGCAATATATTTTTTTCTTTTAACACAAGTATACAAAATCTTTGAAAAACTTAACCAAATTAACAAGTTCATATAACATATACGCGTATAAAATAAATAGATGAAGATAAAGTACAATAAAGAATATTGTTCAGTCTTTTTACAACTCAAAATAATAAAGCAAAAGTAATTTAATGTGTAAAAAAACCCTGATTTAGTTAGATACGACTTTGAATAGAACTTAGCCTTAATATTATAGGGCAACGTTATAAATTAAGTTATAAGCTGTCTATGTGATGCAATTCATTTGCGTAGCTCCTTTGTAGTTTACATGGTTTTGGTTTTTTTCATTGTAGTACGTAGGTAACTCCGAAAACAATTATCTTTTACAGCTTTTGAATTGCCTGTCCTTTATTTAAGTTGAATTTAGTTTTATTACGATCGTTTTGCCCACTTTTACTTTGAAGTTGTAAAATCTCATGGATTGTTATTTTCGCCACAGCACTGTATGCAATCCATGCAGTTATGCTATCTATTACCATCGTTCTTTCTATTTATATTCGATGATGTCAGTTGAAGCTATCGGAAGTAAAAGAAAACGATACTTTTAATAATTTGTAAACATCAGTATTAAAATAAGAAATATTGCATGTTTTAATTCAAATTGCAATTTATGTATTTTGCCAAATGTTTAATGATATTTTGGTGTTAAAATTGTGTTTTTGTACTAAGAAATTGTAGAATTTTTGATTCTACAAAAAAGTGTACAATTTGAGAAATTTCTCAGTTATTATTGTTTAACTAGAAAGTTATGCTGTAAATCTAAAAATATATAAATCTTAAAGAAAAACTTTTTAGTCAAAAACAACTCAATAAGGTAAAATTAAACCATTAATTTCATGAATCACGAAACTATCAAAAATATGACACTTTCAAAGCATCGTACGGAGGCTTTTAAGATTTATATATTTTATGATTTAAGGCATATTTTTTTATTTATCAACAAAAATTGAAGAAAGAGAAATTTAAATTTTTTTTGTAGAATCGAGAACGCTATTAGAAAAACAATTTTAATAAAAAATACATTTTTCAAATCGTAGCAAAAAATTACAAAATCTATAAAAGAACTTGACTATTATTTCTTCAACTTAGGCAACTAATTGTAAGTATCTAAGCTTTAGACATGTGCAAGCATCAATATCAAAGCAAAAGTACAGCTAATGGAGTCTCTATTCCACGAACTAAATGAATGTATCCCACCTACATATTTGCGTCATTGTATTGTGTAAATATCACACTCAATACTTCCTATTGAAATTTAGAAGATCCAGTTACAAACACATAAGTATATAGTAATAAGTTTTCTTTTTTCAGAAAAAGGGTTAAAAAAGATACTTTTCATGGTCTGCGGACACCTTAAATAATGACTAAAGTCATATTTTTAGCTTTATTTATCGATTGAAACAAAAAAAAATTTCCGACAATTGTTCAAAAACTGTGCTTTCCAGGTTCTGGAGCCACTTTGATTGATGTCCAAAATTCTTTTTCCAGTTTTATCTATCGATTCGAAGAAGAAAAAATTCGAAAATGGGTTATGAACGGTCCGTTGCTGAGTCCGGAGCCACCCTAAATGATGTTCAAAATTTTTTATCGAGCTTTATATAATGATTGGAACAAATTTTTTCGAAAATTGGTCAAAAACGGTCCTTTCCAGGTTTCGGATCCACCCTAATTGATGTCCAAAATCCTTTTTCGAGCATTATCTATCGATTGAAACACAATGGTCCTTTCCAGGATTCGGAGCTACCCTAATTGATGTCCAAAATTCTTTTTCGAGCTTTATCTAGTCAAGTTTTTTTTGAGGAGACGCCTAGATATGTGACATGATTTTTATTTTGTGATTTTTATTTATTTCGATCAAATATAAACGTTATTTTCGATATTAATTTTTTCAATCAAAAAAAATTTTTTAATTGGATATATGTATGTATGTGTGTATATTTTTTAAGATCTTCCACTGATTTCAAACTGCTAGAAACCATAGCTGCAATATTGCTAATAAATATAAGTACATATCGTTATATCAAATTGTCAGCAAATTGATATCGATTTTAAATCTCTGAGAAATATAACGTAATGTAAATGTAATGAGAAATTTTGAACTAAGCTCTTTTCTGCCATAAAGGACAATGTAAGTTATTTTTAGGCGCTTGCAAATTAGTATAAAAAAGAAAAGCTATTAGTATTATTATGGCGACACTAAGTGTCTTAGATAAGGGTAAGTTGATCACTAAATTTCAAATGTAACAAAATTTGCAAAGCATATAAATAGCGTTTAATGAGTATATAAAAAAAATTTTAGCTATTTATTGTAAATTTTAAAAAAAAAATTCTCTTAAAAACAAAAATAACTGCAAAAAATGAAGCTAAAAAACAAACTGACCTTTTCTCCGTGGATCAGTGTTTGCAATGTTTATTTTAGACTTGAGAAACCATTAAGTTAGATACAACATTTAATAATAAAATTAAAAATTATAATAGGTTCAAGTAGTAGTGTATTATCACGTGTGTATTACATATAATACAAGTTAACAAATTTACAATTAATCAATTCACTTACCTGCAACGAACGTATTGTATCCAGTAATACTTTTTTCTCTTCCAAAAAAATTGTAATATCATCCTGAGCTGCTTTAAGATAAGTGCGTAAAACGTCATTTTCTTGTTTGGTTTTTTGTCTAAAAATATAAATTTTTCATTTATAAAATATAGCCTAGAAATTTATTATTATTTTATTGAATTTATTACCGATAACACTCAGAGTTCTCTTTGTGGTTAACCAGCTGTTTGCGTAAATTTTCATTATCCAATTTTATTTGTTGCATCACTAACTGCAAAGAACGCAACTCACGATCGCGTTCGCGTGTTGGTGCATTAAAAGCTGCTGCAGTTAAAGGATAAGTTGTAACATTTGCACCTGATAAATTTGTATCTAAAGTGGAGAGAAGAAGGAAATTATTGAAAATGTTATAGAAATTTTATATTTTGACGACCTACCAATCGGTTGTATATGCAGCACACCACCACTATCACGTCGAATTTGCATGCGTCCAATGGCCAAATTAATGGGCACTGGTCCGGGTGAGGTAATATTAACAGGTGGACGATCTTCAGAGAGGTTGATTTTAACATTTTCCAAAGTGATCTAGAGGTAAGTTTAAAATAATTTGTTTATCAATAACTAAAGACGGTTTTTATATTTATTACTGTTGTTGTTTTTTTGTATCAAAACTTACATCCACTGGCAATGGATTTGAAATAATTTCATCTTCCGCCAAATCACCAAGACCAATAACAGTACTCATCGATAGATCCAAATTTAGGTCTTTAATACGTACATCAGCATGATGAGTAAACCAACTAAAAATAAAGTAAAAATTGGGCTCGTGAAATAAAGCATACTTTTATAAATAAATTCCAAAAACAATCTTACCTTTGTACACTTTTCTTATCCTTTATTGCGACCATATCTTTTGGTGTATTTAGCGTCTCTTCCAAACGCAACTGTACACAAGGTGGTGCTTCAGGATTATAGGGAGCTAAATTCCACGCTTTACAGCGTGCACCAAATTTTGTCTGCAAAAATTTTTCAAAAAAGAATTAAATTAAAATCAAAAATTTAAAACAAATTAATGCTAAATGACACTAAAAGTTGCACAATAGTAATACATAGTATTTATGTATATACAAAAGAAAATGCAAATAGTACAAGTACATGCCTATATACAAAGTAAAGGTATAATATATAGAACGTGCAGAAGCCAACATCAAAGAAAGCCACAAATGTGACATAAGCAGCCAATTAATTGTTTTTTAGTTCAAAATGTCATATGATGAAGCAGTGGTAGTGTAGTGTTCAAAGCTTGGCAATTAGCGGCAACTATAGTGTCATATACAAATTACAGTGTTTACTAAAAGTATGTTTACACAAATGTCTAGTGTTATTGGTTTTAATTTTTTTTTAACTTCAACATTTTGCTGTACATCGTATTTTCTAAGAAACTTTACGCAGTTAATATCAAAAAAATGTTCTGTTTTTGATCGGTCGCAAACAACAGCTTCGTCAATTTAAGGTATTCATTTTTTTTTTGTTTTACTTTAAAACATTAGAAACAGCCAATTATAAAGAAATTATAAAATAAATTTAAAAAAAAGCAAATTTATTAAAAAGCCAAACAAACGAAAATATAAGAGCCAAGTTTTAAATTAATAATAAATAAATTTAAATTCAACAACTCGAACATAATTAAACTCTAACAAATCTACAGCTTTGGAACCACAAATTGAACTTTATATATGTATATGTATATAAGTAGCTTTGCTTCCGTTTATTATTTTCTTTAAATAAGGTACATGCAAGGAAACAGAAAAAATTAATGCTTTTAAAACAAATAAAATGAGCCTGAATGGAAGAAACATAACATAATTTAAAATACATAATTTATTTAAAAAATAACTTAAGTAAACTTATAAATAGATATTGATGCTAAACGATAATAATAATAATAAATTCAATGTACACTTATAAGCCCAGGATCATTAGTCTTATAGAAATGAAAACTGTAAGAGAAATTCGAACTAAAGCTTTCAACTTTACATTATAAAAAACATGCAAAAAGTTCTTATCAATATTTATGGGGTCAAAAAGTTATTCAAGGTCAAAGGTCACGGGAATCGATTATTCGTCAATATTTCGTTTTCTGTTTGACGGATTAAAATTTAGTTTAGAAATAAATGAAAAGTTTTTTTCAGAAAAGCGCACTCTTTCCATGATATACAAGTTTGAAGGTAGTAAAGTCGAATATTTGAACAGTGTTTCCTTTATTAGTCGGACAATTATGCCTTCAACCAATTTCTAATGTAGTGAAATTTGTTCCACTTGTATAAAATTCAAAAATCTTTTTATGGAGACTTTTCAAGCAAGAAATTTTTATCGGAATACATTTTAATCCGATCTCTATCCTTTGATCTACGTAAACATTTTTACCATAAACTATATCGATGAAAATCTTTGCATCTTGCCTATCCGTATTATGAAGGCATTTTTTATGGACAAATTTACACAAAAATAAAAATCATAAGCTTATTAAAATAATTAACTGTAAAAGGAATATCAAAATTTTGAGTGAAAACAACGATAAAAATAGATTTTTTTAAACAAATTTCCTTTTTTAATTTTTGCGTAATTTTTCCAAAGTTAAAATTAACATAAAACCAAAATGGAAAAAGTTACCTAAAAACATTTTAAGCCAATTTTAAATTGGAATATTTTGGTATTTTTATTTTTGGCAAATTCAGACCGATTATATTTCAGCTTTATTATTAACAACATAAGGATAAAAATAACAGATAAAATATTTTAATGTTATGACATTTGTATGCACTAAAACATATAAAAATAAATTAAAAGCATTTTGCATGACTTGAATATATGCAATTCTAAAAAAAAATCTGCTGTCTATCAAAAAAGTCTACATATAAGTTAAATAAACTAATAAAAACAAAACTCAAACCATAAGCAAAACTTAAGAAAATCAAGTGTTAAGAGTTTTAGAAAGTTTAACCAAACGTTGTTGAGATAACTTAAAATATTTTTAAGTAAAATATGCAAATTAGTATTAAAACTAAATGAAAATTAAATCTTTCCTTTTTTTAATTAAATTTCAATAGTTATAAATTTTTAAGTAGATACCTTGTTTGCTTGTTGGACGCTCTGTACGCGTTTTAATATCAATTTAAAATAAAAAAAGTTTTTTTTTTTTAATTTCAAAATTCGATTTTGTAGCGAATTTGCGACGTTTGTATATGTTTGTTGTTGTTGTTGGGTATGCAGTTTGTTTTTTGTAATTTTTTTTTTTTTTCAGTTAATTTTGATATTAGCGAACATTTAGAATTTTATTATATATAAAAGAGAGAAAGAGAAAGAGAAAACAAAAAAAAATAAGTTAAATTACAAAAATAAATAATTTTATAAAAATTGTAAATAAATGTTTACAGTATATTTAATTATAAAAATTAAAATCAAAAAAAATTTGTAATAACAATTTTCACAATATTTAATATTAAGTGATAAGAAAAGTTTTATTGAATATTGAATATTTTCATTATATTTATTATTGAATATATTTTGAATAGTTAAAACTATATCAAAAAGTGATTAGAATAAGATAAAGCAGAATTTCGTAAGAAAAAAGATGCATGCAAAATTTTTAGCGACACTTTAATAATTTTTTTATTAATTGTAGAATAATTAAAGTTGTTGCAAATAATTTTAAGCAAAAAAAATTAAATAATAAAATATACAAAATTAATTAATAAATTAATTAATACTTTTAGGTTAAAATTTCGCTTCATATTGAAATAGAATGCTTATAGTTAATCAAATAGATGTTTATAAAGCACGTCTTTCAAAGAAACATATCCTTTCAAAGTATACAATACACAAGCTATGAAGTTTCGCATGTGAAATTTTCGTTACAAAACCCTAGCCTATTCTGACTTTTTTTGAAATTCCCTTCCCTATGTTACTGCAGAGGATAAAGAACAAAAGAATTAAGGAAGTTAAAAAACACTGTCATAGGTTTCGAGTTCAATATTTAAATGGTCTATTAGCTCTCATAGATGAGAAAATTTTCATGATGCTGTTATTTTTCTTTGTTTTTATCTGTCCTTTATCAGCTGGCGGAGCTTTATTTTTTCCACTATCAGTAACGAAAATCCTAAGAAAAATCTACTCGTTTTTTTTGCAACAATTTTATTATATTTTTTGCAAAAATAAAATTTTAATTTTTATTTCCGATCGAAACAATAAAATTGAAAAGTAATCCTCGTAAGAACGACGGTCATTAATTGGAAAAAAATCGCATGTTAAATTAGTCATTAATTCATTTTACTAAACGTTTGTTTAATTGGAAACATATGTACGAAGCCTTTGCTTTAAATTCTTTTTGTAAGTTAAAAAATTAAAACAAGAATACAACTTAAAATTAAAGAAAATAAATAAATAAAATACGAACAGAAACAAAATTAAAAAGTGAAAATATAATTACAATAAATACCCAGCCATTCCAATAATTTACCTGTAACTCATCCCAAGGTATAGCACCACATTCATCACTGGATATAGCAGCCACCTGCAACCGTAGCGTTGACTTGTTATCTTCATTTTGTCGTATTATCTCAACAGTGGTTAACCTTTAATCAAAGTAAATAGAATTGTGTTTATTTCAATCTTTATAAGCTTAACAAAATACAAGTCTCTTAACATATTAAAAACATTGCGTTTAAATAAAGCATAACATTTATTTTGGTCCTATGTAGATCGCATAAGTACAGCCCATGAAGCTGTTAATAAATCAAAGCTTTGTAGTCCGTAAAACATAAAACGATTTTAATAAAAAAAATGTTCTTCTACAAACTCTATTTTCTCTAGACTATAAAAACAACAACAACAAAAATAAAGCCGAAAAACCTACCGAAATGTTGCCATTGAGACAAGATCTCGACGCCGCCAAGTGCTTGCATCCGAAGGTTCTGAAGGTGATGACAAATTAGTTTTATAGTTGGGCTCTTCGTACACTTCGCTAGCAACTTCCACTGGCGAGGCTTTTAAATTTGTTTCAGTTGTAAAAGGATTAAGGCTTTATGATAAAAAAAAAAATACATTATAGATTATATTTTATAAAAACAACACCAATTTTATCATTATCAATTTATAACTCACCGAAACATGACATCTATGCAATCCATTGTCTTGTCATCACCCATAACAATAGCAAAATTTTCTGAATCTGAGCTAATATCACTTTGTATAGAAAATGTATCGCTAACATCATCACCAGGACCACCAGATTTCATAGCAGAATCAATAGAAGTCATAAAACTGGAGAATCCCTTTTTCATAGACAAAAGTCCTGCGGTAAAATATTAAAATATAATTATGTACTATATATACTTTCATGTACATATATTAAATGCAACCTACCGGAATTAATTTCTTTGGTTAAACTTGCAGCGTCACTGCTAGAATTACGCGTAGATCTTATACTCTTTGAAGATGATGCCGCCGAATGGGAATAAACACCAGTATCGGGACGTGAACTTTGGCTGATTGTTGAAGAGGCAACCGTAGGTGTACTTTGTATTTGCACATTGTAACTAAAATGAAAGAGTTTATGTGAAACCATTTCGTTTTCACCCAATTTTTTACTCACCCATGTGTATTTGGATTTGAAATGTGTATACCACTATCATAAGGCGGATCATTTGCTACAGGTGAGGGAGTTTCAATGCTGCCATAAGTATTTTGTTTAATTTGATCTGATGGAGGAGGTGTAGGCCATATTATATTTGTACCTGATTGAAAGAGATCAAAAATAACGTAACATTTTTTGTTTTTGTTTTTTTTTTTTTTGTACCAGTTTAAGTTTTAACCTCAATTTTAATTGCATGAGAATCTATCTAGTGCTAGCTAAACCAATTAAAGCTTAAAGGCGCCATTATCCGATAATTTAATTTGATTTTTCTAGAAACATGCATCTACGAAAGCTTTACTTAATTTTGGTAAAAAAAAATTTGTTAATATTGAAAACTTTTTCAGTGCGAAAAAAATTAAAAAGTATACTATTGAAAATATGTTTTTTCTTTATCTTACTGGAATAAGTTTTTAATAAAAGGTAAGAACCATAGGTCAAGTAATGTTATAACAGAAAATTTTTGTAGCAGTCAGCATTATTTTAAGTACATACTCGTTTGAAAATAAGTATCTATCCCCCCATTTTAATCGCTTAAGTTTGAAGGTCCTTAAAATAAAATTACAGTTGAACAACTTTATTATGTCTGTAGAAACTCTAGACAAATTTACTTTTAATAAAATTAACAAAAACAATTTTGAGCTTTTTCTTCCTTTTTGTAATAGTACGATTCATTCCGTATGGGAGTGAAAATTTTGAATATTTCTAGATGTTATTATATTGTAGAATTAATCACAATACAATATTTTACCCACAATTCATTTTCAAATATAACTAAAAAAATTAAAGAAAAATGTGCCCAGCTGGAAAATAAAAATTTGTGTACCTATGCTCTATAGCTCACTATCTACGACACACATAAAGATACAAAAAATATTAAATAATATTCACAGTTTTGACTAAAATAAATGATACAATATTCATATTTTTAATATTAAATGATGACTTTTATTTAAACCCTTCACAAAAAATTTCTTGAAAGCGCATTGCGCTTTTCATTGCAACATAAGCATATTTTCCAGTATTTTGACTGTCAGCACATGATTTCAAAACTGAAAATGCAGGACTACCATATGGAAAATTTGCGTAGAGTGAAAAAATTTTCGAGAATATATTGTGAAGCTCACATGTTTAATTTTACACTAGTTTGAAAATGGTATTAAGCGATGAAAAAAAAAAATAGTGTAAAATATACTATATTAAGAAATTAAAAATTAAATATTATTAAAAATATACAGAAATATTATACATCTGATGCTGTGTTGATGTGCATCAACATATCAATCCCCAAAATAAATGTTGCAATGAATGGGCTAGTTAGCAAAATTTGAAAAATATATCCTGTTTGTAATATAACATAAAAAAAATAAAATAAATAAAAAATTCAGATAATATGAAATTCAGATAGAATTAAATGTTGGGGATAAAAGTGAGTACTTAAAAAAATTAAAATAAAAGTAAAATTATTAGCAACAATTTTTTGGTGTTTGAATTTTTGGAATTAAAAAAACAGAAAAACTTAAAATCTTACTATTCATGTGTAAATCATCACCCAAACTAGCTGAATCAGGTAAGACACTTTCAGCATCACCACCACTTGATTCCTTACCAGGTGTTGGGGACGGCATCACAAGTGTTACTTCAATTTGTGGTACAACGCAACCGAATACAATGGATTTTTTAATATTTTGCTAATTTCGAAAAAGAAATGAAAATTATCGTAATTTAAATGTGTTTTTGAGTGCATACTAGCAATTTGTACTCACCTTTTGTAGAATACGTTCTGCATCTAATGACAAAAACGTTGACATCTCGTTCATCTCCTCTGCCAGACGCAATAGGAACAAATACTGATAATGATCGATTTGCACACTCACCAAATTCGAAATGTGTGCAATTGCGTGCATGTCAGCAGTTTTCTCTAATGCCGCCGATTCAGACGACACCGATGACTTCTTCTCCGCCGCTAACTCTTCCTCACTCAGGAAAGGATTTCTCGCTGCCATGCTAGCAAAATTACTATTTATATGATAATGATCCATACGATTTATATTCGTCTCAACAGAGGAACCCTTCGCTGTGTACGACAAAGTGTCAGAATCGCATGTAGGTGCACCTCCAACACCAAAACCATCGACTGCAGCTGCGCCTGAATGCAGCCACAGGGTTATAGGTACTGCATCCACAAAGGGTATTGATTTATTTGGCCCTAACGAACGAGCGCCCAAAAAATCAATCCAAACCGGATCAAGTTTAATGCACCAAACATCGCGCGGTTCCGACCACATGGCATAGCGTGAGAGATTCTGCGTAGAGGCGGATCTTGGTAGCGTTGTAGAACTTAACGTAGCCGCACCATTACCATTCGGCAGCGCAAATGCGAGCACATCTGAAGCAGCCACATGTGAAAGTATGCGATCGGTGACAATGCACATATCACCACTGGCTGATGGAAACCCTGTACCAAAAACAAGCGAACCCTCCTGCAAAGAGTGTAGAGCCTGCGCGAGATCTGCACGTGATGAACCCATTTCGCGTATGTTGGTGAGTGCAAAACGAGAAATTTGAATTTGCATAATTTTAGGACGATCTTTTTGATTTGGTACGTCAATTGTAGATTCAATAACAATTCGTGGCATTATGGCTTCTAGCTTGACATCCATATACATAAGATCGGGTTCGGTTTCTTCCCGCTGCCGAGAGTTGATTTGTTGTTGAGAGCCGGCAGCGATGGTAGAGCCACGACGAGAAGAACCGGAAGAAGAAATTGAGTTGCGTCCTCCCATTGATGTAGGAGGCGTCGCAGGCATACCAACGCTTGTGCGTAAAAGACTTTCATGTAGGTTAAGTGCAAACGAGTTGAACCATAGAATTGAACTGAGGTCGAAATGAACTTGTAGTGGATTAACATGAACAAAAACTTTGGACGGCGGTACTGAAATTGAAAGGAAAATAATATGAAAATTTATAGTTTTTACTTCAATTATATATCCAAAAATACTTACATGGAAATATAAAATCACCAGGATAATAAAAATAAGTAAATTCTGCATGGACGATGGGCATTTCAGCGGGAAACGAATAACGATCCTTATCACCTATGGTAAGAGAGTCGAATTAAAATCCATTCACATTGCAACAATATAATAAAATATTAGCAGAACACTAACCGAAGCATTTAAATTATATTTATGTTACAGAAAATAAATGTGTGTGTGTTCTTTTACGTTTTGATAAGAACGCGATAAAATTAATATAAAAGAAAATAAAATATAAATTTTAAAATCACCTGCTTTAATTTTCCTTTTATGTTGTGCTATTGATTTTATTACATTATATGAAATTTGAAATAAAAAATGGATTAAAAATGAGCACAAAAAATAAAAAGAGTGCAAATGAACAAGAGAGACAGAGAGAGAGAAATATACATTAATACAATATTTAGCAACTAAAAATGTGGGAGCAATAATTATGACGAGGACACGCACAAATATTTTACAGATACATTTTTGATACCGAACAATTACAATGTATATATTTACTACAACAACAACAACAAAAACATAACTCACCTGAGACAAATTCCTTTGGCATTTGTTTTTTACCCGATGTAGTTACTCTATAAAGCGTAAAATCTTCTATACGTAAAATTACACAGGCACTCATTAACTTTGCTAAATTATCAAGTATAACTTTTTGATGTTGTGACTGTGATGTCTGACTAATACCAGCTGGCGATCTTGTACCGGAACCAGTAGCAGAAATACCACCTGCTATTGGTGTTGAATGACCAGTTGAATAAGTTCCACCTGTTCGCTCATCGCCAGGTACTTTGAATTGTGATACTAAGGCGCCGACATTCAATGCAACTGGCGAAGCTGGTGTTGTACGCTCTAGTGGCGCATGTGTTGAAGGCCGATTTGGCTGACTTAGATTGAGCACAGCTTCACGAAAGGAATTCAAGGATTCTTTAAGCCATAACGCTGGCGAGCATGAAGCTTCTTTGTACCTAATAAGAGGGATACAAATTTTTAAGTAGTACATTGATTGAAGTTTATACTATATTTACTTTGCCCAGTGCAGACGATCCGACTTCGCCAAATGATATGGGTAGTAGTCGATTTGGAATGCTTGAACAGAAATTTGTAAAGCGCCACCTTTTTCTAAATCTGGATAACTGGAACGACCATCTAGAAAAATAAATGCATTAGATGTTAAAAGCAATTTTTTGAGTTTTGAATTTAAAATGATATTCGATACTAAATAATGAAAAACACCTTTTTTTTAATGGACTGAGGCAAAAACCTTCTTAGAAAAGGTTGAAAACAAGCATTTGTCTACGACAATCAAATAAAAGATTTAGTTTCGATGAAAGGAAAAGGTCAGAAGCAGAAACTGTAAAATAAAGCAATCAAAACAAATGAGCTGATAAGCGGTAACACCAAATCGTAAGGATTCTATCTATTTTTAAGCCTTCGGTTTCTGCATAATTTATTTAACGAAGCAGCTTAGATTCAATTGCAAATCCAACCCACATTTTTCACTACTTGTGAAGGAGTGGAAGAAGAGTTATTTTTACCAAAAAGTTGTGCACAGAACATCATGATTGATAACGATGGAGTTTTTAAAAATAAAAGTAGGTGATTTGGATCATACTAAGAAAACCGCAAGATTTTTGTTTGCTTTCAAGTTTTCTTAAGCCTTCAAGAAATCGAGTTTTCGTATATGACATGAGATAACAAATTTTTTTCGCTGACTTGAGATTTGACTGTTCTAGCCTCTGAGAGTAATCATCGCTTTGTATATGTTAAAATAAAAAGTTTGAAAGATAAATTCAAATGCATGTACGGTAGTAGTGTCCATATTTTTTTACACCGCCCCCAGTGCATAGAAAGCCTCAGTACATTTGATTAATATTAGCATAAATCTTTCATTTTTATTTAATGGCCAAAACTATTATTAGTGTTATTATCACTCATTTTAATGGATAAGACATTTTACTACAGTTAAAATTAATAACATACCGCCTTCATCATCACACAAATGCAAATCGATGCGCTGACTAAAGAAATGATAAGAAGTTTCCCGCACATCGAATGCATTAAACATACGCTGCGCAGTTGTTGTTTGCGCTGATTCGGTGAGACGATTTTGTTGCTGTGCTATCTGAGCTTGATATTCAGGAAGAGTCTTTAAGATAAACACAAAGGGAAACATTTAAGAAATCAATTATATTAAGCTTTAAATAATAAAGCTCACTTCAAGTTTTTTGGCGGCTTTTGTCTTGTGTGTTGCATGCGTTGCTGTTTTTATCAGACCCGCTAGAGAATCGACAAAATGCAAGGCAGCTTTTAATTGTGAATCGGTTAAGACCCATAGCAGATCATCCAGTATCAAAACTAAGCGCGATGCCAATAACGTACAGTCAGATATACGTTTACGTATCGTTATACGACAGCGTGCATGGTTTGTTAGTAAACGTAGTGGAGTCAATGATTTATCCTGCGTTGAACTGGCCTCAATGCGTACAGTCTGCCAGGAGAGCTCTTTAAATATCAGTAAAATACCCTTGTTTGGATCTTTAAGACGCGTCAGACGTAAATCAGCGGTAGCCCATTTAGGTGTTTTCGATTCGACACGTATGCGTGACATCTATTCAGAGAGTAAGACAATTAATGGATCTATCAAATAATATTGTGCTTAACTACTAACCTGCACTGATGCCGTAAATGCTGCACTAAGAAATTTCACATTCACCGTATTCACAACGATAGTAATGCCATCCACAACCTTGTGTATAAAGCTGTGTTTGCCTTGCGGCGCCTGTGGCACTTGTGGCAAATGTGAATTGGAATCTTGAGTGCGCGTCATTGGATCGCATGTCTCAACTGTTATGTTGACTTCATCGAGAGTCTAAAATGTTAAAGAAGCAAAAATTAAATTCTGTATTTCGGGCTGAGTTTAAGACAACTTACCAAAGTAATTGGTACACTTTTTAATTTTGTCCAACTTATGCGAAATGAAACATGATTACACCAAGCAGAAGTTAAACGCAACCATGAGGGCAATTCCAACAGTTCGGTTAGAACATTTTCATCAAGTTGCAAATTAGATAGTTCACCTTCACCACGAAAAGTGCTCAAATTGATTTTATCAGAGGAAAGGTTCTTGGTATAGCTGAAATGAAATAAACGAGAGAAAAACGTACATAAATGTTAAGTTTTAGCAAAGCAAATTAATTGAAAATCAAAAAAAAAAATGTTAGTGCGTCATGTGTTCGCGCATCAGGTGCCATTTGGTTAATTAACCTCAGATAAAAGTCAAACAAAGGGTACATTGATTTTAATTGTAGCGCAAGTGTGGGGCGCATTTTTTCAGTTTTTTGTTTTTTCTTTTTTGAAAGCTTTTCTTTGTTTCTGGTATGCATTTGTTTCGTTTTTAAAATTTGATTTAATTTTTTTTTTCATTTTGTGTTCATTCACAGTCCAATGAATGCACAGATTAATGATATTGTTCGTTTATACTGTACCTTTATTTATTTTTTTTATACATTATGAATAATTTTAAATAACAGGTCAAAGTTCAGTGCAACTTTTTGCGTTCAGATTGATAACAATTTATTAATTTTTCAATATTTAATACGAAATAGAAATTGACTTCTTCACAGAATTTATATTTTATTTGATACAGAGAAATTTAGAGTCGATTTTAGTAGAAGCAACCTATTCTTATCACAGTTGTAACAACTTTTACAATAATATATATAGATGTTTCAAAGTGATAATTTCAGTAAAGTTTATAAACAATTATAAAAATTTTAGAAAAAAATTTCTACCAACTGAGTTCAAAAGCAATGTTTTGCAAAATTTATAGGCTTATAAACATTGTGTAACAACATTGTGTTATAAACATTGTGTTACAATTACAATTATATGAGCAATATTTTGCCACAACGTTCATAAACAAAGTTTAGGAGCAGCAATGCATTATTGTAAAAAGGTTTCTATTAAAAATAGTTTACATTTGCAACAAGCAGCAATGTTTCGGAAAAAATTATAAAGTTCTATATTTAAAAAAACATAGTTTCACAAAACATTTATCATTTGGTCACTTTTTTATTATGTTTATTTATGTAGTTAGCTCATGTTCGTCTGATCCGCTTAATTGGTGACTTCAATTCTACTTCCCAACTAAATAGGAATCAGAACAGGTCTGAAGAAAAGATGCTAGAGAAACTTTTCGATCAGCAACATCTTTTCATTCATTCATTTGTTATCATTTTTACAAAAGTTATATTTCACATTTAATAAAGGCTACTTGACATATTGTAAATTTATGCTTCATAAATATTTAAAACAAATATTTATAAAGGTTCCAATTTACTTGAAACCCTTAAATATTTGACTGCAGGAAGCCTTTCACCTTAAGGTTCAAACTATCAAATATTTTCCACCATATGTACATTCAGAGTCTGCTGTTGAACTCTTTCAAATTACTTTTATTTCCTGAAATCCTTTTTTTTACCTTTTTTTTTTTTGCTGTAACATGTCACATTGATGTGTCACTAGCAAATGTCCTGTTCATGTTTTGCGAAGAAGCAATTTAAATGTTACAATTCATATCCTTTTTATTCTTTTTTTTTTTTTGTTTACATCATAACTTAAATTTTTACTCGCATATCAAAGGTTATGAATATGAACATTAAAAATGTAGTAAAAATTTATGGACGCAGCGTGAAATTTATTCGAATGAGTGATAAAAATAAACAAGCTGATAGTAAAAACAAGTCAGAATGAAATTATGGTCATGATTGAGTGACTTTCAAAAATGCCCTACTTTAAAAACAAAATTAATTTTTGCCTTAAAAAAGCAAAAAGGACATTATGAAGAGTTGTGCTTGAAAATAGCAACAAAAAAAAAATGTTACAGAAACTTTTGAAAAAATTATACATTGCTACTTTCTTTGCTGCCTTTATTTTGCTTTATACCAAAGCCCAGTATATTTTAATTGAGCTGAGCTCTGAAAAATTTATTGGAATTGCTTTTCGAGGCACCATTAAATATATTATTCTTTGTTGTATACTACTCTCCGGCCGCTTCACAGCAATGGCAGAAGACTAGGTCGGGCCAAAAATAATAGGAATATCATGATGGCTTTAGAATAGCCTTAGTCCTTTCTCTAAACATTCTTTAATGTTTCTTACAATTAGTTTTAAAATGTTCGTTCACATTTTCTCGCGAATGTTTGGATTCTTCTACAACAGCGGTGGCATGGAAATGTAGCAAAAGGGCGTAACAACAAAATCAAGCAACAAAAACGAAATTTTAAAGTTTTTTTACTTTCATTTCCTAATTCGCCAACAGCACAAAAAACCAAATTGCATTACAAACAAAAACAATTGCTACATCGTGGAGACACAATACGGCACCGTCGCTAATGCCTTTGTGTGTTTTTTTTGTTTTCATTTGATCAAGTCAACGCTGTGCGCCGATAGCGTTGAAATTTCGCGAATTGTTTTTTGGTTGCTTGTGCGTCGAATAACGGTTCGAGCCATGAGGGCGGAAAGTGCCACTATGTGCCCATCACAGTTCCCTTTATTCTCCCATAATCTGTCTTGTGGTCACTAATATTTAAAAGCAGGACTATTTTACCCTTCTTCTGTTTATTCTCAAAGCTGTTATACTTTCCATTCAAGCTCACTATTGTTTTTAATAGAATAGAGTACCCACTATTGATGCCCATAGAACTTCAGCAAATCCGGCAAATCAACTAAATAGAACTGTGAATATTGTTTTGTTATTATTGTCAGCACTCGAACGAACAGTAACTTAGAAAATGTCTTGTGTTCTTGTGTTCAGGCACTTAAACTTGAACGCACTAATAATTTATTTAAAAATATCCCTTATCGTCGGTTATGCGGTTGGTCTTGTTATTTCGATAGCCAATCAAAAGAAAGAAAACAAATTGAATGCTATTTTGGGTCTCAATGAGTTTATTGTTATACATTGGTTTATATACAATTGATTTTTAAAATAACTTACTGTATTAGCAATAAAAGAAATACTTTATTATGACGCTATATAAGCAAATAGTTGCTTTATTTAAACATTTAGCTAACCGTCTATCATAAATCGCTTAAAATTATACGACATTCGTTTGTTTCTAAACAAACAAAAACAGCGAGCATTGACTCTAAATAAAATTACATATTTTGATTATGTCATATATGTACACTCAGCCGGCACAAATTTCGTAAAAAAGAAAGAAACTTCGTTTAATACGAGCAATTAAACGAACATTCATATCAATAAACTGAAATATAGAATATAAACAGCATTTGGGCAACTATCACTAATGGTGGTTTTTCTTTTCAGAATGTTGATTTTCAACCGCTCTTACTTTATCGTGGAAGACGTTCCCACTGGCATCAAAAACAGCCAGTTTTTCATTGATCTCGTTTTTGCATCACGTTTTAAAAAAAGCTTTTACACTGGCATCATAGCGTTTTTGCTAAGTCCTATTTTTTAGACGTCAGCTGCATTAGCTGTTTTGTGTAGAAGTACAAAAGTACGATATATTATGTTGTTTTTTATGTTGATAACATATTATATTATAACTATGTGACACAACAGTCTTTACGTTAAGAAGACTAGTTCTTGTAGAAAACGAGCTCCGAGATAATTTTTCATATCATGTTTGATGTGTATGCATAGCTAGCCATTTTTAGCTTTAAAACGAGATAAATGAAAAACGCGCTGGTTTTGATGCTAGTGTGAGAGCCATGTTATTGTTTATTCACAAGCTTAAATGTTTCATATACAACTATCACTGGAATTATGTGGATGTCGAGCGACTTTTCAAGGCTGCTTTATCATCAAATTTATGTCGAACGTCTTTGAGGTTTGCGTAAACTTCTATCCAAACGAATTATTTTCGAGGCTCGAAAATGTTCTCAGTTTGCTCGAAAGTGTCCTCAGTTTAGACAGTTTTCGAGGCTTCTTTGCGTTTAGAGGAGTACCCTCAATGTTTGTCACCATTAGTTAAAGCAAGTAGCGTCACTGTCGCGACGACCTTTATAAACTTCTGCTTCATATTTTTAATTTTTGTAAAATACAAATACCTAATTTTAAAACATACTTTAAAAAAAATAATATTTAAATCAATCATACGAAGTTACAAAGTTATTCACAATAAAAAACAATTTTTCTGCAGATGGTACTAAGTATTTGGGTCAGAAAACTGCTCATAGACATATATTTGTTTACAGGCTGGTTTGACTAAGGATATATTTTGGAAGTTGATTTCCTAGTTCATTGTAAGAAAAAAAAAATTGGATAGGAAGAGTGGTTAATCTTCAACACCCTTTGAGCTCCAGAGTAATTTTAAAAAGTTCCTAAGAGTAGTGCTTATAAACAAAAATTGAACTCAACTTTTAAGTAATAAAACTAGAGCAACTAAATTAATCAGTTTCATTAATTCTCTTGAATAATTTTTAAAATAAAAAAAATGAAGCAACGAGTATTTTCAACCGAAATAACATTTTTTGAATTGCAAGAATGTATAGGAGCAGTGGTAACTACAACATATCAGAGAGAACCTTAAGCAGAATAACTCCATCAAGCTAGGATCTTAAGAGAATAAAAATAAAAGTTTGTTTTGTAAGAACCACCCTAATACACACACATTTTATTCAAAGTGTATACGCTGCGTATGAGCAACCTTTAATTCAGTTGATAGTTGCGTTAACCACATGTTGTTAATGTTTGGCACACATTGCTGTTTTCCACCAGATATTGGAAATATTTATTAACGTACTAAAGTCAGTCAAGCTGAATGTAAAAAATTGACCACAACTCAGCCAAAAGCAATAAATATAAATTATGATTTTTTTTATTTCTTTTATTTTTAGTATACTGCGCTTGAGGCCAATATAAGTATGATTAAGAATAGTTATAAAATTAATGAAACTCATCTACATATTTAGGTTATTTATCGATACGAAGTGTTTCAAATTTTAGTTAAGGATTCTTATGTAAAATTATATTCTAATTATAGCACTTTTGAGGCCAACTAAAACGAAAACACATTTTCAAAATATGATATTATAAAATTTTAGTCATATTATTATAGAGGACATTATAATCAACTAAATAAGCTCTTATTTAGTCAAGATAATTAGGAACTTTATGCTTTTTTAGCTCGGAACTTCGAATCCAAGCGCAGTAGTTACTTTATGGCAGAGTATACAGTGTCATAATTCAAAACTTTAATTCGATTCTTAAACAGCATAGTTATGCTCTCGAATAAATGGCAGAAGAAAGACATCTCTGTATGCATTCATTCTTCTAAACTTTCGTTGAGATGATTTTCGAATATGCTGAAAAGTTTTTGTCTCAATTGAAAATGACATGCCATACCATAAGCTTTTGTGAAAATTTTATCGAAACTCAGTATCCACACGCGTTATGTCATTCATCAGTATGTATACAGTGAAATTTCTGAAAACTCAACGAGCAATTCGGTTATTTTTAATAATAATAATAGATTTTAGCTACTACAGCTACTAGCCTTCTTAGCTATTTAGCTTGAAGTTTTAAATCAATTTTAGAAAAATCAACAACATTTCATTGTATCGATTTAATTTGAAATCGAAGTTGCCAGTTTAAGTTATCTTTTTACAATTTTTATTTTTGGACCAACTTCAATCTCAGAATATGTTGCCAATTATATATGTTGTTTTTCAGAGAATATAAGAGGACACATATTCCCCCGATTTGATCAAAAAACATCTCTTACGAAGTTATGCCCATTTAAAGTTTTAGTGTAAAACTTGAAAAACCGGTGAAAATATTTCAAAATAATCGCATTTTCATCCAAATCAAAATAGTTAATTTTTGTCTTCTGATTCTCTATCAGAATCTTTAAGAAATTTTGAAAATTTTTGAAAATTGGTGGAGTTATAGCGATTTTTATGAAAAAAACACAAGGCTGACTTTCTCAAAAACCCCAAATGTTTTTATGCTTAAAATAATACTGTGGATTCGCATTAATATGAGAGAGAAATCACATGAGCTTAATGCGCGCTAAAAGACATTCGAGGTCAGGAGATTATTTTTTCCAAAATCGAAATGTACTTTTTTTTCATCATTGCCAAGCCACTCTACGGTACTATTTTTAAAGCAAATAACAAAAGCAACATTCCAAATTACTTTCTGCAAATCATGCTTGCATTCTGCATACTTTCGTTTTACCGTTATTTTCATAACGTACGCACATATAGCTTTTTCGCTGACTGTACTTCTTTGGGTTTTGAATGTTTTGTTTGATTGACTTTGTTAGCGAAAAAGCTATATATGTCAAGTTTAACTTTATTTTCGGTGTATTTGCTTTTTTAGTTCACCAATATATTCTTATTGCTTAACGAATATATGCATTTGTTAGGATTAAAGTCTTTATACGAAAGTCAAACCCTTAGGAATAAACGACTGAAAACACTCTTATCAATATGTAAATTCCCGGTAACCTATTAAGTTACATTTTCAATATTTTCTCTACAGAAATTTAAAAAAAAAAAAAAAACAAAGCACTGTTTTCATTTAAATATTTTGTATATTTATGTGATACACAATTCTGTAATCTGATTTGTTGTGCAGCAAAGAAAAAAGTATTAAGTTGCTCAACACATTCGAAGGTCATTGGCAGTTTGAATGTCAGATTTTATTATCAGTTTGCTAATGCTCCAGCTCCAATATTGTCAACATAAAGATGATGTTTATTGATGCTAAAATGCTCTGAGCGGAATTACGTCAGTTTGTAGTTAGCACATTTTAATTGCGCTTTTTAAGCGAAGAGTTATCGTTTATTGATTTTTGTAAATAGAAAGCTTATAAGTTTAATGCAAAATAATACATTTTTTTTTTAACGAGATAAGAGATTAGTTTTTCTTCTTTCTAATAAATAAAAAACTTTCAGTAGAATTATTTTATCATCTTGACCTAATATAAAAGCTATAGAGGACAGGGTATATTCATATTAATATTTAAACGAATTTTAAACTTTTTATTCAATTTTTTTTTTTTTCAATTTACCAACATTCTCAACCTTTTTGTTCTTACTAACTAATTATAGTAAGCGAATTCATATAAGCAGATAAATTTAAGTGCTGTATATTTTTAAAAATATACATGGTGTGTAATATGAACGCACCTTGTAAATTATTTGTGTATATATTGTAAATTGATCAGCTGTTTTCATTTGCATTTCAAATCCACGCTTTAGCAAGTCAAGTATTTTGGAGCTTAATATTAATTATGATAATAAATAATTTTATAACTTTTTTAAGAACTTAATTTTTATTATTTTTAGCAAATTGAGGTATGCGTTCTGTGAATAAAAAAAAGTTACACGCAAAAAACAGATTTTTTTTTTTTGACAAAAGATCCTTCAAGAGAACCAAACCTGCTCCATTGAGTTTTCTCTGATCGAAAAAACAATGATGCAGTAATCGTTTTCAAGATTCCCTATAACTTTTCAGATCCCGCCGGGCTGACTTTTACTGGCTCCATACTATTCAATCCGTCTTATTGATAATACGAAATAAATGTAGAGTTTTGCATGATATTTTAAAAATATTTCCGCCTGACAAAACTTTTATTATGTCCCCAAAGCTATTGAGCTTTTTTTAAAGTTTCAACCCTACTCTTTATATTATCTTTTAATTGTAGGAATCGTTGTAGTGGCCTTCAATAAATTTGGTATTATATGACGGCGCTATACCTTTAAAACCAAATTCGAACGATCTTTTAGTCTAAGATAAAAATTATTGAGACCAAAATAAACCTGTGCTGTTTTTTGCGGCAATGTGAAATTATGAAAAGGAATTTTACCATTTCTTATGAGTAGGGTAAAAATATTCTTATAATTGATTCAGCCTAAACTTTTTATTCAAGTTTGGTGTGAAAAAATTGAATTGTGCGAACATTTTTGTAGACTTGTGAATTATTTTTGACAGTAAATAAAACAATTATTTTTGAAACATTGAATATTATGTTTTTTACTACAGCACAAGGCATTTAAACAGGGCCACCGTAAACAGTATCGGAAGGGCGGGAAATTATTTATCATGCAAGTGCCGCCCTAGCCTAACGAACCAATAAAGGTCCTCAGAGATACTAAACTAAAGTACAATACATGGTAGTTGAAGGTGTCACATGGCAGCCCTTTACTTGAATTTTTTTTGCTCAAAAAATTCGGATTTTTGCCTTAATTTTATCACTATTTTACTTAGTTTTCGAGATATTGACTTGGGGAAATTAAAATGAAGCACACTATATAATTAAAACAGCTTGATAATCAATTTGAAGTCTTTGACTTGTCAAGTGAACATTGGAAAAAAATTCATTCTGAAAATAACTAACGAAAGTGAAGTTATGGTCTGTGAACAATTTTGCATAAGCTTGTGAGTTATTTTGAAAAGTAAATGAAAAATTTGTTTGCAACACATTTTCCAATTATATAGTTAATTCTAAGGAGCCATGTATGTATATGAAAAATATTTTATTTTATATTATAATGGATTGTTTTACAAAATACATCCTTTTTATTAGAACAAAGTTAACAGTCGCATCCAAAACAAGTCTAATGGTATTTAATAAAATTTTCTTACGGTCTTAAATTAAATTTCATAAATGTTCATACTACTCTCATATATAGCATCATAAATTTAATGGTATGCTGTCATTTAAATATTAATCAGCATTTTCACTTAACTTTGTAGGAAAACATTGCCAACTAAGCAAATAACTTTAAATTTAAATAATAAAAGTGTGTACATATATTCCAAGTAAAAACAAAGGAAATGAAAGCCAAAATTGTAGCAAACGGCAGAAAGTAATCTGCCATAAGATAGCAGAACCCACTGTCACCCACTGACGATGAAACACAAGCGCTTTACCAGAGGCTACCATTAAATTAACAAGAAAAAGCTGCCGCAACGGGCGCCAAGTTCAACTAGTTGCTACATAATTTCACGTGCTGGCGTATGGCATGCGATGGCGGCAAGTAAATACCTTCAAGTGTCTGCTTTACCGCACATCATTCATAATTTTCATGTGTAAGCAGACAAGGTAGGACGAAAACTGACAGTGTAAAACAGCCAAAAGCGCATATACACATATACATTGCTTTAATTCCCATTAGGAACAGAATTTTTATGTGCCATCAGTGACAAATTAAATTTTTAGCTACCATTTATTTTTGATCTATGAAATATGAGTATTAATAAAAATAAATGCTCCTTTGCAAGTAGACAATTTGTGATAATAAGGACAGTTAAAATTGTGAGCCAAACAAAATTTTACGAGTGTCAAGTTTTTTTTTTTTTTTTGAAAAAGAAAGCCATAAATGCAATAAATGCAGTGACAGAAGACAATAAATTATATTTGTAAAAATTTTGTCTAGGAAATTATTGCTTTAAATCGTTTACACTCATACGGTGACTTATTTTCCGTTCAGGTCTAAAATGCTTTTGAAAAACAATCTGCGCCCATAAAGGAAAAATCGCTGACAGCAATGAAAAAGAAATTACAAAAAGATAAAATGTAAAAATATTTAATTTAAATACTGTTTCTTATGATTATTGATCATTCGTTTTTTTTTTTATAAAGTTGTTCACCTGGAGATACGCATATAAAGGTTAATAAATATACACAATAAGTAAGTATAATTACATTTTTAAATTAAGGGAGCGTGCATAAGTCACGCATGAATGGAGGCGAGTCAAAAAGGGGCCAAAATTAAAACACGTGGTTTATGAAAAACCTTTGGACTAAGTAACCTAATAAGCACTCGCAAAGCGTCGCTTAAAATTAAATACTCTACACCACATTAACAGTTAAATTGCATGTAAAAGTTTTAAATATTTAAATAGCGGGTATTTTTTCTTTTTTTTTTTGACACGGCACATCCTAGCTGGGTCCACTAAGCGTTCCCATATTGAATGTAAATTTTTGATTAAATTAAATTTATATTTTTTTAAATAGCTATAAACTTTGCGGGGAAACATCATTTAAAAGCTAATTTTAAAGAGAAAGCATGGTACTAAATGATGTTATTTAATATAAGCGGAACAAATTTTATTGAATTCTATCCATAACCTTGAAAGTAGACTATGAAAATCATGTTTTAAGAACTTAATCTCAAGTATTTCAAAATGCGGTCGATTCTGAGGCCTTATGCAGTTTCAGCGCAAAAAATTACTTCGGATATTACCTTCAGACCTTTTTAATAATATAAAGCTTTTTTTATAATTGATATGTAAAGGGTGTGGCAATAAGAGTGCATTCTTTTATTAAAAAAAATAAAAACATGTATTTTTCAGCGAGTTTTGATATTTTTATTACATTGTAAAGTACTATAGACATGTGCCGATTAGGTATGGAATAAAATATCCGGCAAATGGCCTCCGCGGCTCTGATGACAGACAGGCTCTTTTCATGAAATTTTCATTGACTTTTTTACAAAGATGTGGCTGTATCTTACCGATGAATCCTTGAGCTCAGGAATTGTTTCTGGTTTATTCACATAAGCCCGAGATTTCACTAAACACCAGAGAAAGAAATCGCATGATCTTGTTGACCAGTAGACATCAAAATTTCGTGGGATGATTTGGTCTAGAAATCGTTGCTGCAATAAATTGATTGTTTACTACGCGGTGTGTCAGGTGGCGCCGTCCTGCTGATACCACATGTCGTCCAGATTCATGCCGTTTAGTTGGAGCCACAAGAACTCCGTTATCATGTTAATGTTACGAATATCATTCACAGTCACTGCAATTCCGGCCGCATTTTCAAAAAAGTCACGCCGCCTGACCAAAGTCCGCACCAGACAGTTGCTCGTTGTGTATGCATTCGTTTCTTATGGCTCGCGTTAGGATTTTCTGATCCCCAAATTTTAAAATTGATACAAGGGCTGCGTTCGCGTATAATTTTTCTTCATATCCTAAAATAAATTTTTCCGCAGCAGCACCAGCACACCAATCGAGTGTCCAGAAAAAAAAAGCTTGTAAAAATAAAAGTTTTCATCGATCGATCGAGCCGTTCGTAGCTCAAATTGTAGCTCCTAGAAAGCTGTCGTGGTAGGTTGGCAGAATCCAATTCAATATGGTGGCCAAATTTTTGAAAGTCAACCGATTTCCACCAAATTTTGTATACGGAGGTCTTGTGGGTCACTGATCACGAATCCGAGATTAGAGATGGCCGATCCAAGATGGCGGACGTATTTTTTAAAAATCAATCGATTACGGTGAGGGCTTTCTAATTTACTTCTTTCAATGAAACGATAACTCATTTTGAATTTTGAATCACG
Source organism: Meiosimyza platycephala (assembly GCA_963662105.1). NCBI lineage: Eukaryota > Metazoa > Arthropoda > Insecta > Diptera > Lauxaniidae > Meiosimyza > Meiosimyza platycephala. The sequence goes on from OY759210.1 coordinate 18,445,566, forward strand.
ACTAACACGAGATATGATTTTCAAACTAAAAAATGTCAAAAAAATTAAAAAATTGCAATATCTCAAAAACTGTTTCCTAAAAATATTTGAGCTTTCAATTTTTCGAATTCAGCAGGAGAAAATGGATAAGAAAATTTGACTCTCATCAATTGTACATTTTTAGGGTAAACTAGCCATTTAAATACACAAAAAATTAAATTAAAAGATTTTATCCAATTTTGAAACAAAATAAGGAATTTATTGTTACCTTTTTTGTGTACCTACATCTACTTTTTTCGGAAAAAAAATTAGACTATAAATTTGCTAAAATTCGGGACTTTTATTTTCATATTTGAACTAATTTTGTTAAGGAAAAGCAACCATAGTACAAATTAGAAACATGATCCAAAAAAATTATTTCAAAAATCGCTGAAACATAAATTTAGATTTATTAAATTTTAATTTTGTTTCTTATTCGGTAATTTATTGTACATTCATTTTATCTGACAAAAAAATAACAAATTCTTTTTAGTTAATAAGGAATTATAATGTTGCACGATCATAAACTTAACAGCGTAATCTTTATTAAAACGATAAATTATTTCCCAAATGAAAACGAAGGTCAAACAGAGGAAACAACAATGAGCAAAAGTGTCTGAAACTGAAAGAAAAGCGCAACAACTTTTACTTTTTGTAACTTTTCCATAAGCAATTAGTGAAACATGTCTTCTTGGTTTTGTTGTTGCTATTGTTGTGTAACAACAACAGTGCATATATAATTATACCCTTGATAATACAAAAAGCATGGATGATGAGCAACAACGACAACAACAACAATAACACAAATGCCAGGACAAACAAGAAAAATCAACCAAAAATTTGTTGTCTGGGCCAATTTTGTTTCGTTTGTACGATAGATCTGCTGCATTCTGTCGTTTGTCGTTTTGCCAAAATAAAAGTGAAAAGAAAAACCAACAGCCCCAATCAAAAAACATTTAACCTTCTTTTTGAAGTTTATACAACGTTTGAATGGAACATTACAACTTGATCCAGATACTTTTTTATTTTGGTTCATTTCTTGTCTGGGTCATCATTGTTGTTGCCGATGTTGCTGTTGCTGTTGTTGTCGTTGTCCTTGTCGCTATTGCTGGCTGTTGTTGCCAATGCCCAAGAGACCTAATAAAGTGACACACAACAGCAGCAATTTCTCATCTATCTCCATTTTTTTGAATGGAATGTGAGATGAATAAAAAAAGTTAAAGTTGAAATTAGGAATTCATTCGGAAGATGTATTATTTAAAGCACTAGGATTCTGCGATTCAGGCAAAGGCAGCGAGTGCTTTTTTTTAAGTTTCCATTAGTGAGGTCCTAGAATTTCATCGAAAATTGCAACAATTTATATGTAATTCTCTTAAATATTTTTGGATTCATCAAATATTTAATGTACCTTTAATACAATTTTCTATTTTCCTTTTCATTAACGCCAACTTATTCTTTTAGTGCTCTTTACAAAACAGCAACGCCGCTATTTACCTGCGTCATCTACAATATAATTTATTTATATTTATTACTTGTGTTTATTAACTTGTTCCTTTTACATTCATCCAACGCTTTTATTATTATTAGCTCAACATTTCGCTAATTTTCCACAAATGTCTAATTTTTAGCTTATTTTGTGTATCTTTTATCCTCTTTATAAACACATTGAAGTTACATAAAAGTTTTCCACATCCATTCGGTTTGCGTGTTGCTTTTGTGGAATCGACGACAACGACTTTTCTTCATAAGCATCTTATAAACCCATTATTATTCGTGACAGCCGTCGCACAGTGGGGCTTAGCAGGAAAATGTATAATTTGTACACAAACAAAAATTGGTCAAATTTAATAAAAATTTACAGAAACTTATTTGAGATTTTACGCTCCACAGTATCTTTTGGAACCAGTTTCAAAAAGTTACTATTTATATAATAGTTCAAAAACCTGTCAGTATAGTTCTGGTTCCAACTGTAATGCATGGTGCGACAGTTGTAAGAAAAAACCACTAATTTTGATTAAAATTAACAGAATTTAATGCAAACTTTAAAACGGTGAAAGATGGATCAAATCTTGTTGTATAGAGATTTTTCGGGCATGAAATCAATGTGCTTTTATCTCCTCTACAACATTTGTCTAAACATATTTTTTTTACTTTTGGCTTACTTTTCGAGTAATTGAGCGAAATTTATTCAAGCGACCTCTCACAACCAGGCCCACCACGATTCTGGTGACTGACGCATATTTCGATTATCAACCATACTTAAACTATCAATTGCATAAAATATTAAGTGGCAGGAAATGACTATGAAAAATGGAATGCTAACTTCCGGACTTATAGATATTAATACCACGCGTGCCTTCAAAGGGTATACAATTGTTGTGATATTGCTCTCAGTGGCTCCTGAAGATTTCCACGAACTGGAGAACGGTTATACAGACAAACCGACGAACATGGCTATATCGACTTAGGAGATGGCACTGATCGAAAATACTGTCATACTCTCTTCTACGCGTTACAAACGGAAGGAAAAATTGAATATGCCCTGTGGCATGCTAAGTTGATGTTATACCTCCTTCTACTCATCAGAGGTCTGCAGGAGTGCACTCGAAATGATCATCATATAAACTTCCGAATAAATAAATAGGATAGGGATGGGATAGTGTACCCAGCAGAAGCTGTGCTACCCTATCTTTAGCCCCATATGCATCTCCATCTCCACCTCTATCCCCATCGTTACATTAACCTTAACATTCACCGTATTACCATTTCTATCACCATCCTCATTCCTATCTCCATAACCATCCTTATCCCTATCAGGGATCAGTGGCGTAGCTAGGGTGTTGCGAGTGGTGAGACCAGGCGCAAGGCTTGGGGAGGCAGCAAAATGGTCGTGAAATATATCTCCTTTTGCTAGGGTTTTTTGAAAGTCAAAAATGAGGACCTTTTTTTTTGGTGAATAAAAGCAAATCTATATAGCATATTTGAATGTATAGATGAAAATTTTCGAAGTTTTGTGGAAATATATATAATTTTTTTAGAGTTTTTAAAAGTGAAAGATGAGTGCCTTTTTTCAGATGTTCGCACCACTCGCCAAAAATGCTCGCTACGCCACTGCCCTGTCAGGGATGACCCGGAGAGGCATAATAGTGTTCATAATATTAACTTAAAATTTGCTATTGAACGATAACTCCAATATTTTATAGATGACTATTTGATAGGCCTTTTTTTATGGTTCGAATTCATTTTTAAATTTTGCACTGAAAAATATTTAATTTTGCTAGGGTTTTTCTGATGGTAAAAGTGATGACCTTTTTTTTTTGTAGATAGAAATTTTTAGTTTTGGTGGACAGAGTTTTAGTCATATTAGTTCTTCGCCCCGGGCGGCAAAGATTCACGCTGCGACGCTGATTTTTCGATGCTATTAAATACTTTAATTTTTTTTTTTTTCATTCATGAAGTCGAATAACGGAAAGGGCACCGAGGGCAGAAAGTGCCTGTGCACTTGAATTTTTGATCAAAACCCAGCTTCTTATCATCGTATACTAAGATGTACATAAACGTATTTCTCCCACTGTACAATAACGCGTATGAAAACCTATTCATTTTCATCTTTTGTGTGAATATTTTTTAACTACACGCACATAAAAATACTTACACACACAAATAGTATTCACGTACTGCCAAATATACAACTGTTAGTACGTGTGTGTTGGTAGCATTGGTGTGCACGTTTTAGTATTAGTAAATGCTGTTTTGCTTCTAAGCAACACTTTTTGTGGGATTTCAGCTTCAAGCGCAATTTTAGTACTCACAGTACTACAGTTGACGCTGATCCTACTCATACTGAGCAACACTCGATTATAGTTATAAGATAGACCCATTTGAAATGCGAATAATTCAATTACAATTAGATGCTGTAAAATTTGGAGGCCAAAACCATTAATGGGTGATACAAAAAATCAAAACAGAGTACTAAATAGAAATGCAGATAACCTATTAAAATGTAGCTATGTCTTTACCTCTAAAGAAATAGTTACAAAAATCAATTTTTACATTTTCAACGTAAAACTTTGCATCCTTTAAATGGCAACCCTACAAATTGCAGCTGATTTGAGCAGTAAACAGCTGTTTTGAACAGTAAACAGCTGTTTTGAATAGTTAACAGCTGTTCGACAGCTGTGTGTATTAAATAATCGTAGTATGTATACAAAATAATGCTCCACCTATACATATGTAAGTAGATTAAAAAGTAGGCGTGACAGAAAAATCAAAAGAAGCTACTTGTATAACTGGGGAACTTTTAGCGTAAGTATGTAAGTAATGCAAGTTGGACTCTGAACAGAAAGTGGACGAACTTGTAAATGGGTATGTCACTTTCGCTACAAACAATAAAATTTCATATAACAATTTTGCATATGCATATAAAGAAGGTTAAAAGCATGTTATTCTTTGAAAAAATTATTGAATATCCTACCAATTTGAAAAGGGTATGACATTCATGTGAAATCACTCTTATATCTTAACATACTATAGAATAAGTAAATGAACCAAAAAAGTTAAACATTCAACCAAAAGTCAATAGGATTGGGTAAATGGGCATGTCATCTTTCTCACAAACAAAACATAACATTTCTTGGGTATTTGAAAATGTGAATCTAATAAGGTGGAGCAGAAGGATGCAAAGGAAACATTAAATCAATAGTATCGTCATGAATGGAGAGCACTTTTTTCTATTTGTGTTGCGATCTGGCAAGGCATCTTTTACTACCAGCACAAAGTTTTCAGGAAAGCGAAAAGTATAGTTCCACACAGTAGCACACAGTATACACTGGGTACATTAGCGTCAATTCGAAACGATAAGATATATCAAGTCTCTTATGTTTGAAAACTTTGAATTTGAAGCGGTGTTATTATGAAGGACTCAAATGAAAGAAACAAGAAAATTTTTTTTTTTTTAATGTTAGAATAAGCGATTCACACTGGCATCAAATCCGCCTGGTTTTTGTTTAACTCGATTTCGTATTGCAATTTTAAAGCAGCTTTCACACCGGCATTATCGCGATTTCATTGGTATTAGTTTTCTGTTTGAACTTTCTTAATTGTTTTTATTTGATATTATCTGATTTTTGCTGACGTTAGCTCTCTGTTTGACATTTGCTGAATCCTTTTCATTTGACATTTGCTGAACACATCTTAAAATATAAAACTACTCTTTAACACATATGTAAGTAAATACTTACAACGCTATGAGAATTAATTTCATATTTCGTATTTTTCCGACTGTTTATCTTTTTTACTTTGCTTTAACAGCTGATTGATGATGATTTTTTTGACAATATATATTGGGAATATTGTACAGCTCTGAGAATTTATTCACAATAGTATGCAAATTCGATCTAAAATGAGTAAATGTTGGTACATGAAATTGACATACAAGAAAATTTGGTTTGACCGTAAGGGGCGTAGAGAGCTCGGAACTTTATGAAATTTTAACACGATGTTTTTGAAGTGATCTATTTTCAAAATTCGTAAAACAAAAAATCGAGTTGCCAAACTAGCTACTCCCCTAAGTTTATAAGGAAAAAACAGCAGATTTGGTCTCGATTTTGGCTTCAAATCGAGATAAATGAAAACCGTGCTATTTTTGATGCGAGTGTGAATCGCTTATTATGTAATCAGAATCCGAATTTGGAATTAATTTTTATCTATACTTAATGTCTAATTTTTGAGATTAATAGGGTTAAATATGGCAATAACACACAATTTTCTTGCAATTGTAAAGTACACAAAAACTAAGTAGTGTACTTTCTTTTCAAAATTAATTTACATTACAAAAATATATATTATAAAAATTAATTTTAAGAATTGATGTTCCAAAAATTCGTATTTTTAAGTAAAAAGTCCCAATGATAGGACATCGATCTGAACATTTTTGAAAAATAAAAATAAATATTCCTGACTCTTTCATTCAAGTAGGTACACCAAATTCTGTTTTTACACGATCTTTTTTTCACGGTTTTGATTTAACACGGTTTGAAAATAAACAAATTTTAAATTTTTTTACACGATTTTATTCCATTTAGCACGATTCAAAATCTTTTTTAATTTTTTTTTTTTTTTTGCACGGGTTTTCCTGGAACCAATTACCGTGTAAAAACAAAATTAGGTGTACTCCATTTGAACATATCGTCGACTTTCTCAAAATCGATTTATTTTTTATTTTCGATCTTTAGAATTTTTAAATTTTTGTTTGTTTTGGTTAAATAGTTTAATTTCATTGCATATGCTGTCCTCTAAAAGAATCTCAAATTTCAGCACTTGCAAGATATTGTTGGCATTTCCCAGGCCACAACACATTTTCTCATCGCTGCGGACTATAAACTTTGAGGATAACTTTTTTCTATACAATATTCATCATAAGGTTTTACATCAATGTGATAACATAATAACAATAACGAAAACAATACTAACAATATCCAATAACAAACTTGACATTTATTATGTTGCAAAATATCAATGTAAAGTTTGTCTATTGTTTTATTCATATTGTGTTTATCTGCACAACCGAAGTTAACTGTGACCTTAGAAGTTCAAATCAAAAGAACAACTTGACCTGTATACAAATTGCTTAAGACTCTTGTAAACCATTACTTAAAATAGACTTTTGTTTTCATTTTAATTAATCAAAATTAATCGTAATTTCATTAAGAGCCGACTTAACATTTCATTGAATTAATACATAATAAGTAGAATATACTTTTGTAATAATAATTCTAAGGATAATTCACAAAATCTTTAAGTTATGATTAGAGATGCTTTTGATTTAATTTAACTTTTTATGATAATTTGGAATAAAATAAAAACCAACTTGGTGTAAAATGAGAAATTCAAAGAATTCAATTAAAAATTAAAAGTACTAAAAAGAGGAAACATAAAGAAAATCTTTGGAATGAGGCACACAACAAATCTGCAAGAGTCATGGGACAGCCAGCAGTTAAAGAAGAGGAAAACTTTTTCAACTTGAAAATTTCATAAAACAGCGCCAAAGTAAATAAGAAAGAAACATAAAAACTGGTGTAACCGAGCAATAACATAATAAAAAACGCGACAAAACACTAAAAGGATAAGCAGCGCAGCCCGTCTGTATAAAATACTCACAATGGTATGGCAGCAACAGGATAAAGTTACGGAAATTTATATTTTACGCGTATATTGCAATGTGCTATTTTCACTGCATGCTCATTCTCTTTAATTCGTTTTTTTTTTTGACAGAGCTGTAAAATAATGAATAAAAGTTCAGGAAAAGATAGTTGTTGTTCAAGCGATTTTATTGATATAGATTTTTTAATGGCCACAAGGAATAACAACTAAATTCGAACTGTTTGTTTTGCTTTAGGAGTTGCCACGCCCACTCATTTTTTAAAACCATTTAACTTTTACTGCAAATTTCATTACATTTTCACTAAATGCTTTTTTGACAACATTATATAAAGTTTTTGCTTATATGAGCGATGTCACGCCAACTTTTTTAAATTTTTTTTATTTTTCCTGCGAATGGACTTCGTGTTTTAATATTTGATTATCATTGTAAGCCAATCTATTGCAAAAAATACTTATTTATATTTCTAGTTACTGGTTTAAAGCCATTTTGTGCACTAGTTCATAGATGGGCAATATTTTGGCAACAAGAGCCACTTACAACAAAAAACAACAATTACAACAGAAAAAATCCCAGCATAAATTCGATCTTGATAGCAAAAAAAAAAAATTGTGCGAATTCCAAGGATCAAACAAGAACAACATAAGTGCAGAAATAAAAGTACACTGAACAAAAGAAACGAAAGAAGCTGTCCCAAATGTGCGCATTGTTGTTTGCTTGTTTGATGTTTCTTTTTTTTTTTTTTTGAATGATGCAACAACAATGCAAATACCAATGTGAATATAGCGCATATAAAAAAACCACAACAATAAAAATGTGCATAGCAGAGTCACAATTGACTCATTTTTTGTGTTGTGCCCATCGCTGCACTAGTTGCTACTTAATTTTGGGAGAGCAATAAATGCGTAAATGACAAGCAACTAAGGACGGCGGCATTTAATTTATGTATGCATTAGTATTCGACACTCGCTAGTTGTAACAAAGTGACGAGTTAAAGTAAATAAGTGTCGAGTACTAATGCATATATAAATTTGTTTCTCATTTTCGCATTTCTTGTTCTTCCACTCTGAAAATTTATGGAGGTGTTGTTGTAGAGTTGTTCTCTCGATTCGTGTGAATTTTAGTTTAAAATATTTCAGAGAAACGCCATGAACTTCAAACTCATTTTCCAGCATGAAAAATGGGTTTTGAGCAAAAATTAGTGGCACCATAGCAAAGAGCAGAATCAAAATCTATTTTCTAGTCACTTCCCTGAGATTATGAGCGAGTTGTACACAGTACGTTCGGGTGAAAAAATACCAAAGCACGCCGTGCGAGCGTGGGTCACATGGCCCATAAATATGTGTGTGCCTTGTACATGCTTTTTGTACAGCTCTGTGTTGCAAACAGTTTTTAGCACTAATTTTCCAACCGTTTTTTCTTTCAGCGGTCACTCGTTCATTCTGCAAGTTGTCTGACCCAATAACAAATTAGTCCCCGCTTCCTGTCGTCACTGCTGCTGCTGCTATTGCACGCATGACAACAAACGCAGCGCTAAAGTCATTATTAACATGGATTTTTCCTTTTTTTTTTTTTTTTTTTGTTTGTCCTACTACTTGGACTTTAAATAAAAATGTTAAAACATTATATTTCCATTAAAATAGCCGTGCATAAGAAAAAAAAATATTAATTAAAAAACAACGGTCTCTGTTTGGTAATAAAGTGTGAAGTTGAGTAGGGTTTTGAGCCGTTAACGTTGCGGATTAAGAAAATTAAGCGCAAATTGTACGAGTACTTACAGTTTATAATAAAAGTTTAATATCTAGAAATGGTAAAAATTAATGGAAAGCTTTCAACATATAGTTAGATAGATATCTTAACTTTGGTAGTGTTCATAGAGATTAAAATCTATTTTTAGTTACAGCGCATTTTTGTCAAAATGATTTTTTTATTATTTTTCTATTAAGACTTTTTAAAACAACTAAAAACTTTCTTTATACGCTTCTGACGTTATGTAATATCAAAAAAAAAAATATTTTCAGTTATAAGGGGAAATCGCATAAGCTACTCATATAGAGATAGCGTCAAGTATTTGAATTTGTGTGAAAGATAAGACCACCAATTGCAACAATTAATATATTTTGCCTTAAAAACTTGCATATTTAAAACATATTCCAGGAAAAAAAAAACAAATCTTAGGGCCGTTCACCTAATGTCCGTTTAAGCACTTATCAGAACTTTAAACAGCAGTTAGGTATTTTCTAAAAGTTCAGTTATCGCCAATCTGTCGGTAATGTGTTGATTAAGTTAATGGCATGATACGGTGCCAGTAAGCTGCTAATCAAAAGAACAGCTGAAAGTGGAAATACTTATTTACTTTTTAAAAACAAAAATTAATAGAATAGGTAGGTTTTTTTCTAATTCAAATCAAAATGAATATAATATGTTTATCATATAGTGGAAAATATGGACCAAGACATGATTTTGCCGCAGACAATGCTACAAATTTTTTTTGTTTTAAAATTTTAAGCAAAATAAATCAAAAAATGTATTTGGTGTACTATTCCGCTAATGCTTTCTTCCATTGCTGAAAATGTAGGCAATCGTTTTTCTTTTCACACATTTTAATTTTTTTTTTTATCGCAATAAAAAAATTTAAAATATGTAAAAAATTTATTTTTTGTTTATTTACAATTGAAAATTTTTTAATAAATTAGCTAACGGCTACTAAATCAGCACTTGGTGAAAACTAGATTTAGTAATTATAGAAACACATTTAACAGCAAATATAGCACGATCAGTTAGTTCAGTTTTGAATTGTACATTGTGTATTAACTAAGCGAGAAGTAGTGTGAAATTAACATGTGGTAACAATTTTATAAAGAATTGTCATGGCGCTTCAGATATGTATTCAGCCCTCAGGAATATTAAATGAGGATCGGTTTTAATATCTGCTAAAATAATAAATCGAAACGTACCTTCGCTCAGTTTCATAATGTCTGGCCGTCTTTGTATCTGCCAGAGACAACGACACTCGAACCTTTGAGTCAAGCTTGAAGTCAGTTCTTTTATACAGCTTACAACTTGGCTTACCAACAACAATTTAAGTGTTCACCAACAATTGTCAAATTGCTTACAAGTTGATGTCAAATTCCAATTTCTACTCAAAGTAAATGGCTGAAAAAACAAAGGGATTGTACACAAGTTGCGGAAAACACCAGCTGATGGGCTAAATTTTGAGAGCAAGAGCCACTTACAACAAAAGCAACAAAAACAACAATTACTGTAACAGAAAAAAACCCCACCATAAATTCGATCTCGATTGGCTCATTTTTCGTATTTTACTCATCGCTGATCTAGAAAGAAATCGTTGAAAGCAATTTTTGAACGATAAGATCACAGTTTTTCACTTGCAATAATGTTTTGGCTGAAATTTTAGGAAGTTAATGTCTACAAAATAGTCCAAATTTTGGAAGATATGTCCTGGTCTCTTGGAAAACAGGGTGGACACTAATATAAACCAAAGGCTTTTTTTATTTTTTATTAATGATTTATTTCAGTATTAGTTATGTGTGAAAAACAACACTCCTCAAATGACCACTTTTTTCCTTCTAAAAAATACAGAGAGCATTTTTCATGACCGTACACGAGGTTTCAGGTCGAAAACGTTCTCCTTTAGTTCCAAAATTGTTCGGGATTTATTTACGCAATCCCATTTTTTCAAGTTACCGACCAAAAATAAATCTGGTGCCGTAAAATCAGGTAAGCATGGAGCCCAAACAAATTCAGCATTTTTTTATTATTCGTTTGCCAAACATTTCTAGCAGGAGGTCTATCGCCGCTCAACCAGTGTGCGTATGACTCCTGATTATCTTTGACTACAAGCCGTAAATATATTTTTTTGAAAACATTTTCTGGCGATGCCTAGTTAAGCCTCAACCAAAATAGACGTGACAAGACGATAGCAACTAAACGAGCGTTTGCACAGGTTACGTCTGTTTTGACCTTTAATAGAAAATATTACGCTAGCCAACGAATCCAATCAGCTGTTATAACGAGTAGTGACGGTTTCAAGTTCGGTTCATAAGCCTAAACCAAAATAGATGTGACGAGACGTAACGAGTAAGTTCGAATATATGAAAAGCAATGTTAACAACCAAGATGAACAAACGTGACTGATCGAAAGTGAACGAAACTTTTTGAATAGACGTATTGTTCCGTAAGAACCGAACTTCAAAGCGTCACTAGTTGTCATAACAGCTGTTTGCCGGCACACACAAGTATTTTCAAAGTAAAATTCAACAAGAAATTGCTGCTGTGAGAATTTATTAATTTATTTGCAATGCGATTGCAAAACAGCTGATTTGTTTCACTTCGTTGGTTAACGTAACATTTTGCGTTAAATTTCAAAAAGTAACGAGTGCAAACGTTTGTTCAGCTGCTATCCTCGCGTCACGTCTATTTTGGTCAAGGCTTTACGGAACAATTCGTCTCATCAAAATGTTTCGTTCACTTTCGATCAGTCAAATACGTTCATTTTGGTTATGAACATTAGTTTCCATGTACTCGAATTTACTCGTTACGTTTCAACATGTCTATTTTGGTTTAGGCTTTAAGCAGAGGCAGATGGATCCTTAAGGACACGTACGTAATAATTTTAATCGCCAAGGGATGATTTATCACATACGTAAAAGAAAATTAAACAGAATGAAAGCAAACCAGTCATGACTTTTTTAAGCCCTTTAAATTAAAGCAGTACTAATTTGATATGATAAAAAAAAAATGTTTTGGAGAATGCGTTTCTTAATGAATTTGATATGGTGAATTTATATCCGGAAATTTTTCTGTTATGTAAGATTCGGCGTAAGAAACATATCAGAATATTTGAGTGCATTTATATATAAAAATTAACAATTTCAATTGTCAGATATATGTGTGTATGTGCATATATTAGGGGTCTTCACACGTAGTTTAGTTTTTATGTTCACATGTTAAATTACACATTAAAGGCATCATAAAATGTTAAATTGCGCATTCAACATAACACAGGCTGTGTTTAAATTGAACACAAAAACATGACATATGAAGACCCCCTTTTATTTAAGGAAAGTTACCAAAACACACAAGCACAAAATTACATTTCAAAAAACTGTTATCTTACAAAATTTATGTGTTAGTTATTAGAAAAACTTGCCTAATCGATTAGAGACTTTCGTCTTTTTACTTAAGATACATTACCCTCTATCAATCTATAAGAAATTCACTATGGCTGCTAGTTTGTTACAGCATTATTCTTCCTAACTTTGCTTCCGTGGAAACTTCCAGAAACCTGGATCTCTACATTAAACTATAAGATATGGAACAGTTCGAATTTTTACTAGTCTTTTATGCCCTTTTGTACAAATTTCTGTTTGTTATTTAGAAAAGTGTCATTATAATTAAAACAATCTAGGGAATGACAAAATCGTTTTCAATATACAAAATCAATTTTTTCAAAGTGTTCATTGTAGCATTAATTTTTTTTTAATAAATAACATTTAGTTATAAATAAATAGCCCTTTAAGTCAATATTTGCGAGCCGTTTTTCACACTTAATTTGGCTTTTTGTGTTGCATGTTAAATTGTCATGACTAATCATAAACATTATGAGAAGTCACGCTCGTTTTCTTTTTTATTGCTTCCATCGAAACAAAAACTATGTAATGTTAGGGTGATTCCAAATACAGGCGCGAAAAAATTGTTCGTTTCTGAGACGAAAAATTTATTTTAATGTTGTAGAAAAAAAAAAATCAGAAACAAAAAACCGACCAAGTGGAAGAATTTCCGACGAAACTTTTAAAATATCAATGTTTACTTAATTAAAGATTTTCATTTATCTTCAGTTGGAGTCACATCAGGTAGTGTCAAATAAAAAGACTTAAGTAACTTCAAACCGAAAGATATTGTCAGTAAAATCGCGGTAATGCCAGTATGAAAGCAATTTTTAAAAACGCGGTACAAAATCGAGATACTTAAATGAAAATCAGGTTGATTTCGATGCCAGCGTGTATTGTTTATGATTCACTTACCGTCACTTGTAGGAGCAAGCATTTATTTTTGGCGACCACCCTAATGTAGTATATAAGTATGTATATAAAAGAAATATAAAAATAAGCAACAGTTTTTCATGATTGTTGCTTTTTTAATAGTTACAACATTAAGCAAACAATGCGTGTTTAATAGTTATATAGTAATTTAAAAGTCCTTTAGGAAGAAAAAATACTCTGTAATTTTTATACATGTCCTTATAACATCATCAAAGAATGTTTATTTTAGAAATAATATTGTCGGAAAAGTAATGATGTACACATAGTATACTTTTTATGTATTTTCATAGGTCAAGTAATGTAATCAAAAATTACAAAGATCTATCAATGATATATTAATTGCTCGTTATGTTCGATTAAATATTGTCATCTTTAAGCTATATAATCGATAAAAAAATATGTAGACGAGTTATGTATTCATAGACTCATTTGAATTTAACATTATACCAGAGTTTTGAAGAGCGCGAAATATGTGAAATTTTGACGGTATAAGGATTTAAATAAATATAGGTATAATCAACAAGACTAAACCAAATTTTGATGAGTGATCAAACTTGTTTGTTAGCTTGCGTTCTCGATTAAAATCAGATTCAGAGATGTTTATGGTGAACTAAAGATTCTCACGGCAATAGGCTGTCCATAAGGATATGTTCTAAACTGAAAAAGTGTACAGGTCAAACTTAAGGAACTTCTGAAACTATATTGCATTATGGTAACCGATTCCATGAGATGAACACTTACTTCGGTTCCTTAGATATCTCTCAACATTTGCTCACTGCTATTCACTACCCACTAGTGGAAAAGATAATAAAGTTAAGTAACTTAATTGTCAATGCTTAACTAGATACAGCTTTACGCACAATTTTACACTGTTCTTTTCAGAATTTCACAATTGGGAACAAACTCGTCTCAAGTTTGCAATAAAGGACCACGTTTGGTAGAAGTACGGTACATAAACATAATTGTTTTTGAACAAATAACATGATCACAAAAATTGGTCGCAAAAAAACAGTCTTTTATTTTTAGCAGTATCTTAAAGTAGTATGGATACGAGTACACACTTTTAAATATTTGATTTTCATGTAGTTTAATAAAAGTATATTCAAGGACATATTATGTTTCCTATTTGGAAAGACCTACTAAACTATGAAAGATTAGTTTTTGAAAATGACCCAGTTAGAGAACGCCCAACGCTTGTTCATATCAAGGCTTTTTTTACCCTTCCAACAGCAGACATACGATTATGACTTCCAACAGCAGGCGTGCTATCATACCTTCTCACAGCAAACGTAGAAGGCAAGGAAAAAGGACCTCATTTATAATAAAGATTCAAAGATATATGAAGCTAAGAACCAGATATCATCACCCCGCAAACCTCGTTTAGCAAAAGCATCGACAGAGCATAGCTTCATTCATTTTGAGCTCAAAGCATAGCAAGTTCTTTTAATACACGAGTATGTCACAATAGACCTACTGAGGAAACAATGAATTGATGACTAGCTCTTATTTCCATATGTCAAATTTAATTTATAGGTCCTTATTTATCTGAAATTGACACAACATTAAAGCAAAGAAGAAAAAAAAACAATCGACTTGCGCCTGCATGAATTGTTCAGCTCAAATATTGAAGCAAATATTTTGAAGAAAGTATGAATCAACTTCACTTTCCATTCAAAGCAAAAAATCTTATCGCTTAAGAATGCAACACATATGGTGATAGCTCATACGAGTAGCTTCAGTAAATAATGTCAATTTTGTTGTTTTCTGTTGCCGGGCGGGGGTAAACACTATCAAATTGTTTTTAGATTAAAAAGCAGCTAAGATAAAATAATATAGAAATTAAAGTAATACATACATAACTAAATTTAATTTTTTTCCATAAAATTTAAACGTTAACTATTCCATGATTATATTGTTTAAATTAAACATTCTTTCAAAATAAAACTACGATATTTTTATTAAAAAATAAAAAGAAAAATTCACAGCCTAAAAACGGGATATAAATGAAAATATTTGATTATGTAAATAAACATTAATTAGTTGCTATTCAACTTTCCGTAAAACCACCATATGGTAGCGCAAACTTAGTTCAAAGTTCAAAGTTCATAATTTCCACAATTTGCCCCAAGGACTAGAATGCTCGAAAAGTGATGTGAACTTATGAATTTTGTTTTTTTTTTTATTTTATTTTACCCGTCATTTCCTGCTTGAAAATAAATAATTTCCGTTCAATTTTTGTACAATATTTGATTTGAGAAAATATAAAAGGATTTATTTTTTCTATCCTGAAGTAAATCAGGATAGAGGAAAAACAATAAAAAGAAATATGGAAGAAATAAAAAAATTAAATAAAAAATTCATTGGAGTGCAAATATTTTGATAAGCAACCTAGCAAATATATAAATATTTAAATACAAACCCCCATCATGTTTTGTATAAAATGTGTATTTGTAGACACGCATAAGTACACATGTTAAAACACACACGCACACACACAAGTTAAGCATAATTTTAAGGTGCTTTAAAATTGTTGAGCCAGATTTTACAACAAAAAAAATTGTATGCTGAAAAAACAGTTTTTATTAGTCTTAACCTTTCCAATGTTGAGTAAATTTCGAATCTTGTGTACAGAGGTGTTACATTTTAAACGTTGATGAGTAATAACAAATAGGTATTAAAAATATGTCACTTTTTGTTTAGTAATTTTTCAAAGTTAAATCCAGTGTCCATAAATCCTTCGTGGTTATACTTAA
Organism: Meiosimyza platycephala; assembly: GCA_963662105.1. Classification (NCBI taxonomy): domain Eukaryota; kingdom Metazoa; phylum Arthropoda; class Insecta; order Diptera; family Lauxaniidae; genus Meiosimyza; species Meiosimyza platycephala. The sequence goes on from OY759210.1 coordinate 18,461,561, forward strand.
GTTAAAAGTTAATTTTTATAGTCTTTAAAGGTAATAGCTGCGTTTTATTTGCCAACTCGCTATCTATCTATGTATGTATGTGCAAATAAAACGACTAAGTTGCAAAGTCTGTTACAATTTCTAATATTATTTTGAACTTAATTCATTTGTTTATTTCCGCGAAATAGTTCCTTTTATTTTAATTTCAAAGTTCACAGTAGTTAGACCAAACACAAATCTGCTGGGCAGCACTGGCACTTAAGCAGCCGGCTATGTGAATAAAGCAGCTATAATTCTACGCGCTATAATTGTGTGATTTTGCTGTTGCTAGCAATAGATAGCTATCAGCAAATGGTGAACAAGTCACAGCTGTTATCTTCTATAGGGAGCAGCGCTACATTAAGGTAGTGCTAGAGGGGGTATAGCCCCGAGCTCAAGGGAGCTAGCGCTCGATTAAGCTATTTGCAAGGGATAAAGGTAGGACTAGGGATCGAAACACGAGCTCAAGAGGCCCCCAATATGACAAGAGGATGTGTGGATGTTCTGTGGTAAACGAAGTAGGATTTTTACAGTTATTTAAGTTTTTTAATGTATAGTTATAAGGTGTTTGCTAAATTTGCTTAGATAGTTTTCTTATCATGCCACGCTCACTTGTCAAACCCCACCTACAACTTGTACAGTGCTCGTTAGTGTCCTAGCAAAGCGTAACAAAAGTTTTCGCTCACATGGAAAGTGCCACACCCCACTTATCAAGCCCTTCCCGCATTTTGTGAAGTGTCACCAAATTTGTACAAAGTATGGTAAAGTTGGCTAGCTATAATAGTTTTTTGCCAGGGAATTGGAGTTGACATTTTATAATCTTTGCCAAAAGGAGTTCTACTTTTGTCGTTTCCATTACAAAAATCAAAATTTAGAATTTCAAAATATTTGATTCTGTTCCAAGAAATTGGAGTTCGAAATTAACATTTTTAATACCAAAGCAAAAGCAATGATTTTATTTTGGATTTCATAATTGGAATCAAAATTTGGAATTAAAAAATTTTCATTCCAATCCAAGGAATTGTAATGCGGAAATTGATTCCCCATTGACTAACCATTCTTCTTAAACATTCTTGAACCAATCGACGCGGAAAGGTTGCCGAACGACCACACTCCAAAAATAACTTTATCAAAACAAATAATTTTTTTTGTAGTTCCTTTGTTATCATTATGAATTTTAGCCTGCTCCATTAGCCATTTTGCACCATCACGTCAGGTTTTTTTAAGGATAGAAAATGTGTACTTTGGTGCTGCTTTGCTTTGCAAATAAGCGACCTTTTATTGAAACAAGTGCAAATTTGACACTTGACCTCAACAATAAAAGTGTTTCGATGATATAGAATGTTGATTTACAAACAAGCGCGGGATGGGTAGTGAACAGAGTCGACATATGGCAGCTCTAAATAGACGTATGTACATCAAAAATGTTAGATGAGTGTAACTACACTGCTGATTTAATATTCTTTTTGAATACATAACTAATACATTTCACTGCTCGTTGATTGCTCTAAATGGATAAAAAAACTTTGATCTTTGAACATCATCATTTTATTAATTCTTTAAGAGAAGTAATTTTTCTACGTATGAAGCTGAAATTGACGTTTTTAGTTCGCGGTTAAGTTGAAGTACTTCAAAAGCAACGATTGTCGGGCCCTGGGGCGCATTCCTTAATTTTTGTTTTATTTTCAATTTATTTTTCCTAAAAACGGAAAAGATATAGAAACATTGTAGCAATTACTTTATAATTTTTTAATTTAAAATTTTTAACATAAAGGTAATAGCAGTTAATATTCGTTTCAATCATATTTCGCCTAAAAGTATGCAATTTAAATAAATTTCGAAAATCTATATGTTCTCTCTCTATTTATTTTTAATATCTATATGTATATGTATGTATATCAAACAAGAAACTACCACGGAAATGCAATAAAAACTTTATCACTGGAGTAAATAAAAACTTTGCAATTTTACTTCAGAGCAAAATCAGTAGTTAAAAAAAAAAAACCAACTTAAAAGAAAAATAAAACAGAAGAAGAAAGTAAAGAAAACAGCATTCTTGTGTAATCAAATCAAAGGCAGAAATTCGAGCTTGGCCTGGAACATAAAATGCTTTGCAAAATCCGCCGTTACTTGCTAAACTAATTTTTAGATTTTCTTTTCAGCCAACCAACTCTTTTAAGGCAACTGCAGTTGAAATGCGTGATTGAAACAGAAGTGCTTTAAAAAGTTTAGTGTAAAGTTCTTTATTTACTACTCCTCTACTACTACCACTTCAAGGTATAGTAAAGTAACAATTTGAGAAGCTGCGAGTTTGCTTACACCATTAAATCTTAACGTAACGTAAACACAACTTTTTGAAGCTCTTTGTGATTTTATACAAATGTTTTCGCTGTTAATTCAGGGGCACTGAACTTATAATTTCTTTATCAAAAACACGGCTGAGTGTTGGAACACTGAGTGCACTAGTAATATAATTGTTTCCTAGTTACGTATTAAAATTAGATTATTAATATAGTTACAGCTATTATTTAACTAACTATAAAAGATTTAATTAGAGCTTTGAAGCAATACTTTGCCTTTGGAAGGCCAACAAAACACTTTATGGAGCTAAAACTTTGTAATATAATATTGAACTTTTCAAATAACTCATTAACTGTTGCTAGGACTCTTCAAGAGTCCTGAAAGTATTTATGGATCAGAACTCTTCACTCAATAAGTTTGTTTTTAACTTTTCAAAAATAGTCCTACGAATGTTGACTAGACTCTACTGATGAAAGAAGATAACTTAAAAGGGGACATGTTTTAAATCCATTTTGACTTTAACTTATTGATCAATCAATTTGCCATAGCTTTTAAATAGTCAATTACGTTAAAGTTTCGTTATATGTCATATGATCTGCGTAAAGGGACTTTATTTTGCCAGAGGTAAAAATTAAGATTTAGCAACGTTTTTAAAGGAAGGCAATATAAGCCAAGATAGGAGTTCAATAAATTGATTTTGAGAAAATCGAGTTTAAAGTATTCAAACACATGAAACATGATTTATTTTGTATTTTCAAATCGACGCTAGCGAAACACTTAATGTGAGTTTTGAGTGGATACTGTATGCCACGATATCCACACTCATAATTAAGCAAAATTTTAAAGTCGCCAAAAAAGTAGAAAATGATATTTTGACACCTCAGCCCCCTTTTCATAGACCAGAGGTCACATATATTCTTGATCAACATGCTGAACTGAACATACTGAAATTTCAAAAAAATCGGGAGTGAGGCCCTTAGCTTATATATATTACTCCGATTCAAAAATCAGATTCGAAACAAGAGGTTATTAATAACAGACGCATTTCAAAACTGAAATTGAAACCTAAGATTTTAGAAGCGATTGTGAAGAAGAGGATATATTGGAATATTAAAAATAATAATTCCCAAGCTCAGCATGGTTTCGTAAGTGGCAGGGTCACTACTTCTAATTTAGCTATATTTGCGAATTTTTACTTAAAAAGCTTGGGGCGTTGTGATCAGGTCGATGCTATTTATACAGATTTTGCGAAAGCATTTGATAGGGTTTCACATAAAGTTCTGATAAATAAACTTCACTGTTTGGGATTTCACTCTCAGACTCTGAGTTGGATCAGGGATTATCTAGCTAATCGCAGTCAATTTCTCAAGATTGGTACAACCGGTTCTGAGGAAATTTATAATCATTCAAGGGGTTCTGCAAGGTAGTCACCTAGGACCCCTTCTTTTCATATTATTTATCAATAACCTCCCTAATAGAGTAAGGTACTTTAATTGTCTGCTATATGCGGATGATTTGAATATATTTAGGCCTGTCAGATTATATATAAGTAGATTCAGCTCTATTACAAATGGATCTGGACAGTGTATAACAATGGTGTGAGAATAATTGCTTATATCTAAATGTAAGGGCATTAGTTTCACTAGACTAAAACTAAAACTAAAGTGGTGGACTGTCAAAAAGATTTAGGTGTACTGTTTGACTTAAGCTAAGCTTTAACTCACATTATGATTATATGGTTTCGAAGAGAAATAAATTTCTAGGATTTCTGATACGGAACACTAAAGAATTTTCAGGCCCTTACTTATTGAAGTCAATTTATATGTCCTTAATTTGATCAATTCTATAGTATGCTCCTTGTATATAGAGTCCTTCATATGCAGTTAGTATAAGTCGGATAGAGGCTGTACAGAGGAAATTTTCCAGTTATGGACTAAGAATTGGAATCAAAATATTTTGCCCTCTTACAAAAGTCGTTGCTTATTGATCGACTTCAAATCACTTCAAGCTAGAAGAATATATTATGATAGCTAGGGATGCGTTGTGCAATCATATTGGCTGTCCAATGCTCCTTTCTCTCTTCCCAAATTATGCTCCTTCAAGACCACTAAGAGGAAGGCATTTTCTTTTTTGGATCCCACTGTGTAATTACACAATTCGACAAACGTCAGTATCTGAAACCCAAATATACTTTTCGGAAGGTTTTCAACCCGATAAATTCGAATCTGAAGTCAGAATTTCTTTGGTGGTTTTGGTTTTCGCGATATTTACGATATATATCCTCCAATATGTCCAAGAGCGGCTTCACTGAGGCCTTCGGCCGCGGTTGAGTCTATAATATGTGCAACACTGGCTTCGCTATTTAAACTGCTTACATTAAAATGAAATTGCATACTTTCTGGCCTTCAAATTAACTAGTTTGGCCTAGGAAAAACTAGGTTGGCCGGTGATATACATATACACATGTTAAGATTTATTAATATTCACGCTGTCTAAGAGAGTGTTACCTCCATAGACATTCGTAGGTAATTACTAATAGTTAATATTAAACTCAAATTTTTAAGTATCAATATCTCAAAAGCGAGATATCGTTTTTTTTTAACATTATCGATTTATTTTGAAGTGTTCTAGCAAAAACCATTGTCAGTCGCGGCACTACAGAAATCGTAATCTTCCCGTTTACTGTATTATAATGATTGCAAAAGGTAGTTCTATTTTGAACTGATAATGGAAAACAATATACCTATAAAATAAAATATTCAAAAAAACAATAATTAAATGCTATCAATAGAATAAACAATTAAAAGGAATCATTTAAAGAAAAGATAATGCGAATACAAAACAAATTAATGCAATGACCTAAAAAAAATTTAGTGTATAATTACTTTTAACATACTTTTTCTTTTAATTACAATAACAAAAAGTGGACCAACAACTATAGTTAGGGGAGTTAAGAATAAAAAACGGGTGACGCATTAGAACGAACAGCAAATTAAATAAAATGAAAAACGAAGAACAAACACAACCCACTGCAGGGAAGTGATGCCCCTGCTGCTATTCCAAGTAGACAACCAGTTTGTCTAATAGGTTTTCTTCATCATCGTAGACAATGGAGCGCGCCAAGGAGTGGTAGTGAAAAATCAATTTACAATACTTAAAATAAATAAAAGTTAAGGGAAAATCTGACAGCAAACTTTTTAAGATTTTAATTACTTAAGGGCTGAGTTGACAAATTAATTAGTAAACTTTTAATAGCGTTACAAATTTTAATTTACTTACATTGACAAATGTTTCAGTAGTTGATTTTTAATTAAAGAAACCATCTTCCTGCGCTGCTGCTGCTACTCAGGCAGCAATTGCAGCAAATTTTCTTTTTTAACAATATTTTATTGGAGCATTTGTTTTTCCTTTTCTTTTTCCTTTTTTTTTTAATACCTACAACTCGCAGAAAACACAATCAACAAATATTCAAATAAGAAAAAACGAAAAATTTGCTGAGCTGGAATTTTTCTTTTAATTCACTTGTTCACTTCACTATCTTCTTATTACAATTTCTATCTTTATCTATTATTTTAACTATTTACATTTCTTTTATAAACTTTCTCTTTCTTTTGTTTTAATAAATTTTATGTAATATTTGGTTTACTTATTTCACAACTTTAATATTTTTGTATATCTTATAAGAATTTTTTACAAAGGAAGTCATTTTCCGTTTGCGATATATCGCGTTGTTATTCGCCTGTCGTTCTTCTCGTATCTATTGAAAATTCAACTGATTTTACTTGACGTTTAAAATGTTCTTTATCTTCCTTTTCTATTTTCCGTGACGTACGCTGTCAAAATCAAGAAAAAAAAGTTAAATTAATCGAACTTGTTGCTTTTGTTTTGACATTTATCATTTTTGTCATGCTAAGTCCCAATTCAGATGGAACAACTATGCTAAGTGTCAGCTTACACACGGAAAGTATCCTTGCGTCAAGTCGTCCTAGTTGGCATGAGACGTAGGATCTTTGCCGAGTATTAAACCCTGCCTTTCTTAAGCGTTGGAGTGGTTGGGTTTTGTGTTTGCTAGCACTACGCAAATGTGTCGACCATCAACCTTAAATAAGAGCATAATATCAGTTGAAAATTATCAGAAATAGACTCTGTAATGTAAACATGTTATTGCACATAGCAATGCCAAACACGTTGTATTCATTTGGGAACACCTTAAATTTTACCAAGGAGTGACTGTGATACATTGAAGTTTGTATACAGCTGATCTGTCATATGCTCTCCATCTTAAAATTTTAACTTCCTGTTTAGTGTAGTCAACGTTGATGGACGTCCAATGTGACAAAGCAAAATAAATATTGAAATATAATTCTAATCAGCTGTTTTACTACAGACTCAGTACCTATTAACAGGCAGCAGTTTTTTCTGTTTCTGACTGGAATAAAATCAAACTGTCAGAAACCTCAAACTTGTTTTGATATTCCGCGAGTTTCTCATTGCTCTTAACCAAAGACTCCTTCAACCTTTAAGCTTACGTTTAATAGGGCTCTTTTTCGCACTGGAAAATATTCTTTGTTCTTTTCGTTCTCACATATATATTTTTTTCGTTCGTTCGGTGAAACAAATTCTTGTCTATTCTCTTTTGTGGTTTTTGTTTGGCATTTGCAAAATACGACAAATTTTTTATCTCGTCTCTTTGGTTTTTCCCCTCTTGCCAACAAACGAGGAAACTTTTCGGCAAGAATTTGTGCGTGTAAGCGCCGAGTAAATTTTTCTTCGACGCATCGACTCGTAGATCTTTTTTTAATCCTCTATTTCGCATTTTACTCCAACATATAAAAAAATTATGTTATCTCGTTTTGTTATTGTTCGAAATCGCATTTCGTTCCAACAGTGTGTAGAACTTGATACTGGCAGTACTTTTATGCTTCGTCGCCACACTCTATTTCGCGGGAAAATCAAAACCAAAAAAAGACAATCAAACAAACGTCAAAGCGAAAATTGCCAAAAGTATTTCAGCAGGTAGTAAAAAATTTTTTGTTATTGCAGAAAGCTTTCTTAAAATCCGAAAAAGTTAGCTAGTAAATTTCGTCTATTTTATTTTAAAAACACAATTTTCTTTGTGTTTCCGTCGTACGCAAGGAATAAATAACCATCCGTACACGAAACAGTACCGCCGAAATGTCCGCCACAGCTGCAATTGCAACCAACGCCAGCCAAGAGCTTGTGGAGCGCGTTATTGAAGTCACAGGTAGCAGTCAAGCTGAAGCGGAGCATTTGCTCGCAGCATGTGCCAATGATGTAGAAGCTGCAGTTGCGCTCTTCTTCGAACAGGGCGCTCCGGTTGATCCGGTTCCAATTGTAGAGGTGGAAGAAGACGTGCGTGCACCTATTGCACCCAGACGTGAGCAGCTTATTGGACCAGAAGATGATAACTTTTATGGCCCAACCGCAACAACAGCACCGTTACCAACTGCGGGCCGCATAGCACGTGCGGCACCACGAGTAAAAGTCTGTCCGCTGCGTGATTTTGCACGGGAAGGTCAGCTAATGGAAGAGCAGTTGCATGCAGCGACTTCAGTTGATGGTTTCGGACCACCGCAGTACAACAGAGTGAACAACAGCAGCACGGATGTTAGTGCCAACGTTTCCACCATATCATCGCCTCATCTACCACCACCTGCTAGAAGAAGACGTCCACGAACAGCTGCTATGGTTAACGCTGAGCAGGCAGCAAGTGAAATAAAATCAAGTTCCAGTTCGAGCTCACGTTTGGGTGATCTTTTTCGACCTCCCACAGATATCGCATATGCTGGCACATTCCAGACAGCGCGCATTCGCGCAAATGAACTCAAACAATGGCTGTTGGTTAACGTGCAAAGTGACAATTTTGATTCACAGGTACTAAACCGAGATGTCTGGTCTGATAAAGAGGTGCGAAAACTTCTACGAAGGCGGTTTATGTTGTGGCAGGTTAGTTATAGTAGTAATAATTTTTTTTTTTGTTGAAAAACAAAACTTAATTAAATTAAACTTATTTAAATAATTATTATCAGGTAGACGCAGACACCGCAGAAGGACGACGTTTTGTTACATTCTATCACTGCAAGGTAGTGCCCTACATATGTGTCATTGACCCACGTACGGGTGAAGAAGTTTTGAAATTCACTCAAGTCCAGCAACCTAAATTGCTTCCGGATTTAAAGAAATTCCTGCGTGAACACAAAGACTTTTGTCAGGAAATCGGTGATGATTGTCCGACTACATCAAAACGTTCAAATGAAATTATATCCATTGATTACGACGGCGATGGTGAAGAAAGTAACGCGGATCATAGCAAAAAACGCGCCAAAGTGGTGGAACTTAGTGAGGAAGAACAAATCGCATTAGCGATACGCAATTCCATGCGTGAAAATGGTGTAAAAACTGCCGCCAGCGATGATGAAGAGGGCGGTAGTGACCTTGCAAATGTTGAAGAATTTGGTGAGGATGATGCCAAGAACGGTTTTGAAAAAATCTCATTTGAGGAATATTTGGGAGCCGCCAAAAATGAACTTACCATGATAAAGCTACGTCTCTTGAATGACAAGGGCGAAGAAATGGTAGTGGAATTGCGTTGGCCGTCAGACACAAAGTTGAAGGCAATACGCGCATATATTGAACAGCATTATCCAAGTATACCGAAAAAGGGCTACAAATTGATTTGTGCATATCCACGAAAGACATTAGATGTGGAACACGATGAACAAACATTAAAAGAATTGAGTTTACATCCTTCGGCAAACTTGCATGTGACTTTAGATGATTAAAAAAAATAAAATAACCAACGAAGTCAGCCTAAACGAAAAGGAATTTGATTTTTGAAATTAAAAAATAACATTTACGTATATTTATTATGAAATGCTAAATTCGTGTATAACTAAAAATCTTACCATAAATACTAATACTTCATTTTTTAAATTATATTTTAATTGCTTACTTTATTCAGCAGTGGCATTACAATGTTTTAACATTAAAATCGTTAAAGTTTACTAAGACGACCATTTTTAAGTTATCTCTGATGTTTCACTTATTAATAAAGTTTATACTTGCATCTAATTGTTATCTATATAAGTACATTTTTTCTTATAATACAAAGGTGATTTTCATAACCATTTTCGTAAGAGAAATTGCTAAAAAAATATCTAAAAAGAAGCTTGAGGAAGAAAGTCTGATGGAGTTTTCAATGCAAGCATTTATCTCTGCATGAATATAGATAAAATGTGTTGGTTTATTTTTTAAATATATGTATGTATTTCTAAACAATCATAGAAAACAGTGAGGAAAAAAAAGTTTACTTTTGAACGTAAGTATATATTTTTTTTGCCTGTTGACTTTTAGAGATGGAACTCTCTCGATTAAAAATTAGATACCTTGTGAGATTGTGCTGCCAAATCTCATAATAAACAGCCCAATTGTGAATGATCCCACGCTTATTTGCACGATTAATATTTAAGCCAACTAATTTCTCATACAAAATTTTTTTAGAGGGTAGCCATGTCAAAAAAACACTGTTATTATTAAATTAGAAGCAAATGGTCAAAATTTTAAATGCAGAGCTTCATCTGAAGTTGTCAAAAGAATAAACATAACAAAATAGAAAATTTTAGAGAAAGAGGCAACAATTGGCCGTGTTGCAACCATGTTAGTTGAAATAAGATTGAATAATCGCACCATGTGCTCTTTTCGTACTGAGTATTCATACCATTTCTCTTTCCATTTGACATTAGTGGTGTCCACAACAGTGGTAAGGTTTTTATAATCACTCTGTTAAACTTTTGACATTTACTTTTGTGTTCTTTTCTAAAACACTGTCAATTTTGCTTTTGTTATTTAGTAAACACGAATTTTATAATTTATTTATTTAAGCTTAAAGTTTTGTAATACATGTGTACATCATGTCCAAACCAATTACATTTGTTACGGGCAATGCGAAAAAATTGGAAGAACTCGTTGCCATACTTGGACCGCATTTTCCGCGCCAAGTGATTTCCCAAAAAATTGATTTGCCCGAATTACAAGGAGAAATAGACGATATCGCTATAAAGAAATGTAAAGAAGCAGCGCGACAGGTTGATGGCCCGGTGCTGGTAGAAGACACGTGTTTGAGTTTTAATGTTTTACAAGGACTGCCAGGTAAAAAATGAAAATTATGTAAGATCAACTTGTGAATATTATTTTATCTTTACTAAAAAGGGCCCTACATCAAATGGTTTCTAGACAAATTAAAGCCAGAGGGTTTGCATCGACTTCTAACCGGATGGGATGACAAGTCCGCACAGGCAATTTGTACATTTGGTTTTAGCGAAGGTGTCGACGCTGAGCCCATGTTATTTCAAGGTATAACAAATGGCATTATTGTAGAGCCTCGTGGCTCACGGGATTTCGGTTGGGACCCAGTTTTTCAACCCGATGGTTATAATTGTACATACGGCGAAATGCCTAAAGAGGAAAAAAATAAAATCTCACATCGTTTCAAAGCGCTAGATGCGCTGCAAAAACATTTTGAGGCAAACAAATAAAATGTTTATTGTACCTATGTATCATAAAAAAATGTATTAAATTTTAGGCTTTTCAGCCGACTGGGTTATGTTCAGCCCCAGGAAACGAACCACGTTTATTACTTGTGTTCAGAATTAGAAAGATGAAATCTCCGTTGGATGACTTGAATATATGTATGTGGAGGTCTTGTGGGCTCTGGTGGCTGGCAGGTATTCAATTATGACCTATTGATTCTAGAAAAGTTATCTTTTAAGCTGCGCTGGAGTAGATCTGGTACTCTTCTTCACCCATGAAACTAGTCTGACTTAAAGCAAAATACGAAATTTGACTTACCGTAAGTTTTATAGGAGTGGATCATGGAATGCTTGTAAAAATGTTTCTTAAATGGTTCATTGCTCGAAAATAGATGTTATGTTATGCTAAGGCGACTACAATCTTCAACTCGGCTTTTTGTGTTACATACTTAATTGAACAATTTTTTTAAATACATGATTGCTTACTGAAAAACGAAGAGATTTGAAACAATTTGCGGCAAAAAGCGCAATGAGGCCTTGGCGATATTGCATTCCGTAGGGTATTACCCACTTCTTTATAATGTTCATTGATTTAGTTTCAAACAAAACTGAAAGCCATTTAAAGAAAGGAAAGCTATATATTTTACGTGCGAAATCACAATAAAAAAGTTAGCAAACTACAAACAGGATTGCCTTAAAAATTAACGAGTTCAAAAATATCAATTTAGTATTTAAAATGCAGCAAATGACTACGCTGAATTTTATCTTAAATAGCCACAATATTCTTAACTATAAAAACAAATATAAAAATAAGAAATTGCAACAAATTTTTCTCAGTAAAAAAATTGCCAATATTAATCTGTACGTATATTTTGTTTGTTTTTAAATTGCATCTTCCCAGGTAGTAATTTTGATTTGTATTACAATACAATAAAATAAGGATATATTTTGTTTCAAACTCAAAACTATTTATTTGCACTAATTTGAATGTAAGCAGCAATTACGCCTTATATTAGCATATTCGATTGCAGCGCAAGGCAGAATTTAATTTCTTTCATTCCAACTAATTGAGTTTTTTGCTTTTGCTTTTTTCAATCGTTAAATTGTCAGGTTTATCAGCATCACCCATCTGTCCTTTGGCTGGTACATTCCAATAGTAAAGCAACTGTGCAAGTATGACTCCATTAGCGAACGACGAGGCACAGAATGTAATAACCATCATTTTATCACCGGTCTCCTGAATTGAAGTGAAAATACGCGCCAATGAACCAGCGAAAAGCATTACTATAGTAGCTGCTGATAGCTGCCCAGTTGAACCGTTTTTGAAATTGGTATACGCTTGCGATAATTTTCCCACCAATAAGATCGGTATATTGCAGCTTTGTGCTGCAACCAGCACTTTCATAGGTGTTAATCCAGAGTTCAGCACATATACAAAAGACGCATAGATGGTTAAGAATGTCATTGCTCTGCGTTGGGCTCCACTATAGTTTAAAACTAATGCCGCTATGGCTGCAGTTTGCAAAGCTAAAAATGTATTATCACCCCATGCGCTAAACGGATAACCGTTCATGAAGCTATAAGACATATGGAATGTTATGGCTGTTAGATCGAGAAAAACTCCCACCAAGTTGATACCCTCGCCTGATTTGTTATTTAAAATTTTTAGCACTTGCGGTACTTTGACTAAAAGTGAGCCGGCAATAATAGCGAGGCCAAGCCCTTTGCTCAGGAGGGTTTTGAAGCAGGCAGCTATAATCGGGAAGAAAAATTAAGGCTTAAGTTTACTTTAGCCCAAATGCTCCAAATTTTTTAATTTTTTTAAGAGAAGTAGTATTATAGGAAAAAATAATATATATGAAAAAAAAAAATGTCGGTCGGATTTAGTTTCGGAGATATAGTCATCGGAAGTTGCGGATATAGCTTTTATAAAAAGCAGTATAAGTTGAGAACCCCTGTCTAGATTTCCAAAATATTGGTACCATATGAAAGGTAATTAAATATAGCATAAAATAATTGAATAAATATTAGATATTCCTTTTTCAGTTTTTGAGATATGAGGATTTTTGAAAAATTTTGATCTTTTTTTTTCTAAAAACAGTTATTTTTCAAAAAAATTTATTATTAACTTATAATTTTTTAAGCATCACAAGAATGCTCCTTTCATTTGCTTTAAAATGATGTATCATTTGTACCAATTTTTTATATTAACCTATTTTTTACCGGAATGTAAAAATATTTGTTAACATAATTTTTTTGAAAATTACTTATGAAAACTATTTATGGAAAACTACAACAACAGCGACTTAAACAACAGCAAAAACTAATGAGTCATGGTTGAACGCCGCCCATTTACCCTTACTTTTATGTAAAATTACTGTGGCCAGTGCACCAGGTGTTGGATTTATTTTAGACTGATCCGCGACCGAAGGCCGCCCCGAAGCTGGTGTTGGATTTTTGGGAGTTCAAAATCCTGAGCTGTGGCCGTAGACCGCACGCTTACTCTTACTTTTAAGTAAACTTACTAAGGCTACCGAACCATTTGTTGGATATATAAATGAATTGAAAGGTGAGCTTTTATCAATATGGTGGAGGTCCGAGCGAGCCTTAATATATACTTATACACTTTCCACAAACGCTTCCTTCTTTTGAGGCAAGTAATTAAAAATATAATAAAAAACATTATCATTACAAAACAGAAAAATTTTTATTAAAAAGCGCGCGCGCGATTTTTAATAAAAATTTTTCGCCTGCGGCGCTTTTTCATTTCAATATTTTAAAACTAATATTGAACTTATTATTTTATAATTTATACCAACGTTGCTGTTGTTGTAATTGTTTTTGTGTTTGTTGTTCTTGTTGTTGGTTTTTATTGTTTTTTATCCATAAATACATAGTTTTAATAAGAATTAATTGAATACATTTTTTTGTTTTTCGGTCAAAGAGGTAAACATGGAAAAATTTAAAACAAACGGTATACCATTTTAAGGGGATTAAATTAAGCTTTCTTAACAAGCTAAAAAAAATAGAGGTTATAACTCATTTTTTGGAAAAAATAACGGTATCTAAAAAAAATTCAGAAAAATTGTCATATCTCCAAAATTATAAGTTAAATATCAAAAATTGTAGGCCTTTAAATTATCTTTCTTTAGCCAACATCCATTCAGAGGTTCCCAACTTATAATGATTTTTACAAAAGCTATATCCGCTACTTCCGATGGCTATATCTCAGAAACTAAATCCGAGCGACACTGTTTTTTATTATTTTTTTTTGCTTTTACCCCCTATTACGCGTAAAAAACAAATGGAAAATGTGAGCTAAAGTAAACCTGTTCCAATTTTACGAACTAATATTTTTACATTCTGGTAAAAAAATAGAATAACATTAAAAAAATTAGTATAAAATGATACATCATTTTAAAGGAAATGAAATGAGCTTTCTTGTGATGCTAAAAAAATTATAAATTAATAATACATTTTTTGGAAAAAATAACTGTTTTTTAAAAAAAAAAGTTAAAAATTTTACAAAAATCCTTCTATCTCGAAAACTACAAAAGGAATTTCTAATATATGTATGGTGATTTTATACTACATTTAATTACCTTTCATATGATACCATAATTTTGGAAATTTATACAGGGGTTCCCAACTTATGCTGCTCTTTATAAAAGCTATATCCGCAACTTCCGATGACTATATCTCCGAAACTAAATCCGACCGACATTTCTTTTTTTCAAATATATTATTTTTTCCTAAAGCACTACTTCTGGTAAAAAAATTTAAAAATTTGGAGCATTTGGGCTAAAGTAAACTTGTTCCAAAATTAATATGTGAATTACTATGCCACGCACAATTAGTAAAAATTAACATACCATCGAAAAAATTATGTTCCACAAAGTAATTATCGTAACATTTCTCACTCATTAGATATAGCGCTGCTTTTTCAATTATTTCTGCCATTTTAATGCTCTGCATTTTTTTTTCTATAAAATTTTGTTTTTTTATCTATTGAATGATAAATCACCCGCAGCTTATTTTAGTCTATTTTACTGGTTTGCTTCGGACGTACCACGTTGTACACACCTTGCCTGTTGTGTTATCAATAAAATGATTTATTGCAATTTAATGGAAATAAATTTGTCGTGGCCGAAAAATATCATTAATCCCGGACCGGTTACTGAATTTGGCTGCTTGTCAAAGGTGTCAAAGGTCGGTGATTTTTTTTGCTCAGAATTGACACATGGAACAGTGATACCAAACTAATTTTTTAATGACAATGATTATGTCATAAGCTAACTCGGCGCTTACACCGGAAAATTCGGTGAAACAAATTCTTGTCTATTCTCTTTTGTGGTTTTTGTTTGGCATTTACAACATACGACATATTTTGTACCTCGTCTCTTTGGTTTTTCCCCTCTTGCTCAAAAACAAGGAAACTTTTCGGCAAGAATTTGTGTGTGTAAGCGCCAAGTAGAGAAACTTTCGGTCAATGCTGAGGCTCCAGGATTTTCACGAAAGCGATATTGATCAAAAATTTCTGATTAAAGTCAAAAGCTGCGGAAGTGTCAAGTTATTTAGTATTCGTGCGATATGGCGTTAGTGCAAATTGTAATATGCGATTTATACAATATGCACAGTGGAAACGTGTAATACACCTAAAAATCAGTTTATTCTGAATAATTTCATTATCTAAAATTATGAAAAAATTGGAAGAATTTTGGGTGCTGCATCTTGTCTGTTCAATTCATCTCAGATGGAATAGCAGTCAATGCTATTAAAATCGGTCCTGTAGCTTGTGGAAGTTAAATGTAACAACGCCTGCCACACATCTGCGATGTTACGAAAAATAAAATTTGCTAATAGGTCGGTATTCTTTGCTTTCAGATTTAAGATTCGATTTCACACTGAGCAGGGATGCCAAAATACATTTTTTAACGACATAGTTGTAAGGTCCAAATATGAAGGACAGCTATGCTATTTTAAACAATATATTGAATCATGTCCTAGGCGGAGCATAGTCAATTGAGAAGGAAACGTCAAATACAGAAAACAACCGTGACGTCATCGTCATATGCTTCGATTTGACGTATTATTCACCCTTTTTTCAGCAGCGCAGCTGTAAGCACGCGTTTTCATTTGTTGATCTAAAATTTAATTGAAGTCAAATAAAAATGTTCGGTGGACAACAACCAATTGTGGTTTTAAGTAAGTATAAACTTTGCACGTTACTGCATTAATTTATTGCAAAATAATTTCTTTTAGGCCAAAACACTAAGCGTGAATCCGGTCGAAAGGTGCAGCTGGAAAACATTAATGCAGGAAAGGTCAGTATGAAAAAGACTTTTTAAATGAAAAAGCCACTAAACTTGACAATATTTAATCCACAGGCCATTGCTGATGTTATCCGTACTTGTTTAGGACCACAGGCTATGTTGAAAATGCTAATGGATCCCATGGGCGGTGTTGTTATGACTAATGATGGCAATGCAATATTGCGTGAGATCACTGTTCAACATCCAGCAGGAAAAAGCATGATTGAAATAGCACGTACTCAGGATGAGGAAGTTGGTGATGGTACCACTTCTGTTATTGTGCTCGCTGGTGAAATGTTGGCCGCTGCTGAGCCATTCTTACAACAACAAATCCATCCCACGATCATAATACGAGCATATCGTGAAGCGCTGGAAGATATTATCAAACATTTGCAATCTGAACTCAGTGTTCCTTTGGATATAAACAACAAGGAAAAAACGGCCGAAGTTGTGAAGGCGTGTGTTGGCACAAAATTTATTGGCAAATGGTCTGATTTGGCAGTTAAAATTGCGCTAGACGCTGTACAAACTGTAACAATGAAGGAAAATGGACGCTTGGAAGTTGACATCAAGCGGTGAGTAAAAAACGACATAAAATTAAAAATAGAATTCAATATACATACATACACGATTATGCTAATTTAACTTCATAATTTGAAATCTTTATTTTTGTGTTAATTATAGTAGTCTCTCGGTATATCGAAAGATATAAAGTGGGACCATGTCGTTAATTCTACTTTTCGTTCTATTGGAGATAGGTTTTCTATTGCCTTTAAAAATGAAATAAAATACACATAATTCAATTGTGAAAACGTATCACCTTCTATTTAATTGAATTGATTGTGATATGTATAGCGATATTATAAAAAACAAAAAAAAATGGTTGGGTTCCTTTGCTCTTAACTTACAGGCACCTAAGCCAAAGCTTCTTCTTGTACTTCTTTAAGTAGAACTATCTTGCGTTAGTCTATATCAGTTGGAAGATTTTATTTAATTTTTGTATACATATATAGAGAATTAATTTTTAAAACGTTAGTTTCGAGTCTGTAGTGAAATTATTTTACCGTTCATTACTTACGAGGTTTCAAAATAAAAAATCTCTTACAGCTATGCGAAAGTGGAAAAAATTCCTGGTGGTTCCATTGAAGATTCATGCGTCTTGAAAGGTGTCATGATCAACAAAGATGTAACTCACCCTAAAATGCGTCGTTACATTGAAAATCCACGCATTGTGCTGCTCGATTGCTCGTTGGAATACAAAAAGGGTGAAAGTCAAACAAACGTTGAAATCATTGGCGAACAGGATTTTACGCGCATGTTGGAAATTGAAGAAGATTTTGTGCAGCGCATTTGTGCTGATATCATCGCTGTTAAACCGGATATCGTCTTTACCGAGAAGGGTGTTTCTGATTTGGCTCAACATTATTTACTTAAAGCTGGCATTACTGCTATACGTCGTTTAAGAAAAACTGATAATTTGCGTTTGGCACGCGCTTGCGGTGCTACTATAGTAAATCGCACAGAGGAATTATCTGAAAAAGATATTGGAACTGGTGCTGGTCTTTTTGAAATAAAGAAAATTGGTGATGAATACTTTACGTTCATTACACAGTGTAAGGATCCGAAAGCTTGTACAATTTTGCTGCGTGGTGCCTCAAAGGATATTTTAAATGAAACGGAGCGTAATTTGCAGGATGCTTTGCAAGTAGCTAGAAATTTGGTGATTGAACCACGTCTTGTTGCTGGAGGCGGTGCTGTAGAAATGTCTGTATCACAGCTGCTATCACGCAAACAATTGAAGGGTCCATACACAGCTGTGGCCTCAGCGTTGGAAATTATTCCTAGAACTTTGGCACAAAACTGTGGAGCTAATACGATTCGTGCTTTGACTGCACTACGCGCGAAACATGCATCACACTCCGGTATGTTCTTTGATTTAATTTACACATCAATCAATTTTAAAAGTTCTTTATTTCTTTACAAGGAGATGGCGTCTGCAGTTGGGGAATTGATGGAGAATCTGGTGAAATAGTTGATATGAATGTCAAAGGCATTTGGGAACCACTTGCAGTTAAAATGCAAACCTATAAAACTGCTGTTGAAACTGCAATTCTATTGCTGCGTATTGATGACATCGTCTCTGGCTCTAAGAAACGTGGTGGCAATGAACCTGTTAACCCTGCTGCGGCTGCACAAGGCCACGAATAATTTTGTTGTATTAATTTTATGCCTTTATTTATACTAAAATAGAAAAATAATCACTAACGCTAATTTCGAAATCTGATTTCATATCTCTCAAATCTTTACAACACATTATTCATTTCTTGTATTTAAAACTTTATAAAAAAAAGTTCATAATAAAATAACATTCAAGTGGCTTCTAAACAAATTGACCTTTAAATATTTGAGTAAGCTCAACTTTATTCTTGAATTTCGTCTACCGAAAGTGCGTTTCGGTCAAATTGGCAGACATAATTAGAAAACCAATGTTTCTCGTAAAAATTTTTAATTATGTACATTTATACAGGCGTTCATCCATCAGCTTTAGTACCTCCATACCAACACAAGTAAAATGTGGTTGCAGATAACGTGCGAAAAATTCCAAGCATTGGGGACTTTCTGGCAAGTATTCTCTTAACAATTCTAAAATTGGCGGCTTATGTGAATGCACAATACTGGGTATGCTAAACAGTTCATCTACTTCTTTTAATTGAATAAAATCATCATTGTTTTCTTTGTGACATGCAAGGTAGAGCATCTCATAGGGCTGCTTATTACCAACATTGTTGATATTTCCTATCAAGTCATACGACGTATTTATTTTAAACCATTTTAGAGTGTTTAAAAGACGCAAATTCCACGCTGGCAGAAACTCTTCAACAAGCGTCTGCTGGTGTTGTTGCGCATTAGTGCACCAAATGGCGACTAAGCTATTGGGACGTATTAGCTTAGAAATGGGTAAACGTTGTAACTCTGCATTATCAAGCATATGATAGGATAATTGTTGTTTGTGCCGCTTCAAACGTCTTATATATTTATTACGCCATGGTGGATCTAATACAATGAGATCATAAGTTTTTAGATCGTCAATGATTTCGCTCATTTCTGTTACATTGTAGTTGTAAAATTTACATTGCGGGGGTATGAGATATGTTTGTTCACCAAATGAAAAATGTTGAAATTCATCAGTATGATTAGCGCCTTTGAATTTCGGAAAATTGTGGATTTCTTCCCAATATCGTTGGAAATTTGTTTCGTTAAATTTGGCAGAGCAAATGCTAGAATTGGTTAGTTTTTCAGACTCATTTAGTACTTGAAGAGTTTTCGCTATTTTTATATTCAAGTCCTTTATTTCATTTTGTTGATCTAACGTTGGACACCTTTTCCTTTTTCGTTTTTTAGCGCCAATTTTAATTTTCTGATTCACTGTACTTGTCCCGAGGGCTTCGTGCACTGTTTCGCAGGATTCATTTTTCGGATGATAGTAAAACAGTTCATCTTTTATTTTATAACTTTTATTTGTGTTTCTTGAATTGTTTTCAAAAGATTCATTGACTAGCTCTCCATGTTTTAAAAAAATTGCAGATTTTTCGCCAACTCTTAACTTTTTCATATTTTCCAGTTTTTATAATTCGCTTGAAAAATAAATTTGAATTCTTAGTGATATTAAAAATTTAGGGTTGTGGTCATTTTTCTGTTGGTGATGGAGCGCCCTGCGTCTGTGTAATCATGCGGCTGATTTTTCTTTCAATGCACTTTTTTGTATTTATATTTTTGTAATTGTTATTTTAGCTGTTCTTGCAAACTTTTGTACATAAATTCACTGCCTTTATTTATTGTTCAATTGTTTTTAAGTTTAGAGTTTAGAGTTGTAATTTTCTCTGTTTTTTTTTTAACTTTTAATTATGAACTATGGTATTCAATTGAAACATTGCATTTTTTATTTTTCGATGGAATTTTTATGGGAAAATTTGATGGTTTGTTGAGGGGAAAAAAACGAACGGTTTTTGACATCATATTATCGTAGAATTCAATTCGGTTTGATTAGTGACCTGTCTAAATCAGCTGTTGGTCTTAAGCTAAAGCTAAAAACAGAATTGGGACATGCGATTTATCTAATGTGTCAAATCGCACCAAAAAATAGAATTAGAAATAGAATAATTGCAAATTAAACACAGAGCAAAGCGTTATTATACCACATTAAGCACTTCTGATGTGATATATAACTCATGAATATATGAAGAACTCCATATATGCGATGAAGTTTCAGTGGTTATGAAGCTTCAATGTAAATACTCTGCACGTAACGTAAGGCTCAATTCTTTTTTTAAATTTAGCCAACTATTTAATCGCATGCATGCAAAGGCCCTTAATGTTTTACTATCACAAAGTTCCGTTTGGATAAGAAAAATTAGTTAACATTTTGAAAACTCGGTTAAAAAGACATTTTAAAGTTTACTGTAACAGTTTTGTAGTCTAAGGCTGAGGACACACCGAATCAGACCAAACACTTTTGATCCATGAAACAAGAAAACCTGTTTTATTCCAACATACACTAACCAAAACACAATTTAATAAAACAAAACATTTAGCTTTTCTGTTTCATTTGGCCTGAAGTCATTTCTGAAGCAAAACCAAAGAGTTGGTCTTGCACAAATCTGACTGTTTTCATTAGACACGTGCACGCGAGCTCTACATGATGCCAAAATAATATACTTTGCTTACCGTTTGAAGGCGACAAAATAAATTTTAATGCATAAATAATTTTGTTTCTTCATATGCAACAATTCCCGATGCTTTTTATTAAAGAATTCTTTACTTTTTATACAGTGAAGTATGAATTTTGTAATGAAAGCAACATATTTGTTATTTGAAAATTTTTATAGTCATCACTTTAACATGTTGACGTTTGTGGTCGACAGGAATGTCAACAATATATTAGACTTCTTTGCTGTCGTCAGAGTTCAGTTTTTATATTTCTGTCAGATCATTTCATTGCATTTTCATTTTCCTTCGAGTAACGAAAATTTTCCATTTTCTATAAGTGATAAAAGTATTAAATAAAAACAAAAAAATGTCATCACAAAATAATGAAGCGACAACAAGCTCTAACTGCAGCACAAATTCCATTGAGGCTAATGGCGATGGACCAAAAAGGGTGGCGCTAATAACCGGCATTACGGGGCAGGTATGTGCTTCTTTGTGGAGGTGGAACACCAGTAGGAATTCAAGTACATGTTTGAATCGTTAATTTGATTGATATCACGAAAGATATCATTTAATCCAATAGTAATTAGACACGCTGACAAGTAGTCAATTTTACTTATATACTGCTCGGGGGCGTTGTCAAAAATCGTTTTTTTTTATGTTACAAAATGTAAACAATTAGTTTCGGTTAAGTCGTTTTAATTAGATCAAATAAAAAGCAAATTTATTTAAAACAAAACAGTCATACGAGAGTGTTTAAACTGGCACTTAAACACAATTCGTGTATTTAAGAGATAACTAACTCGACAATCAACTCACAAAGTTTACCAACATGTTTCACAACACGCTAATCAATTAAACTGATAAATAAATATGATTTTCCCAGAAAATCATACATTGTACGTAGTAGTTAAAAAGCTAGTAATGTTGAAACGTAGATCATTTTCTTATAAAAATTTTAAATGTCAATTTGTTACACAAAATATCAAAGTCCGGCGGGTGAAACACGTTTCGTTTCTCTGATAAGAACTAATTACGAGGTCTAAAAACAGTATTTATATTTTACCAACATTTCAAAGATAATTTGAGCCCCTTCAACTACTTTTATGAAGAGACTAATGTCCACAAAGCATATGGAAAAGACCATACTGTTAAGATAAAAACGTAAAATGCATTTATATTTTAGTCTGTATGCCTCTTTGTTTTTAATTTACGATTTAGTAGGTCCTATGCCAAATGTGTAAGAACTACGAAATATCTTTCAAATGAAATGCATATCATTAACAGAAAAAATATGATGTTTACAAAGTGCTAGAAATGGGTCCTACGAAAGAAAATATGTGTAGTTCGCCAGTCAAACTTTGACATGGAGAAGTTTCCTAAAGATGGTATTTGAAAATTTCATTATGCAATTATCATATAATGTTGCTTACTCTCAGTCTATAAGCTTAAAGTTTTATTTGCTTTCTTTTGCTTGCCTTTAGGATGGCTCTTACCTTGCGGAATTGCTACTGAAAAAAGGATATGAAATACATGGCATTATACGACGCGCCAGCACCTTTAACACGTCACGCATTCAACATCTTTATGCCGATCCACAAGCACATAAAGGTGGCAAGATGAAATTGCACTATGGTGATATGACAGATAGTAGTAGCTTAGTAAAAATTATCAACACAGTAAAACCGTCAGAAATCTACAATCTAGCCGCACAATCACATGTCAAGGTGTCGTTTGATTTAAGTGAATATACTGCTGAAGTCGATGCTGTTGGAACGTTACGTATTTTGGATGCCATACGTACCTGCGGTATGGAAAAATCGGTTAAATTTTACCAAGCTTCAACATCTGAGCTATATGGCAAGGTTGTAGAGACACCACAGAACGAACAGACGCCATTCTATCCACGTTCACCTTACGGTAAGTTGGTGAGGTTTTAAGTGTAGCATATATGATAATTTCTATGTTTAAGGGGATAAGCTTGAGCAATGAAACTTTGATCGAAAAGATTCTCACTCGTTAATTTTTTGAAAGTCGTCATTGACTTTACAGTGGAATGTTCGAATATTGCGAGTTTCTTTTAAAAGCTTATAAATGTATGTACATACATACGTCCATTATTCTCAAAAACTGGTTTTGTGTTAGTATGATTGTAAATCATTTAAAGTTTAAAAAAAATTTACTTTTCTAAAATTTTTAATATAAAATGCGTTTTTCTCAAAACTTATGTTTAAAATCAAACTATTTTTTTGTAATATTTCATACCAATTTGTAAACAATTAAAATGTAAATGTGAATGTAACATGGATTTTTTGGGAACATTTTTAATTTTTTAAGAAATACGGGACGCAAAAATATTCTGTGTTTTTCCAGTCTTGTAATATCCCTTATTTGCATATTGTAAAATTGTTTTGTTTTACAAAACTCATGTAATTAAAAAAAAATGTAAGTAGACACTTAATACCCTCTAAGTCAGCTCACTTCAACAATTAGAGTTCAATTGGCTGAAAATATACTTGAAGAAAAAACTGTATTTTTGACTCTCCTAAGAAATTTTTTCCTTGACGTCAGATATAGAATATATTCAGTATCGTTAGAAAAACAACTTAAGTAATAACACATTTATTTACAAAAATATGACGAGGCCCGTATGTGGATGTGAAACTAACGAACTGAACTAATTAGGGGTTAGCGGTTGTGTTTAGCCATCACTTAAAATTAACCTTAATTAAAAAATTAATTTGTTTGTTATGCATTTCATTTGTATTATTAGAGCTAATTTTTAAAAATTCTTTTGTTATCCTTTCAGCATGTGCAAAAATGTATGGCTATTGGATTGTTATAAACTATCGTGAAGCGTACAATATATTCGCCTGTAATGGCATACTATTCAATCACGAATCACCACGGCGTGGTGAGAGTTTCGTTACACGCAAGATAACGCGTTCTGTGGCGAAAATTTCTCTCAAGCAATTGGAAAACTTCGAATTAGGTAACTTAGACTCCAAACGTGATTGGGGCCATGCACAGGATTATGTTGAAGCCATGTGGTTAATGTTACAACGTGAAACACCTGAAGATTATGTGATAGCTACCGGAGAAACGCATAGTGTACGTGAATTTGTTGAAGCGGCATTTCGCTATATTGGACGTGAAATTGTGTGGCAAGGCAAGGGTGTACAGGAGGTTGGTGTTGAAAAAGATACTGGCGTTATACGTGTAAAAATAAATCCAAAATATTTTCGACCCACCGAAGTTGATTTACTATTAGGCGATGCAAGTAAAGCAAAACGCGAACTCAATTGGGTGCCAAAAGTAACTTTTGCAGCATTAGTAAATGATATGATGGCGGCTGATATTGAATTAATGAAAAAGAACCCTATTGCGTAGGTGTTTTTAAACAGTTTATACTACATAGTTAGCGATTTACTGATGTCAATAGCACAAATTTTAATTTAGGCTTGTATTTTATTATGCTTTTTGTTTTATCAAATGTTTTTCTTTTTCTTCTAAGCAACGCAAATGCATTCCTTATAAAATCAATACAGAATACACTGATAAAAGTATAAGACTTATTCATCTCAATGAAAAAGTTTATGAAATGAAAAACTGCTGGAGAAAAGAAAAAGTATTTCTGTAAAAAAACTGACTGGTGTCACTATTTAATATTTTTGTTCAATTGTATTTTATAGTTTCCTGTAATAAAAACTGCATTTTGTTTTGCTTTGTTTCTAAATTATAATGTTTTGTTTAAATGTTTTTTCTATCAAAATATCAAATAAATGTTTTTTGTGTAATAAATGAAACTTTATGTGGAAACTTTTTTTTATTTTTAATTAATTAATTAATTTTTTTTGGTGGAAAACAAATTAAAGTTGAAATGAACGCACCAGTTTTTAACGCGTCGAAATAGCTGTTGTGATCGAAATATTTTTAGTCACTCATATCGAAATTTATTTAATTTTCTTTCTACTAAAAAAATTACTATTCTAATGCTTTGCAAAATTTCTGAAATTTAATTTACAACCTTCATACAAATGTAATTATAAAAAATCATAAATTAAAAAAGAAGTTTAGCAAATGCAGTTTACAATTATATCGTTAATTACAATGTCAAAAAATTTCAGCAACTGCTAGCCAAGATCATACGATTTCAAATGATTTTAAAAGAACAAAATTTATGTTTGTTTTTAATTGAAGAAAACTGTTAAAACATTAAATCTAGGTCTCTTGCTTCTTTCCAAAGGGATTTATCCTCGACAACCAACTTGAAGTTGAAGGTGTTTCGCTGTAAAAAAAACACATGATTTATGTACATATGTAAGTGAGATATTAAAATAGTTTGAAAAGAAATCACAAATCTTACAGTTTGGTTAATGCCTCTAAGTCACCATCTTTGTTGTCTTTCGTTGCGGTAGTACTCTGTGAAGTGCCAGCCTCGCGTATACCAGCCTGTTTAAGCTGCTCGAGCAGTTTCATTCTGAATTCGATTTTATGTGGTTGTACAGTATTTTCGGCACGTATTTGAGCTTGCAACTTACGTATAGCCTCTTGATAAGTGTGACCATACCAATCGATTTCTTCAGATGTATACTAAAATACAAAACAAGAAAAATAGTTAGAAACTAAAGAAAAAAATTTCGATTAAATAAAAAATAATGCGTTTTCCTAAACTTAGAAGCGGCTTTTCGAAAGATAGTAGAGCCATAATCTTAAGTAAAACGTTAACTGAACTTCAATACAACTTCCACAAACAATTTTTTTTAGTAGAAGTGAAATTTTAATAGATACATTTTTTGGGTCATTGATCATCTAGTTATTGGTCTTTTTCAAAATTCTTCTGTAAAATGAATGGGTGTAGCAAAACCGTTAAAAAAAATACTATTAAAAATTTTGGGCCTTATTACAAATGAGCGAAAAGCCAAAAACTGTAAAGAAATATTTTTTCACAAGGGAACATCTAAAAATTAAATACATAGCTCCAAACATTTTTCTGTAAAAGGTGAAATCATTCAAAAAAAGTAAAAAATCGTTCATAAAAATTAGGCTTTCATAAAAATAAAAATTGCCAAAAAACAAGGATTAAATTGTTATTTTATTGAGCTAACTGTTCAATAAGTTTTGTGTGTCAAACACTAAAAAATTACAACTTACAAAGATAAATTAAAAGAAAAAATGGGCTAAAGTTAGTTATACTAGTTTCGCCTTCTGCTCTCTGGAAGAGTCATGAGTAACTTTTAGGTCGATTAGTACGACATACATAAATGTTTCACTTCTTGCTTAGATCTGTTGAGAACCCAAGCAAAAAGTTAAGTAAAGAAAGTAAAAACTATTTTTTCTGTTTGTTTATCTTTGTTATTGTAACTCCCTTGATATTACACATTTTCGTATTGGCACAATAAAATAACAATTAGAAATTTTCTGTTCGTACAATCCATAAAAAAACGAGGAGTAAGTTTTGCTTAAAATCAATGGAAAAATGGGCCAAAAATTATATATTAAAAATTGCATGCAAGAATTTCCATTAAATAAATAATAAATTTTGGCTTTCTAAGAAAAAAATGTTTCAAAAATTTCGTTTAACCTCAGCTCGATGTACGATAAACAAATAAAATTATTATAAATATATTAATTTTTAACTTACACCTTCCAGATAACATCTATACTCTTTCAATATGCGTCGTTGCTCGGTAGGATTACTGGCATGACTAGGACAGCCGTTTAAAAGTTCGAGCAGAATCTTTCGCTTCAATTTTAAAGCCAAAGCCGAACGCAAATCGCATGCAGGATTCTAAAAAAAATACAATACAATATAGCCTAATTTTTGTTTCTGATAAATACAACACTATTTTGCACTACCTTTAACAAATAATGATCAAAACCCTGATAATCATGAATTTTCTCCAGTGTTCTATCGGTGACAACAACTGACATGTAAGAATTTAGCACTTTACTATGCACAACCGAACGTCTCAGTACTGGAACCCAAAAATGTGGTACTCGTCGTTTTAATGGATGACGCTTTTGAAAACCTTTAATTACTGCCTCGCCACCCCAAATGCCTTCATGAGATTCGGGCACATCAATGAGTGGTATCGGATGATCCTGTATTGGTCGAATTTGTCCTGTTACTTCATCTCGTTCCCAGCTGCCTTCCTTAGGAATGTAGTGCACCGCAGCTGGACGCGAAAGTTTCCACTCGCGCCAGAATTTTTTATACGCCTCTGGCAATTGTGCACCGAGTCCCTTGTCAAAACGGGTCAGGTGCTTAAAACCGTGCAGTAGTTTGGGACCCTATATAAAGGCATGAACAAAAATTCAGTGTTATTAATAAAAATTTTCATTTATTTTCTTTGCTTATTGCGTCACATGTTGTCGCTTCAAAATTTAAATTTATCAACTTACTTGTGCTGTGGCGTGTGCCATTCCTTAGTTATGTTTGCAACAAATCGAACTTATTAGGTTATTGTTTTTTTATTACAGTTTTTACTTTATTTTTAGCTTCTATAATTTATTGAAAATTTTTAATAAAAAAAAATTTTCCTAACAAAATTTATATCACAAATGAAAATTTAGCTTCGCTCAGCCAGTCACGATTTGACATATTCCGAACAGCTGTTTTGGTAATGTCAAAATGTGCCTTTGTATGTAACAAGAGTAGCAGATGAGTCAAAAAGTATTGCAGGGCTGCATCAGTGAAGGCATTTTCGGGACATTCGAGAAATTTTTGGACGAATTTTCTGTACATTTCCGGTATATTTGGACTATTACAAATAACTACCGTTTTTTTACTTGTAGTAAACTTTGCTGAAATATGCGTGAACTTGGTATTTTTAAATATGCACAAAGATAATCGAATGAACTTTTGGTATGTTTTTTTTAGTAAATTTTTTGAAAATTTTTGAAAATTTTAGTGACAAAAAAAAAACTTCGCTCTCTAAAAAGTACAAAACTCAAATGCCATCACTGCTAGTAATTAACCTTATAATGCTAGAACCGCTGCAGCAGTTTGGGAGCTATGTGTATATGTATATTACCAAATATTCTGATCAGCTATCGCATTGACAATTAGCGTTTGTAAAAACATTTTGGTCGATTAACCAAATCAGCAATCAAGTTGATAGGTTTAGTTCATGCTTCAGTTTTCATTTATTATTTTCATTCAAAATTTGGCTATTAATAACAATAATAATATTCTGAAAATTGATGAGATCTATAAACAAGTTTCGAGTGATAAATCCATAAAATGTTTTAATAAATTTACCTGAAAATCAGAATTCGTAACGGTATGTCGGTTGTTGCTAAAATGCATTGCAGTTGCTGCCTAAGTGCGGTATCAACTACGGTTCTATACTAAGCTATATTTCAGTGCTTCCGAAATGTTATGCAAGTTGATTTTTAGCAGTGGTCCTTCAATTGTACAAGTCACTAGGCTGCGTTCGGTAAGAGGCCACCCATTAATTACGTGAGGTATTTTTGAAAAATTCTGACCCACCTACCCTTGGTGAGATTTGGGGAGATCTGGCGGAACCACCTCCCTCCCGTGATATTTACCTTATAATTATCAGCTATAATAATGTAAGTTCTCTGCATTGAAAAGTTGACGTCAGGTTTTCTTTGACCTCCTCTTCCCCCTTGGTGAGATTTTACCGGGTTCCCTTCCTCCCTATTTTGACTCACGTAATTAATGGATGGCCCCTAAGTGATTTTTGTTTTGTTTTTCTATAATTTATTTAAGTTTTCCTCTTTTTATTGATACAAATAATTAACTTTCAAATTTATGAAAGCGACTTTTAGGAATTTTTCAGAGACCAACCGTATATTTTCAGCAAACTGCTGGGAAAAACGAAAAGTGTTGTCATTTGTATGAAATAATCTTGCAAATATTTCGTGTGGATCTTGGCCGATGAACGCAAGCATCATACGCACTCTTAGTTGCGAGTGACGTGCTTCGCTCGTTTGTTCGTAAGCGAGTGGCTTGTAAAAAAAAATAAGTGTACTCATGCAGCTCTCTGGCAACCTAATACAGTCGTGTCTGGATATAGTGAACTAATTTTTGCGAGGCCTGTTCACAGTATCCAGGTTGTTCACTATATCAAGGTTGACATTTTTAGTTCAAAAACTCGTTTTATTTGCTCAAAATACACATTTGTATGTATATATACATGAGTTAATTAGAAAAAATTTGTAGGAAAATAGAGATATATGTACATATAGTTTGAACCGCTTGTTCGCGTAAAAGAAAAAATTTTGGTGTTCACTTTATCAAGAGGTTTACTATTTAGGGTGTTCACTATATCCAGACACAACTGTAGTATGTGATTGTTATAATAATTCTTATATTTAAAATGATACATTTTAATTTTGATTTAAGATTCTGTATTTAGATAAAAATTCTTAAAAAATAGAGGATGTGTTATTTACTCAAGAAGAATAATAGTGGACTCACAATGCAATTTATCATTTTATACCTATTGGGATATTATCACTGTGCACCCTAAAACAATGCGGACTGCGTATAAAAGATAACAAGTTGAAGCCAATGCGTCTTCCAAAATCAGTACCGAGCGCAGCACCGTGGCATAAATAATAAATGGAGAAAATCTAATATTTTTATATTTTATAGTTACACTTCCCATAAGTCCCCAATAAGTGCAAAAAAAAATAAATTGAAATGTGAATGCACTATAAAGGTTATGCATTAAAAATATCTTACGTATATATGTATGTATTATGTATGTACGTATATAAATTACAATTGTAAAATAACTTAAAAATAAAAACTATTTCACAATATTTCTTACATTCGTAATAAGTTTACATAGAATACTTAAAGGTAATTTATTTAATTAGCTACAATTAAAACAGCATATTATAATTACAAAGGAAACATCATGCATATATGTACGTATGTATCTATGTACATATTGTATGTGTATATCAGAGGCGATTTGGTGACTTAACATAAATGCAAGTTAAAAATAAAAAAATATAAAATATATTAACCTATATCGATACTTAAGAAATAAGTAATATATCTGATAGACAATGAAGTTTAAAGCTTATAGCATAAGCAAACTAAGGGATTATCACTCGTTTCTTATGCGAACTTCATATTTCCATATAGCAAAAAAAGTTTATTACTTGGTTTCATGCTGAACCCACTCAAAAAGACAAATTTTGACTAAAGTTTTATTTCTTATGTGCTGTATGTGAAACACGATGTTTATATTTTAGTTCAAACGAGCAATATTTCTCCAAGCTTTTGTGGCACTTAATGATGAGTATGAGAAGACATTTATGTAACACAATATATAAAGACACACTTACAATTAAATAGTGCCACTTGGTGGCGTGTTTTCTTTGTTTTTTTTTAAGTATAACTGTAAGTTAAGCAGTTTAAAAGTTTAGACCTAAAACTAAATTACCAACATAAAGTACTTAGCTACTTGAAAAATATGCAACTAACCCCTAGCGCCTATAATCTATTTGGCACCATCATTAACAGTCTTCAGCATTTGATAGCTCGGATTTGAGAAGGCATCCGGTGAGGCTCGGGCGCTATTATTATTCATTAATTTTTTCGGTGACTTAACGTTTACATAGTTGTCATCAAGATCGTCTGTTAATGTTGTCTCCGCAACATAATGCCTTGGTGAGGGCTTCGGTGTCTCAGTTTTATTATACTTTCGGCCCTGCTCCGGACTGCTGTCACCATCGGAATCGTGTGTCTTGTGCAGCATTGGAATTTCTTCTGGTTGTATACCTTCCTTTTTGCGTGTTTTATGTGTAGGGCTGTCAAGATTGTTGGCCAACGTCGGTGACTGTTGTTGTTGTTGTGTTGCTATATCTGGGAAGGTGAAAGATGTAGTTGTGGTTGAATTATCGTTTGTGGTTTCAAAATCTTTAGGTCGTGTTGGTGAGAAAATGGCTGTACCTGATTGGGTGCTCATTTGTACATAATCGTCAGATGAGGTATCAATACCTGCAGGATTTTGTGGTTGTGGTTAAAGATAAAAATGTTTTGTGTTAGCTGAGTGCTTAAAAGATGTGTCGCAAATCAAGTGGGGTTATTATATTTAATAAGCTTAGGTATAGTTCAGTAACTTGAGGAAGTATTGCGCTGTTTTTTTAGACTAAAATGCTCAAATGAATATACTGTTAATTATATGCAGAAAAGTATAAGTTTAAATAAAAAAAACAATGAAGTCGTTAAATGTACCCTTTAGAATATCGCTGCGCATAGTATTTGGTAATAGGAAGAATTAATGTTATTGCCGTTTTCTTATGTTAAAAAAATAATAGCGCTATTAGTATATGTATTCTTCAATATTGGAAGTAAAACTTTTTCGTCCTTACAAAATCACTTTCATCAAGACGAGCTTGAGGTTAATTGCATGCTCCTTCAATGTCGAAATATAATATCTATTTGTAAGGACGTCTATGTTGATAAACTACTTACTCTGTAACCTCACGAAGAATGCAACACTGAGAGAAAAATTGACACCTGGGTTGCTGTGCATACTGGGTGAACGAACTAATGCCTCATTTACATTGCATCTTTGGTGCATACTTTTAAGATAACTATTGAAATAGCTTTGCAGCAACATCTTTTTGAAGAGAGATGGTGTGGTTGACGATTCCCTGAACTAAATTGGATCTAGGAAGTAAAGAATAGAGAACGACGGCTTCCTGGTCAGAGTATAAATCACATTGGGCGGCTTTGTTGCCAAATACACGACAGTGTGTACTTAGATTAAGTGCGTAGAAGCGCGTCTGTTATCCAACGTGCGACCTCGTACGAGATTGACAAAATATACTGTGATTCGCGAAAGCGTGGAATCAATATGGTGTAGTGCTTTTTATACCAGATGAAAGAGGAAGTCCCATACTGTTGCTTAAAATTGGTGGCAGAATAGCGAAAGAGGAAGTTCCATAATGTTGCCCAAATATATAGTATACTTGGTGCCACCAACGGTGAAATAGGTTTAGAGCAAGCATATTTGAAGACCCGTATGACAATACCTTCACCAGATAAAGAACTCTGAGCTGATAAGTCTTCCGAATTGTTATTACTCCAAGAAAATGTTTGGTAAAAAGAAAACTGAATTACACCGCGGTGTCGACAATTCGCAATCAAATGAATATACATGAGAGCAAAAAACTTAAATGGTAAGCTAGAAGAAGCGTGTCAACCTCGTAAGAAGCAATCTTGGGCAGAGCAAAAAAATGAAATCAATGCAGATGGAACACTTTTACAGTGTATTGACATTTTCATTTTATGTCTAAATTGAAAAAAACACTAAAAGTAAATTAAAAGACCCTTGACTTCTATTTACAGATTATGGCGCTTACACCAAGATCAACATCATTGCTGAAGACTATAAGCGATTATATCCAATCAATGTGGAATTAGGATGATTTTTGTTCAATGCGACTAAGTCAAGTACAGTT
The DNA here is from genome assembly GCA_963662105.1 of Meiosimyza platycephala. Taxonomy (NCBI): domain Eukaryota; kingdom Metazoa; phylum Arthropoda; class Insecta; order Diptera; family Lauxaniidae; genus Meiosimyza; species Meiosimyza platycephala. The sequence goes on from OY759210.1 coordinate 18,493,902, forward strand.
TCGTACTAAAAGTCCAAAAGAACATTCACAGTGGTCGCCAAAGCTGGTGCATGGCTTGCATTTGTAAGGAATGTAATATATCGTTGGGCAATGAAATAGAAAAAAACTGGTAGTTAACGCTGTACCTCAAGTGGTCGGAAGCTAAAGTTTGAACTTTGAACAATTTTTCGTTCAATAAAATTACATGTAAAACAAGTTTCTATACATACTTCATAGTCTGTTTAAAAATGACGAAGCTATAGGGTTTTAAAGTTTAGCAAAAAACCGGGTGGTAGAAATAAAAGACAAAAAAAAATCGGTTTCCTCTATTTTTCTCCAAGATAAGTCTAAGGGCAAAGTTTAACGAAAATCGCACATAGTAAACTGGGCCGGATTTCGCTTTATCGTTACATGGGCGTTATGCTTCGTGAATATGTTCTCGCGGTACTCTTGAGAAATCGGGCTGATAACTATGAAAATTACAACAAATAAAATACACAAGTCTTGTGAATCCTACGAAGAGAGCAAGTGTAGGTTTGCTACCGCCCATTAGCATATAATGTGTGGGAGTGCTAGGTAATAGCTGACTGATAAATATGATAAAAGCTGCAATGTGAATGAGCCACTAAAAAGTTTTGATTCATGCACCCAACGCGAGCGCAGCAAACGAATATTGGATGATATATTTTAAAAAAAAGTGTCCTTCAAATCTTATCTTTAGTCATCATAATATGCCATTCTGCTAAGTGCTCAAATAAATTTCAGCTCCATAAAAATTTACCTACAAAATTTCCTTGAGTTACTGAACTATTATATACTACATATATGTATATAGGCATATATGTGTGCTTTTGTAAAGAACTTACGTATTTCCGGTAAAATATGTCCATTCACATATCTTGGCGGTGGTGGTGCCACCTCATCGGGAGAACCCATTAACGCTAAGTAATCAGTTTCATTGCGTTTAAGGTATTCGTCATTTGCACGCAAGTATGTTGTGTTCAATTCAAGATAGTGCTGCAAATATATTAGTATAGTAAGAATACTTACAGTGAAGAATTTTAAAACCTACATTGGTAACATCATCTCCTAGCATTTTGGCGAATTTTTGCTCTAACACATGAAATAGTGGACGACATTCTGGATTGGTACTCCAGCACTCCAACATAATATCGTATAAATCATAATTTGCAAATGGTGGCTTCTCCATACGATAACCATCCTTAAGTTTCATATACAAACTTTGATTTGGATCCATGCCCGGATAGGGCACCTTGGCTAGCGAGAAAAATTCCCACAAAACAATGCCGAATGACCATACATCAGTGTATGTGCTAAAGACATGATCACTTAGCGATTCTAATGCCAACCATTTGATAGGCAATGGTGCTTCACCCTGTTTTTTGTAGTTTTCGCTCTTGTACATTGAACGCGCTAGACCAAAATCACAAATCTTAACGACATTATCTTCGCAGAGTAAAATGTTACGTGCAGCTAAATCGCCATGTAGTACTTTGCGTGATGAAAGGTAATCCATGCCGCGGGCCACTTGGAATGCCCAGCTAACCAGATCGGAGGTTGTTATGGTCATGGCTTCAGTTGAATCTGTTTTATAATTGGAGCGCCAAGCTGGTTGAACAGAGTTATTTGAGAGTACGTTATCTTCACCTGCAAGAAATTGAAATAAAGTAATTTGTAAAGGAAATAAAGAAATAAGTGGTATCAAGGGGCAATTATTCTATAAAAAATATTAAATATCATTGCAGTCTATAACTTACCCTCTGGTATAGTAGTCATCACTGTTTGCTCCGTGGCACAACTATCGACCTGACCTTCATATAAATCTGATTGACGTAAGTAGCCACTGGAATTTGGGCGTCCCGCACGTGTACCAGATCTTGGATCATTATCCGTACTGGAGTTTCTGCCATTGTTAATTGTATAATTGTTGTTCATATTATTCATGTGATTGATATATTGATGGTTGGAAAATGAGAGATTAACATATTTCAATCCATCACTGATGCGGCATTAGTAGTATTTTATGGTACAGTACAAAATTGAGTACAGTACGTTTTGTTTAGTTTGGGTATGTTGGGACATTTTGGGGATTGATTAATTTTTATCAAAACACGTAACATAGCAATAAAAGAGTTGACCATCACCACGAAGTTTGATAGTAGTAGATGCAGTTTATTATATTTATAGTTTGGGTTGTTAATTTAAAAACACATTCACAATGAAAGTAAAAAAAGAGAGAGGTAAAAATGACATATAGTGAAGAGCTGTATAAACACCAAATTTAATTAATATAATTATATATTTAAAAGTGTTAGTATGTGCAAGATAAATTAATAACTTAAATATATTTTTGTAATCAATGAATTCATCAACGTAAAAGAAAGTAGTTGTTGAATTTCTCCTTTACCCAGTAATGCAGTTAGTAATGTTTAGCAAGCGAATAAACCCGATTCAACAGTTTTAATGATTTAATATTGTTAGTATCACGTAACTTATTTTTTGATGCATTTTGTAAATATATAATATCTTACTTACACACTTTGCCTAAATCTAGAAGGGTAATGCTATCTGACGTACATATGCTAAGAGTAATAGTAGAAAGTTAGGAAGCGGCAAAACTAGCAAATGACGATGTACGATCAAGAGACCGGAGGCAAGATGCCTCATAAATATGTTAAGAGCTTGATGAAGTAGTAAGAGCTTTCTGCAAAAGAGACAAACGATCTTGCAGTCAAAGCATAGTATGCCGCAGAGATCAGAAATGAATAATTTGATTGAAATAATTTGTCAATCAATAGTAAAAACTGGAACCCATTAACATAGGACTTTTTCAATGTTTTTGATGATACGACGAAAAACGGCCATTCTCGAAACCTCAATCCGAGAAATGTTAATTAATATTTTTGCCACATTTTTTGGAGGCGTGCCATGATAACTCGCTATAATCTCAGAAAGTTGACACGCTGTGATAGTTTAAATCAACGATGGGCACGTAGTGGCACTTTCCGCCCTCATGGCCCGAACCGTTATTAGACGCATAAGCAGTCAAAAAACAATTCGCAGAATTTCAACACTATAGACGTACAGCGTTGACTTGAGTTCAAATGAAAACAAAAACAACATACTAAGACATTAGCGACGGTGCCGCATAGTGCCTCGACGAATGTAGCAATTGTTTTTGTTTGTAATGCAATTTGAATTTTTTTTTGTGCTGAATTTGGAGATGAAAGCAAAAAACTTTAAAATTTTGTTTTTTGTTGTTGTACCCTTTTGCTAGATTTATTATGCCCACCGCTGGTTTAAATCGATTGTTTATATTTTTCCTAGATAATGCAATATCAGAAACATTCAATGATATAGGAAGCTGAAGTGCGACGATGGGAGTATTTTACATCAGTCATATTCTTTCACCTCCAGCGGTAACCTGCAAAGTGGAATATGTCAGCTATCACTTTTTCGGAATTAACACATTTACCTCGAGTAGAAACACTAGGGAACTTCAATAATTGATTACAACGTTTTAGCATCGATAAAAATGTCAGTCGCCTTAAACTTTTTTTCAGTTTTATATAAACTTTTAAAAAATTATTGATGGGATGGTTTAAATAGGATGTCATCTGGTCAAGTCAGTACGCAGAACCGCACTGCAAATTTTGTGCGGTGGTATTACGAAAAAATATTTCTATGTTCTTAGACCAACTTCCTTAATCGTGTGACTCGCTAAACATCAAAATCCCCTGTAATTGCTTAGCAAATTCAAATCAATTTATCTTATTTTGCGTATTTTACCCTGGTTGGACCTTAGGCCGCAGTAAGCTACTTTTCAGATTTACCGACTGATATGTAGTTTATCATATTCGAATATATCTTAAAATTTAATATTAGTTCCAACCCATTTTTGGTTAGTTGTTTTAGTACAAAACATAAAGAAAAATAATCACATATACTACTTATAAAGTGCTTTTACTTGTGGTGAAAGCAAGTGAAATATCACTGTGCACTACTAAGTGTTTTAACATACCGATTAAGTTCAAAGTTATCTGAAAAACGTTGTGTCACTATTGTGGGATCAATTTTATCAGTGTCTGGATTAATTTGATCAATAAAACGTTTACGATTCCGTAGCAAAAAATTCTGCACATTACCATAGCGACAATATTCGACGATGACCATAACTTCACCTGCATATAGAAAGATTGACCGATAAGTTATATAATTCGCAAGAACATACAAATGTTTGAACTTACGTTTTGCTATATTCTCAGTAATGGCACCAAGCAAATTCACAACATTCAAATGTTGTCCCAAATGCACCATAATCTTAAGCTCTGATACCAGCGCTTTCATAACTTCATTATCTGCAGTGCGTTTTACCATTTTCACCGCCACAACACTTTCTTTTTCATCTACCTTAATACCCTCAGCATGAGCTTTGAGTACAACTCCAAAAGCACCTGCACCCAATTGTTTACCCAATTTAAGTTTATGACGTGGAAATTCAAAGCGACGATCATATGGCAAGAGATCAGCCTGTTCGTCTAGAGTCAATGCTGGATTGATATGTTCTACGGCACCCTCCTCAAAGTTCGCCAAACCGGCTGCTTTAAGTTCACGTAGTAGTTTACGCTCTCGATTAACACGTACGCATAGATAGATCACGAGCGCAATCAATACAATAAAGAAGAAAACAATGCCAGCAATCCAACCCAATTTTAGACCGGGTAAATCTAAAAACATGCAAGATATTATTTGACTTAATATAGAGACTTGAGTGTTTTGTACGATCAACACATACTTGTAATCTTTACTTGTGCGCTATGCTCTATTGTGCCCAAACGATTTGCCATTATACATTTGTAAGTACCCTGATCTTCAGGTTTGAGGAAAGGTATAAGCAGTTTTGTGCCATGATCGGTGATAGCAATATTGTCCTTAGCTTTAAGTTCGACATCATCCCTATACCAAGTCACAACAGCAGGTGGTATGGCATGTGCGCTGCATTTCAGTTCAAGTGAATTTCCAAGTTTGCGATTAATTGTTGATTTTGAATCCAAATTGGTATCTGGTGTCTTGGGTGCAAATGGTTCTAAAAACGAAAAGAAAAATTTTGTATGATGATAAAAATTTGGAATTGTTAATGGATAAATGAAAAACTTAATATAAAATCCAGCAGAAAAAAATTAAGTTGTAGGTTATTTAGGCTTGTGAATGCACGTACACCAGAAAATTGAATTGCAGTCTCGGAGAGCTGCAAAGAAAGCAAACATAGCACCTTCTGTCTAAATATTTGAACACTTTAATGCGTATTGATTTACGGTAAAAGATTCGGTGCAAAAGAGTGCACAAATGTTCATAGAGTTCGAGAAGTCGATGTTCAGAGCATTTAAGTAAATCGACGTTATAAGGGCATGTTACGAACATACAACCTTAATTGTACTGCTTAAGAATCAGGATGAGTTGGACAAGATGCAAGAGTTAAACGTCTTAACATATTACACTGAAAATAGTTACGGATCTGTTCTGTTGACTTTGGATTCGTGAAAAGCTCTAAGTCAACTATATGAATATAGCAAGCCTCTCAAACTCGTAATTGGAACCACACTCTTCATTCACAAGCCTACACATAAAGTCACATGGCGCTCACAGTACAGAGACTGAAATTGATCAACTTGTATTAGCAAAACATAGCGAAGCACTCTGCTAGACGTGAGGAGTGTAGATAGTGTGTAATGACAGTACGATAATGTATGGATCATATAGTCACACCTATATAATCCTGGAACAAATACACGTAAGGTTAGTGCTCTCGATAGAGAGTCTGTATGGATTGTAACGAAAACATTCGAGCTATAAGAGACTTAAATATCTCATAGACAGAGCACAGAATCAAGCAGAGCTGCAAATGTCTTCCCCTTTTTATATTCATAATTATGTTGGATAAAGCGCTTAGCCTAACTCTTATGGGCAATGTATTCAATAGAACTTTTGATATAGTCTGTAAGCTCCGACATTATCGCATTGTTTTCATCAAGGTCGAATGAAATGCAAACCAATCTTACGCGGCTCAGTAATGATGCTACTATTGGTCTGCGCGAAACTGAAGCAATATCATCAAGGACGCTTCTCTCAAGTCTTAAAACATGTGAGAATAGATTGTCGTGTTACATCAAAATATGGACAACATTTTTCATGGGGGGGCAAACTCAAATAAAAAAGGTCGATAAATTTTTCTGAAAAAAAAAAGATTTATTCTATACTTTAGAACGGGATATAAAGAGAATTTTGTATGAAGATGTTTTTTTATTCGTTACAGTTTCCATTAATTAAAGATAAAGTAAGTTATTGTTCAAATGTTTCCAAAAGTGGCTTATCGATTTCTTCGCGAGATGAATTGGAAGGATCCAGATTTTTCCTTATAAACTTGAAGGAGCGTTGTATGGGTAAGACATTTTTGGATTATTTGTAAACGAAAATAAGCCTTTAACCGTCACAAAGCGCTAAATAACTTTTCACAAGAAGCTGCTGAACCTGGCACTGGCATTATTAAATTGACGAGTCGATAAACTCGACTCGGTGTTTCGTTGTGTCAGAAGAAGTTGGTCAGCGTTGAGGACGGAGTTTGCTCAGTTCAAAATCATCTGAGAAAATGCCCAGTTTCGACTACAAAATTTCTTCAGTGAGTACATTTCCCTTGTATGCATCAAGAAGTATATTTTCTAACGACTCTAAAACATCAATGTCAAATGAATTATAATCATTATCAGTGCAGTTTGCTCATGTGTATGCTCCCATTGAGTATACATCTCGACTAATATTATCGATACAGCCGGTGCTATTGATATCGATATTTTTCGACATGATATGCCAATTTACAATGTTCATTTTGTCACAATTCTATAAACTCAAGATGTGATTTGCTGGGTCTTAATAATAACTTATTTCCGAGTAGGGGGGCAAAATAAATATACTGCCCCTCTGTCAAAATTCCAGGGGGGCAGCTAACCCCCCAGCCCCTCGATTACAATGCCCAAAGAATCCAAGATTTTTCCTCCTCATTCCAGAAATCATTTTTCAATAGCCAAATGTCCAAATGACTTGGATCCAACAATTGGGTTACTTTATTTACTATAATACTTAATTTACTTATTAATGATATATGTAATGGCTTACCTTGAACTTTAATATAGATGTATTTGCTTTCCGACACTTCGGGGCTATTAGCATCCTTAGCACGACACTCATAGCTTCCAACATCTTCATCTCTTATACTTTTAAATTTCAAAGTTTTTCTATATGAATAATCCGACTGTTCCTTAGTTACCTCAAGATTATCGTTTGCCACCAACATATCACCATCTTTGAACCACTCCAAATCTTCAGCAAAATGATAGGCCAATGCAGCGCAAGTGATAACAATTTCATCTCCACGTGCTATAACCTGTCGCTCATCAACACCTAAAATAGTCATATTATGTGGTATATCACCAATTAGCACATGACCTTTGCCATTAGTGCGATTTATTTTATTTGTTGCAATGCAGTAGGCGAGACCAGGCGTTGTTGGTCTAAAGTCGAGACGATGTATTTGTTCAATGCTCGTTTCACCAGGCACTGGGTTGCTAACATACTAAAGGATTTGGAAGAAAAATGTGAAATTTTTATTACTTGCCAGACAGTTAGACCAATCTTTATACGAACTTCAGTAAAGCGTTGTTCAATTTTATTATCACATGATGGCCATCTTGGTTGTATTTTACACGGTTTGAATACCCACGTTACGTTAGCTGTTGGATATGATAGCACTTTACATTCCAAATGAGCTTCCTCGCCTATTTGCAGATATACATCATTGACGGTTACTAGTGGTGCATCACTGATGCTAACATTAAATGTGCGTATTTTAGGCTCAAAACCATTTTCAGCGCGTACCACATAATCACCGCTATCGGTCATTTGTGGATTTAAGATTCTTAACATACTAGTTGATTCGGTGGTATTGATCATATACTTGTGCGTCGGTTGTATTTCAGTGCCATCGGACTTTAGCCAGATAAGTGTAGGAGGAGGATGACCACGATATTTAACATTGATTGTAATGGTTTTACCAGCTTTCTCCTTGATAATGTAATAATCATTGGGCTCCTTCAAGTCAATATAGCTTTCATTTTGATCTACAAAGTGATTAATAGCAAGTGTATATGTTTCAGAAAATCGTCTATGGTTTAATGGTCAAAAATGAAACTTACTTAGTATGGTCATTAAATAATTGTTATGCGCCTTATTTTTGGAATGATCCGTAGCGATGCATTTATAATTTCCAGAGTCTGACTTTTTAGCATTTCGTATGGTCAGCGTTGCACGTCCGAATTTGTGTGTCTCAGTTTTATTCAGGAATTCGGCCTCTTTTTTTTCAACGCGCAGCTTAAAGTTAACATAATAATTGCATTATTTAAAAAAAATTATATTAACGTTTATTTTTGGTTAAGTGTCGTTCATAAGATACTAAACTTCAGCTTTGAAGTAGTAATATTTTTTCAATGCTGGTAAAAATCATCATAATCTTGTGCCACTTTCTCTATAAAAAACTTATCATAGTGTTGGGGTTAAAACAAGGTCTCTAGAATACGAAACACTGCTTTTAATTGCAGTTTTGCGGAAACGTTTTATTTGAACATATTTAGTGGGCGAATCTCATCTCACTTTAATTAATTCTTATCACCAAACAAAATACTGTATTGAATCAAAAACTTACCTCATCCACGCCAGGCGGTGTAACCCATTCTGTTGTATAGCTAACATCATGTGCAATTTTCACCACACATGTAAGTTGAAAAGTATCACCTACATAGGCGTGTCCTTTAGAATCTGAGGTAATTGTGGGCTTATTTACGTGTGTTGTATGTGCTATTTCAGTTGTATTTTGTTTAAGATAAAAAAAATTATTAGAAGATATTTCACTTTTTTAAGTTGGGATTATATTGCAAGCAAAATTCTACATAAAAGCAATACTTGGGAATTAAAAAAAATTGCAATACATAGTAACATAAAAAAATACAAAAAACAAAAAATTAAAACATTAAACATAAAACAAATAAAATAAATAAAATTTAAAAAAATTTTAATTAAAACATTTAATTAAATAACTAAATTGATATATGCAGTTGTACTGTAGTAATAAGGCTAACTATAACGTTGTTAAGTTGTTAATAGAAGATTAAAACATTTAAGTTTCCATTTTGTATTAATTTTATATAAAATTTTATAAGAAGTTCATAATATTAAGAACTGAATTTCTATCAAATTTGAACTAAACGATTACCCATGCTGAATTCCATAAGTTTGACATATGTGGTAGTAAAAATTATTCTGTTGCCTTGACTTTATGGTATACTTTGTACTTCTATTACATAAAATTTGAAAACTAAACCACGTAGAGACTGAATATTATCGTCGATAAAACCATTATGCTTGGCTTTAAGGTTATATTTAGCTGTGATGTTTCAAATAAAACACATATTGTTGATATGTCACAATAACTATTTGGACATAAGGGGTAATAGCTAAGAGCAAAACTCGTATGGTTTTTTCATTAAGTTTTCCCAGCCTAATACGAACCGTAATAGCTTTTAGCTCCTAGTCCTGAACCTTCTCAATATTTTGATCGTAAATGTGTAGAGTAGCGGACTTATTGATTCTTCTAGCTCAGAGTAAAGTATTGTACATACAAAGATCTACAAGATGGCAGAAGGTTTAGCAAATGGACGGCAAAAAATGAGTATGTACAGAGAGAAAAAAATCAACTAGGACCTGGTTAATTCAACTAGGAGACGTAATGTTTTGGCTTCGAGTTAAAATTTTTATTTCAACCAGAAATCTGATTGAAAATAACTAAAATGAATCTAGTTAATTCAAAGCTATATATGGTTAAACTCAATTGAGGCTTGTTAATAATATTAACCAGGCATCTATTTAAATTGACTAGAAATCTATTTAAATTGACTAGGAAATTGTAAAAAATTAAAAAAAAAAAAATAAAACAAAGTCGCTTTATTTCTTACTGGCCCGTTTCTATGACCCTTTTCTAGCTAGGGAACCCATCGATTGATACCTCTCTTGACAAGATTGGACCAATTTTAGTTTCCACCTATAAGCACTTTTTCGTATGGAATATTCACTTTTTCTTGGACAGCTCAGAAATCCAAGCCCGAGTTAACTTCATTTTATTTATTTATTGGCCCCGTTTCTATGCCCATTACTAGGGAACCAATATCATCGATTGACAACCCACTCAGATCAACTTTATTTTAATTTCCCATATTTGCCCTAAACTCCTTTATCAGCCTGTGCTTGTGTGCCATTCACAGGCGCCAGATAGCCAGCCTGTCAACATTCACAGATCTTTACTATGTATCTACATTTGATGTCGTATAGATTATTATATATTATATTAAATTATACTTATTCAGGACTACGTGGTATTAAATGAGATTAGGAAAGTTCTATAGAGCATTTAATAAACCCTATGAATTTCCTCATGTGATTTTCGCTTGTGCTTTTACAAGATTATTCTGATTCATGATCAATTTCTCCGCGGCAATTTCATAAATATATAAGTTTTCCATTGAAGACAATTCTATTTTGAGCAGCCATAACGCAATAAGTACTTAATATAAAAGTTTTTCTTCAACATGGGTAACTTCACGTTAGTAGATTAGATGTGCAAATAAAATAAGCTAAGGACATACAATATGTTTAAAAAAATATAACACCAGTACAATAATAAACTTAAAATGCTACATAAAAATCATAAATAATACAAAAGTATCAAACCAAACAAAAAATGCAACACAAAGGGTAAAGTAAAGAATAACCAAAACCAAATCAAACGAAATGAAAACAAACAAAATCTAATGCAAAATTAAATCACAACAAGAACAACCATTCATGGGTTAAGTGACACTTACACCGCGGTGTACTACCAGTACTACGAAAACTATTATGAGATGATCTGCGCGATGAAGGAGTCGTACGCACATCACGTTTGCCTAAGGATCTCAAAACATCAACGTTGAAACCAACACCATTTGTCAAATCAATAGTAGAAGCAAGCGAAAAGCTTTCAATAGATGGCGTTGTTGTGGCCATAGTTGAAAATTCAACATTATCAACATTGGCGTCTTCAACATCATCAATATCATCAATATAGTCAATAATATCGGTAGCAATTTTATTATTAGCAATTTGGACATTTTTAAAATTATTATGATTACAATTTTTAACACGAATGACACCAACATTGACATCAACATTATCACCAATGCGATTAGTAGTAGTAACATTCATTATGCTTGTTAGTGTACTTTTTTCTGAGTTCCCAGACAAGAGTCTAATAATTTTGTTTGTTGTTAGTGATCTTTTTGTTGTTGTTGTTGTTGTTGTTTTTGTAGTAGCCATCACCGTTGGTGTTGTTGCTATTGTTGCAGTTTTAGCCAATTTCGCGTCAGTTGTTAATTTTGTCATGGTAACTTTGTTATTTGAACAAATCAATTTGTTATTGTGACAATATTTTTATGTTAAGTTTAAACATGAATATATTTTTTTATTTAAAATGTGAGAGAATGATGCACAATAGAAAAAAAGAGAGAAAAGAAAGAAAAATAAATAAATCAGTAAAAATTGGAAGCACCATCACCATTGCCTTTTACTTGAATCCAACACAATTTCAAAACTTTTCTAATTTAATTAATATTTTTTTTTTTTTACTTTTCTACTACTGTTCCCTTAACACGTACGAAAAGAGAGAGAGAGAGAGAATAGTGCAAATTTGTTGAGACAACAATATTTTACTGTTCTTTTTTAGTAGCAGTTTTCGTAAAGAATACGAATACAAAAACAAAGTATTAATAGAAAACATCACAAATGTGGGGTGCAAAACTCACGATCAACATTTTGGTTACCACGAAATTCGATATCGATGCTGTACTCTTCCTCCTCGTTGTTCGGCGATGGTATCTTTGGACGACACGTGTAGGTACCGCCATCGGTGACAGCGCCTATTTGTATAACAAAACCACGTCTTGGATCATAGCGTCCGGTATTCTCACTCGAATAGGTCTGTTGCTGTTGAGAGTAGTAGCAAATGTAGTACATATTAGAAATAATGGGCGTGATGCATTTTAACGAATTGCGTGTAGGCGTGCTAGTGCAATGTTGTAGAGGATTTTAAGTGAAAAGAATTTTGTGCTCAGAAAATGGTCTTGCCAATTTTATAGAAATGTATGGATGTGTAGGAAAATTTTGATGTGATGAGGAATAAGGTGATATGAAAACGAAAAAAATGTGGAAACGGAAAGTTTATGAAAACCTAAAAATCGACTTCCCAACGTTGATTGCAAAAGTTATAATTCAATTACTCATATTTTCATGGCAATTACCCATTCATAGGTTTTTTATATATCGTCCCTTCTGCCTTCACATCTGCAAATAACTGTTCAGGATTTTCAAAATTATATAGTTAAAAGGTTGAGGCAGAAAAAGGACGATATGAGATATTTCTATGTATGGGTAAGATAAATTTCACCAGCCTTACCAAATTATTTAAGAAAATCTCTATATTTTAGACAGAAACTTATTATATGTAGGTAGAAAAATTTTATTCAGCATAAGACATATTGGATCGTTGAGCTTTCTTTGCACAAAATTAAAACCCACGCCAAAGAAGCAGATTTTTTCCAAAGGATTTTTTCTTTGAAGAAGAAATTTTATTTATTATACATATATCACAAAGGGTAGAAAACGCATCGCATCAGAAAATATAAACCGATTCTACTCATTCGTTTGACCGTAGGTTTTACTCTTTGACACAGGAAGCTTTTCGATGCAATGCGTTCCTTCTTTATATCTTTATCTTTGCTGAAAAACCACAGTGAAACTATCATAGACCTTCATATTTTTTAACCCAGTGATGAGACTAGGTAGATTTGAAAAATTATTGCCTTACTTATAATTTTTTTTTCTATACGTCAGAGTGCTTGATATATTTGCTTTAAAATCGATAAATACCGTATCATAGACCTTCATATTTTTTAACCCAGTGATGAGACTAGGTAGATTTGAAAAATTATTGCCTTACTTATAATTTTTTTTTCTATACGTCAGAGTGCTTGATATATTTGCTTTAAAATCGATAAATACCGTTTTGAGTTACACACATATTTTCAAAAGTCAAAGTGTAGCAAATAGTTTCGAAAACGTTTAAGATACATAGTTGGAAAGAATCGAGTAGTAACAAACAATGTCGATATGTCTACAAGATCAATATCGATAAAGTCGATAAAAGTCGAAAATTGTATGGAAAAGAGTCAAACAATTGGGTAAAAGTCGAAAACATTTTAAGAATTATCACAAAAGTTTTCATGAATAAAAAATGTTTTTGGCTATATTTGAGGTTATTTAGCATCGCGAATAAATTTTTTTTTTTGCAAAACTGGTTGCAGCATCTGAAAGTATGTATTTCTCTTACCCTTCAAAACCCCTGGTCTGTGGTTTAAAAATTTGTCGGCCTGTGTTATCCAAAAAGACGAAAATATTGAAGTAGTATCTACTTTGAAAATTATCGAAAAATTCGAAAAAAGCTGAAAAGACCGAAAATATCAATTTCTATAATTGGAAAAAAGCAATAATCTGAATCAATAGACTGAATGTCTGGACTCTGGACATGGGATTAAAAATCTGGACAATCCAGACGAATCCAGACCATCTGGCAACTTATAGAGAGTACCCATAACAAATAAACTCTTAGTCATATAATTGTATACATAATAGATTATAATGTAGATTATTTCATCATTAGTTTTGCGTATGATGATAATTTCAATTTATGTTTATACGAAAATATCTCCATCATTATAAGTTTTTTTTTTTTCCAGAAGAGTATTGTACTTCTTTATACTGGTGTATATAGAGTGCTAAGCCTAAGTTCGGTATATGTATTGTATAATAAATAAATACTATGTATAAGTCATAATAAAACTTTTCACTAAAAACTTATACATATATTGTATAATTTGGTCTACTAGATGTATATTTACAAGAGACATGGTAAGTTTTAAGCTCGAATGAATCTCCAGAGCAAAACTTGGTTTATACAATTATATGGTTGACTACTACTTAAATATTATTTTTACACGCTGTATTTTACGTCATTTCAAATAGCATATATGTATATCATTTAATGGATATACATTGATATTTATTTACATAGATAAGTGATCATTTTTTAAATATATAAAATCACTCATGATATGAGCTAAAAATTCTACATTTACGAGTAATAATTTTGAAGATATATAAATTTTCCAAATAAAAATTTCAAACATACGCAAAAACTCAACACGATATTCTTCCGAACGATTAAGTGAGCCCATTTGACCAACACAGCCAAAATACGTGGTAATATTTTCAACATAGCTAATAACAAATCCAATCTTAGGATTATAGACAATCGAACTGTAAACATTATCGGGTGGAAAGACCTTTGTCTGCGTATGAATACGTGAAGAGCTAATGACTTGCGAATCGCTGAGATCCTAAAAAAATGGTTGGGTTAAAAGTTTTTAGTATGTATTGTACTATATGGCAAGAAAACAAGGAAGGATTATCATATGGGGTAGTGAGAATTTCCCTTTTTTTTTTTAAATGTTTTCAAAATGTGCATATGCGTGTACTTAGCTAAGAGTGCACTTAATGGGTATCAAAGAAACATATAAATGAACATCAAAAAGAAGGTAAGCTTACTATATGAACAATAGATTTAAAAGAATAAAAACTTACAACACCACTTGGATTAGTTGGAGCAGTTAAAAGTACCTCAACAGTGGGTACGGTTGGCTTGCAAGGAATGGTAAAATCCTGATATTGATAGGCATAACCAATTGGAAAATCAAATGGTACCAGCAGATTATCCAAATCTGTTGTTTGAAATAAAGCAAAGAATTTTAGTAAGTGAAAAATCGCAGTCATGGCTTGACTTACCATTAACATAAATATATATGGATGATGCCAGATTATTGTTAACCAATTCATCAAAATCTTCTTCCTCCATTTCATCAATTTCTTTGTCCAAACTGGACTGTTTAATGCAATAATAACTGCCAACATTTTCCTTTTGTACATCTTTTAAATACAAATGACTGCCAAAGGGTCTTTCAGGATCGAATGTATTGAAATCTTCCGACGTGTGTGTCACAAACATGTTGGGCAACTTCCAAACGATTTGTTCATTAGATTCACAGCGTAGCGTATAATTTGTATTAACTTCGAGTGTTATATCTTCCATAAGGGGTGTGATTAATGGTGCACCATACATGGCAGCGAAATTGGGACGGAAATCATCATTTTTGGCTTCGGGTCGTGGTACTGTAAGTAAATAAACATTTTATTTTAATGATAATATTTTTTTTTTAAAATTACATTTCTCAATAAAAGTATTAACGAATTCGCATAATTTTTGATTCATCAAATTATTAAATTTAATAATGGCTGATATCAAACCCACATGCCTACAAAAGTAAATGTACACCTACTATATTTATTATTTATTTTATTTACAAATTGAGGTTGCATTTCATTACGCTCTGAATGATTCATAATTTTATGGTTTTTATTGTGTCCGATTTTGCTTTAAATTTAATTCTTCTCTTCGTATATATGTAAATAATATATGTATGCTGATGACAAGTTATTATTATGTGGTTAAGTTAATGTATAGATGTTATATATAAAGGTAAGGTATCACACAGACAAAAAAGTCTCTTGGCCAAGTTAAAACAAACTTTTGGTAAACAAAAGGTAAACAACAATTTAAAATTTTGACTTTAGAAGAAGGAATAGTGCTCTCTAAAATTACTTTATGAAGAGTAAATTAATTACAATTGAACATAAATTATTTCATCGAACTTACAGTCATTAGCAAACACCGATATTCATGTAAATCGGTCAACGCTTTTTCTTAACACAAAAGGTAAGATGCTAGTATTTCATATTTACAATTAGGTGATACTTAATTTTTCAACGCTCAATTTTATGCTTCCAATCAACAAAGTTTATTGGATATTTTGATACCATTTAAAACCATTTCAAAAATCAATTGCCGCTGTAGTTATTGTGATCAACAATTCAACTGTAGAACTGTGTAGCCTCTATCATACGAAGATCGTAAGATCCAAATAATTCCATAAATTTCACATCATCAAGAGTATGGTATGGAAAAGAAATGATTTGGAAAATGAATTACAAAACGATTTAAAGCGACAGAATCTTGGCGCTATTTCTATAAACGCCATTTAATTGCTTTGTTGGCTCCACAAATATTGCGTGTAAAAATTAAACAAAAAGATACGCCAACCACAGCAGATGCTTCGATAAAGATCTATGACAATGAAGCTCAAGGGTCTAACGTGGCGGCTGCAAAGTCAATTACAATTTTGAAAAAAAGATTAAAGAAGAGAAAAAGAGCTTCGTCGTAAAGTGAAATTCAATAGAGATTTATTTGTACATAGCACGTAGATAGACAGAGATAATCAGACTGGAATTACGACAATTACAATACTGGTGATATTTAATCAGTTGCGAGACTGTGTACTGTGAACCTGATGATCTCTATACGCATTATTCCAAAGAGCAAATCTCACTTTTCTTTTGTTTAATTGGTTTAATTTATATTATTTTTTTTTGTATTTCTACAGTAGAAAAATACAAAAAAAATTGTTCTATATGAATTCGAATTGTTGTTTCACATGCCTTTTACTATAATATTTTTTTCTGGACGAAATTTTTTTGGAATTCACATTATTATTAATTTTATCATTATTATTATCATTAAAATAATTGAGCTAAAGCTTGAAAGATATACGCTTCAGCCTACAAGGATCACAGAGTTGCCAAGGATATGTTTCCACAGTATCCACAGTTATTGTTTTCAACTACACATATTTTGTGTAAGTACATGGTGGGCTTTTTTTTCCAGTAGCCTCTAATTACTCTTAGGTTAGTCTTTAAATGTTATGTTTTATTGTTTTCTCCGAAGTTTCTTTGCTCTTGTTACATTCTTGTTTTAATGTTGATCCGTAGATCGTATCTGGTTCAATTTCATTACGAAGTTGTGATTCTCATTTCCTTGCCAGTTTATCAGCCGTTTTGTTACTATCCACACCTATGTACAAATGTATCCCGGAATTCATAAGAGGCAAGCTTTGCTATTACTGTTGGATTCATTTAGGTAAACTTAACGATTCCAGACTATATTTGATCTAATTAATCCAAGCAAACACTATTTAAATTGTAACGAGCTTATAGCATATTATGAAAACTTTTTCCTATCTTAACATATCCTTAAGTCAATTTAAGAGAAAGTTTTATACACAGCGGGCTGGAAACAAGCTTGAATGTGACAAAAAATGTCAATGAAAATGGTGTAAGCTATGTAGTTCACCGTAGTCTAAAATTTTAGTAAAACATTAATGTCCCCAAGGACGTCCACTTCAAAAAAGACCTTTGAATGTAAATGTTTGTTTTTTATTTTGAAAATAGCTTTATTGAATTTGATGAAACTTGCAGAAAAATAAAATAAAATAAAAATGTTCTATTAAAACCTCTTTTAAAGGGCGTAGTACCACCCATACATCGCGATATTTTGAGAAGTATAAAATATATTATAGAATTTAGATCATTACTTTTGATTTTCCATAACAATTCACTTCAAAGATGGGGAATTAGTATTCCTACTTATGTGTACATCCTTGTAGTTGCCACCTTCATGGAACTATTTCCCGGTGTTATTTCTACTGTCCTGTATTTGAGCATGTTGTTTCTTCAGTTTACTACGATATTGCTTATGAGACAAGAGGTCCTTCAATGTTTAGAAAAGCAAATTTGGCTTGTGCTCAGTATTGCTTTTGTTTCAGGAGCGTCGTTTCCATAGAGTATTCCTCTTGAAAAGTGTCCATTTAGTTGAGTTTAAGCTCTTAATTCTTCATCCTCAGTATACCTTCCATCGAGTTTTGTGTTTGTTTTCCTAATTATGGACAACGCCCTCTGTAGCCTTAATGTACATAACTGGTATTGAATTAATTACCTTTGTTAGTTTTTTAGTGTATGCAGACTAATTGATGGTTGACATTACCTTAGTAAAAAGTCTATGGATATTTGATTTCAACACAATTAATGAATTATTTCACTGATGAAAGTTTTTGCTATGGCAATTTTGTTTAGAGGACAAGTCTCTAATGAAGCATCCGAAATTCTTGTTTCGATGGCGTGATCGAGCTTAATTAAGGCTGTTTCTAGAATCTTTCTCAGCTTGTTTTCTTCGGAAACTGCTAACAATTCAAATTAATTAATTCTCGAATTAATATTTTCCCATTCGAATTGGAGCCTTGGCTGACTTGGCAAGAACACATTCTGTCAACCTAATTTCTCAGTATATTTTTGATGGTTTGAGCTCATATGATGGCTTAACATTAATTTTTAGAGGCATCCCACTAAAAACAAATACAACAGTGTTAAATCATATTTTAATAAAAATATTATTAGAAAAGAAACCATAGTAGTACTTAATACAACAAGAAAAAAGAGCCAGACTTTTTATGATGGTCGAAACTATTAACTTGTTACTTAGTGTAATATTTTCTATAAACAAAGTAATTGATTTACTTGCAAGTATGTGGAACAACAAAAATGATTGATTACAAAGTCCATTCCTAACGTTTCAATTGAATTGGCAACGCTGCAGAGAAATAGGAGAGCTAAATCAATTCCAACAACAATTAAATTATTTATTATTGCAATCAAAATTGACACATTTTCATTTGAATGAGAAACATTTTTCTTCAGTTAAACTCTGTTGAGTGTTGCATACCAACGTCAACGTCATCGTCAACATCGAAATTAACATCACGAACACACGGCGTGCTGAAAGCATGTGCAACACCGAAAAAAATGTTAACGAAAACAGAGTATACCATTATGTTGCTTGAGTCTAAAGTTTCAGGAAAAGTTTTATGTTTCAATAGAAAATATAATTTTAGCGTTACACTAACACATCTGCCCCTCTTTTATGAGTGGTTTTTAATGTATAAATGCTTGTTACTTCTATGTATTATAAGAATAACTTCATCGATCCATATGAAACTTAAAGAGATTATGTGTTCAAAAGTTTAATTCATAAAATGAGATGAAAAATATTTTAGTTAAAACTTTTTTGGTTATCGAACGTATAGTTCAATCTGATTTATAGTAAATATTTTAAGCTACAAGGGTTGATCGAATCAAACTAAGTACACATTCAGATTCAGTGGGCCAAAATACCATATAGAATAATACGTGGTTAAATGTACAGCAAAAATATTTTTATTTTCTTAGTAGCCGTATAAATGGGCGAAACCTAATAATTGGGCATGACACCTTTCATGCTGGCAAATAAATAGTTGGCATGTATTGGATTACTTTGAGTACTTAAGATCAAATTCTACTTTAAATGGTTTAATAGTTTTCTTGGTATATGGGTTAGCGATTTATGGTTATATATAAGCTACCACGCCTATTAATGCAATATCATATATATTTGAACCAGTGAGAGATAATAGTGGCCAACTTAATTTTAACATAATAACTTATACAGTTTTCTTGATATGATGAATATAATTTTATAGACGCAGAAATATGCCCCCTTATGAAATCTTGCTAGAAAAAATAAAATAAAAGAATTATTGTAATCTTCATCTCCTAACGACTTTATTTTAAATTTTAGGACCATTATCGAAACTTATTAAATTTTTTGTTTGTACAAAAGGTGCCACGCCTATTCCTTTGATATTTTGCCTATCCACTACATAGCAAGATAGTAGTGGTATTCATCTAAACGCGCAAATTTACACAAATGCGCAAATAGGAAATTTTGCGCGATGTGTTTCATGAACGTCCTTTGAATATTTTGTGTAATTTGTGGCAATTGATGATCATTTAATTTTTTGTGAGAGAATCGTATGGGAAAAGAGGGTGAGAAAAGCAAAATTTTTAAACAATAATTTTTTGCTGAGAGAATCGAATGGGAAAAGAGAGTGACAATTGCACAGCTTGTATAGTTTGCAAGGGATTTGCGCGTTTAGATGAATACCATTAGTATGTTACATAGTTCTCGAAAGATTAGGATTTGAAGTTTAAGTTTTTGAATTGTGTTACGCTTCCCAAATAAGTATTTACAAAAATATTATTTAACTCACTATCAAGCTTACTCTTTAGTCAACAATTTCCTCTACTTTCATCAAAATTGAAAATAATAATAAAAGGAACTTACACATAAAAATCATCTTAATAAGGGAATATATACTATGTAATTTGCAAAAATGTTCAATTCCAACGGGACTTAAAACATTTTCTGAATCTTAAAACTGTCTGAAACAAGATGCCATATTCAGTTTTTATTGATATTTACATCGCATTGAAATTTGCTTCCAGCACACCGTGTCAACAAGAGTGTTGACATCACGCCAAGAAATGACAAAAAATACCACACACTGCTTGCTGCTTATGGACTTTGTTACTCTTCTGTGAAGTGAAGTTATCGTGATGAAAAATCAAAGTGTGAAAATGTGCACAAAATGTAAATTTTGCAAGAGTTTTTCATTGAAAATTTATTATTTATTGCACGGTCTAATTTTAACGTTAAGCGATAACCCATTGTTGTGCAAAATTTTTAAAGCCTCCTAAAATCGGTTTAAATCGTGAAGGGAATTTTAATTTCCATATAAATTGCTGATTTTGAATGTTCATTCAAGAGTTAAATATATTGTGGTATTTTTGTTTAACAGCTTATGCAAAAACAACAAATGTTTCAGCTTTCCCTAAAATGAAAATTCGCGCCAATATGCAAAATTTTAGCAAAGTGACTTTTAATTGTGGTATCTTTTGGCATTTTTGCTTTTTCTATGCAGATAAAGTTAAAATTTTGATTTTTACCAGATGGCCCTTTCATGCCTTTTTTTTTTAAGTATATTGCTGAGATACACAGGGAATGTATCCATAATGCACTGGAGTTGGTATCACAGTGTTTTTACCGGATACACTGCAATTTTCTGTTATCAAAACTGAAGCTTTTGAAAATTTTAAAAAGAGCAAAGTTTTAAGCGCGACATTTCAAAGTCTATTTATAAATCCAAGAAGGAATCTATCTCGTAAGCTGGTATTTAAAAATGCGATAGTGTAATCAGAACGAAAACAAGCGAAGACTTAAGAGAAATATTATAAAAATAAATCGAAGAAGTAAATACTGCATATTTACTATAAAAATAAAGGAAAATACACCCTTTTGTTTACTACGAAGTGTAAGTGATTTAATATAAAAACTTATTTTTTTTTATGATTTTTACAATATGTGAGTAATACATCAAACAGGGTAATACATAATTCATGCAATGGACTTGATATGTGAACTTATTTTGTACTGGCGGGTACGAAAAGAATATTGCAGTGAATTGGCTGAATGTATTCATTTGTTATAGTTCGGAAGATAACGTCATAAAATATGTACCATTTGCGTACTTTTTTAATATGCCCATCGGTTTGTATCCTTGCGTAAGCCTTTCAGTAATCTTTAACGTGAACTCTTACAAAGTATCAGTTAGGTTTCGGAAATATTTAATTTCCATTTCAGAAAGCTTTCTGCAATATGTCAAAGTTCGTCTGATAGGTTTCATTTGAAATGTTTCTGAAACGTTACAGAACCTTGTAAGATTTCATGCGGAGCATTTTATATATAAACTTTTACGATTGTTGTTGAAGGGGAAAAATAAAAACTCTATTTTGTTATCAGACTCTGAAAATCTATTGTTATTTTAGCCTACGTCACTTGCTACGTCATTGGATTTTGAATTATTGTTTCATTTTATCCGCGTTATTTGAGCTGATATTTAATATTTATTGTTTGTGACGGTATCATAATATATAATTGAAAATGATAACACAAAACTATAATTAATGTATCATGAAACACAGAACCACAGTCTGGCAACATTCACACGGTTCTTTACTTCATTATATATACTATATAATGCAGATAAGAAACAAGTAATATTGAATTATAAATCAATCAATTCAGAAATACTTAACAATGACTGCATGTAAAAGATTACATTTGAAATATATAAGAAAGTTTTCTGCAACGTTCCGTTTGTTAAACTTTTCTGGTACGTTAAGTACTATTTCTGCAACGTTACATGCCGAGTAGGATATTTAATTTTGAGCTAGGAATTTAATTTTGTCCTAGAATACTGAATACTGTGCGTTCATATTCCACTCACTGAGCTCAATTTTGCTCAGACAATCATGAAATATCTAAATGAACGGATTAGGGAAGTGCTCAACTGAGTCAACTTTTGGTAATGATACTTCCCGAACCTTTAGATGTGCAGTGAAGTTTATTTCATCTAAACGGATTTGTTAATGTCTAAGAGAAATTCATCATTGTGAATTGCATTCAATGAAATATATATACACTATGGTGTTATTATGCCTCGGAAATCAATGACTCAATGCTCAATGCTTTTTCAAAAGCAATGCATACTAATACTTGAATATATATTTGAGATCATTTTTTGCGAACGATCTGGAGCTGTGATACTAGCAAAATGTTGCCATTGAGTACCTTCTCTTTGGGCTAAGTAGACACTGAGTACTGCCTTCGGAAGAACCAATGAGTTAAGGTAAAGAAACTCGCAATGATCCCAGGATACATGGTCAATATTCAAACAGTAATCCAAGCACTAACTACGGTTAGATATTCAAAAGAATGTATAGAAGATTCTTTTAAAGTTGCCTAACACTTCTTAGCCAATAAAAAAATTTTTTAAAATATATTTTCCAGAAAGATATGAATTATCAAACTGATGTTGTGAATTTTGCGCCACCATGCACATTAGAGTATACGTTATTTTCCAAGTTTCTTTTAACTAGACCTTATGTGTTTTTCGGCTATGCTGTAATTAATTTTTAGTGCCGGAATTTTTGATGATTTTTCTGATAAATTTTTAAGTGATTCAAGCAAACTCTCGGTGAAAACAAATTTTCGAGAGCAGTTGTTTTATTCCATTCATTATTCAATTCAATTTATTTCAATTCATTTCAATTTAATTTACTTTACCAGCAAATTAAAGAGAAAATTAAGAATTCTTGGTATTTATTCACAGAGTATGTACATATATGTAATTATTTTTAAAGCCAAAACGACTGATAAGAACATTTTGTATTAAAACAGCCCTTGGGTGTCATTATAATTCTTGAAATTCTTTTGGGTTTTTTTAATTACCATGATGTATACAAAAATGCGCCATAGTAAAAATAAATCCTAGAAGTGTACACTGAACCAAATTTCGCACATTAATAATTTGTATGGCTTTCATTAAGATTTTTATTAAAATTATAAACTTTTTCCATGAAAAGTACATATATTAAATGTATTCTCTGTACATTGACATAGATGTATACGTACATTTGGTCAATGTAATACTCAATTAAATTTGTTTGTAATAGATTGTTTTTATATTTTTGTAAATAAATAATATGTACTTTTACACTGGCTGTATTTTAATGTAAATACATGAATGGAATGTATTTTTACTTTGGAATTGTGTACGTTTTTCGTTCTGTGCATCAAGTTTTAATTTTCTGAAAATTTTTTCTTTCTTTTGGGCATGATATGACAATATTACATCATGACACATTATGAACATTTTATATTGTTATCGTTTCATTAAAATAATTTTATTTTTAATATAAAATCTATAAATTTAAACTTACATCCATGACAACCAAGTATCGTATTTGAGATCCAAAAGCCAAAGAGCGTTAAGACAGTCATAACACTTATGCTGCTGCCACGCCTACTTAACTGTGACATTTTTTTTGTTGTGTATTTTATGATATTTGCAACACTTAATTTAAACTTTTATGTTATATTCTATCACTTGTAAAAATTTTAATATTTTCTTATAAAAATCACATTTTTTTTTTCACATGCTCATCAATTTAAGCTTCATTTTTATATCACCAATAATTTTTAACTGAAACATTTATTATTTATATATATGATTTTTTTTTTTAAATTCTATACGTTAATCCGTCGATTTGATTTATGCCGTACCGCACGATACAACGTTATATTAACAAATGTATCTCAACAGAAAAACAAAGGATTTTAGCATAGCATTTACTTGAAAGAATTTTTATCGAAATTTTTAATATTTTTTCATATTATGAAAAAATGCTCTTTCTTTGTTGATTTTTTTTTTATATGAAATTAACGATAGCCGTTCGCTTGAATTGATTAAAAAGTTCTTAATGTGAACGCGTATACAATGCCTAAGTGATTATTTTGTTGTTGTTATTGTTGCTCTATAAGTCGTTGTAGTTGTTTTGATGACCTGACATATCTGAAAAAAAAAGAAATAAAAATAATATCAACATATGTAGCATTTATGTGTACAAAACAATATTTTTTCTTTTTATCAAATGTACGATAAATTATGAGTTATGTTAAAAAAAACCAAGATTTTTGTTGTTTGGTCGCTTAAGAAATTTTAAGTGTACCACAATTGGAACAATCAATGTTTAATATTTATTCGTTAAATTTTAAATATGTTATGCCAAATTAAATGTTTGAAATACTCAAGTGGTAACATTGTTTGTGTCATTTTGAACTTAATGATTTTTCGTTATGATAAACATACTGAAAAAGTCGGAAAATTTTGTAGACTTTGAAATATATTGAAAAAGTTGATAAATGTTAAGAAGGTCGAAAAATGTAAAAATGAGAGAAAAATATTGAATAGGTTTCAAATTGTTAAAAAAATCTAAAATAAAACTGATAAGGTCGGAAAGCTTTGAAAAATAAAAACATAGAAAAATCGGAAATATTGGCAAATGAAACAATGTTGAAGAGGTTAAAATATGGAAATCTCAACAAAATGTTTAAAAGGTCGCAAGATATTGAAAAATAACAATAGATATTTAACCCTCCGATGAGCGGTGACGTATGAGGCGGTAAATGGAGCGTATGGGTCTGACCAGACCCATACATATTAAGGTGGTTTAAATTATTAAAGCTGCTCCAAACTTCACATCCCCGGGCATCCAAAGTTTCGTATTGGTGCCAATAAGAACCACGTAAAATTTGGTCCATTATTTCATGGACCCGCCACCGTTTTGAAAACTAAAAATGGTACTTAATCTACCGAAAATCATTAATATCTCCCGAAGCTTCGCACTAGAGAGATCAAATGTATGACAAGGTCCCATTATTTTATTCCCTCCAATATTTTTTTCGAACATACTTACCCTCTATTACAACCCCTAAGGGGCAAAAATGACATTCTTATGAAATTATGAAATTGACTTCCCCCTTTCTCAGATGCCTATGGAGGCGTAAAATGCTAGACCAACTCGCATTATTTTTACTCTCCTAAGCTTTTCTCTTAACACACCTACCCCCTATCTGCCACCCTTTTGGGGGTTACCCTACAAAAAACACAGAATATTTCGAAAATTTGGAAAAATAGCTCCCCCGGAGCAACCCGTAGAGGGTTCATCACCAGATCCTATTATATTTTCTTCTCCAATATATTTTCCGAACATACTTACCCTCTATCTGCCACCCTTTTGGGGGTCCCCCTACAAAAAACACAAAAAATGAAGAAAATTTCGAAAACAATTGATAGCTTTCCTGGAGTGACCCGTTAAGGGGTCAAATGTATTACCAGGTCCTCCCTACATTTTTTCCGGACATACTCACCCTCTTTCTCAACTCCTTTGGGGGGATCTCTTACATAAATGAAGAAAATTTTGAAAAATCACTAGGTTGTAGGACAATTTTTTAGCAACAAAAAGATTTCCCCGATTTTGTCGTTTAAGTCATCCATTTGACCGCAGTGTAGGTGTACTAAAGTCTCATTCGAGAGTTAACTATTCTAAAGGATTTCTTTACCAAATATCATCCCGTTTAAATTTTTCCATACAAGAAAGTATAACAATTAAATGCTTAAAAATTCGCTACAGTCAGGAGAAAAAATAAGTTTAATGTCATAAGGTTAAATTATTTGCTAATGTGTCGGTATGTTTGCATAAAGTATTCGTGTTATAAGTCAAATAATCAGCACAATTGAACATCAATCCCGCAGCAGGGAAAACAATGTTAAATACCAGTGAAATCGTGTAACAATTTTTTAGCCGCTAGAGTAAACAAAATTAAGTTACTATGATATTGCTAAGCATTTGATATAAAACGTCATTAACGGTGAGTGCACGCTTGTGTGTTGAAATTTTTATAAATGAAATTAAATTTGTTGGAAAAATGTTTTGTGTTTTTATTTTATATGTCAGGAAAATAATACATAATAAAACCAAAAAAACAAGTTGGCCTCACCAAAAGTAAAATACCCTACACTGCATTAAAGTAAAAGTGCGCGTAAGTCTTAAATTTGTATTAAAAGAGTATTTCATTCACCAAGTTAAGCCCTGAATGGTTTAGTTAAAAGTAGCCACATTGAATTTGGCAACATTTACTTTAACAGCTCCAATTATAGTTTATTGAAGCTTATGCTAGTATCGGAGGAGTTACGCCCACATTTTGTCCAATGCTATACCAAATTATTTCTTATATTTGTGGGCTATTAGGTTCTGAGATTTTTGCTTGCTTGGAAGGTGTCATACCCTTGTGTCAAAATTTATTTTGTCCAGAGCTTGTCAGAACTATTCAGAGTATTAGTGCAGAGTTTAGTTCCACTACCATAAATAACTTCTTCAGAATAACGTTTGCAAGCTTTATACACATGGTAGGTGCCACGTCCTCTGTTCAAAACAAGTCCACTTTTTTCTGGTGAAAGGCTTAATCATTTCTACTATTTATGTGAAGTTCTATTGTATGAGCAGTAGGCGTGTCCGTGAGTAGATTTTGCCCATTTTCAATCCCAAGAAGTTTGTGTACTGAATTTTATTCGCTAATCTTGATTGGTTTTCCTGTAATCGTGATTGCCACAGACAAACAGACAGATGGACAGACAGACACACATACTGACAGACAGACCGACATGGCTAAATCGACTCAGGTGGTGACACCGATCAATAATATATGTATGTACTTTCCTATACCTATACTTTTCACACCCCCTTCTATACGTTACAAACGGAATGACAAAGTGAATATGCCCTGAGTGTAGGGTATGAACATACAAAGAACGACGGCACACCTTTAGTGGAAATAACAACAAAAATACAACTAAAACAAGCTACCAGATAATTATCTTTAGATATTTTTTTTCTTGTTTTACTGTAACCGCTTATTTTGTTATTTTAATAATAAGCATTTTATGTTCTCGTCACATACATACATACATATGTAGACACACATATTATATGTTATACTTATGTACATACATACGTATGGGTAAATTAATGCTTTTGTATCTACTACTATTCTGGAACGATTTTGATATTTTTTTAAAAGCTGCTGTAAGCTTCATTTCGTTTGTTAACCATCAACTTTTTATGGAACGTGCAGGAAAAATTGGTAACTACTTTTTACTCTCTTGTTAATTTTTAAGATGTCAGCTTAGACTGTATTGCCTTGAAAACCGACCTCAATCTAATATACCTTTCATACTACATTATGAGTACTTACTTACTACACAAAACTTTGGTATTTAGCTTTTACTTTTTCTATTACCTGGTGCATACTTACTACTTTTTATTATTCGTCGTTTTATTACAAATTTTTTCTACTACTACGCATACTTTCAATATTACTGCAATGGCATGCAAGCAAAGGCGTTAGCACATTTAACATGGTAAGGCGTTAAGGCCAAGCAGTTGCAAAAAAAACTGAACAAACTGAAAGCTGAAAGTCTATGTGAAAGAGAGAGAGAGAGATAGAGAAAAATAATTTAATCTTCCTAATCATTAGGTGAAGTCCAGCATTCCACACAGCACGAAATGTTTGTTATCCACACGTACATATGTCGTCATATTTGTTTGACAATACGCTTGTTTGTGTGTCAAAATCTTGCATGTGTTTGTACTTTCATACCCAGAAGACAATTGAGCAAGGCCTGACTCGGGGAAGACCTACTAGCACTGCTGCGATTGTATGAGGCCTCTCAAAGCTAGATTTTTAAGCAAATAAATATATTCTCATGAAAGGCCTTCCCACAGCAGACGTGCCAATAGGACTGATATTAGCTGGTAAAGAAGAAGGACCTCTTTCATATTAAAGCTTTTTAGGTTTTTTTTTTGTATTTCATATATTGCAATGTTTTTTGATTCGACATTACTTTTTTGGCATCTGCATTGTATCTACATATACAACATCAAAAGTAGATATATAAATTATAAATTAAGCATCATAAAAAATAAACATTAAAAAAAAAATATCAACACTAGTTAGATGAGGCGTATAAAAAAAACAATTAACTCAGAGTTCTCACGACATTATATTAAAATTTCATTTTTTCCAAGTACTTCTGTGAGCCCTACTACGGCAAGCGGTCTTAGAAAGTCTGTTTGATCGGGATATTTCATATAAAAAAGAAAGTACGTTTTGAAAGGAGGTGGTAAGGCCTGATACTTCTAAAGTAAGATCTTCTAGAAGCATTGCTTGCTCATGCCCTTGCCTACCTTATAAGCAAAAATAGAAGTAAAGATCGATATTTGAAGACCTTCCTTGGAAAGTAGCAGTCTTTTATGACACATTTCAAACTAAGGGCATCTTTATGTATCACGATTCATCTCGTTTCGTCTCTAATTTTGAAGCCGAAAAATATGCTAGCACAATTTTTATATTTCTTAATCCATTAAACGCATGTTAGATTTGAAATATAATAGCATATTTTCAGGCTTGAAAATTAGAGACGAAACGAGACGAATCGTGATACATAAAGAGGCTTTATTTATCACACGAAATGATTGAAAAAATTGGTATTCCGTGGAAGTTAGAAAATCATGTCTTAAGTAGAAAGTATAAAAGTAAGATCTGCTGATGACCATTCAAAGTAAGAAGAAGAAATGCTAATTTACTAAAATTTTATGAAATATTGATATGAGAGAATATCAACACATTTAAATTGATAGTTAGACACATTTGAACTTTTTTTCCTAACATTCTGTGTCTGTTGAAGTACCCAGTGATTTTTGAATATCAAGCTTAATTTGTCTTAAAATTTCCATGAAATATTTAAGAACTGTAAAAAGAAACGAATCATAAAAACAAAATCATGAGCAGATATTGTGGCTATTGATTAAGTCATATGTAAAAGAACTCAGATAAGGCCTGCTACTGGAAGGCACATTTTCATGATAAGCCAATTTCAAGAAGGTCTTACACAAGTGCTTACGGTTAAAGCAATGCTTTCAGGACTTCTCATGGATAGGAATCGTCCAATTGCCTATTGGGCAAATATATATGTATGTGTATTTGTATTGTATACATTATTTCTATAATTATTTTAAGTTGTTCTAATCATGCAATAGTAATAAGTACATACCTACAAAAATTTACCCAGTAGGAATGCGTCATTAATGACATAGCAAATTTTTGCAACTGGTAACAAGCAATTATTACAAATAGACTGAGGGTAATATAACGTTTTTTAAGCTAAAACTTTACTTAATGTAGCGAAAAATCCTGCTTCTAAGTAAAATATATTTCTTAACAACTTTGGCCAATTATTCTCCTATTTAAGTTGTAAAGAATAGATGAACTTGGATATAAATGAGAATCGATTGCTACTTTTATTAAATGTATGAAATATATACAGTTCGCCTGCTTCTAAATTCCAGTATTATTAGTGACTATAGCAAGACTCTGAGAGTTTTTTTTTTAATTTAAAAATTAATTAAAAGAACACAAAATGAAACAATTAATGCACCAACTGTTGCGTTCAAAAATTTATGGCATTTTTTGTTTGTGAATTAAAAACATTTTTCAGTAATTAATATGAAATTTATTTTTTACGTTCAATTTTTCTTGTTGTATAGTAGCTATTAAATTTATTTTATCATACTAAACGACTGATGTGTGTGATACAATATACATATTAACATATGAATGTACATAGGTATTTCTGACACACTCCGCACATATTAAAAATGTCACATGCTATAAATTTTATAGCACATTCTCGCATGAAGTCTCATTTGTCAGAGTAATAACAACTGTGACAATAGAACAAAACATACAATAGGAAAAAACCTTAGGCAATATATCACTAATTCAAGTGGATATATATTATATATGATTACTACAATATGCATATAAATATAATACTTGCCAATTACATCAATGGAGCCCAATAAAACTGATAGCAAGTTAAGTTAGGGTAAGAGCAGGCCCGGATTTAGAAATTTGCCGCCCTTAGGCCGTTCACAAATTGCCACCCTTCTTCACTGGTGAATATGGGGAAAAAAAAATATTTAATAACAAAAGTGAGGTAGTTTAGGGGGCGACCATTCCAAGTATATTCGCACTTGCATTGCCACACTTAAAAAATTTTCATAGTTCCCAATATTTTCCGCCCCTAAATACTTGTCGCCTGAGGCACTGGCCTAGTCTGCCTGTAAGGTAAATTCGGGCCTGGGTAAGAGCATATAACAAACAAGAGATTATTGCTTCGAAGAATAATTTATTGATAATTATGAATAATTCTGTGCAAATTACAAAAGATTTCAAATTGGTGGAAATTTTTTTTGACAAATGGCAACACTAATTCACTTTTCGAGGTTGCTTTCTCATCAAATTTGTTTTGAAAATGTGGCTCGAAAATGTAGCCAACATTTGAAAGTAATTATCTTTAAAAAAATTTTTAAAAATTGGTTCTTTTTTATGGTAATAAAGTTTTGCCGACAAAATTTAATTTTTTTATTTATTTTTATTTCTAAAAAAAGTAACTCTAATTGAAACACCCTTTACTCACAGTAAAAATAATTATGAGTGAGAAAATTTCAAGAAAAAAATACTCCATATAAATAAATTTTTATTTTTCATTTTAGACCACATACACAATTACAGCTTTTGCGAATTTCATGTATGTTATGATATCTTAAAATTTTTTCAAATAGCAAATGAAAGCACTATATTCAAATTCCATGCATATCTACTACATTAAATCTCTACACAAAAACCAAAAATAATAAAATAACCCAATTATACTTCCGTTGACAATGCGTAAAAGTTGTAATTCTCTCGTCTCAAACGTTTGCATCTATTGTTTATTTTTAAGTATAATAATTTTTATTTTAAACTTTTATTTTGTCAGTTTCTATCTTAAGATTATTTATTTCTATAAAAACAAAAAAATGTGTCAATCGTGATTTTTATAACAGCACTCAATGCAGGGCATAGCGTGCTTCCGGTAACAAACGTGACCAAATGTTATATGGCAATTTCTTAGGCAACCGATCGTTTTGTTGAATTGATATGAAATCTTTTGCTTATTGTAGTGATTTTTGCTTTGTTTTTGTTTTTGTTTTTTTGTAAACAAATTGCCAATTAAAAATTGCAAGCAAAAAATTCAACATTTTATTTCAGTTTTCACTTTTCTTGGCATTACGAGATAATTATTTTTTTACTTGCATTGTATAATGTTTGCCGAAAGTGTAAGCATTTGTCTTAATTCAACTGTAATTTTTTTAATTATTATCATAGCTAATTAAACAGGTTTTCTAAGATTTTTGCGTATTTTTTTTATTATTTTGCTTTCACTTAAATTTCCATTTTATATAATGCTTACTTATAGCCTAATAAATAGAAGGTTTTTATATGACATAATTAGTAGAGGGATTAAGTGCCAGAAAGTATTTTATGCAGTAACTGGTGCACTGAGCGAAAAATATAATGATTTTCTTAACCAGGCACAGTCAAATGAGAATATTTTAAATTAACTATTTCAATAGAAACAAATACTATTTCATTATAGTCAGGCCCGGATTTACCTTAGAGGCACACTAGGCAATTTGGCAATTCTTTTCAAATATTCTATTAATTTTGGTCAATATGTAGAAAGTTCCATAGACAATTTTTGGTGTTCAAAGTTCAACTTTGAGCTCACTGTGCCACTAAACCCAAAGAAAAATTTTGAGCACTTATAGCACTTTTTTTCTTTCTCTAAGTATTATCTGACGATTGTTTTAAAAAAACCTAAATCTAGCACTTTTATTTCCTTTGTATTTATGGCCACGATCTCCCACTGTGCGGCGTGAGCGGCGCTATAGAAAATGCAATTAATTACAAGCAACTTTATCTATATAGCAAACAAAGTGCTAACACCTCTTCTAGAGATAAGTAATTTTTCAAATGCAGATACGGAAGGCTTTAGAACTATGATATTTATTATGTACTTTCCATTTAAGTTGCAGTATAATAAAACTTTCTAGTTACGCGCACAATGAAGGGAAAGCTAAACAAATCAAAAAGCTGTGATTCTAAGAAAAGTCTCTTGCAAACAACATTGCAGAAAGCATTATTTATTTGGTAGAAGTTTTGTTCTGCTTTGTTTTTTTTTCTTCAAGGTAAATCCGTAAAACTGGGTTAACAATTTTACATTTAAACCATAACAAGAAGACTAAGATTTTGCAGGTAAGGTTCAAGTGCTTTTACATGTTGGCGGTAAAGTTTTAAGTGAAATGGAATGTGCAGTATATGTAGCACTTAGAAGATACAAGTAACTTTTTATTAAGTAAAAACTGCTGAAGTATCCTAGCGGATAGCTTAAAGCACATGCTCAATATTAATATTTATATAAAGCATGTGTTTTTTTTTTAAATATTTTTAGCCATACTTTTAAATAAGACTTTTCGTTTGATCCCTTTTTGCTCAAATTGATTACTGCTATTTATCTCCTAAATCTGTGACAGTAAAATTAATTAAGTGGTCTATCGTTACCAGCAATAATTCAACACAAAAACTGTGCTGGCTATAAAATAATTTATTGTATGTTTTTAGTCGATTTTCTATCTTAGCTTTGTTTGTGTTTTTTACAACAATTTGAATTAATTTTAGCTCTGTTCCGACATGCCTAAGCACAACAACCCATTTGACTGCAAAAACTTTACCACATGGCAATAAAAGCGGAAATAAATTTTTGCTCACTATCCAAGCTTTGATTTATGGCTGCGTAGCCGCAGAAGAAGAAAATCTTTGCAGGTTGACAATTTTTCTCTTGAGACAATAGAAACTTTTTTTTTGTTTGTTTTATTTTTATTTTAAAGTATCTTAAGTCGTAATTTTTACTATGAGTTGGTAGTCAGTAGGGCAATATATCCAAATATAAAATATATTAAATTTTTTTTTGAAAAATTCATCCAAATCAATTATAGTAGTACAGTAGCGCAAAAGTTTGCTGAAGTTCAGAAAGCGCTAACAAAAATTATTATTAAAACTTGCAAAATAGAAGAGAGAAATTTAAGATGTTTCTCTAAAGAAGAAACCTTGACTTCCTTGACTTGATTTTCAATTCAAAATTTCTATATATTTTTTTTTGAAAATTCTGAAACAGTTTGAAAATTTCCTCAGTCATACAGTTTAAAATTCCTTACATCAGTGGACAGTTCCACAAATTCTTGTATAACCGATCAATTAAAAAGACTCATAAACTAAATCGTTTCCATTAAAAATAAATGTCCATAGAAATAACAAAAGTATTATGATGTTTATTATAAGACATTCAATATTAAATTCTTAAACAGACAAATAATTGTAGTATGTAATCCTAACTGGCACGCTGGAACTATAAAGACAGCAAAGCAACTACAACATGTTGTCATTAGGCCCACCTATGTGGGCTAAATAATGAAAACGCGAGTAAACGTCAACAGTTTAGAGCTACTTGTGCATTAACGAGTGGTGATCAAACGCCATGTGAATGAGCTTCTGTGCATCGATATCAATAAAAATTTTATTTCTTGTTTAGATATAAAATTTGATGTGCCATTTGTTGGTTTATATAGTAAATGAATAGCCAAAGTAAAGAGAGACAAAATTAAATAATTGAAAAAAAAGAGTTTTAGACTATATACCGATGATGGGACGTCAACATTTGATTAAACATGAGGGGGGGGGGGGGGTCACTGAAAAAACTGTTGGGTTTCACAAAATCACGATTTTTAATCTTTTTAATGTTCTTTTTTTTTATAGTAGAAAGACCATCTATTGGAGATTAAAATGGGTGTGTCAAGTAAAATAACTTAAATACGTGAACTAACCGTAAATGTGCTGGATTTAACCAAAGCAGACTTCAATGTTCTCTTACTCGAAACTAATGTATTATAGAGAAGTGCATAAGTGCTAGCACACCGCCTTTAATAGTGGAAATTGGCTTCCAACGAATTTTGTGTGACAATCACAAGGAACCGCATGAATGCCCATATCTAACATGAACAACTATTTCGTAGCAAAACGAAACTGATAGGAAGTACAAAAGGAGTACACAAATATCGGAAATTTTATCAAAATATAAATGAAACTAAGGGATATATCAGAGGTCATTCATAGTTGTTTAAAAATATATGTTTTCCTACTGATTAGTTTTTAAGAATTGTAGTAAAAGAAGTATAAAGCTACTTTAAAAGAAATACAAAAAAGGATGTACATTTTACTATACTTCGAAGTACGCAGTACAACAGGCCAAAAAGAAGTTTTGTACTCCCAAAAGAAGTACTGTTGATCATGACCAGTGGTGTCTACTACCACAAGCAACGATAAGCATGTATTGGTGATCCTGTATACTTGCAAGCTTTTTACGCTCTTTATCACTTTTTTATGCTCTTTATTTCTCGTTTTAATTTTTTCTCTCTTTGGGTGCCTGCTCGTTCTCTGGGCAGCACCGATCATGATCATACTTGACCATTAACTGCCATGAAATTCATTGCCAGAATATAGACCAATTAAGACTGTGATTGTTCGCAGCAATCCAACAGAAGAGAAAAATAGTGGGCATCTTTTGGAAATCTCATGCCATCGCGCTTGACTTGTTATTTTTATACTACATGGTTCAAAAAGTCCCGGGAAAAATGATGAATACACAAACTTTTTGATAAAAATTGATTTTATTCTGCAACATAGTTCCCTTCGACTGAGATACACTTCATCCAACGAGCCTTCAACATTTCGTTACTTTTTCTAAAAAAGTAGTCGATGTCGAGGCTCTCAAAACAGGCATCAGTTTCGAACTCAACTTCCTCATATGCGTAAAATCTCTTTCCCTGGAGTTTCATTTAAAGTTTGGAAACAGATAATAGTCGCTGGGAGCCAAGCCTGGAGAATATGGTGGGTGGGTCAGCAATTCGTATTGCAATTCGTTCAATTTTACCATTGCTTTGAATCATCGACACGATGTTGCTTTTGATTGATTGTCTGCAAACGCGGCACCCATCGCGCGCACATCTTTTTCATTTCCAAATGCTCATGCAAAATATTAAAAATACTGCCGATCGACAACATCATTATATCTGCTAGCTCTCTCACTTTCACTTTGGTGTCTTTCAAAAGGATCAGATGGATTTTCTTGATCTTTTCTGAAGTGGTAGCCTCATTTGGCCGGCCCGAACGTGGTGGATCACTGGCGCTCGTACGACCCATTTTACATTCAGCAAACGATCTATAAATAATTGTTTTCGACGGAGCAGATGTGCTATGATGTTTTTGAAGCTCACAAAGCAATGTTTTATCAAAATGTGAAATTCACTTTTTTCCATTGTTTACGAAATACCAAAAGTAGCGTCACTCATACAGCGATAACTTCGAAACTACTAGGTCATCAAAATTTGACATTCCTCTTTAAAAAGTTGCCACTTCCGAAAAATTTTATAGATTTGAGAGTGGTGGTGCTATCCTACCAAAAATTCCCGGGACTTTTTGAACCATTCAGTATGCTACTGCCTAGAAATTCATAAAAAGATCTAAAGAAATTGCACAGGCTAACTTTGTGAAAGTATTTTATATGTCTACAAAATACTTTCATATTTTTTATTCACGCACAACACATTACTTTACCAAACTCTTTTGGTCTTTACAAATTAACAAATAAAAATTTTATTACTTAAGGGGAAGAAAAAGGGGTCAAAGCCCATCATGTATTCAGATGACTGTATTAAAAATACTAGCGAAAATTCACAATGATAAATTTTTGCCAACTATAGTTCTTAACACGTTCACTCAAAAAGCAAGATGACGCAGTTTGGAACAACACAGGGTAAGGTCGCTGATGAAGACCGAAATAATGTTTCGATTTGCTGTTTACTGATATTACTTTTTTTAGTCTTGTATTTTTTTGTCAAAATACTTAAGAAGATATAAAAAATAAATTTCAAAATCATTTAACTGCATAATAGTATAATACCTTAAATTGTACAAAACAAAAAGCCAGAGACACTCCCTACTTACACTAACAAATTACGCGACAAACTGCAGCACTTACATATATGATAGCCATGTTTGCTTATGTATGTTAACGTAATTGTAGCTGAAGCGAAATAATTCTCAATGGCTAAGAATGTAATAAATGATTTCCTCTGCAATTAGTTAGTGTTAACTTGTAGAAGAGAATATTAGTTTAATGAATTTCTAACACCACCAGCAATGTCAAATGTAATTCTCTTTATTAATAGTTTAACTTTAGAGAATCCAATTCATTTGAGACCTTTTTGACTTTGTTGACAATAACTTGGCATATCATTTATTTGTGTACATATAAAGCTATACCATAAAGTTGTTGATACCCCATAAAGTTTTCAATTTCAAATTTAAATTATAAAGTTTTGATTAAGGTTTCCTCGAACTTTGTTGACACATTCGCTGTTGTTATTGTTACAGAAAGACTCATTGGTATTTAAAATGAAAAATTGAAATTGTGACGTATAAGTTAATTAGGGCGACACTAAAAAGTGTTCTTATCGCTGATAAGATAAAGTTTTTTTTCTTTCGATTTTTAACACGTCATTTCTATGTAGTTATATATGCATACAATCAAATGCCGATAAGAACAATTTTGAAGCATTGAGTCGTTAAGATTTTTCGCTCTCAGAAAAATATAATGAACCATAGTTTTTTCGTTATTTGGAAATTGCTAGACTTGCTTAAAAAGTCGTGTAAAAATCTAACTTATTTGAGTAAAACAACTCTGACATTAAAAAAAAAAAATTTACAACAACCTTTCGTTGCGCTTAAAAGCATATCTCAGCTGCGCATCTTCCCATAAATAATCGTCCTTGCTTTTGCCATTGCCTTACAGCACAATTACTGACAGCACTAATGCACGCACGTCAACTGAAATTGTCTTAAGCGAATGGATGAACAGACAGACAGACGCACCAAAGGAACCAGTTTCGACAGCAATTTTCTGCAGGTCCATTACAAAAAACTAAAAATAGCTGGCATATTAAAATAATACCATGTGAAAAAGGTAATACGAAAAGACTCGACAAAGTCATGGGAAATCACCTGCTAGCTGGGAGTTAGAGTGCAATGAAAACTTGATGCTTAAAATAATGTTTTAAGATAGCATTTTAAGCAAACAACAAAAGAGAATGACAAACGAATCTACAGACAGGCTTGCAAGTATAAGGAGCTTACAAGAAAAAAGTACTTGATGTACTATGTAGATTAGGGTGCAGGCATAGCATTTTTTTCTTTTTCTGAAATCAACGAATCAATCAATGATTCTTAGCCTTGGCGACCTGTAAAGATTCAGAAATTTTCCTTTCATTTTTTACATATATATGTAGGCTCAAAAATTATATAGCAATTTCCAGAATCCAAAAAATAAAATAAGAAACAAGCACCGTAATGTATGTACCTACATATATAAAATAAAAAATTATATAGCTTGAAACATGTATCTTGTGGAAAATAACAATGTCATTCATAAGCATGATGTCAGTTTGCAATAAATACTAAGAAAATATTGTAAGTAGTTGAGCTACACAGAAAAAAATACAGCATAAACTTTAAGCTTAAGGTTTTCTCATTAAAGCAAATAATTACTAGACGTTAAATCGCACGATCTTGGAAGAGCAGATTTCAGCACCATTTCTGCAGATAATGCTGTCATGAAGTGTAGCTTCAGTAAATCGATTGTTTTGAGTGCAGTATGTTAAGTGGCAACATCGTGCTGAAATTATATCTTCTCTGGATCAAAGCCTTGCAAACTTGAGACCAAAAAATTCATTAATCGTTTATCTAGAATATACCATATTGACGGCAGGCCTGTTCCTACCCGACTATTGGCCAAAACTTAAGCACCCCCTTAGTACATTTTTTTCAAATCATCAATTTTTTGTGAAAACGACGTTTTTGAACCATGTTGTGAATTTATTACATATACATACATATATATTTATACCTTTATTATTGACAGACAAAAATTTTAAAAATTCAGTGTCTCATAAACAAAAAGTTATTATCAATGGAACACTTTACCAATCGTTTTGTTGCAAGCAATGGCATTCTCACAGCTATCGATAAAGCTGATGAAATGGATTTGGAAAAGCTGTACCCATTGACCGATTTGGGCATCCAATTACCAAGCTGCATTGAGCTCAAATAAGGTAGTGAACGGATTAGAGTCCTAGTTGTACTGGAGAGTGTGCTGAATGGTTCAGAAGCATCTAAACGAAACATTCAATTTAACTCTTGCTATCGCAGAGTTGCACTCAGACGATTTAGATTACCATAACTATTCCCAGTTTATGCTGGTGCTCAATATCGTAGTAAAAAAAATATATATATATTTTACGCTGGAATAAAAAAGATATAGAGCGCGACTTGAAATTGTGGTCAAAAAAGGGACAATTGTAAACATTTTATCTTCACTGATAGATATTAATGAAACTCAAAGTTTTTTTTTTGGAATCACTTGTGAATTTCTTTTAAGTAGATAATTTTATATTATAATTTTTGCTCTGTTACTTACTAATTCACTTAGCTGTATGTCTGTGTGTCTCTCCGTCTGCTTGTCACTTGATATCTTTCGACATTTTAGCTTCAAGGAGTTAAACCCTGCTACTGGTTTTTAAGTATTCCTGCTAAACCAGTTGTAATGGATTTCATTATCAAAGCCGCACATAAAAAGCAAAACGTAGACAGACATTCACAAGATTTATGTTGCAACATTAGCATATATAGCACTTGTTGCAGCACAAAGTAGATAGCTGTTGCCGTTGCTTAGAGTAAACAGAGTCGACGTGCATAAATTGTCTGATAATGTGGAGGCTGTAACAATAATTAATTCCTGATTGTTTTTGGTCGTATCGATGCTTGTAAGCCAAATGAAGAGTGATTTTATGTTGTTGTAATTGTTTTAACATTTACATACATACATGAGAGTGTAGGTTGCAATTTGAATTTAAGTCTGTGATATAGAATTTTGTGGGCAGTATATACTACACAGCAGATTACGTATTCATTTGCTTTAGTTTTGACCTTGTCGATAAAAATGCTGATAATATTGCATAGGTATGATATATCTGTAGTATTTTTGCAGAATTTTTTATAATAACTTGTATGAATATTATTATGAATGCGATTAGTATCAATATCCTTGAAAATATTTTAAGATGGTAATGGTTTTATAAAAAAATTACCTTTCGATGTTATATAACCTTAAATATTTCGAAAAACCGTAATTTTCAGGCTTTTAGGTTAGAATATCTTGAAAACCGGAACCATCAGGGAAATTCTGACTTACGATTAGAATTCAGAACAGTATTTTTAGGTTTTAAAACCAGAGTTATATCCAAATTTTCTTAACCTATGTCATCAGTCTATGTGCTTTAAGTCGAGA
The DNA here is from genome assembly GCA_963662105.1 of Meiosimyza platycephala. Classification (NCBI taxonomy): domain Eukaryota; kingdom Metazoa; phylum Arthropoda; class Insecta; order Diptera; family Lauxaniidae; genus Meiosimyza; species Meiosimyza platycephala. Next base: position 18,533,774 of record OY759210.1, read on the forward strand.
TATGATATTGAATAAGCAATGGAGTTCGACATCTTTGGGGAAGTCATCATTGCAGTGATGGCTCACATATAAATAAATTGAGAGCACTGAATGATCACTTTATTGAATAACCTGACTTTGTATTCCAGCATGTCCAATTGCTCAATAGTTGACTCATGTAGGAGTAATTTAGGTATAAGAGAGCCAAAGTATTGTTTTTTTGTACAGTAGTCTGCTAAGCTTTTGGGCTTTAAATTTAAGTTCATTTGAGTTTCGCTTGGTCTTTCGCCAGTCTAAGTGAATACCTAAGAAAGTTACTTCCATTGCTTGGGGTCATTTTTTATTTATAGCCAGTGCTAAAGTTTCTCTCGCTAAGTCAAAGTAACATATGCTCCGGTTTTTTGTTCTTCTATATACTTTAGTTTGCCAGCCAGAATCGCGATAATGCCAGTGAAGGTTGGTATGAAGGATTATTTCTTGTTGAAGGATCTGCTGAAAACTAAGTTATAAAAGTGGAACAAGTACATTTACTGGGACAACCACAGCTAGAATATGGAAGTTTTCACTTGTAAACTCATTCTTTACTCTAAAATTATGGTCGCTGAGTTATGTTTCCAAGAGTGAATGTGTGCTAATAGGTATAAATTGTTTTATATACAAATGCTGTATGTCAAACTTTATCGAATGTCTGGTCTATGTCTAAGCGTATGGTTGAGTTGTAATTTTTCTCTTTGAATATTTTTCTTATCTCATTGATCACTTAATGCACTGCCTCTATGTTGCTGCATTTCTTCCAAATTCAAGTTGATGATTTGGAAATATTAAGTTAAGCAAATGCAGCAGGAATTTGACGGCAAGTAGTGATAGCTCTTTGATAATTTATGCTGTGATTAGGTTGTGACCTAATCATTCATAGAGATTAAATTGCTTTGCGAATGCCAAAGCTTAATCTTTGTAACTTCCTGCTCACTTGCCGCTTTCAACTTGTAGAGATGAATCGCATTCTTTGAAAGTTCTTTGCCGTCAATATAGTCGGTTTTCCTGGTCAGTGTTTCTAAGTTTTTTTTTTTCAAGTAGAATCTAGTGCCCCATTTGCTTAGTTGTTGGGTTGCGATGTTTATGTCACTCTCTCGTTAAGAGTATTTTCTTTCATTTGCTAATATGAAAACTTTTGCCTCGGAGTCAACTTGGGTACATTTTCTAGCTTAGAATTTATTTGTTTTATTTTTATGCGAAGCAAACGATTTTTATCTTATGCTACTTTATCAAAAGAGTCCTTGCCTCACTGTGCCACATGTTTTTTTTCACTAGAGCAACCACTCTTAAACTCGAGCACTACGTGTTATTTCACTAGAGCAGCTGTGCCATCATAGGTGATAAGTATCTATATTTTTAGGTTTTTTTTTTAGAATTAAACTACTTTCAAGTATTTTTCTTGCCAGAAATTATTACTCACATTATATTCACAAGATAAAACGCATTGGAATTGTAGCTGATATGATTTCCGAACTAATACTCAACTTATAGAAAAGTTGAAATTACATTTCCAGCTTGAAATGTGACTCAATCAACAGCTCATATGAAATTTATTAATTGCGCTTGTAAAAAACGCTAACCATTTTGCTAGTTTTTTATAAATCTAAGCAAAAACTATCCCCACACTTAAATATTTTCCATATAAATAAATTCATATAAAATTCGCAAAATAATTGAAATTTTTTTTTTTTTTTCCGCTGTACAAACTAATATTCTAAGCAGAAGCAAACAAACCACAAGAACGACCTATCAACAACAACAACAACAATAACATGTTGTAACAACAATTAGTCAGCTACAGTCAGAATGTTAGCTAAACAACACGCAAGCAAGTAAGCAAAACCAAGAAATTACGTCATGTTGCTGTTACTGCTGCAGCGACTGTTGTCGCATGTAGAGAGAGAGCGAGCAATTTAAAAATTCACGCGCCAAGCGACAATTTTTCATTGACCGGCAAAATTGATCATTGAATGTAAAAAAAAAATTCGATTTTATTTTATTTTGTTGTTATTACAAACAATGTAGCCAGATTGTGCTAAAACTTAAAATAATTTTATTAAGAAAAAAAAAAAAATGTTTGCATGCCTTAGGCTAAGACTAATCAATCATTTAAGCATGACGTCACCTGAGTACATTAAACCGCAATTCTCCTTTGTTATCGCAGTCTCCTAATTATTTTTTTATGTTGTAATTCAATCAGTTATCATTTAATTATTATTTTAAATTTAATAATAATTCCTAAAATTCGTGAAAAATTTCATCCGTAAAAAATCCCGATCCAGGATTGTTAACATCAAATCCTCATACTTATAACAAATCGGTATGAAACTAGATTTATGTTATTCCAACAAACTTGTTTCTGTCTCACTAACTTGCTAATAGGAATTAGAGGTCTGTATGAGTGCATTCGAAACGATCATTATATAAACATCCGAATGCAATAAACTTCGAGTGCTTGAACTTGGAGAACATTTTATTTGCGATTTATATGTAAGTGCAACACTCACCTCTCCTGCTTGGTGTTTCGAAATGTTTTGATTTGATTTGTGCATTTTGTGCACAAAGGCTCGATAGACTCGCAAAGTGACGAGTGGTTTGATGGTCATTTCGAGTGCGCTCATGCAGAGCTCTAATAGGAATACGTATTCGGTTATGTGTTAGATTATCTTCTACTGATGACAATCAGTAGTTCTTATAGCTTTTGGAAAGAAGTTTGTGGTTTACTCTTCACTCTTAGAAAAAATAAAAGTTTAATAAACTTAGAAATCTACAGAAAAAGTTCTACCCATCTGGTTTGAAGATTTTATTATTTTTTCTATCAAAAAAAAAAGGTTGCTTCAGAAAATTTTAACCAGAACACAAGAATGTTATGATTCATTAAGATGTGCTTTTTTCAAAAATAAAATCAAAACATAAAATTTTGTCGGGTAATCTTTACTATCCTATAGAAGCACATTTCCTTGCATTTATTTTTTAAGGATAATATCTTTTAAATGTTGACTGTAACAGCGGCTAATATCATCCATTCTGCAGTTCCAATTTTCGATGACGCTTTCGAGCATTTTGAGTGATATTTGGCTAATGACGACAGTATTGTTGGCTAGCTTGTCCATGTAAACTTTGAACTTTACGTAACTCCGAAGGAAAAAGTCTAGAGGTGTGATACCACATGATGTAGGCGGCCCAAGTAGTTTCATTATTTCAAGAAATCATGTAAATTTTAAATGAATTTGAAGATGAAATTTTTGTGAATTTAGTAAATTTCCACAATTTGCAAGCGTTTCACTGATGTTAAACGCTCTATGATGATTTGTCAGACTATACTGAACAAATGTGTCATGACAGTTTAATATGACTCACAAATGATCTGTCATAAAATTCCTAGAGCAAAAATTACCTCTAAATGAATCACCCATTATTAGTAACTTCAAAACTCTGATATCATTTTCAAAAGCTATGAAGAGTATTTTTGAAAATAGAGTTTTCGTTAAAAAGCTACAACTTTTGCTGAATCAATTGGCAACATTTACTGCAAACTACTGTGCCAATGCAGCAGTCGCGTGCAGTAAATCAATGTAATGTCTTTGCCTTGCTGTCTACTACTAGTAAATGTCTGTCTGTTTGTTTGTTTGTAACACTATGTCTCAGCTATATATGTAGCTTAAGATATCCGTTTATGGTTGTCGTTATTGTTGTTGTTATTTGTTAGTAATTAAAATGCGCCAAACATGCAATTTTTCTCAACAAACTCATACATTACGCACACACTGACACTTTACTATATGTACATATATAATTTGTATGACGTTGTCATCATTAAGTGCTGCTGATGTCCCTCTCGTACAAAAAAACAAAATCAAATAAAAAGAATGGTAAAATGTGTTTGCAGAAAAAACGGGCGTGATTGCTATATAATGAGCACCTTTGTGTTTAAGTGCACATTGCACTTTTTTCCCTGTAGTGTTTCTAATGAATGTTGTAGTTTTTTGGTTGTTGTTTTTAATTGCATTCCTACACTTAAGTGTGAGCTAGCAACAGATTGACGTCTTAATTGCTGCAATTTTCCGCAGTGAATTGCCGAGTGTTTGGCGTAGAATTTATGTGTGGTGCAGAGTTTTTATGTAAAAAAATTTTTTAAAAAGAAAAACTTTTAAAAGGTAAACTAGAAAAGAGATATTTGTTTCATTCACTTATGGAATTTTAATATGTCTTCAATATAATACAAGTGCGTTGATGATTATTTGAAAAATAATCTCGAGCTGATTTCAAATAGGAGCATTCAAGGACTTCAAATGCGAGATAGCGTGAATATGCAAGTGAAAATGCTCTTCCAGCTGATACATAAGTAATAAGCTTGAATTCAGCTGATACTCGTTGAGTGGCCAATTATTTTAGAACTGCCGGTATAAAGCATTTATTTTCATCATCTAGGTCAATAATCCTCGCGGGGAGTATATGATGCCACTCAACGTATGTTTGAAATAGGTCTACGAAGAAGGCACTATTATGCGAACGCCCTTCATTCCAGAAAATTGGGTTTCGAATAAATTACCCCTCATTGGGGTTGAAAGTAAATTTTTAATTTAAGACCTTGAATAAAGACTTCGGAAGACCTTGGTTAAAGATTTTTTTTTGATTTTTCGACTTTTTTCCGAAAATAGCCTAAACGTTGTTTGAATTTTATAACTCACAATGCTCAGAAAAACTAATCAAACCGAGTTCATATCAAAAAACTCTTGAACTTTGAGACTTGAGGGAGTGCCGTGATTAATATTTCGTTGTTATTTGGTTAGCCAGTTTTCGAAAGTTATTTTTAACAAAATTAATGCAATATGTATACATTTCATTTGGTATCATAATATTTTTTAACATGACAATCGCCCACATTCATAATTTTTTTTATTGCAATTTTGACCTTAAGCTGCCATTAAGTGAAATATTTACAATAAAGAAAATAAATATTTACATTTTGAAAATGGCAAATGTGAAAATATATAAACAATCTAGAATTCATTTACAATAATATTTTTGAATCAATTTTAAGAATTCTGATATCAACAATACTTTCAGAATGAATGCATTTTAATTACTGTGCTCCAAATTTCTACGTAAACATTTCTTCTATATAACGAAATCTTTAAAATACATAATTAAATGCAATCTGAAGTTTTTTCTTTTTAAACACTGATAAAATTTTTTTGTTAAAATCATGGTACATATAAGCTTTAGATTCCATGATACTATGGTTTTATTTGGTAAGATCATTTATCAGCCGCATTCACAGTGAAGACTTTTCCAGATTTTTTTTTTTTAGCCTAATCATTGTTTTAGGGCCTTACCGAAAAGCACCACTTGCGCAGAGATCATGGATTTTTCCCATATATAGTATATATATTTTTAAAAAATAGCGGTAAAGTCTTATTCGGTACTCCCTTATGTGACCGATAGGAAAATGGAAAAATAAATTTTAAAAAAAATTAATCAAATCCCGAAATTTTAAAATTTTGCAGCTTTGGTAGCAAACGTTGAACTCGAAAAGAAGTAATTTTTCGAATTTTGAGCGATCCCAAAGATTTCTAGAAATTCTAGGAATGCTTTAGCTGGGCTGAAGTAGGAAATAAGTTTTACTTGATCTCTTGAAAAGTTGATTCGATTTTGATGCAGTATTCAACAATGCGTCAGATAATTTATGGAAGCTGCTCGTATTTAATCGAAAAATTTTTTAGAATTTCAAGTATTTTTGAAGTGTAAAAAATTTGGCAAAACACAAAAGATGGGGAAAACTTTCCGCATAAAAAAAATGATTCGAAAACATGGAAAAAAAATTGCATGCAAAATTTGTTTTTCTTTTGCATGAACGCCGTTTTTAGGTTAATGGAAATGGACTGTAAAGCAAAACAACATCAACATATGGCAATAAAGTAGCTAATAGCAAATCTCGAACAGCAACAACAATAACAGTAACAAAAACATCGAAGTTTTGACCAAAATGTTCATAAATAAATTCATTAATATTGCACTGGGTAGGTGGGGCAGTGGAATGGGCAAATGCGTTTGACTCAAAAATTGCGTTGAAAGCCATTCAAATCGCTGCAAACAAAATATACGCAAATGTTGCATTTTTTTTTCTATACAGCTAGCGGTTACTTAGGATTTTAATTTTCATGCATCTAACAAATACGCAGATATAAAATGTTTTTTTGTACAAGTTTTCTCTAATTTATTGTCCAATCGAAATTTTTGTAGATTTTATCAAATGAAAAACGGTGTGTCTGCATTTGGTAAGAAAATTAAGATAAATTTGAAAAATGGTTTTGCAAATCTTGATATTAAATGCCTGCACGCTACCACGCCCACTTGCACAAAATCCGCAAGCTAAATGCAGCGTACAACGGTCTTGTTCGCATTTTTGCGATAAGCATCTGTTGGTTTGTTCACTAAATTCGACGTGTTTTTTGAAAAAAAAACAGCTCACCACATGCCACATGCATGTTTTGAGCTCCACGCGTTTCACCTCATCAACCTCGTCATCTCAGCGCACTCGCGCTGTTGTTTGTCTGCTATTTGTCTCTATTTGACCCATATCGTACATTGGGTTTTAATTTAAAGTCTCGTCATTGTAATAGACGTTTCTATTTGATCAGCTACTTTTCATTAGGTTGGCGTCTTTTATTTAATTTTTTCTTTTGTAACGACAGCTTTGTTGTTTTTGCTGCATACATCGATGTCAATTGACAGTTTGCGTACCGGAGCTGTCAACTTATTTATTTATTTAATGTTGAGTGGGTGAAGTTAAATTCATTTTTCTGCTTGACTAAATATCGTATTAAATGAATGTATGGATGATGCTATACAACGAAATCGTTTAGTATTTAATTGCGAGAATTATATATATTTTTCATATTTTTGGAATGTTTTAATGTCGAAAAACATTTTAAAAATACAAATTTCGTTTTAATAGCTTCGACAGTAAAATGATTTTATAAATAAAAGAAAAATTATTTAACTGCTCATCAATTTCGATTTTTTAATAGCGTCCAAAAAGTTCATTGTATCCCAAGAAACCACAGAGCTTTAATGTATCCTGTTGAATATAAACTTATTCCGCAATGTCAATCAATTCAATTTCATGGATTTGGAATACTTTTGAAATCATTCACCTACGTATTATATTTATTTATTGCGTCATTCTTTTATAAAGTCACAATTCATTGATATATTGAAAAAACTTTGTTCAAACTTTGTCGAAAACCCCTCAAATAATTTATTGGCGGCAGAAGCATTCACGGAGTGTCATGGTTTGGTGTGGTATTTTGGATCGTAAGACATTTTTTCGACTTGGCAACCCCAAATGTCTATATTTTTTCGTTAGTCTTCGAAAAAAACTAGGCTGAAATAGCTTTTAAGTCGCTCCCAACTATCTGTAGGCCAGCGAGTAGCTGCGTGCACTAGGGATCATGAAAATTATTTGTGGGTTAGCTGGATATTGGCTATAAGCCATATTAGATAAGTCATTTATGGTCATAAGTACTCGATATTGTTAAAGTGCTAGACAAAAACACCAATTTATTTCTTTGGAGCATTTAAAAGGTACCGTTTTCTCCTCTAGCTATTTATCGAACCGAAATTCCCACAAGTAGGTTAATATTGCACGAACTGGCATCACTGCTTATAATATGTTTTTTAAACTTATGCTTTTTCTTCCTTGTTAATTCTTGTAAAAATTTGTTCAGTAAAAACTCAAAGCAAACTGTCGAAAACTCTTTCACAACAACGCTTCCAAAAATAAAAATTATGGTATCATGTTGCTCTACCCCTATGTATGTCTTCCTTAGAGTTCAGTATATGTACATACATACATATGTACATATCTCCATACCAAATTTCATCATAAGCAGTCGTTTAGTTTAGCTAAGGAAACATATTTTCCTATTAAGGGCGTGGCGGCACCCACTCAAAACTAAATAGTTTTTCTAAAGATTCATTTTATCTCTATACCAAATTTCATCAAAATCGGTTCATTAGTTTAGCAGTGCAAACATATTTTTATATTGGGGGCGTGGCACCATGCACTTTAAAAAAATACATTTTTCTAGTTTTCAATCAATTTCTGTACCAAATTTCATCAAAAATCGGTTCACTAGTTTAGCAGTGAAAACGTTTACTCCCTTGAGGGGTGTGGCACCAACCACTTAACACATACATATATCTTTACTCAGGATTTAATCAATCTCTACAGAATTTCATTAAAAACGGTCCATTAGCTTAGCAGTGAAAACATTTTTTCCTGTCAGAGGTGCTGCCACGCCTACTTTAAAAAAAAAAGTTTTCAGAAATATTTTTTATTGTTGAATCTATATCTCAACAAAATTTGATTAAAATCGGTTGGTTAGTTGAGCAATAGTGATGTATTTAACTGTAAGAGGCGCGGCACCTCCCACTAAAAAAATAAATTTTTACTCAACGATCAATCCAACTCTTTACTAAATTTCATCAAAACCTATGAAGCGGCTCTGCCAAGACAGCGTTTTTTATATTCAGCGCGGTGCCACACCCCCTTAAGGAAAACAAAGTTTTTGATGAACTTTCTTAAGATTTTTATTAAAATCGGTCTGTTATATTAGCCATAAATACGTTTTTTCCTGTTAGGGGCGTGGCACCACCCACTATTGAAAGAAAAGTGTAAATGTCTCCCCCTCTCTTCACTAAATTCTAACAAAAACTAAAGCGATTATATTGTGTTATGGCTGAGAAAAAGCATTGCATCCGTTTACCAACTGTGTATTTATACATACATACATATATAGATGACATATCATTTGTTGAAATCGGTTGAATAGTTTCCGACCAACCAACCAACTTATGTAGGTTGCAACTTGCATTCAAATTCTTTGGCTTACGCAGCACGCAAGTTGAGCTCCTAACTCCAAAGCTGTCATTCTGATTGAACATGTGGCAACGCTAATTTAATTGTCATTTCAAAGTGCGTATTTAATTTCTCGTGTTAAATTGTAAATATTCTGAATAAATAATTATTAATAAAAAAAGTTCGTAAAACTATGACTTCAGCAGTTGTTTGTGATATTTTCAATAACAATTTGAATGAATTTGCATGAAGTCACAGAGCTGCAAGTGCAGTATTTTGTTTTTGGTGTTTTTTTTTGTAAATTGTGCGCGATTTTGTTCAATCATTTTTGATCTTATAAAAAGCAAAAAGTGTTTCATTAAATTTAATATATATATTTTGCAAATAAGCAATTGTGTGTTTTGATTATTAAAGTTTATTAATTGAAAATCCTTCAATAGTGAAAAAGCCAAAGTGCAGCATCCAATGTGCTATATTTTAATCCAAAGCTTTTACTACGGAAATTCATATAGGACTTCTTCAACTGTATGAGAAAATTTAAGGTCCCAATCGGTAAGTGTTTCCTTTTTTGATTTTTAACATTTGTTTTAAATTCCACATAAAGTATTAGGTAGAATTTCCCTTTTTTAATTCAATAAATCATGGGCTGGAAGAATTTGTATAAAGTAAAATTCGGTGGAAATGTTTAAATTGGAAAGGTCGTTAATTCCATGTTTTACAATTCGCAACCCTAAGATTCAGTAACAATAATTTTATATAAACTACTAAATACTATAAATAATATCCGCAGCTGGGTCATTTCTACAGTGACCGTACGTAGCGCCGGTTTAAGATAGAAGCTAGGGTAGGCTATAGCCCCGGGTTCCAAACTCAAGGAAGCATCATCAAAAAACCTTTCAAGAGTTTCAAGAAACAACGAAAAAAATATAGTCACCTTTGGAACATATGAATTTTTTACTGAAAGCACCATGAATTGCATGATAAAGTTATATCGAAAATTTCGATTTCAAAGCAGATACATTCTTAGAAGCAGTTATGTACATTCGTAGAATCTTAGTGAGGGGACTTAACAGCTACAGTTTTCTTTCTATGAAATTATCTGAAAGAAATCTTCGAAGGAATAGTTCCCAGTCTTTTACATACCTTCGAAAGGACAATAAGTCCCATATTCTGGATATGATACCACAAAATTATTTGAAAAAAACATTAGAAATAATCTTAAAAAGGCTTAAGTCTAGCGTTTACCAAAATGACGGTCTCATAAAAGATATTATTTATCATTCCCAATCTAAAAAAATAGCAATTTTCAATATTCTTTTGATTTTTTTAAAATTCTTAAATCAAATAAAAGGTTATTCAAATTTAAAACCTTTTTAAAATTTTTGGAAAATTTTCAACTAATAAAACTTTTCCTAAAAACGGTCTACCGTTTATCCGAGCTTTTTGCCGAATGAGATTAAAAATTAAAGAATGAAAAATTTCTGTTTTGTCTAAAAAGAAAAAAAATTTATTGTAAAAAGTCAAGAACTTCGATAGAAACAATTGGAAATTCCCAGTACAATAGCAGCAACAACAATAACAACAAGGACTGTAGCAGCCAACCAATACTGTACCTACTACGTGAAAGGTTAAAGGTCAGAAAAAGAAAAATTGTGAAAACTTTGGGGGAAAAAAAAATTTACATTTTTACGACGCGCAACATGGACAGAAACAAAATCAAAAAAACAAAGAACAAAAGGAAGACCTCAACGTAGGCAACAAAGTATTGGTGGCATCAGCAACACCAACTCAAGAGGAGTCAGGTTTGAGGAACAACAGGTAACAGGCAATAAAAGATTTATGAGTTGTAAGTTATACGTTCTGTGCATGGAGAAGAAGGGGAAATGAATGAAGCACATTAAAATTTTAACAAAATAAAAATAAAGTTGTGATTGAAAAATTATGTTGCTGGACTCGTATATATGTGATAAATAATGTATGTAAATAAAACAAGGTGTATGACCTTTCAACAGAGGGAGAGAGAAAAAGATACAATACATTGGAATGCGACAGTATATTGCTGCATCGCATACACAGGAATGTTGTTTAGCATCAAGTTATCGATTGCAGCGGAGATGATTGAAATGTTGTTGTTGAGACTGTTATTAACTGTTGCATGCAGCCATCAATCTACATCTTCATTTATTTATGGGAGAACAGCAAGTTGTTTGGTTCTATTGTAGATATGTGGCAGACCAATTTTGTGTGTTTCTATGCTTTTGTATATCAAACTAAACGAATATAATGCAAATAGTTAAAGTATTAATGCTGTGACTTCAAACTCCAACTGCAGTATTTGGGCGTGTGTCGCAGTATAAGCCTTCCTTAAATTTCGTTACGAATTTCTACGAAATGCGAATATTCATCACTTTATTTACAGCCACATGTTCATTTTATGCCAATTAAGTTTCTTACTAACTATATGAATGATTGTCAGATGACGCTTAGCATGAAGTCCATGCATAATAAGGAAATGCGTTTTCTATGTATTATAGCAATATCGGCCTACAAACATTTAACAGAATAGTTACAATTGACAACATATTAAGTTTCATTACAAAGTGTTATTTTTAAAATTCATAGCAATTCCGTTCTCAGTTTTTGTTAGAACAAAAACCCGAAAGCTCAACTTTCTTAACACTATGTAAGTAGTTACAAGAAGAGAAAAAAAAACAATGTTTTGAGTTACATAATTAGACTTAAAAAATTATAAGTTGATGATAAATAAATAAATTGAATCAAAATATCCAAACCAAACAGCAGTATTCATATAACTAAATGTTTCTTCCTATGAAGAAAAAGAAAAAATCTCCTAATTTTCCAGCAAAATACCATCAGCAGCACACCCGCAGATTTATTGTGCTCCGCCTTAAAAAGTCATATCTATTTTTGGATTAACTAATTCATATGAAATTCACTTTTTTTTTTCAGTTGCCCATAATTCATTTGCAATTGTAACTGAAATCGTGCTTAATTTACGATTACAAGTACGGGTATATTCAACCATATCCATTGATTGTTGTGTCCACACAAATTCTGCGGTATTTAATTAATTTTCACTTCAACGCATTTTTTTTCACTCTTCAAATTGTTGAGTGAATATTTCCTTTTTTTTGGCAGCAACATCATCGGCGGCATCAGCAACAGTTGCGCGTGGTGGCGTATGACTTCATGCAGAGTTCGCGCTCGCTTTATAGTTTTTGCTCTACTTTTAGGCGTTATGTCTGTCATTTAGACATTTGTCGTGTTTTGCTATGTAATTCCTATTTGTTGTAATTGTTGTGAAATTGTCATTTTGTTGTTGTTGTAGGTGTTCTTTAATTAGGCCGACACATTTTTTTATACTTTTCCTGGACTCGTGTCATTTACTAATGAGCTGAATGTTTTCGTTTCGTAGTAGCGCCTACACGTAGGCTATCAAATTAATTTCTGTTGAATTTTTACAAGAAAAATTCTAGTGAAAAAAATTATTTTTTATTGTGTTTAAGAAATATTCGTATGATTTCTATTTTCACAATTTACCCACTTATTTTGCTATCTATTCATCTGAAATGTTTTTTGTTTCGCATTGTATATCTGTGATAAAAAACAGCAAGTAGCAATAAAAAGTTGGCATTTTTAACTGTCAAGCTTACGAATGCTAGATAGACGTGCACTTGTAGCTCGTGCAGCGTAGGAGTTTCCTTTAACAACATGATGCATCCATTAATCAAGCATTTCTTTTTTCTCGCAAAACTACAGGCTGGTTGTTATAGCGGTTGTTTGTGGCAGTCTCACTATATTTTTTTACTTTTTGTTGTATCATAGGTCACGCACTGTTTCAATGAAAGTTTTCGTTGAAATGTACTGTAATTCTGTAAAACTTTTAGTTGTAATAACTTTTGAATAGTCAGATTAGTCTTGTAAAATAAAAATATGCTTTAGAAATCTGCAAAAATTTCGACCTCGTTCAGTTTTAGTTACCTACATCGTATATTCAACGTTCACAAAAAACCACCGCATACCTAATTTGCTACAAATCGGTTGAGTTTTAAAAATACGTTCGCCATTTTGGATCCGCCATCTTAGATTTAAGAATTTTGTGAATTTAACCTCAGATTTGTAATCATTGACCCCAAACGTCCGTATACCAAATGTGGTGCAAATCGGTTGATTTTCAAAAATTTCGTCCGCCATCTTGAGTTTGGCAAATCCGAGCTCGGATTCGTGATCTTGCAAATCGGTTAATTTTCAAAAATTTTGCAACCATATTAGATTATTGACCGCCATGTTGGATTTTGTGAATGTACCACACCAGGTTTTTAGGATCGTCCATCAGCTACAATTATAGCAAAGATATTACCCGTTCGGTTGCGAATTTTTATTTTTACAAGCTTTTTTTTCTAGACACTCGATTTTTCTTCGGCTTCCGGTCGCTATATTGGAGCCGCCATATTGAATTTTCCAATGGCGCACTTGGCATTTGAAAGCAGACACTCTAAGCTTTAAAATGAGCCATTGGTCGATTTCTTTGGTAGCTTTTAATTTTGGTCGTAGCTCTGAACTGGTTGACGCGGATTGTCCCAGATATATGGTATGTATCCTTGATAATAGGCACCTTAAGTGCTCAAAAACGTCTGCCCTCGAAAAAGCAGCGGTGGAATCGTCTGCTTTCTCAATTTTAATGTTTTTTTTTAAATAAAGAAATTAGTCTGCTCAGAGGCAGAGACGATAAAATGATTTAATACTCAATATTTTTTTACATATTTTTAAAAACAGCAATAACGAAGTGACACATGTTGTTTCTTATGACTTAATCTTTATAATAATCGCAATCTGCCAAAAAAATAATATCACTTAAGTTTGAGTACATCAAAAAATATCAAAAAATATTTAGTTACTCTTAAACGCAGCAACGAAAATGTCTGCCTCTTGCATTTATCTGTTTTTTTGTATAGACACATTTTTTAATATAAAAGGCAGACGCGATAAAATTGTTTATGATACCTTTTTTTACAGTTTTAATGGGCTCTCAATAGCGCAGAGGCAATGCAATGCCAAATATTGTTCGTATTGTTTATATAGCTTAAAAGTTCATGACATTGAACCTCAGTCGCACAATAAAATCATATAGAAATTCAGGCCACCTACTCGTTAACTATATCAGATTAGACAATAAATCGTTCGGTGTATGGGCCGCATAACAGCTTTGTCTGATTCGTTTGAAAATCAGACAATATTAACACGACATGAGGGCGACAGGTTTTTAGCATAAGCTAGTTCTTCTAAGTTACCGCAAGAGTCCCATTGAATTAATGGTTCCCAGTAAAGGTTCGGTTTAGCTTATCGTTCAATATTTTTCATTCAAAAGTACGCTAAATTTTTCTGTTTAATTGTCATTACTCATATAAATTAATTAATAAAAGTTTAACACCACATTTGTTAGTTACATTATAGCATGTTGACATAACAAATTAATTACTCACAGAGTCAAAGTCGTATGAAAAATTCATAATTAAATAACGCAACGCAATCGTGTTGAAATAAATGAAAAATAATTTATGAAACGCATAAATGGAAAATGATTTAATTATTTTGCATGAATGAGGAAAACTTTATGCAAATTTTAAATTCCACCCATTAATACAATCCATATTGTGTATCCTTAGTGAAAGATTTTAAAAAGTGTGAGAATTTAACTTTCAGCCACAAACTAAAACGTCACGTCACGTTTAACAGTGCAAATCAGTATAATTTCGCTTCGTTATTTGTGACGCATGGCCAATTCGCTGTTCAACAAACGTGCCGACATGACAGTTTGCTTGCTTGCATGCCATCCATAGAGGAGCTATAAAAACAGCGAGCGCGTTAAATCAATAAACACGCTTGTAGGCAGCTGGTCACCTTAGACATAATAAAAACACATTTACTACACACATAGTCGTTCTTGGATTTGTATATATGTAGAGCAAAGCATCGAACAGGCGCACAGGATAATTTCAAGGAAATGAAAATATAAAATTTATAGCGCGCACAAACAGCAAATAATCAGAAGAAGCGCCAGTAGTTTTCCGGCGGATTCCATTGAATTTTCGATACAATGCAAAACACGTGAGTAAACTGCAATTGAACAAACAGCACAGCATTTGCATAGAGTCGTTAAATGCAGATACACATACATACACGCTTGGATAACTAAATGCGTAGATAGTTACGCCAGTTGCTCACAAGAAGCCCTCATACTGCGTGAACATAACAAATAAATCAAAATAACTGCTATCTTGGAATGTTGTAAACAAAGTTGCGCCACCAACTTGTGTTTGAGTATTTGCAGTATTTGACCCACAAAATGCACAAATGCAAATAAACCGTAAATTGTGCTTAATAACGTTAACAACTTAAGCGATGGCATGTGTGGTTCCTAGGAAAAAAAGGTTTTAGCTTTGCAATTGGCGGAAGAATAAAGGACACTCATTTGCGTTGTAACACACACGTGTGCTTGCAGTGCTGGCATGTGAATTGGTTCAGTGAGAAATGAATACGCATGTTAAGCCACGTGAGCAATTGCTTCATAGTTTGCGTGCACGTGAAGAGTGGCACTAACTTACAAAAAATGTACAAGAAAACTATTTATATAAAACTTCTGCTGTTACCGAACACAAGTTTCAACTTCCATTGATTTCTTGCGTATACCAACTTGCTTTTGTATTATCCGATGCTGGCTTATACAAAAACCTCAAACATTCTAGTGCAATCCTGAAATTTGCGGATTTTTTTTTAGTCAACAACGTTGATCTAGTTCACTAGTTTCTCGCTCTTTCATTTGACATAGGACAGTTGACTTACTCTTCTGTTACCATGTAATGCTTACCATTTCCCACATGCGCTTAAGATGTTCTCCCTTTAGCCGTTCTGTGATATTGAATTGTCTATAGAAGTAACATTAACGTTCGCTTCCAACGCAGCATGCAGCTCTTTGAAAAGTGCTAAGCAAATGCTTAATTTTTCACTGGGATTTTAAAAGCCTGCATATAAGCAAAATCAGCTCTAAAGCACTGCAGTACTTTAGGAAATTTTATTTAATGCTGGTCGTCCATATAGTCAACATTAGCCACAACATGCCATAAAACGATTTATTTGCTTTTGGTGTTGTTTGCTATATCCTTTGCCATGTGTTGTTAGGTTTTTATGAATGTGACAATAAAACAGTTAAATTGCCTTTTTAGAGCGCTATGTGCAATATAGCACCAGCATAAAAACTGACCAAAATAGCCAAATACGCTAAGAGTAGTGAGAAAATTGATTTTTATGCCAAAGCAGTAATTTATTGTTATATAACCTTGATGTAAAAGTTTGGTTTCAAGATTTACCTGTACAGCACAGAATTCTCTGTAACCGCACGGGGTCAAAGTTTGTAGTGTTAAGCATTTTTCGACGTAAGAAATTAATGATATTATCTCTTGTAAAATAATGTAGCTACGCTGACTATTAATCATTATAAATTATTAAGTGAAGTCAAACATTCAAATGCTTTTCATATGCACTCATGGTCATATGGGATTTTGGCAAGGAAAATTATGCTTAGTATGTAAAAATATGGTGAGTGATGTGCCATCATTCATTAAGTATACATACGTACTTACATGTGACCAATTATATTGTGTATATTGAAAAACTTTGTAAAAGCTGAAAAAATTTTGGAAAATTCGATAAGTCTCAAAAATTTAAAGAAAAAATGTTGAATAGGTGTAAAATTGTTGATAAAGCCGTAAAATTTTGACAAATTCGATAAGCGTTGAAAAGTCGATAATTCTTGACACGGTCGAAAAACGTTAAAATTTTCGAAAAATATGGAAAAATTTTGACGTGGTTGAAAAATGTTGACAGTGTCGAAAAAAAGAAATAAGTGAAAATGTTGACAAAGTCGAAAAATGTTGACAATTTGAAAAACTGTGAAAAATGTTGATAAAGTTGAAAATGTTGAGAAGAATTCGGAAAATTTTGAGAATGTGGAAAAATGTTGAACAAGTCGAATTATGTTGACAAAGTCGAAAGATGTTGACAAACTCAAAATTGTTTATAATGTTTGAAAACTGTCGACAAAGTCGAAAATGTTGATAAAGTCGAGAAATGTTGACAAATTGGAAAAATGTTTGAACAAGTCGAAAGATATTGAACAAGTCGTAAAATGTTGATAAAGTCGAAAAAAGTTGACATAGTTAAAAAATATGGACAAATTCGAAAATTATTTAAAAAAAGTCGAAAATTGTTGAATAAAGTCAACAAATGTAGTATGATGAACATGTCGAAAAATGTTGACAAAGTTCAAAAATGTAGACAAAGTCCATAAATGTTTAAAAAGGTTGAAAATTACTGACAAAGTCGTAAATTTTTCACGAATTCTCAAAGTGTTGACAAATTTGAAAAATGTCGATAAAGTCGAAAAATGTTGACAAAGTCAAAAATTGTTGAAAAAGTCGAAAAATGTTAGATAAGGGGACGTCCATTAATTACGTGAGTCCAAATAGGGGGGAGGTGGCTTGCAAAATCTCACCAAATCTCACCAAGGGGGGTCAAGGAAAACCTCACGTCAACTTCTTAATGCATAGAACTTTCATTAAAAATTATAATTTATATCTCACGGGAGGGAGGGGTCCCGCCAGATCTCACCAAGGGGAAGGGGGGGGGGGTCCGGGGGACATCCCCTAAGTCGAAAAACGTGTATGAAATCGCAGAATGTTGGCAAAGTTTGATATAAGTAGTTGAAAAATGTTGACAAAGTCGAATAATGTAGAAAAAAGTGAATAAAAGTTTAAAATGTGACACGAATGTTCTTTTTCGGCCAATTCACTACAGCCCTAATGTACCATACATATAAAAGTAAATAACGTAAAAAATAATTTTTATTTTATTGACTTCATTAAGTGTCCAAATAAATTTGTTTTAATAGTTTTTTTTTTCTCCAAGATTTGAATGAGTGTCAGCGAATTAAATATTATGCTGGGGCGCGTGACATTGCATATATTTTTTTAAGCAGACACAAAATTAAAATTTCAAATTTCTGGCGATCGTAAAGCTTTCATTCAACATCAAAATTTTATTATTTAACGCGAAAGCAGTAGATACTTTTGCAATTTGCAGTAAGTTAGCCTTTGCCTTTTGCTGTTCTCTTATAAATAAATGTTTAATGCCTTCGTTAGAACGTGCGCAGTTTAATGATGGACACTCGTAAAAAAGGATGTACATTTGGTTGGATTAAAAGTAAATGGATATGCTGTAAAATTTGTAGCAGCTGCAAGTTCGGTTGGAAACTTAAATTAAACATTACTTGATTAAAATTTTCAGTGAAAAATTAAAGAAAAACTTTTTAATGTTAAATTTGGTTCATTATATGTTCTGCTGTTATATGAATTGATTTTTGATATTAAACGTCTCATCGAAAACAGCTTGGCTGTAGCTAGCTTCTATTTCTCAAAAACATAAATTCCAAGGAACAAACTAGCTTTTAACAAAGCGATTACTTTTTCCTCTAACTCCATTAAAGGGTTAAGAGTTAATGTAAAATTTGGACAGCTATGTCGAAATGTAGAATTGTTATAGTACGGATAGTTTTTTTTTTGGTTTTTAAGCAGAATGACGATGTCCATACAGACTTTTATCAAAACTATGTAAGCTATATTATTATAAAGTTTCTGTTTAACTATATCCTGATCAATGATCCATATAGTCATAAGTCTGAGTCTGAAGGAAGGATTACTCGTTCTTTTGTGAGAAATTATCATCTTTAGAGCGTATTCAAATTGTAATACAATATAGCTTATATCTAACTGATTGAAATACTATATGTGCGTGAGTCTGAATTATGGATGGTTTTGTATGAAAAATATAGGAATATAGCCTTCTAGTATATAGTACTTAAAAATAGCTTTATAATGCGAAACATAAGTCTAAGTCTATGAGAAGTTTTTGTGATATGAAGGAACGATTACTCGTTCTTATGTGATATGAAGTAATGATTACTCGTTCTTTTGTGAGAAATGATCATCTTTAGAGCGTATTCAAATTGTGATATAATATTGCATATATTTAACTGATTAAAATACTATATGTGCGCGAGTCTTAATTATAGACAGTTTAGAGTCTTATTGACTTCTGACACCTTATATCTTCAAAACTGGCCATTAGGTAATCTTGTGACCAATGATCAAGATCTTAAAATTTTAGAATAATTAATTTATTTTATATCGACCTGATAAAAAGTCCATACGGACACATAGCAAGGCTATATCAAGTTTTGGATCAAAACTCAACAACGGTCGAAATTCAATGAAAACTGACATACATACATAAAAATGTAGGTACTGTATTTCCTAATTGACTTTAAATGTCATTTCCACTCTTATATTCTCTTTGGTTATTATCAGTGCAATAGGTTACTTCAATTTTTATGAACTACTTCCTTAGGTAAAAGAAAAATATAAAATTAAAAAATTGTTTGCATTTGCTGTTGTCGTTAATTGTCAATTCATGAACTTATCTTCAAAAAACTGCACAAAACTGTTATGCGTATCTTTAACATGACTTCTGGCTTATCTGCGATATTTATCATTTTGAGTATTTAAAGAGCACACAAAAGATTCTGGTGATTGTAGCTGTTGTTGTTGTTGTTGTTTGTCGAATAGATTATATAACAAAAGCCATATGCGATAATTTTGCGCATACCGCGACGAAGCCTTCTTTCGCCCTATCTATAGAATGCAAACGCAACGCAGAGAAGAAACAAATTTTTATTTATTTTCTTAAACTTCTTACGTACGGCGCGGCGGCAGCAGTATGTCAGTGATAAAAACGAAATGAGAAATAAAAACAATAACAAGAGAAATAACAATAACAACTTTGCCGATAACAGCGATAACACAAGTAAATGTGGGTTGAGCGGGCAGCAAGACAGCGCGCTTGCCAGCTATACATCAGTGTTATCTGCATCTTACGGATACAAAACATTTGCGTAAACATTTGATGATTATTAGGATTAGGTTGTTGAGAGCTCTTGCGTTTGCACAATCAAACGGTTTTTTTCATTTCGAATGCACGAAATCTATTGAACTTTAGTCAGAGCAGACTTACGTATGATAAACGTATGATAAACGTATGGGCAATTTAATGATAATTTCCCAAAAAAGTTCTTTATAACAATGTGAACTCATTTCATGCGACAAAATGGTTCTAATTTTTAGATTATAATTTTTTCATAATTTTTTTAAATTTCCTTTATCGGAAGATTTCTGGCATATTTTTCCTTTGATTTCTTTTTTGAAATTTCTCATAGCGTCATTTACGTCACGCCAGAAATCGGTCGATCGAATCGGAACGATTGGAGACTGAAAGTGCGTGAGGGGGTTAAAGCTGTAGGCATCTGAGCCTACACCACATTTTATATTAAAACGAAAATGGTGTACTCGCGATAGGTGCCGCGATTGCTCACACTCGACCGTGTGATAACTTCATAGAAGTATTTGGCGATGTTCAGCTGCAATCCGAATTTGTGCCGTTTTGTTACCGTGGACGAAACATGGATCCATTACAACACATCAGAGACCAAGGAATAGGAATATCAAGAAAGTGGGTATCTTCGGGTGAACGTGCATTGAAAAAGGCCAAAATGGGTCAGTCGGCCAACAAAGTCATGGCTTTGAATATTATTCAGAGCTTTTGAACCGATTCGATATTGATTTGGAGCCAAAAGGACTGAATTTCACAAAGAAGAAAGTGCTGCTCCATCAATACAAAGCACGGGTGAAGACGTGTGTAGTCATCATGTCAAAAATCCATAAATTGTGCTATTAACTGATTCAGCGTATTCTCCAGATTTAGCCCTCTTGCGACTATTTTTTGTTTCCCAACCTTAAGAAATGGCTGTGCTATATAATTGCTACCGTAATAAGAAATTCACACTAGTATAGAAATTAGGAAATCAGCACGATTTTGAATTGCATATCGGACAAATAAGCATCAATAACGATTATGAGTTTTATGATAGAAATCACTGCGTGATCGTTATTCTGGATTTAAATTTTTTTCGATCAAAAATAATCGTTATTTTGGATTTTTAATTTTTCGATCAAAAATAATCGCTATTTTAGATTTCTATTCCTTTCGATCAAAACTAATCGTTATTTTGCATTTCTATTTTTTTCGATCGAAAATAATCGTTACATTAGATTTTTCTATTCTTTTCGATCAGAAATAATCGCTATTTTGCATTTTTATTTTTTTCGATCAAAAATAATCGTTACATTAGATTTCTATTCTATTCGATGAAAAAAAATTGTTACTTTTAATTTCTATTTTTTCGATCAAAAATAATCGATATTTTGAATTTTTGTGTTTTTAGATCATTGTGTATTTTATGTTAAATTGTAGCTTTATTTTGACACAGCTAATGTCAAACAAAAACGAGTCGGTAACAGTCAAACTAAACGAATTAAGCTAATGTCAAACCGTAAGAACATGTCAGCGAAAAGCAGGTAGAGGTCAAATAAAAAGTGGCAAGTAACTTCAAACAGAAATCTATTACCAGTGTAATCACGATAATGCCAGTGTGAAAGCTTTGTTTAAAAAAACGCGTTAAAAATTGAAATAGATTTCGCAGATTTCGTTGCCAATGCGAATCGCTTATAAATCACAAATAGTCGAAATAAAAAAATGTTAAAATTCTTTGTAACAAAGAGCAATTGGTTATTCCAATCCAAAAAACAAGTTATCAACTAGTTAATCGGTTTTCCCATTGCAAAATACCGATTATCTACTATTCGTCATAACATATTATAATTTTTTCAAAGATAAAACGATAAGCCAACAAAGTGAAGATATCGAAATGACGATCATAATTAATTAACGTGCACAAATTACACAAAAACAACAAAATTGAATACAACAAACATATGCTGTGGTTGCTGACATGATGTATTATATGGTTGTATCTGAAAAGTGTGTGTGAGTCAAAACATATGTGCAAATAATGCGTTAAAGTTATATCATTGCAGCATAGTGTTAATTGTATGCTTTAGTCTTATGTTTCTTATCTATAGGCCCTGAGGTACCTAAATTGTTCACGCAAATGTTTCATGTATTCGCTTATAAGACAAGACGTTGAAAGTTAAGAAAGTGAATTATTTTTTTGATGTTTTTACAAACATTTTTTTTTATTTTTTTATAAAATAGAAATATTTTACATGGAAATAAAAATGATTAAGCTAAAAATATGTAAACAATCAACAAAGTATTGACCTTACGCTTACGATTAAACAAGAAATTTCAATAACCATGAGTTGCAATTGAAAGATATAAAATAACAATATTTTGACGTTTCACAAGAAAACAAGCTTAAATTAACAATAATTCTATATATATATAGATAATTCTACTTAAATTGTGAAAATAACAAAAGATTTTTTTTTGAAATGTAAATGAAAGATGTTAAAAGTTGCGTGTTTTGTAAACAAAAAACAAAAAAAAAATCAATTGAAATTTATAGGTTCCTCTTAAAGTGGCTATAATAAATGGGACACAATGGGTGCTTAACCTAAAAAGCCACAGCATAACATACGAACTTGGAATACAGCTGAAATCAATTGAGGCATAAATCCAAGTTGTTTTTTTTTTTGTAAATAATTTTTTATTAATTTATTTTTACTTTAGTTTGTTATTTATTCGACAGCAAGCAAAAGCAACAAGACTTAAGATAAAAAATAAGTCAACATGATCTATAAAAATATACAAACTCGTACAAATTGTATGTATATTATATCATAACATATTATTTTAAAAACCAAAATAAATTAATAATACGCTCGCTGTGACGTCAGTTTATTTGCTAACTAAGTGGATGTCATGCCAAGTCTATTAATTAACAAATTGTAAAATTAAAAAAAAAACAAAAACAAAAACAAAAAAATTATTTATTCATACTCAGACGCCTTTTTTTTGAAAAATATTTGCAAACCAATTTGGCCTTGCATTGTTGGCACAGTAATTTTCGTTCTTCAAAATGTATCCCCCCAAAACAAACAATCGCTAGATCATAAATGAATCGTTGAAATGTTGAAGAGAACTGAAAGCGCACGCATGTTGAAAAAGATCATATGCTTCGCGATACGATCAAGGGCATTAGAGAAAGGGAGGGAGGGAGGATGAGAGATAGATCGGATAGATAGATTCGGCCAGGCTGAAAATCATATACCCTACACTGCATTAAAACTACCTATTCTTTAAATAAGTGTTAAAAAGACGTTAAAGAGGTTGAATATGTCGAAAAAAAAAATTTAAAAAAGTTTGAAAGAGGTTGGAGAATGTTGAAACAGTTGAAAAAGACTGAAAATGTCGAAAAAATATGGAAACCATTGAAGAAATTAGAGGAGGTTGGAGAACTCAAAAAAGTTGAGATAGGTTGAAAAATATTGAAATAATTCAAAATCGCTGAAAAAGTCGAAAAAATAAAGAAAATTAGGAAGAAAATTAAATGAGGTTTAGAAAGTCGAACAAATACATATGGGATATATTGGAAAAAATTAAAGGGTTGAAAAAGTCAAAAAAATATAGAAAATGTTGAAAAAAATCGAAAAGAAATGAAAAAGTCGAAATATGACACGCCCACTTCTCCGATTCCGCCTACTTTTGGTTCAATAAATTATATTTGTGATCGACTAGCGCATACCGAATTTTAGCACAACAGCTTGTATAGTTTGCGATATTTGTCGTAATAAGCCTTAAAATTTAGGGCGGTGACACGCCCACTAGTACAATCTAGTCTGGTTTTGACTAAAAAATAGCTTTCCATAAAGAAACCTCTCACGAAATTTTAATACGATTGCTCACATATTTCGATAGACATGCCACTTAATGTATTTCACTTGTATGGGGGGAGGGGGGTGCCGCGCCCACTGAAGCTATTTCGACCGCTTTTGATTAATATATACTTTATAGCAAGTAAACCACTTATATTATATTTCATAACAATTACTGCAATAGTTCACATAAAATAGCGCTTACAAATTTATGTTAATATGGGAGGTGCCGCGCCTACTGATGCAATCCCATCGAAAGACATCTAATTTCAAAGCTTATGGCAACCGACACTTACCTCCAAATTTAATGAAGATTACTCGCATAAAACTTTATATATAACATTAAACGTTTTTGCTTGTATGTGCCACGCCCTTCAATGAGTTTTGCCAGTATACTGACTTACTTAGCTTGTATTGATGACTGCATTCAGCGGAATTATCTTTTCAGTTTTTATGAAAATCGTATATGCCGATTTCGAATCAAATTTTTCAATTGTGCCACGCCCACACCTTTTCCAATCCCGACCATTTTTGACACAATTTTAGAAATATATGAACTGTATTCGTTTACCAAATTTTATCACTGCACGATTTACGAGATATGGCGTTATAAGAGTTAAAATTTAGGGCAATGACAGACAGATAGACGGACAAAGCTAAATCGACTCAAGTGCTGACGCTGATCAAGCATACATATATTTTCGTACCTTACACACCCCTTTCTATGCGTTGCAAACAGAATGACAAAGTGATTGTATAAAAATCCACTTAACACAACTTCAACAAAGGACCGCCTCACAATTCTTATGAAAAAATGATTTTAAGGGTAACTACTTAATTTTTCAATTTTTCTTGGTAGAAAATTAATTTTGTTTTTTTGTTTTTTGGCAGATGTATCTGTTTATTTAGCTTAAATAAAGTATGTATGTAATTGAACTTTTGTAAATTGCCTTTGCTTCCTTTAAATTTACAATTTAAGGCATATATTCCTGGTACCTATTAAAAAGTTTCATTTTCGAAAGTCATTAAACTCAAGAAAAAATCATTTCGTTTTCGCTGATCAAGTATATGTACATACATATATGTATATATTTCCGTGCCTGTCACGCCCCATTCTATGCGTTGCAAACAAAATGACAAAGTGAGTGTCACAATTCTTATGAAAAAATGATTTAAGGGTAACTACTTCATTTTTCAATTTTTCTTGGTAGAAAATTAATTTTGTTTTTTGGCAATTTTTTTGCTTTAATTTCTTTGTGCAATTTTGCATACAAGCAGATGTATCTGTTTATTTAGCAAGTAGCCTTTGTTTCCTTTAAATTTACAATTTATGACATATATTCCTGGTACCTATTAAAAAGTTTAATTTTCGATAGTCATAAAACTCAAGCAAAAAATCATTTCGTTTCTACTTCATCTTGCCATGTAGCATTTTTTATCGTTCTCACTTCCATGCAACAAAATATTTATGTTGCAACTAAGCTGTAGCTTCTGCAGGACAAGGCAACCGTGTTGAGGGCAATGCCATAAAACATGAGCTTTGCGATGAAGCGTAAGTATCATATAAAATATCAGTTGACAAGAAGCTTTTGTGATGCAACATGTGGGCATTAATGAGTTGTAAGCATATACAATAGGCTTAGCTATGAAATGCTTTTAAGCATTAAAATGATTTAAAAAATAAACTTCCGCTTACTGCTCACTAAATTTTTTTTTTCCAACACTAAATTAGCACTAAATTATGGCATATGCTATGTTGCCATTTGTTTTAATCTTAGGAAATTGAGCAGCAATCTTCTTGCTGACAAGTTTTTAGCTGTGTAATTGCCATTAATATATGTATACGCTCAGATAAAGTGAACTTAAAAATGCTCATTAAGAGACGAGTGGCAATTAAGAAAGTTTGGAAAGACTGATTTTGCAACATTTCTTAAGAGTATATATCACAACTATCTTCGCTGTTTAGTTTGAAGCTTCCATAAAAGGCCGCCCTTCTAGCTGTCCCTAGATTAAATGTGAGTCTTTTAATTCCTTGTGAATGATATTGCTGCAACAGTATTTACCAGTTTGGAAGGAAAAAAGTTCAAAGTTTTTACGAGAGCCGAATATGCTGTACCTAGTATCTTGGATCAGTGAAAGTTTTGCTAAGTCTGCTTACTTAATAGATCAAAGGAAATAAGATGAAAGAGAACCTCCAAAGTGTTAAAAGCTGTGATACTGAGGACACCACTGACAGCTACTTGCATGTAATCCGTGACTTTGTCTTAAGTAGGCCACCAGACCACAATGTCATATAACAGAATCTTTCGAATGACTGCTGGTGGTGGTGCCACCGTTCGCATCATATTCTACCAATGGCATTTTTATGAGAGTATTGGGCTACGGTGGCTTTCTTAACCATCCAACATTAAATTTTCAATTTTAAATTTTCTATCCAATACCAGGCAAGGTACCACTGTCTTTTAAGACAAATCTACTACTTTTATTGTTTGAGATGTATTTTTCGCTGTATTTTTTAGTACACGAAAAATGATTGGGCAAACATCTGATGATCTAATAGTACGGGAGGCAGCGTTGCATTTTTGAAGCTCATTTTCTCCCGCTTAATTTTTTTTTTTGCAAATGTTCGTTGAAGTAAGGCTGATAATAGAAATAAGTGTCAGTTGCCAGAATCGTGGTGGGTCTGGCTGTTAGGGGCCGACGAAAAAAATTGCGCTCAATAACTCGGAAAGTAAGCCACATGTTGAAAAATATGTTAAGGCCAGTATTGTAGAGCAGATGAAAATACATCGATTTCATGTCCGAAAAATCTCCATATGTTAAGATTGTTTCTAATAAATACTATAAATTTGAGCAAAAATAGCTATTTTGGGCGAAAAATATGATTTTCAAATCTGAACGAGTTATGTTAATTTAAAGCTTTCAATAAAACCCTTATTATTTCGAAAATGGAGATTGTCTTTAAAAATTTTAAAACTATGAAAAATGGGTCGCTCAAAATTCGATAAACTTGAAACTCCTTTTTTATCTTTTTTAACATTCGCGAAACCATCGAAACGCACCGTTGCGTAGTTTTGACTCAATTGACAAAAAATCCGTAAAAATTTTCAAACGATTTTTTACAGTTAACGCAACAATATTGAAGGAATGAAATGCGTTCACTTTCGCAAACCTTGCGCTGAAAATTGATGGACTTCTATAGAGTTTTTTAAAGTGTTCGGATACATGAACCCGGTCGGCGACCGGTGCCGTTGCGTTATATGTGTTAACTGAATTTGTTATAAGATGCTAGAAAAAAATTTTCATCGCATTTGGAGAACTCGAGGTTTTTTTTTCCTGAAATTCGTGCGGTTTGTAAAAGAGCAACCGGTATATAGATAGAAAAAAGCCGCAAAAATGCACTGCTAATCAGCGCACTGCTCGTGTTGCATAGTGTAGTTAAGTTTTTATAGCTTCTATCTTTAAGATAAACTTCGAAAAGTTGGCTATAAATTACAAAAATTTTCACTGTAGCAAGCAAACATTTGTTTGCACTTTGATAAAATATCTTATCTGTTGCGCTTAAAAAAGTACGATCAGATCACAGTGCAAAAATATGATAAATTAATATAAATTAATAAACGTTTGTGCTAAAACACGCTAATTGCTGTGCAAATACAAAATGTAATCGTGATTTTGTACACAAAACAAAAAAATTATGATCTCATATCCAATGAAGTGTATATCTACAATCGTAAAAAATGCTATAAATAAAATGCAGCTAAACGTATCGTACATGTATAATGCGACAAGTTAGGGTTGCCAATTGGCCGATTTTGACCTGGCCAAGCTATAATGGCAGCTCAAAGCTGGAGCACTGTAGGAATTGAAAAATTTCTGAAAAAGCCACGGGAATTGGTTTTTGTGAACTTAAATTTTTTTTATTTTTTCCACACAAAAAATTTAATTTTGTTCCATTTATTAATTATTATTTAATATTGAAATATTAAAAAAAAATCAATTTATTTTCCCACAAAAAATTTAACTTTTTACCATTTCAAGGGAAAATTATTTTATTTTGAGAATCCCTAGAATTCTTTCTTTATAACTTGGCAATCGTGCTTCAAGTCATTCTAAGTAGATGTTTTTTTTTTGCATTCTTTTTACTCGCGCAGACATCTATTGAATATCCGTATTGACATTTGAAACCTGTGCTCATTACAATGCGAAGCAAATTCATAATTCATTGAAAACAGCTGACGAATAA
Organism: Meiosimyza platycephala; assembly: GCA_963662105.1. Lineage (NCBI taxonomy): Eukaryota > Metazoa > Arthropoda > Insecta > Diptera > Lauxaniidae > Meiosimyza > Meiosimyza platycephala. The sequence continues at coordinate 18,561,765 of OY759210.1, forward strand.
ATATTTCTTATATTTTATCGGAAAGGTGTTAGATTGTATTGCAAAATGTTTATAAGAAAATAGAAAAAAAACAACAATATTACTAACTAATACTTACAAAGTAGCAAAACGTTAAGAGTCGAGCAACAAGATACGATAACGTTTTCAGTATCGGTAGCAGTTTCCGCTACAAACTGAATTCAAGCTGCTGTTACTACCAACAATGGCTACAACATTGATGACGTATCGTTTGTTATTGATGATGAATGATCATGGGATACGTTTTATGACTTTCAACTACAGCTACATATAGTTAACTTGGCTTAGTACCGAAAGCAGCCAAAATGAACCAACAACGTTCGTATGCGATGTATAATTTTTGTAGCCTCTTCTTGTTGTCTTTTCTTTTTCTCAATTTGTTGTTGTTAGTGTTGAGTTTTTAACCCTTTTTTTTATACATATATACTATATGTAAGAGAGAGAGAGAGAGAAAAAAACAATGCCAACAGGTAAAGTTAAACAAAGCTGATGATTCATGCGCTTTTACTACAAAAACAACAATTGAGCCAAGTTAACAACACTTAAGTAATGCACGTTTTATCTGGTTAAGCTCCAAAATGTGAATTTAACGTTAAATTTTTTTGAACAATCTTTCGTGCTGAATATTGATAAGATTGAATTGATAAAAAGATAAATGATTTTTTGTTTTTTTTTTTTAATTGAAATTTCAACTTCAACCACCTTTAAATACTTTTGTATCTTATGACAATTTTTTGTATCTTTGAGTTACTTTTGACAACAGCTAACTCATTATTTCGTTTTATAGCAGTCGATCGCGCTCACATACTACCAAATGTTATTCAGTATTAATTAAGAATATTTACATTTTTCATACGTTTGTGATACAAAGATACAAATCTTAGCTTTTATCTATGGAATTTTTAGTGCGCACTTTAAACACTGCGATTTTCCACACACTGTTCTGAAGAATTTATTTAGATTAAATTATTTTCCATTAATTCAAATATTTTTCATAGAACTTTTTTTTACGTTTAAGTATCGCGATACATTTAAATGCGCGTAATTATAACCGCTATAGAATGGAAAAAGTTCCTTCACTTCACTGTTAACTGCAAGCGTACGTTTAACTTTTGTCTGCACGCGACGACACTGAATGCTCAACTGATTCGTTCAATGTGTTGGCGCTGCAGTCGTAGCGGCAGCTGCTTTTCAATTTTTTTGTTTATTTGGTTAGGTTTAACCGCAAAGTATTCATTGGTTAGTGAAGCGGTTGGTTTTGGTTTGTGCCCACACTATTTGTATTGGCGCATGTTGAGGTTGCTGCATTCGGTTTGGGTTCATCTACGAAACGCTTCTTTTTAGAGTTTTTATTTTTTCTTATATGTAGTTTTTTCCACAGTTTGCTGAGTACTGAATTATGCATTATTGCACTCAGAGATCATAAAAGTTCCCATCGTTCTTTTCGAAGCGTTGCTGTAATGAAAAAAATAAAGTAATTAGTACCGAAACGATAATTAACTGCTGTTTCTAATGCTATTTCAAGATTCATAAAAGTACCACAAAAACTTACAAAATTTTGTAATTTTATATTCTATTATATATTTCGTATATATCATACAAATTTAATCTGTAAGTGAATAAAAATAAGAAATAATAGCATTCATTTTTTTAATATAATCGATGAATGAATTTAAAGCTTCTTATGCTACTCCCACTTCTCTGGCTTTGACGGCGTCTTATCTGTGGCGCTGTTTCTTTGACACAAAAAATCTAAAAAATTATATCAAATGTTAAGAATGTTCGATGCACAAATATCCAATGACAAACCAACCAACCTTTCCTCTGATGGAATTATAAAATGGAGATTTCTCGAGCGTAAATATTTCTTGAAGCCTGAAACCTTTTCAGGTAATACACTGACCGCTATTTGTCCATCTTCAATATAGTCAACTGCAAGCTAAATTTATTAATTTTTGTTATTAGAAATTATGTAGTCATTATATGAGTTGGTCTTATTTATACTCGTACCTTATACTGCTTAATTAATGGTTTCAACTCTGCGTTGCTCCAGGGAGGAAGGGCATCCTCGGTAAGCAAAATAAAGTATTTAGGGTATTCTTCATCTGAGGAATCCGAGAAATAAGCAGCAAATGTAACTGCAAAAAATCCCAAACACAATACAAATTTAAGTGACATTTAAAAAAAAACTTTATTGGTTTACTGAAGATGAAGTTTCTTCCTCGACTTATTGCTCATGGAGTTTTCAACTGTTTATATAGCCTTTCATTGGCTATCGTTTTGCAATAATTTCTACATATCACAAGTTAAATGTATTGCTTTAATTAAATTAAAATTATTTTAAATTACAGCACCATTACGTATTTCAAATTGGTTCTTTTCATTGTTGGTTTAATGGTTGACGTAACGATTGGTCAGGCTTTGAGCACTGCTTAGGCTTTTGTCCAACAATATCGTGAGCAAGTTCGGTGATGACAATCAGACTTGGCACACAGCTGAAATGGACTCAAAAGGATCTGAAACTTTCCGGTTTTAATATTTTCATATTGAGCTCTGTTGAGGCCGGGGAAGGTGAAATGAAAGTGAAATTAATGGTGCTACATTACACAAGTGGATATGTTCAAAACAGTTTTCAGCTCTAGAAATAGAAAATAGATAAAAAGTAGATAAGAGTTGTTTGGGTAAAGTTCATAAAAAAATAAAAAAATATTATGTATGTATATTAATTACAATTATTAATTTTCTTTATACTGTTACTAATCCATGTATGTTGGTGATCTGGGCAAACTTTTTAGTTGCCAAAATAATTTTTGAAGCAAATGAATACTAACAATTAATAAACTGGTCTGAAACAAAATTCATCTGCCTCCTTTTTTTTTTTTTTTGCAAGCCTTTCTTCTTTTGATATTTCACAATTAATGTATAGTAACCCAATATACCTTAATCTGACACGGTCGAGTATTTCCAACTATCGATCTTTTTTCACTATTCTGATTGGCTGCCCTATATGAGCGGCTGCCCTATATAAAGTGCTCAAATTTAGTAAAGGTATTCAACAAGGTGCAAGCTTATGTTTATCTGCCGGGCTCCCCTAGTATTATGAACAGCGCCGGCCTTAGCCATCTATGCGCACCGGGCCCCGAGCAGTGTTTACCAAACATTATGATGCCGCAAGGCTAACTCTCATCAGATGCTGTCAAAATATGATTTTTATTCAAACCAAACGTTGAAGATGGAAATGGATTGGGTACATGTTGTGGAAGTCACCAACTGATAGTTACCGGCAAGCAACAAATGTCATAAGTCATCCTGTAATCGAACGTCGTAAAGACGAAATCCCTGCATTGGGGAAACGCTGGAAAAAATTGAAGTCATTTGTCAAAGAACGTGCATCGTTATGCTATCTTTATGCGTTGCGAATTATTTTGCTCTGTCATCCAATTTGCAATCCTTGACATAAGTATAACACTCAACTGTTGGTAGTGGTGCTATAATTTGAAACCTTCCATTTACGTAATATGTATGTAGATATTATTGAAAAATGGCACTTAATACATGGGTATATAAATAGTAGAAAACTCCGTGAGCAATTAGTCGTGGAAGAAACTTTATCATTGGCAAATCAAAAATTTTTTAAAAAAATGTCACTTAAATTTTTGTTGTGTTTGGGACTTCTCACAATAACTTTTGCTGCAGAAGAATACTTATAGATAAAGCTATTCCTCCCTTGATCGACGCAGAGTGGGCAGCATTAGTTAAGCACTTTAAGGTACGCATATAAGACTAACTCATATAATGACCACAGTAATTCTAATAACAAACTTTAATAACTTTTAGCTTAAAGTTGTCTCTAAAGATCAGACAAAAATAGTGGTCCGTGTTGAACGTGAAGAGTTTTCTGATTTCGAAGAAATTTTAAAATTGAGAAAACTCCCCTTCACAATCGGAGTCGCTGGATAGTTGTGCATCGAATCTTCTTAACATTTGATATAATTTTTTAGAATAAAACCCGTGATTCAAGGAAAGAGCGCCACAGATAATACGCCATTAAAACCAGAGTAGTTAGTGGGAGTATCATAAGAAGCTTTAAATTCATTCATCGAGTATATTAAAAAAAATTATGATATTATTTGGTATTTTTATTAACTTATAAGTTAAATTTGTATGATATACATACATATACAAAATTTAGAATATAAAAATACAAAATTTTTAAAGTTTTTGTGGTACTTTTATGAATCATGAAATAGAATTAGAAATAGCAGTTAATTATCGTAAGTGCTTATTAAGGATTAATATGTACAGTACATATGTTATGTTTGTATGTCAGTGAAAAAAAAAAATGAAAAGAAGTTACATGATAGACAAATCTAGAGGATATTAATTTTACATATTAAGACAGTTCATAACCTCTGATAGCGGAGCCGAATGTTTGAAATGTTTGTGGGTCCTTAGTTAAAAAGGTTCTTTAATACCTTACGTAAACCTCAGTAAAGACTTAGAGGTCGCGAGTTTCATTTTTTAAAACGTTTATTTTCCTTTAATGCTTGTAAATTTAAGCCAAATTTGGAACATTTTAAATTCTGTTTTAAAGTCTTTAAATGGACTGAACGAAACAACTGGTGTGATGTGGGCTAAAGTAAGAACTCAAATTATGTAAAATTTTCAAAAAATTTATCATATAATGCTGGTCTGAACCTACATGCGACTGATTACAGGTAAGTAGCTCAACAAAGGTATAAGCAGGTGAGTACAAGCACTCGTGATGTAATGTCTGAACTTAATGATGTTTCTTTATGTAAAGTTGAAAAAATCGGTCAACTGTTGAAAAGCCTTGAAATAGTTAAAAATAAAAGTTGAAATCAGCTTGAAAAATATTCTAAAAAAACATTGATTGTTGGATAATTCAAGAAAAGTGCAAGACATCGAAAAGTTGAGAAAAGTTAACAAAATTGAAAAATTCGAATAATATTATGAAAGACATAATGGTTTGAATAAGATAAAAAAGAGATTAAAGAAGTCTCGAAGTTAATTGGAAAATTCGAAAAAAAGTTGAAAATTTAGAAGAAGTTGAAAAGGGTTTGAATGAGATGAAAATGGCTGAAAAAGTTTGGATTTGTTGAAAAAGGTTATGTAAATCGAACAAATTTTAAAATATTAAAAAAATTTAAATATGTAATGTTGAAAAAGTTAAATGAGCCGAAAAAAGTCGAAAAATTATGAAAAAAAGATTAAGGTTGAATAAGTCAAAAAAAGTTGAACAGTGCCGAAAAATTCGTCAAAACGTTGAATAAGCTTAAAAAACATTCGAAAAAAATAGAAAAAGATTATAAAATTCATAAAAAATCTAAAAATATTTGATATTGTTTAAGAAGTTGGAAGATTCGAAAAAACCTTAATATACGAAAAAGTTGAAAAGCTCGAAAAATTTGAATAAAATTGAGTATGATAAAAAAAGTTGTAGCAGTCATTTTGACTAGTGGAAAAATATTGATACACTCAAAAAAAAGTTGAAAAATTCGAAAAATTTGAATAAGATTGATAAGATGTTGAAAAAGTAAAAAAAAGTTGAAAAACTCGAAAAGGTTTGCGAGGTTGAAAAGGATTAAAAAAGTCAAAAAAAAAAGTTTGAAAAAATGAATATATGAATCAAACAACGTTTAAAAGGTTGAAGAAGTCGAAAACAGGTTGAACAATTTTGCAAAAGTGCAAAAATGTTGAATAACGAAGTCAAGAGCGATTTACATTATGTTCATACACAAAATAATTTCGACACGGAATTCTATATTTCAAAATTTTTATTGACTTTTTCAAACAATTTGATTCTTTTCAATATTCTATAGTTTTTCAAATGATTTGATATTATTAATATTGTTCTTATTAAGTTCATAAATCGCACTGCGAGTGCTTGCACTCACAATAACTATGTTATTGTTTTAAATTTGTAGCGCATGCAATCGCCAATTAATTACGTTTTTGTTACAAAAATTAAATTACATATTATATTTGTATATCTGTAACATCGAGGCATATTGTGCTTTTTAATTTTTTGCATGTTTCAAAAACAAAAAAAATAACAAATGACTTCAATTGGTAAACGAAGCTACGTGTACGGCTGAGTCCATTGTTTCATTCACGTGGGTTGCTAATTAATTAGTATATATCTGGATTTGTCAATACATACTATGTTGCTTGCCGCCATCTGTCGAACTTTTCGTGAAGTTGATCATTCTTTAATCTGTGTGTACTCATTTTATTTGCAGTTATTTTAAAAATTCATCTCGCAATGAAAAATGAATTTAACTCGTGAGAAATTTCGCGTGTTGATTTATTATGACATTCGACGTAGATTATAATAACGGCAGTACATTGATCAAATGATTTCGACTTTAAAATTTCATACAAATTCTCTATATCAAATTTTGTTAGTATTGCTCCCATATTACACTAAATATGGCATTAAACGTTTTTTGTTTGTATGAAAGTTGCCACGCCCACAGGCAATGGCAATGGGAACCTCTACTAGTGAGACTCACTTCAAGGTCCCATCAAAATACCTCTATTACTGGGATTATTAAACCTCTATATAACGTAACTATTTCTTAAACATATTGCTGCCGAGGTGGTGACATTTAAAAAGGAAGATAAGATCGTTTTCTACTCATTTGGGTTATACTCCTCAGCAGAACTGTTCAGCAATATCTCCGCAAAATTTTATGGCACTTTGAAAAACATCACCGCTGTTTATCAGCAATATATATATGTGGGGCATTTGTTGGAATTAAAGATATGATATTAGTGGAATTACTTAGCAATCAACCAAGAAAATCAAAGAACATATCATCAAGTAACAAACCAATATCTCTTAACTATCTGCAACACAATTTATCCATTGAAAGCGAGTAAACATCATCCCCACAAACGAAATATTAGTGGAAATTCGAACAGAGAAAATGCTTTGTTATTTGGATTATCGAAATTTTTGCGCTCGAAACTTTTCTCTTGAGAAAATCCGTGCATCGGGGAAATGATCGAGAAGATTGAAGTCACTTTTTAATGACCTACACGGTTATGCAATTTTATAGCATTTCGAGTCATTACGTTCTTTCATCAAAATTTGCATAATTTGCATTCAACCGTTGAAACAACAAGGCTGCTAATTTTACAATGAAACGAAACAATTTGAAATACGTAATGGTGCTATAATTTGCAAAGATTTTAATTGAATTTTCCTTGTGTATGAAAATACAATTGCAAAGCAACAACCAATGAAAGTTTATATAAAGAGTTGAAAACTTCCTGAGCAATAAGTCGAGAAAAATACTTCATCTTCGGTAAACCAAAAATTTTTTTTAAAAAATGTCACTTAAATATTTGTTGTGTTTGGGACTTCTCACAACAACCTTTGCAGTTAATTTCTCTGATGGTAAGGTTTCCCATAAAAAACGTAGCTACTTGATATTGTTAATAGATGATGTTCTTCCTCTCTGGAGCCACACAGAGTTGCCACCATTAGTTAAGCGGTTTAAGGTACGACTTATTCATATAATGTTCGCAGAACTTCTAATAATAAAAATTAATAACTTTAGCTTGAACTAGATTTTATAAATCGGAAAAAAATAGGAGTCTATGTTGATGCTAAACACCTTTCAGGCTTTCTAATTTATTTAAGCTTGAGAAACATCCCTTACTTGACCCCAAAATAGGAAAAGTTGGTTTGTCACTGAATATTTGTGCATCGAACATTTTTAACATTTGATATCATTTTTCAGATTAATGAATTTTTTTCAAGAAAAGAACGCCACGGATAAGATGCCGTCAAAGCCAGAGTAGTGGGAATGTCATAAGAAGCCTTAAGTAAAATATTAATGAACTATTATAAAAAAAATTTATTTATAATATATTATATTTATTTAATAGATAATTATATAAAATTTTTATGGTATTTGCCATGGAGTATGAAAATTGAAAACCCTATTTTTAACCCAATTTAAATTTATATTTTCACAGAAACGCTGTATAACCGTAAAAATCCCCCATCTTATTCGAAACGCTGTACAACCGCAAAAATCCCCCATCTTATTCGAAATTTTTCATATACATAAGTAGTAGTTGTCTTTATTTAAGAATATATTGGTAAGTTTTCCACTTTTTTTATGGTCGATCCACGCAGTTTTAATTCTCGGCAAAGTACCTACTTTTAATAATACATAGTACAGTAGCAGCAATTGTCGGTTGATACTTGCCATAAGATTGAAAGCACAAATTAAACGCTATCGACAAGTGAAACATGCCAACATTTATATTTAAATATTTATTTACATAAGTGATGCACAAATTTCTACTGGGTAATGTTTTGCAAACGTTTGTATTTCTACACACATTTGCTCGTAGTCGAAAACTTTTTTATAGATATCTTTAATTTTGTAAATATCATAAAACTTTTAGCTGTAATTATAATTAATTGCATAAATTTTTTTATAATATATGAATGAATTTAATGTGCCTTATGACACTGGTGCTCTCTGACAGTGATAGGCGTCTAATGTGTGACATTCTTTCCTATATGTAGTAGTAAAAAATTATTCCAGGTGTTCAAAATGTTTGATATGCAAATATTCAGTGACAGACGTGCCTTTATTGATCTGGAGATGTAGCGGGGAGTTCTCTAAATTCTATCCAATCTTTGAAATCGCTAAGATCTTTTGGTCCGACCTTGACCGTGAATCCTTCCTCTGATCGTTGAAGGACTTCATGCTAAAATTATTTATTTATATTATTAGATATATTGTTATGATTTAATGTATTGCTCATATATGTACCTTAAACTTCTTTATTATGGCTGCCTCTTCTTCGGCACTCCATGGAATCTCAGCTCCCTTTGTTTTAAGAGTATAGATTTTAGATGGTTCAACCTCACTTTTCGGAGTATGAACAGCATAGGATACTGCAAATAATCCCAAACATAATACTAATTTAAGCCATATTTGAAAGAAAAAAAAATTTGGTTTAGTGATGACGAGTTAACTTCCTCGACTTATAGCTCATGAAGTTTTCTACTGTTTAAATAGCTTTACATTGCTTATTATTTTGCAATATTATTTACTATATATATAATTAAGCACGGTATATACCGCATCAAATAACTTTTAGGTACTTCAAATTGTTTCGTTTCATTGTAAAATTAACAGCCTCACAAGTTTTGCTGATTGTTAACAGTTGAAAAATATAAAGGGTTGAAAGTTTCAAAACAAAACGAAAAGATTCGTAGTACATAACGATAGACGGTAAACGTCAATATTTAAGTCAGCATGTGTTAACATCAATATACATATATATGTGATGCGATTAGTGTAACTAATAGTTGAGTTTATAAACGGATGTAGTTAGTTGAAAACTTCAAAAAACGTATGTTTTTTTTTGCCAACAATCAAATATTTTCAGCAGATAATAATGAACTAGCTGAAAATACAACATTTCTATCATTGATCTTTCTACAGAATTTAAGCAGTGCAAAAACATTCTCAAACGAGATTATGTTCGAGAGTGCACATATCATTTGCTATAACAAACTTTTCAAGCTGTTTCTAATATGTACTATGAAGAGGTATTTCATAATTCATAAAAGGTTAACTAAAAACTAAATATGAAATTATTCAAAAATTTGGTCATCTTTTATATCTTTAATTTTGTAAATATCATAAATCTTTTAGCTGTAAATAATAATTAATTGCATAGATTTTTTATAATATAGCAATGAATTTATAACACTGGCGCTCTCTGACAGCGATAGGCGTCTAATGTGTGACATTCTTTCCTGGATGCAGTAGTAAAAATTATTTTTGGTGTTTAGGTCCTCCGTCCATAGGAGCCAATAGGAGGCCTCTCGAAATTATAAAATTAAAGAAAGCTTTATGCTCTTTTGGTCCGACCTTGACCATGAATTCACCCATTGATGTATTCAGGAGTTCAAGCTAAAATTATTTATTTGTATTATAAGATATATTGGTGATGATATTATGGATTGCTCATATACCTTATACTTCTTTATTATGGTTTCCTCTTCTTTGGCACTCCATGGAGGATTAGCTGTAATTGTTATAACAGCATAGATTGGACCCCCCGGCAATTCGGGATCAGCTTTAACAGCATAGGATACTGCAAACAATCCCAAACACAATACTAATTTAAGCCACATTTAAAAGAAAGAAAAAAAATGTTGTTTAGCGATGACGAGATTAGTTCTTCGACTTATAGCTCTTGGAGTTTTCTACTGTTTAAATAACTTTTCATTGCTTACTATTTTGCAATATTATCTACTATATTATCCACCATATATGTATATTATTAAGCACGGCATATACCGCATCAAATAACTTCAAATTGTTTCGTTTCATTATAAAAATAACAGCCGCACAAGTATAGCGAATTGTTAACAGTCGAAAAATATAAAGGGTTGGAAGTTTCACAACAAAACGAAACGATTCGTAATACATAAAGATTGGGTAAACGTCGATATTTAAATAGGCACGTGTTAGTTAATATCAAAAATAAAATATGCCATGCAATAAGTGAAAATAATAAGCGACTGTTAAGGCAATAAAGTAAGCCCTTACATATGTAGCTAAAAAAAACCCCAAATATTTAAAAGTTAAGAACTTTTAAAAATCGATTTAAGGTTTTGAAACAGATGAAACCGGCTTTTCATTGTCATTTCAAATTTAAGCTACAGCAGTGCAACTTTTGCATTTAAGCCGAGTGCAAACTACATGGCTGGATACATATACCCATCGATAAATTTCGATAATGGCCGACATTTTCAGATCATATCACAAATAATCATTAAATCAGAAAATTATTTCGGGTCCCTCTACAGAACCACTTACAGTGATCTTGACTATGCAAAGAGAACTTGTCTTAATTTGAATATATATATACAGTGGCGAACAGTGAAATCTGGACACACAATAAAAATTGAATCCTTTAGGATCTAAATTTTTGATCGATTCAAAAAACTGATGCAAAGATCAGAGAAGCGAATAATTTTTATTGAAAATATTTTGCTGTAGGTCGAAAAACCACACCATAAACATTTATTTTCAGCAAAAAAAAAGTGAAATATGTCCTTTATTGATAAAAAAAGTTTTTGGTAAAATGTTGTAAAATTGTATTTTAAGGAACTAATTCTAAAATATTTACAGCAAGTATCTTAAGAACTAATATATAGGGTTAAAAAAAAAACATTTATCAACATTTTGTTGTTGTTCCCTTCGCATTGATGACCGCCATAACTCGCTGCGGCATAGAAGAGATCAAATTTTTCAAAAAATATTGGGAAATACCTTCATACCAAACATTTTGAATTATTCTATCTAACTCGCGTAAATTAGTGGGCTTGTTTGTGGCTTGCTACCTGCACTTTAATTATGTGCCAAAGATTCTCAATGGGGTTCAGATCGGGACTATTGCTTGGCCACAATAAAGTTGAAATGCCAAGTTCATTCAAGTAATTCTTTACCTGTAAAAGAAGAAGAAGAAGAAAAAAAGGATGAAAGTTGTGGGTTATTATAAAGTACAAAATTAGAATTTACAAAACACTAATGCTTACCAATTGCGCTCGCTGACAAGGCACAGCATCATCATCTCGAAAAATCACACTGTCTCCACACGCGAAAATTGCTCTTCAATAGAAGGTTCCAAGTTTTCTATCAGGATGTTTTTATAGCCGGCTGCTTTGACAGTTCCTTCAATCAAGGTCAGTTGTGCAACTTGGTAATAAGAAAAGCATCCCTAGAGCATTCAACTAATCGGTTGCCTAAATGTTCTTTGGGTGCACGGATATGTTAAACTTTGATTCATCTGAGAAGATCAGTCCATATTTTATGCTGGTTGGCCCAACCCAAGCGTTTCCGACGCATTTGATTGGTCAAAAAAAAAGGCTTTTTAGCTAGACAATGTGCAGATAAAGCAGCATCATGGGGCCTTCGTCACACAGTCATTAGAGAAATTTTTATTACTCTACATTCAACAAAGTCTTTTCTAATTTCCACAGTCATTTTGAAGCGATTTTTAAGACTAATCTTTTTTAAAAGTCGATCAACAGCTTCTGTAGTCTTTTTTCGCGCTTCTGACCCTTCCTATCAACTTGTCGGCTCAGTTTTAGAATACTTTTTCAAAAAGTCGGCTACTGAGGACTTACTGAAGCCTATTCTAGCAGAAATTTTGCCGTATCGTTAATCTATCGCTTCGAAACGCCAAAATCTCGCGCTTATCCGCTTCGTTACTTTTTTTTTATGATTTGGCAATTTTTCCAACATTGTCCTACTTTTAAAACAAAGCCCTACCTACGCTATATGTGAAAAAAAAATCATAGCTACAAAACAAAGAGGTTGACGGACGGGATCGTAAAAACCATTTTTTAAAATTTTTTTGTTTGTCCGAATTTCACTGTTCGCCACTGTATATTATGAAGGTTAAAGAAATCGTAAAAGATAAGCTCTTAAAAAATATCTGCCAAGCTATGAAATTGGATGATGACCAGCAGTTTAGGAACTATCGGTTTATTGTATTTGTCCTTTCGTCCTAAAGAAGTAACTTTTCATACAATGTGTTGTATTTCAAAGCCCTAGGAACATATTGTGACAATAAGGCACTGTTTTATTTGATGGTGCTAAGTTGAAAACTACGCACTTTTTCGGCATTTACCAAATTCGTCTTTATGTATTGCGAATCGTTTCGTTTTGTCGTCAAATTTGCAACACTTCACATACCTTGTTAGCTTTTAAATTAATGAAGCTGTTAATTTTAAAATGAAACGAAACAATTTGAAGTATACGTACTTAAGCAATACATTTTACTTGTAACATGTATGTATGTGTGTATGTATGTATGAATGTATGTGCATTGCACATAGATAGAAAATATATTTAAACAGCCGACAACTTCATGAGCTATAAGTCGAGCAGGTAACTTCATCATCGTTAAACCAAAGTTTTATGAAATAATTTGTTTTAAATTTGTGTTGTGTTTGGAATTACTGGCAGTAACCTTTGCAGCTATTACATCGGATGGTATGGATTCCAATAAAATTACTATACTCTATAGTTTACAAATAAAATATGCTGAACTTTCCTGGAGGTACGAAGAGGCGGCACCACTAGAAATGATATTTAAAGTACTATATCAATCCATATAATGACCACTGGTCGAATTACAGTTCAGGTTTGGACCTAAAAAGCAGTTAGATTTAGAAAAGTGATTACGCTTGAGCGGTAAAATGGAACTTTTCATATTCTATAACTGATAAAAGGTTGATTCGAACCGATTTATTTGACTTATTAAGTCTTCTGTGCTCATGTCTATGGATTCCTTTTATATCTTAAATTCATTTACCATTGCTGCCTCTTCTTCTCTTAACATGTGCCGTAAATAGACTTTCGTAGTTTTATTGGAAACCTTATCATCCGATGTATTAGCAGCAAAGGTTACTGCAAGTAATCCTAAACACAACACAAATTTAAGTCACATTTTTTCATAAAACTTTGGTTTAACGATGATGAAGTTACCTCCTCGATTCATAGCTCATGAGGTTTTCTACTATTTAAATACTTTTTCATTGGATTTTATTGTATAATAATAACTATATATCACAAGTAAAATATATTGCTTTAAATTAATTAAAATTGTTTTAAATAAAATCACGTGGAGAATCAATAAAATTTGGATAGTACCTTCAGGTAAGTAATACAACAAATTCATTTGTTTCATTGTAAAATTAACAGCTTTGTTAATTCAACAGTTGATAATTATGTGTGAAGGGTTACAAGTTTTATGACAAATCAAAACGATTCGCAATACATAAAGTTAACATCGAAAAAATGCATTCCGTTCAAGTCAGCACGTGTAAATATCGATGGCGAATCACTGTAGTAGCAATAAAATAAGCCCCTTCGCCCTTAGCTAAAACAACCAAAAACCTTAAAAATTATAAGCTTATAAAGGTCGATTTGAGGTTTTCAAACATATGAATGAGGAAGTTTTGCTTTTAATAAAGTATATTTAGCTGGAAACTGCTTCTACTGTAGTATTTTTGGGATTTGTCTCGAACTTGGAACGGCCTTCATATACGAATACGTTTAAGATTCGTTGCTGTTTCAAGACGTAATAATAAGGTGCATATTGAATATATAATCAAAATATTTGCTTTTATTTATTTTAGCTATTACAAAGTTATCAACTTTCATATCATTATTTGATGACAACTTGAAAACTGCCTTCTATGTTATTGTATTGTATTGTTATGACGAATTCGTCGAATCATATTAAATGAAATTCACAGTCAAAACTCAACAAGCCGCAGAACTCAGAGGACTTTGCAATAAATGCAGAAAATTAACGAACACTAAAAAGCAAAAATGGCCACCATTTAAATACAACAGATAACTGATTAATTCGTTGGAAAGAACATTTTCCGAAAACCATCAACCGTCTATTCAACTTTTAAGCGCTTTGCCATATGCCTCTCTCTCTGATGGAAGACCACAACTACTGGCCTCGTGCTACCTGCCTTCACCAACGAATATAAAAGAGCCGTATAGTCTCTTAAAAACAACAAAACAGCGGGTGCAAATAGTATAGTTGCCGAAATGTTGAAAGCTGCCTCGTAGCTTACCGCTGAACTTTATGTACCCTGTTCTAAAAATTTGAGAAGATTAACGAATGCCTGAAGACCAGCTCATAGGAACTTTGGTAAAAATTTCAAAGAAGACTTAGACTTAGCGCTACAGTGGTATCATGATTCTATCAATTCCATCAAAGTTCTTGGCAAAACTCCTGCTCTTTAGAGTCAGTTAAAAAAATCTGGAAATTAAATTAATACCATTCGCACCACAGGCGTGCGAAAAAGTTGTTTGCTGTCACCAATGCTGTTGTTGATAGTAATTGACAGGGTTCTGAGCAGAACCTTATGCTCAACAAATTGTGGTATTCAATAAACTTTTAACGAGCAATTGGAAGACCTTGCTTATGTCGATGACATATGCCTCCTCGCCAGAAAGCAGTCCTACCTGCAAGAAAAATCACAGCCGTCAAATCTTCTTCGAAAAAGGTATGTACATAGGCCTGAAAATTAACTTAAATAAAAAAATAATGTTCGTCCGCCCAAGCAGTGTCAGCAATTGCTTCATGATAGGCGAATCCAGCTTAGGAGAAGTGGATAGCTTTAAGTACTTAGACAGCTTACAGCGTAATAACACCTAATGGCGGTACCATCCATCCGTGCTAGAATCAATAATGCGAAAGGTACAGTAGCGTAGGTAGGGTAACACAAAACACGGCCGTCCTAGATCATCGTGGAGACGTTCGCTGGAGCAGGATATACTTAAATCGGGAGAATTGAAGGTACTCGCTACTGAACGTGCATTTTCGAAGAGTGTTATGGAGTCCCTATGCTTCGTGAGCAGATGACGGACACAGAAAGTGTTTTCGCTAGTTGACTCATGTTTCTAATACGAGTATAATGATGTGCTGCTTTATGTTTCATAAAAGTACTTAAACACAATTTGAAATTTCTTAAAAATTTTATAATTTTTTATTCTCTGTATTTCATAAATATCATACAAATTTCAGCTGTAAATAAATGAATAAAAATAACAAATAATTGCATACATTCTTTTAATACGTTCAATGAATGCTCTTAAGGCTCCTTATGCCACTTCCACTACTCTGACAGCCAAAGGCGTCTTATCTGTGATACTTTTTCCTTGCCGCAATGGCTTAAGTACCTTTTCATTAGATTTTATTGTGCAATAATAACTATATATCACAAGTAAAATGCATTGCTTTAGTTAAATTAAAATTCTCTTAAATTAAATTACGTGGAGAATCATTATACATTGGATAGTACATTTGGGTACTACACAGGCCCGAATTTACCTTACAGGCCTAAAGCGGCAAATATTGGGAACTTTGAAAATTTTTTAAAGTGTGGTAATGCGTTATAATGCATAGGTGATGGTGAGAGTTACACAGGGAGAAAAAAGTGCAAATCCTTAGAATGGTTGCACCCTAAACTACCTAAAAAAAAAAGGTCCTCACTTTTCATATTAAAAATTGTTTTCCCATATTCACCAGTGATTCACCAGTGAGGGAGGGCGGCAATTTGTGAAAAGGGCGGCAAATTTCTAAATCCGGGCCTGGTACTACATACTTCAAATTGTTTAGTTTCATTGTAAAATTATCGGTTTTATTGATGTCTCAAAATCGACATGTTTTGATACTGGGCAACATTTTTTGATCGCAGGGAAATTTTGCTCCGGAAATGTGAAATCCTTTTACGCAGATCACGTCACAAATAATCGTAATCAGCAAGTCAGAACATAGTTTCGGGAATTACTACAAATGCGTTCACAGTGATCTTGACTATGCAAAGAAAATCTTTTTCAAAATTGCTCTTATGTTCTTGTCATTTCGTTACAAGACATTGCGGTATAAGTCCTGGATTGGGAAATAAGGAAATTTAACATTTTTTTAATTTTACCTCCATCATTTGGTTAAAAGAACGCTTGAATTTGAACACAATTGCCATTTTTTTAGTTTTTTTTTTAATTGAATAAAAAAAATACCCTTAACAGAATAATTAACGGGGATGCAAAGTATTTAAAAATTATTTCTTTTATTTATTATATATTTTGAAAAACAAAAACAAAAACAAAAAACAAATATAACAGAGACTTCACGCTCCAACTCCTTTCATTGTAGCACAGATTGCTCATATACATATGTATGTATGTAGCAATCATTCTCGATGGAGCGGAAAATGGCACCAAAGTGGCACTCTATCTATACTTTGTCCGATTGATCTTTTCTTCAGAAAAAATACTTTGGAAAATTTTTGATAAAAGGATATACATATATTTTTGGGTAGCTTCTCCAAATAGTTAAGAAGTCGGTGGAGCGCGAGATTTTTTAATAATGAATTTTGTAATTGGAAAAAATAAAACTTTATAAAATTATTTTATCGCGACTGCCTGTGGTATATTGTGTACGATATTTCGAAGAAAAAAATTTTTCAAAAAGTTTAAAAAAATTATGCAGATACTATATAAAAAATGTTTACAAAAGTCAGTTGGTGTCAGATTTGTCTCCATACAAGCATCCAAAAAAGTATAGAAAAATAATATAAATGACCGTAATAAAGAGACGTCTATTAATTACGTGAGTAAAAATAGGGGGGAGGGGATCCGGCAAAATCTCACCAAAGAGGAGGAGAGGGTCAAGAAAAACTTCACGCCAACTTTTTAATGCAGAAAATTTACATTATTATAGCAGATAACAGATTGTATCATATCAATTATTTAAAAATTATAATTTAAATCTTACGGGAGGAGTCCCGCCAGATCTCACCAAATCTCACCAGAGGGAAAGGGGGGGGGGGGTCCGAATTTAAAAAAAAAAACACCTCACAATTAATGAACGTCTCTTAATACAAAATTAAATATGAGCATATGTTTATCTATATGCTCAAAAACGTCAGCCTTTGAAAAATCAGCGCTGAAATCATCTGCCTTCTTTATTTTAATGTAAAAGAACCCGTCAGCCAAGATATAGACATGATAAAATGATTTATTTATTACTCAATATTTTATTTACATATATGTTGAAAATTTTGCAATTTTTAAATGCAGCTATAACTAAGTGGCAGACGCTGTTGCTCTCGTTTGTTATGACATAATCAATATCATTATCACAAGCTGCCTGACGATAAAATCATTTTAGTTTGTAAATATATATCAAAAAAGTTGAAAAAAATTGCATTGCTCTTGAACAAAAGCGTCTGCCTCTTGCATTTATCTATTTTTGTGTTTCGAGACATTTTTTAAAATCAAAGGCAGACGCGTTGAATTTGTACAAAAAAGATAACAATTAAAAATGCAGAAGCAACCCAATGTCTGCCATTGTCCGCTTTATTACTCAGAATTTCATGATTTTCAACCTCTGCCACATGATTAAATCATATAAAATTTTCAACTATAAAGAAGAGATATTAAAAATGTTTTTTTTTTTAAAGGAGTTTTCCTATTTTGGCAATAGTTCTTTGCTATCTCTAGCTTGCTATGCTCTCATAATGGAAAAAAGGCAAAAGTTTAAAAGAGCTTAGAAGAAATTTTTGAATTATTTTTATTAGCACTCAAAAATTTATATAAATTTTATATTTTAAAAGTTTTTCTAAACAAATTTTTATGATAATGATGATAGCAAACTATGTTCTTATGCGAGTAACTGAATTGCGCTTCAGTTTTCAATTTATGTTGAAATTGAACTTTTTGTTGAACGTTCATAAATTTGTTTACGATTGATTTAGGAAAAAAAAAAACAATTCAATTGTCACTTCAATGCAAGACAACTACATAGGATTTGTAGCTAGAGATAAGGATTATCAGCGACGGCTGCTACAAAATGTTGCATCATTTGGAGTAGAGGATTTTATTTCAAATGTTTTTGTTGTTGTTGTTGCAGCAGCCATTAATTAAATAATTTCATTAGCACTTTCTATGATCATAAGGAACGTGTCTGTACTTCGAGATGTTTTTTCACTGGAAGTATTTAAATTTTAGTTTTTTTAATCAAAACATAAATTTAATTGTCAGCCATAAGTTGTTGCACAATAAAACAATCATAAAAATTTTTATTTTTAATGTTTATCTAATGGATTTGACCTTTGATATATCATCAAATTTATGCATCAATGAATCAAATAATTTTTGATATTTTTGTACAAAAATAAATGTAAATACTAAGCATGCTATTGATATTATAAATTGGACTTTAAACCTTAAAAATGGATCGATATCAATTCAGTTCAGAGACAGTGAAGATTTTTTAATGGCTTATACAAGATACTCGAACATATATTGACAATGGTGAATTCAATAAAAAATATATTATGCTGCGAAATATTGTAGACCACAATGGCTGTTATATGTTCTATGAAATTTATAAAGGATAACAACTCAGACATGTCATTTGTATTTTATGTTATTCACAGAAGAAATTTGATATCTAATAAGCTATTTCAATTAGTAGGTACATACATTCATTGAGTTATAATAAAAAATGAAAATATTTTGACCTTAGATAACCCATTTTCTGACCTTTGTCATTAATATCCTATGTAATGAAGTACCTAATTTCGAGTTCGAAATTATATTTTGCTACTTGTCAGTCTGATTGATGATTCGAGTGGGTTTTTCTTGAATCAAAAAAAATTGGGTATAGTGTTTTCAAATGAAGCCATAGTTATCTTATGTGAAAAGCATAGAAATGCACCTTTCAATTGTGTTTAACACTTAATGCCTTAAGTCATTAAATAAAAAATCTGAATTTCAGTAATCGAACCTTAAGACGATAGGTTTCTTTTAATTTTTTAGTAATTTGTAGGTACTATTTAATATAATTTTATAAGCTCTTTTATATATGTTTATTTTAGCAATAAACTAAAATTTTATCACCTTGAATCCCTGAGCGCCTTTGAGCGTAGTCGTGTCAGTGGCCATTGTTCTAAGTGAAAGAGTATAGGAAACTTATTTGTTTTCAGTCATGAATTTAATTTTGATCGACTCCAAAGTCATCCAGAACATTCCGGGATGAGTTATAGCCTCTAAAAACAACCCTTATATTGATTAATATAAGAGTTCCTAGTCAATCAAACGAACGCTGGATAAATCAGCGAACATTGCACACTTAATCCTTAAGTTGTGACCTTAAAAAATCGTAAACGAAAGTTCTTTCAGCTACAGAACAGTTGGTTCTATGTTTCTTAGGGCTTCAAGATCAGATGCGTTTAGCTTTTAAGTTTATTGGTAGTTTCGTCTTATTCACATTATTATGAATTGTAATCAAACAAGCATTAGTTTACTATATATTGTATATATACATATGTCCCATATACCAGAGTTTTTAGGGTTGCCGATTACGAATCTGAGGTTATATTTTAAAAATATTGAAATTCAAAATGGCGTAAA
Organism: Meiosimyza platycephala; assembly: GCA_963662105.1. Classification (NCBI taxonomy): domain Eukaryota; kingdom Metazoa; phylum Arthropoda; class Insecta; order Diptera; family Lauxaniidae; genus Meiosimyza; species Meiosimyza platycephala. The sequence goes on from OY759210.1 coordinate 18,581,804, forward strand.
CAATATGGCGAACGTATGATTTAAAAATCAACCGATTAGCATCAAATTTGGCATAGGGGGTTTCTGGGGTCGCTGAATACGAATCCAAGATCAAAAATTTATAATTCAAGATAGCGGACCCGATATGGTGGATTAGGGTATTGGGTTTCCGCCATCTTGAATTATAAATTTCTGACGTTGGATTCGTATTCAGCGACCCCACAAACCCCCCAATACCAAATTTGGTGCTAATCGGTTGATTTTTAAACAATACGTTCGAAATATTGAATTCGCCATTTTGAATTTAAAAATTTTTTAAATATAGCTTCAGATTCGTAATCGGCGACACTAAAAACTTCCGTATAACAAATTTGGTACAAGTCGGGTGATTTTTTTAAAACTACGTCCGCCATCTTGGATCCGCCATCTTGATTTTGTAAAATCTGACTTCGGATTCGTGATAAGTGACCCCCAAGACCCCTGTATACCGAATTTGGTGCAAATCGGTTGACTTTCAAAAATTCGGCCACCATATTGAATTTTTGAGCGCCATATTTGATCCGCCATGATAAATTCAGTCAACCTTCCACGCCAACTTTTTAAGAGCTACAATTTGAGCTAAAAAACGATCCAATCGGTTGGGAATTTTTATTTTTACAAGCTTTTTTTGCTGGACACTCGATTTTTCTGCGGCTTCCGGCCGCCATATTAAAACTGCCATATTGAATTTTGCAAAGGCGCACACGGAATCTGAAAGTAGTTATCCTAAGCTTCAAAATGAGCCCTCGGGCGATTTTTTGTTCACTCCAAATTTTGGACACAGCACAGATCCGGTTGACATTGATCGTCCCATATTTAATACAATCAAATCGCTACAATTCACTCAAATATATACGAGTCCAAAATTCCGCGAAACGAAGGGAAAGGGAGAAGTTTTTGTCTACATATTTAGCACCATGCAAATTGGGAACTAATTACGGGCATAGAGGGCGAATTTCAATATTTTGACGCTATTCGCTTAATTGCTATCGTTCCATAAAGAAGTCTAACATCTTCAAATCATAATGAGTGAGATGTGATCGTTTACAGAGATCAATGCTCTGGTGAAATCATGTTTTACAAACACATTATCTTTTTAATCAAGAATAAGGCTCAATTTAAGACGACCCTATCCCAGGACAGCCGATTGAGATCATGACGACGGATATCATTGAAAAAGTGGCTGGTTACTACCAAAAAAATGAAATGCCAGTGTGCTTACACTCATACATATGTATGTATTCAGCATTCATGAAACACTGAAAAGTTCATGAAATAGGGAATGGCTACTAATGTTGAAGTGCTATAAAGAAAAAAACCGTTTTTTAAAATGTGAGGGAGCGCAGTGTTTATGACGAAATTAACATATTAGATAGCACCCAGGGTTGCCACCAAAAAAATTACTATCTGGAGAAAAAATCAGTTTTTTAAAAGATTGGATTTCGACTGCAAGACGAAAAAATGTTTACACCAATCAATGGGGAAAGGTCGAAACTGGATTTTGAATACTACTTGGAGTGGTCCTGACTCATGGAAATGGGTCAAAAACGGTTCTTTCCTTGATTCGGGGCACTTCGATTTTCAAAATCATTTTTCGTCCTTTCGCTATCAAACATTTTTCCGGAAATAGGTAATAAACTATCTTTCCCCTATCTTTGGATATTTCCCCATCGATTGCAGGAAAAACTTTTTTCCGAAAATGGGTCACAAACGGTCCTTTTCATGATAAGGAGCCACCTTTATTGATGTTAAAAATCTATTTTCGACCTATCCCCACCAAGAGAAATATTCATAAGTAGCTCACGCAACACTCATATACATACAAAAGGAAACGAAATGACTAGTTATGTTCAATGATGGGCACCAACATGCACGCAAAAATCGTTTCCATGTAGTGGTACAACAACCATATGGAGTTCAATTTCTGCTGAAGAAGAACTGAATCTTTGTTGTGCTCTCACATTTGTATACGTATACACAAATGCTCTCTCGTTACTCTCAATTGTGCTCTCGTTAGAACTTGCAGAAAAACTTGTGCCCATCCATGGTTATGATTGATCACTAGTTACTGTTACTAGTTACACTCACCTTCACAGACTTCGCCATGAAACGAATGGTGGTTCGTTTTACAAAATTTCCTGTGAACGTGTGAATCTATGTGAATGTGCTGAAAGTTTCATAAGCTCATGAATGGCTCACATGCATGCTCTCTGCTGGTAACCAGTTCACAACAGCAAAGTTGTGATAGAAGCTCTACCCAAGCAGAGCCTTGAATCGCAAGTTCACTCACCCTATATCTCCCATCTAGATTTTTATTTATTTCGGTGAATTTTCAGTGCAAAGAGATATTTTTTTTCAATGATTTGGAAAAACTAGTGTCACGTACAAAAAATATTTGCATAGTAGAACCAGACAAAAAACTTATTTTGCTTTGCCGGCTATATTTTCACTAAATTTATTATTATTAATTTAATTTTAATTTTTCTGAATTTCTCTCTTTTTGTTGAAACAAATTACCTGCACAAGTCTAACGTTTGATATTCTATATGGATCAGATAAGTAATAAACTTTAGTATTGCATGATACAGTTTTTTGATATTGAACTCCATAATTATGATGCAGAAGTTTTTAAAAAAAAAACAAAGAAAGGTGATAAAATAACAAATATCAACATGTCCGTGAGTGGTATTTATCATTATTCAACCTACCTATGTACATATGTAACCTATATCTATTTAAGTTACTCCGCATTGTTTTTATTTACATATATTATCAATATCATTGATCTACATAAGTATACATATGTATATTTGAAAATGATATTTGAGCGTGTTTATTTAAAAAAAATAATATCACCACAAAACATGAACAACTAAAAAAATAAAAAAATTAAAAAAGCGGCAATATTTAGCTATTAAAGTACCTCAATTTAAGTTGAAAAGCTCTTACTAACTTTAGTTTGATTTCAGTGCACAATTAAACAGAACGATCAGAGATCGTAAAACCTAAGTACCGCTTAATACAAAAATAATTACCATTAATGGTAATTAACAAAAAATTCAATATTGTTCGAGAAAAAAAATTCAAGTTTTTTTGAAGCTATAAAAGCTTTATAAGCCGTAAAAAATATTACTTTCTCCATAAAGTGTCAAGAAGTAAAGTACGAATAGTCCAGCAGTTTCTCTTAGAAAGTATTTGTGAAAGCAATAAGGATTAAAATGTTTAAAAATACTGCTATCTGCTTCCTGCTAGTATGTGCTATAATTGATGTAGCCTTAGCTTGTGTAAGTATTGGGAGAAGCTTTTAAGCTCCTTGCAGAATATTTTAAGCTGAGCATCAATTTTTGTTTTCATTTTGTTTTTTTCATCGTAGAATGGCTATAAACTGAAAGTTATTAAGCTGGAAAATTGTGCTGGAGATGATGCAATTATAAAAGTCGATGATGAGTTCACTATTAAATTGAATAAAAAATGTGAATTGGTGCCAACTGGTTGTATTACGAACAAAGCTTTCACCACTGCTGTCTCCAAATATAAGCTACAAAAGGATGGCATGGTTATTAAGGAAGGCAAATTCGATTTATGCGAGATTGCTGATCAAGCACCAGGAGATGTTAAAGATTTGCTTAAGCTTTTTGGAGCACCACCCAGTTGCCCCGTACCAGAGGTGAGTGACATAAAAAGCTTGTCAGGCATGTTGAAAGTTTTTCTTTCAGTTTTTGAAAGTCGTTGTGCATGCATAGATCCTTAAAAACGAAATCACATTTTTTTTTTGTCGTTATTTTCTCATTAGGAAAAAATCTGTGCTAACGATCACAAGGTCGACATCACAAAATATAAAGCTATGCTTAGCATGGCCAAGGGTAGTATTATCTTGGATTCAGAAATCAAGCACGATACTGTGAGTATTTCAGAATATTATGCATTTTAAATACATATTACATATATTTCATTATATTTTTAGGGCAAATCTTGCTTCCATGTTGAGATGGAAATTACCAAGTCCTAAAAAGTTTTAAGGGGCGCATCATAAAATTTTTGAAAAACAAGACATGAATTTTGATTTGATTAAAATAAAATGTTTATAAATATCAATTATTAATTGCAAATAAACTTAAAAAAAAATAAAAGCTTTTTTGTCTCTTTTAAACGACTTAGCAGTTTTAATACAATATATTAAACACTATTTAAAATGATCAATCTTAAAGTTAATAATCAAGAAAAGAAAATAATATTGCTCTACTATTTTTCGTTCAGGAAATACAATGGTTCAATATTCATAATTAACGACTGTAGAGCAAAATCCGGTTAAGTTAATATATCGCCGAAACTTAATATTTGGCACCAACGTAATATATTCCTTTGAATGCTCGATGATTTAATTTTGAAATTATCGAAGTCTGTTGTATAATTAATTGTCATTTTTAATTTATTTTTGATCATGTTCAATAGAATATGTATTCAGCCATTGAGTAATGTAACTCTTCTTCTCGATCAACATTTTTCGGTAGAGTCAAAAATCAAGAAATAGTTTTAAAGTTGAGTTTTCAGTATACTACGGATTACCCACTCGGTATGTAACGTACCAGAAATGTTTCATTTGAAATATTGCAATCGGAACGTTACAGTAACCTTTCAAATATATTTCAAATGCAATGTATCATAATCAATCATTTTGAAGTCTTTTTGAAAAATGCCAGATTTCTTGAACCTTTCAAATGATATATACAATATCTTTCATCTGAAATGTTTCTGAATGGTTCCAGATTTAATGTTTACTAAATTTTCTAATGAAATCTAAATAATATTAAACGATTATCTGTTTGATACTTTGTTTACTGTCAATTATAAATTAAGAAACGTCACCAAAAATAATTGCTTATTAAGTATCAACGCAAATACTGATGCTTGTAAAATGAGACAATATTTCAATAGTCCTGATGAGGCTGAACCAAAAAAAGAGTCTGATGACGTAAAAAAATTTGTTTATTTTTCCTCTTAATCGTACAAGATTTATGTAACGTTTCAAATGAAATAAAAAGAAAAACATTGACACATTGTAGAAAGCTTTCTGAATTGAAAATGAAAGATTTCTGAAACGTAACTGAAACTCAAAATCTCTATTGATGTTTAAACGTGCTGACTTGAACAGCATGCATTTTTTCGATGATAACCCAATCGTTTCGATTTGTCGTTAATATTGCAACCCTTCCAACCACATAATTGTCAACTGTTGAAAAATCAGCAAAATTGTAAGTAGTTAATTTTACAATGAAACAAAACGATTTGAAGTACATAAAGCTCTCTACGTGCTTTAATTTAAAACAATTTGAATTGAAACAAAGCAAACAAAACTTGTGATATATAAAAATATTAATGAAAAATAAAAATGAATGAAAAGGTATTTAAAGAATAGAAAACTCTATGAGCGATTAGTCAAGCAAGTAAATTCTGCAACGCAAGTTTTTTCAAAAAAATGTGGCTGAAATTTGTATTTTGTTTGGGATTAATTGTAGTAACATTTGCTGCTAATATCTCGGATGGTAAGGTTCCCAAAGATAGTTCTGTAATCTATTTTTTGTTTATAGGACATCTTACACCTCCGTGGAGTAGAGAAGAGCAGGCAGCATTAGTTGAGGAGTTTAAGGTATCAACGCAATCCATATAATGATCACTAAAGTTCTTATAATAAAAATTTATAAATTTAGCTTTTAGTCTTGTACTCATCAGATGAAGATCTAGTGGTAGAAGTTGGACGGAAGGAGCAGAAAGATTTTGAAAAATCAATACAATTGAGAGGCATCCCATACTATATCTACGATGTGAAAAGGTTAGATTGTCAATGGACGTCGAATATATCGAATATTTTTAACAATTGATATAATTTTTAGTGGTGCATCTATGCTTCAAAGAAAGGAATATATTTCATATTTTATGTAAATATTTATTATTTGTGTTCCTCACAGCACAATGATTTAGTATATTTACAAAATAAATGGTGACAAATACAACAAAAGCTCAGTAACTCCACTACTGATCTTGTGAAGAACTTATATAAAATAAAAAGTTTTTCTCTCATTATTTTAATGAAAATATTTATTAACTCTTGAGCAGTTCAAAATATATGTATGGCATTATTCTGCACCAACTGGCTTTTCAAATACTCCCACTTCTCTAGCAGTTAAAATCATGCCAATAAATCCATCAAGCACCTCTCTACCTACAGGTATTATCGCTTCTGGTGGCAAAATAAAGCCAAGAGCTCCCTTATCACGTAACTCAATCGTATAGGATATGGGAATGCCTTTAACTCCGTAGGCCCATTCCTTACCGGAACCGGAAACTTCATCTAAAAATGCATAAAAATAATTTTATAGATTATAAAGGTATTTTTAGAATTTAAGTCAACTCACATAAGGTTGTCGCACTAGAGCCATAAGTAAAGACCGTGCTATAACGTCTTTTAAGCGCATCAGCGTAGCCTTTTGCTACCGCCATCATTTGGGGATAATTATCGGGAAACTCCTTATCAGTATGTCCCCATGGTGAGAGCACATATTGACCATAAGAATGTAAGGAAATGTATATTTTAATAGTGTCATCGGGAATGGTTGTATTTATAAATTGTAACATCTGCTTGACTTCTGGATCAGATTCAGCGTAAGGACCTGCATAAGTCTCCGAACATGGATTATCAGAAGCGCCAGTCACTAAAAAAAAATTGAAAACATATGGTCAGGAAATTTTTGAGTTTCAAGAGATATTCTGTATTCTGTATTTTTTGTACAAAAAGCGTTATCATTTCAAGGATCATATATGATATTTTAAAGAGACTTTTTTTGCAGGCTTATTTTAGCCCATTTAGAAATATCGTTTTAAATATATTTGTTTTTGCATAATCATTAACAACAATTAAGTACTTATGTAAGAATATTTTACTTACACATCCAAAGGAAATCAAAGTTACGATTTAAGTCGGTACCAGTGCAATTGGTTTCTTTACCAGATGGCATGCGAGTCTTACGCCACATACGATTCTATAAGAAAAAAGAAAAATAATAAAATAAATTATATACAGCAGTTACTAACTATTTACTATATCATCGATTATAAATGATAAGCGTCTGATTGGCTTTATCTTATCATTAAAAGGGAAAATTTAATGATCTCTTATGACTTACCACTTCATGCGAATAAACAAAACCGTCTACATTCAAAACGGGTATGATATACCAATCTAAATTTTCAGCAATATCACGTACGGCCGGTATGCGTGAAACCAATAATTGATCAATCATATAAGTGATCGTAGATGAAGTAATCCATTCGCGTGCGTGTATATTGGATTCAATGAAAATTGCTTTATTACCGCTTTTGTAGGAAATTTTAATACCCTGAATGGGGCGTCCCTCGTAGGATAGTCCAATTGTGAAAGGCGTAACAACATGGGAAAAACGTGCGGCTATTTGATCAATCCAAGCGTTAATTTCATCTAATGTTTGAAATTTAGTCCAATCGAATTCATCAGCATGAGTCGATATATCATCGGAATGTGTAATTCTGACCTTCTCAATGTTAATTAAACTAAAATTAAAGGAAATACATATTGTTATATATCTAATGTTATGAAATAAATTGTTGACTATAAAACCTTTGAACATTTTCGATTAAAATTTCATATTTGAATTTTTCGAAACTTAATTGATTTTCGAATTGCAACTGTTCAGTGGGTGCAACCATGATATCACAAGAATCACCATATTCACGCGGTTCACTCCAAATGTTTAGCTGTATAAATTGTGTTTTTAGTATAATATATGTAGTTGAAAATAGTCTACATTCTCTTACCGCATATTTAGTTTTGAAATTTTCTAACTTTTCATATTGTTCTTGATTCTCGATCACCACCTTGTAGACCTTGTAATTGTTATAGGATACTCGGGGTTCGTTGATACTCGCCCCAAAGGATACTGTAAGCAAACCCAAAAACAATAATACTTTCAGCCACATTTTCTAGCTCGTTTTAGTAGTGTTCACGTTACTACTCGTACATCAACTAATTGCTTGCTACCGTTTACGGCCCAATTTGACCATTTGGCCTCTTATCTATAACAGTATTACTGCACAATTTTAACATAAGTTTAACGTGAGTTTTTGTTTTTTTTTTGTTCTGACTAATAAATGATATCGTATTTTTTTTGCGATAATATACATAAGAGCAAACCGACAACAAAGTCTTTTTTTTTTGATTATCTTGGCCAATAATACTTGAAATAAAGTACTATTAATTACTGCAATTAAAGAGCGTTGCCCATTCATGTTCTTGCAGAACTTTTGCTGAACATGAATAAGCCGACTACGTCTGAGGAATTGGAAGCCCTTAAAATTGCCATCAGAAATTTAAGCTTCTTAATGAACCCTGATACAGCCAACACCTGAAAGAGAATTATCTTTCAAAAATAAATGCAAATAATACTTAGTTCTTTTATATGATAGTAAGGGGTTGACCATTAATTACGTGAGTCAAAATAGGGGGGGGGGGGGCTGTCCGTCAAAAACTCATCAAATCTCACCAAAGGAGGGGGTCAAGGAAAACCTCACGTCAACTTTTTAATGCATAGAATTTACATTAAAAATTATAATTTAAAAATCTTATAGGAGGGAAGTGGAGTTGTCCCAACAGATCTCATCAAATTTCACTAAAGGCAGGGGGAGGGGGGGTTTCGAATTTTCAAAAAACACCTCACGTAATTAATGGACGGCACCTAAAGATTACCCGATAATATTTAATTTGTTTATATTTTTGAATAATGAATCACCCGTCGATAAAAATTGTTCCAATTTTCGATATATTTTTATCTATGGAACCCCCCCTACACACATGAGCCGTTTATTTTGAAAGTGGCATAAGTCACTTTGTTTATTTCAAGCTCTGCTTAATGTGTAAATTTCATAAAAGTAAAACTCAACTTCTTCTTGGTGCGGCAAGATATTGATTAAGGAAGAGGAAAGCATTAAAAATTGAATTTGCTTCTGTTCAGCACTTGCTAGAAAGCGACTTGGTTCGTGCTTATATGATGGCCTTAACCTTGGGCATGTTAGTAATAGAGGTCAGCTATTAAATTTTATTATGAAATCTGCTTAGTCAAATGAGAGGGTTACAATTAAAAATCATTGGGTTTATGTAAATCAGTTCTAAGACTGATAGCCACTCCTACCTTACCTAACCCTGGTTTGCACTATTCCACACACAAAATTTCGATACAAAAAGTTAATTTTGAACAAACCTACAGACATGCACTCAACATACGGTCGGAATCGGATATAAACAATTAGTTAAATGTTGATATCATTTATTAGGTATTTATTTATACAAAATCATATGATATGTTCTCTTTTGATAATATGTAAGTCTTAATATTGTGAAAGTTTTTTCAACATTTTTTACATTTTTTACACATATGCAGATCTTTTATTTTCTTCATCATACCAATCATACCATCAGTGATTTCTAAGCAGACTTCCGTAATCTGTGCCGCCGGCAGGAAGAACATATATGGAGAATTGGAATAGGGTCGCAATTCAACGGTTGCAGCAAAATTAACGTCTCTCTTATTATATGCCCAATCCTTAGCAGAACCAGAGACAGGATCTGAAATATGAAAATTATTATGAAAAAGTTCACGTTAAATTGATTTCATATTAACACTTACAATTGATAACACCACTGGAACCATATGTAAAATTAGTGCCATATCTTGTAGCTGCACTATTGGAAAATGCACCAGCGACTGCCATCATATTGTCAAAGTTTGGAGGAAGTACGTCTTTAGTGTATCCGTATGGCAAGAGCACCCAATTGCCAAAGTTATGCCAAGCCAAATACATGCATATGGACTTTTTGGGAAATGAATCGAAAAAATTTTGAAGAGCTATGATTTCAGGTTCAGTGTTAGGTGCACTTCCACCATACCAGTGATCACATGGAACATCAATATTGTAACCGACCTCTGAAGTAGTGAATTATTTGATTAATTATAAGAATTTTTTAAATATAAAAAATACAAACCTTTGAAATGACCATCATCAAAGTTGCGATTCAAATCAGTACCATAGCAGATTCCTGAGGAATTAGAAAAACCAGTGGGCTTGCGATTCTTACGCCAAAGTTGTTGCTTTAATAAATAAATAAACAACATGAGAATGAGAATATTTCGATCAAATGGCTTTAGTTTCTTGGTTGAAGTTTAATCAACTTTTCTCCAGAAAAAAATTTGTATTCTCCTTTGTGATCCTTAGCTTTTCAACTGTACCCTATCATACTTAATAGGTTAGATATAAAACTTACCCCTTTTACTTTTGTATATTCAAAACCATCAGGATTAACTACTGGCACCAAAATCCAATCGTATGCGCATAAAAGACGTTGTATCTCTTTATTCGTTGAAGTCAACAATTGATTGACGAAACATGTACTGGCAGCAGATGAAATCCATTCGAGTGCATGTATGTTGGACTCCATAAAAATGGCCTTGTTTCCAGGATGGCATGAAATTTTGAGAGCCTTTATGGGACGTCCTTCATAGGAATAACCGATTGTGTAGTTTTTCACCAACTTTGGGTAAGTTGCTGCCAAATAGTCAACAAAATCGTAAATATCCGACAGCGAATGATATTTAGTCCATTCCATAGCCGGTGCAGTTAGTGTTGTAAGACCAGGTTTAGCCTCTACACGTTCATCAAGTGTTCTTGATTTTGCACGAATGAAAATAGAAAAGATTAAAGACTTTTTTCTAATAATTTTTTGTTGTTTACTTACTCTCTTAAATTTTCTATAATTAACTTGAAGGGCGCATCAAGTTTTTCCAAACTTTTTTCGAAAGTTATGCGATCTTTTGGTGCAACAACAACATCAAGACTACCACCATTTGGACCAATGTCGTTGAGGACATTAACTGGAACCTCAAGTTGCTGGAACATCTCTATTTGTTCTGCATCCTTGAGCTCAACTTTGTAAACACGAAAATATTCGAAAGTTTCGTGTTCTTCAGCTGGAGCTCCTGCGCAGATTGCTACAAGCAGCAACAGCGAGATTGTCAATTTCAGTCCACTTGTCATTGTGTTAATACGATTCGATCAGCCGTTGGTGTTTATACTTCCAGCTTTGAAAGTTCACTGTTTTTCGTTACCAATTTCGGTGCTTTTTATACCAGTGAAATATGATTTAAATTTAATTATGATCTCTATTTTTGTTTTTGTTTTTAACTATGCCATTTTTATAGTGCTATTTAAGAACTACATTTGATTTGTTTCTTATCGGTTATTTGCCTGAAGGAAATTTTATTTCTAGCGCGTTGATTTCAAATATTTCGATTGAATGATATAAAAGTAAAAAATGCGCACCAGCAGTAAATTCATAAAAAACGAATAGTATCTAATAGTTCAAGAATAATTTGATAGATATTTTTTCTAAAAATCATGACACGTTTCGCATATGTAAGTCGATACAAAAAAAGCCCATCCGATATCGTAAAAAGAATGGGGCCAAGAACTCTACCTTATGGCACGCCTGCAAACATTTCTACTTCATCTGAAATGTGATTTCCATTTTACACGAAACTTTCGTCCTGTAAGGTAGGACATTAGTAAAGCATATGTATTTTTAGAGAGTAATTTTTTAATTTTATGTAAAAGTCTTTTGTGCCACACCTTGTCAAAAGCTTGGGCTAAATCAAGAAACACTGCAGAACAGTATTTTTTATCTTCGTATGTCTTTCGAATTTGTGCTACTATCCTGTGACCTTGTTCCGAGTTTTTTGCGGAAGCAAAATTGGTGTTGAGGTATTATGCTGATTAGGTTCACATGGCGCATAATTTTCGAAAGTACTAGTAGCTTTTTGAAGAGTTTTGAAGTGGTGTGCAGCAAGCTTATTGACCGATATGATCAAACTTGTGTAAGATTTTTCCCAGGCTTAGGAATCATTGTGATTTGAAATAACTTCCACACTTTCGGGTAGTGGTCTGATCGAGTAATAGCTTTTATGGTATTTTGAAACTGTTGATGAGGAGGATTTGGCTGAAATACATATTTAAGATAGTGAGCAAGAGCATGACCATTTTCTTCATTACTTCTAAGCCAGAAGTTTTTTTCATACCCCTGACAGCATTCCATAAAGAGTAGTTGGATGACTGTAAAGGGATAAGCTTTTTAATATGTATGTACATATGCCTATACCTCTTTCAGACTCTTCTCGTTGGGCCTTTCTTAATTCAATTTTGGTTAGTTTTAGTTTATGTTTAAGCATGAGTGACGTAACCTCTTGCCATTGTCGCCTGAGTCGTATTTTTTCCTTCAATAAACATTCTATGTGAGAAGAGTTGAGGAGTTTCCTTTTATGGGTGGAAACTGAATGCACAGGAGTTGAGCAAAATGACAATATGGCTCCAGCTTTAGCTATTCATATTTCTAGAATTTCATAAATGGCTGGGCATTCAAGTATTTGGGATACTTTTGGGTGAACCACCAAAGAGAAACTGCACTCAACTATTCTAAAGAGCATAAATTTTGAACATTACACGCTGGAATACATTCTACATTAAATATTCTTCAAGAGACCTAACCTCATAATTGAATGAATTCCTTCCTTCGGCGTTCAGTAGCAAGATTTGCCTACCGAAGAATTCTCCTTTCATTCATTTGGGGCATCGTGGCTACTTATATATGATATTCTCTCATTGTTTTTAAAATCTGTCTAGTCCATGAATAGCACATTCACGTCGGACAATCAAAATTGCGGTCTTGCAAAAATAATTCTAATGATTGTTAGCTGTTTTTGTTTTGTCTTTTTTTTTGTGTGTACAAATCGTTTAATATCTTTTATTGATTACGATCCTTATCTACGATACGAAGTTGCGTGTGGCAGATGTAATAAATCCAATAAAGTTTTGTTTTACAATCTATATATGTCTGGAATTTAAATTTTAATGATCACTTTTTTAAAATATTAAACAATTTTTATTATGGGTTTGGTGTTTACAAAAGGTGTTGGTACCAAACACTAGTAAAATTTGCACTGATTAAAATTTTATCTTAATTGAATGTCACCAAAGAACTTTTTCTCTAATCATACTTTTTTTTTCATTTATTTATAAATGTGGGTTGGCAACTAAGTATTTGCCAATTTCATTATAGTTCAATTATAATATGTATATAAATAGTTCAAGTATACTTTCTGTGTAATATATACGCATTTTGCGTTGCCCATGGTATGCATACTAAGTAGCAAAAAGTATTTAAAAGATTTTGGCTGGTAGTATATCAAATCTCATCATGCACTCTTCGAAGGGTAAGCCAGAAAAAACTGATTTTATTGTTATCTCGAATAGCAGCTATAAATGCGGACATAGATTACACCGGTCTACAAGGAAAAAAAAAATAATTTTATTCATAACGACGAATATTTCGGTGTTATGTCTAGATGTAAGCAATAATTTAAAAAATTATCTTAGCTGATCGATTTTGTAAAAAAAAGAGGTTGAAAAGATGGAAATTGATCCATGTTAAAATTTTGATATATAGTAATAATGATTAATATGTAACTCATATGTTGAACAAAAATTTATTCTTCAAAAATTATGCAATATTTTCAATATGTGAGCCGTTTATTTTGAAAGTGGCATAAGTCACTTTGTTTTTAAATCGAGATATTTAAGGGTTTGCGTTTTAACACGTTTATTGAAAGAAAAAATACGACTCAGGCGACAATGGCGAGAGGTTGGGTCACCCATACTTGAGCATAAACTAAAAGTAACCAAAATTGAATTAAGAAAAGCCCAAGAGGTATAGGCATATGTACATACATATTAAAAAGCATATCCCTTTACAGTCATCCAACTACTCTTTATGGAATGCTGTCAGGGGTATGAAAAAAACTTCTGGCTTAGAAGTAATGAAGAAAATGGTCATGCTCTTGCTCACTATCTAAAATATGTATTTCAGCCAAATCCTGCCAAATTGTAACCCTTTCATTTGACTAAGCAGATTTCATAATAAAATTTAATAGCTGACCTCTATTACTAACATGCCCAAGGTTAAGGCCATCATATAAGTACGAATCAAGTCGTTTTCTAGCAAGTGCTGAACAGAAGCAAATTCAATTTTTAATGCTTTCCTCTTCCTTAATCAGTGTCTTGCCGCACCAAGAAGAAGTTGAGTTTTACTTTTATGAAATTTACACATTAAGCAGAGCTTGAAATAAACATTTAAAACAGACAACCACCAAGAAAATTGAAGTGCTAGGGATATACAATTGTTTAAAGATTATCGTCAGATAATACTTGGGAAGGAAATTTTTACAAAATTATTTTAAATATTTCGATCCTATGGCCTTAGTTTCTTGGTGAAAGTCTTATCGAACAAAACTATCGGATAGATTTGACCCACTTTTCATAGTTTTAAAATTTTAACGACCATCTCTATTTTCCGAACAATAAGGGTTTTACTGAAAGTTTTAAATTAGCAGATTTGAAAATCATATTTTTCGCCCAAATTAGCTATGTTTGCTCAGTACATTTTTATTAGGAACATTAAAACGGTGAAAGGTGGGTCAAATCTTATGTTATGGAGATTTTTCGGATATGAAATCGATATACATATTATCATCTGTTCTACAACATTGGTCTTAACATAATTTTTTCTTGTGTCTTACTTATTGAGTGCAACTCTTTTCGTCGGTCTCTCACAACCAAACCAACCACGATTCTGACGACTGACGCTTATTTCCATTATCAGCTTTACTTAAACTAACAATTGTAAAAAAAAACGGCGGGTTGCACTCTGGGAGTGCCGACAGAAGTGAGAACTTAAAATAATATAATTGAAATTTGTTTTCATGATGTTTTGTAATGTTTATGGAATAATTTTTTACGAATTGTTTTATTTATCAATAGAAATTACTATAAATTTTGGGTAAATTACAATATTCATTTATTATACATACTAATGTCAAGTTTTCAGCTTTTAAAATCCAGTGTCATCCTGTGTCGGTGATGACGTGGAGGAAAGCTAATGTCAAGTTTTCAGCTTTTAAAATCCAGTGTCATCCTGTGTCGGTGATGAGAAAGTAACTCAATTTATGCATATGCCCAAAAGCTCGCAGCAAATTTCTAAAATTACCATATACCAACTGATGACGTCATGGTTGTTGTCTTGGCTACTGATCTATCAACATAGATCTAAAAGCATGCTACATAATTTTAAAAATATTGTCATTGTGACGTCATCGATGTCGGTGTCCTGTCGCGAGTTTGTACATTTTTCCTCAGCCGCAAATGCTTTCTTACGGAGGTGCACAACGTGCCTAAAGAAGTTCTCACTTCAAAAATTAAGCGGGAGGAAAAGACCTTCAAAAATGCAGCGCTGCCTCCCGTACTATTACTAAAGTCCTACCTTACAGGACGAAAGTTCCGTGTAAAATGCACATCATATTTCAGATAAAGTGGAAATTTTTGACGACGTGTCACAAGGCAGAGTTCTTGGGCCAATTTTTTTTACGATATTGGATGGGCTTTTTTGTGTCGACTTACATACAGTGGCTCACAGCTTATTTTATGCAGTGCACACTTTCAACTTCAAGACTCTATAATTTTGAAACTAAATGGAATATAAAAAAAATTTGATAGCATTTGTAAGAGCACCATTTCTAGTATAGTTAAAAAAAAATGTTTATTTTTTGTTAAATAGTATTATCTGGAATTAAAAAAATTAAAAATCAATGCTAACTACCAAATTTCATGTCACAGCTTATGTTATGCAGATGTGTATAAACACTGTCAAATGTAATAATTTTGTAATTTTAAATATTTATTTGGTCAACTACGGTTTAAATGCGGTTTGGCATCGAAGCTGCAAATTTTTTAGTGGTATCTGGCGGAATATTACATTATTTTTTTTTTTCAAAATCGAGCATAAATTTACATCCAGATTAAGGCCTGGCGACTATGCTGGCAATGCCATCAAATCCGGGCACTTGTATATTTACCATAATTGAACTACACCCGCTTCGTGTTTTGGGTCTTTATCTTGGTATAACCGGAAAGTTGTCTGTATGAACAGATTTTCGGCACTCTGCAACATATTGCCCTTGAAAATCTGAAGACACATACATATTAATACTCATGAAATTTCCTATAAAATTCAAATTTCCAGATTAAATCTCACATAAATCTGAGATAAATTACTGCTATGAATGAAATGTAGCCCATGTTGAGACATTTATAACGATATACTACTATACTTGTTGATCGGACGTCAAATCGCATCAAATTTAGAGGCCGAAAAAAAAATTATTTTTTCTTGCCTTAAAAATCTTTCAATATTAGCTTTCAAACTGGGAGTGAACATTCGAACTTTTTTTTTTGTGATCCTATCTAATGTACAGCATGAATGCATGGAAGTTGTTTGATCGTGATGATGCTCTGTCGTGCACAAATTAAGAGCAATGATGGTGGGTTATTAATTACCAGCAAATAATACGATTTTTTTTATTTTGTTGATTTGCCCAACGTAAGTTGAATCAATTTGGATTTTTGCCTTTTAAGCAGTGCAAATTTTACGAGTGTTTGGAACCAACACCTTTTGTAAACATAAAATCCATAATAAAAATTTTTTGATAATTTAAAAAAAGTGATCATTAAAATTAAAATTTCAGGCATATATTGTAAAACAAAACTTTATTGGATTTATTACAACTGCCACACGCAACTTCGCAGATAAGGATCATAATCAATATAAGATATTTTCTTTTGCTAAACGATTTCTACACAAAAAAAGACAAAACAAAAACAGTTAACAATCATTAGAATTATTTTTGAAAGACCACAATTTTGATTGTCCGTCGTGAATGTGCTATTCATGGACTAGACAGATTTTAAAAACAATGAGAGAATATCATACATAAGTAGCCAAGTTGCCCCAAATGAATGAAAGGAGAATTTTATACCATCGATAGAGAAATCTTGCCACTGAACGCCGAAGGAAGCAATAACTACACCACCTATTCAATTAAGAGATTATGTCTCTTGAAGAATATTTAATGTTTAAGGTAGTCCAGCATGTAATCTTCAAAATTTATACTCTTTAGAATAGTTGAGTGTAGTTTCTTTTTGCTGGTTAACCCAAAAGTTTCCCTCAGTTTAACAGTGACATCGCAGCATATGAAGCAGTGCTTTTTGCGCTTAACGATTTATGAAACATGAGGTACGCGCAAATTTATCGCAGCAGCATTTGGAGTGATTGATTTTAAGCGGTTTTTCTTAACGCAGAACATCAACTTAAAATCGGTTTAACGATCATCGAATACAGCTACTAATCTCTTTCTTTACACGCTTTTACTTCCACCTCGATTTTCTAGCAAAAATTAATCCCAAATACTTGAATGCCTAGCCATTTTTGAAATTCAAGAAATTAACACCGTTCAGTATTGATAAAAAAATTTTTTTTTTTTTTTGATAAAGTACCTCTTTCAAGTACAAGTTGGCCCAAGGGTTAAAGTGCTGCCAGTAAAATAGTAAAAACACTTAAAATATGCTATCAACAAATTCATGTGCTGTTGCTTTGCATTTGCTTGAGTAGCTGATTTGCTATGTGCTGCCGAAAATGACAGCGAATCAAATTCTTTTGCTGTTGCTGTGGAATTGCTTTCGCAGTTGATATGCTCTTTCATTTGATGTGACGATTAGTAGCGTACCGTAGTTAACTTGCCGTTTGAATAGTTTGGGAGGCCTACGGCTGGAGCTCAGGGTTTATATCCTCCAATATGTCCAATTTCAGCTTCGTGGCGGCCTTCGGTTGCTGTTTACAATATGCTATGCTAGCGCATTTTGTTTCAAATAAGTTAACGACAGCGCTCTATCTAACAGCAACTTTTATAAAAAGTTCTATAGAACACTTTTGTTGTTCAAAGTTCAACTTTGAGCCCACTATATTTCTTCCCTTTTATCTGACGATTATCTTAAATATTTTTAAACCTGTAGCACTTTAATTTTCTATGTTGTTATGTCCACGATCTCCCACTGTGAAACGGTTTACGGTTTAATGAACGATTTTCCAAAATTTCATGGGTAGTGATCAAAAGAATTTCTTTTGTCATCAATTAAAATCAAACTTCTTGCTTGTGTTCTCTTAGTAGTTGAAGAAAAATTGGTTTTTTGTATCACCATTTATATGCAAAACGTGTCAGAATTTTTAAAAAAAAAAATTTGAAGAGTCCAAAAATTATCTATCAACCTATTTGATACTTTTCATTTTATGAATTTATTGCTGGTGCGCTTTTATACCATGCAATCGAAAGTTTGCAATCAAAGCGTTAGAAGTAAAATTTCCTTCAGGCAAATAACCGATAAGAAACAAATCAAATGTAGTTCTTAAATAGCACTATAAAAATGGCATAGTTAAAAACAAAAAAAAAAAATTGAGTTCATAATTAAATTTAAATCATTTTTCACTGGTATAAAAAGCACCGAAATTGGTAACGAAAAACAGTGAACTTCCAAAGCTGGAAGTATAAACACCAACGGCTGATCGAATCGTATTAACACAATGACAAGTGGACTGAAATTGACAATCTCGCTGTTGCTGCTTGTAGCAATCTGCGCAGGAGCTCCAGCTGAAGAACACGAAACTTTCGAATATTTTCGTGTTTACAAAGTTGAGCTCAAGGATGCAGAACAAATAGAGATGTTCCAGCAACTTGAGGTTCCAGTTAATGTCATCAATGACATTGGTCCAAATGGTGGTAGTCTTGATGTTGTTGTTGCACCAAAAGATCGCATAAATTTCGAAAAAAGTTTGGAAAAACTTGGTGCGAACTTCAAGTTGGTTTTAGAAAACTTAAGAGAGTAAGTAAACAACAAAAAATTATTAGAAAAAATTCTTTAATCTTTTCTGTTTTCATTTGTGCAAAATCAAGAACACTTGATGAACGTGTAGAGGCTAAACCTGGTCTTACAACACTAACTGCACCGGCTATGGAATGGACTAAATATCATTCGCTGTCGGATATTTACGATTTTGTTGACTATTTGGCAGCAACTTACCCAAAGTTGGTGAAAAACTACACAATCGGTTATTCCTATGAAGGACGTCCCATAAAGGCTCTCAAAATTTCATGCAAACGTGGAAATAAGGCAATTTTTATGGAGTCCAACATACATGCACTCGAATGGATTTCATCTGCTGCCAGTACATGTTTCGTCAATCAATTGTTGACTTCAAACGATACAGAGATACAACGTCTTTTGTGCGCATACGATTGGATTTTGGTGCCAGTAGTTAATCCTGATGGTTTTGAATATACAAAAGTACCTGGGGTAAGTTTTATATCTAACCTATTAAGTATGATAGGGTTCAGTTTAAAAGTTGATAAATCTTCAACCAAGAAACTAAAGCCATAGGATCGAAATATTCAAAATAAAGTGTTCTCATGCTGTTTATTTATTTATTACAGCAACAACTTTGGCGTAAGAATCGCAAGCCTACTGGTTTTTCTAATTCCTCGGGAATCTGCTATGGTACCGATTTGAATCGTAACTTTGATGATGGCCATTTCAAAGGTTTATATTTTTCATTTATAAAAAGTTCTTATAATAAATTAAATAATTCACTACTTCAGAGGCCGGTTACAATATTGATGTTCCATGTGATCACTGGTATGGTGGAAGTGAACCTAACACTGAACCTGAAATCATAGCTCTTCAACATTTCTTCAATTCATTTCGAAAAGGTTCCATATGCATGTATTTGGCTTGGCATAACTTTGGCAATTGGGTGCTGTTGCCATACGGATACACTAAAGACGTACTTCCTCCAAACTTCGACGATATGATGGCAGTCGCTGGTGCATTTTCCAATAGTGCAGCTACAAGATATGGCACTAATTTTGTGTATGGTTCCAGTGGTGTTATCAATTGTAAGTGTTTATATGAAATCAATTTAACGTGAACTTTTTCATAATAATTTTGATATTTCAGATCCTGTCTCTGGTTCTGGTAAGGATTGGGCATATAATAAGAAAAACGTTCCGTTTGCTGCCACCATTGAATTACGGCCCTATTCCAATTCTCCATACCAATTCTTCCTGCCGGCGGCACAGATTACAGACGTCTGCTTAGAAATCACTGATGGTATGATTGGTATGCTGAAGAAAGTAGAAGAAATAAAAATGTGTAAAAATTGTCATTGAAAATACTTTCACAATATTAAGACTTAGAGAACTTATCATGTGATTTTATATAAAGAAATAGCTAATAAATGATATCAACATTTAACTAATTGATATATCCGATTCCGATTAAAATAGACCGTATGTTGAGGGTATGTCTGTAGTCTTGTTCATAATCCATGTTTGAACTTTTAGTATCGAATTATGCATACCAGGGCTAGGTAAGCTAGGAGTGACAGTCAGTCTTAGAACTGACTTACATAAACCAAATGATGTTTAGTTGTGACTCTCTCATATGACAAAGCAGATTTTATAATAAAACTTAATACCTCTATTACTTACATTAAAATTCAATTTAAAAAGAATCTTTAAAAAATATTAAACCTAACATTTAAAGAATTCAAAAAAATAAATATTTTAAAATAAAATAAAGACTCCCCAAATATCTGTGGCAAATAGGAATAACAACTAAACTCGAAACTTGATGACAAAGCGAAGCAGTTTAAGTCATATGAATACACTCATAACTTATGTTTTTTCGCCTTGTCATCGAAAATCGAGTTTAGCTGTTATTCCATGTGGCCACAGATATATGTACATAATGCGCCAATTATGTTCCGGTTCTGAAGTATTATCTCAGCAAAGGGAAGCGACTTCAATTGGAATTACTCGTCGTTTTGAGGCTTGCATTTTTCTGTCGGTTTTCAGTATAGTCTGGTTATGGAAAGTCGCCAATGGACAGTGGTCGGAGATCAGTACTCAAATACTAGACAAATTGATAGTGAATATGTCTAAAATAATAGAGCCGAAAGGGGCCACTTAAAATATTTAAAATGTTTTTAGTAGCGTAAGTCACAAAAGTGTTCACTATAAAATAATTATAAACATAACTACCCAAGTTAACGAAAATATGAAATAATTTAGTTTTAATCTTTTTAGCTAGAATAAAGGATGTGCAAGTTTTCTGTAAACGGTTTTTTTAATTTTTTTTTTCAAAAAAAAAAAAAATACAATCTTAAAACCAGAAACATATTTTTTTATGAACGGTTTTGTGATTAACTATATATATACGTATCGCTCACTTATTTCAAGACTGGTATTATGATTTTTGAGAGAAATCCGCCATTTCATGTTCTATTTTGTATGAAAAAATCAGAAATATATCTTATAATCTTACCTTGTGAGAAGAGTTTATGTAGACATACTTTTCATCATTTTCATATAAAAAGTAACTTATTGAAATGTTTAAATGCGTTGTTCTCCCACTTTAGGTTTATATTCAATATATATTCATATACATATATATTCAAGTTAAAATATAGTATAGTGTTTAAAAAATTTGAAAGTGAGTTACCAAAAAAAAAAGTCTTGGGTTTGCCAAATTAAAGAGACTGCAAAAATTGATTTTCAAAAATCTCAAACTCAAAACCCACCCCCCCCGTTATAAAATCTTGGAATCGGACTTGGCCCCACGGGAACCTAATCGGCATACTACCTCAAGACGAAAGTTCCGTGTAAAATGCAAATCACATTTCAGATAAAGTAGAAATTTTTGCAGACGTGCCACAAGGTAGACTTCTAGGCCCAATTCTTTTTGCGATATCGGACTGGCTTTTTTTTGTATCGACTCAAATTATTCTTGAACTATTAGATACTATTCGTTTTTTATGAATTTTCTGCTGGTGCGCATTTTTTACTTTTATATCGTGCAATCGAAATATTTGCAATCAAAGTGCTAGAAATAAAATTTCCTTAAGGCAAATAGCCGATAAGAAACAAATCAAAAGTAGTTCTTAAATAGCATCATAAAAATGGTATAGTTAAAAACAAAAACAAAAATAGAGATCATAATTAAATTTAAATCATTTTTTCATTTTATGAATCTATTGCTGGTGCGCTTTTATATCATGCAATCGAAAGTTTGCAATCAAAGCGCTAGAAGTAAAATTTCCTTCAGGCAAATAACCGATAAGAAACAAATCAAATGTAGTTCTTAAATAGCACTATAAAAATGGCATAGTTAAAAACAAAAAAAAAAAAATTGAGTTCATAATTAAATTTAAATCATTTTTCACTGGTATAAAAAGCACCGAAATTGCTAACGAAAAACAGTGAACTTTCAAAGCTGGAAGTATAAACGCCAACGGCTGATCGAATAGTATTAACACAATGATAAGTGGACTGACATTGACAACCTCGCTGTTGCTGCTTGTAGCAATCTGCGCAGGAGCTCCAGCTGAAGAACACGAAAGTTTTGAATATTTTCGTGTTTACAAAGTTGAGCTCAAGGATGCAGAACAAATAGAGATGTTCCAGCAACTTGAGGTTCCAGTTAACGTGCTCAGTGATATTGGTCCAAATGGTGGTAGTCTTGATGTTGTTGTTGCACCAAAAGATCGCATAAATTTCGAAAAAAGTTTGGAACAAATTGGTGCGCCCTTCAAGTGTATTATAGAAAATTTAAGAGAGTAAGTAAACTACAACATATTATTAGAAAAAAGTCTTTAATCTTTTCTATTTTCATTCGTGTAAAATCAAGAACACTTGATGAACGTATAGAAGCTAAACCTGGTCTTACAACACTGACTGGACCGGCTATGGAATGGACTGAATATCATTCGCTGTCGGATATTTACGATTTTGTCGACTATTTGGCAGCAACTTACCCAAAGTTGGTGACAAACTACACAATTGGTTATTCCTATGAAGGACGTCCTATAAAGGCTCTCAAAATTTCATGCCATCCAGGAAACAAGGCTATTTTTATGGACTCCAACATACATGCAGTCGAATGGATTTCATCTGCTGCCACTACATGTTTCGTCAATCAATTGTTGACTTCAACGGATAAGGAGATACAACGTCTTTTGTGTGCATACGATTGGATTTTGGTGCCAGTAGTTAATCCTGATGGTTTTGAATATTCAAAAGTACCTAAAGAAGTAAAGAAAAGTTGATAAAACTTAAACCAAGAAACTAAAGCCATAGGATCGAAATATTCAAAATAAAGTGTTCTCATGCTGTTTATTTATTTATTACAGCAAAAACTTTGGCGTAAGAATCGCAAGCCCACTGGTTTTTCTAATTCCTCGGGAATCTGCTATGGTACCGATATGAATCGCAACTTTGATGATGGTCATTTCAAAGGTTTATATTTTTTATTTATAAAAAATTCTTATAATAAATTAAATAATACACTACTTCAGAGGCCGGTCACAATATTGATGTTCCATGTGATCACTGGTATGGTGGAAGTGAACCTAACTCTGAACCAGAAATCATTGCTCTTCAACATTTCTTCGATTCATTTCCCAAAAGTTCCATATGCATGTATTTGACTTTTCATAGCTTTGGCAATTTCGTGCTGTTGCCATATGGATACACTAAAGACAAACCTCCAAACTTTGACAATATGATGGCAGTCGCTGGTGCATTTTCCAAAAGTGCATCTACAAGATATGGCACGGATTTTGTGTATGGTTCCAGTGGTGATATCCTTTGTAAGTATCAATATCAAATCAATTTAACGTGAACTTTTTCATAATAATTTTGATATTTCAGATCCTGTCTCTGGTTCTGCTAAGGATTGGGCATATAATAAGAGAAACGTTCCTTTTTCTGCAACCATTGAATTACGACCTTATTCCAATTCTACATATATGTTCTTCCTGCCGGCGGAACAGATTACGGAAGTCTGCTTAGAAATCACTGATGGTATGATTGGTATGATGAAGGAAATAAAAGAAAGGCATATGTGTAAAAAATGTAGCAAATGTTATTAAAAATACATTCACAATATTAAGACTTATTATCAAAAGAAAACTTATCTTGTGGTTTTGTATAAAGAAATAGCTAATAAATGAAATCAAATGATTTCAAGCGAAAAAGAGACAACAGTAACTGTCGCATAAGCATATATGTGGATAGTCAGGCCGTTTTAAAAGCTCTCTAAAACAATTCAATAAAATCTTAAGTAATTCTCAAATACTATGAATCTCTACAAGATCTCAGCATCGATGACAAATATTTTTTCTACTGGGTACCTGGACATCATGGCATCATTGGTAGCGAGATGGCGGACGAACAAGCAAAACAAGGAGCGATTCTGGATAGATTGCCTATAAGTATCTCAATACCTATGCAATATTTCAATTCAAAAATCTATATTTGTATGTTAACAATAGCTAACACACGCTGGGTACAGCTGGACGCTAGCTTAATGACAAAAATATTTTGGTTTAATGTTAAAAGGACCAATACAGAATTCTTACTATCTTTATCCCGGGATAACTGCCGCCTCTTGACTGGGGTAACAATTGGGCACTATTATGCACTTAAAATGAAATTGGTATATGCAGGAACTGCAAGGAACCAAATAAGGAAGAGACGTTAGAGCACTTACTTTGCGACTGACCTGCACTCGCCCGGACAAGGCTCAGAACACTTGGACATATTGTCCCACACTCATTGTAGGACGTTGCAAAACTAAAACTCCACAGAATTTATGATTCCACCAGGCAAACGAATACTTTTACCATAAACCAAACAACTAGTATTGACTGATTAAATCTTGAGAGATGTGGTATCACTATGGACTATAGTTTATATGTGGGGCTTCCAATCCAACACTATAACCTAACCTAATATAGTCTTAGAATACTATATAATATGTTGATTACAAAGCGGGAGAATTTTCCTAATGCAAACTTGTCAAACAAACTCTACTGAGGTGATTTAAAAAAAACTGCGATACGTTCAATGAATGAAACAAATCTTATTATATCCCATATCTTGCGCATTACGTATTGCTTGTTCTAACGTTTGATGATCTCAGATGGCCGCGTCTATTATTGGCCTTAAAGCTCTTGAGTGTCAGGGATTTGCCCAACGAAAGTTGAATCAATTTGCATTTTGGCCTTTTTATTTGGCGTATTTCAGCGTCTTCAGCTCCTCATAAGCCTTACTAAAAAAAGTGTTCCTTCATTTGGGTGCCAGGCCATCTATAGAAACAAAATGGTCGACGCTCAAGCAAAATAAGGAGCTCTATATAGATTAATTTGTTTAAAATCAGCCTTTTATCAAGACTCCCATTATAACATAATCTCAATCTCTCTTGAAGTGGTGTATATGTATAAATATTGTTTGAGAAATTTGATATATATAAAATTATCTTACAAAAAGTAAATATATTTTTTTTCTGTAAATTAAAATGCTTGGAAAATTGTTTCCAATTGCCAACGTAGTAAAGATAGTGAGCGCTTAAGTCTTGAGCACGATTTTAATACGTAGCTTTGTTTTGTTGAAGCTTTCTTTTTTTAAGGTTTATAATTAAATTTTTTTTTTGCATAAAAGAATATGTTAGATTGTATTTTACAAAATTAGCAATAACTAATAAGAATATTTTGTTTTGTTAATTTTGAATCATTGTTTCATTGTCCATGAAAAATGGTATATATATATCAAAACTTGCAACGTAGTAAAGATAGTGAGCGCTTAAGTCTTGAGCACGATTTTAAATACGTAGCTTTGTTTTGTTGTAGCTTTTGTTCTTTAAGGCTTATAACTTAATTTATTTGCATAAAAGAATATATTGTATTTTACAAAATGAGCAATAACTATAAAAACCCCAAGAGTCCGACGTAGAAAAGTTGAAAGTATAAACACCCACGGCTGATCGAATCGTATTAACACAATGACAAGTGAACTGAGATTGACATTCTCGCTGTTGCTGCTTATAGCAATCTGCGCAGGAGCTAAAGAGGCTAAACCTGGACCGGCTATGGAATGGACTAAATATCATTCGCTGTCGGATATTAACGATTTTGTTGACTATTTGGCAGCAACTTACCCAAAGTTGGTGAAAAACTACACAATCGGTTATTCCTATGAAAAACGTCCCATAAAGGCTCTCAAAATTTCATGCAAACGTGGAAATAACGCCATTTTTATGGAGTCCAACATACATGCACTCGAATGGATTTCATCTGCTGCCACTACATGTTTCGTCAATCAATTGTTGACTTCAAAGGATAAACAGATAAAACGGCTTTTGTGTGCATACGATTGGATTTTGGTGCCAGTAGTTAATCCTGATGGTTTTGAATATACAAAAGTACCTGGGGTAAGTTTTATATCTAACCTGTTAAGTATGATAGGGTTCAGTTGAAAAGCTATGGATCGCATGGAAGGAGAAAAGTTGATAAAGCTTTAACCAAGAAACTAAAGCCATAGGATCGAAAAATTCAAAATAAAGTGTTCTCATGCTGTTTATTTATTTATTACAGCAACAACTTTGGCGTAAGAATCGCAAGCCCACTGGTTTTTCTAATTTCTTAGGACAACAGTGCTATGGTACTGATCTGAATCGCAACTTTGATGATGGCCATTTCAAAGGTTCATATTTTTTATTTATTTTAAACTCTTATAATTAATCAAATAATTCACTACTTCAGAGTCCGGTCACAATATTAATGATCCCTGTGATCACTGGTATGGTGGAAATAAATCCAATTCTGAACCTGAAATCATAGTTCTTCAACATTTCTTCGATTCATTTCCCAAAAATTACATTTGCATGTATCTGGCTTGGCATAACTATGGCAATTGGGTGCTGTTGCCATATGGATACACTAAAGACGAACTTCCTCCAAACTTTGCCGATATGATGGCAGTCGCTGGTGCCTTCTCCGAAAGTGCATTTAAAAGATACGGCACTAATTTTGTGTATGGTTCCAGTGGTGTTATCAATTGTAAGTGTTACTTAATATGAAATCAATTTAACGTGCGCTTTTTCATAAAAATTTTGATATTTCAGATCCTGTCTCTGGTTCTGGTAAGGATTGGGCATATAATAAGAGAAACCTTCCTTTTACTGCAACCTTTGAATTACGTCCCTATTCCAATACTACATACATGTTCTTCCTGCCGGCGGCACAGATTAAAGAAGTCTGCTTAGAAGTCACTGATGGTATGATTGGTATGATGAAGAAAGTATCACAAATGAAAATATGTAAAAAATGTAAAAAATGTTGAAAATACTTTCACAATATTAAGGCTTATTATCAAAAGAGAACTTATCATATGATTTTGTATAAATAAATACCTAATAAATGATATCATTACTTAACTAATTGTTTATATCCGATTCCGACCGTATGTTGAGTGTATGTCTGTAGGTTTGTTCAAAATTAACTTTTTGTATCGAAATTTTTGTGTCGAATAGTGCAAACCAGGGTTAGGTAAGGTAGTAGTGGCTGTCAGTCTTAGAACTGGCTTATTTAAACGAAATGATGTTTTATTGTGACTCTCTCATATGACTAAGCAGATTTCATAGAAAAAACTTAATTGTGGACCTCTATTACTTATATGCCCAAGGTTATTAAGACCATCAAATGAGATCGAATCAAGTGTTTTTTTGTCGTTCTCTAGCAAGTATAGAGCAGGAGCAAATACAATTTTTAATGCTTTCATTTTCTTTAACCCATTCCTTGCCAAGAAAGTTATAGTGCCAAAATACAATCTGAAGTTGTCATATACAAACTAATGTTGAGTTTGCCGAAAACATACTATGGGTATGTTTACGAACTGATAGAAGATATATATATATATATTTGTATATATATATATAAAATTAGTTAAATGTTGATATCATTTATTAGCTATTTCTTTATACAAAATCACAAGATAAGTTTTCTTTTGATAACACAGGTCAACAAATCAAAGAAAAATTTTTGGTGCCAAGATATCGTTAGTGGTTTTGTATTAGGAGTGCCCTGGTAACATTAAAAATATTTTTAATTTTTTTTTCCTACGTGTCATTTTTGATTAACCGTTAGTTTTGAATATTCGCTGTTATCAGTACTTCCGAGTGCATGATTTGCTATTTTATGGATAGATTTCTATAAATAAATTGCTTTTTATATCATGTCTTCATCGTGAAGCAGTTGTCTCAATGATCCAAATGTGTTGTGTTACATTTCTGGTAAAATTTTCTTAAGGCGAATATCCGATAAGAAATAAAACAAAAATACATCATAAAAATTGTCATAATTTAAAAAAAAAATTGGAGATCATAATTTAATTTAGTTCATTTTTCACTGGTATAAAATGCATCGAAATTGTTAGCGAAAGACAGTGAACTTTCAAAACTTGAGGAATAAAGAGCCAAAGCTGATCGAATAGAATTAATACAATGATAAGTGGACTGACTTTGACAAGCTCGCTGTTGTTGCTTGTGGCAATTTGCGCAGGAGCCACAGCAGAAGAATACGAAAGTTTTGATTATTTTCGAGTATATAAAGTTGAGCTCAAGGATGCAGACCAATTAGAAATGTTCAAACAGCTTGAGATACCAGTTAACGTGCTCAATGATATTGGACCAAATGGTGGTAGTCTTGATGTTGTTGTTGCACCAAAAGATCGCATAAATTTCGAAAAAAGTTTGGAACAACTTGATGCGCCCTTCAAGTTAATTATAGAAAATTTAAGAGAGTAAGTAAACAACAAAAAATTATTAGAAAAAAGTCTTTAATCTTTTCTATTTTCATTCGTGCAAAATCAAGAACACTTGATGAACGTGTAGAGGCTAAACCTGGTCTTACAACACTAACTGCACCGGCTATGGAATGGACTAAATATCATTCGCTGTCGGATATTTACGATTTTGTCGACTATTTGGCAGCAACTTACCCAAAGTTGGTGACAAACTACACAATAGGTTATTCCTATGAAGGACGTCCCATAAAGGCTCTTAAAATTTCATGCCATCCTGGAAACAAGGCCATTTTTATGGAGTCCAACATACATGCACTCGAATGGATTTCATCTGCTGCCAGTACATGTTTCGTCAATCAATTGTTGACTTCAACGGATAAGGAGATACAACATCTTTTATGCGCATACGATTGGATTTTGGTGCCAGTAGTTAATCCTGATGGTTTTGAATATACAAAAGTAATTGGGGTAAGTTTTATATCTAACCTATTAAGTATGATAGGGTACAGTTGAAAAGCTGAAAATCGAAAGGGAGGATACATATTTTTGTGATTTTAGTGACGTTTTTGTATAAAAATAAATTATGACAAAAAGTTTCGTTTTCTTGTAGATCGAGTAAAAGGTTCGAAATATTCAAGTCCAAATCCAAAATAATTTGTAGATAAGACATTAGACTGAAACAAAAAATATGCTCAGATGAGGAAAAGTTAATCATCCAGCTTTTTTATTAATTCAGTAAAAACTTGCAAAAAAATAAAAATTAATTGAGAAGCTCATAAATTTTTCGATTTTCCTGAATTAAAAAAAAAAAAATAGTCGTGATAGCTGAGACCCGATACTGAACTCAAAATCGGTGACGCAAAACCCATTACTAGTAGCAGATAGTTTGCTCAAAAAATGTTTTTTTCTATTTTATATGTACATAAGTACTTGTACGCAAAGATTAAGTGAATTGGTGGTAGCATAGCGTATAAATTTTAAGAATTTTGTATTGACAAAACGTAAAAGTGTTATCTATCCAAAGTAGTTGTGTAGAAAATTCGATAAGCATAGCATACAAAGTAAGATATTCTCATGTTGTTTGCTTATTTATTACAGCAACAATTTTGGCGTAAGAATCGCAAGCCCACTGGTTTTTCTAATTTCTTAGGAAAGTGCTATGGTACTGATCTGAATCGCAACTTTGATGATGGCCATTTCAAAGGTTGGTATTTTTTATATTTAAAAAATTCTTAGTATAAATCAAATAAAACAATACTTTAGAGGCCGGTCGTAATATTAATGTTCCATGTGATTCCATGTATGGTGGAAATAAATCCAATTCTGAACCTGAAATCGTTGCTCTTCAAGAGTTTTTCCATTCATTTCCCGAAAATTCCATATGCATGTATTTGGCTTGGCATTGCTATGGCAATTACATGCTGTTGCCATATGGACACACTACAGAAGAAAGACCTCCAAATTTTGAACATATGATGAAGGTAGCTGGAGCTTTTTCCGAAAGTGCCTTTAAAAGATATGGCACTAATTTTAAATATGGTTCCAGTGGTGATATCCTTTGTAAGTATCAATATCAAATCAATTTAACATGAACTTTTTCATAATAATTTTGATATTTCAGCTCCTGTCTCTGGTTCTGGTAAGGATTGGGGATATACTAACCCAAGCGTTTGCTTTTCTGCGACCCTTGAATTACGACCATATTCCGGTTCTATACATATGTTCTTCCTGCCGGAAAAACAGATTACTGAAGTCTGCTATGAAGTCACTGATGGTTTCATTGGTATGATGAAGAAGATAGAAGAAATGCAATTCTGTTACGACTGTCGCAAGTAGAAGACTTGAAGTTCAATTGAAGTTCAACTTGTAGTTCAATGTTACTCGTCAGTATTATAAAAAAAATTAAAATTTATTATCCTTATAATTTACATATAAGAGTCATATCTAATAAATAATATCAGCATATACATACGTAATTTACCTATTTGATACTGATTTAAATTGAGCGTAAGTTAAGTGTATGCATGTATGTCTGTAGTTATGTTCAAAAATATCTTATTCTGGCCTATTCTCATTCCGATTTTATACGAAAGTGGAATTGAAGGCAGAAGTTGAAAGACGATAGCTCTTTTCAGTCTAATGGTCGGAATTTGCTATAGAATTTTTTTCGAACTTCCAGCTTAAGCTGTTATACATAGTTCCGATTTTTGTATGATCTCTTAATAAACTTTGAATTTAAGTTCCATTTCCGGAGCAAATTCCGATACGGAAAATTACAAATGTTTAACCTCCTAACTGATGTGCTAACTTATATTTACTTTTCTATATCTGAAACTCCTCCTTCTATGCGTTACAAACGGAATGGCAGTACATTTGCGTTGTGAAAAATATGCAACAGTGGTACAGTGGGATGAATTTTCGTTACATTTGGACTATTTCTAATATTTACCTTTTTTTATTAGTTTAAGTAAACGTAATAATAATAAATGAATTGAAAAAATCGTATGACTTTTTTAGTAAATTTCTTGTAAATTTTGGTGTCCATGGCATAAAAAAAAGTACATTCAAGCTCTAGAAAGTATATTCCAAGTCTTGATCTATTATATTTCCACAAAATCCAAATACATACCATCACTCTCTGAGTGGACAATATCATCGCAGAAATGACACACATCGAAACGCTCAGTTGAGTCTTTAACAGAGCTAACAGGGTGTTTACGGATCATGATTAGTATTGAATTTAATTTAAAAAAAGTGACTAAAAGTGTGCTAATGTTTTTTAATAGATTTTCTAACGGTTTTTCAAAACGGTTTTTATATGGCAGATATGTACCATGATCACGACTGCAAGTCTGTTTTGTACAGTTAAGGCTTCGGATGAACGAACAAACTAGTTTGGCCTATGAAAAACTAGTTTTAGCCTAAATAAGTTACCGTTAAGCCTAAAAATAGGCAATAAAGTTTCAATGCAAAACCGCTGTGACTAGCGAAGACTTAGGGCCTCTTTATGTATCACGATTCGCCTCGTTTCGTTTCTAATTTCCAAGCCTAAAAGTATGCTAATACAATTCTAATGTTTGTGATTAACTATTCATTAAGCACAAGCCAGATGTTTTTGTTTCATTTATGTAAAATACAATCACATATTTTCAGGCTTGAAAATGAGAGACCATACGATACGAATCGTGATACATAAACAGGCCTTAAGGCTGTAGCAAAGTAAGACAATAAAACTTGTCAATTTAATTGTATGCTTGACAAGTGGTAAGTTAGTGCAATTGGGCAGCCTTCGACCAGTGCTCAGGAATTACATCCTCTGATATGTTTAATAACGTATTCGAGTATGTCCAACACCGGTTTCACTATTTACAGTGCGTTTGCATTAAAATAAAATTACAGACTTTAAGGTTTTATTCTCTTATTCTTTTTTGCCTATATATTGGCTTAAGGTTTAAAAATAATTGGCCCAAATTTTGAGCATCCTAGCTCAAACCTGTAAGTGGCACGGACAGACTTTCTGTCCAATTTCGTTGAAATTTTAAGAAAAAACTCAACTACTGAAACGTAGAAAAAATCTTAACCAGGTGCCAAGATAT
Source organism: Meiosimyza platycephala (assembly GCA_963662105.1). Lineage (NCBI taxonomy): Eukaryota > Metazoa > Arthropoda > Insecta > Diptera > Lauxaniidae > Meiosimyza > Meiosimyza platycephala. Next base: position 18,614,130 of record OY759210.1, read on the forward strand.
AGTGTTTTAGGCATTTTGTTTTTGTATTAGAAAGGCCACTCTCTGTTGTCACGACGCCCAAATTTTACGTGTAGCTGAAAATACGGATAAAATACGTTCCCATAGACCTATATTATAAAATCGTGTTTGAGGAAACTCTCCCAAAATTTCAGCTTCCTAGATCAACCTGCGAGTGGCGCAACCAGTTTAATTCCAACTACAGAAAAATTGTGCACGTTCGCATGAATATCGCTGCATGCTAATGACTATGAAATTCGATAAAATAATGTTCAATTATAATTAATAATAACATTATCTAACCCCCATAACATACCTTATAAAACGGCAGGATCGTTTTTTTTTTAATGCCAATTATAAAGCTGCGTAAACAACTTCAATCATTTATCACTATTGGCGAAATAATTTTTTTTCACTATTTTAACAATAAACTCTAACAGATGTGGATTATGATATTTTATGCTTATATTGCCCAAACAATTTTATTCATCTATTATGTACTATCGAACGCAATAGATTTGGCCCAACTGGCCAAATGTGGACTTTTAACAAAATGACATAGGAATTTAATTAACTGGCTACTGGACTATTACACAAAAGCGTGTGCTAAATTAAGCTAACATCATTAGTTATAATTACTATTTATTTATTTTTTTTACTATTAATTGTTAATTAATTAATTCTACGAACAGTTAATGAAGAACTGAAGAAAAAATAGTACTCTTTAAAAAAATAATTTAAAACTCGCAGACTTTTCAGAGATAGTAAATTGAACAACAAAAGAGTACATCTGCTACAAGGCATTGTTTTTTAATCAAATAGAGTTACATGAATGCTCGTGCTACAGTATTCGCGTATATGCAATTACACTAGTGTACAGGAAAAATCAGGCCACACGTGTTCTATGAGCAGATATGATTTATTTTTTCAAAACACTTATCTGTATAGTATTCGCGGGTGCACTCTAGAAATTTATCAATATCTTTTGTAAGGCACTGGTACACACATGACCACAAAATGGAAAATATACAAAGATATAATACGTTGAAATCCAGATTTTAATCTTTAGTATCTCTTCTAAATTTAATTTTCGACGGATTATTTAAAATACAGGGTGTCCAGCGGGAAGGTATACTACTTTGTTTTGCGGCAATTTTGGTAAATATTAGTTTTGATATCTGGCAGACGTGTTGTAAAAATTTGGCAAATTTATTATGAAAAAATATTCGATTTATGCAAATCAATCATTGATTACTGTGATGATGAGGAAGTTACGTAAAGTTATTGAGTGAAATAACGTACCAATAAAAAGCACTATATGTATATCAAGTAGTGAATGATTTCGAAGAAAGAGTGATTGTAGCAAATAGGCACAAGCCTGGACCAGTACGTACTGTAAGATCGGTTGCTCTTCAAGAAAGTGTCCAAAGAATTCATCAACCTCAGTTCGACACCATGCTCAGAAGCTTGGTTTACGAAGAACAACTTGCGCCTTAGTTTGCATTTATTTCCATTTAAGATTCAATTAGCACAAGAGCTTCTTCTGCAATATCATTTATCCCGCCATGCATATGCCAATGTGATGTTACAGCTCGCCCATGATACCACTGGTTTTCTTGAAAAATTGTATTATGAGTAACGAGGCGCATTTTCATTGGAATGGATATGTGAAGAAGTTAGCTCTGGGCAATAGTAAGCCATCTAATTTTTCATGAGTCACCTTTACATCCATTAAAATTGATGGTGGCCTGGTATGCAATTTGGTCAAGAGGAATTATTGCATCTTACTTCTTTGAAAATGAAATCGCCTTGAATTGAATTGAAAACTTTTTAACGCCAGAATTGCATAATTTGAGCTTGATTAATATGTGGTTCCAATGGTTGATGTCACATCGCATACAACCAGAATAACAATGGAATACTCTTTCCACAACAAGTTATCTCAAAAATGGGTGGTCTGCAAGACTATCTAAATTTCTTTCTGAATAATGGAAAAGTGGAATGAAAATGAATTTTGAACACTAGCGATGATTTGAACCCAAATCGAGGCGATCAAAAGTTTTTGAAACGAAATGTTGCAGAAAACTCGAAAAAGGTTTTTCTCTATGAGAGTGGCCATTTTTCGCAAAAAAGTTTTTCAGTAGGTACTCTATCTCTGAAAATGTTTAAAATGGATTATAGACTTATAGATTATAGATTCAAAAAAAGACTCAATAAACAAACTACATATATGACATATCTCATTAAACCAATAGCATGAGCTGAAACTGAAATTAATATGGAATGAACAAAAAGTTGGGCCAACTTCGCAAAGGCCCATTTGCGTTTAAAGCGGTTCAAAGTTTCTGTTTTCTTAACTTGTTATCTAGTGTTATTAAATAACATAATGAACATAATGATACATTGATGTTACAATTGGTATTAAATTAATTGAAAACAAACAAAAAAGTTTTATATTATGAAACGTAATGAAATTAGTGACTCCTTAAAATTAACCCTAGAATACTGATCTTATTTTACCATATGTTATTACTAACCATGTGCAAAATTTGCTCACGCAGTGCTTTTAATCGGATGATTCCTCGAAAAGGATAAATAATTTATTTTGGTGGTATCACAAAGGACGACTCTTGGTCTTAGAGAGTTAATAGTCTAAAATGGATCCAATTGAACCGAAACTGATTTCAATATAAGTATATTGTTACTGTTAACGAGTAACGATTACTCGCTAGTCTTTGCCTACGGAAAACATAGCTAAAATAATATACTATATAAATAATACTCACCATAAGTAAAATTTACTCAACACGAGTATTATAATTATATTGTTAGCAGCTATGGTTTCAGATAAATAGGAAAAACTGAATAGAGCAAGCATTTACGAACGCACGTACATATTGCTTTCAGCACCAAGTGAAAATTATCGTTTCTTTACTATAAGTAACTAAATTGTATGTAAGTTAGTATTCTAGGGTTAAGCAGTTCACAAAGATGTTTCGTGTATAAAAGTCAGATATGAAACTTATAAGAAATTAGTCGATTTCCCAGCTTAACGGAGAAAGACTAAAAAATCTATCAAATCGTTCTAACACAATGCGTTGGTTACTGTGTTACGTTTTCCTGTTATGGGTAGCAATTTGTGCCAGTAAGGACTACAAGGACTATCGTATCTATAAAGTTGTCATAGAGGGTGATGAAATAGAAAAATTAAAACAATTAAATCAATTCCAAGAAATCATAGAGCAAGCTCAAGTAAGTGCAAAGTGGACTGGATAACAAAAAAAAAAAGAAAATTTTTAAGTGAAATTCTTGATATTTAAATTGTTAGCTACGCGTGCTTACCGATCTTGGTACTAATAATAATTTTGAAGTTGTAGTAGCACCCGAAAGAGTTTTGAACTTCGAGATAGCTTTGAGAAAAATTGGTTTATCCTTTAAGTTGGCATCAAAGGATTTGAAAGAGTAAGTATAAAACTTTTAATTGAAATAACAAAAACTTTACATGTGATATATATATTTATATATATATTGATTATCTCCACAGATTATTGGATCGTCAAAAAATATCCAAAAAGAGTAGATTAGATTGGGACGCATATCATCCACTTAAGAACATTTACCGATGGGTCGATGAATTGCCTAAAAAATATTCTGGCAATGTAACCACATATACCATCGGTTATTCTTACGAAGGACGTCCCCAAAAGGCTCTAAAGATTTCATATAAGCGTGGAAATAAAGCTATATTCATAGAGTCTAACATACATGCAATTGAATGGATTTCATCTGCCGCAGGCACATGTTTTATAAATAATTTACTAACTTCAACAGATCCAGAAATAATTTATCTCTTACAAAACTATGATTGGATTTATGTACCAGTGGTAAATCCAGATGGCTTTGATTACAGTCATAATGTGGTAAGTGGTGCAGTTGTAAAGATAACATATGAAGTTTGGAGTTTTATGTGATGTTTTCCAAGGATCGTTTTTGGCGCAAAAATCGCAGACCAACTGATTTTTCAATTGATTCGGAAACTTGTTATGGCACGGATTTGAATCGTAATTTTGATTTTCATTTTCAAGGTTTGCTATGCCCTTATCCAAATTGTGCTTTTATATCATATATTTTGTATAACTGCAGATGCTGGCGACAATATCACTGATCCATGTTATCATTTCTATGCTGGTGCCATACCTAATTCTGAACCTGAAGTACGAAATTTACAAAACTTTTTCAGTGCATTTCCTAAGGATTATGTGCGCATATACTTGGCACTACATAGTTTTGGCAATTATCTGCTATTACCTTATGGACATAGCAATGAAGTATTTCCTGCGAACTATGAACAAATGAAGAATATATCAAAAGGTTTTGCGGATGCTGCTGTGGTCAAATATGGCACTGAGTTTCAATATGGCGCTAGTGGTTTTCTACTTTGTAAATATAATTTTTATTTTTTTGACAATATTGATTTCATTATATTAATTTACATATCTAGATCCTGTATCTGGATCTAGTAAGGATTGGGCATTTGGTGTTAAAGGTGTTCCTTATACCGCCACCATTGAATTACGTGACACTTCCGATGGAGAATATGGTTTCTACCTACCATCCGATCAGATTAAGGAAGTCTGCGCTGAAATCACTGATGGTTTTGTTGGTCTAATAAGGGCTGCCGTGGAAGAGAAGTTATTTGATTAATTTACTCTTGATGAAGTGAGTGGTCATTGACCTGACACATATTTAAGTAGTATGCAGCAAACTTCAAATGCCATTTTATCGGATGGTAGTTGCTAGTTTTTTTTTTGCATATTGATATTATAATTGTGTTTTCAACTTTGTCAAAGACTTTTCACTTCATAAATTAGGTATAATATATTCCATAAATGATGGCAAATTTTTCGCTTTAAAGAAATATTATTCAGAGTTTTTTTATTCAATTAATATAAATAGGTCATATTGTATAAGTAATGCAAACGAGTCACTACCAGTGATCGCATTTGGGTTTTATTGGGAAACAAAATAGTTTATTAAAGTTTTACTAAAAATAAAGGATATTTTTTATGAATGTTTAATAGTATACTATAGGAGAGACCAACAGGGAATTTTGGGATTTACTCGAGCGCGGCAGATTAAGATATGGGGGATAACTTGCACCTTGTTAAGTACCACCACCAAATCTTTGCCCTCTATATAGTGCCGCGAGTATAGGGCAACCGATCAGAATAGTAAAAAAAATCGATAGCTGGATTACTCGAGCTCTTCAGATTAAAGCATGGTGGGTTAATTACATTCGGAAGAGTGTGCATTTCAATAATCTGACGATTTGAGCGTGACGTAAGGGAGTGGGAGTGGGGCACAAACTTGCAAAAAAGCAGACGTCACCTGGAAATTCTCTAGCGCAGTAAATTTTTTTTTATTTTGATGGAAATAATTCAAGGATAACGGAAAAAATATAATCTGCCGATTTCCACAAGCCGAAGTAACAAAAATCGTCATTAAAGTTTATCATGTGCAGCTGAATTTTTTTGTTTTTAAAACAAATAATATAGCTGTTCCTTATTGAAAAAAAAAAACCCATTGCATGACTGCGTGACACCATTTCATCCTGACAAGAAAACATTAATATTCAACTACGGGACTAAAACTTAAATACGTCAGATTAAGCAAATCCCTCCAAATAATCGTCAGATTATACCTATAGATCAGCACGACCAGGACATCAAGCTGAACCGTTTGTATAAAAATCTGACGCGCTCGAGTATCTATAAATAGCGTTTTTTTTCTGCATTTTCGAAAAGTGGCCACGAGCTTGCGTATGTCCATGTGCATGTTTTTTTTTGCATTTTTGAAAGCTTGTAGTGACTTCCCCCACCGGTGAAAGGTTTAGCATTATATAACTTTTTTTTCTTCCTAACATCTAATCTTCAAAATCTCCTCTATGATAATCGAAATTTACTTATTTCCTACAAAAATTAGTCCGAAAGTACCATAAATGTAACGAACATGTTCCCAATGTACTGGAAATTGATCCGCTGTACTCGTGTATTTTTCACAGCGCAATTGTTCTGAAATATGTTTTTGTATTATGATCGGGCCTTCTTCATATTATTTTTTTGAGCTTCATAATCGTATTCTTCCCTAACTTTAATCACGAATTACTGTGGCCAGCAAAGCCAATGTTGAGCATATTATAGCCTGAGCCGCAGCCAAAGGTGCTGGACATATTGCATGATTTTTTCATAGATTTTTGATAAAACTTATAGAAATCTTAAATATTTTTTATACGATTTTAATTTTTAAATTTATTTAGCACTTGATAACTTAGTAAATGTATTAAATTTAATTTTATTTTTTAATTGATTCTTTACAAAAAATTGTTTCATCTTTAATTTTTAATTTTACAAAATTTACATCAACCAATTTTTAATTAAATTGTTACATATTTATAAAATTATATCAATAAATACTACTGCTTGTGCTTAAAACTAATGGTAATTAAATTTTTATTTAAAACGAATGAATAATAAGAACGTTTTGAGCAACTTTTGGAGGAGCGCATCATAGTACAGCGCTACAATAACAACATGGCAATATGATGTCAATTTGTTTGAATGCGTGACTGGAAGTGTTTAGTGCAATTATTGGTCTTGGTGCTGCTGATGTGTGATTAATATCCATTAACAAATGCCGGAAAATCCATAGTCAGGTTGTTCGCGAATTCGCCCTAGATATTGTGAGTGTCTGATGCCGAAACTGTAGGCAGGAACATGCGATAAATTGATCTGAAAATTAAAGTGAAAATGATGAAACGTATACATAATTTTTTTTGAAAAAAAAAAAAAAAATTTAAATAGAAATATTTATCAAACTTAAGGCATGATGCGAGGGGAGTGTGGAAACTAACTGTAGAGTACTGAAAATACGGTTTCTGCGGAAAGATCAATTTGACGCATACGTTGTTTCTCAATTGACCTTAAATGACAAATCAATGAATCATCGCATAGAATTATCATTGTGCGAGAGGTTTGGATCGAAAATTCAACAAATATCATCAACCAGGGCTACGAACACTAATCGCAAATAGTAAAGTTTCCTCGTTCAAAGGAAAATTCAGTGTCTGCGTTGAACTTGAACAAAAAAAAAAAAACCTACTAAATTCGAGAAGATAAATACAGACTTTTACAGACACGGAATATTCCATTTTTAATGCCTTAAACTTGAGAATTTTAGTTAATATCAATCTACAGATGATAGCGAGTGCACTATAAAAAAGTTTACACAACTCGCTTGGAAAATTTCCTCTCACCAAAAAACTACAAAATCTGATGGTCAGCATTTTTACCACACTTCCTTACTGACAAAAGTTCTGCTCCTTTTATGCTAAACAAAAAATGTGCCTTTTTTTTTGTTTTCTTTATCACATTTATATAAATTAATATTTACCCTTTCAGGACAATGTGCACCAGGACCAGGTTTCATATGATCATCACTTGGTATTTTATGTTTAGCACCAATAGAATACATCGGAGGCTTATAACGAACCACTGTATATTCACCATCATAAGCACCAGGACCAGGCTGGTAAAGACCGCTTGGTAAACGTGTTTTTTCACGACCAGCCATAGAATAAGCGGGCGCCGAACGTATGATACCCTCCTTGCTGCTACCCAAAACGGTTGGAATTTTATAGACATTAGGAGCTATGAAAAAGAAATACGTAAGTAAAAATTGAATCAAAGCAAAATTAGCTAAAATCTTTTGTATATAATGATAGTAAATAGCAATACAATTGATGAAATGATGATTTAAATGTTACATGAATTATAGATGCAATAACTTTGGATGAATGGTTGGGTTAACAAATGCAACAGTTTTCAGCTAAAAAGATTCGATACGAGTTACGAGAATAAATATTATAATAGAAATTTACAATATGAAAATATTCCACAGAAAATTCACAATAGATTACCAAAAAAATACGTTAGCTATTTTACCTTACAACTTTCTCTTGTACCGTGCTCGCTTCCACGGCATATTTCATTGTTGTACGCTTCGCTGAGCTACCTTTTGTGACAGTGGCACCATCAGCGGTCACCACAGTATTATGTGCTGCAGTTGCCATTTTGATGGCAGTTGCATCAGCATGACCCGTGGCTATACATTTGGTGTTACCATTTTCCATTACACCGTTGGCGGTACTTTTCACTGTAGTGATAATAGTTCTGGTGACTGCACCCGTCTTACCATCAACTGTATCAACAACATTGGTGATGGTGCCATTTGTGGTTGCAGTGCCGTTTTTCAATAGCTGAGCATTTGAATTATTGCTGGCAATATCACTCTTATCGTTGCCAATTGTTTTTGTGGTTGTGCTAGTGATTGTGGTGTGCATTTTACCTTTTTTAGTGCTAGAGGTGTTATGTACAAAATCGGCATTATTATTATTGCTATTACTGTTGTTGGTTTTTGTGATAGTTGTAGTGCTATTTGGTGTTGCGCCATTCTTAAGTGTTTCAGTGACAGTAACAACTGTTGTAGTAGTTCTGTTGCCATCAACATTGGATTGAGCATCTACGGGTATTATAATGGTGCGTACTGTGATTTGAGTAAAGCACAAATTTTGAGGGGAAAATAAAATTTAATATTATTAAGAAAAAAAATCAATTGATAAAAATAGGTACATAAATAATAAATTTGTATCAAAATGTAAATATTAAATAAACACAATGCAAGCATCACATAAAATATACACATAAAATAATAAATAAACCATTTCCGAAATGGGCTAAGCAAACCGACGTATCCCACCTAAGTTTAAAAAACGTGCTTCTTTCTACAGTCTGCATTTATCTCAGATAGATGAAATGACCCATAACCTATAATACATGTATATTCGGAATCAAACATTTTTGTCCAAAGCTCCTTTTATATGAAAAAAAATTTTAATAAAATTTTTGCTTAGATTTCGTATAGGGAGAGTAGTGGCAAAGTTGTTTAAAAATCATTTAGAAAAAGAGCTTTATGTCAACACACAATAGCAGTGAATCCTATGCATAGCACTCATCTAGTAAAGGCAGTCGTAAATGAAACAAATTGTTTACACTAAATTCCAATATCCACACAGTTCTGATAGATGGAGAAACAGACTGAGTTCCTAAAAATCAATTGAATTGCATTCATACAAAAAACCGATAGCTCCTAAACTGCTTGTTATCCCATTTTGAAACTTGATAGACATTTATACATTTGAAGCTATTTTTTGAGAGTTTTATATAAACTCTTATAACCTCTTTAAGCTTCAAGTGCAGTTAAAAAAAAGCCAGGACATGTAGGACTATAAATTTTTTTCGGCAAAAGCGTTTAAGACTACGTGCTCTTTCAGGTAACTCTGTTGCAAAAACACTGACGAACTGTGCACGGTTGTCTGGAAAAAGTTTTAACCCTCAACCTTCCAATAATTCATAGAAAATATCAATTTATGATATTTCGGAGAGTAAAAGAGATATCGACATAATTTAAAGTGGGTTTTGAAGGGGAAGAGCAGTACTTTCGCACGCCGTAACAAATTTTGATGACAAATTTAATTCGCGGTGTAATATACTCCCGAATATAAGAAACGTTACCTTTTAGAAATAAAAGCGCTCGAGAGATTTTTATTTTTTTTGCAGAAAAATGGTCTGTGAGTTACCTCGAATACGTAGCACCATGAATTTTTGGAAGGATGCAATTTGAGGGTTAAAACTTTTTTCAGATAACCGTGTGCGTAATCCATCGATAAAAAGCAAATAAAATAATAATATTTTTAATAAGTTTTGAATAAACAATTCAAGCTTGTCGTGCTGTAAAATCAATATATGTAATGTGCATACATAAGAGATTTTTGTAAGAATCGCATGGTCTTGAATTTTTCGGGAACGTTAAAAATATTAAAATTTGTCTATTTCTTATTAAAATGTTTATGAATTTTCTTCCACATTTCCTATTATACACGGTAAGAAATCTTGGAATAAATTTTAATACAAGCGGATATAAGGATTTTTAATGCAATTTTGATTACATTTAATACTTTTGAATGGATTACAAAATTTTGTAATAAATTTTGTATTAAATTTTAATACATAAGTATTATATGTATTTGATTTTTAAACCATCCTGTATTATATTTTAATACTTCTATATTGAATTTTCATTTTACGTTGTTGTCAATACAAATAAACTTTTAGCCAACCAATAAATAACACTGCATTGGCTGATGTCGTTAAGCTGCGCATGCAACCATTGTATTAAAAGGGAACCAGGTTCGAATCCAATTCGAAATGAAATTTTTTTTATTAAATCTTAATAAAAATGAATTAAAAATGAATTTTGATATTTAGGCAGTATTAAATTTTAATACAATTCTGGTGTAGTAATAAAGTCTAAAAGTATTAAAATTTAATCCGAAATTTCTAATCGTGTGGAAAAACTGGAAAAAAGATTTTAAAGTCCTATTTGGGACAAAAATCCATGTCCATTGGTATAAATATTTTTATTATAATAATTAAATGAAAAAAGTTTAAAAAAAAGACTTATAGACCTTTGACAATACGGGTACCGGATTCAAGTTAACTAACCTAAAATCTCTAAAAAAATCATGGTTTGGTTCGAGAAAATAAAACCAAATTTAAATATATAAATAAATAATATATATATAATAATATAATATGTTATCTGCACAAAAGGTTTTGTAAAGTTTTGTTTTTATTTACTCAATCCAACTTAATTCTTTTTCATAGATAAAAGGTTACTGAATCCGAGTCTAATGTTTCCAATTACATTTTTTCCCACTCTTCGAAAGTCATTGTGTATTGTATTTTCATTGAACGAAAAGTACGAAATAAATTTTGATTCTTTTAATAAAGTATTTTCGGAAATCTATGAGAAAATTCCTCAATATTGTTTATATTAAGTTATGGCGAAAAAATTTTTGATTTTGATTTGGCAGCATTTCTTAATCTTTGACAGCACATTAATGTCTATCCGTCCATACTTGAATGCACAAAAAACCCAGCCACAAATATGCCTAGATCGTTTAATAGTTATTTATCTTTCCCATCTAAAATTATGCAGTATCAAAGTTCCACATAAATTCTTCTGCCACTGATTGGCTGCGCTCATCACGTCGTTAAGGACTGAGCTGGAGCAAGTACAACTTTGAACTTTTCGTACTAAGCCTTATTTTCAAACGTTTATAACTTTTTCCGGATGCAAAAAAAATTCAACCCTAAACGTTTTCAATATTTTCTATTAAGTTTCAGTGAGTTATAAGGTATTTTGTTTTTATTTAAAAAAAAGATTAAAGTCCGATTTTGAAAATTAAACCTGGATTCTTGTATTACACCGAAATGTAGAAAGTAAACAAAATAATTTTTCATTTCCAACTCTTTATATGTACAAGTAGAATTTTGGAACAATAATTAAAAAAAAGTTCTGGAAATGAAAAAAATTGACTACTTCTACATCTAATTTCTTTTGATAAAAAATTTTGTTTTTGAAACAACCGTCCATAATTTTTGAAGATAATTATTCTTAAAGTGTAAGTATAAAATTTTAAGGGTTCCCAAAGAATTCAAGAACACACAATTTTTTTTTTGCTTAACTCTAATATTTGAACATGCTACATATATCACATATAATCTTAAATCTTAAACTACATGCTTACCAGGACTTGCTAAACGTCTTTCACGTCTTTGCAAAATCCGATCCTCTACATAAGGGCCCATTGGTATAGCTGTACCAGGTTTCAAATGCGTGCGTACAGTTAAATAAAACATAGGATTTGTTTGGGAAATGTACAAATGTGTGCGTGCGTGCGTGCAATAATAATAGAGAAAGAGAGACACAGAAAACAACATAAAAATGAGACAAAAATAAAAATGCATAAAAATAAATAAGAACAGAAGTACATATTTACAGAATATATTGTATGCAATAAAGCAAAGAAATAAAACCCACAATAAAAAAGAATTTCTTATAGCGGCATAGGATGCAGAACTTACCTGGCATTGGTATGGTCTTGAGACCAAAACTATATGAGGGTGATTGATCCATATTGCAATTTTCAGGATGATATGTGCAAGGAGCTATATAAAACATATAATAGGCGTGACCAAAAGAGATATATAAATAAGCGTTTTCGAACATATAAAGCAAACACAGAAAAAAAAAACTTTTATGAAACTTATAATGAAAATACACATACATATGCAACATAAGGCAAATGTGAAGCATATAAGTGCAGTATACTTACAAGCTATAATACAACAAGTAAGTGTATTCCTATATTAGTGCATACCTGGTGTTTCTGTAACCTGTCTTAGCTCAGACTTTGTGCCGAAACTATAGGCGGGTGTGTGATCGAGTGTGTGCTTTTCAGGTTCATATGCAGTGGGTGCTAAAAATGTATGATTCTTAAGTACGTACATAATATGTACGATAATTGCACTCACCTGGTGTTTCACTGATATATTCTCGATTCGATTTTATGCCAAATGAGTACGCCGGCCCATGATCCAATTCAATTTTGTCATAATGACCTGGCGCGGGAGATTCACTTCGTCTTGTGGTATTTGTGCGCATACCAAATGTATAGGCTGGCGTATGTTCAGTATTAAACTGTTCCGGATTGTAATCGCCCGGCGCTGGTGTCACACTGATCTTTTCTGCCACCGTACGGCCTGTAATTGTGTATGCGGGATTGTGATCAAGACGTACCTTCTCAGGACTATAAGCTCCAGGTGCTGGTGTATCGCTCACTACATGGTGAAAGTGACGACTAGTAATACTGAAAGCGGGTGTATGAGAGAGATTGCAATTTTCAGGCGCATAAGCGCCAGGTGCAGGCGTATCATTGATCAATTTAGGGTTATGCTTGCCAGCTATTGTGAAAGCAGGTGTATGATCCAATCGTACATTTTCCGGGAAGTAATCACCGGGTGCCGGAGTATAACTAATATGGTTTAGCTGATGCCGTCCTGTGATCGTAAAGCCGGGCGTGTGATCTAATCTATATTTTTCGGGTGAATAATCACCGGGTGCTGGAGTATCGATCGATATTTTTGGTTGGTACTTGCCAGCCATTGTAAATGAGGGATTATAATCATGTCGCTCTTTCTCAGGGCAATAGTCACCCGGAGATGGGTTGTCATTTGGCCTGCTAAGATCATATCTGCCAGCAAAGCTGTACGCTATAGAGTGATCTAGACGTGCTTTCTCGGGGCTATAGTCGCCAGGAGCAGGATTATCGTTGCTAACATGAGGTTGGTGCCTGCCAGTCATTGAAAAGGCAGGGTTGTGATCCAAACGTACCTTTTCCGGGTTATAGTCACAAGGGGCTGGAGTTTCACTAAGTTTGTTTGTATCATGTCTTCCAGCAAAAGTATAAGCTATTGAATGATCAATTTGGTCTCGACTGTAATCGCAAGGGGCCGGAGAATCATTGGTAAAGTGAGTGTGATGCCTGCCAGCCATTGTGAAAGAGGGATTATGATCTTGACGTACTTTTTCTGGACTATAATCACCAGGAGCTGGATTATCATTAGTCACTTGAAGTTGATGTTTGCTAGCCATTGTAAAGGCGGGATTATGATCTTGTCGCGTCTTTTCTGGGCTATAATCACAGGGAGCTGGATTATCATTGGTCACTTTAGGTTGATGTTTGCTAGCCATTGTAAAGGCGGGATTGTGATCTTGACGTACTTTTTCTGGGCTATAATCACCTGGAGCTGGATTATCATTGGTTACTTTAGGATGATGTTTGCTAGCCATTGTAAAGGCGGGATTGTGATCTTGACGCATTTTTTCTGGGCTATAATCACCAGGAGCTGGATTATCATTGGTCACTTTAGGTTGATGTTTGCTAGCCATTGTAAAGGCGGGATTGTGATCTTGACGTACTTTTTCTGGGCTATAATCACCAGGAGCTGGATTATTGTTAGTCACTTTAGGTTGATGTTTGCTAGCCATTGTAAACGCGGGGTTGTGATCTTGACGTACTTTTTCAGGACTATAATCACCAGGAGCTGGATTTTCGTTAGTCACTTGAAGTTGATGCTTGCTACCCATTGTAAAGGCGGGGTTGTGGTCTTGACGCACTTTTTCTGGGCTATAATCACCTGGAGCTGGATTATCATTGGTCACTTTAGGTTGATGTTTGCTAGCCATTGTAAAGGCAGGATTGTGATCTTGACGTACTTTTTCTGGACTATAATCACCAGGAGCTGGATTATCATTAGTCACTTGAAGTTGATGCTTGCCACCCATTGTAAAAGCGGGGTTGTGATCTTGACGTACTTTTTCTGGGCTATAATCACCAGGAGCTGGATTATTGTTAGTCACTTTGGGTTGATGTTTGCTAGCCATTGTGAAGGCGGGGTTGTGATCTTGACGCACTTTTTCTGGGCTATAATCACCTGGAGCTGGATTATCATTAGTTACTTTGGGTTGATATTTGCTAGCCATTGTAAAGGCAGGATTGTGATCTTGACGTACTTTTTCTGGGCTATAATCACCAGGAGCTGGATTATCGTTAGTCACTTTAGGTTGATGTTTGCTAGCCATTGTAAAGGCGGGGTTGTGATCTTGACGTACTTTTTCTGGGCTATAATCGCCTGGAGCTGGGTTATCGTTAGTCACTTTAGGTTGATGTTTGCTAGCCATTGTAAAGGCGGGATTGTGATCTTGACGTACTTTTTCCGGACTATAATCACCAGGAGCTGGATTATCATTAGTCACTTGAAGTTGATGCTTGCCACCCATTGTAAAAGCAGGGTTGTGATCTTGACGTACTTTTTCTGGGCTATAATCACCAGGAGCTGGATTATTGTTAGTCACTTTAGGTTGATGTTTGCTAGCCATTGTAAAGGCGGGATTGTGATCTTGACGTACTTTTTCCGGACTATAATCACCAGGAGCTGGATTATCGTTAGTCACTTGAAGTTGATGCTTGCCACCCATTGTAAAAGCAGGGTTGTGATCTTGACGTACTTTTTCTGGGCTATAATCACCAGGAGCTGGATTATTGTTAGTCACTTTAGGTTGATGTTTGCTAGCCATTGTAAAGGCGGGATTGTGATCTTGACGTACTTTTTCCGGACTATAATCACCAGGAGCTGGATTATCATTAGTCACTTGAAGTTGATGCTTGCCACCCATTGTAAAAGCAGGGTTGTGATCTTGACGTACTTTTTCTGGGCTATAATCACCAGGAGCTGGATTATTGTTAGTCACTTTAGGTTGATGTTTGCTAGCCATTGTAAAGGCGGGGTTGTGATCTTGACGTACTTTTTCTGGGCTATAATCGCCTGGAGCTGGATTATCGTTAGTCACTTTAGGTTGATGTTTGCTAGCCATTGTAAAGGCGGGATTGTGATCTTGACGTACTTTTTCTGGACTATAATCACCAGGAGCTGGATTATCGTTCGTAATTTTAGGTTGATGCTTGCTAGCCATCGTAAAGGCGGGATTATGATCTTGACGTACTTTTTCCGGACTATAATCACCAGGAGCTGGATTATCATTAGTCACTTGAAGTTGATGCTTGCCACCCATTGTAAAAGCAGGGTTGTGATCTTGACGTACTTTTTCTGGGCTATAATCACCAGGAGCTGGATTATTGTTAGTCACTTTAGGTTGATGTTTGCTAGCCATTGTAAAGGCGGGATTGTGATCTTGACGTACTTTTTCCGGACTATAATCACCAGGAGCTGGATTATCATTAGTCACTTGAAGTTGATGCTTGCCACCCATTGTAAAAGCGGGGTTGTGATCTTGACGAACTTTTTCTGGGCTATAATCGCCTGGAGCTGGGTTATCGTTAGTCACTTTAGGTTGATGTTTGCCACCCATTGTAAAGGCAGGGTTGTGATCTTGACGCACTTTTTCTGGGCTATAATCACCTGGAGCGGGATTATCATTGGTCACTTTAGGTTGATGTTTGCTAGCCATTGTAAACGCGGGGTTGTGATCTTGACGTACTTTTTCTGGACTATAATCGCCAGGAGCTGGATTATCATTAGTTACTTTGGGTTGATATTTGCTAGCCATTGTAAAGGCAGGATTGTGATCTTGACGTACTTTTTCTGGGCTATAATCACCAGGAGCTGGATTATCATTAGTCACTTGAAGTTGATGCTTGCCACCCATTGTAAAGGCAGGGTTATGATCATGACGCACTTTTTCTGGGCTATAATCACCTGGAGCTGGATTATCATTGGTCACTTTGGGTTGATGTTTGCTAGCCATTGTAAACGCGGGGTTGTGATCTTGACGTACTTTTTCTGGACTATAATCGCCAGGAGCTGGATTATCATTAGTTACTTTGGGTTGATATTTGCTAGCCATTGTAAAGGCGGGATTGTGATCTTGACGTACTTTTTCTGGGCTATAATCACCAGGAGCTGGATTATCGTTAGTCACTTTAGGTTGATGTTTGCTAGCCATTGTAAAGGCGGGGTTGTGATCTTGGCGTACTTTTTCTGGACTATAATCACCAGGAGCTGGATTATCATTAGTCACTTGAAGTTGATGCTTGCCACCCATTGTAAAAGCGGGGTTGTGATCTTGACGTACTTTTTCTGGGCTATAATCGCCTGGAGCTGGGTTATCGTTAGTCACTTTAGGTTGATGTTTGCCACCCATTGTAAAGGCAGGGTTGTGATCTTGACGCACTTTTTCTGGGCTATAATCACCTGGAGCGGGATTATCATTGGTCACTTTAGGTTGATGTTTGCTAGCCATTGTAAAGGCGGGATTGTGATCTTGACGCACTTTTTCTGGACTATAGTCACCAGGAGCTGGATTATTGTTAGACACTTTAGGTTGATGTTTGCTGGCCATTGTAAACGCTGGGTTGTGATCTTGACGTACTTTTTCTGGACTATAATCACCAGGAGCTGGATTAGTGTTAGTCACTTGAAGTTGATGTTTGCTACCCATTGTAAATGAAAAGTTATGATCGTGACGCGTCTTTTCCGGGTTATAATCGCAGGGAGCTGGATTATCATTGGTCACTTTAAGATGATGTTTGCTAGCCATTGTAAAGGCGGGGTTGTGATCTTGACGTACTTTTTCTGGGCTATAATCACCAGGAGCTGGATTATTGTTAGTCACTTTAGGCTGATGTTTGCTAGCCATTGTAAACGCGGGATTGTGATCTTGGCGTACTTTTTCTGGACTATAATCTCCAGGAGCTGGATTATTGTTAGTCACTTGATGTTGATGTTTGCTACCCATTGTAAATGAAAAGTTATGATCGTGACGCGTCTTTTCCGGGTTATAATCGCAGGGAGCTGGATTATCATTGGTCACTTTAGGATGATGTTTGCTAGCCATTGTGAAGGCAGGATTGTGATCTTGACGCGCTTTTTCCGGACTATAATCTCCAGGAGCAGGATTATTGTTTGTCACTTGAAGTTGATGTTTGCTACCCATTGTAAATGAAGGGTTGTGATCGTGACGTACTTTTTCTGGACTATAAGCACCCGGTGCTGGTGTGTCGCTAACTGTGTGCTTATCATGGCGCGCTGTCATAGTAAAAGCAAGCGTGCTATCTAATCTATATTTTTCTGGCGCATAAGCGCCAGGTGCCGGAGTATCACTTGTCAATTTTTGTACATGCTTACCAGTCATGGTGAAGGCAGGTGTATGATCTAAGCGCACCCTCTCAGGATAGTATTCTCCTGGCGCTGGCGTATCACTTAGCTTTTGATGATCATGGCGACCACCAAAACTGAACGCGGGAGTATGGTTCATTCTTACCTTTTCTGTTGCATAATCACCAGGTGCGGGTGTTTCGCTCACCTTGTGTAGCTCGTGACGACCGCCCATGGTATAAGCGGGAGTATAATCAAAACGTACATTTTCCGGTGCATAAGCGCCAGGTGCAGGGGTTTCGCTAACTTTTTGAACTACGTGACGTCCTGCCATTGTAAAGGCATGAGTGCTATCAAGACGTACTTTTTCGGGGCAATAGGTGCCTGGTGCTGGTGTATCACTGACTTTTTGAAAATCATGTCTACTTGTCATGCTAAAGGCTGGTGTATGATCAAAACGGTATTTTTCTGGCGAATATGCACCGGGTGCTGGTGTTACGTCGGCAATTTTGTGTTCATGTCTGCTGACAATTGTATAGCCAAGCGTATGATCATAGCGTACTTTATCTATATCGTAGGCACCAGGAGCTGGAGTATTAGTTACCTTGGACATTGGCACTTTGTAACCGAAACTAAATGCTGGCGTCTTTTCGTGCCAGTATTTTTCAGGTTCATAGGCACCGGGTGCTGAAAATGAAATGTACGATTGTTGAATGTTATAAAAATGTATATGAAGTAGACAAAAAAAGTGAAATAGAAAAGAAAAAAAGTTTTGTTTTAAGAGAACTTACCTGGAGTTGCGTCAACAAAGTCATAGGTGGTTTTACTGCCCATGCTAAAAGCGGGTGTATAACCAATGCGCGCAGCTTCGGGTCTATAAGCACCCGGTGCTGAATTGCAATTAGTGAAGTACAAATATAAAAAGTTAGCACTACAACAACTAATCAGTATTTAAAAAACTCATGCATTTATCTCAGAAAGATGTTATTTTGAATTGGAACGGTGAATTCTTATATATATATATATATGTCCTCACTAATGGATGTTTTGAAGCATTTGTTTAAATTAAATTATATATTGGGCCTATCTATGGTAAAAGAAAAAATATAAATCAAACAACCCATCATCATCCCAACCTCTTCTGAACTTTAAAGCTTTTAAAATTTTTTTAAGGCATCAATGTATGGAAAAGGACCAAAATATATTCAGACCAGGAGCGAATGTAAATTTTAGGAGCATATGCTAGATCTATTTAAGAAAAGGATATAACGATCAGAACGTTTGCAAAGCTACATGTTCCTTATCCTTCAGAATTTCGCCTACCAAACTCAATACTCAAACTATGCTGTCATTGGAATTCAAGTCTGGGCTCTTTGAGGAAACATGTTTCAAAGGATAAATTTACTGTATTTAAGAAAATGGTTACTCCCCATATTTCTGACATGAACAAGGCAATTTTTGCTATAGATATATAAGTGTCAAAGCGAAATTTAACAGTTCTTTCCAAATTTCAAAAAATAACACCTTTCTAAATTGAAAAAATCACAAGAGAACTAAATAAAATTAAAAAAAGTGCACCATTAAGCACTACTTACCCGGATTATCATTAACAATTAGCTGTTTGGTTTTAATACCAAAACTATAGGCAGGCGTATGCTCAACCGTAAAATTTTCAGGCTTGTAAGAACAAGGTGCTAAAAACAAAACAAAAAAAAGCAGACCAATGTCAAATAAAGAAAAACTAAAGCATTTCAAAAACTAAATAAAATATAACTACTAAACATACAAACCTGGAGTATCATCGGCTTTTGATTCAACATGCTTAATACCAAAGCTATAGTGTGGAGTATTATCCGATTTAAAATTTTCAGGACAGTAGGCGCCTGGTGCTGTGAATGAGTTGGAATAAAAAATATATTGAAATTTTATAATAAATAATATAAATATTGATAGAGTGGAAAATCACAGATTTTACTGGTGTAATTGATTAACAACATATTACAAACAAAATGACAAACAACATTGCATTTTCTTCAAACAAACTATGCACAAGGATATTTTTTTGTCTTTTTTAAAAGCACTATATAAAGCATTTCAAAACTAAATCTTAATTGAAGATATATCAAACTTATGTACTTCTAGGGCAACTATGTATGTAGGTTATGTACTTGAATGTACCTATACGTGCCGTTAATTCTAACTATTAGTTATATGTTTAACAAATTTTATTTGTTCTGCTTTTAATTTAGACTTTACCTGGTGTTCCCTTTTCGTAGTAAATTTTAGTTCTTCTACCAAATGTGTAGCGTGGTGAATTCTTTTTAGCAAGTGTTGCCTTCTCAGGGCAATAACTATTTGGCGCTGTTAGTGTTTTAGAAATTTTTGTTTTGTTTGTTTGAGTATTGTAAATTTGTAAAAGAAATTTTGTAAAACGTAAATATGTAATTAATCGAAATAAAAGTCTGCAATAAATAAGCTTAGACTACCAGCCAGCCAGCCAGCCAAAGAAGCCACAGTAGTGAAGGATTAAGTTTAGTGATAATGTTTAGTGACTTTACAGAGTGAAGTGCATACTGTGCTTTAATATAGAGAAAGTATAGGAAATTAAAAATAAAATTATATGAATAAAAAATAATTAAGAACGATTTTTTGAGACGTAGCAAAAGTGCTGATGAACTGCTTAACAGAATAATAGTCTATATACTGCAATGAACATATGTATGTATGTATGTATATGTATATATAAATATATACATACATTCTTACATATATGCAACAATTTTCTCGATCTTGGAAGACATGAAATAAAAATCTTCAAAACAAATAAACAAAAACGCAATTACGTTGCAATATGGAACATCAATGAAAAAGTAAAAATTAAAAAAATAATCACCATTTCAGTGAGTGAAATAAATACATCTATTTTTACAACGGATAGAGCGAAAGAAACTACTTACTACGCAATATTCAAAAGAATCGGTAAGTTTCCGGATTACACGAGAGTATTTGAAGGTTTTGTATGAACAAGGAAACAATATGGTAAAAAAATATAAAAATCGGCGGTCTTCTGCATGAGGGGTATATAAATAGAAATGTTAAGAGCGCTAGCGAGATAGTGCAGTCAAGTTTAAGAAATTAAAATATAAAAACGATTTCGAAGATCTAGAGTTAAAGTTAGAGCTACAGAGGTATGAAAGATGAGTAGATATAAAAATAAAAAGAGAAACGTAATTCAGAACGAAATATAAAAAATAATAATCGAGATAAGAACAACAGAAACTAATTTTCGAAAATAAGTATATGGTATAAGGCCTATATGTTCATATAGATTTTTCATCAGGATGACATAAACTACATAATTCTAACATTTCAGCCAACTTAACAGGAATTTTTTTTAATAAAAATATGCGAGGTCTTTTTCGTTAATATGCCTAGATATATATTGAGGCATACTCCATTATCTTTGAAGCTTTTAAAACTTTCAGTACATTTAAAATAGATTTGAATTGTTAAAGAAACGCTTCCCTCAGCAAAGTTTGTCAGCATAAAGTGACTTAACAGAAAATCTTTATCTAATTCAAACAAAAGTTTGTTATGTGACATTTAAAATAGAGAATTGTATCCCCCAAACGGCAGCATTGCATACTTTTGCCTTTTTTGATGAGATTTTCAATCAATTTTAAATTTTGCAATAAATTTTCTCAAATTTAAAATAGGTTTCAATAATGAAAATACATTCTTCTGTTGAGTACCATTTCATAATTAAAAATGTTAATACTTAATAACACCAATATGTCAAATATTAACTACTTATTGTTGTCAAGAAAAATTATTCCCCGATATAAATTGTAACCTCCAATTAAATCACCCTTCATTGCACTTTAATTTTAGTTTTCGAAAGAGATATCCTTTTTATATACATATATTGCATACTAGTATATTTAAAATACACGATGGAACCAAATGCTCTACTTATCTAATAAGACTTTTGCAAAATGTAGATTTCAGCTGAAGGTAACTTAAATTAATTTTGAAGAAACAAATAATATTTTTTTTTTTTACATAAATTTTGCTTATAATTACATATTTACACATTTTAGTTTGCTTAGAATCTGATATATGTATGTATGTCCTTTTCACGTCAAGCAGAAGCAAACTTTTCAAAATAATTTTCTAAATATGTATATGTGTTCGACTAACACTGTCCGTGTACTCATATATCTTTTCAAAAATCGTTTAAAATTTAAAAACACATTCTGATTTGGACAAAATGAATGCTAAACGAAAGAAAAATGAAATTTTCAAATTTTATAATGCAAAATTTTCCTATATAAAAAATCGTGGCACTACCATACGGACATTTGGTATATACGTCCTTAAAAAGATATATTTTTTTTATTTCCAATTGCACTCAAGCACTGATTCGCTTAACACGTTTGTTTAATCCCGTATATGCTATCTTTTCTTTAAAAGTTTTCTAAAATCAGAAAAAATATATATTTTTTTTTTCTCCACCCCAATGTGCAGAAATTTTCGTGACAAAGTGTCATTGAAATATTTAATAACAAATTGTATATAATATTAAACACAATTTTTATTTACAATTTCATAAAATTACAGTGAATTTTATTCAATAGTAAGTATTTATATACGAAATGAACGGATTATTGTGTTTTATGCTATAAAAAATATTTCTTAAATTTTATTACCTATTTAGTATCATACTATTCACAAATAATTTTGTTGCCAAATATTTGTTTATACATACAAAGAATTGCAGAACCTTTACCAACAGAAAACAACACTAGAATATAGATCTAGTTATTACATTTAGGTAGTATGTGCAATCGAAAACAACCTTATATAGCAGTTTAATTGCTATATTGTTGCAAGAATATTGTAAATGCTGTTACCTGGATTATCAATAATGTAAACATCAACTTTAATACGAAAGGAATATTGAGGCGCACGATTTTTAAAAATATCGAGTGGTACAACACGATAATGATTGGGCGCTGTTTTAAAATTTGGAAAAGGTAAATAGTTAATAAAATATATAAGGAAAAAGATAATTACCATTAATACAATATTTTATAAATTTAACAAAAATCTTTTGTTTCTAAAAATGACTCGGGATAGGTATTTGAAAGAGAAAATAACCGAAAATATCTATGTATATACAAGGAACATTTCAAAAATACCCTACATATAAAATAAGTTTTTATTCACACAAAAAAAAAAAATAAAATTTCGATATATAAAATATAGCAATATATGGGACTTGGCCGGTTTTGAAATCTATGCATTAAAATATATTTAAAAAATTTTATATATCTGTCAAAAATTTTTTTTTCAATCTAAAAACATAGTAGAATGATAAAGCTTGGTCCAGATTTCGATATATGAGAATATCGCAAAATTTTATTTTTTTGGACTTGGCCGGTTTTGCAACTGGACGCCTCATATATAAAATGATGTAGTAAACATATTTTCTCCATAAAAAAACATACTCTTAAGGAAAGTTCCAAATTCGAATACTTATAGGGGATCAAAAGCCGATAAAGCTTTTTTTTTATAGAAAATGATCCTTTTTAAGATAATTTTCATTCTTTATATTGTACATACATATACAGTGAAATTCCTCATTACGGACAGCCCCCATAGGCGGACAGCTCCTATAACCGGACACATTTTGGCGACTTTCACTTTTCATTAACTTTTCCATACGAAATCAATTCCGATAGCCGGACGCTCCAATAACTGGACACGGATACTATATTCTATGTCATATTTAAATAAAAATTCTATTAAATTTTTTCTACTTCCCTTTTTTACAAATTCTAATACGTTTTTGTTTTGAATGTAACGAATTTGGTGGTTCCCCTAATAATGCTAATGTACCTACACATTTATGTCTGAAGTGTTGAGTAGAGTTGAACTTTTTCGTTCATTCTGGTTCGCTGGTTTTGACGAATTTTTGAAAATCGATCTTAGCTTAGAAACGGAATTTAACTTGATCGGAATTTATTTATATAATTAAACAAAAAAATAAGAAAATTTTTTAACAAGATGTACTTCAAAGGCAGCATTTGATGCTTAAATAGAAGCAAAGTCTACCAAAAGTTAAAACACCACTAAATTATATATAAAAGAGTGAAATTGACTTAAAAAGTGAAGAGATAAGGAATTTTTTTGTAACGAATAATTGCTAAATTCTACACAATTAATATTTAATTCTATGTCAACTAATATTTGAACATATATATTATACCCATGTAAATATTTTTTTTTGCAATTGTAGAAAATAAAACTAAAACCAAAACTACTGTACGTAAATATCTATAAAGTACCTTTGTTGAAAATTCATTAAAAATAAAAATCTTAGGCTCATCTCTGTACTCTTGGGGATAGTACTTGAGATCTTGAAAATCTTTAAAGTCCAAGTACAATAACTCCAAAAGAAACTTCAATATATCAATATTAAAATGGCAAAATAATAATAAAAATATATACACATAGACACATAATGATCATATTTACAATGAACAAAAGCACAGAGCACAATAAAGATGTTGATGATAATCAGATGTATTTAATGAGAAGAAGCTGTAAGATATACATATGTACATATATATGATAAATAATTGTAAAAGAAATGAAAAAAAAATTACAGCTTCTTGAAGTGACATTAACAATTAACAGCGACAACAGCGGCGGCAGTAACACACAACACCAATGTAACCCAACCAAACAGCCCAAGCTCACAATCATCATTTCAACCAACAACCCATAATAATTTATATACATATATATACGAAACATTAAAATCGAGACGCTTATAACTTACCAGGCGTTGTACTGGGCTTGTCTGTGTGCGGCTTTTGACCAAAAGTAAATTTTGGTGTTGAGTCAATAACTGCTTTAGCAGCCCGCTCCACATTATATTCACCCGGTGCTGGTGTTGAGAATTTCAATTTATCCTTTGGGCGACTTTGTAATGAAGCCGCCGGTGGTGTATCCTTGCCTTTGGCACCTAAGCCAGTGACATTATATTGTGCTGGTCCGGGACCAATTGATTCGTATTTTCTGCCATGTTTTTGTCCAAATGAAAAGGCAGGTGAAGCGTGTTTCTTTGAGTCGGGTACCTTAGTGCCTATAAATTTGCGCGTAAGAAATGGAAAATATTTTCTTATAAATAATGTTTGAATTGAAAATCGTTTCATACACTTACCCACTAAAGTTGGCAATTGTACACAAGCTGGACCTGGACTTGATGATTCGGCAGCAATTTTGCCACGTCGTACTGTTGGTGTCCAAGGTCTTTGTTCGACACCGGCGCCCATATTTATTAATAATCTCTTATTAATTTGATCGCTGTGTCCTTTTCAGCTAGAGTCGATTAAGATGGTTGAACCTGAAAAATTGCAAGATAATGGAAAATTTATTTATTGTAAAAATATTTGAAATAATCAAAAATGTAAAGTATTTTTTGTTCACAGAATGTGCCTTTCTTGCAACTTTTGTTCAAGTCATTTTTTTTTTGATTCATTTTAAGGATCATTTATGTATGTAGCATAACTTAATTCAAGAAATTTGTTCTCATTTATTTTCAGCCACAACAAACACTAACTTGACCCACTTTTATCAACGGAAAAAAAAACAGTCGTTACTGTCAAGGCTCCAGAAATTCAAAAATAAACAAAACCAAAATATATAAAAAAAACAAATTTTCCTGTTATTGTTTGGTCGCATTTACAGCAAAAGAATTAAAAGCTACAACACAAAAAAAAATATAAAAAATCAATTGAATAAACTTTGCCTAACCGCATACGCTCTGAAAGCAGCTGTCAAAAGACAAAACTCAACCCAAATTCATACATGCATTTCCGTGCCGGCGGCCTCATAAGAAACAAACAAAAATACAAACATCGTCTAGTGTTTCCAAATTCTAGGACAATATGCTGCAGCGTAGGCAAAACAAAACTAAGTTGCCGCACAGTGATTCGATGCATAGCAAAATATGGCGGAAATTGCTACAACAATAACACATAGTAACTGCACTCGCAAAGGAATGTGCTCTGTAGTTTTGTTCATTTTTTGGCAAAGACCGTATTCAGTTTTATGGGAAACGCTATAACAGATAATGATGAAAGTGAGATTTCACTAAATTCCGGTGAATTTCTTTGGTTAATTGCAAATCGTTGCTATGTCGTTGGTAAGTACATAAACACTTAAGCCTTATTGAGTAGAGGTCAACTATGTGAAGAAAAATATATAAAGATGTCATCTATAATCTCGCCAAACGGGTATTTTTTCCACCCCGTGAAGCCCTGATGGTTTAACCATACTTACCACATTGAATTTGTCAACATTACTTAAATAAATCTCAGTGTAGCATATTAAAATTTATGCTGTTATGGGAGGTGCCACGCATTATTTTCGATATTCGCCAACTTTTTATCTGATGCTTGGCCGAACCATTTTTTGTATTTGTGTGAAATGTGGTTTCTCTCAGTGCAGCGTTTAAAAGTATTTGATTTTATGGAGATTGTCATGCCCATCAATTTTACTGTCAAAAGCCTTTTCATATCATTCTTACTATTCGTGTGAAATTTGATTAGATTCCCTTAAATAATTCTCTCAGCATATCATTTTGAAGTTTCAAAATTCAAAGATGGCGGACCTAATATGGTGGTAGCTCAATAGCCCAATCCACTACATTGGGTCCATCATCTTGGATTTTGAAAATCTGACCTCAGAAAGAATAGAAATCTAATGTAACGATTATTTGTGATCGAAAAGAATAGAAATCTAATGTAACGATTTTTTTCGATCGAAAAAAATAAAAATCTAAAATAACGATTATTTTTGATCGAAAAGAATAGAAATGCAAAATAACGATTATTTCTGATCGAAAAGAATAGATATCTAATGTAACGATTATTTTTGATCGAAAAAAATAGAAATGCAAAATAACGATTATTTCTGATCGAAAAGAACAGAAATCTTATGTAACGATTTTCTTTGATCGAAAAAAATAGAAATCTAAAATAACGATTATTTTTGATCGAAAAGAATAGAAATCTAATGTAACGATTATTTTTGATTGAAAAAAATAGAAATGCAAAATAACAAATATTTCTGATCGAAAAGAATAGAAATTTAATGTAACGATTTTTTTTTTATCGAAATAAATAGAAATCTAAAATAACGATTATTTTTGATCGAAAGGAATAGAAATCTAATGTAACGATAATTTTTGATGGAAAAAATAAAAATCCAACACAACGATTATTTTTGATCGAAAAAAACAAAAATCCAATATAACGATTATTTATGATCGAAAAAATAGAAATCTGATATAACAATTATTTTTGATTTTTAAAATAAATATCGCATAATTAAAAATCATGTCATATATCTAGGCTTCTCCTCAAAAGAATTTCATCTGTATACTCAAACTCACATTTCGACTTTTCCTTCATTGTGATTTTTTTGACTTAAATTATAGAAAATAAGGATTATTTACGGTCCCTGCCAAAAACCGCAGTATACCAAATTTAGTGGAAATGTGTAGATTCTTAAACAATGCGTCCGCCATATTGGATCCGCGGTCTTGAATATGAAAATTTTGGCCATATAACCTGAAATTCATAATCGGCAACCCTAAAAGTGCCGTGTACCAAATTTGATACAAATCGGCTAAGTTTGAAAAATACGTCCATAATAATAAATTGGTTAGCTTTAAAATTATATGGCCACCATATTGGATTTTCGACCGCCATCAGTTACAATTTGAGCCAAGATATGACCTGATCGATAGCGAATTTTTATTTTTACAAGCCTTTTTTGCTGTACACTCGGCTTCTTCGGCTTCTGGCTGCCATATTGAAATTCGAAAACACCTGTTCTCAGATGAAAGCTCTTGAGCATACGAACATTTTGAGACCTTAAAAACGTTTTTTAAAATTTCTCAAATCGAAGGAGTAATTTCACCCATAAATCTTAAATTTTTTATTAACACATTTGATAAATTTAAAGCACTGTAAGTAGTCCTCCGCAAAAAGGTAAACAAGTGATGAAACAAAATACATCAATTTGGTTGTCAAGTAGAGGCGTAATGATAAAAGTTTCTAAACAGTCGCAACTAAGTAGCCCATCTCCGTTCACTTTTGGCTTTGAGGTAGGATTTTAAACATTCACATTTTGTAAGCAAATTGTGACCCTCTTTTTTTTGAATGAATGCAATGCGCAAAAAGAATACAACTTGAAATTTTAACATGCAAAGGAATGCTTTTCGGCGGCAGCAATATTGATGGTATGAAAAAATTTTCATGGAAATTTCGATTTTCTGTCAAAAAGGATTTTGTTTGCAGATTGCATGAAAATATTTACTATACATAGTGCCTACGTTATATGTAGTAGTTTCATTCTAATAATATATGTATAGTTTTTTTTTTTTTTTTTTTTTTGGTTGCTATTCTGAGTGTATCAGCCTGTGCCAGTTACGCATTGGAACCTTTGCAATATAAATACTATAGGTATAGTAAAAACGGTTTTAAAGCTTTCTTACATTTTATATGATATGTTGTTTCTTTAACGTTACAAGTTTTTGTGGCAAGGATTTACAGACATTTCTTACATGCAAGCATAATTTCAAAAGACTTTGCTTATACATTTTATAACAACAGCAACAGAAAACTTCAAAACATTTTATCGATACCAATAAAATTATTATAGTTAGAGTGTTAACAACATAACCTTTTGACCTCAATTAATTTCCTGTCTGTGTGAAACTATACACATATGCATGTCAATAAGATTGATTTATTTTCTTTATGTTGTTATATTCAACTTTACGTGTTACATATACCATATGTATAATCTGAGTCTTTCTGCTCGTGACATTTATATTGACTTTTGTGTTGAAGGCACCTTTCAAGGGCTTTTTTGCCGTTGAAATTTAGTTTAACGGAAGTTTTACAATTTCCCTTAACAAATATTTTACCTGTACGTAAAGTTATAAATCAAGCATTTTCCAAAGCCAATTATTTGTACAGAGTTTTTTATGTTTGATAGATGAAGGTGCTTATTACCAAATTTTAATGGCTTTTATTGTTTTTTGTTGCATGTGGCTGAATTGCTGTAAAGTTGCCTTGATATGTGTTTATAATTGAATAGACCCTTGGTCATTATATTTTTCTTAACTTATTTCTAGATTTAAATATTTAGCTCTACAACAAATAGAGCTGTAATTTAAAAGTATTAAGAAAAATATTAAATCCCAAAGTCGTACCATAAGGTATTTAGATTTCTATTTTTCAGATCAGATATGATAAACTCGATTTTTCTCCTACGTAGTGACATGGCATCGCCAATTTTTATCAAACCAAACTATGCTGAGAAGCATCCACAAACCATAAAAAACATATGTTAAAAACCTTGTCCATCTGCGTCCCAAAGTTGCTGAGATATAAGAAATTATTGTTTTTTCCCATATACGAGGCGTGGTACCCCCCCCCCCCCCAATTTTTTTTATTGAAACTTACTTTTTCCATATCTTTTAAATATGTACCAAGTTTCATTTTGAATTTGATTTTTCTCTTATATGGGGGATGGGGGGGGGGGGGATGGCATTGCCCATTTTTCCTAAACCAAACTGTGCTAAGAATATAAGAAACATATGTTGAAAATCTTATTCATATGCATCAGATAGTAGGTGAGATATAGAAGATGTTAGTTTTTCTCAAATGGGAGGCATGGCACCGCCAAAATATTGGATGACCCGGATATATCATTGTTCTAAATCGTTTCGTAATATGGATGATACTATAGACCAAATCCATTTCAAACCATGCATTCGGACTAACTTCAAATCTCGGAATTGATTGGCGATTATTTATGTTGTTTTTCAAAGGATATAAAGGGACACATATGCCCCCGATTTGATTAAAAAACATTGTTTACGTTAAAAACAAAAACGGCTCTTTTGGTCAAAATTTAATTTAATATAAATAAAATAAATGCATTTATTTTTCCCCAGCTTTCGTCGGTTATTTTTCGACTTCCTCAGGGTTTGTTTATATAAATTTTATGGAAACATTAAATATTTTTTTTATATTTTTTTTATTTTTTTTTTATTTTTTTTTATTTTTTTATTTTTTTTTTATGTTTTTACGCTTAAAATTTGACTGTGGATTTGCATTAACGTGAGAGAGAAATGACATGAGTTTAATGTGCGTCAAGAGACATTTGAGGTCAGGAGATTTTTTTTTCCAAAATCGAAATATAATTTTTTATCATTGCCAAGCCACTCTACGGTACTATTTTTAAAGCAATATTCCAAATTACTTTCTGCAAATCGTGCTTGCATTCTGCATACTTTTGTTTTACCGTTATTTTCGTAATAACTTTTTATCATGGGAAATATATAAAAACATTGTACGCACATATAACTTTTTCGCTGAAAAACTGAACTAAACAAAACATTCAAAACCCATAAAAGTATAGTCAGCGAAAAAGCTATATGTGCTAATTTCAAGCAAATCGATGAAATTTTAGGGGTGTGCGTTGATCAATATGAAAAATAATGTGCCATATTTAAATTTGAAATCAGATTCATAGTTTTCGAGAAATGAGTTTTTACTTACCACTACACAGAAATAACAGAATTGCAAATCTATGAATAAAATTTCTGGAATTCAACAATTCATTTCCTTAAATCAAAGAAAAAATTTGCAAAGTAGAAACCCTTTGTTCTTTTGATTTTCAAATTCAAATTATCTGATTCTACAACAAAATTAGTAAAATCAATTCAAACTTTGGAATTTTTAACCAGCTTTTAATAATTCATAATATTTTCACATAATAAACATAATATATACATAGTTTTTTAAATTAAATATTAGTTTTAACAAAAAGTGACTGAAAATCCTACAAAAAATGCATTGAAATCGCACACGAAATTGTTTGATATCATAGAATCTTTTTTTTCTCTTGAAATTCCCAAAATTTCTTTTAAGGATGATTTTTTGAGAAACTTTGCAGTTTTAAGTTAAAAGGCTGTAGGCTATAACCTCTCTCGCTTATGCAATTGCATTGATTTCTCACTAAAAAATAAAGTGCTCTTTAAGAACTTTCCAATAAGTTATATAATAATTCATTACAAAAATTAGGTTTTTATTTACTGCTAATCAGTATCCTTTTTGGAATATTTTGTCTCCACAGATTCAACGTCTAATCTTGACATCTATGACTAACAATGGCATTAGCCTTACACTCTAAGCCGAGGATATATCCCAGTACTCAAAAACTGTTCTTTGATATCTTAATCCTATTAAGAGTTAGGAAAAAAGCTAGTATTGCATGTTTTGTGCAGAAAAAAAAAAAACAAAAATAATGTCTTCTTGGCTTCAAGCTCGCCCACATCTGTTCTCATATCTGCAAATGTATTTAATAGCGTATGAGTAACACAGAATTAATGAACAGTCAGTCATACGCCATGTGCATAAAAATTACTACTACATACATATTAAATTCCCATTGCTTTTTTTATTTGATTGAAAATTAAAAATCGAAAAGAGTGCAAAATTTCTAGAAATTCAAACGACTTTCGTAGCCACTTTTTTTTGGCTATTTACCATTTTTGAAAGCCTTACATTGCTTCAAGACTATTAAACCGCCTACATAATTTGCAAACAAAAAAAAAAAAGTTTTTTTCTCACTGAACTCAACTAACACAAATAAAACTTTTTTGTAATATCGCTATGGCAACAATAGCAAAAGCAACTTTTACCAATTAAGGTAAATTTGTATAACAAGTTAACACGCCTATGCACAATTGTCTCAAGTATAGCAGACTTAAACTAAATTTTATTATGATGTCTTCTTGTCAATATATGTGGCGTTTGCATGAATCATTCAAGCGTAGAAAAAAAAAACCAACAACCAAATTTGGAATTTTTTTTTGATAAATCACTCTGATCAAACGTTAAGGTGGGTGCTGTCAGCAGCAGCAGCAGCAGCAGCTGTTACAACAACAGCAATAAAAACAATTAAATCAAATTAAATTTAACCAGATGACTTTCAAATATAATATGTACATACATACATATTTAAATAATATTTTTCCATGAAATTTTTATGTAATTTTTACACTGCGAAATCAAAAAAAAACTTATGCTATTCGATGTTAATTTATGAGCTTTTTAACATTTTTCACAGTTAAACAATTTTGAAATCGTTCCAAAATAAAACTGAAAAATCGAAGCTCTGAAAGTCCTGGCATTGCTTTAGTACTATCATTTATAAAGTTGATATTGACTTATGATTTCAAAATATGTTTCTTTAGAAAAAAAGATGTACAATTTGGATTTTTTTCCGGGTGTCACACAAAGATTTTTATCACACCATCATTTTAAAAGAGCACTACATGTCAAAATTTTTATTTGTTTTAAAGTTCATTGATGAAAAGGATCTTTAAGTCTTAACATATCTATGCATAAACGTACAAATATCCATTCTACACTTAAAGAAAATCAAGCCAATTCAAGAAAATATCTTTTTTCGTATTAATACTCATCATTTCTTAATATTTATATTTTTTTGGGCAAACTTTCTTAGAAAAAAGTTTATGTACATTATATATTTTATTAGAGATCATCAAGGTCTATCATTTGACACACATTTCAAGCTGAAATCTCAAACCATAAAAATTTTTCTGAAAAATTTTGGGCCAAAAAACAGGTGGCAACCCACATTTGGGACGGGATTCGGCAAGGCAACCCTATATATTTGATTATAGATCATCGAGGTCTATCGTTTGACTTACATTTCAAGCTGAAATCTGAAACCATAAAAATTTTTCTGAAAAAACTAGGGCCAAAAACTGGTGGCAACCCACATTTGGGGCGGGATTCGACAAGATTTCTCGAAATATTTTTTTAAGGTTCATCAAGATCTATCATTTGACATGCATATCGAGCTGAAATCTTGAACCATAAACATTTTTCTGAAAAATCTTGGCCCAAAAAACAGGTGGCAACTCATGTTTGAGACGTGATTCGGCAAAGATACTCTATATATTATATTTAGGCTCTTCAAGCTCTATCATTTATCATACATTTCAAGCTGTAATCTTATACACTTTTTATTGAAAAAAAAAAAAATGGCCCAAAAACGGATGGCAACCCATATTTAGGACAGGATTTGGCAAGGCAACCCTATATATTGTGTTTAAGCTCATCGAGCTCTGTCATTTGACATACATTTCAAGCTGTAATTTTAAACACTCGACTTTTCTACAGTCGGCTCTCCGCCTATTAGGGTCAAACCAATATCTTTGTCAGAATTTGATCTTTTCCCTTGGAATGGTGTAAAATGAAACAATTTTATCAGAATCGTCAACAAATTTCCTTTTGAGAATTCAGAGCTACCTCCTCTGGTCCTCATTTTCCACTTTTCACCATCGATTGATGTAAAAGTAAACATTTATGGAATTCTACTCAAAACGATCTATTGCGGGGTCCGAAACTATGGCTGGTGATATCAATATCCATTTCTGATCTTTATTCTTCGACAAGCATAATAAACAATACTTCAAAACATAGACCATAAACAAGTCCGCAAACTTGTTTTTACAATTTTTTATTTGGTAAAATGGTTAGGCCCAAAGCACATACTCTAACTTTTGATGCGCCAAGTTTAGTATTTACATAAATTTTATTCTAATCGAAGTGGCAACAATTTAATCGGGACACTTAATATGTTCTACTCTAAATGAAAATTTTTATTAAACATCTCTTCAACATATTCATATAATGAATTTAAGATAAATTTTTTGTCAAATGACTTGTTACAGGAACTTAACATTCAAAGTCATGCTTAATTAAGGTATTGACTTAATTACCTCAATAATGCCATATTACCTGCATACCAAGTTATGTAAATAAATGAAATCAAGTAAGTCATTTAATTGAATAAACATGCAAAGTGTGACCACAACAAATGCAATAACAACAAAATTATATACCATTTGAATATGTTACATTTAGTAAGATGCAAATATGTGTGCCATGAAATAAATACATTACCACAAGGGTTACTTTTGTTAGCTAAAAGCAATGGTGTTGAAAATTTTAATTTTTTTTGTGAAAGGGATTTAATTTTTTCAATTAATTTATGTAAATACAAATAAAGTGAAAATGTGTTGTAAAGGGCAGAAAATTATACATGCACGCATACATTTAAATGTAAGTGTTATTTCTTAAAAAAAACGCTTGATATTTATACTCGTAATGCAATAATTAAGTTGATACTTAAAGCTGGATAACATGTCGTATGAGTAATGTGCAATTGTATATTTACTAATAATTGTAATTTATAAATATCATTGAAGATTTGTTTCAGGCCAATATACGGAAAAAAATTTTGAGTAAAAATATAAATTTTTTATTTCAATAATTTAAATCATTACTTTAACTTCAAAGCTTCATCAAAAATTAAAACGTATTGATGTTGGGGTCATATCATAGATTTCACACAAAATCGCGCTACATTCTCTTTATGATATATAGTTCAATTTCATTAAATTACAATGCAAGGGAATTTTGAATACTTTGCCTGATAAAACCTTTAACAAAGCGAATTAATTTAACGCTTATTAAGCTAGCAAACATTTAGTTACTACATAATTCACAAAGGTGCGTCCACTATAAACGTTTAAAACTACTTTTATTGAGTTGTTTCGTGTTCTAGTTTCGTTTTATATCCTAGTTTTGCTTTCAACATTACTTCCCTCTTGACGTAATTGCCAAGCCCATGTTTCCGTTGTTAAATTTTAATGACCTTATTTTTTCCAAAACTTGACATCTTTACAGCCAGTAGCCTTGAAGTGTCCATTAGCTGCACCCATTTTTATGCGTTGGCCAATTTTGTTGCAGTAAAACTCATCAACAAAACCGAAATTTGTGGCAACAAAACATTTATTTTTTTATAAGCAGCACTAAACATTAAAAATTGTTCTTTTTACCATTTTCAACCACATGGAATTGGGTGTATCATATACGATGCATGAATACGGCATGAATTTGTAAACATAACATAATAATAAAATTCAGTTGCATACTTTTTGGGTAATTGAACAAGGGAAAAAATATATCTGCTGTAAAGTGATTATCAGATTTACGGCATTGTTTCTTATGAAAATTTAGTCAAAATTTTTACCAAATTTTCAAAATAAAAATTGATCCAACTCTATATACAGAATATACTGGGTGTCCCATTTCAGCTTAAACAGCTGAATAAGTCAAAAAATTGCAAGTCATTCAAAAAATGTTTCAAATAAAAGTTGGTGGGTATCAAAGGGCTGATCCAGCCATGACCTTAACCATGACCTTGACCTACATTTTCAAGGTTATTTGAAGGTCAAATTAAGTTTTTCAAATGGAAACCCCTATTTTTGACCTCGTATTCCGGAAGAGCACAAAATTCTACGTTCAGATAGGTATTCATGTTATTGGTTCAAGTGACCCCTGAAGGTCATATCAAGGTCGAATTATCGCTTGGTGCAGAAAAGCTGCAGCCAGTTAAGGCAAGATCGTGCAGCGGTCAAGCCAATGACTACTAACTTTTCTGTACCAAGCGCGAATTCGACCTTGAAATGACCTTCAGGGGTCACTTTGACCTCTAACTTGACATTTGACTTATTCAGCTGTGTAAGTTAAAATGTGACACCCTGTATATAATTGTCCAATATTATGGACCAATGAAGCAATCTCTTTTGTGTTAAATTTTCTTTTGATAGTTTCAAAAACTTTTTTAACATCATATTGGAAAATGTTACATACAACTTCACTCCACTGCTCTTGACCTGATTTTTATATTAAATTTTCAGTAATTTTTTTTTTTTGTAACTTTGCTTACATCCAATTTTTTGTTTCTCGCTGGGTTTATAATTAACGTAAATCACGTGCTTTGCGAAAATCAACACCAGCTGAACATTGACCATGATATGTTTTTTTATGTTTCCGTTGTTTTTGTTGTAAGGACGTCTCTTTTGCATATTTAGCGCTGCCAATTATATTTTAGTAGGCGTTTGTTAGATTTATGCAAGTTGCAATGAACAACGCATTTATTATGATTACATCATTGTAAGAATATGAAAAAATCTTGACAGGTTATGTTAATATTATGAAATTAAAAATCGCATTTTATTAAATATGGTTTGAAATTATGAATTTCAATTTCTTACAACAAACCAAAGGGCACGTTTTTGCCTGCGTTAAGTTCTTTGAATTGTAATATTCTTAATTGAATTATATTTTTTTTAATTTTGCAAGTAATTTTTGCATTTTCATTTAATTTTCAGGACCCTTTTGTCGGGGTTTTACGTTTGTATTTTAATTAAGTTATAGTTTTTTTGGTATTTTTGGTACGTTTTATTCATTTATGCCAATAATTTTATATATTTTAATACATTTTCTCTGTAGCAAGCTAACAGGAACTAAGTAGTTTTCCCTAACTCATATATA
This sequence comes from Meiosimyza platycephala, assembly GCA_963662105.1. Classification (NCBI taxonomy): domain Eukaryota; kingdom Metazoa; phylum Arthropoda; class Insecta; order Diptera; family Lauxaniidae; genus Meiosimyza; species Meiosimyza platycephala. The sequence continues at coordinate 18,650,293 of OY759210.1, forward strand.
CAGCTCCAAGCTAATAAGCCAATTTCAAGAGGAACAATACAGAGTTGCCAAAGCATCAGAAATATGTATTTGCATGATATTTTATTTCATTTCACAATAAGATTTCAATAAAATTATTTACAAGGGTGGCGTTTATGATACATTTCCCTATTACTTACGTGAAGCTTTTCAACCATCATTGATTCTTTTAGATTATTTTATTTATTTTCGATACTTATCGATATTTTTAATATTTTTCAATAAAAATTCAACATAGATTTTTCGATGATTTCTGACCCTATGCGGTACGACTATAATCGACTTTTATTTTTTTTTCGATGTTTTTCGATACATTTTACCTCTTTCGAACTATCAAATATGTATCATTAATAATATGATATTGATAATATTTTATTGACTCATTTATTTTTTTTTTCTAAATAAAATCTAACCGATATTCCCACAAATCGAATTTATAAAAAAAAGTTGTGTTTTATTATTTAAAGTTAAAAAATTTTTTTTTTTTTTGCCTTTACGTGTCGACAAACCGTTTTGAAAACTAGACTCCTTAATCTGCCGAAAATCATTAATATCTCCCCGAAGCTTCCCCCTAGAGGGTTCAAATATATAACAAGGTCCCATTATTTATTTTTCTTTCTCTAATATTTTTGCGGAACATACTTACCCCCTATCCCAACCCATTAGGGGGGCTCACCTGCAAAAATGACATTCTTATGAAATTGACTTCCCCCTTTCTCAGATGCATCTGGAGGGGTAAAATGCTAGACCAGCTCGCATTATTTTTACTCTCCTAAATTTTTCCCTTGGTACACCTACCCCTTATCTGCCACCCTTTTGGGGGTCTTCATACAAAAAACATAAAGAATTTCGAAAATTTGGAAAAATAATTCATAGCTCCCCCGGAGTGACCCGTAGAGGGTTCATATGTATCACCAGGTCCTATTATATTTTTTTCTCCAATATATTTCCCCTACAAAAAATACAAAAAATGGTGAAAGTTTCAAAAACAATTCATAGCTTTCCTGGAGTGACCCGTTGAGGGGTCAAATATATTATCAGGTTATCTCTACATTTTTTCCAGACATACTTATCCCCTATCTCAACCCTTTTGGGGGGATCCCTTGCAAAAATGAAGAAAATTTTGAAAAATAATTCATATCACTGGTTGTATTATATTCATTTTTATTGTATTGACTTGCTCTTTTCACAAAGTTTTTGTTCACCATCATTTGACAAAATTTGGTTGCATGATAAAATTTATAGGGTCTGCTCAGACCCATGTGAACTTGACTGGGAAAAAAGTTTAAAATTAAATTTTTTATTACAAATATATCACAAACGTATCGTTCTATTGCGTTCGCCTTAACTTATTTGACGAAATCATGGACGGGGATCACTCAGAAATACCTAGAAAAAAGTATATACCCATTTGAAAACCGATTGGGCCTGGCCAGATCCATACGCGCATCGGAGGGTTAACAAGAAACTTTTTTTTTTAAATTTCGGGTTCCTAAGATTTTTTGAAATTTCGGTAAGTTTTCATTTAAAAACCGAATTGTTTACTTCCGACAAGATTTGCGCTCTGCAGCCATTTTTGAATCAATAATACCAATCTGGGACCACTGTGCCCTGGTCCAAAATAATCTTTGAATGTACATATGTATGTATGTATAGCTGTTATGAGAAGAAATATCGATACAATTTTCTTAAATACAATTTGAGTATTATTCATTTTATATAACAATACACAGTTACAATTTTTTTATAAAAAAAAAGAAAACTTTTGAACATTTTGAATTTGACATAATTTTAATTATATGTATTTCCTACATAAATTGCTTTTATTTCTCTTTTTGTAGGCACAAATTTCGCTGCAAATGTGTCTTATTCGCACGACAACAAAGTGAAAACCTGCTAATAATTGGGTTAAAGCTACCTACATATGTCTGTATGGTTTGCATTTTAAATTTTTTTTTTTACTGCTGTCTAACTTCGGCGCCTTTAAATCAATTCTTTAAAATGTTCACATGACATCAATTGCCTTTTAACTTTTTTTATTTGTCAAATGCATATGATTTTTCACACAACCCAGACGAGATAGATAACTCGTTAACAACAATCTTGTTTAACTTGCAACTTTCAATTGTTGTTGTTATTATTGTTTCATCGACTGTTGTTGCTAATTGTAATTAATATGTCAACAATTTATGTAAATGTTGTGGTAATGTAGTGATTTTCTTTTGAAATTACACGCCACAAAACAATATTTGCTAGTAAAAATTTAAAAGCTATAAATTCAAATTAGCAAGCACTTACATATATATTTATTGTATGTACTTCTAAAAGTAACTGGAAAATAGTCTTAGGTTTTTTGAATAAAAAGCAAACAATCTCTGTAGGCACTTAATATATTTGCCACCACTGTTTGCGAATATTGAACAAATGTCGAAGAGAAAAATTATTTCTTTCTGAATGACTTCATGACTGAGGATTATTTGTTAAAAATTTGTTATGAAACATAGTATGATTAAGAAATTTATAGTCATTTGTGCACAGATGTGAAACAAATATTGCAGATAACCTACAGTAGCGTTTATTTACATATTCAAGTACAAACAAATGCAAAATGAAAGCTTTCAATATAAAGTAAATAAATATATTAAAATAAATTACCCTCATCAAATGGGTATTTTCAATATAATATTATGTCATAAAAATCATTAAATGTACCATAACTTAAATTAATTTCAAGCGCAGTTAACCAAATCTGAAAAATTAGTTTTGACTTATGATGACTAGCTATATGCTATATGCTATAATACATATAAAATATGAGCTAGAGATAAGCTTATTAAAAAACAAGATTTCGAAATAATAATTTAGCCTAACAAACGATTTTAGGATTTGTGTTTTTTTTTTTGAGCAATCTAAGAAAACGTAGAGTTTGATTGCAAATTTAAGGAAGATAATGCCATATCCTTAAAAATAAAAAAAAAGTACTTCGTGAGAAAATCGGAGGCAGACTAATATGCCATGAGAACATGAGTACATCTTTATTTGAACAGACATTACAAGAACTGGCATTATTAGCTTTTGAAATTGAATAAAAAAAATAGTCAGTGAAAGACAGTGGGCCTTAACAAAAGTTCCGGTGATAAAAAGAAGCTTCACTGCCTTTCGTTTGTTCAACAACTTTTTTTGAAATTTTATCAAATAAGATCTACGGAGCAATTCTAAATGAAGACTTTAGTCAAAGGAAAGAAATCTGGGAGAAATTACTAATATTTCGCCAATTAAAATACGAAAAGGTTCGAGACATGCAAGCAACTACCGAAAAATAACTTTGCATATATATACTGGGAGACAATACTTGTAGATATTGTCTGGAAGACGAAGACTCACCCGAACATGGTTTTGGTACTGCATGGTCTTTGCTTGTCTTTGAATAATACTGGAGTGATCAGCGATATGTATGCCTAGATATATGACATGATTTTTAATTATGCGATTTTTATTTTAAAAATCAAACAAATTCGTTATTTTGGATCTCTATTTTTTTCGATCAAAAATAATCGTTATATAGGATTTTTATTTTTTCGATCAAAAATAATCGTTACATTAGATTTCTATTCTTTTCGATCAAAAATAATCGTTATTTTAGAAATCTTTTTTTTTCGATCAAAAATAATCGTTACATTAGATTTCTATTCTTTTCGATCAGAAATAAAGTTCTGTTTTTCTTAACTCGACTTTGGCTGTTATTCCGTGTTGCCACAGAAATGTCTTCGTTCTTTTGGATAAAGACCATTTGTTGTCAAGTTCTTAATTTAACTTTAGACTACGTGATTACGGCTAGAAAACACAGTAATCAATAACTAAGAAGAAGTCAATTATTCAGTTGACATACAATAGATCAATTGGTCTCAGTACATATCATTCTCTGTCTTAATCTTGCCACCCTTGACTTCACGGGATGGAGTATTCACCCAAACATATTAGGCCTATTTCTCAAGAAAGATTCGTAAAAGATCTAAAATATATTTTGAAGAACTTCAGGAGCACCCTACTACCTCATGATATAATGTTTTTAGCACTTAATTTAAATATAGGATCGGAGCATATCTTCAAAACATTCCAAAAAATTTAAAAGAATTTGAGGAGTGGTATATCTCATACCGCACAGTATACATGTAACGCATTTCATATCAAATTTCCTAAGAAAAAATCGTACTCAAATTTGGTCGAAATTTTGTCCTATTGCGTGGACTGTAAGAATTTTAGTCTAAGGGCTTTCGCTAGCTTTTGTAATGGCTTTTCGAAATGGTTAAGAAGAATTCGGAATATTAGAGTGTCATATACATATTCTATTTTATTTTTTATTTTTTTCTATTTATTTTTATTTTTAGTTCTTCTGAATATCTTTATCTAGATAAGTTCATATTTTTAATTTCTTCGTTCCAGTTAATTAATTTTAAACGAAATTTTAAACAGAAAAAAAAACAAAATTTTTTTAATTCAAAATTCAAGTCGTGTATTGATATCCACGTAACTTAATTTAAGCAGCTTTATATGTGCGACTATAAATTTCAATTTCGTGCAAATAAAATTTCAAAATCATTTGCATTTGTTTCATGAGAAAAAAACTACATGAAAAAAGTAGAGCTTGAGAAGAATTATCATTAATTTAAAATGCACTAAAAATATAAAAGTTAAAGGTAACAAAGTGGAGCACAATGAAAAAAGTTCAAAATAAAAAAAAAGATAAATAATAAATTGCTGCTGCTATCATGAGAGACCAACTATTTGTGGACAATAACATGATGTCATCAAAAACATTTTGATTATTTTGGAGAACGCATACTTTCGGAAAGGGGGCTCGCATATAAGTACATAAGCGTGTTACAAAAAGATTTTATTATAAATTTTTTATTGTCATTGTTATTAATATTTTAGTTGTTGTACTGTGATTAAAATTAATAACAATTTGTGAGTTGTTGTGGAAAAAAAAAGTAAACAAACTGAAAATGATATTCGTGTATTTGATGACATACATATGTTTGTATTTAGTACTTCTTGCTTGCTATTATAACAAACTCAAAAGAATCGTGTCAATTTTTATTAATTTTAATTTATGGCTCAAAAGAATATTTTCTTTCTTTATGGGCTAAGCAAATGATATATCAAGGTGAAGCTTTATTTATATTAATAAAATATAAAAATTTTATATAAAATACTTATTTTTTAAAGTCATTTTTCAAAATAACATCATTAATAATATTGGTATATTTCAAAAATCAAAACCTTTAATTAAAAATGACATTACAACGTTTCCTATGCTACTGTAAACTTAAACAACATTTTTACAAGTTTTTCTAGTCAATTTCAATTCTAGAAGTGATTTTATTAATTTAGCATAATTAAGAAATATTTTTTTTTTTCAAATATCAATATTATTAATGACCTATTAAAATATCCACTTAATTATCGTTAGCGCTATAGGGTTCCACAATATCTGTCAGATGATTTTCTAAAAACAAAAAATAGAAAATGAAACTTAAGCTGAAGGCATGCGCAATCTGAAAGAAATCTTCATAATAAATAATAAAAAAAAAATGCTTAATGACGTCACTTTAAGAGATTTTATGATTAATTACCAAATATCATTTGCCATAAAGAAAAATAAAAATAAAAACTTTAAAATGAAGTAAACAAAAAAGATAGTTAATAGCGTTTAATGATGATTCTGCGAATGCGAACTATGAAACGAGTTGTCAGCTTAGCAAAAAGTATGAGTATACACCTACATTTAAAGCTGAATATTGACATCAGTTAATGTCTGGCGATCTGTTGCCGGTGTTCATTTCGCTTGTAAGTCGTTATTTTCGACTAGATGACTTTATTGCTGTTTTTTCTGATATTTCACAATTTTTTTTTCTTCTCATTAACTTGTATTTTTTGGTTTGATTTAAATCAGGTTTTCAGTATATTGACTTTTAAATCCCCTACAAGGCTTGTGTGTGTGCCGAATTTCGTTTTAATAGCAGTGATGAATATTTAAAACAAAAATAAATATGATTTGCGCAGAAAGTATAAAGACAAGAATAAACGATAGATTAAGCAGAAAAAAAACACTTTAGGCTATATTGCTATTTTTTTTTTTTGGAATTTTCTGTTTACCATAACTTTCTTATTTTGGAAAATTAATTTCGATATGCAAAGATGATTGTACACTAAAACACTTAAATGAGAAATTCAGCAATTTTATTAATTTATTCTATAAATTTAGTGTCACAAAATATAGAAGACAAAATGCGGTACATGGACCTTAGTCCATATAAGAGAATGTCCAAAAACAATTTTTTGTTTTCTTTAAAGTATAAATTCACAGCGATATACAAACTACAATAAAACCAACTAGGAATTTAATAACCAGTCATCTGATAAAAATATCGTTTAAAATTTATATCAGTTTTTAGTAGGGGAGCCCAACAGGGGATTTTGGGATTTACTCAAGCGCGGCAATTTGCCGATATGGGTGATACCTTGCACTTTGTTGAGTACCCCTACCAAATCTATGCCCTCTATATAGGGTTGCGAGTGTAGGGCGAACAAAATCTAAGCCCTCTAAATAAAGTCGGGAGTGTAAAAAAAATCGATAGCTGAAAATACTCGAGCGCGTCCGATAAAGTTTAAGTTGAGTTAGTTACATGCTGAAAGCTGTGCATTTCAATAATCTGACGATTTGAACGTGACGTAAGCGAGTGGGATAGGATCACACAGTTGTAAGAAAAAAAAATCACCTTGACATTCTTGCGGTCGAATTTTTTTTTATTTTGAAGGAAATAATTCAAGGATAACGGGAAAAATATAATCTGCCGATTTCCACAAGCCGAATTAACTAAAGTTTTGGCTTGTTTGTTTGTGTTTTAAATTTTATGAATTATAATTTGCGAGTTTAATATCTAAATTTTTTCAAACGGTCAGATTAAGGAAATCCTGATAATAGCTGCGTCGAATAATGTCACACAAGCCCGGATTTACCTTACAGGCACACTAGGCCAGTGCCTAAGGCAGCAAGTATTTAAGGGCGGCAAATATTGGAAAATTTGAAAATTTTTTTAAGTAATGGATTGGTGATGGTGAGAGTTACACAGGGGGAAACAAATGCGAATACTGGTTGCCCCCTAAACTACCTAAAAAGGAAAAAGAAAAAAAAGGTCCTCATTTTTCATATTAAAAATTTTTTTCCCAGTGAAGAAGGGAGGCAATTTGTGAACGGCCTATGGGTGGAAAATTTCCAAATCCGGGCCTGATGTCACATGAATTTCCTTTGGGGAAAAATTAAAAAGTGATGTCATTTTTGCAGGGTCTTCAAATAATCGTTATTTTCTATATGTAATTAAAGTAAAAAAAAATCACAATGAAGGAAAAGTTGAAATGTGAGATTGAGAGTATTTCTGATCGAAAATAATAGAAATCTAATGTAACGTTTATTTTTGATCGATTGAAATCGAAATCTAAAATAACGATTATTTTTTATCGAAAGAAATAAAAATCCAAAATAACGATTATGTTCGATCGAAAAGAATAGGAATTCAAAATAACGATTATTTTTGATCGAAAAAATAGAAATCCAAAATAACGATTATTTTTGATCGAAAGAAATAGAAATCCAAAATAACGATTATATATGATCGAAAAAAATTGAAATCCAGAATAACGATTATGCAGTGATTTCTATCATAGAATTCATAATCGTTACGGTCTCTGCATTTTTGCAGCGCCGGATTTAGATTTTGCGAGGTCCGGAGCTAATTTTTTTTCATAGAACGTTTTTCTCCATTGCAAGTCACAAAATCATACTGAATCCTCTAGTAGGCTTTTATGTATATTGACGTTGTGACAAAAATAAAGTTCTCCTTTACCACAGAGCATACACAAATTACATAAACACAGAACATGCAAAAATTCACAGAACATACACAAGTCGACAGAGTATCCATAATCCACACAACATTTTGCCATCTTGGGAACCCCTTGAGCTTAAGGTCCGGGCTATAACTCTACCCTTCGCAAATAACTAAATCCGCTGGTTGGGAGCCTTCTTGAGTTCGGGGCTAAAGCCCTCTCTAGCCCTACCTTAATCCAGCGCTGAGTTTTTGTGACTTTGAAGCATGCATCAAAAAAACAACAAAAAACGGTTTACGGTAGTTTCATAATTTGTGCTCTATTTTAATGTCACAAATAAAATGAAATACATTCAGTATAAGCTAGTTCCAAGATTTATGACTTTAAATGGAAAGCTTATTGTCACAAAAAGCATTATTGCGAACTCCCATCAATGTTGGTGACATTACAAAGAATTTTTGTGAAATTTTCGCGCTGAAGCCGAACAAAAAATGCTAAAAAATTTTGGACTAAACGTCCCAAAAACTAAATTTTTTTTTATTAAATGTGCTATTACTGCATGCGCTATATGGTAACCTTGTAAATGAAAGGTCAGTGTTCTATGGAAACCGTGCGATAAGTGCACAATTTTAGAGAAATTTCGATAATATTATTTCTTTTTTCGAAAGCAACGTATACTTATTTTGCTATATTTTGGTATATTTATACCACATCTTAGATTAAGAAATACTGCGATAAAGACAAACAATATCAAAGAATGTTAACAAGTGTTTTTTCATTATCATAAATTCCTTGCATTTCATTCGATTTTATGCTGATAACCGATACCATTGAAAAGTAAATAAAAATTTTAGCTCAATACTTTCATACACTTATCATAAATATTTAATATTTATTAAAAAACAAACAATTAAAAACAAATTTTTGTGAGCAAATATGCAAATTCGCTGAAGTGTCAAAGTCAATGTCAGTGTTGTGTATTTGATTACGAAAACACGCAATCACAAAACTGACGTAATATTTTCATGTGGTCGCTGTTACTGCTGTTTATTATTATATTTTTTTTTTTTATAATTTTATTAAAATAATTTGTCGGTAATTTTGAAAACCTGAAGCTCTGAGCTCATTTTTATTTAATGCATAGAGGAATTTTTTTTTTTTTTGAATAAAAAAAGCGAACACGTTTTGAAGCAATTTTCGCGTTTGTGGTCTGAGGTCTTACTCTGTAATTAAGGTCTTAGCTTCCTGCTTTTTCTTTGAGATTTCTGAGCATTTATATTAAATCTCAGCTATACAATAATAAAAAGGTTCACTTATGTTAAATAGCATTAAAGTTAAAATTTAAATGCACAACATAACAAAGGTTACTAGGTGAATTAGCACACTACGTTATTTACTTTGTCATCGTGTACTATTTTTAGTTCTTGCACTTTTTCACTTCATCACAACTATGTGAACTGCTAAGGCTTCTTCATTCATTCATTCATTCACTTACTCATTCATTTATTCATTACGCATCACCACGTACCTATGTGGCTCCCACATTTAATTTTTTTCCTCAGCCATTAACATAAAACAAATAAAAATCGGTCAGTGATGCCTCACCACTTGACCGCTATTTTGGACATTTGCCAATGTGGCATGAAACACCACCGGTAGTGTTTTAAGCATTATTTTTTTCATTTGAAATATTTAGGTAACTTTACTTTTTAATTTTGCAGCTAAAGTTTGTTTGACATTTGATGATTTTTAATTGAGACTATAAAATTTAAATTTCAAATAATTCACTTTATATTTATTTACTGCCTAACTGAAGAAGATAAAGTTGTATATGTTAATAGCAAGATTGCTCATTAAACTACTGATTTAAGATTATTTAATTGCAACTGTACTTCATATCCAAGCTGATAAAGTTGTTTAATGTGAAAACTCGAGAGCTCGATACAAGTATATACTTATCATAATTAAAAAATAAAACAACAAAAGCCCTTTAAACAGACTATGTGGCATATATATTTCGGCGGAAACATTTCGAACTGAAACTATTCCTTAAGAATTGGTCTAATGCAACACTATGCCAAGTCCTTAAACTATTTACTACGTTGTAATACAATTTTTTGAATATTTTTTTTTATTATAAAAGAATCTTAGTAATATCTGATTTTGGTTAACTACTCTGAAAAATTATTTTCCTACTAGCTGTCCCGGCAGACGTTGTCCTGCCCTTTCCGGTAGGTGATCCGGATGTTGTATGAACTCATGCGATGGAATGTATAAGCGGAACAGCCTATTTTTCCAGTGAAACTTACTTTTGTCCTACTTTTTTGTCGTCTGCGTCCAGTACTTGATGAGATATGATTAATTTGATTTAAGAAGCCGTGTCACTGCTCATTTTTCTAAACCGTACTTTGTAAAAACCTTCCATAGACCATTATAAACATTTGAAAAACAATTACGAAATATTCGTAAAAATTCTATTTAAAATATATTTGTATTAGGGCCACCCTAAGTATGTGCCTCTAAATATAAAAGCCACGTGGTGTAAATTCCATGCGACTCGATTAAGCGGTCTTCGAAAAAATGATATTTTAAAAATATTTTTGTATGAGGGCCACCCTAAATATACACCTTAAATAAAATGTTTATAGCCGAATCTATTTCACTTAATATTACAGACACGTGGTGGTGTAAATTCCATGTGCATCGAGTAAGTGGTCTTTGTGAAAATGCTATTTTTAAAATATTTTTGTATGAGAACCACCCTAAATATGCACTTAATCGAAATAAAAACTATCCTATGTCCTAAGTTAGACCAAATTACAGACATAAGCCAAATTTCATAAGAATTGGTAGAATAGTTCCAAAGCTTACCGCGGACAAACACCGTGACACAAGATTTTTATATATTAATATACGGGCGTGGCACTGTCCACTTGAATCTAATTTACTTTTCTCAGGGCTCAATTTATTTCTATACAAAATATCCCAAAAATCGATGTAGCCGCTCAGTCGTGACAGCGTTTTTTCCTATTAAAGGCGCTGACACGAAATTTTAAGTTTTTTATTACCTTTTTTAGGGTTCAATCTACTTCCAAGCCAATTTTCATTGAAATCAGTTCATTAGTTTGGTATTGAAAATTTTTTTCATGCTAGAGGCGTGCCACCGCCTACTATTATAAAAAACATAACATTCTTATATATGCTTATTATATTACCTTTCAGCTAATACTAGTTTCGCTTAAAATGAATTCTCTATAACAGAAGACAGTCAACCTTTTTCCACACAATATAAAATAAAAAGTAGTAAAGATTTTTGGCATATTATTAACGCTAAAATTTGCATAATACCTATGTTTTTTTTTAAAGTCTTGAAACTATTATATCAGATATTGCAAAATAATCAAATTTTTTATTTAAAAAAAAGTTCGAAAAACTATATACAGTTTTTATCAGACTTCGAATTACTCTGTAAAGCTGCTAGAAAAATATTAACAAAAGACAAAAAAAAAGTTAGTATGTGTGTTCAGCCGTTCAAAAGCTGGAGACTTAAAAAGCGCACTGTGCGACCACAAAAAAAAAGTTAACCAAATCAAAAGAGTCCGCGTCAAAAGTTGCTTCGTTTGAAAAAGAACATACAATATATTCTTTTGAAAGTTTGGTTTTGCCTTAAGTATTTCATTTGCGGAAAGTGTTTACTTATAAACTTATAATCTTAGAAAAAAAAAAAACGTAACAAAAGCCATGACATCATCAGCTGCTTTTTCTTAAGTCATTTATTTGAACCGGTCTTTTTCTTCAGCACAATTGGCTATCTAAAATTTGCTGTACTTTCTGGTTATGGCTTAGGTATGAATTAATCTTAGCTTATACAAAAAAAAAGTAAAAAATCTTTAAATGTTTGCAATGTTAAATTTGTTCTTCTCATAATTTGTTCTATACATAATATAAGAAATTTGCAAAAAAATATATTTTTGCTAACATCTTATGCATACCTTCTATTTGAACTTTAAATTTATGTAAAAAAAATAGATTCTTAGCTTTGGTTTCTACAGCGCAGCTCTTCAAATGTATCATTAAATCTTAAATAAACAAATTAAAGGAGAAAACTGGTTTAAAGAAACGTTAATTTTTATATCGTTTTGCACTAAAACGTTTTTGTTAATTATTGTTTTGAAAGTACGCTGCGGGGTCTGTTTGTTGTCTATAAACATGTCATGTGGGCATGGTGTAAAAGTGTTTCACTTTTCAATTTTTATTTCCTACGAATGCACAGTGAGAAAAATAATTATTTAAATAAAATTGAAAATGTTAATGTATGAATCTTAAAATGTTAGAAGTTAGTTGAGTTTTGCGGTTTTGCGGAAAAAAAAATGAAATGAAAAAAATGTAAAATCGTATAGCAACAATTTTTCGACTTATGACAAAAATATTTATGATTCATCAAGAACTAGTTAAATACAATCTACAAAAAAAAAATCAGCTCAGTCGGTTATAAAGAAAAAACTGAAAACGCTACATTTAGGAAGCTATTGCAGTTAAATTTATAAGACTCGGCAAGGCATTTCATGACAGAAACTATCATTTAATTAAATAGGAGCGATTGAACTCATCAGCGTGTCACTTTTTATGCAAACAAAATTTTTACTATATACATACATATGTATGTACTTAGGAAGTTTTCAGATATGGTCAACAAAACAGTAGAACAAAAAAAAAACTAGTAAGGGTGATATCTTTCGCCTCGCCAGAAATTAAATACCCTACACCGCGTTAACAGTAAAAGTGTGCTTAACTCCTTAACTATTATTTCAAGGGTATCTCTTCCACGTCGCTATGTGATGACTAGCTTAACAATAGGTTCCCACATTAAATTTGTCAAAATTTATTTCAATAGCTCGATGTGTGCCATATGGTAGCTTATTCTTGTATGGGAGTTACCACGACAACTTTTCGAAATTTGCCAAATTTTTGTCTAATACTAGACGAAACCATTTTTATTATTTGTGCGAAATTTGGTTCATGGTTTGGTAAATAATTCTCAAAGTATAGCGTTTTGAACTTTTCACTTAAATGGGAAGACAACCCCTTATAGTCGAAAATATCAACTTTTTAGGCAGAGCTTGCAAAATTAATTCTTAGTATTTATGAGAAATTTGGTTACACTATATGAAATAACTTTCTAAATATAGCGTTTTTAATGTTTTATTTGTATGGGCGATAGGCGTGTGGGGCCGTACATTAATTTCGAGAGGTTTTTTTTTTGAAAATTCGTACCCTCTCTCTCCTTGGTGAGACTTTGTGAGATCTGGCGAGACCCCTTCCCTTCCTTCCGTGAGATTTAAATTATAATTTTTAAATAATTGATATGATACAATCTGTTATCTGCTATAATAATGTAAATTCTGTACATTAAAAAGTTCATAAGAGGTTTTTCTTGACCCACTCCTTTCCTTGTTAAGATTTTGGCGGACCACCTTCCCCCCCTATTTTGACTCAAATAATTAATGGACGGCCCCTGTCCGTAAACGAATTTCGTCCATTTTCAATCTCAAGAAGCTTGTTATGCATAAGAAAATTAATCTCTCATGAAAGGTATGTATATAAAAAAAAATATTTATATAAAAAAAAAATTTTTCACAACAAATTGCCCATAAGATTAATATATTTAGAAAATGTGGGATCTGGATTCATTCATTCAATCGCTTCTAACGTTTTCATTTTACAGTCGATTTTCTTCTGCTGTATCTTAATATTTGCGTAAAAGTTTCAACTCTACGTTTATGAAGTAAAATAATTTTTTTTATTCGACTTATATTTTTTCGTGGCTTTCGAACCAACTGTAAAATTTGATTTTTTAAAAATCTGTCCTGTTTCCATCGCTATCTTTTGAATGGCTTATGCAATGAAAAATCCAATCATATGCATTTGATTGCCATTTGATGGACATTTCAAGCTCAAGATATGAATCTTGAAGTGAAAAGAGGTCGTAAAAATAAAAAAAACACAATATTTAAAAAAGTGTACCATAAAACAATTTTGGTTTTCATTTTCAAATTCAGCGTGAAAAAATTCATAACAAAAGTAACCTCTTATCAATGGTACATTTTTAATAAAAACTAGTGTAATCAAAGAAAATAAAGCATTTAGTGAAGCATAAACAAAAACTGTATGTTTTTGCATATAGTACAACATATGCAGTATCCCTAACAAGCCGCTCCCACAATACAATATGAACAAATTTAATTTTAACAAAAATTTTTGGTTTTCACGCGCACTTCTACTCTTAATGCATTTGTAGGGTATTTATTTTTTGGCCAAGTCACTATCATTTCATTTCATTTTTTTCATTTAACTAAACAACAACATGCATTGGAATGTACACATATTTACAAAAGCCCTACCATTAACATTTATAAATGTTTACTCCAGAGTATACTGTAAAAAACAGACATACAACAGCTGATTTTACCCATAATGTGTTTTCATAACAAAAACAGCAGCAACAACAACTACAACAACAACAACAGTTGTAAAAAACCAACAAACCTAAGTGTCAGTCAATGAACTTCAGCTAGTGAGCATAGAAAAAAGCTACAGGATTATGAGCAACACGCAACATTGTAGACATTATTAGAGAGAAATAAAACAAAGGAAGTGTAAGTTAACTAAATTACTACATTAAAAAAAAAAAACATAAAACTTACAATGTTCGCTTTGTTAATGAACAAAGTCTGCTGTTTCGTATCCTTTTCCGCAACGGCTTAAGAGTTGTTAAATTTTGAAAAATTTTTAATTTTTTAATTTTTTTTTAAATTGTAAATTTGAAAAACTTATTCACTGTAACACAAAAAGCATTGTTTTAATCCTTAAAACGCTTTTATTTACGCATGTGTTTTGCAGCTCTTTAAGGAAACACACACACACACTCTTTAGCACAATAAAACAAAAACACACACAAAGCTAACAAGTCGTTAATTTAATTTGAGCTTAAAAAGTTAATTCGAATTTAGATTCTGATTCTGTTTAAATTAAAAATAAACAAAGAAAAATAAAACCGTTCTGCGTTTTGGGGATTCGTTGCTGTCGAGAGCGTTGTCGTTCGTAGAGCGAGTTTTTCGCGACTGATCAACCGTTTCGTAGCGCTGTTAAAATTCAACTGATTCAACGATTTGCCGCTACCAAAGTATTTGATGATGAGTTTTTGCGCGTTGTTGTTGGTTGTTGTTGTTGCTTCACTTTGCCACAGACGAGAGAAGCAAAAAGCTTAAGAAGCTTTGTTGTTTATACCTACAGCTCATATGAAAACACAAAAAATGTTAATAGCAGATGTTAACAGCGGTGACTGTTAAATTTATTAAAAAAAAAAAATAAGTGAGAGTACATATAGAAAATGAGTAGAGTCGTCTAACAATAAGTTTAAGTTTTTAGCTTAATACCACATAATTTTTCCAAAGACGTTAAGCAGTGACGAGCTTAAGAGAACAGGTGTGGGTGGAAAATGTTCCAAGGGAACACAAACTTTTTGTCATATCTTGTTGAACTTTTTTTTTTCAATGCACTGAAAGTTTTTTTGAGCAACCCATTCTAGAGAATTGAAGTAAATGTTCATCTCTTGCGTGTAAAGAACCATAGGAAATGAGGACCATGATAAATCCTAGATAATAAAATAATTTTTCTCTAATCAGATGAGAACTCTAAGAACCCTAGAAAATCAAATATGGCAATTGATTTTTTGAAAGCTATCGATTTCTGATATCATATTTCAAAGTCATAGCAAGTTTGCAACTTGAATTTTTTTATGAGACATTCTTTCACAAGCCGAACACTTTTTGACCGACCCAATTTTAAATTACTCCACTTTTGCTGACAAAGTCAAGCAATCAAAACATTCAAAACCCACAGAGCTACAGTCAGCGAAAAAGCTATATGTGCGTACAATGTTTGTACAATATATTTCCCATAATAAAAAGGTATTACGAAAATAACGGTAAAACAAAAGTATGCAGAATACAAGCACAATTTGCAGAAAGTTATTTGGAATATTGCTTTTGTTATTTGCTTTGAAAATAGTACCGTACCGAGTGGCTTGGCAATGATGAAAAACAAAAAAATTGAAATTTCGATTTTGGAAAAAAAAATCTCCTGACCTCAAATGTGTTTTAACAAGAATTAAATTCATTTCATATCTCTCTCATATTAATACAAATTCACAGTAAAATTTTAAGCGTGAAAAAAATTGGTGATTTTTGAGAAAATCAGCCGTGTTTTTTTCATAAAAAGCGCTATAACTTCGCGAATTTTCAACAATTTTCAAAATTTCTTAATGATTCTGACAGAGAATCAGAAGTTCTATTAGAATCAAAATACAAAAATTAATTATTTTGATTTGGATGAAGATGCGACTATTTTGAAAAAGTTTTCAGCGATTTTTCAAGTTCTGACACTTAAACTTTAAATGGGCATAACTTCGTAAAAAATGATTTTCAATTAAATCAAATGTTCCCTTAATTACTTTGGAAAACAACAATTTAATCGGCAACCAATTCCACAATTTGAAGTCAGTCCGACTACATAGTTTGAAATGGATTTGGTCTGTGGCATTTTTTTTAGTGTATATATGACGTCATTGAAAAAAAATTGTTACAATTAAATTAAAAAAAAGTACTTTTCTAAATACTTTGACCAATTTTAAGAAGTTTTTACGACAGTGCGAGTCTTACTGAAAATTAAAAGTTTAGGAGATAAAATTATAAAGAGGTAAAATTTTGACCAAAATTGTTATCACTTACGCACATACTAAAAATTCTAGAAAAAATTTTCTACAATAAACATTTCTATTTTTTCCCATGAAACATAAATCTGCAATAAAAATATAGGTCTTTGTATAAAAAGACCACAGTTGAAAATTGGTTTCAAGGTCACTGCTATTTGACTCCTTTGATATCTTATAACTTTTGACTAATGGATTTAACACTATCTTAGGGGTCGTCCATTAATTACGTGAGTCAAAATAGGGGGAAGGGGGGGGGGTGTTCGAAAAAACCTCACCAAACCTCACCAAGGGGGAGGAGGGAGTCAAGGAAAATCTCACGTCAACAGCAGCAGATAACAGATTGTATCATATCAATTATTTAAAAATTATAATTTAAATCTCACTGGAGGGAGGAGAGGGGTCCCGCCAGTTCTCACCAAGGGGAAGGGGGCCCAAATTTTCAAAAAAATACCTCACGTAATTAATGGACGGCCGCTTACTTAATTCTCGAGATATTGGCCACGGCAATTTAAAATGGAACGTATTGTTCATAGACAGTGTAAATTTTGATTTCAATTCAATTTTTAAGGTCTTAGTCATTATATTCAATTTGGAAGATATTATTAAGGCAAAAAGTTCTGAAAGTTAACTACAACTAACTGCAATGCCGCCCATTTCAAAGTTGCCACACTTACTTACTTACCCCTTTTGCCCACCACAAAAGTCGAAACTATTGGAAAATTTTCTTCAACTTGTAAATTTCAGCGTATTACCAATTCTTTATTTTATATCTCAAAAACTACGGGAGGTGCAATAAACATATGTATTTATAATATTTTTTATTAATTTTGGCAGCCACAATTGATGCAACTTCCGAAGTCGATGCGATTGAAGAGGAAGTCATGAGAGAATTTTTAAATTGTTATTTCGCTATGGCCACAATTAATAAAATTTATTATAGCTCGATTTTTTTGTGGCTATAACAATTATTCTTTAATTAGTTTTTTTTTTCTTGTTTTTTAAAATTTTGGTATGTCAAATTTCGCCAACAAATCCAAATTTGGAAAAGTCTAATTAAAAGTTAAGAAACAGGTTCACACAAAATAAAAAGCAAATTTATCGTATTTTCGGTGGCAGTGTTTATGTCATGCAATTACTATCTTTTCTTGAAAATCATCTTCGCGTTACATAAACAATCCATAAAATGAAGCCCAAAACGAATTAAAAAAGAAAAGACTCAATTGAAGGAGGGATACGCAATTTATATGACCATATGGTCAAAAATCATATATGTCATCCATCAACTATTAACCATTAACAAGATATATATGGCAATGTGAAAATTTTATTTTTATTAAAATTAATGAAAGTTCGTTTTGTTCTTTATGTCACCTTTAGCATTACAGAGCATAAATACTTATGAGAATCAATTTTTGGAGCCGCAACTCTTCTTCAATTGCTGTTGTCATTCAATTACGCTAAGAGTATATTTTTAAGTCTGAGTCAAAAACTATGGTATAGTTGTTGTCGTAACATAGTTCTTTTTGTTTTTTTTTAATTATTTTATCATTTTTGTTGTTCTTTTTGCTGTCATTTGCAGCGATTTTTTTGTTTTATGTCTGTGTGCTTCAATTATCGATCTTGAATTTAAGGTCAAAATGTTGGCGTTTTAATTGAACCTCACTTAAGTCTGGTTCAATTTATGTTGTTGTGTTTTTCTTATGAATTCAATCTGTTCGGATTTCAGTCTGGGTTGTTGTTATTAATATGATGCGATACTTTATAATTAAATCGGTGTATTCATAATAATCATGAAAAAGCTTTGTAATATTTCTTAAGATGTTGTCTGATTACAATAATTTAGTACGCATAATAAAATATTATTTATTACATCTATGTAAGGGGTGTTTTTTTTAGATCGCATTTTAAATTAAAATAAAACACACATTCTTTTCATGACACTAATTGTTAACAAAAATTACCAGCATATCTTCATATCGAGTGCAATTAATGTTGTTGGAATTTTATCAATAGCAGCAAATCACTTTTTTAACATAAAAATCTGTTGTTTCTTTTAAGAAAAGCAGATTTGTTTTCAATACGACATACAGCTGTTTTGTTTTATTTTGAAGTTCTATCACTCTAAAAAAAACACCATTTACTACCATATATTTTTGAATTAGTTCACATGCCCAAAATAGTTTATTGTTGTCTAACTTAGAAGAAAAAAAATTCATGAAAAACACCCACAAAATATTAGTAATAAAGACCATTTGGTTTTGTTCGGAAGTTCTTAAAAATAAATCAAATCTCTTTATGTATATGTATGTATGTACACAATAGAAAAAAAATTACCAAAACCTTATACGGCCATAGAGGAAGCAATCATTCTAAAGCTTTGGTATAACAAGAAATGTTATTTTTCTTTAAAGAAATACTATAAATCGTTTTAAGTTGTGTTAACATACAAGTACATAATTTTTAAAGTGGATTAAGTCCATTTATGTAAATCTCAATTTCGGTGAAAGTCGAATTAAAAAAAGCTAAAATTCTCCCAGCAAAGAAATTGCAGATGTCGCATTGTGCGTGATGAAACGCGCACTTTGAAAAGCTAGAGGTGACGAATCACAACAGCTCAAGCGTTGGAACAGTTGCACTAATATAATGCATGCGTGGTTCAAATCTCACATGATACAAATTAACTATGTAAAACTAGTCTGATAATGAATATGAATATGTATAAATGTATGTATGTATGTGGTAATTGCCGAAGCATATATCATCAATTAAGCTGACCATCTGTTGTCTTGTCATGTTGGTTTAACAAAAAGCATTGGGTGAATTATAAATTAACAAGAATATCAGCCAATTTCAGTCATTCCATAAAATTTGAGTTGGAACAATTTATGCCGTGACACTTTCAGGAAACTACAATAAAATAAAAATAATAAGCAATATCAATAGGCTTACAAAGCGAATACTTATATCATATATACTGAATTAAGATGACTAGAGTTCGACTATAAAAACAGTTTAGTATCATTTTAAATGATTAAATGTCATCACTCTGAAAACTTAATATCATGGTGTTCTATCCATATCTCTATTTCTTTTTTCAGGGTTCAATATATCTCCATACTAAGTTTCATCAAAATCGTTCTTTTAGTTTAGCTTTGAAAGCATTTTTACCTATAAGCGGCGTGGAACCACCTACTTAAAACAAAAAACTCTCTTCAAAGTTCAATCTATCTCCATACAAAAATTCACCAAATCGGTTCATTAGCTTAGCAGTAAGTTTCACCGCCCATTAAAGTGAAATATCTTTCCTTAGGGTTTAATCTTTGTGCCAAATTTCATCAAAATCACTCTGTTGGCTTAGCAGTGAAAACATATTTTCCTGTATTAAAAGAACAAAGTTTTTTTTATCCTTCCTTAGAGCTTAAGCTATTTTCATACCAAATGAACGTACTTTCCTATTAGAGGCGTGGCACTGCCTACTATTGGAAAGCTTACATAAGGCCCTCTCCCTCTAAACAACTTATCTAACAAAAAAGTGTAACGCGACTATGTTGTGTCAAGACAGTTAGAAAGGGATGGAACTATTTTGCCATCGCCTATCTATGTATTGTATATTAGGGTGGTTCTTATATGGATTTTTTGCAAAAATCAAATGCGACGCCCCCCCAATCGGTTCGAAACAGGATAAAAAAATTTAAAAAATTTATTTACAATTTTTGTCTTTAACCCTTACTGACCCTGTTTCAATGTGCAACTTGACTTAAGCGAAAATCAAATGCGACGCCCTCTCAATCGGTTCGAAACAGAATAAACAATTTTAAAATAATTATTTAAAATTTTTATCTTTAACTCTTACTAAGCCTATTTCAATGTGAAATTTTGCCTTAGACACCAGTTTGTTCATTATTTTTGTATATAATACGCTTAGAATAGAAAAAATTAGTAAAAAATAATACATTGAATTAAAGGCAATGAATTAGGCGCTCTTAACACCGTAAAAAAACTACAAATTATTAATACAATTTTTAGAGAAAATAACGGTTATTTGAAAAAAAAATAAACATTTTTTAAAAACAGCCATATCACAAAATATGTGGAGCAATTTCAAACTTTTAAGCACCAATTTGATAGACTGTAAAATTACCTGTCATATGACAGTAAAATATTTAAAATCTATTAAAGAATTCCTAATTTATACTGATTTTTAGAAAAGCTATATCCGAAAAATTCCATGACTATATCTGGGAAACTAGATGCGAGCGACATTTTCTTTTTATATATTTTTCTTTAAAATTAAAAACCACGTGAGAAAAAGTGGTTTGAAAAAATGGCAGCTTAGGCCAAACTTCACATTGAAATAGGGTCAGTAAGGGTTAAAGATAAAAATTAAAAAAAAACTCCTAGAATTTTTTTATTTTATTTCAAACCAATTAGGGAGCGTCCTCATATTTTTTTCCTAAGGACCAGTAACTAAAAGTGGTGTCTAAAGCCAAATTTCACATTGAAATAGGCTAAGTAAGGGTTAAAGAGAAAAATTTTAAAAAATTCTTAATACTTTTTTATCCAATTTCGAACCAATTGAGGGGGCGTCCCTAATTTTTTTTTCTTAAGGACCACCCTAATATATATACATAAGTATATTATAATGATATTGACATATCAATCCAATTTTAGATCATTGCAAAATTACTCGTTAGTGCATTATAGTAAGTTAATTTTTAAAAACTATTTACATGATCTTATGCCTGATTAAACGTAGGTGAAGGTTATCTGAGGTGAATGCGTTTCTGACAAGTTGTTGTTGATATTTAAATTATGACAAAGCAATTGAAGCGTAAGAAATGATTTATTACAGCGTATACTCACAATTGGTTGTCTTTTTATTAAAGATCCTCAAGTAAATATAAACTGATTAGGAGGTTATCTTTAACCTAATCAACAATTGAATACCATATACTGCACTAATTTGAAATGTACGTAAAGGTCATCTATTTTCATCAAAATTGTATACTTCCGGTTTTGTGAAAGAGGCGCAGTAGAGGCATTCCACTGTGCAATATGTAAAAGCATACAGTGCTTATTTGGTTTTAGTTTTCATAACATTAGTTTTTAAAGTCTTTGTTTGCATAGAAGCTGCTAAGACCTTTTATGTAACCCATACCACATTTTATGTAGTGCGTTTCCCGATAATGGTAAAAGTTGGTGTACCATTAGTGTAAATTTGAGCTTAAATCCTTCTCTAAAGGATGTAAGCGTTGATCCCATTCCTAATGATACAGTAAAAAGAAGTGGAACTTTTTATTAAAACGTTAAATGGGCGTACAGTCAGTAGTCAGTCTTATTTTGATTCATACAATTGTAGATTTCTATATGTGTGTATGTATGTATATATTTATAATATATTATAGAAAATTATTTTAATACTAAAAAAAGAGCCCACAATTTGTTGACATTAAAACCGTAACGCTCCTCAAAGCTGGCTGTGATATGAATTTCTAAAATATAAACATTTCACTGCCACTCTGAAGAGCGACACAATTTAGATTTTCCCACAAAGTTATGTTGAAAGTATTTCCGCTAAGCAATTGCAATATATGAAATATACAATGAAATAAAATCTCCAAGATTATAATATGTCAGTATGTATTAATTTATTTGTTGTAATATCACCATGAAATTTCATATAAATATTAATGGATAATTTGTATTTTATTATTATAAAACTTAAGCCATTGAATTCTAATATGCAACGTTTAATTTATTTTTTTCTTTTGCGAAACATTTTTTTTATTTATATTATACACTACATATTTTATATATGATACCTTTTTTTTATATAAAAATGCAAAATGTTATCTTTTTAGTTAATGCTTATTGACTCTAAACAGGCGTGGCTGTGTAAACACAATCATTAATTAAAAGTTGGTTAGACGATAATGTAAGCATTTTTGTGATTTTATTACATATGGATATAAAGAAATGATATGACCATGTATATTATTATGTCATGCCACTTTTTATAGCATGTTAGAAATTTGTGTTGTTTGTTCGATCATTTTATAAAATTGTTCTCATATATTTTTAGTTTATGCTACTTGGACGTTGCAGCAGCAATTTGTGTTGTTGTGTTATATATCTTTGCTTAAGCAGTTGATCTGCTTGTGGTTTTAATGCTGTAAATATTTGCTATTTTTAAGCAAAACCAATTTTCGTACGCTGCAAAAATCGAAAGCGTTACAATTTGTCTTATCTTCTGAAACCGATTCGAATTTAACAAAAAAAAAAGTATTTATACTATTACTTGTATGTATAAGTAAAAGTAAACGATCCATATTTGCGCTATTACTGAAAACTACTTAATGGATTTTTATTAATTCTTTTACCACAGCATAAGATGCGACATAAAAAAAGCTTCGTTGGTCTAAATAAATCCTGAAATGATAAAAAGTGTGTTTCAACACATGGACGCATGAAACATTATGCCAAGAAAACTGCTCAATCAAATGTTAACATACTCAGTAGAAAAACGTTTACGGCCTCTATATGTATCACGATTCGTCTCGTTTCGTCTCTAATTTCCAAGCCTAAAAGTATTTTAGTACAGTTCTTATATTTGTGATTTACTATTCATTAAGCACGTGCCAGATTTTTTGTTTTCACTTATGTCAAATACAATCGTATACTTTCAGGCTTGAAAATTAGACACGAAACGAGACAAATCGTGATACATAAAGAGGCGCTTAATAACACAAACAATCATTAGACAAAATTTTCACTGAATTGGATAAGTGGATAGTTCTCAATATAGTAAGCTTCTAAGTAAATCATTCGAAGAACGAGGAAGAAATATATTGACTTAGAATTCAGTAACTTGTTTCGCCGTTATGCCTTAGCCGAATGGATTAAAATATTTATATATACAATATATGTGTCGCCTTTATTGTCACCTTGCCAACGAACTATACATTTATCCAGAATAATAACTCAAAACACACAGCTAAAAGTGTAATGCAGCAGTATTTTAGTAAGAATGTCAGTGTTTTGGGTTGGTCCATAATCCTATCAAATTCTAATGAGCTGATATAGAACGCTTCTAGAATATACAAATGCAGAAAAGCGACGTTCAAATGATACGTTGTCAGAACTTTGTGGGTCAGTTGAAGAGCTGTTTTTGGCTTTAATAAATGTCGCATTGCAGTGTCCTCATTAAAATGCCCATCAAACAAATGTGCTATGATATAAATATGAAATGTTGATTTTAGTTTTTAAAAAATAAATTGTTGCCTTAAAACTGTTTGTTCTCAAAAATACTTTTCAAACCATGACAGTGGTAAAGAAATCATGACGTGTCCAGGACCAAACCAAAAAAAACATATCTTGACTTAAATGGCCGTTGATATAGAACATATTATTTTATATTCTTCGTTAGAGGACGTCCATTAATTACGTGAGGTGTTTTTTTGAAAATTCGGATCCCCCCTCTCCCCTTGGTGAGATCTGGTAAGATTTTACCGGACCCACTTCCCCCTATTTTGGCTCACGTAATTAATGGACGTCCCCATAGAGTTGTAGTGATAAGATAGACCTTTCAATTGAGGTATATATTGCATTATTAGAACTGAAAGAAGTTTCTAATTCCCAAAGCCGTTGCGCCCTGGGCGACCACCCACCTTAATTACGCTACTGAATAGCTTGTAGTGTGATATAAAGTGATTCATTATAAAATTGCCTTTTTCAAAAGAATAGTGGAAAATTCATGGAAGCAGATATGCAATGAAATTTTAATGCATAATCACTGTAGCCGAAACCAGTGTTAGACCAAAAAAGTAGATAGAAATAACAATTTTGCAACGTAAAGCTTTCTGTGCAAAATGTAAAACCTATGGCGAAGAAGTAGATAATTTCCAAAGTATATATTTTTTTAAATAGTTTAATAAATATATCCCGAAATGTACAAAACGTACCGCATCATCAGAAAATAAAAGAGTGTTCCCACTCATTCGTCTTTACGCAAATTCTGACTATGCTTGAGTGCCATAAAACAAATGCTGCATACTCTTGGGCTGAAAATTAAAGCAAGCTGTCATGTGAACATACAAAAAAAGTTCAGTGTTGAAACACACTGTACTATAAGTTATTTGAGTGATGCCATAATGCATGCGGTTGTAGCATATTTTTGGGCTAAAAATTAAAGCCCTACTTTATGATGGATTCCTAACTTCACAAAATTTCACTAAGCGACTTCAGTCAGCCTGCTACTTCCTTCTCATTAAGAAATAACACTGGCTAGCTAACCTTACAAATGAGTTAGCGCCTGGTTTATGTATCACGATTCGTCTCGTTTTGTCTCAAATTTCCATGCTAGTACAATTTTTATATTTGTAATTAATTAATCATTAAGCGCAGGTTAGATATTTCTGCTTTCATTTAAAATAGAATGGCATATTTTCAGGCTTGAAAATTAGAGACGAAATGAGACGAATCGTGATACATAAAGAGGAGCTAAATCTAAATTAGCGCCTGGTTACGACAATATTCCCCAATACCATTTGGGCTCGTTGTGTATTAAAACATTTTATTTTGTATAAGTCGATTCAGAAAGGTTGAAAATGGATTGTGAACGTCATCATGATCGTCTCCGTTTCACTGTTTGATGAGGAAAAGACTTTGGAAATATTTTGCGGCGATCCACACTGGTTTTACTCCACATAAAATATGATAAAAAATTAGATATTATCATTGCATAGCAATAAAATTTGATAAGCACGATCACCTCCCAAAGAACAAAAAAGTTTAAAAAGCAATATTTTTCCTCGAATTGGTCAGTTAAAAAAACAAATTGCTAATAATTTAATAATTATTAAATTTTAATAAATAGAGGCATTGCCTGATGTTAAGCATATTGTGCGTTGCAAAATGGCATGCACTTAATGATTTTGGTGAGGCTATGTCCAAGCCCCAATACATATATGTACTCTTTAACACATAAATGCATTTTATCCTAAACTGTGCGCTAAAAATGCAGCTTACCAAAAACTGTAAGATAAGAGCAAACTGATATACCAACATAAAAAAGTAGCCCCAAAATTCTGAGTTGCTATTGAAATTATGCAAATGATTTTGTAATCAGCACCAAAACATTTATTAAAAACCAGTTTTTTTAGAGGGCAAAAATGTTTTACAGACCTTGTCCCAAATATGGTCAAACATCGGACCTATGACTGCTGCTCCCTTGGCAAGTGTATTCTATATCCCTCTATAATAATGGTCAGAGAATATCCACTTTATACAGCAATTCGACACACTTTCAAATAAAGCTTTGGAATTAATGACAAAGAAAAAAAACTAAAATAATAATCAAAATTTTTAAAATTTTAAACTTTTTTATTTTCATTTTAAGTGTTTAGTTTTTAGCAATAATTAATTTTAATAAGACAAAAAAAAAACTTAAAATGACAAAATCATAAATGACATGTAAATATGTACGCTAAAGTATTTACTAGAAGTTATGTTCATAAATGTAAAATAGAAAAATCATTTGCATTTATGCAAACAGAAGTAGAAAAAATACATACAAAATCATTTAAAAAATCAAGTAAAAATAAAAAAAAAATTAAAATTTTATTATAAATGTCGTGTTATTCAATTATAATATATGAGATATTTTGGCCAATGTTGTTACGCTTTACAAGACAATCGCAACTACTTGGCCAACAAACACAAAATATGAGAATATGCCATGCAATTAGCAATTTCTCAACTAACTAACAAATTATGTGTTTTTCCTTTCTATTTTGCAAATTAAATTTAAATAAAAAATATATATGCATAAAACTAAATTTTAATGAATATAGTATGTTAAATGTTTAAAAATAAATCACAAGTAAATATAAATTAAATAAATTGTATTTCTTTTAAACTTTATATGTTGTAATGCAAATTTCTTAAATTAAAAAAAAAATTTAATAATTTTTCTTTGTAAAACTTAATTTTTTAATTGGCTTTTTGTTTAAAACAAAATTTCATCTTTATGTCGTTTAATTGTGCGTGTGTAAATTATTCTTTATAAAAATGAGTAAATAACGCAAAATTAATTTGTATAGCACACGCTGCTGGTATGTTTTTATACATAAATTTGGAATTTTTCTTTTTTAATAGGGTATGCCTTGAAAAGTTTGTTTGCACAGCGGCCATCAATAAGAGTTTGTATTTTTAGAGCACTTACATGGCATGAGAACTAAGAAGTCACAACGTTGCTGAGTTACTAAATAAGTTTCATAATCATACAGTGTGTATGAGTTATATTTAATCATAATTTTTACAGTCTTCAGTATGTCAAGCGTTAATAACTCAAGTTCGATACCACATAGAGCCCATATATAGCATAGTTTTCACTTGCATACTATATTGTTCTACAATAATTTACATTTTTATAAATGGCCGCTTAGCATAACATCGGCAGTTTTGATACAAAATTTGGCATTGCATTTTATGAGTTTTTCTTTTTCAATAATTTTAAGCATAAAAACGCGTCACTACAAATGTTAGTTAAATCTTGGCAAAAACTTATATGCTAAACATTTGATATATCGTATATTTTTTTAGCTATAAATTTAAGTATTAATATTAATCAGTTTCAGTTGCATATTTTAAGTTATTTTAATTTTAAGCTTAACACTAAAAAATTTATGTGTTATGTTTCTGTTAAATTTTGTAATTTAATCCAGCATATAAAAAGCACAAGTTTTTTTTTTTATACTAAATATGGTTTTTCTTACACAGTTGCATAAAAATATTTTAATTTCAAGCATACAAAAAAAAATTTGCATTCAATTTTTCATAACTTATGCTATAAAAAATAAGTAAATTTTATAAAAAACTTTACGTTATACATACATACATTAAATTTTGTATATCTATGCGTTTGGGTACAAAAATTTGTTTATATCATTAGTTCATCGGTAACTTAGTATCAATTAAAGTTTATCAGTTATTGTTGTTGTTGTTTGTTTTTAACTTAATAATTTTTGTTTTCAATTTGCTTAAAGTATTTCAGCTATTTGTTTTACTTTTAAATTTTCATATTCATATTTTTTGCATATATTTAGTTTTAAATTGCTCACATTTAAAAATCAAATATTCAATTTTAGTACATACTTTTTATCTATTATATAAAGTAAAAGTAAAAATCTTAATGCTTAAAAGTTCTAATAATTAAAAAAATTATTAATTAAGACTTCTTTGCATGCTACTACTTTTATACTTATATATGTATGTATATAAATTAGTATGAATTTTAACGCAGTGCACGAATTAAGTTTTCTTTTTTCAATTGCTACACTTTAGTCGGTGAGTGTTTGTGCCACAAGCGCCAATTGTTCCTTGAGCACACGGAATGATGGACGATCCTCGGGGCTGTGTGACCAACATTTCTTCATGACCTATGAAAAAGAAGAAAGATTATTACATTTTTTTATAAGCGAAATTTGATTGATGATGTGGCATTGCGTCATAGGGCTTCAATAATAAAAGCATTACTTTCTTTTACTTACATCGTAAATTTCCTTTGCACATGCCTTTGGTTTCTCTAGAATGATGCCACGTTGTACACGTTCCACAACTTCAGTGTTCTTCAAGCGACCATAGGGCATTTTGCCACAGGTGAATACTTCCCAAACAAGAACGCCTATAAGATGGAAAACAAAAAATTTAAATAAATGTTTATATAAAAAAGAATCCTACAACATACCATACGCCCATACATCGCTTTTCGAGGAGAAGCGCGTATAATTCAACACTTCAGGTGGTGCCCATTTAATAGGAAATTTGGTACCGCCAGAACTTGTATATTGATCGTCGAGCACATAACGTGCCAAACCAAAATCAGCAACTTTTACAACATTCTCCGAACCGACAAGACAATTGCGGGCCGCTAAATCACGATGTATGTAGTTATGGCGTTCCAAATAGGCCATGCCTTTGCTGACCTATATGCAAAAAACGTGTAACTTTAGAATATATAAAAGCAATTTTATTTATTATCATTTAACATACCTGAATGCACATATCCAGCAGTAAACCCATATTGCCAATCAATGTGGTCTCATGTCTTCGCAAATAATTTAATAGTGAGCCATGTTTCATATATTCGGTAACAATGTAAATGGGACGATGTTTCGAGCAAACACCATAGAGTTGCACTAAGTTTTGATGCTGTAGTTTGGTCATAACTTTGGCCTCCTCGATGAAATCATCTTCGGACATAGTGCCTTCTTTCATCATTTTAACAGCAGTATCAATAGAACCACGCCATTTGCCGCGTCGCACAACACCAAATTGTCCAGAGCCAAGTTCTTCGAGTAACATCAGTTCCATGGGATGAATTTCCCATTTGTCTGCAGCAGAAGAAATAGAAAAAAACAATTTTAGTGAATTATGTTATATCTCGAAAGTTATAAAAATTTTGCCTAAAAAAGCAAATCTTACCGTGCGATAAGCCCGCTGTTGGTGGCACTGGACGATCACATGGTGATGACTTTAAACGACAGGCCAATCCACCGGAATTATGTCGATGATAATTGATAAGATCGGGAATTGTTTCACAGCAATGCTTTTCAGATAAGTAATACTCCCCGCGTGCATTTTGTTTAATGTGATAGTGCTTGACATGAGATTGTGGACTAGAAAATTGCATAAATTTATTAAACATTAATATGGAACATAAATTAAATCGCATAAATTTTCTACTTACACTTTGGTATGTAGCGATAGTGTGTATAAGCCTTTCGTTGACGATTTACGTACTACAAAACAGCCTTCTTTGTCGCCTTGTTTGAGTAGAGATTCGGCGCGTTGACGTGACATATCACCAACATACCATCTGCAAGAAAATAAGTTAGTTTATATAAGTATGGAGTTGGGACACATATAAAAAGGTTTGTAATAAACAAAATGCTCTCTCAAGTCTCTTGTCAATAAAAGATATACTAGTCAAAGAAGAAGAAATATAACAATTTTGCTTTCCTTATTATTTTTAATAGCGGAAAGAAAATCTTTTAAAAATTATTATTAAAAAGCAGCAAGAAAAAACACTTGACGAATCTCTTACAAAATTTGGACTTAAAGAACAAAAAATGATTTACACTTTTTGTAAAACTAACGCATGCATAATTAGAGCTGCTGTTAAGTTTCTTATTTTCAACTACTTTTAACTAACTAACTTTATTTAAAGCAGGTTCGTTGCTTAAGTCTTTTGTTTTTCTACTATTTATTTCGTATCACAACTATCAATCTACTGATTAAAACAAAAACTTACTCATATCTCTCCAGGCCCAACAAGGCTTTTGGCTTAACATAATTACTGGGTATATAACCGACATTGCCAACAGCATCTTTGACCTTCCACCAATGCTCTTGGGAATCATCAATTACTTCGTATTCAGCATTCTGTAAGAAATAGGAATAATTAGTTAAATGATAAACAAAATGTAATGAAAAGAGCAGACTTAGAATAAATAAAGAAAAATTATTATGAACACATAAAATCAAAGATAAGTATAGATAGAAATTTCAGCTGTCAGTAATAGATAATGAAGATAATTAATTTGTTGTAACTGTAACTTAACAAAAACTCCATGAAGCTTTTTTTGTGCAGATTTATTTTTTATTTTGTTTTCTTGATTTTTTCGTTATTTATTATTTATATTTTTCTTTAATGGAGGGAGATATGCAGATGCAAAACTCCCTACTTCTCATATAGTAAGCACCTCTGTCAAAACGACACATATTTATATTATTTATTACACATACCTTTTCTAGTGATAAATCTCCTCCTTCGATGGCCTTAAAAGGATATAAAGCTACGACAAGTTTAACAAAATGTGAATTGTCCTGCAACAAATAAGAAAATAAGGTTTTATTAAAAGTTCATATTAAAATTATTTGTTTTATTTAAATTTTTTTTTATTTTTACTAACCTTAGCTTTTGAGTTTGGTGTACCGGGCGTTGGTATACCACCTGGCATGGTGCTATCCAATATCAAACCGTTACCGTTTAAAATACTTGGTGACTGCTTGAATGTGGACACCGATGACTGAAATAAAAAGAAAGTGAACGTAGAAATTAGCAGTAAAGTAGAAGAATAAATCTTACAAAAAATAAATAAATAAAGTTTTTAAATGCATTTGCAGAAGATTCTTTGATTCATAAATATCCATAAAGAAAAATGTCGAAAATAAGCACAAAAAAAAACTGCTCTATTCAAAAAAAAGTTGCACGTTTCTAAGTTCACACTCTTGTAAGTGATTTTGCTCACTAATTCCGAAAATATGATTCGAGAGAATATGATCATTATCGGAATCAGCGATCAAAATCATTTAAGAAAGTGAATATAGAACTCTTGCACTTTCTTTGATAGAGCTGTTTCTACGAGCATTTTGCCTATACTCAAGCAAATCAGAAGTGAACAAAAATCGTCTTTAAAATGAAGATAAAAAAATTTGCGATAATTGAGTCTAAGATGGAAAATTTGAAATTTAATTATGTACAATTCTTACCTGTGGATGTATTGAGGTGGGTGTTGAACTGCCTAAACTGCCAGAGCTGTTGTGATGCAAACTGAATTGACTGGCTGATGTGGAATTATTTGGACTGATGCTACGAGTTGAATTCTGGGCGGGGGAACTGCCGGCGCCTGTAATGAAAAGATAGAGAATATAAGAGTAAGTTATTAGTTTCGATAAATTTGACAAAAATCTTATAAATAAATTTAGTTATTTGTATATTATTTTTTTCCAAGATTTTGAAAATATGGTAGAATAGTCACTTCAATGTGATTTCACATTCGAGCTTATTTTTTGTCGGCGAAATTTTTTTAAAACCAAATTAATTTTCATTTATCTTAATTGATTTAAATAAAAAAAAACCTATAATTTCCAAATTTTGATAAAATGCGATTAAACATAAATATAATGTGGGAAATTAGTCACCTTAGCGAATGAAGTGCCTCCATTTGACTACAAAAATTCGTTAATAATTTTTAGCTGTAATTTAATCTTAACATATCTGCATTAAAAATCAAAACATTCTATGTCAAAGTTCATGTAAGGGGTAGTCCATAAAAAATTTCCGCAAAAATGCTGAAATTCTAAGTCGCTCCCTCTGGGAGCACTTTGCACTTTGCTCGATTTTACTAAAAAAAAATGAACGTCTAAACGTCAACTGCTTGTCCAATTTTGTCCCTTTGTAAAACCCTTCTACCACCCCATGCCGCGAACGTCTTTTATAGAAAACCTTTTAATGAATTTTACAAGCAAGTTCGTTTCTTAAGTCTTTCGTTTCACTATGTAATCTAATTTTAACAGCAGAAAAAATTATTTATTTTATTCCTTTTTATGCATTTCATATTTAAAAGTTATGATCTAACCAATACTTCGAAATGAAATCATTTCAACAATTAAGTTCGTTGCTTAAGTCTTTTGTTTTTCCCATGCTGTTACTAAAGCAAATTATATGAACTTTTTAACATTTCTAATTTAATTCTTTGCTGAAAGCAAGTGCCACATGATTTTGTTGCTGCTGCTATTGTTGTTGTTTCAGATAATATCCGCTTACCTCATAATTTATTACTTTGGTTGTTGCTGTGTAATTATTGGTGCTTTGCATATTAAATGCAAAAAGATAAATTGCTGCATATTTCAGATGGATGGTATTTTACACAGCATATGATGTAGTATATAAAACTTTGATTTGTTATACAAATACATTAATGCAAGTTTAACAACAACAACAACAAATGTATAAACAAATACGAGCAAACACAAGTGTCATATTTGCTACGACGACGACGTCGTAAACGGAAGCGTACAATTGATGGACATACAACGCAACGCTGTTGAAATAAAAATATAAATTAAGCAGCTGATGTGAATTTTAAAATAAAATTACGATACAATGAAATAAGGTAAAAGCATCTAATTTTGTTTTTGATTGAAGTTAGCTGATAAACATTTTAAATTAAAAAAAAAAAAAAAACAATACAAAAATCACTCAAAAGTCGCGAAGCGCGGTTTATTAAGTGATTAATTAATACTGTGACAATTAAATAAAATTAAATTTTTCCTAATTTTTTGCGTTTTAGGACGTTATATTTAGGCCTATTTGTCTTGAAAAAAAGGCGATATTTTTCATTCAAAAAATTGAGTCTAACGCGATGTTTCCTAAGTCAAATTGAAATGTTTTTAATTTTTACCACAGAACTATGTATAAGGTTTTTATGCATATTCACTAAATAATGTATTGCACAAATATTTAAAATAAATTTGTCTTTGTTAAAAACAAGCTCAAGTCAGCTTTTACCCCTTTGTTCAATCTCTGTCAATACCATACAACAAACGGAAAACAGAAATATTAAAACAATTTTTATTTCTTCTATAGCTATTAATACATTAAATAATTAATATTTAATTAAATTAAGTAAATAAAATTAATTAAAAAATAATAAATTAATATTGCCTTGCATATATACATATAATTGTATTGTGTGAACCATAGACATCACATTATATTTTGTTTTGTTTTCAATTTCATGCCATTGTACAAAGTATTTCCCCATACATATTTTAGGTCAACAAACTTTAAATCAATCAAATCATTCATTTTTGCTGCTTCGTGCGTCTGTCTCTATTTGCCTGTCAGCAATTTTTTTTTCTTTTTTCTTTAATATGATTGCTCATTTGTTTTGTTGTGCGCCACTACAACTGCGTAGCAATTAAATTAAGTTTTCAATAAAGCAAATGCATGACTATGAAGACAGTAAAGATTTATTAAAGAAAAACTTAAAAAAAATAATAAAAAATAGGTAAAAAACGTAGTTAAGATATCTGTGAATGTATAACTACAGAAAATCAAATAAAAATTCAAAATCAATTTTGAGGCGCTGACAGTGAGGATGTATGAACCTTTCGAATTCAATGCAGCTAGCTACGCATGCGCGCAAAGAATCATTAAATCGACGAGCTAACGCATTGAATGCTAATAGCAAATGTGAGCGTGAGTTATGTTATGATAAAATAAAAACATTTGCAGCAGTTTAAAGAAAAAAATTTGTAAGAACATTTTTTTGTAAAGAATTAAACGAATGCGTTTTAAAATTTGTTAATGGGAAATGATATAGAAAAATGGAGGAACAACGCTTTCTGATTTTAAATGGTCTTTTCAAAATAATTATAGCAGTTTTTCATAGCAGCAATTTATCGCTAATTTACATTTCTGAAAATTAAAGAAAATCAAAAGGAACACAAATTGAAGTAGGAAGCATAAAAAAAGTTAATATGCTGTCCTTGATGTCTTTGAATAATGTTTAGATTTTCTTTATAATAATCTGATATTTTTGATTTTTAAAATGTCTCATAAATAATGAACAAATGCCAAAAATAGTTGAAATCAAGTTTGCTGCTTAAGTCTTTCATTTTACGCCGCTTGCGCTCAAGAGAAAACTTTTAAAATGCACAACTCAAAGTAATTATCAAAAAAATATAAAAAAATAAATAAAAAATATAAAAAAACAAAAGTTTGCAGCTGCATTTCAGGTTCAAAGTAGCCCCTAAGCAATTTGTTTAAAATGCTTAAAAAACAACAAAAAAAAACAAAGCATTAACAATCAATAATAAATTAGGCAAAATACAAAAATTAAGGTCAAACATACAATGCGGCGACGCGTTAACTGCTCGAACACAAACGCAGCTTCTTTTTTATCTCACTCACTTAAGGCCAAAGGAAAAAAAAAGATGTTCAATTATAATTACAGACAAAAGCATAAAAGAAAAAAAATTTAATTATTTTATTGTTAATTTAAAGCACAAATTCTATGACGTGCCGACGCCATTGCGCATGCATCAATGTCAACAATAGTAAGCAGCCATCAAATCATAATGGCCTGCAGTTTTTCGTTGAAGTGGTGAGAGAAAACTTAAATTGACCTTGAAATATCGTATAGATATTTTATGTTAGTTTTTCTATTAAATTTTAAGCAAATCCTCAAAAAATAAATGTAGAAAAAATAAAGTGTTGGCAATTTTTTTTTTTTACTTTAACTTATAAGTCTGTTATAAATGACAATAATACTAAATATTTTGCTCACAATTTTAAATGATTAATTGTCATACTTGTGTCATTTATATGACTTATTTTTTTTATATTTTCGCTTAATTTATATATAACTATTTCAATTTTTTTTTTTTAATTCACAAAAAAATATATTGTAATAATGTTTTTACTTTTTTACTTTGTGTTGTGTTTACCTTGGCATTGTATTATAGTTTTAAGTAGCTGCAAATGTACTTAATGATTATTTCAAGTTTTTGAAGCTGATGTATATGGCACACTTGAATTCTATCTATATTATCCAAGCGGAAATTGGTTTAAAAGCGGCTTCAACGCCCTCGATTATCATGTTCACAACATATC
Source organism: Meiosimyza platycephala (assembly GCA_963662105.1). Classification (NCBI taxonomy): domain Eukaryota; kingdom Metazoa; phylum Arthropoda; class Insecta; order Diptera; family Lauxaniidae; genus Meiosimyza; species Meiosimyza platycephala. Next base: position 18,685,437 of record OY759210.1, read on the forward strand.
GCTTGCCATAAAATGGTTAGGTGCCAAAATAACATTACGGTTTACGGTGCGTATTAGCAACATTTAATTGTATATTTTATAATTAACGACATTTTTTTTATTAATAAAATTATAATTTTAGTTTAAATGTTGATTTTGTAATTCTTATAGGTCTTTCAGATATAATGGCATAGTTTTCATTATAATCGGTTCAGCAGGCTTTAAGATAAATTTGAACATGCGAGCGTACTTATCTTGACATTATTATTATTAAATATTATGACACTGAGGTTGACCCATTTTTAGGTTGCTGAAATCAACAACATTGAAGTACCACAATCTGTTTCGAAAACTAATTTCGGTTTTTTTATGTTTTTTAAGTCAAAACTGAGTAACTAGTTATCTTTCTTTTAAAAATCAAATTTTAGAAAACTTAAACTTCAAAGAGTATGTGCTTGGGATTGACTTTTTAAATTTTATGGCAAACGGAATTGAATTATTTGTCATAACTTTGGCATAAGGAATTGATTCATTTGTCAGTCCATTTCAGCTATCAAAATTATGAATACAAAAAATTTTCATTTCATTCTAAAAAATTGGACTCAAACCTTTCAGTCTTAGGGCAAAAGTAATTACCGATTCCATTCCAAAAATCAAAACTTGTAATTGAATTAATTTAATTACAAGTACCAAGTATAAATTAAGTTCAGTGGAAATTTTTATTTATTTTTATAATTTTTTTTTTTAATTTTAAAACAAAATGAATTGATTCCAGTGTTGATTCAATCAATAGCTGAAATAGAAAAAAATCCAATGAAATTGATTCCTTTATCGATTCCGTTCCAGGATTAAAAATATGGAGTAGAAAAACATTAAATTTCATTCCAAGGAATTGAAATAAGGAACTTAATTCTGTAACAAATGAAATCAGTGGTAAATTTATCTAAAACAAATATTCACACCAATCGATGCGGAAAAGTCGAAAATTAATTTAGAACAACACAAAAGGCAGTTTTGCGCTCATCAACTTGAATTCACAAAGGAATTACATAATTTCATTTGTCATTGAATTGAAAAATTCGATTCAAAATTTCGATTTCCAAAAATGGAATTGATATTTTTCAATTGACTTCGCATTTATCAGAGCTGTGAAAGATTGCATTCATTTTCATTTTTAATTCATGAGAAAATCCGTATTCAGAGTGCAGCTATTCAAAAATGAAGTCGCCTGTAGACTTCAATGCCATAAGTCTGCAGTCTTTTCCTTCGGAAATGAATGCAATTATTCTTGTGACGTCACAGTTTGGATTGGAATCATGATTGGTAGAATTGTGATTGCAATGAAGTCACCTTTTTTTGACCCGCCTTGGGGTCGCCAATCTGCTGTTAGAAGGTTATCCATTATTTTTTGAACACCCTGTATATATGTATTGTATAGAAGATATATAGATTTTGGAATTAGTTTAGAGCAACTGACATCAAATAACTTCAGCGACTTCAAGTGACTTCAGCGACTTCAAAGTGATTTGAGGTGACTTCAATGCAATCACAATTCTTCCAATCATGATTCCAATCCAAACTGTGACGTCACAAGAATAATTGCATTCATTTCCGAAGGAAAAGGCTGCAGACTTATGTCATTGAAGTCTGGAAGCGACTTCATTTTTAAATAGCTGCACTCTGAGTGCTGCATTTTTTATCACTGACTTCAATGGATTTCAATTGAAAATGAATGAACTCATTTACAGCTCATTCCTGGCGACAGTTTCTTTGATGCGCCATTTCCTTCTGCGCACTTTTCGACACAATCTTAACATTCTCGCTTGCTCGTAAAGTAAAAAAAGGAGCTTTTTCGATAGTAATATTCCTATAATATACGGTGTTATTTATCCTTAATATGGAATAAGCACTACAGTTTCAACTTTCAAATATTCTAGCAAAAATCAGTAAGTCAAAGACAGGTCTAACAAACAAGTTTTCATCAAAAAAAAATATCCAAAAGCAAACTAAACAAAAGCAATGAACTATGAAGACTCAGAACCCAAAACAACAAAGCAGACATAAAAAACATGTCTAGGGAGAGGACCTGTTTTAACAACGAAACAGTAAAAAGTAAAAAGACAGAAAAAAAAGAAACCGCCAACGGAAATGCCAAATGTTTAGTTCTTTTAAGTTGAAACATTTCAGTAGTAACACATAATAAAAATCAAGTGGCACAAACACAACACATAATATCCCACATTGCTTGTGCTTAGAATAATGTTGTGATCCCGCGAATTTAGTGCGAAGTTGGTTGGATAAATACAAAATTTCTCACGTATTTAATGTATATTGTTGAGCTTAACAAAACAAAAGATGTTGCTGAAGACAGGATGTAGCAAAAGCAAAAAAAATATATTGAAAAAATAACAATACGGCAAGAAAAGTAAAAGTATAGACAGCAAAAAAGAAAACAAAAATGTGGGTGATATTTTAAAAGATTTATTGCGATGCCAATTTTTGCAGACAGGAATATCAGCAGATTTACTTTCAATCACCGTATATTATAAAATTGGTTTGTATTTCATCAGATTTCGTAATATTGTAGATAGACAAGTTTAAGAGTTGATATGAGAGAAATATATAAATATTTAATAACACTTCTTTCAAAATTAATTTTATTTTTAATGTTTTTTATTATTATTTAAAGGCTAAGATCGAGATTAATCGGAAAAATTAAATTTCTAAAACTTTATTTTATTATAATAAAAATTTCAAACAAGGTCATGCCAAAGGCAAAAAAAAAATTCTTAAATATATGAACTCAAAAAACAAAGTAGGCCGCTGCTGTCAAATATTGTGGTTAAAGTTACGCAAAAACAAACAGGTGTAGGCGCTGCGCTATTCAAGTGATAAACAAAAGACAAAGTTGTAAAAACAAAAAAACCAAATAAACAGAACTTCAAATATTGGTCAAGTTGATGAAGAGATTGACAGATGTAAGGCAACGTATAAATAACAGTGGGTGGATTATTGTGTTCGATGCTCAAGGTTAAGTTTAAGTTTGTACATAAAATTACACTTGTTTATCATTTCAATTGCGAGTATTGTGGGTTTACTTCACAAATAACTTAACACTTTAATGACAACAATAAAAGCGAAAGTTTCGATTTTTCTGAATTGTTTTCATGTCATTGTATGTAAGTTCCAATGAGTAATATAAGACTTTGTTTTAATAAAAAAAAAAAACAAATGCAAGTGCCATAATTTTCAATTAAAGCTATTGGTTTATAAAAAAAAAGTTTTAACAAGAGACTACTTATAAAATTATTAACATTTTTATCTGCAATAATAAAGCAATTTTAAGATAATTTCATTGAAATAACTAACGCACGAAAACATCGCCGACAGTAATCGGAGAACGTGCAGCTTTATTATTTCACAAATTTGCTAAATGAAACTGATTAAATACAATAATTACAATAAAGTACATAAAAAAATTGTTGCAAGAAGGTCAACAAGACAATTACGTATAGAAACATTTGCATAAGATGCTTCAAAGTCTTTTAGATTAATGAGTGTATAAGCAACTATAGAAATTAATGATTTTATTACTTTGTACATTGTATTTTGAAATTAAAATGCATTGATTGCTGCATGATCTACAAAGGGAAATGAAGAAATAAAGTAGAGATTAGTCACTGACTAATTACACTACTCGACAAGAAAAATTGCGGCAAACAAAAAACCACTATTCCTATAGGGGAATTTCCCGCTGAATCCGAAAATCATAGTGGTTTTGCCAGATCAGGTCTGGTTTTCGAGATAAAGGGTTTCGAGTTATAAGGTGCCAAAATTGAAATTTTTTTGAAAAATTGCAAAAAATTGCATTTTTGTTGACCTGTTTTTAGCCATAGTGACCAAACTAGTGGTGCTGTTGTAACATATATTACTCCAAAATTTTTGTCGTGATCTCTACTTTTAGGAAACAAAAAGATTTGGAATAAGTATCATGTAAAATAACGTTTTTAATAGAGCCTATATGGCGTTACCTCCCGAGACAGTGCATGTTTTTGGTTTTTGCCCTTTATCTCAAAAACCAGACCTGATTTAGCAAAACCACTATGATTTTTGGATTTACCGGAAAATTTTCCTATAGGAATAGTGGTTTTTATTTGCCGCAATAATATTTTGCAAAAATTTGTCGAGTAGTGTTATTAGCTACACGATAAACAAAGTACCCTAGGCATATCTAGTAAATCGAAAAAAGTCATAACATTTCACATAAATTTTGGTTTTTGGGCAATATATTCAAAATTAAAAAGAAAAAACCGCTCAAAAAATTTTATGTAGAGATTTTCAGTACATATTTAGCGAATTCTTTTTTTGCCTCACTATATGGTGCAAATGGTCAGCAAAACCATAAATTTCCACAAGCGATATCTCAAAGCGAAGAAAAAATATTTTGAGACGAGTCCAAATGGGTTTTGTTTGAGTCGAGTCATGGCGAAGAGTTTCATCCTACACTGAAATATAACGTCCAATATGACAAAAAAAAATCGAGTTTTGAGCAATTTTAGGCAAGGATATTTCAAAAACCAGAGCTGATGGTTGAAATCGGGAGTAAAATTTGATTTCAGCGCATCAAAGACCTTCCGAAAAGTAGTCTCGTTTCTGCTTTAACAAATTTTGAAAAAAAAAAAAATTAAAATTATTCACTTTCAGTGGTGTTTTTTAAGTTTGTCCATATGGGAAGAAAATAAAGTCAACAAGTTGGAAACACCTAGATCGATTTAAATAATATGAACGCAATATGACAATGGAAAATTTGAAGCTCAATTTTCGATTGGCATACAAAACTTTTAAGTTAGTCACATAGTTTTCAAGAAAATTTTTCTAAAAATATTCACTGATTTTTCTATTCCGGTAAGAAAGGGTTGTGTGCTATGTTGTCAATGCAGACAATATTTATAAAAGATTTAACGTCAATATATTACTCAATATATTTACTCATTTTTTGAGACATTTTTTTCTTAGAAATCATTGGTGTATTTATTTTCAGTGTATGTAATGCTAGAGTTCTACCGACTATTTCTACAATTTGTTGACTGAGCTTTGTGAAAATAAAAAAGTTATATTTAGCACGTCTAACTCGATTATATTCGTTAGACAATTCTGGACGTTACGTCTTATAAATTTATTTATAAACTAAACGTAACTGCTGTAATAAATAAAATTCTTGGAAATATTGTATGTAGTCAGAGTTTATAAATAGATTTACTTTTAATAACACAGGCCGACAAAGTTTTAAGCCAGAAACCAGACTATATTTTTTCAAAGATAAAAACCGACTCTGTCTTCAGCACCCCTCTAGATGCTTAAGATTTGAGCTTATACTAAGCTATAGTATTCAGAAGTTTATTACACCGTGAATTAATTTTTTTTAATCAAAACTCGTTAAGGCACTACTCTTTTCCCATCACATCTATTTTGAATTTTTATAATATCTATTTTACTTTATCAGAAATAGTTAGTTAGAGAATTCCTTACATTCATTACATAGACGACACATATGTCATACATAAATAGACAGAAACATTCACTACCGACGAACGATTGCTTCGAAGAGAAATGCCATACCAGAAGAATTTTAAATTGAGTAATTTTCATGTTGCACGAGTTTTGTCGAGAAAAATTAATTCGCGCAACATAGCAAATAAAAAACGTTTTTAGGTTAGGTTAGGTCTATATTCAAAAACATGAATATTCCGGTATCAGATTCGGATTCAGCGCATTAAAAACTTTCAGGAAACCATACGCTGATCTCTGTTACTAGAGTTTCTTTCAATTTTGTCGGCCTGCTGAATTTTTTCAAAATGATATCAAAATGAATTACAAATACAAAGGCTGAACAGAAAAATGATATTTAGCACTGCTTTGTTTCACTTTTTGCTTGTGGATTCTCAACAAATCTATGCAAAAAGAGGATAACATAATAGGCTTAAAAATATGTTCACTCATTGGCCCAAAAGGTCACTGATGATTCTATTTAGCAATGGATGAAACTAGCATGCCATCTTTTGTTATGTTTCTTGTTTTGATATTTTTTTTTTTAGGTTATCACACATTGTACTAAACAGTAAGCTCAGTTAAATAGTTACGTATAAATTATTTTATCTTCCGACACAACACAAATAATTTGTTTCCAAATTTTAACATATAATATGATGCTTTTAGAAAGTGGTAAAAATGGTGCTGATTATTTGCTAACTGGATTTTATTAACTTGTGCTAAATTTATTGCATTGTGTTCTATTTTTTACTTTCTATAATTAAGGCATATACTCCCCACCTTTATCAAATAAAATTTAGATTCTTTTTTTTTTCCTCTCATTGATAGTGAATGTTGACTGACAACAATTCATTCCCACAGAATAAATGGCTAAAAAAAATTTAAGATTTCTTAATTTCAAAACATTCATTTGTTGTTCTATTTGCATAATATATAAATGAAATGCTGAGGTTCTTCTTGATTGTTTGTTGTCTATTTTTTTAAAAAAAATTTTATTCTTTTATTTTGTGTTAGAAAAGAAATTGTATTAAGAAACAGAACTTCCTCTTGCTTTGCATATTTAGTGTAATTTATTGATTTGTCATGGAGAGATAATGGGTATTTTTATGTTAATTGATTTTAACTGTTACCATTCTACGGAGTCCATTTTTTTCAAAGAAATTTAATTTTTCATTAATCTTTATTAATCTTTTAAGTATGTTAACACCACAATGATTATATGGGTTGATTAAAGTGTAGACAACATTAACGTTGTTAGTAGTTATATAGGATTTTTGATCTGCTAATGCCGATACGTTTTTTGGTTTTCAGAATTAAAAATAATTTAGTTTTAAGAGTTAGAAAGGTATGTTGATCTCAGTGGTAAAAAGTTTTTGATTAAAATAAATAATTTTACTAAAATGAGTTAAAATTTTAAAACTATTTTGCGCAGAATTGCAAAAAAAACCATTATAGGTTTTCTTTCGTATATCAGAATTTTTTTGGGCGATCTTCCACAGTCTTGTCTTGACGTTAAATACATAAAGTTTCTTCAAATAACATTTAAGGAACTCAACCTCTAGTTGTAAGAAATAATATGACATTTTTCGCAACATTAAAATATCACCAGCTAATGTGATGTTATTTCTTTAAATGTGACAATATATTTTTTTGCTTATTTTCTTAACTATTGCATTTAAAAATTAAATGTTAACATATGCCATGACATGAGCGTGACGTACGTGACGCAATTCATAATTCATGTGTATGATGTTAAAGTAGTTATAGTGTTAATAAGAAGTGAAAAAAAATACAAACGACAAGTAACAAAATAATGTTACTTCTGACTTAATTCATAAGTTAAACAAAAAAAAAAATAAAAAATTTTAAATATTCAAAAATTTATATTTGTTACAGTCAACATGCTACGTTACGTTGCTTTTTGCCCCAAATGGTGTTAAAATATTAAAGTTGACTTAACATTCAATTGTTATGTTCTACAATGTTAATGTGCGGAATATGACATTTGAGTTATTTAGAAGACTGTAGAAGTAGAGTGGGTCGAAATTTAGATTCATACCTACATCGACTCAAAAGTAAGAAGGACCCTTAAAAACGATATCTACATCATTATTTCGTTTCGAAAAAAACCACTTTTGATTCTCCTGAAGGTCCTTTTTGGCTAAAAAAAATGTATTTTTTGCTCGTAACTTTTATTGCTTTTATTTTCGATAGCGCAAAAATATTTTCTAATTTATTTTTTTTTATTTTTTTTTTATTATTTTTTTTTATTATTTTTTTTTTATTTTTTTTTTATTTTTTTTTTAATTTTTTTTATTATTTTTTTTTTATTATTTTTTTTTTTTTTTATTATTTTCAATTATTTTTTTCAGTTATCTTTAGGTCTCAGATTTTTCTAATGCATAAAATGGTGTGTGCATGCATTAAAATGATATTATCACGCTGACATTTGCACCGTTGCAAGCAAATTAAAAAGCCGTTATGAGTGGTTACTTATTTAACAGTCATGTTGCGCGCGTGATTTTTACGCTTTTATGCGGCTTAGTTTTAAGAGGATTTTAAAGAGCGAAATAAAAATATATATGAAGATTTAGCGGCATGACAGTCTTGATTGAAAAGTTTTAGGTTGGCTTCAGCAAAAAACTTTTATTACGAGCATATACATATATAGTAGCTTACTGCGATGCGGAAATAATATTAATTTTTAAATACCTTAGAAGTTGGAAAAATATGTTAAATTAATTAAGTGAGCAAACAATTTGATATACAAAAGTAAAATATGTAATGAGCAGAGAGAAAAAAGTTGGAAAAAAACAAAATAAGTTTAAATAATTGTGAATTTAAAAGAATTTTTTTTAAGTTAATTTTTTATGACAAAAAAAACAGAATAAATCACTCAAAAAAAATTCATCAATTTTTATATAATTTTTATATATAATGATGAAATACATATGATGATATATTCCAAAAATGATGAGGTAAAATAATTCTATTTTAACAACGATTTGCATTTTTTGCAATATTTTATATGAAACAACGCCAAAAATCTAAATCATTTTTAGAACTGTTTTTTATAAATCTTTAGCCTGCACTCTTTTGCAGTTATTATTTGGTCAAAATTTCTTAAGGCGGCAGGGGCAGTCATAATTTTAGAGAAATCGATTTTTTTTTTTGCATTTTCTTAAAGTCAATTCGACAATTACTTTTGGAGTTATTCGGCAATAATCAAAGGGCTCTCGGTATTAAGAGTACAGAGTGTAAAACTTTAAATGCGTTTTTTCTCAAAACTATGTTTTCGGAACTAGTGACCATTGTAACTAGAAAACCGCTCGCGAGATTTCAATGAAATTTACACAGTTTTTGAAAAACATAAAAAGCTAGTCCCTGATCGAAGGATTCTTTTTAAATATCCATTTTTGATGAACAATTATTTGTTGGTTTTTTTTACCGAAAACCTGGAGGTAAATGTTCCTGAAGCCGCCTTTTTGTTGATTTAAAAAAAAAACCTTCGATCAGGCACTGGATTATTTATTTAAAAAACTAAGTTTTCTTATCCAATTGATTTTAGATGATTTTCCAAGGATTTGTGATGCTCACCGCAAGGCATTCTGTATGGGACAGGGTCCAACACTGCCAGCTATAGCTTTTTTTATTTTTAATTTTTGTTTTTTTAAAGTCAAGTTGAAACATATTTTATTAAACAAATTAATACAAAAAAAAAAAAATTATTGAAAATGCTCTATTTTTCACGTGTATGACTGCCCCTGCCCCCTTAAATCAGAATTTTGGTGGTAAACTGCAGTCAAATTTAAACTAAGCGGCACAAAACTCATTGGGATAATTCAGCGGACGAAAATGACTAAGAAACTGATTGATTTAGAAAAAATAAATAATAATTGAGTGGTAAAAAAAAATAGCTTAAAGATGAACAGTAAATTAATTTTATGAAGCTACGTAATGACGACATTTACCACGCTCCGAATAAATCGATAGAGCGGAGAGAAGAATTTGTTGAGTTGTGAAAAAATCAGTGATTTTGTGTAAGATTTATTGAGAGGGAAGGAGTTGAGAATCTAAAAAAAGTTTAAATTTGAATTGAAGTCTATACATCATAAATCGCCTAAGCTCCTCAAATGTTTAATTTTTTTAAGTCTTACATTTTTTCCCTGTTAGTATTATTACTTTACAATATATGTGGGCACTTTCACAGTTTAAAAAATAATTAAATTAATGTTCAGTAGTCTATACTTAAATGAAATAAAATGCATAATCTTTGCAATATTTCAAGCCAACTTCCTGCTCAGCAAAATTATTAAACATAATTTAAGAAAAAGTATTTTTTTTTTAATAAACCACAGCATAAAATTACCATCATTATTAAAAGAAAATTGTAAGCATTTATATTTGCTGCAAGCAATAGTGGTCAAGTGAAAATTGCTTCCGTCTCTACAAAAACATAACCAGCAATAACAACAGAATCAAACAATTTAACTAACTCTCCCCAAACCAATTACGTTTGCACATTTGCACAAAAAGGCTAAGAAAAATTAAATTAAAATTAATTTAAATTTTATTTGCATAACTTAAAAATTTTTCTCAGTTTTCATTTACTAGATATTAAAATGTAATTTATTTTTCACTTTAATTTTTATAAAGTGAATAACGAAGAAAATCTACAACATAACACGTGGAAATGAAAATTCATTTAGTTGCTGTTGTAGTGGCTGTGTGTGGGGAAAAACTTTCTATTTTTTTTCCATCTGCACAAAAATGTTGCTTTTATCTCTGCGCATTCTTTCAGTGTCTTTTATTATCTCAGTTTCTTTTTATTTTTCACAATTTTTTTCATCATTTACTGATTTGATTTTTTGCTTAAGTTGCAACTGATTTTGCTAGTTGCAACAACCAACAACAGCTTAAGCCAGCAACATTTTTATTTCACTTTTATTTCTATCTTTTCCTTTCATTTTTCATTTTATAGCGTTGATTTTTTTTTTTTTTTTTGTTGCCTCTATTGCACTTTGTGTTACCAATTTTGGTATCTCGTTAACTTTTCATTGAGTTTTTCTTCACTAACTTGCTGTGAATTTTCACTGCAGCATTTGATTTATGGTAGCTGTTAATGCTGCTGGTGCAATTTTTCTTGTTGCTGTTGTTGTTGTGGAAAACGCTATTGAATTATTTGCTAACGAAAGGAAAGTCGTTTTGAAAAGGAAAGGTTTAACATTGTTACCCTTTCTATTTAAAGTCAGTTATAGATTTTATTTGTTTGTGATTATTGTAACAAAGTTAAAAAAGGAAAATGAAAATGCTGCTCATAATGAATTTTTTAAAATTGCTTCAGTTTACACTCAGTTGGGCTACAAAATTTACCAACTTAACATACTATAAATATCAAGCATGTATGTTCATCAAAAAATAGAGTTTTAACTAATAATATTTTAAGATGAATAAAAAAAAAAAATTGAGGTCACTCATACGCCATGTTAGACAAATTTAACTTAGTAAATTTATAGATTTATTTTTATGCAGCCACTAAGCAAACCAACTCACAAATAATAGCATTTAGTAATTGAATAAAGTGTCAAAGGAATACAGAATCTTAAGCACATCGTAGTCAAGATATTTAAATTTAATAAAAAAATATTCAATGCTGAAAAGATATTGCAGCTTAATTTTAAATTAAGTTTCCTTATCGTATAGCTTATGCGCGTATATTTATACATACATTACAAAATATATATTTAACAACAAAAATGAAGAAAACAACTGTTGCTAACTGGCAGAGCAGTTTATGGTTAAAGGCAAGTGCGATTGTTAATTAATTAGCTTAAGCTTTTTTGAACTTCAATTTTAACATCAACACAAAAAAAAACCGAGTTCTCAAAGTCAAGTTACTAAAAAACTAAAGAGCAGCACACACTTGAAAGCAGAAAAATACCAATTTTGTAATGATGACGCGAGAATACAATAAGAAAAAAAAAGCGAAAAAAATAAAACATGAAAAACATGTCTTAAAGTAATTAAAAACAGATTTAAGCCAAAACTGGCGGTAACAACATTTACAGGTAGGCTTAATAACAAAAAAAAAAAAAAAAAAAAACGAAACGCTGTTAACTCAAACAAAAGCCACAACTACACAAGTTTAGATAGGAAAATTCACGCGCTTAAAACACTTGGCAACGAGGTAGCTGCTAATAAGGCGAGTGGCGATGAAAAATACAACTAAATTAAAGACTTAAAGAGTGAGTACAAAAAAAAAAATGGCTTCGATACACAAAAATTTTTTAAAAGGAAATATGAAACAGACAAATTTTTATTTGGTTGAAATGCAAGTGACACACGAAACTTTTAGTTTTCTTATTTGTTATTGCTCTGAAGGGACTGTCAAATCTTTTTTATGTTTCATCAAAAAAATATCAATACGAAAACCATAGTTTTAAAGAGAGTCGTCCTATATTTGTCACTCACGCTTCAGTTTAGTAAAAATAAGAAAATTCAAAGAAAAAATAAGTGCATAACTAACAAAAATATTACTATAAGAAAGTTTCAAAGAACCAAAATAGTAATGAAAAATTATTAAGAATCAAAATCAGCGACGGAATGGCAATGATGTATTTATTTAACCCTTAAGTGTCGTAAATACGATTCTTAGCTCTTCGACAATGTAAATGAAATCTTTCATTTCTCATGGATTTTACAATGCTAAAACCAAAAGTGACAGCTAAGTCTTTTTATCAAGATATTTTTAATCCATATTTACCAAAAAATTCTATTGTTTAATTTCTTTATTTCTATTGGCTACTTAAAGAAGACATATCTTAAAATACTGCTATGCGAGCGGCAATTGAAAAATCCAAAATGATAATTTTAATTTACATCAACGAAGAAGAGCTAAAGTTTTGCAAGCCATGGACAAAATTGGCATTTTTGGCACTCATGGGTTAAACAACGTGTAAGTCAATTCATACGCATTACTGGCACCTTTGATACATGATTTTTTGTGAAACTGTGTACTTTTTAATTTTTTTTTTTTTAAATTTTTAAACTTTTATAAGAATGAAACATAAGTGACGCATGTAGTTTTATACTGCACACATATTTTGTTTAGTACATATTTGCTATTTGCGAACTTTACAGACATATGGTAAAATAATTTTAAAGAAATCAGCACTTTCATAAAATTGAAACGCAAGTGACACACAAAAATCTTAGCGCTTTTTAATATTTCTAGAAAATAAAGGGCAAAGTTTTAAAGAAAATTTTCGCACATATCAAATTTAAAAAATTCAAAAGTGTCAATTTCTAAAATGTCACTAATATTTCAAACTTGTAAATTACAAAAATTTCAAACACATGGCTGCCAAAAAATTATAAGAAAATATGAAAACATTAAAATTTAGCATTTTAATAGAAGTGAAACACAAGTGACGCATTAAAATTTCGATTTTAGTATGTTAAAAAATCATATCCCTAATTTTTTTAAATATTAATAAGTTATTTATTTCGGTTATAATATTTTTTTTCCACATGTCACTCATGTTTCATTCATTAGCAAAATGATAATAATTACAAAAAAAAAAACAGCTGTTAAACATACCCAGCTTCAGTGCAGACAAAAGCATCATAATTAATATGAGTCGTAGTTCCAAAGTTTGCGCCGCTAGCGTTGCGCTTCTAACTGCTGTTGAGGGGTGTGTGTGTAAAAGTGACAATGTTGCCAAGGTGTGTTTATAAAGTTTAACAACGTTTTTGCAACAAAGTTAATAAATTTTAATTGAAAATTATTTCTTGATACTTTATAAAATTCTGAATATTTTTCATTCAAAACTATTTTTGTTTACTATTACATATTTATTTTGTTTTAATAATTTTTTATTTGTTTTATTTTTTTGCTTTACTTTTTCATTTCTTCAATTTCATTAGTTGTCTCTTTCCATTTTACCTTTTAATTTGTTTTTTTTTTATTCATTTTTGTTTTAATTTCTTACGTTTTATTTGTTTTGTATTTATTTTCTCATAAAAATCCATAAATCAATCGATTAAAATGAAATTGTGCCAAACAAAAGAGTGACGACGTAACATCATTTGTGGCGCTTTCTTTTATACGCTGATTTGTTATTGTTTTTTTTTTGTATTTCTTTATTTTATGACTTTATAATGATTTTATTGTTGTTTGCAAAAAAAAAACAAACAAAAATTCACTTTCACATTTTATTTTTCACTTTTTAATAATAGCAGTTTTCATTAGGTTTTTTTCATTTGATTTCCGTATGCCGGTGGTTGTTTTCTTTTTAATCTTTGCAGTTTAGGCCTTCTATGATTTTTTTTCTCAATCACTTTTATATAACAAATATCTAGCTGATACTATTCATTTAATTTTTGTATACAAAATTTCAGTTTTGTTGTTTTAATATTTTTAGTCAGTTTTTGCATTTTTTTTTTTAAGTTTTTATTTCTTTTTAATTTATTTAATTTTAGTTTTTTTTTTTGTTTTTTTGCTGCTCACAATTTATTTGGAGAATTCTGTAGCTGCAGCAGAAAATACGTCAAATGACCTTAAAAATGAAAACCAATACAAATTTAAATTGCCGTTATTGTTTGCAAGCATACACACACCCAATATGCGCAGTCATACAAACAAGTGTGATTGTTTGTATTGCAAGCAAAAGCTGCACAATTGTTGTTGCCAGACACTTGCACAAAAGCGTCAGGTGTAAGCAATTGAAATTAATTGCAATCGCAGCAGCGCAGCAAAAACTGATTTTTTAATTAAATTTTTTATTTATTGGCAGCAAACGTTACCGTTACATTATGCTGTTGTTGCAAACTGTTGAGAACCTGTTAGCTTGTTGCTCATATTTGCTGTTTTCTGGGTGTTTGTGTAATTAAAATGTTAATTAAGACAAAAAAAAATTGCTTGCAACTTTCAATATGCTAAAAATTATTTTGTGACTACACTCAAAATATTTTGCAATAAAACAAAGATACAAATTTTTAAGATGTTACCAAAGAAAAATTTAAAAATTTTTTTTTTTAATTTTTTTATTTTCTAACATTTGCTGCACAGTAATCATAACATTATGCGGCCAGCAATTAAACCAATGTCTTAATTTAAAATATCAAAAAGTATTAAAAAACACTTAAAACAGTTGATACCAATTGGCATCAGAGCCTATATATCGTTAATTAATGTTAAATGCCTGCTACTTAATCACACAAACCTTACTTAATTCTATATTACTCATACGTCATGTTATGCAAAAAGAATTGTTGAAAAGTTTTCTTGTAGCCAATAATGCAACCTAAGACTTAGTATAGGAAATTTAAAATTAACAGAATTTTTAGTAGCAAAGATATCTAAAGTAACTTCGGTGGCAAGGATTTTTAGGTGTTTTTTTTTTTAAATTCAGACCCCCTCCCCCTTCCTCTTGGTGAGATCTGGCGGGATCCCTCCACTCCCTAACGTGAGATTCAAATTATAATTTTTAATGTGAATTCTATGCATTAAAAAGTTGACGTGAAGTTTTCCTTGACCCCCCTTGCTGAGATTTGGTGAGATTTTTCCGGGCCCCCTCCCCCCTATTTTTACTCACGTAATTAATGGACGTCCCCTAAGGAAAAATCTAGAGTAAATATATGTTGTTTCATTAAAAATGTTATCATTTGCATCCAGGAAACCACCTCCATCATGAAACATTAGATTGTTAGTCATAGACAAAATTACAAAAAAAAAAATGTAGCATTAAGAAAATTAGCAATAAGACATTAGTACAGATTGTGCCACTTTCAAAAAAATTAATAGTATAAAAATTACAATAATTAAACGGCATATCATTCCTAAAAATTTATATTCATAGAAGAACAAAGCCTACAAAAATTATTGAAATATTAAAAATTAATTCACCAACGCTGGATGAAAATTACTTGCACATGACGTATGATGAACTTTTAATTATGATTTATAAGTGAAAATTCTTAACCGTTTAATTCTATGTTAATTTTTTAACAAAATCTATTTACGGCCATTAATGAAACATGTAATTATAACAAAATACATCTAATTAAGCGATAAGGCGGTAAGTTGAATCCAAGTCATAATATCGAAAGCTATGTGCAAAAAAAAAAAAAAATTGTTCAGAGTCAATTTTCACGCACAATCGGTTAAAAAACTATATATATAACGTAAATAAAACTTTCCTTAAAATTTAATTGATTTTTTTTTTTTTTTGACTAAACAATTACAATATATTATAAAAAATTCCTCGCTGCCTTAATTTTATATACATTTTCCTACTGCTAAAATTAAATTTTATGACTCAGTTTTAGTAAGTGACGTAAGTGAAACTTATCACACTTTTTAAATTAATAACAGCAGCATTAAAACTTATAGCGGAACACGTCAAAATAACGTTATAATGATTTTGTTTTAGCACTTAATTAGGTAAGACGAGTACTGAAATAGAAGCATGTAGCTATAAAACCAGTAATAGCCATTTAGATTTAATTTAAGCAAAATAGTTAAATATTAAAATGCAAAACAGAACTTTCAAAAATATATGTTATTGCAAAGCGACGGAAATAATTTAAAATAATTTGTCTGTATAGGTTAAAGCACTACTGGAACTTAAATTACTTATAGACAGAGGAATTGAATTGGTTATTCGAAAGTTATTAAAAAGTGACATTATTCAAAAAATTATTATTATTATTCGAATAATGAATAAAAAACGTATATTTGATTCAAATAAACTTTTTTAAGTTTTTAAATCTATGTATATCAAACAAATTCGATAGATTTTGAAAGGACAGGGTAGCCGATTGGGGCAATTTTAGGCGAAAAAAATTCTTGCACTACTCGATGGATGTAGGTCGAAATGGATTATGGAAGAAGTAACTTAAAGAAAACCAGATTTTCTGTCGTCCACCCAGAGGCAGCCCGGATACATTTCTCCAAAAAAGTATAGAATCATTTGCTGAGAATTTTTTTCCCAACTTAAGAACATTTTTTTAATCAATTTTTCATTGGAGACTTTACGTTGATTTTGATAATTCTACTATTTGCTATCGAAGGAAAAAATTACACTTTCGACTTTGATGAACAATTGGTATATACATTTTAAAAAATATTTTGAAAATCTCAATTTGGTATGACAATTACTCACAAGTAACACTTGTACATTTAAATCGTTTTGGCCACCCAAAAGTTGGAAATCTTTATTAAGAAAATTACAAAATATTACAAAAAAAAAAAAAAAATAAAATTTAATTAAAGCTAAATATTTTTAACCGCAAGTGAAAAATGAAGTAACTTAGAGTACTAAGCAATAAGTTCCCCTTCTTAACCCCACCATTCAAACCCATTATGTGTAGATTGTTGGAAGACGCAAGTAAGCCAAAAACAGTCAAAACAACAGACTCATTGCAAGCGCCATTAAGCGAAGAAGCCAAGTTAGTCAATGAACTACTTTCGGTTCGTGGCTTCTTCATGTGGCAATTATTGTTGGTTTGTTTTCATGGATTTCTTCTTCTTTACTTACTGCTTGCTATCTTGCTTTAAAGTTTTCTTGTAACTTGTCAAAAAAAAAAAAAACAATGTAAAAAAGAAAATTTAACTACCAAAAAAAAAAAAAAAAATTACTGAATATTGCTACTTTGTTCGGGCTTTTTTTTTTCTCCCGCAGAAACTTTACAACTACAGTAGGCTTTTTTTGGTCAATTTCAAAAATATGGGCAACTAAGAGTTCAGAGATAAATATTGCTTAAATTAGAAACCGTATTAATAGCAACTGCAACAACAACCAGAAAATGTTAACAGACCTTGGTAAAATGTTGACAAAATTAGGGCAACACCAAAAAATAGCACGCGATGTGCACGAATTACGTTGCCACAAAAATACACTGTAGAAAAATTAACTTAAAAATAAAAATAGCTACATTTTAAAATTTTAAACTTTTTTATATACGATTTGTAACTCATTAGCTAAAACTCTGAAATCAAGTTTATAATTTGGGGAATATTAAGTTCCATACGCCGAAATATATCCCTCTATTAACTTAAATTATGCTCAGAGGCGACCTCTGTAGGCCTATAGTGACATAAACATGTCAGAACTTCCTAAGCTTTGAGTGCAATTTGAACTAATGGCACATTTTTTTTAAAATTTCTTTCTTATCCTATATTATCGTAAATATTATTAACAAACATCAAGTGTTTGGTTCAAAAAAAAAAGTGAACAAAATTTTTGAAAACCGCAGAAATGATCGGGACACATAAATGTCACAATTTGGAAAAAATGTGAAAATATCGTGTTAAAAATGAATTTGTTGATTTTGTGGTATGCACAAACATTTAAATCATTAACATTTAGTGCTGTAGCCTCTTTTTTTGATGACAACTTCACACCTGCGACCCATACTCTCCACGATTTTTTGGCATTTTATATTAGATATGGCACACCAATATTTCTGTTTGGCAGGTTTAACGATTTATACCTTGACTTCGTCGACAAAGGACAATCCTTTACTAATTTGGAGGAGTATTTGGGGTCATTATCTAGCAAAAATTTCCACTTAATTGGCATGGTATGGAATGCATTCGGGTTCCATATAGATTTTCAATATGTCCAAACACAAAAACTTGCCCATTGTGTCATTGATTTTTATAAGCGAGCCTACACCAAGCTAAAAAAATGCATTACAGACAATAATGTGTTCACACAGCATAAGAAAGAAAATTTAACAAAATGTGCCATTTATATGTCCATAGCTGTATGCTCTTTGGATCATTTGGGGAAACTCTACAAAAGTTCTCAAGGGTCACTTTAGGTATTTTTTGTCCTCCAAAAGTAGAAACAAAAAATCAATTCTAACGAATGTTTGTCTCTATTTACGTTCTTCCACTTTTGGTTCAAAAGATCATCGAAAAATAAAATTTTGGGCCAACTAACTTCATATTGGCCTGCAAAAATTTGGGAAATTTGTTTACACTTTTTATTTCGTTTGGCTATTTTTGATTATTTTGATTTTCTTAAGATTTCAAAGATTTGTCAAGAAACGTAAACTTGGCGCCGAAAATGGGTTTTTTATTGGCTCAAAAATTTGAGAGAAAAGTCGATCATACAAAATAGCGAAAAAAAAATTTATGTTTCTATTTTACAAAAGATATTTCGGGCGAGGTTTATTTTTTTTTTTTATTTTTTAAGTCATTCTATTTCTATTTTGTTTTTTTTTTTTTGTAGGAATTTTTTTGTTATTATTTTGATTGCATGAGTAGTTTTTGCCTAAGCGATTATTCTATGGTCACTTCAAACTGTACCAAATATTTTTTCTTAACGATCTTTCCTTAAGTTTTGTGGAACATTTTATATCGTTTTTTGAACTATTTTAGGTTAATACTTAGTCACAACTTTTTTGGGTGATGTCTGTAACATTTTTTCTTTTATACTTCTAAATTTTATGTAATTTTTTAACATTTTATATGTTTAAAAGTACTATTTGACAAAAGATGTGGGGGTTGACCGAATGTGGCATTTATAAAGATATAGATTTAACTAAGAATGTGGCATCAATATTTTGCTTAACACAACTCTGCAAATGTATGCATAGAGGGCGCTGCAGGCAAAAGTAACTTTCACTAGCGCAAAACTTATATTATTAAATAGATGCATTCATTGGAATTTGGTAAGGTGGCGGCATATTCCGAACTATTTTTGTATTGTTTTCAAACTAGGTTTGCGACTCGCACATAAAGGGAACTTTATTTTTACATTAAAAATATAATTTTAAGTAACAACATGGATGTCTGGAAGCAATTAAAGTGAAAAAATTTTTAAAATATATAAAAAAAACGTTTTTTTAACATAATTTTTAGAGTGTAATCACAAAAAAAAGTAAGATTAGTCACAAATAACAGAATATCTACGCTGGATGTTAACCTTTTAAGGGCACTTAAAATTATAGCAGCAAAAAAAAAACACAGTAACGATTTTTTTTTACAAATCACAACTTCAAAAGCAGAATTATTTTTTTAAACTATTTGCACATTTATTTTGAGTATTTCTTCCTTCAACTGTTGCACAAAAATTTTAAGATTTAATTATATTTAATTGGATTTCAGAGCAGCTCTTTTTCTACACAAAAACATTTATCATTTTAGTTTTTTCGTAGGCGCATAAATGTTTTTATTGATTGATATTTTATTCATTGCATATATATTTTATTTATTTTTTTAACGAATTGCATGCGAAACGCATTGTCGATCTTTAGCGGTAAAGATTTGAAACTCAACTGAGGCAACATCGCAAACAAGAAATAAAAATTTGCCATTTAAGAAAAAAATAATGAGTTTTTTTTTGTTTTTTTTTTTTTTTCTTCAACAACGATATCAAACTACAATACAATAACAGCAAATTGTATAAGAAAACTACAACAAAAAGCAACACGAATAATAATAATAAAATTAACAACTACAACATCAAGAAAACAACTTTAGCAACATCAGCAGCAGCAGCCGCAGCAACGACAGCAGCAAGCAACATCATATGCGCAGCCATGCGAAGCATTCAGACTTTTTTTTTTTAATTTTTTAGCTCACCCGACAGTCATGAGTACAAATTTAAAGAAAACGTTGATAAAATACAAAATAAGGAAAGAAACAGAAGAAAAAAAAAAACTACTTGACTCCAAAACAGACAAAGTTGGAGAGTCAGACTCGCTGCTGTTGCTATAATATAATTGTTGCATTTGTATTGGTTAGTTAGTGTAGTTGAATTTAATAGCAACATCAGTCCATCAGTCAGTCAGTCATTCAGTCATTCAGTTGAAAGTTGTTACTGCTGCGGCACAAGGAAAAAAATATGATATGAGTGAGACTATAACAAAAGGAACAAAAAAAAGTCAAGCAACTGACGTTTTGTAAAAATGGCAACAGAAGCAGCAGCAACAACAACAACAAGCATAACTGCAAAAAGCTTACAAGCGGCAACTATGTCCATGCAACACTGTTGTGCTGTGCTGAAAGTGGCTTCACTTGAAATTGAGCAGCACTTGTTAGCTGCGAGCGTTGTAATTTTTTTTTTTCGCGTGCATGTGCAACGCCTAAAAGCACACAATTTAAAATTTTTATTTAATGTTGAAAAATAATGAAATTTCAAAGATTTCAAATAATATCGAATAGATTTGAAAAGTATCGAGTGTGTAAATAAAAGGCGAAAGGTAGCGAAAAAAAGTCGAAAAGTATCGATGAGTCTACAACAAATTTTCATTTTGGAAATTTATCATCAACGGTATATAGATACACTAGTTGACCCGGTGAACTATGTACCACCCTAAATTGATCCCTATCTCTATCTCTATCCCTATCCCTATCTCTATCCCTAATCTAGCCGTTTAGTTGCAGTATAGATAAATAACCTAGATACCGACTGCAGCGCCATCTGCCGGGCTGATTTGTGAATCTAAACCATCCAAGGCGCCACCCAAACGCATACAAAAAAATTCATTCAAATCGGTCCAGCCGTTTGGAGGAGTTCAGTGACATACACACGTACAGTAGAATTATATATATAAAGATGGGCGGGTCAAGTGGGACCTCCTGAACACAAAAACCGCCACAATTTTATTTTTAAGTGAAGTTTTTAAATTAATGATACTTTTAATTTTGTCAGGAAATCAACCTTCATTTCGACGGATCCGATTGCGATGATTAGCATACCGAGTTATAGGTGGTGAGGTGATTTATCATAAGGCTATAGACGTTCATGATATTTTTCGGTTCTAAGCCAGTGTGATAGTCCAAAGCTATTAAGTAATATCGGAAAAGTTGATAATTGTTGAATGATACCTTTAAGGATCGAATAAGTCGAATGGTATCGGAGTAATCGAAAAGCATCGCGTATATTGTAGATATCTCGCCGCATGAATTAATTCAACACATAAAAAAATTATTGACAAGTGCGAAAAACGGTAAGAAAAAATTATGTAAAAATAATAAGTATAATTTTACACATTTTCACTTAGCTATATAGCTAAGAGGACTAATAGCTGCAGTAGCTAAACTCTTTTAGCGCTGTGTAACTTTCTTAACTAAAATATGCTTTAAGGGTATGATTACTTTTAACAAACAACCATAGCAACCACAACAAGAAGAAAATGTAACATTAAAGCGTAATTACAAAAAAAAAAAAATGCAAAAAACAAGCGAAAGAAAACAAAAGCAATAGAAGCCGCTAAGCGAACAAGTGCTAACATTTTGAATTAATAAAAATTGGAGCTGACGGATATTAAATAAAAAGGTGATGGGTGAAGGAACTAGTTTAAAATTTACTTGAGATTCTAAAGTAAAGTGCAAGTTTAGGGTGTTAAGAAAAATATTTAATACAAAAAACAAAGCTACGTCAAAGCTGGAAGTGAAAAGGAGTATAAAAAAAAATGTTTTTTTGCAGGTTATGAAAAAAAATTTTTTTAGGCAGGTTATGAAAAAAATTTTTTTAGGCAGGTTATGAAAAGAAATTTTTTTTGCAGCTTATGAAAAAATATTGCCGCTGTAGTTCAAGCAAAACTTAATTACATAAACGAGTCAAAGAAGCAACACGAAACAAAGTACAAATGGTAATGTTAGAATATTGCAAATAATGCATGTTGCCAATTTCAGAGCCGCTTGTAGTACGCGTACACATCAAATGTGTGGAACACATCAACTACGTTACTACGAATGTTGCAAATGATGAGCAGCGCTATGTGTGAGGTGCAAAATAAAAAACGAAACTAAATTTTGTAACCTACACAATGAAATTGCAAGTGTTGTAAAGACGAAGTGAAGGCTGCTAAAAAAAAATGAAAGAAAAACTATAAAATAATAATAATAAATTGATGAAATTTCGAAATTAAAGACACTCTTCGGTTTCTCGTGATGTTGAAAAAGTTGCAGTTTTGAAGAAATTTTCAAAATCGAAACTAAAATTTAAACCACAATATAACAGCGCTCTGAAATCAAAAATGCAGAAAATAAAATAGACAAAAGTAGAAGTCTTGATCATTATTGCCCTGATAAGTTAAAAGGCCTTAAATTTATTCTTAATGCTTTTTTTGTATTGTTCTCGAATCGGTCTAAAACAAAATCCGATTCAGTAATGATTTATCTTGAAATTTATATTGACCCTAAATCCAGTTTTGTAGGGGAAAAAATTTGTTTTTCTTATTTTCTGTATAAATTTGCTTTTCGGAGGTAGGTCTTTCTATGTTATGGCGGCAGATTTGTTCTTCATCACCTAAAATTTGATGATCTTTTACAAAAGATTTGTTTATCCTAACTAGGAAATATCAGCTAATAGCCTTACTTTCTTCATATGATATAAAGTTTCAACAACGCTTTATAGATTCGATTTTTTGTTCTCTTTTTTGCTTTGATTTTCTGAGGTATTTTGCATATCAGCGATGTCACATTTTGGATGTAATTTTCTTAGAAAAAGTCACCAAAAATGTAGTCAAATGTTGACAATTTTCCCTTAAAAGATAAAATTGATCTTTAATCGGAACAGTTTTTATAATCATCTAAAATTTTTGGTAATTTTTCATATGTAAAAAAATTTTGCTGGACATTTTTTTTTCGGTGGTAATATTTCAACATTATTTCCTACACTCTACTTTGGTATACTGAATATGTAGTTCCAAAGTTATGCAAAGTTATATTTTACACCAGAAATTTAATTCGTTTCTTAATAAAATTCAGCCAACAAGTAAAGCGCTATGCTAAACAAAAATAATGCAATTCATCATCCAAAGCAAACGTATAGAAAATAAAACACTTGTTGCCAACAACTACCAGCCTCCAACACTAACAAAAAGCTAAGTAAATGCCAGATTTAAGAAAACAAGCAACTGTAATAAACAACAACTACAACAAAAACAAAAACAAAAAACAACAATCTCAGCCATATAAAATAATTAAGTTTAATCTCAATGCTATAGCGTTGAAAAACTTTGCAATACTCATAGCAATAAATGTTTGTAAGCATGTTGCTTGTGCAGTTGTTACATGTTGCTGACGTTAAAAACTTAACTTACGTCGTCGACAGCAGCGACTAACTGTCTCTGACATACGCTAAAATTATATTTAATGACGTAAATCATGTTAAAGGCTTACGTTAAAACGTACGTGCATAAAGCATGGCGTTGGCTATAGACGCAAACCGAGTAACTGCAAAAATTTATATTTCTTTTGGTAGCACGTTTTTATGAATTTTGAGCAGCGTCTATTTGTCCATTCATTAAATAATTTCTGACACAAATTCAATTTGAAAGGTTTTTGCTTTGGAAGCAGACTTTAAGGATTTATATTTAAGGATATCGGAGAGACTTGCCGGAAAAACAACGTTAAATATGATTGGGCTCATATGTACAATTCATTCAAAGGAATCTAAATTTTTTTAATAAATAAAAATATTTTTTATTAAAATAAATATTTTTTAATAAAAAAAATATTTTTTATTTAAATAAATATTTTTTAATAAAAAAAATATTTAATAAAAAAATGTTTATTGCAAAAATACTGTTTACTTAAATAAAAATAATAATTTTTTTAAATAAAAATAATATTTTTTTTTTTTAATAAAAATAATGTTTTTTTAATAAAGTGGAGTTTATTTTTTTATTAAAAAATTATATAATGAAAGAGCATACTTTACTGAATATAAATGACACGAACATTTCCAGATTTGATAAAATTTTTAATAATTTTTTTTTCATGTGGAAAGTATGACAATCCAAAAAAAAACACCCTATATCATAAGACTATCGAAAAGTATATAGTTTAACTTTTAAATATTGCAATTCTATGTTGAGTGCAGAAAAGTATGCATTTAAAACCTTCAATGCAAAAAATAAGCTAATTCCAGGCTTTTGCTCATTGTAATATTGACCATATATCTATAATCTACTCAAAGCGCTACAAATTTAATAAATCTAATAACTAATAAAATATTTTGCACAAAAAACCGCCTTAAAACAAATTTTAAAAAACTCAGCCTAAAAGCATGCAACATATGTTTAAAGCATAGAAGACAAGAAAAACTTGCAAAATACGCAGCTTTTTTCAGTCAGTCACGCTACAATGCGCTTTTTCAGATTAAAAAAAAAAAATAAATAATATGCGGTTAAGTGTCTGCTTAAACAGCAGAGGCAGCAGCAAAAATGACAACAACAACAATAAAAAATAACAACGATATAAACAACAACAAAAGACCATATCAAAATTAACAAAATGCGAGTGCGTTATGCAGAAAATGTTTATCACCTTAACACATGAGTGCAGACGAAGAAGATGAGGGCAAATATTATAGAAGAAAAAAAAAAAATTATTATTTTATTTAAAAAAAAATTATTATTTTATTTAAAAAATATGGAACATAATGCGCACTAAATATTAACATAGAAACACATAAAGCGAAGATAAATTGAACACTTTGTGCTGTTTTGCTCTGTTGTAAGATAATGTAGCGCAAAGTTAATATGGGGCATAAGAAAAACACTCGTGGAAAAAAATTTAATGCTGCATAATAAATATGTAATGAGATCTAATCAACTTGAATTCCTTAATAATATGGAACATGATCTATATACAGTAGAACCTCTGTAAGTCGAACTTGAAGGAAGACGCCAAAAAATTCGAGTTATAGAGTTTTCGACTTATGGAGAACTTCGACTTCGATAGTAAAGTATCTTCGCTAAAGTTTAAATGATATCACGTGTTCATAAATTCTTCTATCATTTCATAGAATTGGCTTTTACATTGATTTCTAAGAAATAATGATGTACATTGTCGGCATATTCTTAAAGTCGGTACCTTATTTTTTTCGAGCTGTAGAGGTAATTCATTTCAAATAATCGAGTTGTAAAGGTTCTAAAATCAAACATTGCTATGTTCGGGCTACAGAAATCAAATTTATTTTTCCGAGTTATAGAGGGAAAATATGTACTGAATTTACTTGTAGTGGCTCACTAATTACACTAATTATTTCGACAAGGGATTATTTCGGGAAGGGAACATAAAATTTTTCCGAGTTTGGGAGGTTTTCAACTTATCGAGGTTCGACTTAAAGAAGTTCCACTGCGTTCAAATATATAGGATTTTAAATGATTAACAGTGACAGAAAGATTAATGTTATTAAGTGATTATAAAATATTAAAAAAAGGGGAACGAAAACACTTTTTTACAATTCTGAAATACATATATATAGTGGCCAGAAAATAAATATACTTTTTTTGCAACTTTCTGATTTGGCATATTCTATCGAAATAAGTTGAATGTAAGATTTTCTTTATATTGAAAGTAAAGTAAATAAAATAATATGTGTTAAGACTTGCAACTTCAAACTTCAAAGGACTGTTCAGAACGCTAAATTAATCATTGCTTTCAGCCAAAAACTATGCAACTAAGTTCCAGCCTTGGACATTTAGACTTTAATTTTTAAAAAATTCCAAGCGAGCTGAATTTTTCTAAGATCTTTTGACTTATCAACAAGAAAAAGTAATTGCAGGCATAAGTCAAACCCTTCTGAACTTAAGACGTTTTTTCAATTTAGAGCTCAATGTTCACTTCAAAGGTCCTTTATCTTTATGAAGCGATAAAGGGCCTTGCCAATACCAACAACATTGCGGACAACTGTAAGCAATTATTTCAATTCGTTTTGGTATTGTTGCCAATTTTTGGTATAAAAATGAGTGATTCAATAAGAGTTTTCTACTTTGTTTTCTAAACCGAAATTAAAACATACACATATCAGCCGACTTCAATTCTTGTACGAGCTGTATTTTATAGGCCTTCAAACCAAGATCACGCCACAATGATCCATAAAAGATGCCCAAAGCTTGAGATCGGCGACGAATCGATTGTTCACGGTTTTCACGAACGCTCTCTGCTACTGCAGAAATGTTCTCAAAATTACGGGCTGTATGCACTCTGGTTGAATGGTTAATGTCCAATAGTTTAAAATTGGTTCGAAATTTGTGATGGTGGACGAATAGTGCTCATTACTAAAAAACATTTTGAGCTAAGTAAACGAAATAAAATAAGAACAGGGTCCTCACAGCTAAAAGCTTTACCGAATTACCAACCAACCAGTTATCAAACTAACGAGGCGGGTGTGAATACCACTAATATTTAAAACAAGCCCTTATACATACTTGGTAAACAGTAAAGAATTCATGAAGTTATGAATTTTTGAAGAATAAAAAACGGAAGTGAAAAAAACGCGTTTTTGAATTCAAAATACCTTTTATTTTTACTCAAAGTGCCCCAAATTTTTTTTATTTTTGCTTGCAAATCATAATAATTGAATGGACTTTTTTTGGAAGAACATGAGATTATTAAAAATATATTGTATAATTCCATGCAGCATTGTCTTAAGCAATGATCAAAAAATGCAACAAAATGTATGTTATAGTTTTGTATCGAATGATAAATGATCGTGACACAGTTGTCAATGAATTTGGGTTCATACCAAATAAACAAAAGAGCAACAACAATTGACAAAAAAAAAAAATTTAAATCACAAAAAATATTTTTTAATTTTATGCAAATTTACATAAAAAGAAAAAAAAATATAATAAAATACATATATAAAAATGTATGCAATTAAAAACTATAATGTCTATAATGTGTGAATAATATTGCAACATGCAACAATTAAAAAATGATATCAATATGTAAATGCCAATAAACATAAGCGCTTGAGGGGACTTCAAAATATACTAACAATAAATAAACAAATGCATAAAGAAAAAAAACATCAAATGTGTACGTCTGTAAAATTCACATGCAAAATGTAAATTAAATGAAAATTAAGGTTAAAGACATTTGCAGCAGCAGTGACGTCACGTCGTGGGAAATTCAATGAAACCGCTTATTAAATGAAAATAAGACAAATTGTTTTTAATGCTGCAATTATACACATACGTATGTATCTATCAAGTTATAAAAACAAAAACGTTTAAGGAAATGGAGTAGTAGAAAAAAAATGCTTCAATTAAAATTTTCTGAGTGTTTTCCACAAAATATGTGGTATTGCTGTCTGTTGTTTATTGTTGCTTTACAACACGTTCGATATTTGCAATCAAACGCCGTATTATGCCTAAACAGGAAATGACATTTATACACAACAACATTGACAATTGACAATGTGCGTGCATGTATGCGTGAAAAATTTTAATAACAGTTCTCGTGTGAACATTTTTTTTTCTTTTGGTTTATTATTTTGTTTACTAATTTTTAAATTAGTTTTTTTATTTTAATAAAAATAAATAGCGATTTGAAATTTGAGCGGAATTATTAACTTACTTTTGTTGAAATTGAAAATTTACATTTTAAATTTTTATTAAAATCGTACCGTATTTATTAAATTACAAGATGTACTGTAGTGACACTTTGTTTGCGAATACATACCTGCAAAGAAAAATTAAAAAGTTAATATTAATATTGTTTTTGAAATATATTATACATTTATATTTAATTTTTTAGACAATAAAATTATATAGTAAGTAAAAAAATGGACTTCTATAGGAGGCGCCGGGTTCACATTCGCAGATTGGCATATTACACCAATAGCTAAGTTATAGTATTTCTAATAGAAGCTTAAACCAATGAAAATTCGAAAGCTGAATAACATGACGATTTCTGGAAAAGTCCACTAAAACAATATTTTACAATTTTTTTTTTAAGTATGACAGGTGAAAATTCAGCTTAAAATAAATTTAGGACAAAAAGCACTGAAAAGTAGATATGGTTCAAGCTTAGGGACCGTCCATTAATTACGTGAGGTGTTTTTTTGAAAATCCGGACCCCCCCCCCCCTCCTCTGCTATTTCAACTCACGTAATTAATGGACGGCCGCTTATAACAAAAGGAAAATAAAATTGCAATAAAGTCGTAATTTTCTAAATTTTGATTTCAATATTTAAAAACTCTAAAAAAATGCTGTAAATTTCACCTGGCCAACATTTATTTATTGTATGC
This sequence comes from Meiosimyza platycephala, assembly GCA_963662105.1. Classification (NCBI taxonomy): domain Eukaryota; kingdom Metazoa; phylum Arthropoda; class Insecta; order Diptera; family Lauxaniidae; genus Meiosimyza; species Meiosimyza platycephala. The sequence continues at coordinate 18,713,976 of OY759210.1, forward strand.
ACGTGCTAATGTTGGCTCAACACGTCCATCTACTGCATCCATTGGACCTTTTTTAACTGGCCATGTAGTCAACTCAATTAATGCATCGATATCTTCGCGTAGTAAATGGTATTCTTTCATGACATTTAGAGATGCCTCAACACCTTTTAAACCTTTCTCTTTAAGTGGACGAACAATATTAGCTAAAAAATATGGCGCATAGTCGAGACGTGATCCTGAAGTACGTAAACGCGTGTGATCATGTATTTCTTGCGCTAAACGACTACGTTTATTCGAACGTGAATTCTTCCCCAGCCAACCGGAGAAAATTATTTGACCGATAATTTTCCTTGGCATATATTAGCCTGGCATAACTGAGCTAAAAATAGCTTGTGTGGATAGCAATGTCCATGCTGAGCTCGAACGTATGCGTTTGTCTACTAGATCACCGAGACTTAGAGCATCGGCAGTTAAAGCAACCTTTCGCAAGACTTCAGACTTTGGACCCTCGGGATTAACTTGCACTTAGTTATGCTGTACAAATAATGGTGCCAAGCTGTAATCGTGAAAAAATAAGTCGGCTTTATCAAAGAATGTCATATGTTTGTGTTCATCTGCAGAAAATACTTTGCGCACCACTTTCCACGGGCCCATTTTGAGATCTTTTTTGTGCTATTTTTTTAAAACTTTTTGCAGCATAAGATTTTAAGTTACATTTTTTACCTGCACTTAGTAATGAAATGTGATTTATAGATTGACATATATCATTGTTGGTGGCTGCTATTTTCTTCTCAATTTTCGCAGGTTCGATTTTAATTTTCTTCTTAAAACAAATGCTCAGAATACGTCGCTTTATTTGCTCAATACGCGGTCTGCTGAAGCGCAAATCATAGCAATAGTTGACAAGCGAACGCATCTTTTGATGATTGCGATCGTTGCACATGCAAATAATGGGTACTGATGATTCCTTTATTAGTCCTATAAGTTTTTGTAAGCCACCACGATCCTCATTGCCAGCCATGCCATCTACCTCATCCATGATTATTACATGCTTTTTGCTAACAGCTTGTGTATCGCGATGACTGTAACCATAAAGTGATTTGTTCGAGAGCAGTTCCTGTGTATATGGAAAGTGCCACACCTACTGATGCTATTTTGTCTACTCTTGATCCAGTTACAAATTAAAGTAATGGCCATCATCACATCAAATTTAATTTTGATTGCTCTTACAATTCACAAAAGTCAATTAAATGAACATAGATGAAGATAAAAGTTTTTCGTTGTTTTTTCAAAAGTAAGAAAAAGAGACTTGGACGGTTTTGCAACTGGACGCTTCATATATCATTCCAATTGTGCACTTTGATACCTCGTAATAACTAACATTCTTATGCCAAATTTTATTATGAACGCTGAAATAAAATATCACTTTAAATTGTTTTCCAAGCTTCACTCTACTAAAACTCTTTGAAATGTTAAGTATTTTTTTTTTAGATAATTTAAAGTAAAGTCCTTCTTAATTTTTTAATTTTGGTGTATGCTTAGGTACAGTGAGAGCAAACAGAAGGCCATTTACAAGACTTCGTAATATGGTTTAGATGCTCTTTGTTATGCCCGCAAAATTATTGAAAAATTTTATAGGGCTATCGTGCGAACCAAAGATGTAACATCATTGCGAAACAAATGGACCGATCTGGGCACATAACATCAATATGATACCTTACTGTGTTTCAAATCGTCCAAACCAATGAAAATCTTACTGATAAAATCTTCGATAACAAGAATGTCAGATTTTTTCAGAAAACTTTTCTTTATATTAAATAACCCACAAACTTTCCAGTTGTAATTTAAAAAAAAAAAAGTCAACAGCTTGGCTTAAATAATTTAGTTAGGGGTCACGCAGGTGTCGCATAAAAATATCATAACAATTTGTAAGTTTTTTTAAAATCAATAAAATAAAATTTCAAAATGACATAAAAAAGGTCACAATATGAATCTGGTTCATTTCTTTAACCTAACAAAGATATTGAATAATAAAAACTTTATAAATAAACATTTTGCAATACCGTTAAATTTGCAACCAAAAAAAAAGAAAAAAAAAACAACATGTGGCTAAAAAGTGTAGCACGAAATGACGTTCAATTCATTAAAAAAAAAAATTAATTTTAAAAACCAATAAAATAAATTTTAACTGGTTTTTGACGCCACTTAATACAAAGTTTATACTTTTGTTTTTGTGGTCACATCATGAAATGTATAATACATACGTACAACAACAACAAACAGCAGTCGAATTAAACACGTTTCTTTTATTTAAAAAAAAAAAAGAAGCAGATAAGGTTTAAATCGTTTTAAGCTTTAAAACAAAGCAAAAAAAAAATAAATGAGTTAATTTAAATAAAAATTGATTTTCAACAATGAAATGAAGGTCATTTTCAACCACAAGTGATAAGGAAAGCGTGTGTGTTGGCTGAAAACATCGTATGGTAAGCGTATGCAAAAGAGTCCGATAGTCGCTGGTCAACTTTTATGCATTTATTTTTTACAAAAAAAAAAATCAATATTAATATATTGTCTATATAATTTAAATTTTTTATAAAGTTATAGATTTAAAAATCGAAAACCGAAACAAAGAAGCATGGAGAATGGAGCTACGCCGTTGGAGGAGGATATTTGGAAACATGTTTATGACACATAAAGCTGCAGCAAGCAACTAAGCAGCAGGCATCTGAATAAACTGACTTCTTTAAGGGGAATTTTTTTTTAAATTTTTTCTTTAAAATTTATTGTTCCCTCTCACTTTTTATTGCTGTTGTTTGACTTGTTTAAAAAAGTAGTATTTTTGGCACTATTAAATATATTAAATAACTAATTATTTTACTTTGAAAACAAAGCCGACGCGTGACCGTTATTTCATTTTTTCGACAATTCACAGCGCGAAAATCGTACGGGTTTTATTGAAGTTTGTACAGAAGCTTGAACGGTGTTAATTTAAGCTCAAATTCGAGCTTAAGATAATAATTAAAAGAAACCATTTTGTTGTTAGTTAAGCTTACTTTTTACTAACCAATTTCATAGTTTAGACCGAACAAGTTTATAGCTTTAATTTAACAATTTTGCTTTACCACTTTCATAGATTTTTTGGAAAGATTTGATAATTTTTTTTAGTAAAATGTACCAATTCTGTGAGTCAAATTAACAAATTCAATTCAAAAAAATTCAACTTCACAATTTTGTAGTTGAAATTTAACAAATCAGTCAGTTAGATTGGACAATTATCTAGGTTAAATTCGAAAAAATTTTTTGTTACATAAAACTTAACAATTTTTTGCATTAAATCTGATAAGTTTGCATGACAAATTTACTCGTCTTTTAAGTTAAATAAAAAGAAATAGTAGTAGATTTGAACCACTGGTTTTGTAAAAAATTTGAAAATTTTGAATTGATAAGTAGAGTAAATCTACTAAACTCGTATGTTAAATTTACCAATTTTGAAGGTTAAGTTCAACAATTTTTTTTAGTTAGATTGACATCTTTTGTAGGTTAGATGAAAAATTTTGTAGTAAAAATTCAACAATTTTGTAGTTTAAAATCATTAATTTTGTTTGTTAGATTGAACAATTTTGTAGGTAAAATTTAACAATTAAGTCGGTTAAATCCAACAATTTTGCGAGTTAAATCTAAGAATTTTCTGGATACAATATAACAATTTTGTATGATAGCTTTACAATTTTGTAAGTTAAATAAATTTGTAGATTTGATTTATTGGTTTTGTAGACAAATTCAACAGTTTTGTAGCTTAGATGGAACAATTTTTTAGAATAAATTCAATAAATTTGAAGCTTAAATTAAAAAAAAAAATTTTTTTAGGTTAAGCAATTTTTCAGGTATAAATTTAACTTTATAAACTTTTGCCCCACTGTTGAACATTTGCAAATTTTTTTGTTCATTGTAGTTATTTCTTATTATGTTTACACATTGTTATACTGTTAATTAAAAATTCCACCTTCAATTATAGTGAAAAAATATTTACGTGCAAAAAAAGGTTAATATTGCGGAAAAAACAAACTACAAAATGCAAACTGAAAACAACAAGAAAAAAAAAACTAAAAAAAAAACTAAAAAAAAAAAAATAAAAACAAAATACTATAATAATACTCATAAATTTATTGCTTTGTTATGTTGTAGTTGTTGTAATTGCATTTAAATTTATGTGAGTCAAATATGAAGTTCAACATAAAGAATTGGCAGAAGCTAATGATTTTAGGTGGAGTTTTTTTTCCCACTGTCATTGAAAATTATAGCGTGTTGCCATATTTTTTTTTTTTGCTTAACTTTTTTTCTGGGTGTGCAGTGTTAGGGTTAAGGTGACAATAGTTAATTTCAACTATGTAATTTGATTGCTTGGGTAATATTTTTCCGCTATTTAACACAACTTTGAAATTGGGTGTGTTTAGCGCGTTAATAAAGTACGCAAATTAACGTTTAAATTGTTTTTAAGTGGAATTTCCACTTTGGTACTCAGTTTTGGATTATTCGGCACATTGAAGCAGCAACTGTAGTAGGTTGATTGTAACGGGCGTAGACAACAAAACAATGAAATTCAATTAAATACATGATAAATGAAAGGAAAAATTAAACATTCAGTGGCAACGTAGTTAGGTCAAAGTCAAAGGGCATTAAATTCATTTGTTTTTTTTTTCAGGCTACTAATTGTGCCGCTTTGATTTAGCAATTTTGTGAGTTAGATTTTGTGGTCCAAATTCATTTAGTTTGAACGCTAAGACTACTGATTTCGTGGTATAGTTGAGATTTAGTTATTTTCACTAAATTTCTAGGTTAAATTAAAATTTTTTTTTTATTTCAACTAGATTAACTGATAAATTGCTACTTTGAATTGTCAATTATGTGGGTTAAATTTACCAATTTTCTAAGTTAAGCTTACCAACTTTATAGGTTAAATTTAATTATTTTGTGTATTAAATTCATCACTTTGTTGGCATGCTTAATTTTTAAGTTTTACAGATCAAATTTTAACAATTCTTGCCGTACCTATCTATAATTCAAATTTAGAATTAATGAATTATATTTAATTATTTATAATTAAATTCGTCAGTTTTTATTTACTATACATAATATATATAAATAAGTTTAGTGGTACTCGTGGCTTCGTAAGGGGACGTCCATGAATTAAGTGAGTCAAAATAGGGGGGGAGGGGGTCTGGTAAAATCTCACCAAGGGAGGGGGAAAAGGAGGTCAAGGAAAACCTCACGTCAACTTTTGAATGCATAGAATTTACATTAAAAATTATAATTAAAATCTCACGGGAGGGAGGGGAGGGGTCCCGCCAGATCTCACCAAGCGAAGGGGGCGTCCGAATTTTCAAGAAAATACCTCACGTAATTAATGGATGTCCCCTAAGCGCACGTCTCGTAGTTTTTTTTTTTCATAATGAAATTGCTCTCTTAACATTTCATTTTATATTCTCCCTTCAAAAGTAACACAAGAAAAATTGAAAGAGAGTTGTCTTTGAACTTCGGAGCTACATTCAAACGTAACAAATTAATAAAGAAGAAGAAATAGCGACACAGAATTAAAGAAGCGGCATAAGCATCAGCTACGAAAAATCAAACCACAATTTTTGTGTGAGAAAAGCATAATCCTGAAAAATAGGATATTCAACTTGAAAAATGAAAAAAATAAGTATGCACAAGTATATTGTTTTAAAAAAGAGATTATTAACATTGGTTCGGCATTTTTTGCGCCAAAGCGTTACAAACCATTTTCATATAAGCAATTTTATATAAATAGTACAGATGGACTAATTCTGTTGCTCAAGTTTTTATTTTTTGAACAATTTTGTAGCTGTGTAAATTACAATCATCACAACTGGATTGAACTTGAATTGTTCACGCGGCTTCATTGATTTTATTAAAATCGTTTTGATTAAAAAGCAAGCTATACTAAATTTTTCACGCAAAAAAAATTTTTAGAAAAACAGTGACTGACTGAGTTTTGTATTTTTTTTTTTGTATTAAAATATAATTAAATTCCTTAAACATTAAATTCTTCAGATTATTTTTTCACAGAGCATAACTGTTTTCATTGAATATTAGAATGATATTATCGCAAAGTTAACTAAATATCTTCCGCAATTTATGAGTATATCATTTTACACTTGTTATTGCCAGCGATAATTAAGTACATTATTCCATGCAACTTAATTAGTGCGCTTAAGTAGCAAAACTTTATTTATTTTACAAAATAATAAAACAAATAACAGCAGCAGTAGACTAAGGCTCACAACTCACAATCAACTTGGCAACAACCCATGTACCATAGACCTATTTACATTTTACACCTTCAGTAGCTGTAAGTGTGATGTGACTCTATAGACCAGACGAGACCATCCTAGCTAAACAGTCAACTGCGGCGTAATGCTTGAATGTCAATCAAGTTAAAATCATCATCAGCAACAGCATCATCATCAACGTCAAACAAGTTGTTCTTCACTTTATGGCACCAATAAGATACCGCAATTTTAAGTAGCAACAGAACTACGCACGTACGTTAGCTAAGTAACGACGACATGACAAAGGGGACGATAATAACACAGGGGTACAATTGTTGAGCTTATGTGCAAATATAGTGCGCGTCACTTAAATGCTAAACGTGAAACGTTAAAGTGTTTAATTACCACCGCAAAACCCATTAGAAGCGATATCGATTTCATGAGGAAGCTAAAGTGAACGAACATCGGTTAAGTGAGTGAGTGAGCAAAGAGTGCGCACAGTGTTGTTGATGACAGTGACTGCATCGTGTAAGAAGTCTGCAAAATATAAAGAAATCAAGTTTACAACGACGCGACGGCTCATATAAAAATTTGTCAAGTTATTATGGCAAAGACCAGTTGTTGTTGCTGTTGTCACCTGGCAAGGTCGGTCTTCTATTCTTCGTTCGTTGTGCCTACAAGAAAAATTCTTGTAAAAATTCCTTAACAATTATAATTTTAATAATTCTCAAGTGTTTTTCATTTATCGTTTATTATTACGCGTATGTTCAAGAATGTTGTATGTGGAGTGTCTTTTTCTAATGATGTATACAAGAACAACAACAACAAGTCTATAAGAAGTAAGAGTTTTTGAGTGCATGTCGGTGGTGCCTGCTGCTCAGATTGCTTATAATTAAGTGTGATTTTCACTTTTGTTGTAGTAATTTTAATGGCTATAATTAAGTTTAGCAAAAAAAATAGAAAAACTTAGTAGTCAACGAGTGCAGTATAATGGTAATTAACTTCAAAATTGTTGTATTGAAAAGTTAAAATTACAACTTCAAGCAGACAATGGAGTGGTAAAATGTTCCTGGTGGAATGCTTCTTAGATTTAATTGCTACCTTTGTTTGCTGTGCTTTGAAAAATGGCTGCAATTTTTCACTATAAAATTAAGTGAATTTTGTTAAAATTAACAATTTATAACTTCACACTTTGTACTTAATTAGTGTTAATAATAAAAATTTAATTTCTTGATTTATAGTGTGAAAAATACATTGTTGGAGAAATGTAAATGATTTCATAAATAAATTTAATAGGACTGGATTTTCGAGTTAATTTTATTAGAGTTCTGAGCAAGATTGTCATTTATTTGAGTTTTTAATTTCCAACTCTGGAATTGAATTTGCAGATTTTGTGAATAAATTCACTGCTTTTCTAGATTCTATTTTCTTAATATATCATGAGACCGATATTCTTGTAAATATACAAATTGGTCAATGCTTTTTCTCAAGCCAACATGACAAGACAGATGAATTAATTTAAGCTACACTGAGAAAACGATTTGTTTGAATATAATAAATACAGATTTCATATAGAGTAATCACTTTCGATTTGGAAATTTACAAGAATGTCGGTCTTTGCTAATGACTTTAAGTTCAATTAAAAATAATTAAAAAAAAATTTTATAAAATAATATTCGAATTAGTATATATTTTTAATTAAATAATTCTTCTTCAGTTAATATAGGGTGGACCATTTATAATTTGGAATTTGATTTTGTTATAAATTACTATCAATTGGCTTCTCAACAATCATGTGCGAATTTTTTGTGACCCAGATGCGACAATTTTGCTTATTTATGTAAACACCGAGGTAGAAAGTAGCTTCGTCAGAAGAGTTCCAGCATGTCCAAAAATTAAGGAGCTTTCAGCTTTTTGCGTTTTTCTATTTGCCTAAACATGCCGCTTTTACAGAATATTACTCTTTAAAATTAATTTTTGTTTATCTATATGCGTTTTCTTTTAGCAGAGTTATGACAATTCAATGATATATTTTACAAATTATAACCTTTTTAGCACAAAAAATAGTCAATAATTTTTTGAAATAAAATTATTAACCATTGCATATATGAGGTTTAAATAAATTAATAATTTATTAGCAATCTGTGCCAATAAACCAAAGAGACACGCTGACCTCATTTTGTTGTGGAAAAAAACCACAGATTAGTTTAAATAAGCAACAAATAATTGAAAATTATAAATAAAGTTCATAACATAAGGAAATTCTCAAATCAGCTGAAAAATTTATTGCGAATCATATGGACTTTTTAAAAATCAATAAAATTACAAAAGGTAATGCACGAGGACGGATCAATAAATCCGTCATATTTTGAACTTTTCTCGTGAGCCTGAATTTCATATAAATTTTAATGAAGCTAGAGCATATAGTACACATGTCCCGGTGCAAATCATATACATATTTCTTGAATTGTGTTTAAAGTGGGCGGAATTGGAAAAGTGGGCGTCGCACTTTTTAACAATTGAAAATTTTGACCGTATAACTCAAAATTGGTACATATGATTTTCATAAAAATTTTAGGGATGATACCACTGAAGGCTGTCATCAATACAAGCTAAGTCAGCATAATGGAAAAACTTGTAGAAGGGCGTGGCACAGCCCACAATATTTATAGACGTTACAACGTAATCGTAATGAAATTTAGTATGGCAGATATGCTTGCTAAAAGGTATCTTCTTAAGAAAATTTGGCACAATAGAACCGGTAGGCGTGGCACCTTCCATATAAGCAAAACACGTATAATGCTATAGATAGTGTGCAATGGGTGCAACCTTCTTAAAATATGTATGGTGTATAGATGTCAATTATTATAAGCTATAAAATTAAATAAATTTCGACGAAATTTTATCAGTGGGCATGGCACCTCCCATATTAAAATAAAGTTAGAAGCTCTATTTTAAGAGAACTATTGCAGCAATTGGCATGAAATTTGATGCAAGTGGTTTACTTGCTATAAGGTATGTCTGCATCAAAAGCGAGCGAAATAGCACCACTGGGCGTGGCACCTCTCATACAAGTAAAATACCTTAAGTGGCATATCTATCGAAATATATGAGCAATCATACTGAAATTTGATGTAAAAGGTTTGCTTATAGAAAGCTATAAAGCTGGATAAAAATCGGACTGGATTGTAACATTGGGTGTGTAACTGCCCTAAATTTTAAGACTTATTCCGTCACATATCATCGCAAACTATACAAGCTATTGTGGTAAAATTTTGTATACGTATGTCAATCACGAACATAATTTTATGATCCCAAAGTAGGCGGAATTGGAAAAGTGGGCGTGACATATTACATCTTTTCATTTTTATTCTATTTTTTTCAACATTTTCCATATTCTTTTGACTTTTCCCAATATATTCCATATATTCCATATGTATTTTTTAAACCTCATTCAACTTTATTCGATATTTTCTTAATTTTTTCGACTTTTTCATCAATTTTTCAGCATTTTCCATATGTATTTGACTTTTTTCATTTCTTTCAACTTTTTCCAATAGTTTCCATATTTCTTAAACTATTTCAGTTTTTTTCAACTGTTTCAACACTTTTCAACCTTTTTGAACCCATTTACATTATTTTCGACTTATTAAACCTCTTCAACCTTTTCAACGTATTTATAACATTTATTTAAGAAGTACTTTCAATGCAGTGTAGGGTATGTGACTTTCGGTCTGGCCGAAGATAACAACTTTACTAGTTATTATTGAAAGTAGTGAAGAAGTTTTAATGCGGGAAAATAATTTAAATATTTAAAACAACTCCACTCGAACTGTGGCTTTAAGACTTTTCACTTATACGTTTAAGAACCCCTCGACAAAAGTTTTCTCTAGCATGCGATATTTAAGTTTTGACATGACAATTTTTTTTCTGTTTAGTATTCACTTTAATTTTTTTATTTTTTTGTGAGGGTAGCAATTGCCAAAACTAAAACCTGTTTATAGGTCAAATTGATTACATACAAAAATACTAAATAAATGATTATCAACGCTACGATTTACCTTGTCAATAGTTGCAAGTAGCAAAAACAAAAAAAAAACAAAATGCGGTTAACATCAATTCAATTGTTAAAAATTATGTTTAAACGATCGCATTTTTTTCAATTAAAACTGTGACATTGAAGATCAAAATCTTGTACAAAATTGTAATAGAAAAAAAATAACAAAAATAAAATAACATTAAATAAGCATTAAATTTTTATTAATATCAAGAGGCTTTTGTTCATTAAACTTTTGCGTAGGCTGTGCGCACTACGTGAGAGCTTTGCTTTGTATAGTATACATAGAGATATGACTAGTTAAGTACTGGCAGAATAAAAGAAATACCCAATTTATCATGAGATTTTTTTTCACAAGCAGCTTAACTTTAAATCAAACTTCATTTTCTTTAGCTTAAAGACTCTGGTTTTAAGTGACAAAAAAAGTTGAGTAGCTACAGATCTTTTTTCTTTAAATTTTTTTATTTTTAAAATACATGTGCTGCTGTTTAGCTACCATTAGCTAGCTATCAAGCATGCCAAATTGCTTAGCTGGTTTTGTGTATTTTTTTCTACGCTTTAAGATTTTTATAAAAATTATATTTTTGTGGTTTTTCAACTGGTTTTAAATATGACGTCGTTAATAAGCTCGTGATTTTAATATTGGTATTTCTATTTTTCGACATCTAAAACTCCGCTGAAGGTCATTGCGTGGCGCTATGCGAGGTTCTTTTAAACCCTATTAACAGCATTTTAAAGAAGCTGATTGAATGGCATGAGAAATGAGACACAGACACGCAATGCTGCTTAGCGTAATGCGCTGATTTTAGTGAATTTTTCCTTTTTTTATTTTTTAATATTTTTTTTTTTTTTTGTGATATAAAATATTTTTTTTTTTTTGTAATATAAAATATTTCCTTTTTTTTCGACTTTTGTTTACAATATGCAAAATTTTGTAGTTAATAATTTTTTGTTGAATTAAATCAAATATTTGACAATGTTCATGATGCGCATAAATAAATTTCGTTGTATAAATAAGAAAAAAAAGGAGTAAACACTTAAAAATGTTCAACGATAAATGCAAATAAAATCAATGCTAAAAACAAATAAGGTGCGTTGAACTTTAATTTATAGTAGTTTTTTAAATAAACACAACAACATACTACGTAGTTCTGCTTAAAAACCAATGGCCTCTAATATAAATGAAAAATCGTTTAATAACAACTAATATATTTTTCCTAAAATTAATGCATAAATTACCCCAAAAATACAACCGCGCACAGAATTCTCGTGAAACAGGGCAATCAAATTTGTTTTTTAATTTAAAATCAATTTCATATTCATATTTTGCACATTTTTTCCTTAGAAAACAATCGTACGAAAACTTAAGAAAATAAAACGTGCGAAGTTGAGACCGTCATATGAAATTAATTTTTTTAATTTCTTATGTTTTTTAGTTGGAATTCTTTCTGACATCGAAAAGATAGGACGACAGTTAAGTTGGACTGCAAAAAAGTTGGACGATCAAGAAGGTGGGCGACCAAGAAGTTGGAGGACGAATAAGTTAAACGACTAATAATTTGGACGACCCATGAATATACGACACAGAAGTTTTACGACCCATAAGTTGTACGACCAATAAGTTGTACGACCCATAAGTTGTACGACCAATAAGTTGCACGACCAATAAGTTGGTAGACAAAAAAAGTCAGACGACAGTTAAGTTGGATGACAAAAAAGTTGGGCGACATTAAGTTGGAAAAACTTGTTTGGCTGGTAACATATGCATATTAGTCAAATATGGAGCATTTGACAGAACTTTAGAAATCGGATAATTTTCCCCATATTGCGGCTTAAATTATCTTTCGTTATATGTATACGATTTGATAACTCTGACAAAACGGCTGCTATTCATAATATTTGGACTATGCTGATTTCTAAGTTGGAGTGAGTGCTTTACAGTTGATAAATAAGTTAATGGATATGGAGTACGTAGAAGCTTAACTCAATATATAACATCAAAGCATGAAAAATGTGTCAAATAAATATATTAGGCTTGTGATGCTACTAGTTAAGCATGTTTTTAAGTATAAAATTCAGGACGAAATATTACAACTGAGAATTTGTATACGTTGCTGAAACTAGCTCACGTTTAAAATTTATGCAAAATTATGCTCCTTGGGACTATGAGCAAAATCATCGCTTTCTATCGGCATAAACGTTTATACTATAATATTCACATTCAACGAAGTAAAATTTCATAAAAAGGCTACTACCTAAGACGTCTTTAAGTCAATAATACCAACTACTTCAGCTGCTGGGCCTGATTTACCAAAACCAGTAGTAGTCAGCTGTACTAGGAAGTTATTACGTTTGTAGAGAACGTAAGAGAAACTCCAAAAATTTGTACTAGTTGCTTCTCACAGACGATTGCCATAGAAGTAAACGAAAAAGGTACTTCTTTGCCCACATAAATGTCAAAACGAATATCCTTAAATATATGAATTTAATAACTTTCCTAAAAAACTTGTTGTGGATTTAACTTTCGAAAAATAATAAATCTTTTTTTACGTTTCAACTTAACTAGTTCTTTTATTATCTTGAAGAATTAAATAATAAAAAAAAACCATTAAATTAAATTTACAAGGTTGTTGAACAAAAAAAAGAAAAAAAAACAGAATTTCAGCAGGTTTGACATAATCAATGGTAGTCAATCTAAATGTTGTTCTTTTCATGGTTTCTTTTTTCTTTTTTCGAATGCTTAACAATAAGTAAATAATTTGTGGCCATTGGCAACTCGTCACAATTTTATTGACAATTAAAAGAAAAAAAATATATGTATTTAACAGACTTTAGATTTGACGTTCCAACCATAAATCAATAGATTATGGTTAAGTAAAAAATTCTATTTAAATTTGACAGTAGAACAATAACTTTAGAACATCAATGAATTTGCCCTCCAGAGCTCTTTGGAATTGCGCAAAATATTTATTTCAAAATTTATTTTACAATTAATTTATCTAAAATATTTGATAATTTTGATGTAGAGAAAAAAAAAAGAAGTCAATAAAAATTTGAACAGCGGAGTTATTTTGCAACAAATAGCAAATTAAATTTGTAGTTATGAGCAGTTCTCAGCTGTTCGAACACAGGCCTTATACAATCTATTATTATTATTATTATTATCATAAGATGTTTTGACTTTTGCAAAGAGCCACTTGGTAAAAATAAAATTCAAGCACAAGGCTTATTGCAATATTCTTAGTAGCACAACTTTTTGGGCCCAATAGCGTCAATAGCTAAGAAATGCTCCATATAATAAAATAATCAGTGCAATTTTTAAAACTGAACGTTCAGATATCGCTAAGTCAAAAAATTATTAATTCTTCAAAAAAATCTCGACTTTTTGCTTGCATGGATAATTAAATGAGGGGTGCTGCTATTGATCATGTGTCATGGCTGCATTTACAACTTAATCTCAATTTGCGATTGCAATAAACTACTGCCAAATTGCACGAATTCGCTATTGCCAAAATTCGAATTCAAAAATCCAACACTTAAGCACAAGAAGCAATCTGGCACGTGTGCTATCATAGCAGCTAAATCTAAAAACTGCACGTGCACTTGATACAAAAAAGTTATTCACAAATTTAAATTTTTCTTTAAACCAATCAAAAGCAAGAAAAAAAAACCACTTGGTCAATTGACAATTAAAATTTATTGCTATCGGCCTAATTTCAGACACATTGATTGACAATAAATTAAGAAAAGAAAAACAGCAAGAAAGACAATAAACAAAGGAATTATATTGCAAAAAAAAATAACAATAAAAACCAAAAACATTTAAGCACAAACCACAAAAATGTGCAATAAGAAATAAATGTGGCAACACTTGCTGTTGCCAATAGCGGCGACAGCCTCATGTTGCTAGTGAAAAAAAAAAAAAAAAAAACGCAAAAACATAGCAAAGAAAAGACAAGGTTCAACTTTAAGTGGAGTCAAGCGCAACAACAATTGAAGAAAAATGAAAAAAATAAAATTCAAATAACTAAAATAGATAAATGAATATTCAACGTGGCGAAAGGTTTTCGGGCGAACCCGAAAAGGGAAAAGAGGCGGAGTAAAAATGAACAGCATGGTATTAAATGCTTTGCGCATGCGCAAAAGTTCAAAGCGTCGTTAGGCGGTGCTTTGTCGTTAAGAGTTGTTGCTTTCGCTGTTGTTGTTGTTGTTGTTGTTTTCATTTGCTTTGACACTTTTTATTATTGTGTGCGCTGTTGTTTGTGGCCAATTTCGTGGTTGTCATTTTTGTTGTTGTTGTTTTTGTTGCTGCCATTGTTGGCAGTTAAAGTGTGTCAGCAGCAACAACAACAACAACAAAAATTGTTACTTTGTTTACTTTTTTTTCTGTGAATGATTTTGTTTGTTCCTGTAGGTTTTTTTTCTCGATATCAAGTGGGTCAAATTAGATAAAGAGAAGGGCAAAAGTTTTGAAAGGGAGAAAATTTAAGAAAATACAAAAAAAAAGTCAAAATTTTCACAATTTTAAGTTGTCTTAAAGTCAATAGAGTTTAACAACAATGTTTTAAAGTTTGGACTCAATAGCAGAGCTAGGCGCAAGAGGCACAAAACTTGGGGGGGGCCGGAAATGGTTTGCAAGGGTTTTTTGAAAGTAAATAATTAGGACCTTTTTTTAGTGAATGGTAGCAAATCTATGTAGGAAATTTGAATGTATTGCTAGAGTTTTTGAAAGTGAAATGAGTATTTTTTTTTTTGGTATTTTGGGGGGATTTCTTCAATTTTACAAGATTAAGTAACCTAAAATTCGGAAACAAACCTTCTGTAATATAAATAAATGACTCATAAATATTTGGACATCCAAACTATTTTCCTCAACTTATTTGTCAAAAATACAGTAGACAAGCACTTGATATCAAGTGAGGTATACTTGACAAACATAAGCTCAATGAAAGAAGTTACTTTGGCGACAATATGAATTTTATAACAAACGAGGAATATTTAGATAACTCTGGTCTGCAAATTTCCACTTTCAGTCTGCTAATGGTTAGTGACTAGGTGTTTTCGGTAGACTTCCGCACGCTGAATACGAATAGCACTCAAAATTTCTTCAACACGTATAAATAAAAATGGGGGTTGAAACCCCCCACTAAGTTAGCAGTCCTAAAACCTTCCAAAATATCTCAAATGAAAGCTTATCATTTCACTTTTCGACCACAATAAATCAAAATTTTTTTTGCAGCTAATCTTGAAGCCCTGTGCGACAGAATTGTGTTCCGCAAATCTATCGAAAACATCAAGTCGCTTCCCATTAGCAAATACCTTGTATGCCAGTGTCATAAGCTAGCTAGAAAGAAGTTATATACATAGTTAGTTGAATAAATATCAAGTAAGGGGACGTCCATTAATTACGTGAGTTAAAATAGAGGGGAGGGGTCCGGCTCACCAAGTGGGGGAGAGGTCAAGGAAAAGCTCACATCAACTTCTTAATGCATAGAATTTACATTAAAAATTATAATTTAAATCTCACGGGAGGGAGGGGAGGGGTCCCACCAGATTTCACCAAATCTCACCAAGGGGAGGGTCCGAATTTTCAAAAAAACATGTCACGTAATTAATGGACGGCCCCTTAGTTGAATAAATATCAAGTAACGAACATTTTAATAAGTTTTTTACTTGATTTAAATCTTGAAGCAAAATAGCTAAGAAGACTAATAGCTGTAGTAGCTAAACTCTATTATTATTTGAGGCAACCGGACAATTTAAGCAAAGTTGCTATTACTGATATTTCCAAAACATTGAATTTGAAATTAACTTGACAAAAAAAATTGAGATAAGTGGCTTTCTTTTTCATTGCTGAGACAAGTTGCTATTAACATTAACTTGACATCAAATGACAAACATGTACTCGCATATGGAGCAAAACTTTGATGTTGAAAATTGTAAACTACCTTGCCGTATTTAAAAGAACTGAAATTTGGTTTAAAAATTAAAATTTTTGCCCAGAGCTAAAAAATATTTAACACAAGTTTTCTATCAAAATCTGAAAGAATACTAGCTGACTTTTTAAAGAATTTTTGATATTTTAAAATGGTTTTGATTTGTGTTAAATTTAAATTTGTTTTTTTTCCCCCCGATCGTAAATCATATGATACTTGCAACTTCAGACATATTATTTTGTGGTTATTCTTTATGATTTTCTATACAAATGAGTTTTAAATTCATTGTTAACTTAAAGAGAAATTAATAAAAGTTTGTATTGTTTTGCCTACGGCACCTCTTATCAGCAAATATTTGAAACAAAAAAAATCCAGTTATTAATCTTCTTAGTTATACAAAAATTATGAAACTTTCTTTTGTTAAGTTCGGTTGAGGAGCTCAATTTCGAA
Organism: Meiosimyza platycephala; assembly: GCA_963662105.1. NCBI lineage: Eukaryota > Metazoa > Arthropoda > Insecta > Diptera > Lauxaniidae > Meiosimyza > Meiosimyza platycephala. The sequence goes on from OY759210.1 coordinate 18,730,688, forward strand.
TAATTGTTTTGTCTGGGTCTTCCCTTTCATTCTAGCAATGCGTTAACTTAAAATCACAAAAACAAAATATCACTGCGCGTTTTACATATCACCACGAAATAAAAACTTTAAATAAAATAAACAAATTAATAAAAAAAATTTTAATTAATTATTTTTTTAACGAATTAAATAAGCGCAACAAACCGAAAAATCGCTGACAGCATTAGTAAAACCACCATCAGCAGCAGTGACGACCGGCGTCAACCTTGAACTGTTTTATCGACTCATTAAGCAGTGATGAGTGACTGCATAAACAGCATCATCTAATTTTTACAGCTGAACAACGAAATCGTTGTTGCTGCTGCTGCTTTTGTTGCAAATTATTTATGACGTTTAAGCGCACTTTTAACACGTGCGCAGTTGGCACGTCATTTATATTTTTCTTTTTTTTTTCTTTTTACACACGATCACTCACAAACACGCGCTGCGAACTGACATTTGAAACGTCATCACGTTTGCCGTATCTGTTGTTGATATGATGGGCGCCATTATGATGTGCCATCTTTTTTAGCATTACGCTCAACAATAGCCAACACGCAAATAGACGCCATAATTTTTATGATTTTTCTTGCTGTTGCTGTATTTTGTTGCAATTGTTTCATGTTGCACGTCATTTTTTTTTTTTTTTTTGCTGCATCAAAGTTGCAATTTTTTATTGCTATTGCTGTGATGTTAATTAGTTTGTTAATTTGTGTAATTATTTATGTGCACGTTGTATACTTTTTTGTCTGTTAGTGCACATGCATTTTTCTTTAAAGATCCAATGCCGCCACAGCTCTCACGTGCGGCTGAAAAACCAAGCCTTTGAACGCTAAGTTTATGTTTTCATTTTGAGAAAATCGACTTTTTTATAGTTTGGGAGAACCTGTAAAAGACTTTTAAGTACTTTTTTTATGTGCCAAATTTTTACCGTAATGAAGATTTATCTTCATTTAAAAAAAAAGTTCCAAATAATGACTGGGTTAAGTCGATGTTCTCTTTGAGAAAAAAAAAAAAGTATTAACTTCTTGAATAGCTCACTTGATAATAATGGTGAATATTCATCAAATCAAAGGAAATATTGTTGACTTAAATTGGTATAATGGTATGGTATGGTATAGTATAGTATGGTATGGTATGGTATGGTATGGTATGGTATGGTATGGTATGGTATGGTATGGTATGGTATGGTATGGTATGGTATGGTATGGTATGGTATGGTATGGTATGGTATGGTATGGTATGGTATGGTATGGTATGGTATGGTATGGTATGGTATGGCATGGTATGGTATGGTATGGTATGGTATGGCTTGGTATGGTATGGTATGGTATGGTATGGTATGGTATGGTATGGTATGGTATGGTATGGTATGGTATGGTATGGTATGGTATTTTATGGTATACTATAGTATGGTATGGTATGGTATGGGTGGTTTCTGTTAAAATTGGTGTTTGCTATAAAAGTGCGGTTTTTCAATTGGAAACAGTAAAACGACCGTTTCGCGGAAACAACACTGATGTGTTTTTATCTCCTCGCCCACTTTTGACATTATATTTTTCTATTTAAAGCTTACTTTTCTAATTATTGAGTAATATAGCCTTTTTCAAAATGTTTAACATTCGTTAAAACAAAATTTTGCTTTGATTTCAATTTTCCCGATATGATATTTCTATTTCAAATAACTTAAAAAATCATATGCCACACAAGTGTTCATATGTATCTGTACGTATATTTTATCGCAGTTGCATTAATCTGTCGCACACTTTGGCATGCCATTTGAGTGTATTGAACTGCACAGAATAAATAATGCGTTTTTGTTTTATCTATCATTCTTTTGGTAAACGAATAAGAGAGAAGAAGAAAATTAAAATCTTTTGTTGCAATCACATTTGGCTTAAAAGCTTTGTGTAAGCCAAGTTAAATTTGGCGCGTGAACAAAACATAAAACTGACATATGAAGCTTGGGGTTTTTTTTATTTTCTTTCAAGTTAAATTGCTTTGGCACGAAGTTACAAAAAAAAAAAAATTAACAGAAATATAATTTATGATTCAATTCTTAAGAAAATATATTATAAAATCTATTTATTACAAATTATCTATTTAAATTTAAATTTTTGGAAAAACCATTACAATAAGTGAGGCAACCAAATGTGAAATGTTTTTATGAATATCTTGTCATACACACAACCTTAGACAAAAGTGAATGCACTGAGCCTGAACTATTTCATGTTTAAAAGTTATTACGTTCAATTATCTTGAAGGTAAATGTATTATAAAAACGATTCATAAGATAAAACTAAACCATCATTAAACATCAAGATAAACAAAAGAAAACGACATACTATAATTCAAACAATTTCATAATATAGAGTGTCTACGTTAAATCCAGCGACACCTTTGTACACGGTTGGCGGGCCCAACCCATCTTCAGTTGAAAGCGTCAACTGCGTGCATTGCATTTTCAACTTTGGTTGCGAATATGAGTACGACGAGTGTTTATTTCAATTACCATTCTTTCATAATTTACTCGTACTTTTGTATCTCTGTTTTTTATCTATGATCATCCAACCGCATTCAATAAAATGCGCAACATGCAGGTGTTAACTTTAAACAGCAAATTTATGTATGTGAGCATCTTTTGCTACATAGCCCCAGCAAAGAAGTCTGTCCGTGTGTAGTCTTTGCTAACTCCCCCAAGAGCATGCAGCACAGATGAAACTCCTCAGCTTTTTATTGTTGTGGCTTGAGGCGTGTGAATTAGGGAGGATTTTTCCGCGAAAATATTTTGTTGGTAAGGTAGTTTCAAATGAAGTGAGATATTGTGAGCTGAGAAGAGGCGAGGTGACGTGTCGTGCCGTTCCGTGACGTGACGTGATGCCATATAATGTAATTTAATGTAATGTGATCTGATGTTATGTGATGTGATGTGATGTGATGTGATGTGATGTGATGTGATGTGATGTGATGTGATGTGATGTGATGTGATGTTATGTGATGTGATCTAATGTGATTTGATGTGATGTGACCGTGTAATCAAAGGGCTGTAACGAGGGTTTCATTTGAAGTTTCTGAAATAAGAGATACCCTAAAATTGAGGCTACGTTTGTAAAATTGATTCCAAGACAAAACGATTTTTCGCTCAGCTGAATGTTTAAGTGATTTCTGATGGCAATTGTTGTAGTTATTGTATCTAATGTTGCTGTTGCTGCTGCTGCTGCTTCTCATTGTATTTGTTTGCACAACATCAAGATCGAGTACCATCAAAAATTAGTTTTATTATATCGTGCATTTAAGTGTTTGTTGTTGCGATAAATGCAAAATGAAATATAATGATTGGCAACACTGACTGACTGATTTTGTTGCCACAGAAGTGGTAAATCTTAATGGTTAAGTAATTATTTAATGATGGATTATCAACGTCGCGCAGTCGTAGAAAGAAAAATACATATGAAGAATTTGTTTTGGGTCAATCTGTTGCCATGTCAATTAAAAAGTGCAACATAATATGAATACAAAATTGTTAAATTATGACTCACAGAACAAATGTTGCATAGAGCATGAGTCAGTTATTGAATATTGTTTGCAAAACATAAGTGCTGCAATATTTTAAGAATTTATTTGTTAAGGCAATTAACAATTAAATTACGTTTAATTGCTTTTGTTTATTTTGTATAATGCAACATGTTGCAAAAGCTGTTTAAAATCAAAAATTCAAATCATGCAAGTATGTACTACATCTGACAAAATATTTTATTGAGTGCATAATTAAAAACTACTTCATAATATAGACATAAATCGATAGGAAATTACTTGGCTTGATTTTCCTAAAACCAACAAAAGCTGCTTTTAAACAATAAAGCAAAATTCTGTGTAATGCAACATAATACCTTTTGATATTCATAGTAAAATGCAGAAAAATGCAAGTCAATAGAATACAATTACTGTTGCATACACACATGTTCTCAATCAATTTAATACACAAAAAGTTTTATCATGATTTTATTCATTCATCAATGTCAGTAAAAATGACAGCTGGGCATTTGTTTGATGTAAAATGTTGATGTTGCTGCAACACAATAAACGCACCACAATGTAGGTCTGCGCATGTTTCTGATTAAAGCCCCTTTTTGTGATTTTCTTGAGTACTATTGTTATTAATGCGATTATTAAATGCATTTTTTATGCAAATTGACTCAAATATTAATTTATATGATTTAATTTATGAGTATGAGCAGATTGTTGCAACAGTAGCAGAGATTATGTATGATACATACGGTAGGTAAAGTTGTTTAAGACATGGTAAATTCAATAATAAATACCATATAATATAACTAGATATAATATTTAATAAAATATAAAAATACAAAACATTTTGTGAAAAGTTTCTGCCACAAAATATTAACTACTTAGTTATGCACCTAAAACATGTTTCTAGGAACTCATTTATCTTTAACTGCATGCCGCATTACTGAGTAAGCAGCATTTTCAAAATGTTATTTTTTAAATTCGCATCATCATCATCTGATGATTCAAAATACCAACACCTAAAGCAACAAAAAAATCCTGATTGAAATTTACTTAAAGATAAGAATAAAAGTTTCTATTTTTGATTTTCTTTAATACTACGATTGTTAATGTTTCAATGTAAAGTTAAAAAAAAAAAATTATTTATTAAATTGAAATTTATTTTTGTTTTATTTTAAATCAAAAAAAAGGCGGGTCCTATGGACCCACGACTATAGAAAAGTGCGAATTTTTCACAACTATAGTTAAGGGTTAAGAGGCTCTCTTTTTACTTTAGGTGAAAATTATACTTTTTTTTTTTGTTTTTAACTGTCGATAAAGAAAGGTACACAAAAAACATCCCCAGCACCAGTCAGTCTCAGTTTTGAAAGGAATCGAATAGTTGAAAATGGGAACTCATCGAAAAATATCAAATAAATAGAAAATTTTAGAAAAAAATCGAAATAATTAGAATATATCAAAAAATATCGATAAAACTCTAGTAAACTTATTTACGGGCACACATAGACCAAAGATGTTTTTTTAATAACCTCCAAAGAAACAGATAGCTCCGTTATTACCACACCCATGCTAGTGTCGACTAATTTACCTAGATTATGAAAAAAAGTCGATAAAATTGAAAATTTATCGCTTAGCATCAAAATATTTAAAAAGTCGAAAGTTATGGAACATCATCAAAGCAAAGTCGAAACTATCGAAAAAGTCCAATATTATCGAAACATTCGATTCTTATCGAAAAAATCGATACTTATCGAAAAAATCGATACTTATCGAAAAATTCTATACTATCGAATAGCATCGAAAGTATAAGCTTATCGAAAAATATCGAAAGTCGAAACTATTGAGCATTCTCAAAGAAAAAATTTATTAAATGTCGAAACATATCGAAAAAAAACTAAAATTTACGAAAAACATCGATATACAATAGTTGAAACTTATCGAATAACATAGAAAAATCGATATAAGTAGAGCTTAACAGAAAAACATCGTCGAAAATCGACAGAAATCGATACTTATCGAATAAGTTCAGAAGAGTTGAAACTTAACTATCAAGAAAAATTACAATCGAATAAGTATGGCATATATTTTTTTATCGATAAAACTTAAATCCAAAGCGACGGTTACTTTAGACATAAAAAAAAGTTAAATTCAATGTTATGATTGTTTTTGATAAATACGATTACTATTGTTGCTCAAAAAAATATGAAGCTTAATTTATAAGGATTATATGCAGTGATCTTTATTTTAAAAATTATAGCCTGAAATATTCTGAAAATAATAATAAAAAAATTAAAAAATGCATTTTTAAATTAATTTATGCATTTTCAAAATTAAAACTATTGCTGCAAGTGTGTTGACAAACATTTAATTAATTTTTGTAATTATTATGCAGCCACAACATTTTTAAATTCATCAACATGCTTCATTGCAACATTTTATAAAATAAATTTTAGAAAAAAAATCAGATGCAACTACATACCTTTTGAACTCGTCAGACTATGTCCAATGCTGTGCCAAAAATTCAAACGGCACCCAAAGACTTTCATTTCTTTGACACGTTCCTTCATATTGCCCAGAACACTGGTCTCCGCGAGGCTAACACACGGAATCATTTGTTAACGACAAAAACACACACACACGCGCGCAGCGTAGCAGCTTTTCTCTGAGTGTTGTTGCGCAACACAGCAGCAGAAGCTTCAGTGAAAATTACAAAATTACAAAAGTAAAGAAAAATAAACAATGAATGGCAGTAAACTGCCAGCGCAAACGCTGCACTGTAGTAAGAAACTTTTTTTTTTTATTTCAATTTTTTTAATTTATAAAAATATTTTTTTAACACTGTTTGCCAAGAAGAAAAAAACAAAACGCGTCACAATGCAGCAATGGAATTTCTGTACATAAAAAATAAGAAAAAATATTTAATAAAATTAGCAAAAATATAAAAAAACAATACTCAATTGAGTTATAAAAACCATTTCAAACGCATTTTCACTAGAAAAATTTCCACTTCCTGTAATTTTAAAATCCACAATTAAAAATAAACAATAATAATCTGAAATTCCCATTAAGTTGTAGTTAATTGTTTACAAACATTTACTAATTAGCGCCAAAGCTGCTTACAAATAAAAACAACAACAACTCTGTAGTGCACGCACAACAATACAACAACTGCTGTTTCAAGAGGGGGACGTCAACTGTTTATTGTTATTGCTGTAAAGTTGTTAATTTTTGTGTGTACCAGACGTTGTTGGCATGCTCCTTAACATATGTTTCAACAAATTTATTCTTAATGCTCAACATAAAATTGAGTTTTAAGTATACGGACAAGTTAATACCTTTTGCTGGAAAAGTACGTATAGTAGCGCAAAAAACTATAAAAATATTAATAGCATTATATTAATAGCAATATTTTAATTTCATGATATAATTTGAAAATAATTTTATATCATGATATTTATTAGCTATAAAAATTTTATTAAAAGAAAGAATTAAATGTTTGGACGCTCTTGGAACTTTGTGGTAAATGCTTTAAAATAAAAAAAAAATTGAAAAAAACGAGGAAAACAAATAAAAAAACACACAACAAGTGATGATCCCAAAAAGCCCAAAAAGGACCCATTTAAATCTTCGAGCACAATAGCTGCCGAAATGGGACACATATATTTTCCCCAAATGTTTGATGAAGCTTAGTGTTTGTAAAGCTTCTTGCTAGATTGGAGAGTAAGGTTCCACATCTTCGTAAGAAAAACTTACAAATGAGGAAAGCATTTGCCAGAAATCATGCTTCATGATTTGGAGAAGAGGGAACCAAAAAAAAGTCGAAAAACATACTATGGAGTGACGAAACCAAAATTAATTTGTTCCCCAGTGATGCTGCAAGAAATGTTCGTTGTCCTGAAGAGAAGTATTTCGACCAGCGCTACACAAAGAAAACCGTAAATCACGTTGGTGGAAACATAATGGTTTGGAGATGCTTTTTCTACTACGGGGTATGTCCCATTTTCCGTATTCAGGATATTATGACCCAAATTAAATACGTTGATATTTTGCCAACTATTATGCTACCTTACGTAAGTGATAAAATGCCCTTAATTTTACAGTTTCAGCAGGATAATGAACCCAAACACTCTTCGTGGTTGGTCAAAACTTGGTTTAGGGGCCACAATATTGGCTGCTTGTCATGACCCTGTCAATTTTCTGATCTCAACACGATTGAGAATCTTTGGTCTGAGTTGAAAAAAATAATTTTAAATCAAATATTTAAAAATAAGGACGATTTGTGGCAAAAAGAGCAACAATCATGGTATGATATTCATTTGGAGGCATGCAAAAATTTCGTTGCGTGTATGCACAGGCCGATTTGAACAATAATGGCGGTTATACAGCGTACTGCTTTGCAACAAACTGAGACATTCTCAAAACTGTAAATATGTCACAATTATTTATTTTTTTTAGAAACATTAAAAGTGTACCTATTGTTATGGCCAGATGAAAATTCAACGACGGTTCCAATAATTTCATATAAGATATTTTCTTTGCTTTTTTTTTAATTTAAATTATCCTTTTTTTAAAAAACACTATAATCTTCATAATCATTACCAATTTTTTTTTTCAAAATCAAATGTAAATAATAAAATATTTCTAAACAATTCACTGAAACTCGGGTGTATCTATTTTATTGTCCAGCTGTGTATGTACATTAGGGTGATTCAAATTTTTTATTTATCCAAACAGGTTTAATAGTATCAGGTAAACGAAATAAAAATGCTGGTGCTTTTAGAGCTCATAATATTAATATTTACTGGTGGCTCATCGAGCTTCTTTATTTTCCATACGATTTATATGGGAATGTATGCCTTGTTAGACAGTTTTGAATAAATCTCGTAAAAAAAATCTCTCATGAACGGGACTAACTCCATCGGAAAGAACATAAATTTTTTTACAAAAAAAAAAAATTTTTCTCATTCTTCGAAATATCCTTAAATTTGAATTTTGAAACTAACGAAATATTACCTCCACGAAAAAATAACATGATACTTTTTTATAGAAAATTTTATGATCTTTCTAATGAAGTTGGTCTTGTTTGTGTAAGATATTTCTTTCACATGATATAGAGACAAATGTCTCGTAATGCTTGTTTTCCCATATAAATCGTATGTAAAACTAAAAAGTCACCAGTAAATATTAATATTATGAGCTCACTTTGCACCAGAATTCTTCTTTCGTGTATCTGCTACTATTAAACCTGTTTGGAGCAAAAAAATAAATTTAATCACTTTCATGTATGTACATACATACATACAGTCGCTCTAAGCCAAAGTCTAACAAAAGTTTTTCTCTTGGTAAAAAGTTAAGCTTGCAGCTATTTAAAAAAATAAAGTAAAATATTTTTTTGAAAGCAAATTTAATCCACTTTTAAAGACAGGGACACAAATTTACAAAAAAATTCACTGAAAGTTTTTTTTTTCAAATAAAAACTGAAGAATAAGAAAAAATTACGCACAAGCCAAACTCGGACTGGCTATATAATTTAAATATTTTTACCAAATCAATATTTTCTGTGAAGGCCAGGGTTAGGATTATGTATAGACAACCAGTTTTTCGCAAAAACTAGGCAGGATTTTGTCCCTATTATCCCATTCTTGCTGCAATAGCATTTTGAATCAATTTTTGTTGCTGATTGTATGTTCTCGAAATTTTCGATCAAGACGATTCCATAAATTCTCTGTAGGACTTATTTCTGGAATTTGGGGCAGTGTTTCTATAACGTGTGGACAGCTATAGAGCAGCCAGGATTGCACTTTGGAGGCTCTGTGCTTAAGATCAATGACTTGATAAAACTTCCAGTCGTTGCCAAGGGGAAGTTAATACACCGTTTGTGACAAATTGGTTTATATCGAGATAAACATTTTGGTTCATTATTATATGGAAAAATTATAGATATAATGGACAAGCGGCTGAAAATGCGCACCACACCATGACAGAAGCGCCTTACAAATTACCTTATGGCTAATTTTGGCATAACTTGCGAAGTGTCGAATGAGATATTGAAAATTTATAAAAAAACATAATATGAGGACACACCAATGAACGAATAAATAGTTTAGAATATGAACTTCTTGAGTTCATTTTATCATAAGTTTTTTAAAATAAATACCAAGATTTAAGTGACCACAAAATTTTTCTTTAACCACAAATCAGGTGCTGAATTTATTCTTTAAAATTTTTTCACACGGTCATTCACAACTATATTTCCCAGTTTATAACCGCCAGTTAGTTTATTAGCAAAACTTTGGGTACAAACTACTTTAACAACAAAATTAAATATTTTTCACATCAAAAAAAAAAATAAAACCACAAAAATTCAAATGAATTTTTTCAAATTAAAAATAAATAAAATTAATAATTAAAAAGTTTAAAGTAGTAGAAATAAAAAAAGAATTGATGAAAACTAAAAAAAAAAACTAAAAAAAAAACGAAAAAAAAACTAACAAAAAAACAGACGACTCAGAGCAGTTCTTGCCGTTACAATATAAATTGCAAGTACCAACAATAGGTAATAGAAATTCAGCATCAATTGCTGCTATTGATGAATATTTTTTTTTTGTTTTTGTATTTGGCCATAGTGTTAAAATTTACATTATTCTATGCTTTAGTTGCTGTCGAAGTAATTTTATTTTTTTTTATTTTTTTTTTATTTTTTTTTTATTTTTTTTTTATTTTTTTATATTGATTGGTATTTCAATTGTTTTACTGAAAGCGTTGCAGTAGTTGCAAGAGCAACAACTTCAGGTCGCTAGTTTGTCAATAAAAAATAACAGCAAAACAAAGATGTTGTCGATGTTGAATTGTAAAAAATATTGCAGTTGCAATATTGCTGTTATATAAAGAAGCAACAGCAACACAAACGCAATAAAGTTTTGACAGCACACAGCAGCAAAAGTTAATTTTTTTTGATTGTTGAGTTTATTATTAAAAATAAAAAAAAAAATCACCAACAATAAGTGGCATTTGAAAATATTGCTATTATGCGTGTGGTTTATTCACTTGGTTCTTCTGAAGGGAAAATACTGTGTGCTTAATTGCTGATACATGTGTATGTGTAACGAATGGTATATTTTACTAAAGAGTTTTTCCAACACAGAATTGTTGAGAATTTTAGATAGCCAACACTGTTCGGAATTTAAGATTAAAGATCCAACCGAATTTCGTTTGATAGAAGTTCAAAACGGTTCCTCATTTCAAAATATACAAACTGTCTTCAAAAACATTTCATAAATTTTGAAATTTTTTCAAGTTGCCCACGTGAAGATTACTACATGGTTCAAAAAGTCCTGGGAAAAATGATGAAAACAAAAACATTTTGATAAAAATCGATTTTATTCTTCAACATAGTTCTTTTCGAGGGAGATACATTTCATCCAACGATCTTCCAACCTTTTTTATGGTAGTCGACGTCGAGGCTCTCAAAATAGGCATCAGTTTCGAACTCGAACTCCTCATTTGAATAAAATCTCATTCCCTGGAAGAAGATAATAGTCGCTAGGGGCCAAATCTGGAGAATACGTTGGGTGGGGGCAGCAATTCTTATCACCAAACACTTCAAAATTGAAATTAAAAAGAGAAATATATCAAGCTTTGAAATTCTTACAAAACGGTTTAAAAGTCACTGATGATTTCGCTTAGCAGTGAATGAAACTAGTAAGACTAGCTCCAGCGCTTTTTCGTTAATTTATCTTTGTTTCAGTGTAATTTTTTTTAGTGTTGACACACGCTGTACTGAACAGTAAAAGCTTTAATTTTTTTTTAAGATACTACTGAATACTTTAAAAACATATTTCATTTAAATTTAATGTTATGTTGATGTTATTTTGACCACAACAATTGTTAATTAAACATTTTGCAGCAAAAAAAAAAAAAAAAAACACCAACAACAAATTATAATAATACAGCTACACTAATTTTTTTCCAATTTATTTTGTTGTATATATAATAACTTAAGTAGCAACGCGCTGTTGTCTATTAAAAATAGCAAGAAAATAAAAAAATAAGAAAAAACACAATCATAAATCTTCTAAAGATCATTTGTCATTAGATGCTGATGCCAAGTCAGTCAATTTTTGCCATATTTCCGTCATACAAGAAGACACATTATATTGTTGTTGTTTAGCTAAGCAATTTATAATAAGTTCAATAAATAAATAAATAGATATCATCTTAATCTCATATGGATTTTTTTTTATTTTATTTTTAATTTATTTCGCATGATTTGCAATTAATTTTAATCTCTTGTTATTGTTGATTTAAAAGTAGCCTCATTAGCAATTGTTAGCAAGATTCTCGTGATTTATTTGTTTCTTCAATTATAATCAATGAATTCTTACTATGCTTACTTTTTTAATTGTAATTCTATATTTAATTAATGGATAAAAAAGAAAGAAAAAAAGGCATTTTTTTTTCAATCAAATTTATTGCAGCCAGTTTTACTTTGTTTGTATTTTGGTTTTCAGAAACAAAAAATTTTTTTTTGCATTGAATAATTTTTTTAGCAACACTAAAAAAGAGCAAGCAAAAAAATTTTAAGTTCAATATTTTTGTATGTTAAGTCTCTGTTTCAATTAAAAATTTAAGATATCATATAAACAGGAAAGTTTAAATTTAAACAACTAAATTTAACCCATTAACTGTAAAAATGGGTGTCATATTCAAAAACTTTTATTAAAAGCGTATTTTAATCGTTTTTATGGGAGGGGCGTGGTAGAAGTCTCGGCTGTGCTACATATATGGAACAGCGTTCAAAAACCATTCCAGGAATTTGGTTGCACTAGCTTGAATACTCTCTTAGTAGTAAATTTTTTATTTTTCCTTGTATGGGAGGTGCCACGCCTTGAAATTCACCCACTTTTTGTATAGTACTATTCAAAACCATTTTTTTCCAATTTGGTTGCATTACCTTGAGTAACTCTTTCTGTGCAAGTTTTTGTTGTTTGGGAGGTGTCACGCCTTCCTGCCATAAACTGCCCACTATTACTTCGGTTCTTGCCTAAATCGTTTGTGTGGGGCTAACTCAAATAGAGCACTTGGTTAAGCGTTTTAAAGTTTTTGCCTTTAGAGGAAGTGCCACGCCTTTTTGATATATAAAGGTGTAGTTTGGTTAATGTTACTGAAAATAATGGAATAAAATTGTTCAAATCTGGCTTGTTAATTCATCAATTAGCCACTAATATCTTGGTATCATCTCTGCACACTTTGTAGATTTTTGCAAGCGGTAGGCATGTTCATTAACTGAAGTAGTTATCAACTTGTTCAATTTCATTAAATTATCTTGCCTCGTTTTCCCGCTATCATGATTTCCACAGACATCCAGACGGAAATGAATCGATGCAGGAGATGACGCTCTGTTTCGCCATCTTCTAAGCGTTTCAAACGCATGGAAAAAGTTGATATATTCTGGGGCAAACGTAAGAGTTCAAAAGAGGCGTAAGTGAGGCTGAACTCCAAAAATAAGGATTGTTCAACGAATGTCCAACTTTGTTAACTCTGTAATGCAATTAAAAACAAAATCGTGTCGCAATTGAATAAAGTGTACTGAATCGCCGCATTGGGTTTGGAAAGGTTATAAAATGAGAGGAGAACATACTATACTATATTTTTTTTTGTCAATAGTAGGCGGTGCCACGCCCCGAGCAGGAAAAAACGTTTCCATGGCTTAACTAATGGAGCGATTTTAATAAAATTTTGTTTGGAGATGGAATGAAACCTAAGAAAGGTTATCAAAAACTTTAATTTCTTAAAGGGGGCGTGGCACCGCCCTGAATGTGAAAAAACGCTGTCTCGGCAGAGCCGCATGATCGATTTTGATGAAATTTGGTATGGCGATTGATTGTTGAATAGAAACTAATTTTTTTTAGTGAGCGGTGCCACGACTCTAACAGGAAAATACGTCATTATATTGCTTAACTAACCAACCGATTTTGATGAAATTTTGTTAAGATATAGATTGAATCTTGAAAGATTTCAAAAAAATCAAATTTTTTTAAGTAGGCGTGCCAGCACATGCAACAGAAAAAAGCGTTTTCACTGCTAAATTAATGGACCGATTTTGATGAAATTCGGTAAAGAGATAGATTGAATTCTGGGCGGTGCCACGCCTCTCATAGGAAAAAATGATTTCACTAAAAGAATATTGGAACGATTTCTGTTAAAATTTGGTACAGAAATTAATTGCACCCTAGAAAAAGATATTTGTTCCAAAGTGTACACTCCCCTAATATAAATATATGTTTTTACTGCTAAACTAAGTGACTACTCTTGATGAAACTTGGTATGTATAGTAGATATGTACAGTGCAGCCGCGGTAACGCGAACTAATTAAAACCAAGGTTGTTCATGGTAGCAAAATTGTTCATGTTAGCGAATATGAAAATTTAATCCAAAATTTATACAGTGCAGTCGCTGCAACTTATGCATCTTATTTTTGTTCATCATACCATTTGTAACAACAAAAACTTTAAAAGAAACAAAAAACTTCTTCAAACTAAAAAAAATAAAAATAAAAATGCATAAACAGCCTTAAGCGTATTGAATGGTTGAGTTATGTCTTGCTGCAAGGTAGTCAATCCAAAATTATTTCGTTCACGTTACCGCGTTGTTCACGTTAGATGGTGGTCACGTTACCGCAACTGCACTGTATATTGAACTCTAAGGAAGAGATAGGGGTAGAGCAACATGATACCATAACTTTCATTTTTGGAAGCGTTGATAAAAAATAGCTGTTTCTAATATAATTTTTTTAATATTAAATACCAAAAAGTTGGTTGAATTTCAATCAGTGGGCGAATTCAAATTATAGTGAATTTGATGTTGAGGAATTTTTTTTTTTTTTTTGTTTAACCTAAAGGTACACAAATGCAAATAGACTGGACAAACATGGACAATCGAATGCAGGAATTTGAAATTGGTATCAAATTTTATTTTTTAAATAATTGATTGAATGATTGAAAATTATTTTTAATTAAATTGTCACAATCATTTCTTTTATGAAAAAAATTAAAATTTTGCTTTACATGCTCTTCTTCGTTTAGCTCGTTTTTTTTTAATAACAAAAGGTTAAGGAAAAAACACGCACGTACCAAGCTCGCTTAAGCTTTTGACTTAATAACTTTATGAAATTTGTTTGTATAATTAATCAAATGTAACAAACAGTTTCAGTTACTGCTACTGCTACACCTATAATTTTTATTTGCCTCAAGCTTTGTCAACCAGAGTTTCAGCATTGATGCAGTAGCAACATTTGAAAATCAGAAGAAAAAAAAAATTTCTCCATAAAATTTTTGATGGCAGTGCAAATTAAATTAATTCGCATCCATTTGTTAAATTTTTATTTGTTCAGACTTTTTATGGCATTTTGTGTGATATCACTAGCAACATGGAAGTGCAAAGAAAGTTGACGACACGGAAGTTGCTAATGAATAAATTGCAAACAAAAATATAGTTAATTTTACGGGCAGAACTAAAAACCAGAACAAGTTGTAAATTTTTATGGAAGTTTTGCAAGTTTATATTTGAAAAAAAAAAATATCAAAAGAAAAAAAATGAATTTACGACTAAAAACAGTAGCACTTCTTACTCATTATATCCCCAGCTGCAAAAGCTTTCATCAAGTTACTTATGCATATCTTTTTTTGACCTCATTTCATTAATGTTGCAGCTGCCCAAATCCTGCTCGTATTTCGAGCAACATTTAGGTCAACTTGATTGACTTTCCAACAAAACATTTTCAAAATATGGTATCTATCTCCTCTGTCTTTACACTCGCTAAAATCCTTAACAAAAGTGCCAAAAGCACTTAAGTGCCGCTCGTTATTCTTTTTTTTCTTTTTCTTTGTGGTTCGGCACATAAAATTGAACGCATGTAATTGACCTTGACCTGCGCGTGTTAATGTTGCCGCATAAAATGTTGCTAAGTAATACAGTGCTGTTTTGTTTGGTGGGCAAGCCCTTTCAAAAAAAAAATACCATAAATTTAAGAAAAACAAAAATGATTTTTTTATATCAAAATAAAGGAAAGCATAAATAAGCGACACGCAAAAATTGCAACAAATTGCAATGTTGCGCTGCTTTTATGCGCACGCGCAGCAAGCAACCAGTTTATGTTGTATGGTGAACGCAAAACAGCAGGCACACAAAACGCACTTTAATTGATTTTACAGTCGTCGAGGGCAGCGAGCGTAAAGAGGAAGGCGTAAACCAGCAGGAAAGCTGTTTGGTAAAGTTGTTTTGTTACGGCAGCGTGTACTCGTATTAAGGTAATTTTTATTTGGCTTAAAGAGCTTGCAGAATTAGGTAAGAGTTTTTTTGTTTTTTTTATTTTGCGAATAGCGTTAACCCTTGAATGAAGAAATGGAATGATTTGGTTATCAACGTTAGGCTATGGCAGCTAGGGGACGACCATAAGTAGCTGTTATAAGCTATTGATATATTACGAAATTTTGCTCAATTTGATGCAAGAAAATTTGTACTTACTAAAGAAAAGATCGGTGCTTTTAAAAAAAGCGTTGATTATTGGATTTTATTATAGAAACATGTGAAGTGAATGATTCATGCTGATAAACCTGATAAAGTTAACAGCGTTATTTTAAAAACTAAAGCCTTAAACGTTCCAAAAATTGGATCAATCTCGTGTGATTTATTATATCAAGTCGTTGACAAGACAAGACAAGACAATAAGCAATAAAAATCTTTAAGAAAAAATAATTCAAAATTATTTTATGATTTAATTTAATTGAAATTTTCTTCCCAATAAAAAAAAACACCCTTTAGAACTTATACAACCAGTTTCGAGGCAGCTAAAGCAGAACAATTGGCACATTATCTACGAACTTTTGCTAATGTAAGCGTAAGGGGACGTCCATTAATTACGTGAGTTAAAATAGGGGGGAGGGGTTCTGGCAAAATCTCACCATGGGGGAGGAGGGGGTCAAGGAAAACCTCACGTCAACTTTTTAATGCATAGAATTTACATTAAAAATTATAATTTAAATCTCACGCCAGATCTCACCAAATCTCACCAAGGAGGGGGGGGGGGGGCTTTGAATTTTCAAAAAAAACACCTCACTTAATTAATGGACATCCCCTAAGGCAAATGAAAGAGATTTAATGAGACAATCACTAATATCAAACAGAAATTTCTACAAATATCTGGATTGCATGAGAATGTTTGAGAGTTTTGTACAAACCAGCATTACATGATATAAACGGAGATGCGTTTGATTTTCGTAAGCAGTTGATATTGAACTTTTGATGTGTACTTATTTACAACGAGTCTACATAGCGCAAAGTTTAATGTGTTTGAATGAAAAAGTTTCAAAGCCGATATTATCAGAGGCCGAAATCATAAGAAGTGAAGACGTTGATTTGATAACTAAATTACGTATCAGCATTATATAAAAATTCACAGTCCTCGAATTTGTATAACTACAGTCAAACCTTGTAAGTGGGAGCTGAATAACTGAGAAGCTCTATTACTGGGAATATTTTGCAGTCCCATCGTTTTTATGTCAAAAAACTTCTTGGCGAAATCAATACCGCATTTGTCTCTATAACTAAAGAGATTAAATGAGATAATCAGTAATATCAAACAGAAATTTCTAGAAATATATGGATTGCATGAGAATGTTTGCGAGTTTTGTACAAACCAGCATCATCACATGATATAAAAGAAGATGCATAGTGACCTTTTGCTCACAGTTTTTTTGATTTAAATCGAAAATTGATTCTTTTGTTTACGCGCTTAATCGATGTGTACTTATAGGGTGATCCATAGGATTACTTTCTTTGGGGATATGTTAAATTACTTGTTTATGTCAACAAACTCGAAACTATTGACGCTTTGGAAACCAACATAACTCGAGTTATTCAAGGAATACCGGCCGATATGCTCGAAAGAGTTGTCGAATATTGGACCCACAAAATGAACCATTTAAGAACTAGTCGTGGGCAACATTTGAACGAAATATTTTTTAACATTGAGTTGTAGGAACCGAAATATCTCTCCAAATAAACATTTGCATCAATACAATGATTTTTATATATTTTATTTAGAAAACAAAGTAGGAAGCTCTTATTGAATCACCCAATTGTTACATTCTCTAACTGATGACTGATTTTGGTAGTAAGTTTCCACAATTAATAAACGTTGTTCAGTAGTAAGTCTATTCATGATTGAGTCGTATTGAATACTGAACACTAACGTCATATGAACAAGCCATTTGACACATGACAGCTGTCAAAACAACCCAGTTGGAAAAGAGACCTCGTATTGGATCACCCTTTAGTATACAAGAGCTGACTAAAATGTCAAAGTGAAAATTAAACGTTATCTCTGTGAATAAGAAGACATCGTCTATTTTGACCTGAATAAGAGGAAGACTCGATAAGTGAAATACTTTTATAAATGGAAATAAGTTAACGGTCTCTGACAATCCTACTGATCAGATATGACTGTATTTATTTTGAAAAATAACATATTTTTTGAATAAAATAAGTTAGAACTCAAGTTGTGTGACTGCACAGTGCGCCATTTAGTAGTAGGAAAGGTCTAAAAACGTAAAAAAAATTGCACAGGGCTGCTGGACGACTATTGATTAGCTAGCTTTTTTAGTGATTTATAAATTTTTCATCATAGGTTGTGTGAAATTTTTTCGCGCCAAGCTTCGAAAAAAAAATTGGGGCGCAATATTTCGAAAACAAGAACATTTTATTGTTTTGAACGCATGAAAGCATTTTTCCAGAACATCTTTTGTATAACATGTCAAGCATTTGCAGTATAAATTTAACACACACAAAAATGCATTTTAGTATAGAAGAACTTTATAGCGCCTTACATTATGCTGAACATTACAATAGACAGAGCCACGAACATAAAAATTCAACAAACTTGTTTCAATTTGTTAAATTTTTTTTTTTTTTTTTTGACTTGCTGGCCTTCTCGCAGTCACAAGTTGATTTTACTTCACAAAAAAATTCAATTCAACACAGAAGACCCTGCAACAACACCCAAACTCAAATGGTAATAAATTTTAAGATGATTCTGGTTTAAAGTCGGTTTTTTTTTTTGCTCTGTTGCTTTTTTCGCGTTAGTCCGGCCCAGTGTAAATGTAGCTTGCATTTTGTTTTTTTATTTTGCTTGTGCGCATGCGCAACTTACGTGTAGGTACTAACATACGGGACACATTTATACCGTTAGCTGGCAGGATCTTAACCACTTTTTACGGTTGTTGTGTTGTTTTATAACTGAAAGAGTGAGTAAGTGAGTGAGTGAGTGAGTGAATTAATATGTGTGCGTGCGTGCGTTTGACACACGTTATAAATTAGTTTCGACTTGTGGCATAAAATTGTTTATGATGCATTTTTATTTTTTTGCAGTTTTTGCTCATGCTCATGCTGCAACAATCTGGCGTATGAAGAAAGTCATCAGTTATTTGGTCAAAAAAAACGAAAAAGTGATTAAAAAACATCAAGTTATGTTAGGCTTAATATCCAGCGGCTGGCTGCTGTGTGCAAAAAAAAAAAAACACAATTTTCCACACGAAAGTGGTTTTTAAGGAGTGGTCAAGCCTGGTGTTTTTTCTCGTCATCATCATCATCATCGTCATCATCGTTATCAACAACTTCTTGTTTTGTGTTGTAATTTTTTGTTTTTATTTTTTTTTTGTGTTGTTGTTGTTGAAAAAATATTGTGACGCTTTGTTGAACTGTTGGTTTTGGATCCAGTTAGTGAATTATTTGTTTAAGGCGGTTTAGCTCGGATTGAAATGGTAACAAAAATAATGTGAGAATTTAATTAGACTGGAGTATGTATGTTTATTGCCCCAACAGGAAATTGCTGAAGCGATTCAAGTTGAAGCTTCATTTAATGTAGCATACGATTTTCATAGAAAAAGTGAATACAAACTCTTATACGACAGTTAACAAGGTGCAACATTTTTTTCGGAAACATGCAAAAGAGCGCCGATTTCTATGTAAATGGTTTTTTAATAAAGCTTTTAGTATTTTTTTTGTATTTTTTTTTAATTATTTTTAAAATTTTTTTTAAATTTTTATTTAATTTTTTTTTAAATTTTATTTTTTAATTTTTTTTTTTTGTTTATTTTTATTTTCTTTGATTTTTTCAATTTTTCTTAATTTTTTTCTTCTTTATTTTTTCTTCAATATTTTTTTTTTTTCATTTTTTTTCTTTAATTTTTTTGTCTTTCATTTTTTTTCTTTTATTTTTTTACTCTAATTTTTTTTAAATTTTTATTTAATTTTTTAAAAAAGATTTTTGTCAACATTTCTTTATTAAAAATGATCATTATTTAATGAGTTTTTTTTACAAAAAAATTTCTAATTAAATTTCACTTTAGTTTTAATGTTGCACTACAATAAATTTTGTTTATCTCAAAGAATTTGCATGCACATTTTGCAATGAATAAAAGATATGATTAGTGAATATAACTCTGCGTCAAACAAGTTTTCATCAGAAAGCCATATTTGTAGTCAAGTGTTTAAGTCTCTTTTTATTCAAAAGTCTGTCGGTTGCATCTCATTTTTGTTTTAAGATCAGTTTCAATTAAATTTGCATTTAAAAAGATTAATACTGTGGAACCTCTTTAAGTCGAAACTCGATAAGTCGAAAACCTCTCAAACTAGAAAAAATTTTGTGATTCCTTCCTTTCAAGCCCCAAAACCTCCAATGCTCGAAATATGACCCCTCTATAAGGCGAAATAATTACTGAGTCCCAACAAGTAAATTCAATACATATTTTCCCTCTATAAATCGAAAAAAAAATCGACCTCTGCATCTCGAACATAGCAATGTTTGATTTTACAACCTTACAACTCGATTATTTGAAAAGAATTACCTCTATAGCTCCAAGAAAAATAAGATACCGACTTTATGTTGATAGAAAATACATAATAACACGTATCATTTAAACCTGCAAATAAAAATGTTTAATACCTCTTTAGTTGGAATAAATCTTAACCTCTACAAGGCAAACATTTCCTGACAAAATTCGCTTAAATCGAAGTCCTCCATAAGTCGAAAACTCTATAACTCGAATTTTTTGGCGTCTCCTTTCAAGTTCGATTTACACAGGTTCTACTGCAATACATATTGACTGTTGGCTCGGAATCAAACCTGTGCAACATTTCTACGTTTATTTTTAACAAAAACAACTTTAAATTTATTTTGAGTTTTTAAAGTATTGAAAATAACATTTTTTAACTTTACTTCAATGGTAAAAAACTTTAAATTATATTTTGAAATTGTATAGTATTTGAAATTACTCTCACTTTGGATCATATATGAAATTACTTTAAATGGATGTGGATTTTTTTTGAATTCAAATCAAAAATGTTTCTCTTTAAATTTATGTGGATTCTCTTTGAATTCAAATCAAAAATGTCTCTCTTCACATACCATTGATTCTTTGATCACAATTACGATCGGTATCCTTTGATTAAAAATTTATTTATTTTTTTGTTGAGTAACTGGACCATCGTGTCTCAAAATAAGCATTAAAACTGAAATGAAATTTCTGTCCTGCAGTTTTCTGAATTTAACGAATCTAAATGCTACGTAGCTATTTCACATTAAGCTGAAGGAATGAATTTAAGTCAATAAAAAATTATAGCAAGAAAATATGCAGATAAAACAATTCAAAGTTTCTCAGTGAAATTTGATATTTCTGCAGAAGTTTCATTCAATTGCTTCAATTTTTAATTCAATTTACTTTTTTCAATTCACTCACAAAGATGTGGTATAAAACGTTCATTATAATTAATTTCGATTAAAGGAAATTCATAGCTGTTTCATTTGTCTTATTTTGTCTTTAGCTCATTCATATCTTTAATTGTCATTTCCGGTGCTTCATTTAAAATTTATTTATTTAACTATTTAAATGTTTTCAACACACATTTTATAGAATAGCTCAAATTTCAAATTAAACTATGCAGTTATTTAGAGTTGGGTTCGTTTTCTTACGCATACATTTAATGCAACCGGTTTTTAGTTTTTTCTGTTTTATTAAAAATATTTCTGCAGGAAATGCTGGTATACCAAATAAGTTTAATTACTCTATTAGATAAGTTTACTTAAAAAGTAAAAACAACTTGGTACAATTTTATTACTTTTGCTTAATCTATTAAAGTTATATAGTATGGTAGGCGAAAGTCACTTTGTATTTTTATATTAATTGTTTTACTAATTTAAGATAGCATACTCTACTAAGATATAATGGTATGCAAAAATTAACTGCTTGCCTTAAGTTTAGAAAGTGTTCTTAAAAAAATCATATAAATACATTTTTAGCAAAATAAAAAAAAAATAAAAAATACCATTTAATACTGGGTCAAAGTTAACGAAAGCTGAAACAAAGCATTATAGTAACAACCACTGCTTAGTTTAACCAAGAGCACGATTTTCATTTCGCTAGCTATATAAAATTTTTCCATTAAAAAACCCTAAAGACAACAAAAAATTATAGGCAAAACTTGCAATCATCAATCGACGATAGATGCATTACCGCGCAGTCAGTCAGCTGGGTAGCAATAATTGATCAATCATGTAGATTAGAAGAAGATTTTCAACAATAAAACTTGTCTGGATTTGCTTCTACTCCAATACTATAGCTAGCAGCTATAAGGGAAACTTTCATTTTTCATTTGAAAGATGAAAAATAGAAACAAGAAATTACATACTAGATATATAAATTTGATAAACTAACTATAAAAGAAAATTACATGATTTATCAGCAGCTACAAGAAAGCAAGAAAGATCAAAGGAAGAAAAAAAAAATAAATAAATAGAAAATTTAGTTAAGCACCAACAAAAGGAGTACTTGTGGACTATGGTTAAAAATTTGTAAAAATGTGTGGCAATAAAAATTTTTATGTAAAAAACCATAAAAACCATACTGCTGCATTATGATATGAAATTTTGTTTAACTAACAATAAATAGGCGGATTGTTACAGGAAATCATAAAAATCACAAATAAACATTAGAGAAAGAAAGAAAGAAAACGCAAGTTCAACGTTCAACCAGCGTTGTAAAAGTAAGGAGCCACAGTCATAAAAATCTTGTGAGCAAGAGCTAAATTTTTACAAAGATTTCCATGTAAACGAGTAGTCAAAACTCCATTTAAATGTAAGCAAATAAATCATAAAAAAAAAAGTCAAAGGAATAGCCAAGTGAATGAGTGTAGTAAAAATCAAATAATATAGTCTTCTTAGGAATTTTGATAAGTATCACTCGTACATTACATACAAATAACTACATGAGTATGGAAATAAAAAGTGTGGTATATACCATATGATACAAAGTCGGCTGGCATAACAAAAGGAAATACTAAGGAAGCCATCAAATTGTAAGAAAAACTGTAAAAACCTTATTTTTATTTCTTGAACATAACTAGGGAATATAACTTGTTGCAGCACTCACTAGGCCTATTGCTGAAGGCCAATAACAATTAGTGTTTACGAGACAACACACACACAACAGGTTACATTGAGTTGTGTATAGGGCATTCAGAGATGATAAAGACCTTGGTTATAAAAGCATAGAGCTTAGTTAAGAATAATAGAATAGTATTTAAATAAAGCTACAACTTCTTGGAAGATAAAGAAAGATACTTGTGATTTTTTTCGCCTTTTTTGTAAAAAGAGAGAGTTTGTTCTTTGAACATTGAAGCCAAATACAAATGGTACAAATGAGAAACAAAAAAAACAGCACAAAAGTCAAGGAGCAGCATGAGCAACGAAAAATCAAAAGACAATTTTTGAGCGAGGTTTTGCAAGAAAAGGATATTTAAATTTATTAAACAAAATAAGTATGCAGTAACCTCTCTTAGCACAAATATGTTGTTTCGAAAAAAAATTTATTAAAATCGGTTGAGTATATTTTGCGTCAAACCATTTTCATAGAAGCAATTTTGTATAAAAAGTATAAATGTATTCCGATTATTATTATATTGTCTACGTAATTTAAATATTGGATGATTTAATTTGCGAATATCACCACAATGACTGACAATATTCGAGATAATCTGTCAACAAACATTTTTCATCGTTCCCGGACTTTACTTACAGTACAATGCAACGAATGTACATGCCTAGATGATCTAACCGACTCAATACACTTTAGATCGGTGGAGTGATTGAACATAATTTTTACATCCAACGAATATTAGAAAACAGCAAGGATTGTTAACAAATTTTGTTTTGACAACAATTGGAATATGCTGATATGGAAGAAATGCGGAACACTTACAAAACGATACCATCTGTCAAACAGCACGTCAAGCACTGCAGCTTTTGTGACCGAAATTTCGTGGCCAGAATATTTCTCGGTTCGGCGATATAAAATTGGTCATCAAACTCTTGTGATATGATGCCTCTGGATATTTTTCTGTGGGGTTATGTAAATCAGAAATGCCAATACCCCCAAAACAAATTGCTAGTTTTTGTAAGAGATTTGTTGTGTTTTTCCTAGGTTAGGTTAGGTAGGAGTGGCAGTCAGTTGCGAACTGACTCACTTAGACCAAATGTGATCCATTGCGATACCACAGGGTGTCCGACTATACCCAACCAGATTTCGTAATAAAATTAAATAGCTGACCTATACCTTTTCCTAGAGTACCACAGAACTTTTGCCGAAAACTAATGGAAATTTTATCACAAGGGCGGAATTTTTAATGTCAATGATTCAAAATCATATCTAAATAAATAAGCATTAACAGTTTATTAAAGTTTATTAACAGTTTATGCAGAGATGGGTAAAACACGAAAAATGAGTCCTTCGTTAATTTTTTTTTTTGCTGTAGAGTATTTTTTTATGTTGTTGTTGTTGCTGCTGTTGTGGATGATGATAAAGTTGTTGTTGTTGTTGTTGTTGCTGTTGTGGATGATGATGAAGTTGTTGTTGTTGTTGTTGTTTTTGTTGTTAGTGGCTCCTGCTTCCAAAATTTTGCCCATCTATGGTTTAATGCTTTTTAATTTGCATTTAAATTGTAACATTCATTTGAATTACACTGTACCTTAGAAGAGTAACACATATCCCAGGGTAAAGAAATACTTACTGGAGTTAGTATCACGATTATTCACTTACACTGCCTATCTTAAAGCAAATTCACTTAAAACTTTAGTTAGATCCCCAGGCAGATAGTTGGCAAGTGTAATATCAATATTTGATGAAACATGCTCAAAAATGTTTGGGGTATTTTACACCCCACCTCATTGGCCGTATTACATTTTCATACCCCATTGACAACAGTTTAAAACCAAAATATATATAATTAACAAAATGAAATCTACCATCTAAAACCTCATATGAGATGTATAAGACAAATTTAAAGACATAAATGTTTTCTTTCATCTGGCGAACTTATGCAGTGGAAATAACGTTAAAAAAACGTTATCTTAAATAAACGCGTTAGATTAAATTCCAAGAGTATCTACGTTAATATTGCAAAACTCGCTATACTAAAGCGACACCACACCAATTTCTGTACTAACTGTTCAACGGACAATATAAGGCAAATAGAAAATAGTCAAAAAATCGATAAGCCAAACGATGTCCATAAAAATCACCTCAGACTTTATCTGATAAACCATTCCACAACGGTTATATTATGGCATACATACATAAGCAAAGCCGTAGTAGTAGCAAGAAAGCGAGCAATCAAAACAAAACGAAACAGAACAAAACAAAAGAAAACAAGACATAGGCATTAAGAAAAAAAGGATGTTTGTATTCAAAAGCCAACTCGTGTGTGTTTTTCAAAGCAAGGGACCATTGAGACTTTAGGTATAGCACACTATAATGCTGTAGGTATAGAGACTTCAGACGTTTACCTACTGTAGCCCACCAATGCTTGCACAGTTAAGAGGCAGACAATTGATGCTAGAGAGACAAACGTTGTTTGTGTGCCGTTGTCGTTTTTTTTTTTTTTTTTGCAGCAAATCACATTAAACTGTAGTTTAAGTGGCGACAGCAAAGGCAACGGACAATTCAAATTGGAAATGAGAAAAAAAAATTAGATAGGTACAAAGGCACAGAAAAGTAAAATACTAAATAAAACAGGTAGGATGTTAGTTCAGCAGGTAGGTAGGCGGCAAAAGTTATAATGAGTACCAGACATATATAGTCAAGTATTGGGAGGGATGGATTAAGCCAAATTGGTGTAGATAAATACATTTGCTATACAAAAAATTCATTATGATGAAATACAAAAATAATTGACACATAAGAGAAATTAATTAGTAGTTATTTCATAACGTTAATTAATTTTAGCTTTTTGTGCTGCTTACATTCTGAGGGAATTTTTTTTTAATTGCTTAATTAACAAATTTGCAGGTAAAGACAATACTAATTTGATATATAAAAATTTAATTGAATTTTTATATAATTTAATTAATTTTTATATTATTTGTTTTCGTTAATTCTCACTTGACGTGTTGGCTTAGCATGCATCATTAAGTTCCGCAAAGAAAGCATGTGCTATACACTTTTAGTAAAAAATAATTAAAAAAAACTTAATTTATTACCCCAAAACAAAAAAAAAAAATCCGGAAAAATTGAGTGTTAATTTGGTTTAAAGAAAATAAACCATAAGGAGAATTAAGGTGTTATCAGATTCGCCATAGTTCTTAAACTGTCAATGCAAAGGCGCCATATTTTGGTACAAAAGCATTTGCGTCTGTTATAGCAATTTAATTGGATGAAAAGCAGCGCTGTTAATGTGTTAATAAAATGTTTGTAACCATGGTCAAATTCAAAGCGAGTGTTTTTTAGCAAAAGTACATACATGGTTAGGTATTAGAATCAAGTTTTGACGGAAGTCTTTTAAATGAGTTCACTATCAAGAGCAGTATATTAGTCGAAACCCGAACAAACGAGTAGCTAGAAACTAATGAGTTGTAATCGTATGATACGGACAATGAGCGAGCTGAACATGACGAGTTTGACTCGTTGCATATGACAAAAGTTCGAACATATTCGATCAACTCATTGCACAGCCGTTGTAATTAACAAAACTCTCTCAATGAACCAAACAAATTTCGTAATAAAACTAATTATAAGTAGCCGACCTAGACTAACATGCCAAAGGTCATCCAGGTAATTGTAAAAAAACTAGCCAAGTGTGTTGTGTCGTTTTTTAGCAAGCACGAGACAGAAGCAAAGAATATTTTTAATGTTTTCCTTTTCCTACAAATCCCTAAAACTTTTACATAAGTCAAAAGACCGAACACCTACGCTCTCCGCAAGTCTTCCGAAGAGGCAACTGACGAGACACTATGTCTAGTGCGAGATATCAAGTCTAGAGAGCACTTAACATCTCATTTCGGTGAGGATTGCCTTGTTATATTGCAAGTTGACCCTTGGGTCAATCGAGTGCTAGGCTTTTTTTAAAATATCTTCTTTCAACAGCAACTTACATGTAGTATTGTTGAAAATGTAGAAATATTGCTTGCGCTGAATATCACATCATCAGTATTTGTTCAAAATGTGCCAGACAATAAAAAATAATGCCGATTTTTGAAAAATTTTAGTTTTTTCGATATTTTTTCATAGTTTTACTAATATGTTTCCCACTTGCACCTTTGTGAATTTTGTAGGTCATAATTATAGAAATTTAAAATAATTTTCATATTGTAAATAATTGTTTTTTTAGAACATTTTAGCCATTTACCGATGCATGCGATCACATGCACATGAAACGATTTGCATTACATTTTGAATTCCACTGCGAGAGTAAGTGAACTTTTGTTTTTAAAACATTACGATGGAATTGTTTTACCCAAGATATGCTGTTCGAAACTAAGTGATTTCTATGAAAATCTTAAGCGGCTTGTTGTGAAAAACAACAAAGATCAGAGGTGACAAAAGTGCATTTCACAAATAATTGGAAAACTTACAGAAATTTTGAAAGTATGCAAAGAAAAACTTACATATAATTTATGACAAATGCTGATGCATAGACTTTTCATTTTAAACTCATCTGCACAATACTCATTTTAGCAATATCTGTATCTGCATTATATTCTAATTAATAAATAGACAAAACAATAAAGTTGATAATTAACAAATCTGTAATATTATAGTATATAAAATTACATGCAATATATGTACTCTTTTCATTGCTTAAGATATAAATAAATTTAATATTATCAAACCAAACTGACAGGCACTATGAGCTAGAGTTTTAGCCGTAACTTAGATTCAAATAATTATTTAAAAAAAAAAAAAACCAAGCAAGTTGTAATACAATTTGTTACGAAACTGCGCAACAAATCAATTTTTGGATTTTATTTTTTTAAACACTATTATTGTGTTTCCAGTTATAGAAGAAAAAATGAAATACGACGTAGTAGATATAAATTTGATTTTACGCTGTCATCTCTACGTTTATTATTATTTATTCTTAAGCTTTTTGCTTGATTAGCTTTTAGTGAAGTTTTGATAAAAATTAACATCAGCTTGAAAGAAAGCGCTAAAAATATTGATGAACACAACATCACATCACATCAGACACGTGTGGAGTTAATAAATCAAAAATTATTAAGTTATTTAAAAAAAAAAGATAAAGGTTTATCACTAAAGCACGATTAGTGAAATAATTAACATTTTTAATATTTTTATGTAAAGTTAGTACTCGTAGTAAGGAAGAAATTTTTTTTTTATTAATTTTTATGTGTCTTGAACTCTTTATATGTTTGCTAAGCGCTAGGTTAGGCAGGAAAAATACTATTTAAAAATCTAAGATTTTTTCAAAAGATTATTTTGTTTAAAAGAGGAATATTATTAGTTTTTTTATTAATAGTTTTTGTGCGAAATATTCCGTGCCAGGGGAGATGCTATTTTCATTAAAACAAATTTACTTAACTTTGTGTCATGGGCTTAAACCACTTTTCGCTCGATTTCGGATCGATAGGAGGTTAGCCAGGGTAGTTACATTTTTGTGCGGAATTTTCAGAGTTTTTATGTAAAAATTCCAAAATAATTACAGCCGCAATACAGTTAGGTCAAAAGCTGAAATCAGTATAGGGTAAAATACACATGAACTAGAAAAGTAAACCGGCTTAAGACAGTTTCATCAGTTTGCAAATAAAACCGGCATTTTTAAAAATATGTATTATTAAGTTATTAGTTATTGCTTATAAATCACGAGATATTTTCAATAGGTTTTTTTATTAGTTGCCAATATAATACACATACATATATGCTTATGTTATTTTTGAAGAAAAATTAACTATTCAATTTTAAAGCTACACGTTATTTTTTTATTTCATTGACAACATTTTTAATAGTTCACTCTAAATTTTCAAAGCAGGAATTAAACATTTATACAATGCTTAAATTATGCAAAAATTGTTTATACTGTATATGATTTATGTGAAATCAGAAAATAATTCTTTTAGAATTAAGATATAAGATATACCTACTACACAAATCTATTTTATCATAAATTTTTAATTTTTTAAAAATTTATATTAAGTTTTTGTTTCATACAGCAGAATCCGGTTATAGCGACATCCAAGGGAGCGAAAAATTTTGTCGTTATAAGCGGAAGACATTATATGCAGATTACATACTATTTATCAATATCATATAAATTTAATCCAGCAGAGCAATTGACTTCTTGACTAATAATTTTCAATACGATGTTTTTGCGAGAAATTCGATTTAAGAGATCGGATAATTCCTTGATCAAGAGCCCGAAAGACCATACTGAACAGAATAGCAGCGGTTGACGTACGACGGTTGTGACAAAATCGTATGGGAAAAGAGAGTAACAAATAAATAAGAGAGTAAACAATAAATTTTTGCTGAGAAAATCGTATGGAAGAAGAGAGTGCCGCGACGGTATTTACGTCAACCGCCAGTATTGTGGTCAGGCGGTTAAAAGTACTTAAGAATATTGGTATTTTAATTAAAATTTTTCAGGACTGTATTTGAAAAAAATAGAGCCTTTCCTCAGTGTAGAAGGCTAAAAATATATCTTTCAATATATAGCTTGTCTTGCCACTGGTGGCCGTTTAAAAAACGGGGAAAATCATTTTATATAAAATATAAAATTTTGCCTCATGGAGACTTCTTAAACACAAGTCGATATATTATTTTCCATTTATATCATACTTTACAAGTTAAACATATAATTAACTATCAAGAACTGATAAAATTAACTTTGGTTTGGAACTATTTTTTTAAATTGTTTTTGCAACCACGATGATGCACTGCTAGTAACTTGCGTTTATCCGTACTTTAAGGTCTCATGTCTAAACATCATTTACCATATCTCGACACTCTTAATTGATACAGAAAGCTAGCTTTAAGCTCCGGGTCTATTTTAGCACTTTTAAGAAAAAATACTATACTACTATACTTATTGCTCTATATTCATTCGTTTCGTAGAGCATTAAGCCTGTAAGCGCAAGCACTTTATCTAAAGTGCTATATAATATTTGCATAAATTTAAATTAAAATTAAATGAAAAATGTCAGTTTATTATAAATAATTTTTACCAACATGCATGTGAACTCTGGCGCATACATCAATTCTGACACACTAATCAACATATGAATCAGATAAAGTTGGGATTTTCCAAATGCAAATGACTAGACGCAATATAGTTGTTTTACAAGTTTTAATTGAAATAAATAATTTTCGACAGTAAAACTTTAATGACAAAATACGCTAAGTAAAAAACTAGTTCTATAATTAAGATTATTTCTGGAATAATCAATAAAATTAAGTCTATATTACAGACAAGCTAACGTTAGTGTTTATTAAGGTGGTTTAAAGAAAAAATTAAATTAAAAATTAAAAAATTTTAAGCTTCAGAATAAGTGAAGAAAATATAACGACATACTTTTTAAAGAAATATTATAACTTGCTAAAAATATAAATTGCATTTCACACATTTTTGACATTAGTGCACAGTTCTGTAGCGAATCAATAACTACATATTGGCGTATCGCTTAATCAGCCGTTGCAGTTTACTTTCCAGGCATTTTTTGCGTTATAGCATTTGTACTTTTGAATTTATATTTTAGCAGTTAATTCTCTATACAAATATTTTACCAAACAAATATTAGCCAAGTTTATATTTAACAAAGTTTAAACTTGGAAAATAAAACAGTGGAAGGAAGAACTTTTGACTTTGAAGGGCAGTTTCCAAAATACCGACAAAGCACGTGAATATATATATTATATATATATTATATATACTATACGAGAGAAAAAATACAGGACGATATGCAAAAAGAAAGGACTTTTCTTTAGAATAATGTCGTTATGAATGGTCACCGTACACGGTTCGCTTGAACCAAATCCGACAATGCACAATTATTATATAGTGTCTTGAGATTCTAAATACATAATCCGCGAAATCGAATCTGCTCATTTACTCGTTTTAGGGACATTTTAAGGTTACCACTTTGGCCGACACGGTTTGTTTCAAGCAAAGTCAAGATCGGTAAAAATTGAAATTCAAAAACGTTTACCTTAAAATGGCCATAAAACGAGTAAATGATTAGGTACGATTTTGCGGATCATGTTTTTGGAATCTCCGAACACTAAATAATACTTGTGCATTGGTTGACAATTTTATTGATCTTGATCTTGTTTCAAGCGAACCGTGCGTAGTCATCGCAAGCCTTAAAAAATAATTAATTTTTATGTAAATTTTACAATTTAAATACAAAACTACAAGCAAAAAATTATAAATTTTAAAAAGAAAAACTTAAAAATTTTATTTCGTAATTCTTTGAAAACAAAAAAATTAAACTTTCAAAAGCTGCAACCAAACTTTTCAGTTTTTATTTTATTCTTTTTTTTTAAGGAACATTTTTCTAGAGGTTTAAATATGAGAATTCAAAGCGATCGTAAGTAACTCTTTATCATAGGTTTTTTAAATATATTTTCAATTACGAAAAGTTTTAAGTAACATCATTAAATTTATAAAAAAAATAAATTTTTAATGAATGAGTTAGCTATTCTGAATTGACGCACTAACATTAATCAATAATTTGTGAATGCTAATTTTTCATACATACAGAATGATAATAAAAAGATTATAAAACAAATTAGCAAGTGAACTTTCTTAATTTGCCTACAGTTTAAGACTCATACCTGAATCATACAGAAAGGTATTTACTGTTTCCTAAATGAGAACGAAACCATTTATTTGCATGGCACTAGTTTTAGGATTTTTTTAGCTTAAATACAAATAGCACTAATCATTAGTGTAGCTGTAAATACGCTTTCACCAGAATAAAAAACGATATCAGATGATTGACAGTAAAGTAATAAAAACATTGTTAGCAAATTATCACAGAAATTTAATCATTGCAATTTATAAGCCAAAATATGCGTGATCACAAATTGTTATTGTGAGAATAATATCAATTGTTATAATTCTGAGCCGATTTTTTTTTTATTCTATTTTTAAAAGCAAAAAAAAAAATAAAATTTACATACATCGATCACCGTTATTTTATTAAGATTTTAGAATGTTATGAGTTATAGTAGCGTTTTTATATTTTGCTATAGCTATTTTTTGCTTTCATAATTTGTTTTGTTTTTATAATGAAATTTTACTTTCGAACGACTACACGCAATTCATTGTTACGGGTGGCATAAAATTTTGAAGCAAAATTAATGAAGCAAAAATATTAGTCAGTTTATAGCAAGAGAGAGCACTTTTTATTATAGGTATGAAATGTCCCCACAAAACTATTGCTAAACTGACTAATCACTGAGTGTAGAATGGATTTTGATATACTAAAACAAAGTTTCCAAATCATACCAAATCGCTAGAAAATTTGTATCCAGAATTTTATTAATAAAATTTTGCGAAAAGTTAAAAAAACGGATCTTTGGTTCGTACGGATATAAAGATATCAGAAAAAAACTTAAATTTACCGCCTCTCTGTCCCTACAACTAAGAAATTAGTAATCTAAATTTGAGATGATTGCTACATTTGCCAGTTATTGTAACATTTTTCAGTGGGTGCACAGAGTGAATGAAATGAGTTTTATAGGACTGATAAGAAAAAACAGTTTTTGATCATATCCAGAGGTCCATAAGCAGATTGGACTCTAAGATTTTTGTGTGCTGAACAAAATCTAACTTCAGGTATATTTGAAGAAGCGATGGGCACGTAGTGGTACTTTCCGCCCTCATGGCCTGAACATATATTCGACGCACAAGCAACCAAAAAACAATTCGCAGTATTTCAACGCTATCGACGCACAGCGTTGACTTGTGTTCAAATGAAAACAAAAACAACACACAAAGGCATTAGCGACGGTGTCGGTATCTCGACAAATGTAGAAATTGAAAGCAAAAAACTTAAAAATTTCGTTTTTTTGTTGCTTGATTTTGTTGTTGCGCCCTATTGCTAGATTTCCGTGCCCACCACTGATTTGAAGTTATCTCACAGTAATAGTGAAATATTGTTATTTTTTTCCTAAGCAATAAGACAATAATAGTCTTTCTCTACAGATTTGTTCTGTTGACCTTGACAATAGCATGTTTGCTATCCATTACATCATTGTTCATTGAAATATCGATCTTTCAACTAAATACAAAGGGCTTAGTTGTATGAGCTATATCTCGAAAAAGAAGCTTTCTATTGAAATGTTAAATGTTATAGCTGCATTATTTTATAAAAATAAATTTTCTAAATGATTGACTGTGAGTGTGAGATATCTGGAAATATGCCTCTAAACAGCATTTTTTGAACTATTGTATTAGGCAAGGAAATCTGATAGTCCGAACTGAAAATTAAGGTTTGCATAGCACGTCAAAATCTTTTGGATCTGCATACATGTAGCCTTTGAGAGCTGGGAAGAAAACTTTTGCGAGTGATTCAACTATATTTTAAAATTTAACTGGCAATACTTTTTTCCCATCATATATCAACCTTTTTAATTTTTAATTATGGAACCATATTCAACTGAAAAACGCATTATAAATGATAAAATTTATCTGCAAAATGGTTACAAAACTTAACTAACCAACGGTAACTATAATTGTTCATTTCGTGCAATTGTTTAATAATTTAAATTAATTAATTAATATATATAATAAATTAAAATTAATTAATTCTGTGGGGTTATATATTTCAATAAATGAATGTAATAAGCCAAAAGGATTCCAAAATTGAGGTACGAATGTCGTTGCATTACTCGTGGACCTATTGGCAAAAGATAATGGAAAATTTTTACAAAAGAAGAGAAGTTTACAATGCTGCTCCTGGCGGCTATTTGGTCAATATCATTTTCTATGTTTTATGTCAATATTTCAACAACATATCTAAGTAAAAGTATTCAAAAAAATCCTCAATTGAATCACCCCACCCCAGTAAACCAAAAATGTGAATTTTATAATTTCTGTTTTCTTTAAATCTGACTCTCATCAGAAATTTTGTTCGGGAAGATAAGTTTTTTTTTCTCATGAATATGACCACATATTTTTTTAATGGATTAATTTCCATCAAGTCAGATTTTTGTTTGAAAATATTTTCAGATGATTTTCTGTTTAATGAAATGTGTTTTTTTTTTTTTTGTAGAGCGGTGTCATCATAAATTTGATTGAATAACATGAAAGCCAATTAAAAACTTTGCACAATTTTTTAAATTTTACATTTTAAAATTTTGCGTAAAAGTTTAAATATTTTTAAATATTTATTACATCATTAAGAAAGCAATGTTCATTGTTTTATTTTTTGGTTAAAAAAAAAACACTAAACCTTTATAGTGTTTTTTTTTCAGCATAATCAGAATAATCAGAAATGGAAAAATAAAAACTGTTTGAATTTTTAATTCTAATAAAGCGTTTGAAATGGTTTTTGATATATATAAAAAAATAGAAAAAAAACCAAATTACTTTATGTCAGAGAATCCAAATTCCAAATAAATGTATGCAGCTCAAGTAAATTGAGGTTCTGTCGTTCATTGATATATTCCAGCTGGTTGCGAAGTATAAATATTTCTTTTCTCTTATCGATCGATCGCATACGAAAATATTTTTTCCAATTTTTTATTTACATTTTGACAAAGCACAATTTTTCTTCAATTTTATAATTTTTATCAAAAAAAAATTAAATTTTTTTTTTCTTTGACACAATATTGCACAATTCTGTTGGTATTTACAACAAAAACACTTTAAAATAACAAAAACAATTTTTATTTATAATTTTTTTTTTGTTACGCGAAATCCGAACGCACGCAGGCGTAAACGTCGTCAATGAAGCGTTCGAAAATTAATGCAATTTTTATATGAAAAATAGAAAAACAAGTAAAAACAGCGTTTTCCAATATATACTCGTATACATATATTTTTGTTGGTTTTAATTTAACTTAAGTTCGCGCTGCTGTTTAAGAGAACAAAAAAAAATCTTTTGGATAAAAATTTTTTACATTTAAAGAACAGACGCCTAACTTTCGAATAAAACAGACTCGAACGACGTCTTAAAGCCAACTGAATACAGAAGATTTTTACGATCAACAACAAGCAATATTACCAAGAGGTCTTTTGGATTACAGAAAAGAACAACAAAATAAAAAACTAGCTAGTTTAATAATAACAGAGAGAGAGAGAGAAGAGAGTTGGAAAAATAAAAAAATAAAAATTTAAGAGAAATAATTGTTGAACAGTCGCAACAAGAGCGCGCTCATCGTATACGCTTAGATCGTATACGATATTACCATGCATTTTTATATGGTGCTTGAAAATTTCTAGTTAGACATAAAAATTAAAAATAAAAGAATTAAACACAAAAAAAATTCAAAATAAACAAAAAAAAAAACTTCAGTTTTGATTTTTATCGTAGGGTTGAGAGCAACGTCTCTTTGAAGATTTGCTTGTGGAGCAGCGCAGATCTGTGCGACGGTCGTTGTTTGTAACGCTTTGGTTCTATTGCATTGGCATGGAGTATGTTAAGGGATTGTTGCCAGATTCGTTATTCCGGGAATAATCGCACTTGGACTTAAGAAAAAAATATTAAGCAAAGTTTATATAATTTATGTTTCATGGACGTTATTTCCCAAGAAACACATAACACAATTTTATAACGATATCGGACGATATTTTTTTTTGAAATTTAATATATTTTTCTTAAGCAAAGTCGCCCAAAAATAGAAGTATTGCTCAAAATAAAATTAAGGGCAGCTCTAACTAGCTTTGGAACTAATTTTTTGTGTGAAGTTGATTAGAGCCATTTTTATATAAAGTTTTTTAAATCAAATACACAAAATCTGTGGAAGTTAAAACCGCTCGATCTACCACAAACAAGAACGAATACCTGCACAAAATAAAACAACAACAAAGAAATTTTCGTGTATGGGTTACTTTGGCAAAATGTGAACAACGTAAATCACGTGCTGTTTTTTCGAAGCCAAATGGAACCAATGCAGTTATGGCACGCTCATAGCTGCGACTTAGAGGATTCGTTAGTTTTAGGTCTTTTCAATGCTAAAACTTTGAATATGGATTTCTGTCAGAGTTTTTGAGATATGCCTTATTAAACTCACAAATTCCGGGACAATCTTGGCCAGTTGGCAGCACTAAGCGCGTTCAAGATTAAAGTTTCTGTTGTTTTTTTTTTTTTTTTTTTTTTGTTATTGTCGTTACTGCTGTGCATGCACAAAAATAAACATGACAGTACAAGATTTTTCTTGCGTTTGTCGGTTGCTTTTTGTCATGATGTTATATTTTTGTTTTTGTTCAGAGTTTGGTTCTGAATAATTTTCCATATGTTTTATGATTTTGGGGTACTTTTTTTATAAGATACATAAAACAAATGCTTAAGCGCTTGACAAATCCATAGTCAACATTTTTTATTTTACACCTAACTTATATTGTTATATGAAACATTCTAGCTATATTTTAATATAAAGCTCTATTAATTTTAAGCTCATTTGCGTGAAAAAAGCACTTGGCGAACCTAATCTCAATTGGATTCATTTGGCTCAATATAGCAAACAAATACATAAATAGGTTATTCAACAGCCTAAGGCTTGTTATAACAAAAAACAAAAAAACTGGGCTTTTGTTGTTTTATTTTATGCGCATATTGTTGTTGTTTACTTTTTCGTATTTCGTAGGTTCACAGAATTTTTTAGTATGTTTGATATTTTGCTCCATTTTCTGTCGCAAAAGTTTTTTTATCTATTAAAAAGAATTTGACCTATTTGTTTGACAGTTTGTCTTCAAGTTAAAAATAAAAGTTTTTACCTATTTTTTTTTTTTTCATAAAAGCAAACAGAGCAAAATACAAGTAATAAGGCTTTCACACTGTCATCAAAAACGAACCGTATTTCATTTATCTCGTTTTTGTGTCAAAAACTGTTCGCTATCCATACAAATCAATAAACAGGAATATTTCGAACCTCGTTTACTACAAAAAGCAGTACACAAAAATTGGTTCTGCTCTGAATGAATTCTCAGAGCTGCAAAATTTTTCGTACCAACTTCAAAAAATTCATATTAAACAGCTGTTAAAATAAATAATTATTTATTGTTTATGTAATATGGATAAAGTAAACAAACAATTAAGAATGTAAAAGCGATTTAAGTATTTTTGTAGTTTTTTTAATACCATGTGTTTAGGTGATGGTGAGAGAATTGATAATGAGATTTGTTGCTCGCACTTTATTTTTATATTCATTGTGCATTTTCCTTCCAAAAGATCGCAGCTGACTTTACAGTCAGCAAAAATGCGATTATGCCAGTGTGAAAGTCAGAAGTAAAAAACGCTATACAAAAACGATATAAATGAAAAACGTACTGTTTTTGATGCCAGTGAGAAAACCGTATTACTGCGACAATAGCAAGCGTAATCGATTACATAGTGTAATAAAAAAACCAACGGCGTATTGGATTTGAAATATTGCTATAGCGTTAAAAAATCACGGTACCGTTTTATACTAAATATCAGCTCGTATAAGAAAGTAATGACCGT
Organism: Meiosimyza platycephala; assembly: GCA_963662105.1. Lineage (NCBI taxonomy): Eukaryota > Metazoa > Arthropoda > Insecta > Diptera > Lauxaniidae > Meiosimyza > Meiosimyza platycephala. The sequence continues at coordinate 18,768,246 of OY759210.1, forward strand.
AGACAGTTTTCGTAGTTAAGTAGATTTTTCTCAATATGCAGTATGTGCTTTCTACACCGAAAAAAAAGACCGTACTAACTTTGAAGAACTGCCTTCCTCCGATTTAGTATAAAAATTTTCCTTAATCTAAGTTATTTTTCCTCATATTGATGAAAATATCGTTTCATTTAGTAATTGAGTCCTTTGAAATGAGTTCATGTTTCATTAAAGCAAGTCAAAGCTCTTCCTCAAATATAGAGTTTGTGGTTTTAGTAAAACTTTCCTTTGAAATAGTGAATTTTTCTTTGGGAAGAATTTTTGAGGACAACTTGTTCCTCATTTGAGTAAAAATTTCCTTAATCTAATGGAATGTTTTGTTTAAGGAAAATCGTACTCAGTTTTAGTTAGTTTCTTCAAAAAATTTACTATAACGTAGGAAAATTTTCCTTTCGTAAGTATTCTGTTTTTGCCTATATAAGTATTTATAGTTCTCTACTTGTTTTTTAAATAAAAAAATAAAAAAATTAAAAAAAAAAAAAATTATGTCGTCGCCGGGATTTGAACCGAAGCTTCCCTGATCAGACAATGGTTGTTACATGCGCAGTTTAACAACATCATTTTAGTATGTATCAAAAATGATGTCGGTGGCTGAGTTGGGTAAGATGAGCATCTTTGAAAAGTGGCATGGCGCAGAACACTGGTTCAATTCTCTGAGCGGGTGACGACAGTTAAAAAAAATTTAAGTTCTTCTTTGGAGTTTTAAAAACGTATTACAATTAAAATAAGAATGACTGACAATAAGGAAATAGAAAATTAACAAATTTTTTTTGAAATCAACGAATTTATTTTAAGTAAATTTCTTTCATTTAAGGATACCTTCATCCTTAGAAAAAGTAAAATTTTCCTCAGTTTTATAACCTTGTCCTCACATTGAGTAAACTTTTCCTTATTTCAAAACAACAACATTTACTTGTACTAAGGAATCCAACTTAGTTATTTTGAGGAACCCATGGCTTTAGCTCGTATTGAAGGACATTTTTTCCTTACACTTAGGCATTTTTCCTTAAACGGAGTAAGTTTTTTTTTCGGTGTAGGTTATAACTCGTGAAATATTCAATATTTTTTATAACTATTTTTGGTAAAGTTACAGCTAATGGTCTAATTAACAAGTTTCATGAACGTATATCATCATAAAATTGCATTTGGTTTGAGTGTTTTGGCAATATTACGAAAGAAAGTAGCTTCTTTAACCAACATATTTAGTTAATTTGCCGTATATTATAATATAATATATAATATAATATTAATATATAATATAATATTTTATCATGAGAAATATATAAAAACATTGTATGTACATATAACTTTTTCGCGGACAAAGTCAAGCAAACAAAACATTCAAAACCTACAGAAGTAGTCAGCGAAAAAGCTATAAGTGCGAACAATGTTTTTATATATTTCGCATGATAAAAATTTATTACGGTATTATTACGGTAAAACAAAAGTATGCAGATTGCAAGCACGATTTGCAGAAAGTAATTTGGAATGTTATTTTTGAAATTTGCTTTGAAAATGGTACCGTAGAGTGGCTTGGCAATGATGAAAAATATAACAATGACATTTCGATTTTGGAAAAAAAAAGTCCCCTGACCTTAAATGTCTTTTAACATGTATGTATTAAACTTAACTCTCATATTATCAAATCCATAATAAAATTTTAAGCGTAAAAAATGGGGGTATTTGAGAAAATCAGCATTGTTTTTTTTTTTCATAACTCAGCCAATTTTCAACAATATTCAAGTTTTCTTAAAGATTCTGACAGAGAATCAGAAGTTCTATTAGAATTAAGCTACAAAAATTAAATACTTTGATTTGGATGAAAATGCAACTATTTTGAAAAAATTTTCAGCGGTTTTTCGAGTTTTGACACTAAAACTTTAAATGGGCATAACTTCGTAAAAAATTGCTTTCAATCAAATCTGGGGAATACGTGTTCCCCTTATATCCTCTGAAAAACAATATATATAATCGGCAACCAATTCCGAGATTTGAAGTTAGTACGACTGCATGGTTTGAAATGGATTTGGTCGGTATGTGATATTGAAAATTTTACATGAATTTTTTACTATACAGATTGATTTTTTATTGCCTTTTTTCAAGCACATTTTGATTGAAAGTCCAAGTTAATTTGTAGTTTTAATTTTGCAAAAAAATAAAATTAAATCTTGAAAAAAAAAACAAAAATATTAACTTAATCAATGCATAGAGCTATAAAAAATAAATCACAGGTAATAATTCATAAATAATTTTTTTTTTTCATAATATTGCTTGATATTTATTTATGACTTACCAACCATACCACACCTCGAACTTATGTCATTTTTAAAAATTTTGTGTTTTACGTACCTGCAAGTAAAAAGCAAAAAAAAACAAGAAATTAATTAATTTATCAAAGCACTAATGGAGTATGTATTAATAAAAAAACAAAAAAAAAAAAAAAAAATATAAACATTAATTTATATTGAATAAACCCAAATTTTTGCAAAGCCAATGAAATTCCTAAAAACGCCCAAAATTTTAACAACATTTAATTTTTTGCAACAATAAAATAAAGCGCAGCAGCAGTCAAAATTAATGTGAAAGAAAGCTTCCGGTTTTAGATTAAAAACATAAATTTTATGTGAAAAAAAAACGAATAACAATTAAGCAAACCTACAGCAAAAACAGCAATATAATAATTAAACAAATTTGCACTACAATAACAACATAATGACAGCGTTGACTGTTTACTGACAAAATAAGCGCAGAAAAAACAAAACCTCAATAAGGAAGTTCAAGAGGAAAATACAAGAAAAGCCTCCAGGAAAATTCGAGTTTATTTTTATAGCTAATGGGTGGACAAAAAAAAAATTTAAGGAGTCAACACTGTCGTCTAGTAACATGGTGCCAGTGGACAAATGAGGCGAGTCAAAACATCAACAACAGTGACAGTCAGACTAACAGACAGACAGGCAGTGGCACGCAAAATGCCGCAAGTTGATGTGCAACATTTGATGTTGATGCTGATGTTGATATGTATATGTACAAGTTGCATCATAAATTGAAATCAAAGAAAAATTATAGAAAATTAAAATCAATGACAATTAAATAAAAAAGAGATTTATGAAGCAAATGTCTTTGGGAAATTGCATATGGAAATTAATGTTTAAATATTATTGAGATAGCTGGGCATTTGTGGAAATTCGGAGATAAGCAAAAATTTAATATTTAAGTTGGTGCTTAACAGCAGCAGTCTGTCAAGTTGGCCCACAATAAAAAACCGAAAAATTGTTTGAAAATAATGTTTTGTAGAAGACTGAAGTAGAAACAGCTCAAAAGTAAAAGAAATCTCTTGTGAAAAAATCGTCCGAAATGCACTACGTATTATCCGCTCCAGAGTTAGGTTAAAGAAATCACATATCAGTTAATTGACGTTTGTGCTTAGCTGAAATAATTACGTTGAGATCTCAAACTATGGTTCCACATATATATGGGAAATTCCACACCAAATCGTACATCATTTTGCATTTGCAACTCTGATTTTTTTTAAAAAAATTTAAAAATTGAATTTGAATTAAATTGGAAAAAAACCGATTTCATTATCAGAACAGTCCTAAAATTTGTTAAGTGAACAACAGTTTCTTACAAAAAAATTTAGAAAAAAATCGATCATTACATACGCAAAAGAGGACAATTTATCATTAAAAGTTGAAAATCTCACTCAAATCTCATTAAAAAATTTTTCAATAATTTTTCTGAAAAATTCGTTTGAAAATGAAAATTTTGAAAAACAGAAATGCAATTTGGCCAATTATTCGCGGAATTATATGCATTTAAAAAAAAAATAATCTCTTGACTGGCTTGGTTAAAAAAAAACAAAAATACAAAATATAGAAGATAGCATCAACCAGTACTAAAAAGAAAAAAAAATTCTTAAAAACTTGCTTTTGCAAATTTATGTTCGATTTGGCGCGAAATACCTCATACTTATGTCCAACCAGTTAGCATTTTCGCATGCAGCTTTAACAAAGCAGATAGGTATCGATCTAAAATTCTATGATCTTTTCCAAAGTTTGTCTTAGTGAACAATAATAAAATTAGAGTTTAGCTATGACAGCTGTTAGTCTTCTTAGCTATCCAGCAAAAAGTTTAAAATCTTGTTAAAAGCTTAATTTCATATATGGAACAAGGAAAAATATCCTAAATCAGATTACGTTAGGTGTTTTTTTTGAAAATTCGGACTCCCCCCACCCCTTGGTGAGATTTGGTGAGGTCTAGCGGAACCCCTCCTCCCTCCCGTGAGATTTAAATTATAATTTTTAATGTAAATTCTATGCTTAAAAAAGTTGACGTGAGGTTTTCCTTGTTCCACTCCCCCCTTGGTGAGATTTGGTGTAATTAATGGACGTCCCCATACATAGATTTATAATTTTTATTTATTATTTTTCGCATATTTCAAATATTTTCAAGATTTTCTGAATTTATAAGCATTTTTCAATATTTATTTAACTTTTACAAAATTTTGGGAATTTTTCAATATATTTCGAATTTTTCAATACAATTTTTCGATTTTTTGAACGGTTTTATGATTTTTCAAATTCTTTCACATTTTCAGTATTTTTTTTAACATTTTTCGATTATTTCAAAATGTTTCAATTTTTGAAGATTTTCTGAATTTTTCAGCATTTTTCAACATAAATTATCTTTTACAATATTTTGTGAATTTTCCAAAAGGTTTCTAGTTTTTCAACATTTTAAACTACATATTTTAACATTTTTCAACAATATTTAAAAATATTGAAAAAGTTGCAAAATGTTGGAAAAATCGAAAAAAAATATTTTAAAAATATTTACATAAAAGTTTTGTAGAGTATAAAAATATTGAAAAAGTTGAATATAAATAAGGTCCCTTCTTGGCCCATTTTTGAGAACAATGGCTGATTTTTTTCTCAGATATCTCTACATTTTAAACTGATATTTTAGCTTGTATGGGGCATGAAGACAAAAAGCCGCAGTTTTTAATTTTAAAAGTTCTATAAACAGCATCGTATCTACCATACAGTGTTCTGCTATAAAAATAAACTCTTAGTTTCGAGAAAATAGAAGATTTTTTATGTACGATTACATTTTCAAATGCAGTTTTTTTAAGCGATTTTTTAAGGAGATATTTGACTGATATGATTGAAGTGATCTAGTTTTACAACACAGCATAAAATTTTTATTTTCGATTCAAAAGTGCGCTTGCAAGAATGGTTTTCATATTTACAATTTTTTAACTGATCAAGTATATTATATTTCTTCAATCAATAGCTAGAATTGTGCTTAATAAATATAAAATTTAAATTTAAGACGAAACTATAAACCATTGTATTACATCAAGTTCTATATAAAATCTAACAAATCAACTTTATGGTGCCCCGCCACGACCTGCTCAATCAGCCAAACACTGCTCTGCTTTTGTTATGAATTTTAACTACTTCAGGTGTTCTTTAATGGTGCCTTTAACACACACACACACACTAATACATACAACATCTATTCATACATGCAGACTCTGTGTACTGCCCATAACAATAAGAATGGTAAGGCAAAAAGGAAATATCAAACGTTGGCTTTTGTTGTTTAAAAATTAAAAATACAAAAAAAAAAAAGTTGAAAAAAAAAAACCAAAAATTATACAGTAAGACCCTTACTTCTTCTTCTTTTCCAAATAGATTGCTTTAGAAATGCAAAGACGTTAGTTGGGTTACGTTCAAGAAGAAGAAAACGAAGAATACTCGAATAACAAAGAAAACCAGCTGAAGAAATGAGCAAAATACAAAAAGCTCATATGTGAGAAGAAAACCTGAAATTTACGAATTACACCCTCCGCCCGCCTCCCGCTCTAATGGTGCAATTTAAGCTTTGAATTGAAAGAACAAAAAAAATATATATATATATTGGTAGCAAAAAAGGAACTGGTTTAAATAAAAGTGCGAAAAAAAAGTGTTAAGAGCGTAAATATGGTCAAGAAATTGCAGAGACATATTGAATGGCGTTTAGTGAGAGAATTTATGGGCTGTAGCCAAAGTTCATTTAGCAAGAGATCTTAATATAAAGAAACTCAAATTATTGAGAGTGATCTTTTTTATGTATGAATCAATATTTTAGGGTTTGATTTGCTCGATTTGTATAGTTAACTCAGAAAAATTTTTTTGGTAAATCGATAAATCGAAATGAAATTCGATATATTAAAATGAAAATTTAAATTTTAAATCGAAGTTGAATTTAAAATTTAATCTGCTATTAAAATCAATGTTGAAATTGAAAGTGAAATTAAGATCGAAATTAAAATCGTATGTTGCAAATTTTTTACTTGTATTGGGATTTCTCATTGACTGATGCAGTTTTGTCTGGTTTTGGTAGAGGGGTGGTAGCTGCAATATTAAATTTTGCGATTAGTGAATTGAAACATTTTTTTTGAGACATACCATAGCTACTACACAAGTAATAAAGCCTGACTAAGAACAATTTTTATATTTGCTTTAACTATAAAATAATCAATTGTTAGGACATTCAGGGATATGTTAATAATTTAGATAAAATCAGTTATTTTCGATTAAAGCTTCCTACGATTACTGCAACTCTACAAGACAGAATTTTTTGTGCCGAAGACACTTTTAGCAATTTTGAGCTAAAATCTAATCTGCTGAGCATTTCATCAATGTTTCAATTCAAGTCATGCTTGTCATGCTCAATTGCATATCTCAGTTTTTTATACCATACACAGAGGATATACATTTGGGTGGTTTTTATTTGAATTTTTTTCGAAAATCATATGCGATGCCCCTCCAATCGGTTCGGCACAGGATAAAAAAATTTAAAAAATTTATTTAATATTTTTATCTTTAACCCTTACTTAGCCTATTTCAAAGTGAAATTTGTCTTAAGCGAAAATCAAATACGACGCCCTCCCAATCGGTTTAAAACAAGATAAAAAATTTAGAAAATGTATTTAAAATTTTTATCTTTAACCCTTACTTAGCCTATTTTAATGTGAAATTTTGCCTAAGCCACCAGTTTGTTCATTATATTTGTATATAATACGCTTAGAAAAGAAAAAAATTGTGACAAATAATGTATTGAATTAAAGGCAATTAATTGGGCTTTCTTAATACCGTAAAAAAATTACAAAATATTAATACAATTTTTAGAGAAAATAACGGTTATTTGAAACAAATGGTAAAAAAAGTTTAAAAGCAGCCATATCACAAAATATATAGAACTAATTTCAAACTTTTATGCACTGTAAAATTACCTACTATATGATAGTAAAATATTTAAAATCTATTAAGGAATTCCCAAGTTATACTGATTTTTATAAAAGCTATGACTATGTCTCGGAAACTTGATGCGAACATAATTTTTTTTTTTGATATATTCTGTTTTAAAATTAAAAAACACGTAAGAAAAAGTGGCTTAAAAAAATGGCGGCTTAGGCCAAACGTCACATTGAAATAGGGTCAGTAAGGGGGTTAAAGATACAAATTTTAAATACATTTTTTAAATTCCTTAAATTCCTAATTTTTTTTTTATTTCGATCCAATTGAGTGGGCGTCCTCATATTTATTTTCTTTCCTAAGAACCAGTAATTAAAATTGGTGTCTAAAGCCATGGGCAAAATCAGTTCACGGACACGCCCACCGCACACACAAGTGAAGCATTTAAAACGATATATTAAGTAAGAGTTATTTGATGAAATGTAACGACATTTCTCACAAATACTAGGAAAAACTTGGACAATCTCTGGAAAAAAAGTTGGAGAATTTCGACGAGAGGGCGCGGCACTTCCTATGTAAGCGAAAACTTCAAAATGTTATACAAAGAAAATCATTTAAGGTAAAGGAACCAAATTTCACACATATACAAAAAATTGCTCGGCCAAGCAACAGGAAAAAAAAAAGGCGAAAAATTTCGGGAAAAGGGCGTGGCACCTCCCATAGAAGCACAAGCTTAAAAACGCTAAACAGAGAGTTATATGTATATGTTAATGTTCTCAAATTTAACTTCTTTTATTTTCAATCTTCTCTCCATAGGAAAGAATTTTACCAGTTTGAATATTGCCTTTAACGTTAGATATTCTGTAATAGTAGCCACTACAACTTAATTCAAAATTCATGTGATGCTAATGCTGTTATGCTATAAATGCGCTTTAATAAAGCTTAAAGTGGCTATAAAATATCTTTACGATTCTTGTAAAAGAAAATAGAGCCAGGGCTAATTGTACTCAAATACCATCAAATATTTAGAATTTTTATTAAGCAGACAACCAATGACGCTTCTACTGATAAAATAAAGATGTGTTTTTTTTTAAAAGTTGGACCGATCGAATAATTGTACATTTAATTGAAAAAGTATAGTTTATTTGCACAACTTTGGTGGAGATTTTCCAGCATTAATCATTCTGTGATTGTTATGAAAAAGAAGATCAATTTCGAATCTGTTTTAATATAAAATTTAGATAAAGATGCTTATGCTCCAAAAGAAACTTCTATAATTTTAAGAGACAAAACTAAGAGCTAGTTCATTTCACGAAAGAGACATAAAGAGTTTAAATAAAAGAGCTAAGAGAGAGATATTTGTGAGGGGGAAAAAAAAGCATAGAGTACGCATTAAAACCAGTTTTCCCGATATCAACATCTCCTAGTATATTAGAAGGTACAACAAGAAAAATCGAATTTAGTAAAGTGGACAACAAAGATGAAAAAAAAAGTAAACAAAACCTAGTGACACGTGCAATGAACTCAGGTTTTTGTGAACAAAGCAACAACTGCAGAGGTGCGCGCTCTCGTTCACTATTAATAGATAAAGATAGACGTCGTCATATGGGTGCGCTGAAAAAGGCCTATAAAAGAACCTTTAACTTTAACAACAAAAAAAAAAAAAAAAGAAAACGAAAAAGAGCAAGTGATGAGCATTAAATAAGAGCGCACTTTTGTGCTCAAATGCACTAAAAACCATAACGAAGTTCTTAAAATAGCTAAGGAGCCAATGCTGTGGAAAGATTTGGACAATGGGAAAAAACACAATCAGCCTTCATTGAGGCCATAGAGAGGGGTTTGTGTTTTTTTTTATAAAAAGTGGTTGCTTTTGCAGTAACGGCAGACTGAACGCTAGAAAAATGGAGGAGAGCTGCGCTTCAATTTGGTTTCAAAGAGGTTTTTTGGAAGTTGGTTTTTTTTTATATAAAATGAAAATGTTATGGCTGTGCGTTTGTTCCTATGTCTATCCATTTGGTTGTCAGTCGGTCTGCCTTTACAGTTTTACTGATTTATTTCTGCAGCTTAGCCGTGGGTCTCCCTCCAATGGCTGCTGTTGCAGTTTCGTTGGAGGCCCCCCTCCCCCCTCTCCCACCCTATTGTGTTGTATCGTCAGCGAGCTTCGTTGTTTGTGGAACGTGTTGTTGTCATTTATTTTTCTTAATTCTTAACTACATACGAGACACCGTAGTTTTGTAGCAGCAGAAGATTTAGTTGATTTAAGAAATTAACAACGCATTATTGAGATTCGAAGTAATAGAACGAGTTGAGGCCAAAGTTGTTGTTACACAAAAAAAAAAAAAAAGAAAGCATAATTGGAGACCCTTTTGTGAAATGTAATTTTGAGTCATGCACGCTATAATAACTGTCGTTTGTTGTAACATATAATAAAAGTACACAGCGAGAAAAAAACTTTGTAGTAATTATTTTTTTTATTTATGTGTATTTTTTGTATTATCTTCTGACTTTATACATTTTTTATTTTTATTATTTATTTTTTATTTTTATTTTTTTTATTTTACTTTATTTTTTTATTTTAATTTATTTTTTTTAATTTCCTTTATGTTTTTTGTATTTTACTTTTTTTTTGTATTTCCCTTTAATTTTTTTAATTTTCCTTAATTTTTTTATTTTCCTTTATTTTTTTTATTTTCCTTTATTTTTTTATTTTCCTTTATTTTTTTTATTTTTTTTTTTCATTTTCCTAAATTTTTTATTTGTTTATATTCTTATCTTTTTTTATTTTCTTTTATTTTTCATATATTTTTTTTAATTTATTGTATTTTTTTTTTTTTATATTCTTTTATTTTTTTCTTTCATTTTTTTTCATTATTTATTTTATTTTTTTTTTTTTCTAATTTTTTACGGTAATTTTTTAGTTGTTAGGCTGATTATATTTGGCAACTTATTTTTTAAGTAATTTATATTTTTCATAGTTTTTTTTTTATTACATGCATATGTATATATGTACATAAATATATTTCTTTTACTGAATTTCTATTTTTTTTAAGATTTTTAGTATCTTCTTTAAGTTTTTATTTAATTTTATATTGAATTTTTTAATTTAAAAATTTAAGTCAAAATATTTTCTATGATATGATTATTTTATTTTAAATTCTATATTTTATTTTATTTGAACTTTATTTTTATTTTTAATTTTTTATTTTCAATATAATTTTTTTTTATTCAATTTTATTTTATTCTCATTATCTTTTTTATTTTTTTATTTTTCTTATTTTTTTTTTATTTTTAATTTTTATTATTTTGTTATTTTTATTATTTTTTATTTTTATTATTTTTTTATTTTTATTATTTTTTTATTTTTATTATTTTTTTATTTTTATTATTTTTTAATTTATATAATTTTTTAATTTATATAATTTTTTTATTTTTATTATTTTTTATGACATTAGTTTGTTTATTTAAGTTATTATGTTAATTATTTCTTTGTTTATTGTTAATTTTTTTTTTTTATTTTTAATTTTTTTATTCAAAACAAATATTCGGCAGACTTTGTTTCAACATACTTAATTTAACAAAACTAGACTTTAGGTAACTTTATAAAGAAACTTCTCACTTTCGAATATATATACTCAACCGAGTAAAAAAAAAGGCTAGGGTTGAGTAAAAAATGATTTATTTTTTCATGTAGTGGCAGACATTTTTTTATATCACGTTTAGTTTTTGAGATAAATGTAGTCAAATATCTGAAAAATGTTGACTTCGACCACAATTATCTCAACGTCTGCTTTATTTGATTATTGCACTGTTTGCTAAAATGACTAAAATTGGAAAAGATATCTTTGAAGAGCCAAGGTGAATGGATTTGTAGAGGAAATCTAGAGCAAAAGTAACACAAATGTTTTCATATGCTTGAAAACTTTAAGTCGATCATTAAAAGTTCAACAAACTTGGAGTCTTGGGTTATTTCCGCTATGCCAGGGCTTATTTTATTGCAACTTCAGGAAATATTACTAAGTTTTAAATTTTAACTCTGGCAACATAAAATACCTTATCCATTTTCTCGTGAAACATCTGATAAGGTAAAATTTATGAGGTTCTTAATTTTACAATGAAACTAAACAATTCGAAATACTTAAAGGTGCTATTGGCATGTAAATGCCAATATTTATTGATTCTCCACGTTCCTAAATTGTCTACAATTTTAATTTAATTAAAGCAATACAATTTATACATATATTATTGCACAATGAAAACTAATGAAAAGGTATTTAAACAGTAGAAAACTCCATGAGCAATAAGTCGAGAAAGAAACTTTATCTTCGGTAAACCAAAATTTTTTTTAAAAAAATGTCAATTAAATTTGTGTTGTGTTTGGGATTTCTGGCAATAACCTTTGCTGTTAATTTCTCGGAAGGTAAGGTAACCCATAGTAGTGCCTATTTGTATACCTTATTTTTAGACAGGGCTCGTCCTCCCTGGAGAGACGAAGAGGAGGCACTAATAGTTAAGAAGTTTAAGGTACAAAAGCAATTCATAGTATGTCTAGAGAACTTTTAATAATAAAAATTAATAAATTTAGCTTAGAGTTGAATTTAAACTTAAGAATCAATTAGGGGTCTGGGTTAAACCTACAGAGGCCAGAGGCTTCGTTGAATGGTTAGTCTTGAGAAAATTAGATTTTTCAGCCCCAAATTAGAAAGGTTGGTTTGTCACTGGATATTTGTGCAGCTAACATTTTTAACATTGATATTATTTTTCAGCTTAATATCCTTGCTTCAAGGGAAAAGCGCCACACATAACACATAAGGAGTGGGAGTGTCATAAGAAGCCTTAAATCCATTTATGGAATATATTTAAAAAATTTATGCAATTATTTGTTATTTTTATTCATTTACAGCTTAAAGTTTAGTGATATTTATAAAATAAAAGGTATAAAAAATTACAAAATATTTCGAGGAGTTTATTGCGATTCTTAATCCAGTACGTTCGCGATAAGTTCAAGTGCCGTCACTGATGTACATATATCTTTGTTGCTCACGAATTAATGAAAAATTCCTCAGGGTACATATCATGAAAATATTTATTTCTTTTATACAACTCTTGTTTTTGATTGCAACATATTTTTGATGTAGTTTTTTGAAAATTGTACAGCGATAGGGGTTATAGGGGTCATGAGCCAATCCGAGAATGTAAGTTTTCTGTATAATTTTTACTAAATATATGATGTATTAGAATGAATAATGTGATGTATGGTCCAGTTCAAAAGTCTATATGGACACAAGTTTGAGTTATGGATACCGGACTACTTATATGTATCATCGAAATTGATGAAAACTGATTTCTGCAGGAATTAGCGGGGTTATTTTAAAACTATAATTCTTTCGCTAAGCCACCAAAGTCAGATATTTTTTCTCCGTGTAACCTTTGAAATTAAACTAATTACTAAGAATTATAATAAACTAAGGCTAAGGTTTTCAATAATTTCGTAGAATTTAAAAAAAAATAAATTCAAAAAAAAAAAGTTGAAACTAAAAAATCAGAACTTTCTTTTTATCGATGTTGATGCCGTTTAGTAGTGGTTGTTTTTGTTGCTGTTGATGATGATGATGATGAGGATGATAACAATTATTTTAATGTCTGCTTCTGCTACGCAAGGTGATTGACCATACGCAGCAAAGCAACCTACGAAGAATAGTTTTGGGCGTTACAACTACGGTTTTTTCGTTGGCTCCGTATGTCGTAACCCTCACCGCTACGTGGTGCGCTTTCCCACTAAATCCTGGTAAAGTTTATGGGCTCTACCATGATTAATGATGCGTTTTGTTATGATTTTAGTTTTCGTTTTTTTTACTATTTTTTTTTGTTTTTTTTTTTTTGTTTTTTTGTCGTGTCGAACTCTACTAAACGTGGGAAATTATACACGGCTGCTGCCAAAAGCTTCGTTCTTAAAAGAGGTGCGTCGTTGATTGCTGCTGATGCTTTTATGAGGTTCTTTAATTTTTGCTGCTGCTGTTCTTGTACGGAGGAGAGAGACCACGCAGTTTTTAGTTGTTTTCTGGTTAATTTCTTATGATTTTTTTCTTTTTCTTTTGTTTCTACTTTGGCAGCTACAGTCATTTAATGGTGACTTAGAGAATTTTAAGTTGTTTAGCAGGTATTTTTTTTTTATTATTTATTGTTATGTTTTAACGCTTATGAAATTCTATATTGTAATATTGTTGCTAATTCTTATTTACAGATGTTTGGTCGTTTTTTTTTTTTATTATTTGTCTTCATTTTTCATTACTGTCAATAGCCCTAAATTTTTGGTCAGGATCTTTGCAAAATGTTTAATCATTTCGTCTATTTTAAGATTTGTTTTTTTTTTTGCAAGAGGTTTGTGAAATTGTTACTAACAAATATTAATTTATTATGTGAAAAATAAACAAAATTAATAATATTCTTAAAACAAAAAACATCTGCTAATCATGCCTTTTTCAGTCTAAAGTAGCAACAGACTTCGAGTCTATATTTAATAAGACCTTGAACTCTACGTTGATGAAATGGAAAATTTTATTTATTTGTGATCTTGCGAAATTTTTATTTATTTACTCTTTGAACGACTGATAAACAAATAAACTTAACTTTTAATAAGCTAGTGAAAAGATTCTGTTCTTGGAATTAATTCAGATGTGAGTTTTTGTAAATTTAAGAATTAAGAAAGACAAAACGAGTCCAGAGAATAAAGCAGCTTGGAGCTCTTGTATCTCAGAAAGAATTTAACGGAGAGAGAAAATGTTTGCATAAAAATTTTACAATTAAATACTTTGTGGAATTCGAAAGTGAAATGTTTGCGAAAAGTGAATTATGCTATGCGCTTATGATCTAAGTCTTGTTCGATCGACTCCCGGCATGATCAAACATTTGCTTTCATTTATGCTTCTATTATTTTTTTTAACATGATTAGGATTTGAGTAAAGTGAGTTGGAGGGTGAAAATAACCACACATTAGAATTAACCAGATTTCCAGTTAAATGAACCAGCTCCTTATTTTTTTTTTATTGGGCTATGAATAAAATAATGAGAGCTAGAAAAATTGTAAACCCGTATCCAAAAGCTTAAGTTTTCAAAACGGAAACCAAAAAGACATGGAATAGATTTAGCCAGCATATACCGAACTAAGGTTTGATTCTACTTGGGGACTATAGTATACAATTTTCATTTTGAGAAATTCAGAATATAAATAACTAAAAACTTTTTATTTCTTATCAAAATTTCTAACATTTTCCTTAAGGCCCATCATTAAATTTTGCACAGTTGTTTCATCGACAGTACGGTACGATCTTTTTCACTTAAAATATGAAGTCTTGTAAGTTTTTTTGCAGTCTTACTAATCTTTCGAAAATCTCTTTTCATTAGAGCCCAATATCTCTCAATTGGACGTAGCTCTGGGCAGCTAGACAGATTTGCTATTTTTGGTAAAAAATTGAGTATATTGCTTCGGAAATTTCGAAAGAATTCCTGTTTGAATTTACTAGGCGCATGTCCCTTCTTCGGTGACGTATAGAATTTGTGCTCAGGTACCTGCTTAAAATCTGCTTTAACATTGAGTTTCGTCGTCCAAAACGCATTCAATTGTCGGACTCGTATCTGAGCCATCAACTGCTTCTCATCAAAACGTTCTGCCACTTTTTGTACTGTATATGCCTTCCACTTATTTTTCTCCATTATTCAGTAGATTTTGATGCACGCAGGCTCTAGCTGCCATATCTCGCACTGAGGTGTTAGGGGACGTCCATTAATTACGTGAGTCAAAATAGGGGGGCAGAGGGTCCGGCAAAATCTCACCAAATTTCACCAAATGGGAGGAAGGGGTCAAAGAAAACCTTACGTCAACTTCTTAATGCATAGAATTTACATTAAAAATTATAATTTAAGTCTCACGGGAAGGAGGGGAGGGGTCCCGCCAGATCTCACCAAATCTCACCAAGAGGAGGGAGGGCTCCGAATTTTCGAAAAAAAAACCACACGTAATTAATGGACGTCCTCTTAGGGGTCTGCTTAAAAAGACGCTTCACCTTCTTCGCTAGCAGTGGGTTGGAAAATTTTGGTTTTCTGCCTGTACCTTTTTTTCGTGAAAGAGGTAGACACTACGTATAATTAAAAGTAATCGTAAAGACAATTTTATCTGATGCACTAACTATTTTTACTATTTTAACTCTAGATTTTGCAGGTACATACATATGTGTGGACACGGACTTTTTGTTACTTGCTTGACATCTTTGTCGTTTGAGGTTAAATCACCAAGTGTTATACGTCATATTAAACTTCATTTTATATGAAACCAATATCTTGTCTTTTTCAGATCTATAAGATTATCAAGTAGAGTATAACCTTAAAGAAAAAAACCTAAGTTTTTTCTGGGACAGTATATCAACTTTTTTCTTCAACACTTTTAAACTTTTTTTTTAAAAAAATTTTATAAATTTGGAAGATAATCTAGAAATAATTTGCTTTTATAGAGCAAAATTTTTCAACAAATTTCATCGAATTTTCTAGTTCCTCAAACAATATTTAATTTTGGGCAATTTTCACCCAAATAATATTAACATTTTTAGCATTATGCAAGAGCATAAATAAATCGCATTCCACAAATTTTAATTTGCCAGAAATTATTTGAAAAAAAAAGAAGAAGAATCGCAGCTACAAACACATTACACAACTTTAATGACCCGTGTATGAATAAAACCTAAGAGAAATGTGCGTTATAAAACTCTTCGGTAAAATCAATAAAATCTGTAAAAATGAAAAGCAGTCCCTGAAAGCAAAGCAAAAGAATTCTGAGCTGAAACTGTAGCAAACTCATTATATAAACGAGCATATGGAACACATCTGTGGTTGATGGCTTAATAAAAATAAAATTTAAGAAAATGAAAATATTTTTTTTTTTTTTTTCGTGAAATTGCGCACAAAGTTCAAGTCGTAAATGCAATAAAGGGCATTTTAAAAAAAAAAATAAAATATCAGTGCACACGATGATGCGTGAATTGTAAAAAGTGATTTTTTTTTTTTTTTTGATTTTTTCGAAAAAAACCATCATGGGTCGGTCCTTCGAGACAGATTAGTTAAAATTAAATTTTGTCTTTGTTTAAATTTAAGTTGAGACCATAAAATTTACGAGTTATACAGGAAATTAAACAATCCACATTATCTGCTGCCTGCGCGCCTGATGATGATCGACAACGTGTGTTAATAAATATTTTCCAACTCATCGCTGTATAACAACATTAACCAACTTCATTCAGTCAGCTTAAAATGATGATGTTGATGGTAGTAATGATAAGGAAGAAAAAAAAATTAACAGATGATTTATTATGCGTACAACATTTTGATGATGCAGCAGTTTTTGATTTATTCAGTAACTCTTGGTATAGCTGGTATCTTAGCGAGCGAGCATTTTACACATCATTGGCAAACTTATGAATAGGAAGCTTTTGGAAGTGGATAAGTAAGAATTCAACAACTTCAAAACTATGTTTATTAATTGCATATTAATTCATTAAAGTATAGAAATACTATATTTGACAAATGCTTATGACAAAAATGTCAAGGATAATTCGTCAAAATTTGATGTTCATTCTTTGGTGATGCAAACTTTAATTGGACAATTTTTATTATTCTTTATATCAGTTTGCAGCAGGTGATTATGCTCTGAAGTATTGCATAATTTCAAATGAATCTTTAAAATATTTATACAAGTGACATTAATCGGTTAAGGTTGTATGTACGATAGAACTCATATTGCCAAAGAATTTAGGAGTCGGGAAACAGTTTTTCAAACACACAGTTTCTAAAACTTGTGTTACACAATTGTAACAGGGATATGTTTCTCTTTGAACAGTAATTTTTTATTTTTAATGAAATCGTCGAATTGGAAAATTTTGATAAAACCATCTGGGGAATGAAATGTAAATTGTGTTACAAATATTTAATAAGAAACAATTCTCAGCTAAAAAAAAATGTTAATACAACGAATAAGTTTTAAAAAGAGTAGACTAATATGTAACAGTTTACATCTTATTTTCTACTGACACAATTTCAACACTATGAACTAATTTTCTTCTGTATGTATGTATGCGTTATATTTTTAACAGCATAGAAGTATTTTAAAATGATGATTATTCAAATTTTGTATTACAAATGTGTAACAAGTAATTTTACGCTTTTCATTGAAGCAATTTTGAAACATTTTCATTTCATTTTCATTTTTATTTTCAATGTTTTTTGTATAATTACGGTGAAATGACATAGGTTAACAAGACATTTAAGGATATTCTAACACACCTATTCTAACTTTCTAAAGAAACGATTACGAAACATAATAACAGTTAATTCTTGTGTTATCATCTGAGCAACGCGTAGTATTCAAAGGATTAAGGGAGAATATTCAAAGAATTGAGTCAAGACTTATGTTACACATGAGTAACAACTCATTATTTTGATATAACTAAGACTAAAATGAAATCAGTCACTTTATGTTGCAATGCAGACATTAAATAGTGTTTCGAAAATTGTAATATTAGGGTAGAATAGCTCGGAAACTAAGTCGAAACTAATGTTACAATGTTTATTTCATGCCACTTAAACTGTTTCGACAAGTAAGATATCAGTCTTTCTACTATTTTTATAGACATGTCCAATTAAGACAGACATGAAATACTAAAAAAGTAAGGTGGAAAAGCCTGAAAATCAAATTATAACTTGTGTTACATATGTGAAACAAAAAAAAAATTATTTTATGCCAAGAGAGAGAATTCAGCAAAATATCATAATATTGTAGTGTTTAATTGTTTGATTGCGCTTAGATATTTAATATAATAAAGAGCGAATTATCCACGAAACTAGTTGAAAATTCTGTTACAAATGTGTAACAGCAAAAACTATATTCTCTACAGTATCAGAACTGTTGTAAACTAA
Organism: Meiosimyza platycephala; assembly: GCA_963662105.1. Lineage (NCBI taxonomy): Eukaryota > Metazoa > Arthropoda > Insecta > Diptera > Lauxaniidae > Meiosimyza > Meiosimyza platycephala. The sequence goes on from OY759210.1 coordinate 18,786,482, forward strand.
CACCAAAAGTTAGAAATTTCTCTAACAAATAACAACACTACCAACCAGCATGAACGCCTGCAGAAAAGTAGGTATACGAAAGCTTTGAACAAAAATTAGGTTTTAATGAACACTACAAAAAGAAAAAGGTAGCAAAAAAGTACCAGAAAATTTTATTAAAACTAAGGAGAACAGCAGTAACATAAGACAACAGAATACAAACAAAGAAAAATTTAATTTTAAACTTTCAATGTTTTCTTAATGCACATGACGACGGAACGAGGACGACAACAAAAACTGCATTTACTACACTGCACACAATATAAAACACAATCAAAAAGAAAAACTTTAAGAAATTCACAGAAAAGTGATAAAAATATAATTACACGCCACCAAACTGCACTGCTTTTGACTCCTTGTTTCCACAGCTGACAATATACGGTAATGTTATGTATAGTGCACGAATTAGAGAAAATATGAGGACAATATTATGTATATGTAAAGGGTGTTCATATCTTCATTTTAATTGAAAAATATCACTGAAATAATGCCTAATAACAGTCAAAAAAGTTTAGAATGAGGAGCAAGAATATACGATTATAAATTATACAATTAACTATCGTTCTTTGATTGATTTCTTAATATCTCGAAACCCAAACGTAATGAGGTATAACTACGGAGCTAAGCCCGGGACGAAAATTAAATACGGGACATCTGTACATCCCGTATTTCTTCAAAAAAAACCGGGACAGTATACTGAAACACAGGACAGGACAGGATGTTCACCGTAGGTATAACTATAATGTTAGTAGTCTCCTCAAAAGTCCTTTAGGATATTAAAAACACTTGATAGTTTACAGCACTTTTTAAGAACAGCAAAAGTCCACAATTTTAATAACATTCTAATAGTTGACAACTTGAGCAAAACAAAGCCGTGCTCATTTAATGTAGAGAAAAGTCAGTTGCTTAAGAAGAGGGTACAAAGTAGGCGCAAAACATTGGGGACATCTTGCATCCATTGAGTTATAGTGCTGCAACTTTGTAGCACCACATCCTCCGGAAGATGCATCAGTCGGTCGTTGCCTTTGTTGCAAGCGTGGGTGTATTGTAGCCATATTTTTCAGCACATGCTGCATATTTTGTAATAAAAAAAAGTTTTAAAAACACTTTGAACGTTAAAGAGCAATGCATCACGTATTGAAAAATATGTTTCGTAAATGGTTACATTTTTGTACTAAAGATTGGTACTGATTTTTGTAGCTGCAACTTCTTTAACGTTTCCTGTTACAATATTTTTATTAACTTTTTTAATGGCAATTTCAAACTATTAATAGCACGGATACTAATGAATAAAAAGTCTTTGTAATGTTTAAAAAAAATGCTGTTTTCTTTTAGATTACAATATTTTTGAGTTGAAATATAACAAACGATCTATTTTGAAATTTGATGTGAATTTCATAAAAACTTTATGGCTGTTTTTCATTATAAAATAAAAATTTTAACCACACCCATTGATATGTGTAGCAATAATCAGCTTGAGGACGATTTAAGTGCCAGCTTAAAGCGTTCAAATTATTACTTGCAATGTGACTCATTTTTCCCACAACACCACGAGCAGGTATATGTATAAGATGGCTCCCTTCTTCCTGATCTCATCTGTTGTGCAATAAAAAATGAAATCTTTCATTAAGCAGAAAATGAAGAAAAAATCGTTGCGTGACGGTTTCGCGCGATTGATTAGTTTAACACTTCGTTTAGCATTTTTTATGTTTGGCTTTCAATTTATGTGTGGGTATTGTTTATTCCATTGTTTTTGTAATTATTTTTCTTTTTTTCAACGTTTTTGTTGAAGTTTTTCAGCATCATTTTAATAAAAGCATTTTACGCTTATAAGTATTTTTTCCGCTGGTGGTTCAAAGTTCAATTACATATTACGTTATGAATGAGAACGGAGTGAGCGGTCTATGGAAGTTTGTGACAAACTGTGTCGAAGGGAGGAGGGGGGGGGGGGGAGTTATAAATTTCAAAGTTACATCACGTTGAAGGAATTTAATAAATGGAAATTTTTTTCGATAACTCCAAATTTTTCGATGCCTTTGAGATGGGATATAGAAAATTATCGCATATTTCTCTGTAGAGCAATCTAACTCATACGTCTTTCTTCGCTCTACTACACATTTCCCAACAGGATATGATGAGAAAGTTTGAAAAAGCTAAGCAAAAATATTTTTCACTTATAAAATTAAGCTTTTAACATGATTTTATGCTTTTTGCTAGATAGCTAAGAAGGCAAATGGCTGCAGTAGCTAAATTTTTTTTTTTACAAAACAATTTAGTTTAACGCAACGATTTTTTCATTTATGAGAGATCCGATATAAACAGGATTGCCAAGTGACCGGGATTGACCCAAACCAGTCCGGAATGTCATGCCAAAGACAACTCAAACATTTCAAGCCAAATTTAACTTAGAATATTTTTTCTTGTTCCACTTATAAAATTAAGCTTTTGACATGATTTTAAGCTTTTTGCTAGATAGCTAAGAAGGCTAATAGCTGTAATAGCTAAATTTTCATTTTTTTTTTTTGTGTTTGTTTCACAAAAGAATTCATTCTAACGTAACGATTTTTTCATTTGTGAGAGATCCGATACAAACAACGTTGCCAAGTGACAGGGATTGACCCAAACAAGTCCGGAATAGGCTAATAGCTGTAGCTAATTTATTTTTTTTTTCACTTAGCTATTCACTCCAAAGTAACGATTTTTTCATTTGTGAGAGATCCGATACAAACAGGATCGCCAAGTGACCGAAATTGACCCAGCCAAGCCCGGAATTTCATGTCATAGACAACTCAAGCATTTCAAGGCAAATAAAAAAGGTCATCAAGTTTTCCTACACCAAAATTTAAGTTTTTACCATTTGATAAATTTATTTGTTAATATTCCTGACCGAAAAAAAAGGTCAACTTTTCACCAAAAAAAAAAAATAGTGTTTACCATTTGAAGGTAAATTTTTTTTTTTTTTATTTCGGAAATTTTTTTTTGATAGGAAATTGCTTCTTTTCAACTTGGCAACCCTGCATACAAGCCTGCACTTTTTGATGAACCGCGCTAAAATTTCTAGATGTGGAGAGCCCTTTAGGAAAAAGTCAAAAAAAAATTCCCAAAAATATCGTATAATTTGCATTGTTTATCAAGGCGAAAGGAATAGGACCTGGAGGCCTTCGATTTTGCTGATATTTTCTTTTTTTTTGTGGGTATTGTTAGACAAGTTTATGATTTACCATAAATTATTTCGGCAAAAGTCGATTCATTACTGCGCTACCAATTTCGAAATTTATGAAAAATGAAGCAACTAATTTAAATTTTTTTATCTTTATATATAACAAACTGGTTCCAGGATACTAAATAACAAAAGGACAATGTCAATCAGGATATAAGAACGAAAGCTTTAAATGATCATATCAAAAAAGTTTTCCAAGGGAATGTAATGATATACAAGGGAACTCATACAACATTCATAATAATTCAATAATAAAATGAGTAAGTTTCGAGAAATGGGAGTGGTATTTACCACAGAAAGTTTGTTTATTGATTTAATTCAGAAATATGTAATAATTGAATTTTAGCGTTAATTAACACTTAATTAATGATTGGGATTACTTTCGTACTAAAAACAGTAATTTATAACGTTTCAAACAGAGAGTGATGACATTTTGTGACAAAAAGAGAAGGAGTCCGAGGAATGTGTTAAGTAATATGTCAATGACCTTTAGGGTATATAATTTCAAAAACATAATAGAGTGGAAGAAAACTTACCCGAAAGCAGGTTTGAACCTTACCTACTCAAATTATGAAGAAATTACTTGATATTCTTTGCAGTATTTCATTAATATTTTGGCCATATCGATAATTTTTTGATAATTTCTTGGGAATTTCATGAGCCCTAACTCAATTATATACCAAATAATTTGAAAATAACTCTGGAAAAGACGGCTTTTTTGGAATCGCTTTAAAATTTGGGTTCGAAACTATTTTACTACTATATGACTATGAACTGCCACTTTATTTATTTAATTTATTTATTTATTATTTCAGATGTTCAATAGAAAATTGAAAAAACAAACAAACAACAATAAAAACTACTTCAATAAAAACAAAGACATATACCCCAAAAACATGACTCACAATTGAAATGCGTAATGTCACTTATTAACAGAAAAATAACATCGAACAACATCATGTTAATTGAAATTTTTCCAAGCAAGGGTGAACACATTGGAAAACTATTTGAAAATAATTGTACGATTTGAAAACACTACAAATTTAACAAAAACAACAAAAAAGAAATATAAAGACAAAAAGTTTCCCCACATACTACATGCGGATACCATGAAATATGCGAGACCACAGTGCATTTGCATTTAGGACTCAGCAGCAGTCGTCAGTCAGTCAGTCAACACCAGTGGAGGTCTATCGAAATGCAAAACGCAAAGGCAATCAATATGGCAAAAGTCTCCTGCTACTGTATTGAAAATTGCGCCGCATTATTTCACTCGACGTTTTTTTTTTTTTGCTACTAAAAATAAAATTGATTTTGTGCCGTAACAAACGAGAAAAATGTATTTTCCTCATTTGGCTACAATTCGTTGTGGTAATAAATTTTTTTTTTTTTAAACTTTGGAAAATGTAAAATAAAAGTCTTAAGCCGAACAACACAAGTTCCACTTGTGCGACGACATAAAAATAGCAACGCGTCGCGTCGTTTTTACTATAAAGTTGAAGAAACCGCAGCAGCCGCAGTATATAGAGTTGCCAACTATTCTTTGATTTAATTACAAGACGTGACAAGAGAGCCATAAAATAAAGAGTTTGAGAATTTAAAACTTACTTGGATTGTTGTTGGTTTCACGCCAATGTGTTGCCGCCTGACAGCCAAATGTTGTACGACTGATGCCTTTACAGCAGGACCATTTTTTACCGGACCATAGACCGGGATGGTAGCGATATGATTTCGGTGTATTTGTATCCTCACAAACTATAATTTGGAGTGAAATAAAATAATTGAAAATTGTTAAATTTATTAATAAATCAAACAAATGATACTAAGTAAATATCAGAGAAATATTGAGAAACTTATTTTTACAATGTGAAGATAAATGTTTAGAAACAATGTTTATAAGCTATTTAAAAACCAGTTTTGGGAACAATGTTTCGAGACATTGCCAGAGGCTTAAAATTTTCAAAAACTTTGCATTGACGTAAAGATCAGACCACACTCGGTACTTTTTGTATGTGATTTGAAGAAAATGAACGGAGTCCAATCTTCCCGGCGGTTCGCGCTGCCACGAATATCTACAAAATCTTGAAACAATATTAAGAAACAAATTTTCAAACGATTTTTCGAAGGAATGCTTGTTGAAAATTCATGTTTCAGGCCAATGCTTGCAAACACTAACATAAAACTATCTTCTGAAGCGTTAGTTATCCAGAACAATATTTGAATAAAATGTTAAAAGCAAATGGAAACAATGGAACAATCTTTAGAAAAATTTTAAATTTTATTTTCAATGAAAGTCTGCAGAGAAAATATCGAAAAGTAAGGAAGAGGTCAATAGAAGTCGAAAATTACGGAAATAAATCCGAAAAAGTTCATAAACGTCGAAAAAAATTAAAAAGTTCAACTAAATCGCATAAAATTGATTCGGTCAAAATCGACAAAAGTCAAATGACATCGCACAAGTCGTAATGAAGCATAAAGTATCTGAAAATATCGTAAACTGCGAATAAACTCTAAAAGCATCAAAAAAGTATCGATTCGATTGGTGAGTACTGAAAAAGCCGAATGGAATTTAAGGTCAAAAAGTATCAAAAAGTCGAAAAAATCGGAGGGTATTGAAAAATTTACTATGGGCCGAAAAATATCGATGAGTATTGTAAAATGCTGAAAAAGTAGGTATAAATAAATCGGTCATTATCGAAAAACTCTAACAGTATGAAATAAAGTTGAAAAGTATCGAAAAGTCGATAAAAATTTAAATGTTGTGAACAGCATCGAAGTACATATTGAACTCAATAAGAGTCGGAAAGTATTAAATACATAGTAGTATCCAAGAATCAGATAAAACTTTATCAGCATCAAATAGTATCGAAAATGGCGGAGAGTTTCGAAAAAGTCGATAAACGGGGAGTTATATCAAAAATTTTAAAAGCATCCAAGAGTATCGAAATATTCGACTCAAATCGCGATGGTACTATTAGATTTTTTATTAAAAATCATTTTCTAAGTCATTTATTAGCATACTTTTTATGTTTCTTTTTTAAACTTTTCGACTTCTACTGAATTTTTCGTTGTTTTTCGTTGCTGTTCGATAATTTTAAAATTTTATAGACTTTGTCGATTACATCTGACTTTTATCGATATTTTCAATGTATTACAATACTACTCGATACTCTCAAGTTAGCAATAGTAGGAGCTATTATACAACTTATTCCAGATAGAGCAGAATTCAATGTCCGACTTTTGTGGGCTGCTGACCCATGAGGGTAGATAAAATGGCTTTAAGAGATACTCCAAAAAACTATATAGATTTGACATAATTTCCTTTCAATGCCATAATCCAAAGTAATTCAAAAAAACTGTAAAGAGATTTGCTTTTTGTGGATGGGAAACTTTCTGAAAGTAAAATGCTTCTTTATAAAAAAGTTTGTCATATGGAGCGCCGCAGTGTATATTCTGGAAATGAGTTCTCCTTTTGTACAACAAATGATCACTGATCGATCATCATTATTATTTTTAATATTTTCAAGTGTGAAACATATTATACCACAAATCAACATAACTCATTGAGAACAATCATTTCCCCATTTGTAATAACTTCACCCACAAGCTTTGTCCTAAATTGTGCGTGATTTTCATCGTTAACCAAAACATTTTATTTTTCCGCACAAAGTTCTCTACCACACTCCTTTACATAATTTATGTTTTGATTTCCCCTAACAAATAAATTAATATTAGACAACAAAAACAACAACAACAATTTAGTTCGTGATGAGTTCTCATAAGAAGATGAGAAGAAAAATGCTCACCACAACAGCAGAATGACCTTGAGGCAAACTTGGTGGAATCGTGGTTCCATTAACAAACAATAGCTATTTAGGTTAAATTTGGTTTTCCCCCCGTTTCACAACTTTACTATACAACTCATTAAATACGATACGATATAAAATTAATCATTGAGTTGATTGAAGTGAATTGAAATGGAATCGAATACGGTTGAATGAATAATGCGCGCATTTCATCCTTTGCTACAAGTTTTTAAGTACATACCAGAAAGAATCATACTAAATCGTTAACTTCCAGCATTTTTTTCTTAATCTGCAATATCTATATTCTATGGAGGAATCATCGAAAAAACGGTAAATCACCTGAACAAATTCAATCAACCTTTGTAACGGTGGACGTCGAATGCGCAGTGACTTTAACACATTTTGCACTGGTTTTGTTTTGACGCATTACTCAATTATTGTTGAGCGAAAAGGAATGGGTACTGCAACTGTTGGGTCTATAGTAACGCAGCTGAATGACTGAGTTATTCTTAATTATAGTTCCGCTTAGAATTTCAGCTGTAACAAGGAATTCTAAAGAAAACCTTGGGCAGTAAAAGCTTTATCTAGGAAATCTAATCCTACAGTGGGCTTAAGACTCGAAGCAATAGTTCACGATCAGCTGTCGCAGTCGACTGTCAGCTTTTATTGTCTGCTGCATAAAATACAACAGTCGAAGCAACAGTGACGAAGAGCTGTCGCAGTCAATTGTCGTCGGCTATGCTAATTCAATTTGGTCTCAATGTACATGAATTTTCAATATATGTAAAACAAAATTTCAAGTGAAACAACGGGTTAAGTTCAGCTAATCGATTGCATGATGTGGTTGCCTTTTGTGTGGTTTTTAGTTTTAGTTTACTAGCAGGTTTTTGGCATCATTTGCTGGCCAGTTCAATTCAATACTTCAGCTAGCAGCGACATGCTACGCTCCACGGTAATTTGACCTCTCTTTCGGTTTTGGTTTTGGTTTGGGTTTTATTCTTATTTCTACTATAACAGGCTGGTATACGTAAATATATCCTGTAAGAAATCTCATAATTTCACTACTTTTATGTTGCTTATTATGTCTACTCCTATCTTTACTCAAGTTTCTTGCTGTTTTTTTTTTTTTTTTCTCGTGATTATGACCCTGTGGAAGGCCAAAAATTAGACCTTTGTTGCTTGAGGCGTTTTCCTTCGCATAATAATTGTGCAAGCCGATCATAGTTTTTAAATAAAATATTTTCTTTTTTTCCCCTCTTATGTTGTTATAATCTTTTTCTCGTTTTAGGATTTTAGGTCAAACACTTATTTCGATTTGATGTTGTTGTTATTGTATTTGTTGTAATTTTATGTTGGCCACCTTTAGCACGATTTTTATGCTGCATGAGAAATGCAGCATTGCATGCTGCACTCCATTGACTGGCAGTCTGACTAACTGACTGACTGACTGTGAGGCGCGCTTATTGCGTGATTTGTTCGTTTGGAGTTCAAGATAATAAATTAAGAATTTTAATAGAAAATATATGTTTGAGAGGAAATAAAATATTATTTTTATGATTACGTTTTTTGTTTTTTTTTACTTTGGGAATTGATATTAAATTGCGTTGATGATTTGTTTAAAATTGGAGCTGATCTGTTTAACAATAGATAAGTAGTTCATTCTTTTGTTGAAATGAGAAAGAAATTTCTGTGAAAAATTTCTTTTTTTATTTAAAATAAAAATATTTGTTAAGACCTTAAATGGACTGAAAATTTTACTGAAACTGTGACTACTTTTTGAAGCAGTTTGTATGACGGCAAGTTATCAAGAAAATTATTTACAAGGTCAATCGAAAGTATGTATGTATGTCGATAAAAGGTTTAAGATCCAAATAATGCCAGAACTTGCTCAAAATTGGGTGAAAAAATCATGTTTTTTTTTTTTTATTTATTTAAATTTTTCTTGGAACCTACTTTTTGAATTGAAAAGGTTTAACGAGAAATAAATTAAAAAACGTACATATTTAAGAACTTTTTTTTGTCATATTTTCCAAAAATGAATATCATGGCATCATGTTGCCCAATCCCTATCTTTATTTCCTCTTTAGGTTCTAATCTCCATACCAAATTTCATCAAAATTGGTCCATTAATTCAGTTGTAAAAACATATTTTCTAAGTCTTTCCTCAGGGCTCAATCCATCTCTATACTAAATTTTCTATATATTGCTTTCAAGAAATATTTTCTGGTTGGGTCGTGGCAACGGCCATTTGAAAACAGATATCTTTCCTCTGGAGCTCAATTTATCTCAGTATAAAATTTCATTAAAATCAGTCCATTTTTGAACCCACTAAAATCTAAATTCCAAGAGTCAATCCATACCGAATTTCATCAAAATCGGTGTAGCAGCTCAGTCATGAAAGCGTTTTTTTCTCATATGGACAATGCCACGCCCGCTAAAAGAACACAAATTTTTAATAATTTTCTAAAGGTTCAATTTATCTTCAAACCAAATTTTAACAAAATCGGTCTATTAGCTTAGACATGCAAATGAATTACCTTGTTAGAGGCTTGGCACCGCCTACTAAAAATTACTTTCTGCATTGTTCCTTTTCCCAACGTTTCTGACAAAAAAAAATCAAGCGATTATGTTTTGCCATTCCTTATTTATATATGGATTCCAACAATTATTTTTTGATGTTTTCAATATTTTTCGACGTTTTGCAATTTTTTTAATACTTTTCGTCAGTAAATGTTGAATACTGACTTTTTCGATGTTTCGCTACATTTTTGATTTTTACAGTACGTTTTATATTTTTCGATTTTATCGAAAGTTTTTGATATTTTCCCATAGTATTCGACATTTTCCGACTTTTTGGCATTACTTACTTAACACTTTTCTATTCAAACATAAGGAAATACAATGAAGTTCACACATCAAACCCTCCAACAGAACTTAAGGATTTTCGGAGCTTGGATCAGATTCTCTTCCACTGAATTTGGAGAATTTTCGTGAAAGTGGAAGTCTAAAAAAAACCTGGAAAATTTTTAGTGTTTAGAGATTCTATAGTAGACATGATTCTTCGAATTACTGTAATTCAAAGAATCGAATTTTAAATTTACTGATTAATAGAATTTTTAGTTTGCTTTGTTGTTTCCATTACATCGAGTAAAGTAAATGTTCGAAAAATAACTTATTACAGCTACACTGTGTCCGGTGGATATAGTATGTTGGAAATTATTTTCCAACAAAAAATTTAATTAAATATTCTTTGAAATAAAAAAAAAAATGGGTTCAAACTTGATATATTTGTAATTACATTTTATTTTCAAATCACTTTAACAAAGTCACCCAAAGGTATTTTTAAATGTTTTCTACTCTTTTGCTTAGCTTATAGATTTTTTTCTGTAAAAACCCTCACTTTTCTAAAATATTTAGTATGTCTTAAGTGCCTTTAGAGAGTTTAAGAACATTTAAGCAATAAACCTGCTGGCTTCTGCCATAAAATCAAATGCTATTAAGTATTGCCATAAAATTTGTTACTTAAGTCTTTCAGAAATAGTTTCTCATAATTTCAAATCAACATGTTCATCAACTCACCTTGACGTATTGCACGTATCCATTCAATGCGCTCCTTTTCGCTATTCGCTAATAAATACAATGTATATTGCGGTACTGAACGGCCAGATTGTTGATCGTCTGATGTTTCACAATATCCTACTTGAAAAGGATAACCCTAAAAGTCGCAAAAATAAAGCGCAAAAAAAATTAAATTAAATTAAAAAAATGCACAACATATAAAGGGTAAGAAACAAAATCACAACAAAAAAACTTGTTTACTTACATCTGGTGCAAAAGGATCACCACCCTCGCCGTTAACTTTTGCAGTCTCAACAAGGCGAACACCCTTAACCGGAATGCGACCACGTTCACGGCGACGCTGTAAGGAAGAAAAAAAAAAACAAAAATTTACACATCAAATATGAACGTCAAGTAGTGGATGGCGGCGAAAAAAAGGTACCTAAGCAAAATAAAATAAAATAAAAGACGTAGGGAACTTTTAGCATATGATGTAAAAAGTTTACATGGCTCGAAAGTAAGCACTTTTGTAGTGTTGTTATTGTGGTAGTTTGTTGATGTTGGTGTTACTTGTTTTATGCTGTTGTTGCCATAGTTTTTGTTTTTTCAATTATGAGGGCTAATAAAGTGCAACTGTCAGGGAAGGGTTTTAATAATTTCAACATTTATGAAAGTCGGTGCAGCAACAACAGCGATAAGGCACTTTCCGGTAACAACAAGGACTAAAGGTGTAGTAGAAATTAAAGGACCTTTGCACTTTTTTTTTGTGTCAATTTTCTAAAGTGTTCTCGCAAGTTGAGTATTTACGAGGACAACACTTAGTGTGGCCATAGTGCGAGATTTATTTTGAGTTCTTTAAGAACACTACGCACTCGTAGGCTTTGGTTGCTTTGTGAAGTATTAGTGTGTAGTGTTTATAGGGTTGCCAGATGTGGGTATGAGATACTTCGGGACTAAACAAAGAAATTTTTTTTTAAAAATAACTTCATTTTTACAAAGCTTAAAGAGAATAATGTTACATTGAACTTTTTCAGTCAATTAAGCAAAGACCAAAAATACAGTAAATTCTTACAAATTGATGAATGCTTTTTTATTCAACAAACATGACAAAGATAACAAATGAATGAATGTAACCTGGTAATTGGTAATTTGTGTTGATCAGTAACTTTAGAGATTGATTTTGTTTCGTTGATTTTACTCGCTGAAGCTTTTTACCTCGCTTCTTCTAGCAGTGTAAAAGAAATGAAACAAAGACACCAAATAGTTTTAACTAATTTTACTTGCATGGAAATGGTTTGTAACGCTTTGGCACAAAATACAGAAAACTGATTTTAAAAATTTCTTTTTTAAAACAACGTATTTGTGCTAAAGAAGATTATTGCATACTTATTATTTTTATTTTTTAAAGTTAAGTTTACTTAATTTTAGAATTGAGTTTTTGCAAAACCTCACACAATAATTATCGTTTTGCTTTTTTGTTGCTTCTTGAATTTTGTTTTGTTGTTGTTGTTGTTGTTTTTGTTGTTGTTGTTCTTGTTTTGTTGTTGGTGTTCTTGTTGTTCTTGTTTTGTTGTTGGTGTTGTTGTTTGGTTGTAGGTGTTGTTGCTCTTGTGTTGTTGTTGTTTTGTTGTTGTTGTTTTTTGTTGTTGTCTTTGTTGTTGTCATTGTTGTTTTGTTGTTGTTTTGTTGTTGTTGTCATTGTTGTTTTGTTGTTGTTTTGTTGTTGTTGTTGTTGTTTTGTTGTTATTGTTTTGTTTTTGATGTTTTGTTGTTGTTGTTGTTGTTGCTTTGTTTTTGTTGTTGTTTTGTTGTTGTTGTTGTTGTTTTGTCGTTGTTGTTGTTTTGTTGTTTTGTTGTTTTGTTGTTGTTGTTGTTTTTTTCATTTGTACCGTCTTTTCAATTGTTTTTTTTTTTATTTTTGAAGAGATATATAGAATTAAGAGAGTAATTTCATTATGGAAAAAAGTACCAGGCGTGCGCATGCGAAGTCAAGGATATCACTATTAGTAAATACATTTGCGTAAGGAAAAAGTATCCTGATGTCACACAAAACAACTGACCACAGATACTTTAACTAACTAACTAACTTTCATTCCCCTGAATGATAAGTTGACGCTTTTATGGACTTCTAGTTGTCTGAATAGATAGACTGAATTTGTTGCTATCTTATAAAACAAATTAAATATTTCCAGTATAGAGCTCACAACTCCTGAAGAATACCTATGAACTAGCACTATTTGTTAAAGTTTTTTGTATTTCGAGCATTTTCATCTAGCAGCCACATCAACGCCGCCCATTACATTACACTTCATAATTCATTTCCCACTTTCAAGTGCATTTAAAACAGTTATTTAAAACCAATTGATTTGACCCGTTTTTTCTTATTTTTCGATTACTCCCCTAATGAAATCGTATAGCGCTACCATTAGGGGGTCTCAAGTTGCACTTTGAAAAAAAAAAAAACTTCTGCTTTACCCTCGCGTTGACGCTTTTAAATTGCCTCAAGTATTTGTTTATTTGAGTATTAAATTTTTTTTTTGTTTATTTTGTTATTTTGTTTAATTTTGTTTTGTTTATGTTCGTTCGCATATCTTGTGCTTTAAGTTAATTTGTTGCATTATTTACGATGTCTCGCATGTGCTGTGTAGCCGCTGCTCTTATCCGGCTTCTTTTTGGCTGCACATTTATTTTAATGTTGTCATTTATTTATTTTGATATGAAAGCGAAAACGAAATTGTTTATTCTTTTTTTGGGTTATTCAAGAGCTTTTTATTTTGTGTTTATGTTATAAAAATGATTTTAACTTAACCTCAATTTGAAATGCATCATTATATAGAAGGCAGCCCTTTTTCATTTCACTCTGTGTTATCAATTAAAAGCAATTATGTGCGTGTGTGGTAAATTGGATACCCGCTGCTGAAATAGGTTAAAGTTATAAATAACTCTGATATGAATGTTAACTAAAATTATTTATTCTGAAAGTTGTGAAATTTTTAATTATGATTTAAAATATTACTTTTTTTAAAGTTAAATTTTTGGTGAGCGAAGCGAGCAGGGGTCAGAGCCCCCAAGTTTTATATAGAAAAGCGATAAGTAGCAAGTGTTTATTTCTGTTTCCAGATGAAACAAGTGTTAAGTGTATTGAGCGCTTACATTAATTTATATCTTTCAAGCAATATTCTATACTTTAAGCTCAAAGATATCAATCTCAATAATCTATTTTTGTAACACAATTTTATGCTGTCTAAAAAACTTATTCTACAAGTTGCACGACATGTTGAGATATCGAGAAAAACTTTCGACAAAACTACAGAAGTAATTAATATGCAGCATTAATCACTGACAGGAAAAATTGCACTTCCTGTTACACATTTTACAAAAAATAGTTGCATACGAGTAGAAATCTACAAGTTCCGTAACACTTATCAAATAAAGTTATATGGTATAACTCTTATCAAATAAACTTTTAAGCGGCAATAGTGTAAGCGAAACTCATTCAACGATGTAATAACTGAATTTCCCATTTAAGCAAAATAGGAAATTAAATATGTTAAACTTAATTTAGAACGACATACTATGCTTTTGTTAATTTCCTGTTTGACACGTAGCAACAGCAGCAGCAGTAGCATCACTATAAATACATCACCCACAACTACACACCTCCAGATCTGCTTTCTAACACATTAATTCGTTCTACTGTTAAGTGTATTGACACTCACGAATGACTGCATAAGCAACTACAAGCAACAGCAGCAGCAGCTGCCTTGCTTGTTTGCCTATAAGTATTCTACAATTTTTTTTCTTCCTACGTGCTAAGTTTGTCATTCACTTGCTGCTGGGTGGTTCTATGTTAAAATTTTCTTTTTTTGCTGATTTGCATGAAATGTTGTGCTACTTGAAATGTGTCTGGTTTGTATTCTTCAGACTTCATCTGTTACTCAATCAACCCTTAATGTTTGTCCGTCTACCCCGCACGGTTATCTCTTGTGGTATTTGTGGTTCATTGCAACTGCTTTAACTTGGTATCAGTGTTGTTTGCCACTGCATTTCCCATTAGTTGCAAGTGTATTTGTATGAAGCATTTATCAACGTTTCGAATGCAGTTCTTCTCTACAGTCATAGATTTACAATGTTGCATTCACTTGGTTTTGGTATAGCAATTTTTTTGCATTTTTTACTGCTGATTTTTGTGAAAGTTTTTTGAATTCGTTTTTCACCCTCTTCTTTATTCCTTTGGATGAATGCACTTGTGCATGATGTTATTTTTTTTTATGTTTTTATCCAATTGCTTTAAGAACTCTTAAAATTTGCGTCTCTTGAATAAAGCAAAAGATTTCAGAGAAAAGAGTATTTAATCATATGATGTAGCATACTTTTAGGTGAATTAAGTTTTAATGCATTTCGAAATGATGTTGTTCAGAAATTGTCTATTTTATTCAAAGGGGAAATCATTGAAAGAGTTTTGTTTGATTTAATGTATTTCAAAACTGCAGACCATCTTAAAATTTATTGACATATGTTAATAAGGATCAAACTCAAAGGATAACCTGACAACGCCAGAACGACTAAGGAAGCATATTATTGACTTTATGTAGCAGTTTAAAGACGAAATAATATTTTTAAAATATAATTTTCGACAAAACCGCTCATTAGATTCACATAAAATGTACACGACGTGTCTTTTATATTAAGAGTCACGGGTAAGGCTATAAAACTTATATTTAGGGTGGCCCTCCTACAAACTTATTTTTAAAATATCATTTTCTCGAAGACTGCTTAATCGATTACCACGGAATTTACACCACATCGTTGTTATATTTAGAGGCACATAGTTGGAGTGGCCGTCCTAAAAAGTATTTTTAAATAGAATTTTCCCGAAGATTTCATAATTGTTTTTTAAATGTTTATAATGGTCTATAGAAAGTTTCTGCAAAGTTTGGTTTAGAAAAATGGGCAGTGACACGCCCTCCAAAATCAAATTAATCATATCTCATCAAGCACTGGACGCAGATGAACGGGACTTGATATAAAAAGTACAGGCAAAAGTAAGTTTCACTGGAAAAATTGGCTGGTTCGCTTACACATTCCATTGCATGAGTTCATACAACATCCGGAACACAAAATAATGTTGAATGATTCGTTATTACTTTTTTGCTTTCAGGCCAAACTAGTTCATCCGAAGCTTGTTAGGATGAACCAGTTTAGTCTAGGATAAGCTAGGGTTATTATTTATTTTAACGGCTTCATTCCCGATTTTTTTGAAATTTTAGTAAGTTAGGGTAAGTGGGCTGCTTTCGATCGCGGCTCAAGGTTTACAACCTCAGATATGACCAATGCTGGCTCCGCGGCTCATTATACTATGTTCAACACGGTCTTCGCTAACACACCAGCGTTGGCTATACTACAGTGAACCGCGACCGAAAGCCGCCGCGAGGCCGGCATTGGACATAAACCCTGAACTGCGTCCGAAGACCACCCACTTATCCTAGTTTGGCCTAGGAAAAACTAGTTTATCCAAAAAACTAGTTTGGCCGGTACGATATCAAATTTAAATACATTTCTATAAAAAAAAGTTCAATGTTTACCAGCGTTGTAGTTATTTCCTGTTTAATTTATAAATTTACTTGTTAAAAATATTGAAAAAAAACAACTGGAAATAAATTAATTAAGCCGTCTGTTTAAAAATAAAATCGTTTTTCTTTTCCTTCAGTGTAGTAGCTGTATAACCTATTTTAACAAAATCTAGTTACTGCTAAATAAATTTTTTTTTATAACAGACCTGGACAACGGTGAGTATACCTAAACTAGGAAAAAAAAACGCTTCGTTACAGTTCGCTATTACAAATATAAGTTTTTTTTAACATAATAGACAGAATTTCTACCTATGTATTAATAAAATTTCAGTTTAGCGCCCAGTGTGTGGTCTTAATTTAAAAAAAAAATCTAATTAAAGCCGTCAAGCTAATCAAACAATGCCCAAAAGCTGCCTCAGTAGTTTTCTTTCTGAAGCAGCAAAAGCAATAGCAAGCAGTTCTAATTGTAAGCTCACGCAAAAGAGAAAAAATCAATAAATCAAAAATATATCACAGTGTCATTCTGCTTGAAAAAGAATTTGAAACGCCTTCTCAACTGTCTGCAATAGAAACAAATGAAAATGAAAAATTTCCTAAATATATTGTTAGATGAAGTGAAAACTTTTGAGATAAAGTTGCTGAGAATTGCTGGATTAACATACATCATATGTGTCTTTTATGAGGAGGACACTGTCTTTTAGTTGCATGCAACACAACTCAACGCAAGATCTCATTAATTATCGAAAAACAATAATTGATCACGTATCTTTTGTATTTTATCCTACAGCTCTGTGTTATAACGAACACCACACTTGGTTCTTTCTTGGTTGCTGAAACTCAAATACTTGGTTTCTAAAGTTAAACTCCAGCTGTTTTTTCGAACTACATGTCGAGTTGGTAAACAATAACCTTTAAAGGTTTTCATTTTTTATTTAACTTTCTAATAAGTTGCCGCCACTTTTATTTTTAAATTAATCATTTTTTTCTGTTTTTGACTGATGTTTACTAAATGCTTGTACATATATTAATATTATTTTCTTTCATTTTGACTTGATTAATTTCTATTCAATATGTTATTTAACCTTTTGCTCATATTTCTAAAACACTTTGGTTTTCTGCTATTGTTGTAATGAATGAGATTTTTTTTTTAGTATATTTTTTTTTTTTGTTTTGACGGCTATTTTTGAAGTATGAAAAATTGCCTTTCTAAAAAAAAACTTATTCTTTTGAACTAGAAAAGCGAAAACGGGGTTGTAAATATATGTCAGAATCATCGATTTTGGTCTAATTCGTATATTAATTTTAGGAACAACAGATTTTTCCGAATGTATTAAATTTAACTTTGAATTTTATCGAAATCTTCTTTTTCTCCGAGATAATTTCACTGTTATAATAAATTTATAATAATAAAAAATTCAATTAACGATATTTTGAAAAAAAAAGTAGAAAAGGCTAAGAAAATTATGTAGGCTAGTCTCAACCAGCACGAGAAAGAAAAAAACAATACACAAAATTCAGAAATACAAAAGCAAAGTGTAATCCGAATTTCGCATGGAATACCTTACATACACAGCCAGAAAAATAAAAAAAATATATATTTAAATGACCGAAAAATTGTTTTTTATAAATAGATATATCCCTAACAGTATGCCATTCAATGCTTCAAAAACGTCTGCTTTCGAAAAATCAGCGCTGGTATCGTCTGCCTTCTCAATTTTTATGTTTTTTATAAGTAAATGCACCAGTCAGAAAAGAGGCAGACGCGATAAAATGATTATTACTCAATTTCTCTTTTTACATGTTTGTATTTTTAAATGTGGCAATAACTAAGTGGCAGAGATTGCTTATCTCCTTTCTTAAGACATGATCTTAATAATAATAGCAAACTGTCAGACGATAAAAAAACTTAAATTTTTATATAATACTTAGGTACCTATAAAATTTAAAAAAAAAACATTGCAACAAAAACGTCTGCCACTTGTATTTATCATTTTTTGTGTGTATAGACACAATATAAAAGGCAGATGCGATAAGATTGTTTATAGAGAGAGATTGTTCGTAATATTTATACTACCTACAACTTCATGATTTTCAACCTTTGCCGCACGATAACTATAAGAGAACACTAACTAAGGTCTGTCCCAGAAAAAACTTACGTTTTGTTTTTCAGTTATAAAAAAAATACCTAATAAATTTTTTAATCTTTTTTCTTTTTTTATTAATAATGACTAGTGTTCAGAATATAAATAACTAAAAAGTAATTAACATTTTTTTCGTTTTACTTTTTTCTTAAGGCCCTTCATTAAATTTTGCACCGAGTTGTCTCATCGAGAGTACGGTACGATCTTTTCACTGCTGACACTGCTGCTCTCTGACTGTCAAAGGCTATCTCAAAGGATACTCTATCCTTGAATCAAAGACTCAGCACTAAAAAAAAGTTGTAAAATGTTAAAAATATTCGATGCACAAATATCCAGTGACAAACCAACATTTTTTCTTTAGGGATTTGGAAAGGAAGGCCTCTCGAGCGTAAACATTTTTCAAAACCTAACTGCTCTTCAGGTTTAACCCTTACCAGTATTATTATCTGATTTATGTCTTCAACTTCAAGCTAAATTTATTTTTATTAATGGAAGTTCTGTGGACATTATATGCATTGCTGTAATACCTTAAACTTCTTAATTGCTGGTGTCAACTCTTCGTCCCTCCAGGGAGGATCAGCAAAGTCTATTGCCAAAAGATAGCGTATGGAAGTTTTATTGGAAATTTTACCATCCAAAGTACTCGCAGCAAAAGTTTCGGCAAATAATGCCAAACACAAAACAAGTTTAAGCCACATTTTAAAAGAGAAAAATATTTCGTTTAGCGATGATGAAGAAACTTCCTTGGCTTGAAGTTCAGCGAGTTTTCTACTGCTTAAATACTTGTTCATTAGTTTTCATTGTGCAATAATATATGTGTAAAATGTATTGCTTTAATTAAATTAAAATTAAATATAGGAATATATGTACTTCATAATAGCACTTTAAGTACTTGAAATAGTTTCGATTCATTGTAAAATTAACAACCTTATAAAGTTTTATGACAAAACGAAACAATTCGCAATACATAAAGTTTGAGGTAAATGTCGATATTTAACATCAAAATCAAAATAAGTATATAATGCGATCAGCGATAAGGTATTTTATCTTGCCAGAGGTAAAAATCAAAACGTAGTAATATTTCTATAGACAAATGTAGTAGCAAGAAAGTAAGCTGTTTAGAAGAATATTAATACTGAGATGAGGTTTCTGCCAGAGATAGCCTAGAGCACCTTCCGATCCAAAACAAAATCGATATTTGTGAAAATCTGATTTTCTTGAATTTTGTTTTGAGTTGTCACAACATTGGTGGGGATTTTTCCCACGTTCTATACAAAAATTGTTTTAGGTTATTGGTAAATTTTGAAAATTTTTAATGCCTGGACTGGTTTTCATAGAAGGCTACATATTTTACTTCCGATAAGTTTTTATTTATTTCTTATTAATATTTTTATGTACGAGTAATTAGTTGTTTTTTTTTTTGTTTTAATATTTTCTTTTTATTTATTTGTGTTTCTTTTATGTTGTTCCAAAAAGGAAGTGTTGCTGCACTTCATTTCTCCATAATTTGTCTACTTGTTTTATGTTTCTTGAAGTTTTTTTCTTCAGCTTTTTATACCTTTTACTGGCGGTTGTTTTGTCCTTTTTTTTTTTTTTTTTGCTTTGTACTTGCATGTCCTTTCTTCAATTTATATTTTATATTAAAAATATGCTTGTCATACACATTCCTTTGTAGTAAAAAAGATTTTATGTTTTATTTTTTTTTTCTGGATTTTGCATGCAGGTTACTATTACTTGCAGTTGACTTAATGCGAGTACAAAAAAAATATATATATAATTTTGCTGCCCTCAGACGTCATCGTGCCCTGCATCCGGTTTCCTTTTAGATATACTTTAATGTGTCAACGAACTTGCTCCTTGTATTATATTTCTGATTAACTTTGTTACTTTTTATACATAAAATATTCGCTATTTTAAAAAATCTTCTTTTTCTTCAAAATAAAAAAAAAAAACATTCTATTCCAGCAGTGTTTTAATTAATTTTTTCGATATTTTGGTAAGAAAGCATTAAACAAATATTTTGGAAAAATCAAATCATTAAGTGTAAAAATGAGGTATTATAAATGATCCATTTACATAAATGTATATGTTCAAGGAGATTGAAATAATGAATTTCTATATTACTGGTACGAACCAGCGTTATTGAGATAGTTTTGACCGTAATCCGTCAATATTACCAGCACCAGTTCAGTAACGCACTCAGCGTGATAAACCAACTTAGAGACCAAAAGTGTTCTGATTAATTAAAAAGGAACCATAATGTGACATTCGAAATTTGTTATCGTTTCTATAATAAATTTGAAGAATTTGGGTAACTTAATGTTTTGACTTCGATACAGCAGACATATCATCGATTTTGAGCGTGCTGGAAGCTATTGAAATGTTCTCGATTTCGTAAGAAATTTAAAAAAACTACCATTTCTTTTTTTACTTCAAAGTTCAAAAATTTATATCGAATCTATTTAAGAATTAGCTATTACCCTATGTATAAAGCTGGTACTCATAATTATGTTTCGATTTCAGTCGCCATATCTATTATATCTTTGCTTCTTTTACCGTCGATATTATTTGATTTCTAATTACACTACTCGACAAATTTTTGCAAAATATTATTGCGGCATTTCTATAAGGAAATTTAACGCTGAATCCGAAAATCATAGTGGTTTTGCTGGATCAGGTCTGGTTTTCGATATAAAGAGCAAAAACCAAAAACGTGCACTGTCCCGGGAGGTAACGCCATATAGGCTCGATTAAAAACGTTATTTTACATGGTACTCATTCCAAATTTTTTGTTTTCTAAAAGAAGAGATGACGACAAAAATTTTGAAGTAATATATGTCACAACAGAACCACTAGTTTGGTCGCTACGTGTCATACAACCAAGCAATATTCGCTTGGACAACCGGCATAGAATTTCCTTACACTCTGTTACTAGTTGCAGTTATGGCTTTATAAATTTATCCCTATTTTTCACTTTTTTTAGCAAAGCCAACCCCGCCCACCCCCTCCCCCTCCTCAAGTTTTAGTACGGGTGTGCCATCTCAATCTGGTCAATGGAAATATTGAATAACAATTCTCAACCGATCGTAAAGTTTATGCTAATAAGCCAAAGACCATGAGGAGCCCAAAAACAACATTCGAGTCACAGTAATATCGGCCGAGACGCTACCTTACAACTATGGTGAAAAATTCAAGAAAAAGAACTCGAGTTTGTCTCACCAATAACTAGTTAAAATAAATTATAAAAGGGTAAACGTCAAAAAAAAAAACGACAATTTACAGAAATCTATTGAGATTTGTCAAAGTAATTTAATATTTCCATTAATCAGATTGAGATAGCGCACCCGCTATAATTTCACTATTTGTGTCATATAGTTTATTTGAACTAGATAAGGTTAGGTTAAAATACATAACATAAATATATTATATTCTCCTCCTTCTCCTCGAATTATCTTATTGAAAGGGGGCAAAGCACCCAGAAGCCTTGGTGAAGTTGAGGATGCTGGTGAGCCACAACTCGGCTAGTTCCTCAAGACTAACAAGGAACGCAGAACCAAAATATTTGGTTCGTTTCCTCATTAGCCCCGGGCATTCGTTGCATCCTCTCCTTGGTCTCCACAACTCCTACAGAAATCTATGAACTAAGCTGTATAATATTTTTGAACATTTTTATTATATGAGTTTTTAAACTGTTTTCTTCTATGCCGGTTGTCCACACCCACTTATTCAAAACATCTTTTTTTTTTTCATATAGTACTCTTCGTTCGAGTTTAATTATACTCGCTTGTAAAACCTTCTTGGAATGAAAAGACAAGTCTGACAGGTGGGTTATAAATATTGTTGGGCCACTGGGAATCATTTTCAAATGATCTCAGAGTTAGTCCATCACATTAGGATTTTGAGATATTTAAAGTTAAATAACCAAAAAGTAACAATTTTTGGTTGTGCTTGAAGTTATGTGCAGGACTTGAAAATAAAATGTTCGAACTACGATAGTTGCATCAGTATGCACTGTATTTTTTCTACAAAATAAGTTCTCGAATGCTTATCTGTGATATTTCTTTGCAAAGTTATAGTCATTTAAAGGAGGGTGGGGTTAGGGATTTCCAAATATTCAAAAAACAAAGGCTTACCTTATTTACAGCCCCTAATGCTAAAGAAAGGTTTAGGAAATTACACTGTAAAGCATGAGAGCAAACGACATTACCACTGGGTGCTCTAGTAAAATGTCCTAAATGTCCTGGTTTTGAACGAAATATAGCGTAAAAAATATATAAATAATTTTAAAACTTTTCTTCTTCTCTAGTTTATTTATTTATCTAACAAAAAGTTTTCAACGTTCAATTATGTATGTCGAATTAAGATTTGGTTTTCCCTTCTTCCTTAATTTTTTTTCGTTCCAAATATTTAACGCTCTTTTTGATTTGCCATAAATTGAAAAACGAGCAATGAAATTGAATTATTTATTGGTGTTTTCTTTTTCACAGATCATTGTAATTTTTTCTACGAATAAAAATCCTTTGGAAATTTTCCAAATTTTTTTCTACATTTTGTTATTCTTTCTTTTACAAATTGATGAAATTTCTACTTTTTTTTTTTTTTGGTTTGCCCAGCATACGATAGCAACATTCCCTTAAGTGTTTGTATTTGTCATGGTATTTAGTTGAATTGCATCAGCAAGCAGGTCGTTTCTATTGTAAGCGTCATTTGTCTGATTGCATATAGTATAGACAGAAGATGTCTATTAGGTTCAATGTTCTCTATTTTTTTGTGTATTCTAACAATACTTCAATACTAATTGTGCCGTTGAAATGCGACACTAATCCTTGATGAGATATTGTCTGAATAGTCAATAGTTTACAATATGATTCTCACGTACGAGTATTTCGAAACAATTCCATATAGTATGTGGAAAAAAAATGTAAAGATCTGAAGATAACAAAATTTATTTTTAGTATTAATGTGGCATGACAAAGCCCGCAATTATTGAAATTGGATATAAATCGTCTTAAAGTGATTGAAATGTTTGTCATTTATATTGATTGTACTATTGAATTTAAATAAATAATTGAGTCATTTTCCAATTACTCTCCCATCATACTCTTTAACTTATCATTGGAAAAAAAGTTTCATTGCTACCACACTTTCGATTTTGAAGCAAATAAATCATAAATTACAATTCAGCACGAGGTGTTAATGTCTTCTTTTGTAAATTGAAAAGTAAAATTTGTTTCTGGCGTATAATGTCTGCGTTTTTTTTTTTTGTTAAGAAAAAAAATTTCGCATATGGTTTATCACTTTTTTCATAATATTTAGCTACTTTTTTTTGTACGCTAGCTGTTTGGATTTGTTTAGTGATTAATGTAACCTTAATTGACTTTCACTTCCTTTTTCAACGAAAGTAAGAAATAAGCAATTTGAAGGCAAAGTAAGAAGATTCGTCTGTTTTAACATCTGCTTTAAGTGTGGCTAATAATGTTACCTAGTAAGTATGGGGGCCAAAGGGAACATGGGGTCTATAATAGCATACGTACTTAAAAATAATCAGTGTCATTTTAACTCTTTCTTTTTTTTACAATTTCGTGTATGATGTCAGTTTGATGTAATGTTGCAGTATTAAATTTGAATTACGTGTTGTTGCGCAAAGCAACAGAGTTTATGAGTACGAAATTACTTTAATAAAAGAAAAATAATTAATTTACATGTATGTAGCTGTTTTTTATTGTTACATGATGCTAATATTGAGGTATGCTAATGACCTCAATGACATCGCTAATCAAAAAGGTATGCTTAGGACACGCAACTCCAACTTTTTAATTTTTTTTTAAGTCAATGTCCGTTTTGCGGATAGGGTATATAGAAAACCTCTGTATTGTCTGGCGAGACCCCTCCCCCCCCCCACCTTTCTCTCACGTGAGACTTACCCTATAAATTTTAAACAATTAAATTTATTTGATTTTGCCTCATACCGCTAATACTAATGTCTTCCACGCACTCGGCATGTAATGTTTCAGAAAGTTTCTGAAACAGTATGAAATGTTTCAGATGCAATCATACTGAACTGTTTTCTAACAGATTCCAGATTCAACGTTTTTGAACCTGAATGAAAGCTTTCTTACACGTTATTAACGAAATCTTTCACGTGTAATCATTGCGCAATGTTTTTGAAAGGTTTCACATTTGATGTTAACTGAATTATTCTAATGAAAACTATATAATGTTATATGATTCTCTGTTTGATGCTTTCTTATGTATAGTTTATTGTCAATTATAAATTAAGAAACGTCACAAAATATAACTGCATATTAAGTATCAACGCAAGTGATGAAGCGAGTGGAATGAAACATTAATTCAGAGTCCCGATGACATAATAAATTAAGAACTGAGGTGAGACTGATTAAAAAAAAATAGTCCGATAACGTTACAAAAAATGTTTGTTTTTTCCCCTAAAACTTTCAAGATTGCTGTAACATTTCCGAGAAATTTCAAATGAAATCAAAAGACTGGCATTAAGACATTGTAGAAAGCTTTCTGAAATGGAAATGAAAGATTTCTGGAACGTAACTGAAACTTTGTAAGGTTTCATGCGAAAGATTTTTGAAAGGTTTACGAAACCACATCTCGAGTGGGTATGTACGACATTATTTACTGTGAAATAACAGGAGAAAAATGATAATACATACGTTTAAAGTATACAATAACGAATTTAATTAAATATATAAAGAAAAAAGTAGGCTGCCACTAAGTAATAATAAATGAATAATCTGCAAATACAAAATTTATTTTATATGAATTCTCGAACTCAAAGAAAATCAAGTGAGTCGTAAGTGTGCAACGACGCACAGTCGATGGGTTTGTATGGAACGGTGGTCAACAAAAGTATTAATAGCGAAAAAATCGGCGTAAGGTAATGTACTTTTCGCCAATATGCTACGTTATCGCATTTTGTTTCCAACAACTTAACCAGAGAGCTCTATTTAACAGTTCCTTATAAAAAAGTTCCATAGAACATTTTTGGTGTTCAAGGTACAGCTTTGAGCACACTGTGCCTGCGATTTTTTAGAAATTTTTCTTTTCGAAACTTCCGTATTCGTTACTGCGACAAGTCTTACCTTGTATGACCAATAATAATAATTTCCAAGTCACTATTATACCACACCATTTCATTAAGATATTGCATTAATTTAGACCTAATGCAGTCACTTCGACAAATAAATGTCCTTTTAAGAAAAATTACAATAATAATAACAAGCACAAATTATTACCCCAAACTATTCATAAGACAAAGGAATAATAAATTTGTAGAAAAAAAAATGTGAGAAATAATTTTTTCCGAATAGAAACTCATTATGGAGAAATACAATGAAAATAAACACTAAAATTATAATGAATGTTCAGTGGAAATGCATTTTTTAAAAAAGACAGCTAAAAAAGGAGAAAATTAAAATTAATTGACCAATTCATATGCTAAAAGAAAAAGATTGTAATCTCTGACTAGGAATCAAACTAAAGGGAACAGAGAGAAAAAACAAAAAACAACCACCACGAGCGAACAAGCGACCGGACATCGAAGGCAAACAGCGCACGACAGACAGAACATCCTGTGGCTTTTGTTTTCAAAGCAATGCTTCTTCAATTTATTTCACTATAATTTGCTTTTTGCTTCATCATGCGTTGACAGTTTTCAGGTGTGTCCGTCTAAAGTGTGCGATTCTTTTGACTGCAACCATTGTGGCAAATACAATGTGGGCAACACCTACATACCTGCAGTTTTTGCATTTTTCAATGGAATTAAAAATTTTGTGTAGCCTTGATTTAATTTGAACTGAAAAAAACAATATCATAGACTGCAAGGAAATTTACTTTAGGATTTTAAGAAAAATTAAAAGAAATTATAAATATTAGTTATGCCGAATGAAACACTCGAAGCGTCGTTGTCGAAAACAGAAAACTAAAGGCATTTTTATGTATCACGATTCGTCTCGTTTCGGCTCTAATTTTCAAGCCTGAAAATATGCTATTGTATTTGACTTAAATGAAAACAAAAAAATCTGGCCTATGCTTAATGAATAAATAAATCACAAATATTAGAATTGTACTAGCATACTTTTAGGCTTGGATATTAGAGACGAAACGAGACGAATCGTGATACATAAAGAGACCCTAAATCTCTATCAGAGAAAGACCTCCACACAATATTGTAAGAGGTTATATTCATCTGGAAATGTCACGGTTTATAGGTTGATAAAAATAATTTAAAGAATGAAAAAACAGAGCATTAAAGATTAACGTCGTTTTTAGAATGAAATTTCAAAGAACCACAACAACTATGATTGATCATTAAAGTTGAAGATAATTTCATATGATAAAAATAAGAGAGTAACAAAACAAAAACCTTATGTTCTTAAGACAATAATCTGATCTATGACCAAAAAAATGTTGTTACAATGCGCCATAAAAAAATGTTGTTTTTATTTGCTAGAAAGGTAAACAAAATTTAATTTAAGCGTAGAAAGTACAACAGTATCACTAGGAAATATTATGTTCTTCATAAGGTTTCATGCAGCACGCAAGAGGTAACATATCAATTACATAGGAGATATTATCGATATAGAGGTCAGTTTTTTATATTAAATAATAAAATTTGAATGAATAAACAAAATACACTGAAAAAATATGTTTCTTTAACGCATTGGGCTGCGACAGGATGTAGGCTTACAATTAGCTAAATTGAACGTAAAAATTGAACATGCAGAAATGTTGAGCGCTTATGAATATAAATTTTTTTTTTTTTATTAATTACGTGAGCTGTTTTTTTGAAAATTCGGACCCCCTCTTCCCTTGATGAGATTTGATGAGACCTGGCGGGACACCTCCCCACCCTCCCGTGAGATTTAAATTATAATTTTTAATGTAAATTCTATGCATTAAGAAGTTGACGTGAGGTTTTCCTTTCCCGGACCCCCTCCCCCCTATTTTGACTCACGTAATTAATGGACGTGCCCTTAATATAGCAGAAAGTTTAAAAATAGCCGTACACTGAAAGAAATGTGCAACAATTTTTTTTAACCAGTCATCTACTTAGTTAATAAAATCCTAGTTGATTTTTTTTTTTTGTAATTTCATTTTTTTGTAGAGAAGATAATAAAATCAAACGCGAAATCTAGTAGGAAGTGCTTTTCATAAAATACTGTGTTGGAAAATTTCCAAAGTGTATAAAAAATTACGAAAAAAGTTACAATTTCTGATGTTTTTAAAATAAATCAGCATAAAAATTGAAAAAACGTGACATGAATGCAAAACAATGCTTTAAACAGTTCATTTCTTTATACAAAACATAAATAAATGCATAAATTGAATAAATTAGAATAGAAAAAATTTAAAAAAAAAGCAGTAGAATATAAAAATTGATAAAAGTAAACATAAAAACAAAAGTCAACACAACGAAAGCGATAAAACTTTGTGGAAAAAAGATAATGACAGGTCATTTGAATTTGGACATAAACGGAATTGCGTTGGCTCGCACGGTCGTTTATTCGAAACGCAGACAGACTTCAACTAACAACACAAATCTAATCCCGGAGGCGATCTATCATTTGATTGCATATCACATTCTTGCACATACCAGCATATTACATACGTAACCATACAAAATGATGTAAAACAAAACAGAAAAAAATTTGTAACTTATAAGAACATATAAGAGTGAAATTAAAAGTATAATAAAAAAAATTAAAAAAGAATTTATTATAATAGAAAAAAAAAGGGAACATATTTCCGAAAACATGCACACTACGCGTCTGGAAACGTACGTCAAAGGTCAAACGTAGATATTTTTACTTAAAATTGTATGCATGTCGTCGTCACTATTCATTAGTGGTACAGAAAATGAAAGAAAGATAACGATAGGCGATAAAGTCAATTAGGAAAACACAAATAAAGTGACCAAGCCTTTGTTCGGAAATATTCTTGCATATTGCCCTGGCTTTAATCTCTATATTTTCAAAATCTAAATGTAAGTTATATTTTTATTGATTTTTTTAATGTTGAATCCAAATCTGGCACTATTTATATTGCATCAAGAAAATATGTAAGAATTGATAGCCATAATTTCAATTGTGTAAACATCACGACTTTAAATCACGAAGTAATTCAAAATCCAAAGTCACTTCAAAATCCAGAACCAAAACAAAGAAACGGCTTATATTCTCAATAGTTAATATGGCAGGGATAGTTCAATACCCTATTAATTTCAAAGCACAACATTAAACTAGTTCTATGATCTCCAAAACAATTTCGGAGCCTCAATCCAAATGCGCGAATCGGATTCCAGTTTAGGTTGCCAAAGGTAAAAATCTTATTATTCAACCTGAGAGTAACCAGGGATTCAAATAATTTCCCAAAGCAGCTAGGAAAGTTTGAGCTAAAGCATGAGGACGTACTGACAATCCAACTAAGCTGGTATTTCAACTACCCGCGAATTTTCGTATTGCAGCAATTCAACTTCACGACTCCATACTCAAACCCTAATATGTTTTGCTCAATTTTGAGTACTCGATGCAGAAGAAATCTTCGAAATGATTTAGCAGCCCAGACAGAAGATAGTTAGTTATCTATGTTATTTACCAGTAGGAATAGCGAATGTTTGATGATTGAATGATTGATGAATTTGATTGATTTTAGAAAGGGATCACTGCCGATAACTCAGGCCACACCTACATTCTTTCATCTTGATAGCAAAAGTCGCAGCATACTCGCGTACATTCAATATTGAATGACTCATAAAATTATAGACCATTATGCCAGTTTTCCTGCAATAGACATAGGCTGGGTTAAAGAATTCTCAGAAAGAGTATCATTTCCATCACAGTGGCCGCGGTTTCAGTGGACTTTTCATAATCACTCCTATCTTCTCCTATGTGCCTTCAGCTCCATCTCTGGTTCATTGTTAACTTGAAGATTCTCAGCTGACTTGACTGTTGTTACTGGTACCAATTACATGGTTCTTATATTCTGTAACTTTCCTTATAGAGCATCAGCATTTCGCAGTGCAGCCAGTCCACACTGAGCTCTGAGTCATTCTTCAGGGTGAATTTTTCGTCACGCAATGTAGCTTATGGGAGCACATTGGAGCACCAGAATGCCAGGATAGCATTATAACTTGGAATACTCAACGACTTACAATTGTTACTAACTCAATCATTCAGGTATGTTAGACTTATCTCAAACTTCCTGAACAGGCTGAAGTACCCAGATATCTATGAGTGAGGAGTTTTCAGACGGGAACATTTATGTACCCTATTTGGACTAATCGAAAATTTTCGGAACACTACTGGAACTCTGAGCCTTAACCGAGAACAGTTTATTAAGGCAAAGCGCATATGTCCTTACAAATTTCCATAATTCCTGACATTTGCTGGAACACCATGCGATCAATAACTAAGGATAACTCTATTATATAGGTGGCTTATTTCAGCCCTTTCCCTTTCTCATGATATTAATAATTTTTTAAATTATTTTTTTTTTTTTGTGATCTTAGTTGAGATGCATTTGATACCATCATTGAAAATGAACACTTCTTCTTCCCACTGGGTACTTTGTACATACAATGATGATGATGAGGATGTTGATAAAGTGACGCACTTCACTGGCTGTTTGTACAAATGTTGAGTGACAGTAGAGCTGAATAGAAAATTAAGCCCCTACGCAAACGTTAGCAGTTGTTATTTTCGGGCTGTAAGCAGACTTTAGACTTCATGTTGTTTGCCCTTCTTATAACGCATGTTAATGCCTGAGTATATCAGCTGCTTAATTGTAAGACAGATAAACATTTTTCAATTTCTTCTTTATTATTTTCATTCATTTTCGTTTAATTTACTTTAAAGTGCAGTTTGATGATACGGAACAAAAAGGTAACACAGCGCGGAGGTCTTTTGCGTTACCTCACAATTTTTATGGAATTTCTTTGTGATGAATTTAAAAATGCTCAAAAAATTACATTAGAAAGAATTTATGTATGTACACAAATAATTTTTTTTATATTTATGTATGCACTTCAATATCAAAGGGAAATGCATATTAAACTAATTAGTAAGCAAATGATGATGGGAAATGGTCAAAGGCATGCGACGACAAGGGATGAGTGTGTTACGTTCAAAATTTCAATTAGAACAATAATGGGAAATTTATTGAATGATAAACATCTTCAAAATTGTTATTCTTAGTTTTCATTTTTCATTAATTTTTTTAATGAAGCGACATTTGTGTGAATATTCAGCCGATTTGTGAAAACATTTTCTGTCGCTACTTTAGGAATGAATTAGGAAAAATTCCTCTTCACTTTATTTACTATGTGTATTTAGGTTCTATGTGAAAACTTTTCTACTTTTACATAATTTTCTACAATCGACGTTGTTAAAAACTACAGAGACTTCAACATTGGTCAGCGAAAAATTCACGTAACTATAAAATCTACCAAAAATACAACATCAGAACAACCACTGCGAACGATGTCAACGTATCACAGTCACCATTAGCGTGGGACACACCCAACCGGCAAATGTAGAATTGTCAAATTGAAACAAAGGCCTTCGTTTGTTTTCATAATTTTATTCAGCATTAAGTATAGACATCAATCA
The DNA here is from genome assembly GCA_963662105.1 of Meiosimyza platycephala. Taxonomy (NCBI): domain Eukaryota; kingdom Metazoa; phylum Arthropoda; class Insecta; order Diptera; family Lauxaniidae; genus Meiosimyza; species Meiosimyza platycephala. The sequence continues at coordinate 18,817,457 of OY759210.1, forward strand.
ATTAGGAACTTAATTTTTTATTAAAATTATTTTTATTGAATTCATTAATCTTATTATTTTTATTATTATTGAACATATTCAAAGATATAAATTGCAAAAAAAAGTGTCGGTCGGATCTAGCTTCAAAGGTATAGTCATCGCAAGTTGTGGATATAGCTTTTATAAAAAAAAAATAAGTTGGGAACTCCTAAATAGATTTCCAAAATTAGGGTACCATATGAAAGGTAATTTAATAAGGCATAAAATCAGCACATAAGCATTAAGAATTCGTTATACAGTTTTCGCAAAATGACTATTTTTATAAAATTTTGACTTTTCATTTATAAAAACCGTTATTTTTCTTAAAAAAAAATATATGACTACCGCATAATTTATGATCCTCAAAAGAAATCTCAATTATTTTGCTTTAAAATGATGTATCATTTGTACCAATTTTTTTATATTAACCCATTTTTTCCGGAATGTAAAAAAATTAATTCGTAAAATTTTTTTTAAAACTACATATATATTTAAGGACAACTACAGCGACGTGAACAACAACAACGATAACAACAACAACAACCAAGCCGCGGTTGAAAGCCGTCCAAGGTTGAAGAAATTACAATTACACATTTTACATACCTATATAGCGGACTCTATTGATTTCATGTTGAAGAGTGTTGAGCCCCGTTTGGATTCAATAATCTTAGTAGATCCCTAAGAAAAAACGACAAAAGGTGTCTTAAGGGTCTTAAGAAATCGCATGACAAAAGTATCGATATTTTCAATCTCTTAACATGGTTTTTAAGCAGAGTTCTCAATTCAAAACTACCACTGGTATTTAGCTATGATGGCGATCATAAAAATTACCCGTACCCTTTTTTTTAATTTGCAGTGGTATTTTTGGTGGATAGGCAAAAACATTTCGGTTTCATAGTCACTGTCGCAAATCAGAAAAGCCTAAATTTATGCAATGTTTTTTTCTTCCATAATTTATAATACCAACACAATGTTACCATGTTATCAACAAGGCTAAGAAAACAAATCACAACAATATCCACTTCAGAAAAAAGATAACATAAATGTTAGCCAAATCAAAAAAAAAAACAAAAAAAATATCTCATGCGATCGACTGATAGAATATAATTCACATGTGATACATAGTTTCTTAAACTCATGGCACTTAACGAAATAGGGGGCAAAAAACGAATTAAAAAATTATCGCTATCAATAACAATAACAACAACATACTAACGACAATAACAACACGAGCTACCATGTGCTTGCTTTGCTCATGCATGGCAAACAAAGTACCTATGCCATAAAAACACAAATAACAACAAAAACAGAAACCGAAACTAGAAAACATAAAGAAAACGAAAAGCAACGGAGAATTATAAACAAACAAAAGCAACAACTATGAAGAATCTTATATTATTGCCAGCGGCGCGTATTTGTTATAACGCTTTCGCATTGCGGTTATTATATGCCCGGGTAGCTCAGTCGGTAGAGCATTGGACTTTTAATCCAAGGGTCCAGGGTTCAAGTCCCTGCTCGGGCGAGCTAATTTTTTTTCCATATTTTTGTTTTAATTTTTTTTTTAATTACATTTTCATTTAACTTTTATTGAAATTAATTTTCATATAATTTTAAAATACTTTTCGATTGCAATATCAAGAATGAGAATAATTGATTTACCTTAGCTCATGGTGAATCAAAATTTGTACAAAATTTTATATCAAAAATTTGTACATTTTTTGTTGTAAAAAGCACATTTATTATATTAATTTTGAAAGCATTACTGCAGCAAAAATAAAAATTTAATAATGAAATCTTTATAAAAACATATTTGAGAATCGCTGTTTGAATGTTAAGTTTTGTAAAATCTTCTCCATATACTGAATTTTTTATATATAAAAACAATTTTAATTTCCTTATCTTTAATATTTGACAAAGTATTCAACAAATGTACGTCAAAAGTTAAAAATTATCCAACATCATTCGTTGCGTTGACGAAAATGTTGCGATTTGTTTGGCCACACTTCACACAAATGTGTAGATTTCATTTAAGCTGTCAGTTGTATACATACACTGAAGGAAAAGAAATTTGAATTTTTTAAACAGACGGCTGTGGTTAAATTATTTTTAGTTGATTTTTTTGTGTTGCAATATTTTTAAAAAGGAAATCTGAAAGCAAAAAAGTAATAACGAATCATAAAACTTTATTTAGATTTCATCGTAATGAAAGTTTTGCATATTTTTCGGCGTATGTATTGATTGAAATCTAAATGATATTTTATGATTCGCTATTAATTTTTTACTTTCAGAATTGTTTATATACGAAATCAAATGTAGATGCATAGTAAAGATCTATGAATATTGCCAGGCTGGCTCTCTGGCGCCTGTGTGTGGTGCACTTAGCACAGGCTGATAAGGGAATTTAGGGCAAATATGGGAAATTAAAGTTGGTCCAAGTGGCGTCAATCGATGATGGGTCCTAGTTATGGTCATAGAAACGGGTCCAATAAATAACATGAATAACCTCAGGCAGGCTTGGATTTCCGAGCTGTCCAAGAAATAGTGAATATTTCATATGAAAAAATGCTTATTGATGGAAACTAAAGTTGGTCCGATCTGGAGAAGAGAGGTGTTGTCACTCGATGGGTTCTAGGAATGGTCATAGAAACGGCCAGTAAAATACAAGTGGCTTTGTTTTATTTTTTGCAATTGCCTAGTCAATTTAAATAGATTCCTGGTCAATTTAAATAGATTCCTGGTCAATATAAATGGATGCCTGGTTAATATTTTTAACGAGACTCAATTGAGTTTAACCATGTATAGCTTTGAATAAACTAGATTCATTTTAGTTATTATCAATCAGATTTCTGGTTGAAATAACAATATTTTAAATCGAAGTCAAAACATAACGTCTCCTAGTTGAATTAACCAGGTCCTAATTGATTTTTTTCTCAGTGACTTGACGAACTTCATGCGTTGAGATCTTTATACACTGCCCGTCAACAGAGTGAAGAACACCGTGGTGCTCAAGTGATTGAGCCCAACATATGCTTTCGAACAAAGATTCTAATTTTACCGCTACTATGGGATTAACTTTGATTTCCACTTGGAACCTCTGTTCCACTCGGCGGTCTGCGACGACGCTTTTGAATTTTCAATAAATTCAAAGTTTTTATACCTTTCCTTCGACTTTACACTTCCACACTGTGTTGACACATTTCAGCTGTTGACTTGTTTTTATATCACGAACAGCTGTGGCCGGATGATTCCGTTTACTCAATTATTACTAATAAATTACATGGCATTCCAGGTATCATAAGTTGGAGTGAGAATGCAAGAAAAATAATATACGTGATGCTAAGTTATGATAATTTCTACATGTATGATATGTATGTATGAAATACTGATAACAATAAATCATTAATAAAAATTAAATAACATGGGTCAAGTAAAACTTAGGTTGAAGTTAGCATAAGATTATCAATCTGTTAACAGTTCTAATTCTTTTTTTTTTTTGTTAAAACAGTTTAAGCTGATTTCATCTTCCTTTAAGCGTTCACTAAAACATTGTCGGTGCTTAAAACTTTGAAGATTACAAGTATTGTAAGCTTGCGTAATTAAACCAAACCACAACCCACTATCCATATAACAGAAAATAAACTGAAGTAATTGCTTTAGGACTTTTAAAAAATCCAATCAAGTTGTGACCAACACCAACAGAAGACAATCAAAAGGTGCATAATTAAACATAAATTGATTACAGGTTGAATGAAAAGACCACATATTAATCTCATACTACATGTAGTTAATGTTACCAAGCAACAACAAAAATAGTTGAGTGTAATATAATAATAAAATCTTTTTAATATTGGCATCCATTTATACACTGCATCCAGTAGAGCACCACGAGATTTGAGCCCAATCTTGCACATACATAGCTCTAGGCTTTTACTCTACTGCCAACATCAATGAAGCCTTCTGCTGCAGCTAATGCTGATGATGACTGTTGACGCCCTCAATTTCTTGTGTTCCAGAGGAAGTTTCATTGATGTGAATGCAAGCAAGCTTTCGTTGTTGCTGTTGTTGTTGTTGGTGGTGTTGCATATTTCTCATAAATGCAAAACGGAAACGGGCGGATTCCATTCTGATGATTAAATTATGTTGACTCGTCGTCGTCGTCGTCATCGTCGTCTCTTGTCTAAGAAAGCTCTGTTTCACATGAATTTGAGAACAACATAAAAAAAAATTGCTTGGGAAACTGTAGCAATTTAATGTTTATGTTGTTTTTGACATTCTTTGTTGCATATGATGGGAAACGGTCAGTTACGCATGCTAGCCAATTGGCATTTTACAAAGGACAGCGGGCAAAAATGTATGGAAGGCGATATAAGCCACCAATGGTAATAATAGATGGTGGCTAATATGATATTAAACAACCATAAAAACGCATCTATGATATATAAGACTTCTAGCTTCATTTTTTTTTCTAAGCGTGAAGTTGCTGAAATCAAGAATTCCCTAATTTCTAAAATTCTAATTTCTTGCATATCTTTTTCTCTGAAAATTCTTAACACTTTTGGTCTTTCAGTTGCCGGCATTTCCGCTGTTAATTTATGTTAATGCTCAAATTTATGAACACGGTTAGTTAATCGCGAACGAAACTAGTTTTCAATTTCTGTTTTTTTTTTTTCATTTCTACGAAATTGTTTTTAAAATTTGAAACTATTGTTGCTTTTCATTGCTTGAGTGACTTCAAATTTAATGTTAATTAAATTATCTTGTGGTTTATTGTTATCTCATTTAACCGCATTTTGAAGTGCGTGGATTACCCTGGCATTCTGGCTGGTTATTGCTGATGTTGTTGTCATACGCTGTCCACTTTAACATGGCTCTTAAATATTTTTACTTTTTTTTGTTGGTTACGAGTATGTGTTCAATTTACAGATGTTATCGCTTAACAAAAAATAAAATCTGCTGTTGATAATGAGTCATCATCATCGGCAACAAAAAATCTCAACGTCGTCGCTTCCATCAACGACAACAAAAGCAATAAGTCTCCATTTATTTTGGCTCTTTGTGGTAATAATTCATTCCACCCCGAAGAAATGCGGCGTGTGTTGTGACTTACTTTGATTACATTTTTATGTTTCTTTTCTTTTTTCTGAAAATTTCTCCATTCTCACTGAATCTCTTGTCAGGGTCGTCAGGGAATTTTGTAAAAATTTGAATTTCTTTTTATTCACGTATTCATTCATCGTTTATTTGAGAAATTCCTGGTAATTGCTGGCACAGTCTGCCACATTTTATTGATAGTTTTTTTTTTTTGATTTCATGGAATTATATTCAATAAAATTCAATAAAATGCAGATGGTATTTTTTTTTTTTGATCGGGTGGCTTTTATACTTTTTTCGGTTGCTTTTAATTTTCTTCGTAACGGTACATGCAACGATTTAAATTTGACCACAATTTGTCAAAGAGTTGAAGTATTTGTTTTGTTAATGAGTTGAGAAAAAAAGGATTAAAAATGCGTCATTAAAAAGAGCATCGAAAAACCGTTAATTTGGTTTTTCTTTATGATATTATAATTTTAAATTTTAGTTAAAACTGAAAATAAACTTAATAAAAAAAAATTGTTTTGAACTTGTATAGGGTGTGCCACGATTACATCCATTATCCCACTCACAACTCGAAAGGTGGCCAGCTTCAGGTTCAAAACTCACTTGAATTTTTAACTGATTTTCATTTTTTTTTTTTTGTAAATACATACACATGAAATTTGAAGTGGTATACGAAGATTAATTTTGAAGAAATCATTAACCCTATAACGCCTGTGGGTACAAAAGATATTCAAAAAATAAAGTTCTGTTGCTCACCAAAAAAGAGATAAAATAAAACATATTTCTCATTTCACTGTCCATGTTCATATTTTTCATTCTTTATTTTTGTTTGTCCGCCTTTGGTTCATAAGATATTGAAAAAGTATCCACGTCCACGTTTGTCCATATTTGGTTCAAAAGATATTCTAAAAACAATTTTCTGAAGAAATATAAACTTGACCCCCAAAAGAGGGGAGAAATAGTAATTATATTCCAATATCGATGTTTGCCCACCCTTTATTTGTTTGTCCACTTTTGGCTCAAGAGATATTGAAAAAAAAAATTTATTTTCTCAGAAATAACACAGTTAACCTTAAAAATTATTTTCAAGGTGAAAAGCAAGGTCACTGTTACTGAACTCCTCAGAAACCTTATAACTTTTGCCTCAATCATTAATCACTACATTGCTTAGTAAATGTAACACACTGAATATGGTTGGCCAGTGGTTATTTCACCATGAGAGTGGTGAAAAAGATCTGAGGGCGAAAAAAAAAATTATTTCATAGTAATATCGGTGGCACAATATATTAAAGTTATGGAACCCTTTTCAGAAAAGGCCGTTATTAATCGACGAACTGAACTTACAATATTGAATTTTATGCACAAATTGCAATAAACTTGGTCGGTAGCAGACATAAAACATCAGTACGTAAAGGCCGTTTCGAGCTAGAAGAATTATCCGACCGTTGTTTTTATTATTTATGAAAATTTTTGTAACAGCAATTGTTACTGTTGGTATCGTACTAACGAATTTTTTATGCCACAAATTGGATAATATGGCGAACGGTATGAAGTTCCAACAAGACGATGTGACATGACACAGCTAATAAAAATATGATTTTATTGCACAAGAAGTTCACGGGACGCATTGTTTCCCGGAACAGCAATGTCTATTGGTCACCGATATCGTACGATTTAACACTCTAGGACATGTTTCTCTAGGCTTATCACAACAGTAAGGTCTACGCTTATAAGCCAGCAACAATTCAATAGCTAAACGACGAGATAATGAAGCATATTGCTGGGAAAAAGAAGCGGTAATGCTTTCGAAGCCGTGTTGAACATTTAGCCGATATTATCTTTCACACATAATTGTTATCGATTAATAAGCATTATTCAGTAGAGAAATTAAAATCATTTCAATGCAATAACTTGTTATTCCCATAAATAAATTATTATTGACCCATTCTTTATAAATAATTCGTAATTTTTCACATTAAAGTCTCAAAGCTTTAAGTTTAAGTTAAATTTTCTTATAGAATATATGCAAAATGAACTGAAGTAATTTCTTTCATGTCTAGGTGCTGTGGCATTGTGTGAGCCAACACACAATTCTTACGAATTCAAAGCGTAAAAACTTTTATAGAAATCAACGCGACAGAACTTACGCCTAGACAGACGGATACAAACAATGAAAAGAAATAAGCCGAAGGCAACCTCAGCCAGTACCTTAGACAAAACAAAAAAAAAGTGCCCGTAAAAAAGCCAGACGACAATGAAGCTGCAAGGACTTTTTGTCAAGGATGCCAACACAAAAAATTTGAAGACGAAATGTACATACTGTTTTATTTCAGATTAAGTCATTTTATGCGCACCATTAAATTTAAAGAAATTTAAGATTTGAGTAAGATACAACAAAGTCAACATTATACAATTTTGTGGTGTATTTCACATTTTACTTAACAAGAGGTTTCTAAATCGTTATTTCTTTTAGTGTATCGATTAGCATGCACTTCAAGCGAACAATAAAAGTTCAATTATGAAATGAAACCGCAAACCTATTACATACATGTCGCTACAAACTTCAAATAATACGATGAATCCACACAGGTAGTAGAGCGTCCGACCTCCCACTTTGGGTTAAATCATAAGATAACCAAAACATAAGAGGTTTAATTGCTCACATTATGTATGCGTAATGTGATGTTGATAATTTGTGTCTCTGGCTCTTCAAAAAGAAAAAAAACAATATTAATAACAAGTCGTTCGTTCGATGTGGTAACAGGTTCTCTTGAGACATTTGTGGGTTAAAGTTTCTATGTTGAGCAGCATGGCAAAGGTGTGAATCATTTCACGAGAAAATTTTTGTGCATTGTATGAGAGAAATGCAAAAACGAAGAAATTTTTTTAACTATGTGTCATTCATTCTGTTTGCTATATGATAGCTTTGCTTAGTGCACTTTTACAATTTCAAATTTTAGCATAGAAAGTTTTAATTTACGATGACGTTTATATGTGTCATAAGGAATGTACCTTAATGCTGTAAGTTTTTAATGGAAAAACTTTAAGTTATATTGATGATAAAAGAAACGTTAGTGATGTTGGACACCAAAAGTGGGGGAAATGAGATAATTTACTTTTGGATGAAAAATATTCTTAGAACAAAATTTTTAGTCAAACCAAAGATGTCTAGAGATCAAAAAAATTCTAGAAAATTTAATTGTCCTTTACAATCATTTTCTGGGTCCCAAACAAGTGGGGAAAACTCAAAATTAGACTGCATTCGATTGTCAATTAAATGTTTATCTATTTTCGTTTGTTCACTTACTTTTATATGTATATATTTTTATTTTTCTACATTCTATTTTTAAGAAATTTATTTTTTCACAAATGAATTAAGGGTGGGCAAACAGAAACTACTAGAAAGTTCTATAAAATTATTTGTTTTTAAACATTGTTTCAACAAAGTGAAGTTTGGACAAACATAAATAAAAGTTGGACAAACATAAGCAAAGTTTGGACAAACATAAATAAAGTTTGGACAAACATAAATAAAGTGTGGACAAACACATAAATAGTGTGGACGTACATAAATAAAGTTTGAACAAACATATGTAAAGTTTCGACAAACATAAATAAAGTGTGGACAAACATAAATATAGTGTGGACAAATATAAAAAAAGTGTAGACAAACATAAATAGTGCGGACAATCATAAATAATGTGTGGACAAACATAAATAAAGTGTAGACAAACATTTATAGTGTGAACAAAGTGTAGACAAACATATAAAAACTGTGGACAAACATGCATATTCGATGGAAGATGGGCAGTGAAGTATAATTTTTCATGTTTCCCCACATTAAAGGGCTATTTTAAAAAAAAAAAATCAATATTTTCAATATCATTTCAGCGAAAAAAAGAACAGGGACAAAGACACTCGATGGGCAGTTAAATACTGCGCATTTTCATTTTATTTTTTAATATCTTTTGAGCCAAAGCTGGACAAACGAAAAGACAGGGTGAACATTCGATGCAAAATCGAATGCGCTGTAATTTTTCAATTTACCACACTGCTGGGAGCCAAGTTCACGTTTCTTCAAAAATTTATTTTGAATATCTCTTGAACCAAATGTGGACAAACCAAAAAAAAAAAGCGTGGACAAACTTGAAGATACGATGGACAATCGAACCAGCACTAAAACTTTTAATTTTCTTACATGCTGAGAGCTAACTTTAAAGTTGGCCGGCCCGGAATATTGTTTTTTTAATTTTTATCTTCTGAGGGAAAACTTCAAAATTAAAATTCATTTTACAAGGTCATTTCCTTGACTTGCGTATCAGACCCCCATTTTTTTATTTAGTTCTAAGAAGTGTTCAACCAGTTGTCAAATATGATGAATCGTATTTTTCACAAGAAAATTTATTACAAAGATGATTGCTCTGCGATTAAATTCTCAGACATTTTTGTGATGTCTTATCAAATTAACATATTAATTTTGACACTCTAGACGACATAACAATGAACTCATTATATATTGTCTGTGGTTTTTTTCTGGACATTGCTAGGTCGGTAACTTCAAAACAACAACTTACACACAGCATAAGTGCATATGAGTACTATGTAGTAGAACCCTCATACGCTTAAGTTGAACGCTTAAAAACCCCTAAAAAGTTTGCTCATATTTCCTTATCGCTGATCAAATTACACACAACATGAACATGCACATTTATCTTTATCTTTTACCCTAACTATGTACACTGTTAAAACTTTTTCGGAGGCTACCCTAAATGGCATTTCAACATATTAACAGGCTGACTGGTAGATTAGAGAGCTGTCAACAGAAGGGGAATTTCGTATCGATGGAAGACAATGGATATGTACAAGCAACACCGTCTAAGTAGTAGAGAGGGACTTAAATTTTCATGGACAATGAAGACATGTCGATTATAATCAAAATGTTGGAGTAACAATTTATCTTGGTCATTTTTACTCATTTGAAAAAATCTTTACACACAGAGACAACGTTAATGGAAACGTAGTCAAATTTAATCAAAATAAAAAGTAAGAGATAAATTGTTGATTTTAAAGCTATAATAGCACTACTTTTTTATTTCAGTTTTCAATAGTTCAGTGATAAACAATGGTCCATAAATATTTTTAGTTTTTGCGGCAAAAGAAACTAATTAAATGTGGAAAAATAAACAAATAAGAGCAAAACAATTGATTGATCAGCAAAATAATTGCTGTATTTTGTATTGCATATGTATTTTTTGGCACTTATTCGAAACCTACAAATGCTAAGAAGTATCATAGCAGCTTTATCGACTCAATCAAACTGACTTTTTACATGGAGTCAGTCAAAGTTAAGCTTCACTTTTGCTTGTAAAAGCATCACCTGCTTTCCTTTTAGTATACTGTCATTGAAACTTAGACACAAAATTATACCCGCAGCACTTAATCGGCTGTTTTTAAACTAATATGCTTTGTATGTCTGAAGAATTGAACAGAACCTTTAATAAAAGCAGAGCGCACCAATAGCGATGATGATATTGATGATGATGACGTTGCTGATGTGGACGATTGATTGGCGAATTAAACAGCTACAGCCAGTTGGTATTATCTGCCTTCTGTGAGGTAGTTACCACGACAGGACATTCACTGGTTGAGAGACAGAAGCACTCTTACCAGCTGCTTTTGCCAAGAGTTTAACATCAAAGCAAACAAAGATGTAAAAAAAAAAGAGAAAGACTCTTTGATCACATACCCTATATATTCTAGAAGACTGAATTTAATCAATAAGTTAATGAGGAATGAAAAGAAGACGCTTTTTTTAAACTATCGAATTTGTATTCACAATGTTATGTATATTTTTTTGGCATTTTCCTATTAATTATAGTTTTATGGGTGAACTCATCATCACTCATGATTATTATGCCCGATCAAGCGCTGGAAGACGACATGCTGTCTAAAACCGCAAAGGCTGACGTGACTTTGTATTTGTATTTTTTTGTTTTTCGTTGTTGAGCATATAATTTTTTACTCCTGCTGCTGTTGCCTGACATCTGTCAATTTGTTTTTATTTATTTTTTTTTTTTTGTGGAGACTTTGTTGTACAGAGTATAACCACGAACATTTGGCGCCAATTTAATATTTAAATGCGGCATGTTTAAAAATGTATGTCCCTTTTTTAGTTTTGTTTCGTTTTTTTATTTTTTGTTTCAATGGCCTAAAAATGTGGCATAATAAACGAGAAAAGCCACTGATTCACGGTGTATTTTATATTTTTATTTATTGCATTTTGCTTATCGACCACACACATTTTTAGCACATTTAAAATTCCTTTCAACTTGGCACCAATCGCCATAACAAAAGCCTGTTAATAATTTAACTTTTTCCGCTGCCAATTTGTCAGCATTTCTTTCGCATGTATTATGGATTTTATTTTGATAAATTAAAATCCTCAGAATCGCCTTAAATGGAGGTGTCAATTTGTGAGAAAGATTTTTATTCGTTCGATATTGTTTAGGGTGGTCAAATTAAGATTTATTTCTCATTAAAGAGCAAAAGCTATGGATAAAAAAGTGTCAGCTCAAATTAAAATTTTATATATGAAATTTGAGCGAAAAAGTTTCTTCAGTCAAAATTTTATAAAACTTGGCAAGAAATAAATTATGGATATTACAAAGTTCCATATTAATTTTAAGAAAAAATACTATACTTCTTGCGAGGGCTTTTTTAAAAAGATGCTTACAGGACTTATAAACGTTATTTTAAAGGTGTACGATCTCGAGACGTGCTGAGTTAGTAAGAGCGCTTTTGCATAGCTTTAGCGCTATAGAAGAGTTTGCTCACAAAGAATTTCGCTGTTCTGAATTCTCATTACAATCTATTAAGAGATAAAGCTGGCGTATCATTCAAATAGACGGGGCCTAGTAGCCTAGATGTTACATTTCTATACATCTCAGTGAAATGCTTTGGATAGTAATAGAGCACCCTTTATTCAGTGTAGATTTGTTCCATTTGATTGATTTATTTTAGGTCCACCTAAAGTGAATCTTAGAGAACAAGAAAACTGAACAAGAAAATCATGCTCCAGAACTAACTCTTTAAGTTATCAATTTAAACAGTAGTCATACACTTGAGTATATCTTGATTGAAGGCTTTAAGCCCATTACAGTAATTTCAATAGGTATAACCGTCAAAGATGAAAGCCATGTAAAAGTTCAAAGCACAAAAATATTTCCAATTTAAAATAAGCTGTTAATTTAAATACTATACAGAGAGCAGAAGACAACAGCTAAAAAATTAACTAGGCATTTGTTCTTTCTGCCACAACCAATGCCGACCGAAAACGCGAACGTGGAACGTGGACAGGTTACAAATTGAAGAATGCTAATTATTTACCACAGCAATGCCGCGTGACTTCTTCTCTCAACTTACAGATTAGAGTTGTAAACTATAATTTTCTTGTTATTATTATAAGACAGGCTCTAATGGTCGGGAGTGTAGTATAGGGTATCTAAGCGTAAAAAGATATTTTTTATGCTGGGAGCTGTAAGCTGTCAGAAAGTCTCGAGCAGCAGCTAATGGAAGGCAAACAATTTTTAGTAGTCATAAAATGAAGCAACTCAACCAAATGTGTGGCCGACAGACAGCTAAAAGGAATTGAATCAAAGTATACCATGAAGGGAACAATATACAAAGTTAAATTGGTTAATTCCATTTTATGCCCAGTGTCGACACACACAAAGAACACTAAAAAGTATCACACCGAAAAGAACAAAGATATCAAAAAAAAAAAAAAAATATGAAAAAAAGAGTCCGGCACTTAAAACGTAATGCGTTCTTCACACGTTCGTCCAACTCAAAACTTTAATAAATCTTTCAATTGGAAATGTTCAAAGTGTAAAGAAGTGGAATTAAATGGATTTATTTTTTGCTCTCTCTCTCTCGTTTTGTTCATCTATAAAATTGTGTAGAACCAAGGAATTATTAATGCAGTTGGCACCGGACATTGCGAAGGAGTGTGCAATTGTTAAAAGTCTGTCAGAGAGGAGTGACAACTTGGTGGAGCCTCATTCAAGTTATGATGGCTACTGTGCATAGTTTTATTTTCAAAAGATTTTAGTGGTACTTTAAATGTAGCGATAGGTTTTATGCATTCCTTTCTTAAAAGGCAGCACTATGACAATGGAAGGGTTGAATACTTCTTTCACTGAAACCACACCAATAACAACGTTGTTTTAAATTATGTGTCTTTAATATCAGTCTGCGTTATAAAACATGTAGCTAAAGTCCTTTGGGAACAATATTTAAAACTAGCTAATGTTTTAAAATGGTATTTGGAAAAAAAAATATAAGTGCACCTTCGATCATTTGCCTTATTGAAGAGTGAATCATATTGTGCCAAATTATCAATATGGGTCATTATATTGGGTCCGCTGTCTTGAATTTTAAATTTTTGACCTTGAATTCGTATTTAGCGAGTGATTTTTAAACAAAACTGTCCGCCATTTTGAATTTGAAAATTTTGAAAATATAGCCTCAGATTCGTAATCGGCGACCCTAAAAACTCCCGTATAGCAAATTTGGTGCAAATCGGTTGATTTTTAAATAATACGTCTGCCTTTTTGATTCGTCATCTTGATATTGTCAAATCTGACCTCGGATTCGTGATCAGTGATCCCCAAGATCTCCAAATTTGGTGCAAATCGGTTGACTTTCAAAACCATATTGGATTTTTGACCGCCATATTGAATCCACCATGTTAGATTCTGTTAACCTTCTTGCCATCTTTTTAGGAGCTACAAATTGAGCCAAGAAATGACCCGATCGGTTGTGAATATTTATTATTACTTATTATTATTTATTTGCTCGATACTCGATTTTTCTCTGGCTTCCGGCCACCATTTTGGAACCGCCATTTTGAATTTCTCAAGACCTTAACTAGACGAACATTTTAAAACCTCGTACGTCTGGATCGGTCAAGTCAATTTTTGGCCAGGAAGCTGATCCCCTTTACGTGAAACGTTCCATATATACTTCTCTATACCTGTCACGCTCTCTTCTTTACGTTACAAAAGAAATGACAAAATGAATATACCCTGAGTGTAGCATATTAAAAAAGAGTAAGGAAAACTGCAATACGAGGGTGTAAATCAACCTCTACAATCAAACGGGTTGCAAAAACAAAGTAGAGTAGGGTGAGGTTTAGTGAACTCGAGTGAAAAATACCAAAGTTATTGATTGATTTTAATTAAAACTACATTGCTTTTTAGCGCTCAATAAGTATAAAATATGATTTTTTTTTTTTTTTTTAAATACAAATGTATTAAAATACAGTAGCAAATGATTTGCACATTATATTGAATATTCTCCTGTGGGAAATATGTAACTTATTTCTTTCTTCAAGAAAGAGTTTAAGCTAAAAGAAATATTAACTATTTGTAACTAAGTAGAATAAGTAAGAATTTTTATTTTTTCAATTAGTAGTATTTTCCGAACATAAAGGGCTGACAAGTTTTCATAGCAAAATTTACTCGAAATCACCTTTAAGTCCAGATTTCATACGCTTAAAAACATCACGTGAAGGTTACAATAAAAATAGAAAAACTATGAGAATAAAAAAGTTTTTTAATAAAAAGAAAAATACTTAGGTATTTCTTATAATGAGCAAAAAAAAAAATATTATATGATCCATTCTTTTATTAAAACCTCATTATTTTCACACTTAGGAAAAAAAACTTTTTCATTGGATATTCTTAGGGAAAGTATGAACACTTGAGAAAACAACTACAAAGTTTTTTCGTTTTCCTATATAAAGCATGTTGTTGTAAACAAAAGATTTTTTTGAAAAGAAAAAATTGTTCTAAAAATTACTGTTAATGACTGTAAGGAGAAGCACGACATCATTTAAAACAATGAATCCAGAAATTGTAATGACGAATATAAAAGAAAATATAGGTCAGTTTTAATTGAGTTAAATGTCTGGAAATGTTTGCAGCCATTCCAGCTGAATTTGCGCTTAACAAAATTGAATAACTTAGGCAGCAAGAACTTCGAATTGTTGAAATTGGGACTTTTCTTGATTAATAAAAAGGAGGAGGAATCATAGTCACAAGTTCTCTGAAAACAAAATACCTTAGAATGATACATAATCTCCAATTTAACAAAAAGAAAGTCAGCGTTTTTTGCAGTTTTAGTTAAGGTTATTTCAAAAACCAGAGCAGAGCGTCGAAAACCTTCGAAAAAGTATAGTCTCGTTTCTGAGTCTGAAATTTTGTCGGCCTGTTTTGTTGATTAGTTACTCTAAAGAAAATAAATTTTTTTAATCGAAAGAACTTAGGAAGGAATTGGATGCACCTGTAACGAATCGAATAATTCAGAATAGGCTGTTAAAAAATGATTTGAAGGCACATTCCGCAAGAAAAGTGCCTTTCGTTAGCCAAAAAAAAACATATACCGAGGAAGAAATGCCAATAAAGTGGGAGTTTATGCTAGACAACGAACCCAAACACTTGTCGCAATTGGCAAAAAATTATGCTGGGACAACAATGTTTCTTTATTAGAATAGCTTTCACAGTCACCAGATCTAAATCCAATTAAGCAACTTCGGGGAACCTTGAAAGAGAAAAGCCGGCTATAAACCCAAAAACAAAGAAGATTTATGGAAAAAAAGTGAAGCCCGAGTAATATGCTATTGATTTCTTATTTATTAAGTTAAAACGGCCTATAATATACATATGTTAGTGTTAGAATGATTTAAGGATTAAATCCATAGCGTAAACAAAACTATAATTAATTTAAAAAGTTCACTCAAAACAATTGCCAACATACCTTGAACTGTCTGATTATGCTTAAGCGATGTATTAAATAAACAAAAGCTTAAGCTTCACACCTGAAAGCCCAGTGCACAAATGTAATCCTTTAATTTCTGTCCAGTGTAATCTATATATTCCCAGTTGGTGTTACTAGGTAGTTGGTTGGATTGTTAGCCGTACAAAGTTTAAGCAGCGGGCGACGACACAAACGCATAGACACAAGTCAGCATAAAATTTGTTGCAATCTACAAGACGATTATAGCGCAGCACAGGCAAAAACTTAAGGAAGAATTAAACCAATAAGCCAACCATTCACAGTTGGTGCGACGAACGAATTCAACGAAGAAGAATTCAAGTAGGTATAAAATTACCGAACATGACCAGAAAATATTGGGTGGGGCGTCCTTCGCAACTGCTACAGCGCGAAAAAACGATGAACTTTTTTCTACAATTTCTTTTATTTGGTTCAAATTGGTTCCGTTTTTGCGTGTTATTTCATGCACTTCTACCTTGTTGTTGTGGTATATGGCAGTAGCGTAAATTCACAGGTAGGTAGGCGTTAGTGGGCTGTGGGTATATTGTTTCGTATATACATACATTGAAAAAACCGACCGATTTTAATACTAACACAACACTACGAGTTCGAGTACTGAAGACCGGTAATTAACTTTGGTATAAATGCACTTTGGAGTAGCCACTATAAATTTGGGCACAAATATAGTATTTGAATTGAAATTTTCAAAAAAGGGTATTTTTATTAAAAAAAAATAATTTTTTTTCTTTAAATATTTTGCTTTTAAATTTAAAATTTTTATCAACTATTCACATTTCCGACAGCTTTCAAACTGCATTACACACCCTTTTTAAGCACAAACAAAAAATGTTTTTGTTGTTGTATTTGTTTTTCCAAAGTCCAGTTGTGATTTCGGAAAAATAAGGGATGATTTTTCTTTTTTTTTTTGCAACAGGGAAGAAATTTCTATTTGTATTTTTTTTTTTAATATCCTGTAAGCCTACAAACGCACGTATTTTCAAGGGTAGCTTACAGTAGAGTGCATACTTAGGAAGACTTTTCTTCTTAATTTAAGCAAAAAAAAATCACTTCTAATTAAATTTCTAAAACAACCAAAAAAAATTGGCAACACTTTTTTAAAATTTTTGTATATCCATTGTAATAATAATTAATTTTAATTAAAACGCCCAAGCAATTCAAATGCTCAAAGACATTAAATAACTTTAGCGCTGACCGACCGTTAGACAAACCGTTACAAACTCAACTATGGCGGACACTGAACCCATAGGATTTTTTCTTCAGTAGAAAAGTCGCAATAAGAAAAATCTGTTTTCATGGGAGCGCATAGACGATGTTGGTTTTCCAATGGGATGTGTTCGTGGCAATGGTTATGTTGTCGTTTGCATAGGTTTCGTACAAGTGGGTGAGGGTGGATTTTTGTAGAGATTTCCATAAACAACCCTGAGTGTTACAGCTGGCTGTCTTTGAGAGAGATTGAGAGAAATTGAAAGCGTGCGAATAGTGTTGCCAAGTGAAAATTATAGCGGAAATATGACAATGAAGTGTCGATAGCTCAGACCTAAGATAGTAAAGATTGCTGCTATTATCTCGGAAGTTTTCTTAAAAAATAATGGCTTACTTCGTTTCAGTTATCTGCTTTTTATGAGTTCCAGTGCCATAAATTCATATAAGCATTAAGAGTAATTCAGACGAACATTAGGCTTAAAAGAATGGGAGTGGCAACTCTCATATGGGGAGTCCGGTTATTCCGTTATTTGTTAGGCATATTTGGGACGATTTTTTCCTTTTATAGATTTGGTTGGTGCCGAGTCAATCACCGTCTTTATATTCATTTGACAAAAGCCATCGCCATATTTATTTAGTTTTAAAATGACCAAACGCGATTTGCGGGCACGCCTATCATTTATAGAAATAATTTATATGAAAAAATTTTTCAATATTCGTAAAATCATTTCTCTAAAATTTTAAACGTAGATCGGCATGACTGCGATTTTCTCGTTTGTCTCGTTTTTGGGGAGATATGATTAGGTGACTTTTCTGCTTACTTGGTAGCATTACTCTGTTTGTATTATGTTAAATAATTTATTTGATTATTGATACTTTCACAAAAATTATCATTACTTGTGGCGAATATACAAATACAGTGAAACCTGGTTAAGCGGTACCTGCATAAGTGGGAAACCTCTACAATTAAGACTCACTTCAAGGTGCCAGCATTTTTGCATCAAAATACCTCTATTTGAAGTTTGTGCGTTTTCACCTCTTTTAACATGGGCTTTTCCTTCTATAACTGAGACCGTTTAGAAATAATCTATATAAGTTGGAAATAATATTCAAGTGTGTATAATTTGTTATTTTAAATTTGAATATGCACGTTTTATCGGTCTAAGTAGGTTGTTTTAATAAAATTTCATAGAATAATTGACTTAAGTAGGCTGTGAATGGTCATTTTCATAAAATTTGCTTTTTTATTGAAGATTTTTTCAGTGGCGTAGTTAGGGTGTCGCGAGTGGTGTGGCCGCACCAGGCGCAAGGCTTGGGAGAGGGGGAGAGTGCGGCAAATTGGTCGTGAAATATCTCATTTGGCTAGGGTTTTTTGAAAATCAAAATAGGACCTTTTTTTAGTGAATGATAGTAAGTCTATGTAGGAAATTTGAATGTATAGATGAAAATTTTCGAAGGTATGAGGAAATATATCTAATTTTGGTAGATTTTTTGAAAGTGAAAGGTGAGAGGTTTTTTTTTTTTGCTCGTTAAAATTTTTCTTTTGGTATTTAGGGGGGCGGCATTCCAAGTGTTCGCACCACTCGACAGATATGCTCGTTACGCCACTGGATTTTTTCCCCTCTAAATAAAAAAGGTTCAACTTGATCTCTCTTAGTGTTACCCTCTTTAAATGGGACAACCCAATTATAAACCTGGTTATTTGGGAAACTTTGTAAATGGGAACCTCATAAATTGAGACAAAAATTTTGGTCCCTTGGGAATCCCAGTTATTCAGGTTTCACTGTATATGTAATGCCCTATGCGAAAAAGAAATTCAAAATGGAACAACGTGCTCCCAGAAAGAACATAGGTCTGAATTTTGCACGCAAAAGCAAAGAAAACGAACATATGCGCAGCAGCCAAAACTGAAATAAACAAACGAGTCTGAGCGATATATCAGACGAGATATGTACAATATATGCTACCAACATTCAGAATTATTGCAAGTTTATTAACTAATGAAGAAATCTGAGCGCAAATCTGGGAAGTTTCGAATTAATATTGAGTTCTGAGTGAAAAGAAGAATTCAAACAGTATTGTAAAGACTTGTGAATTATTATGAACAGTAAATAAATCAGTTATTTTTAAACACTACAAAGTGTGTTTTTTTGGTTGCTCTACAATCTATACAGTAATCAAACTTGCAACAAGTAGAGGATGTTTAACTAAATTACTTAATAGTGCTATTGATCGTTATAGTGACAGCTAAAAGTCTGAAAAAAATCAGCATTTTTTCTTCTGAAAACATAAAATACGAGTATTATGATGCAGTATTAGTTATGCCTAAGCATACCAACTTTGAGTTCAAAAAAATAAGAACATTCGCCTGTAATCAATGTAGTTGAAAATAAATAGTTACAATTCCGAGCCCTTGTTGGATATGGCAGCCTTAACGTCAGCAGGTCCATCGACAGCAACCTCGGTTTGCTGTTGCCCTTTGAAATGTATTTTTCTTACCTCGAAATTTGTCGCAATAGCTGCGGCTGCGATTTCAAAAAATGGTAAAAGTCGACGCAATTATTCTGCAAATTCTTTTTGACAAGCAAAATCGAACTAAGAGTGCTCACTTCAAGCCACAAGAACTCGGTTTTCTATACGTTTTTTGCCTGGTGAGCTCCTTCCAGGTAGGCCTTCGGCCAAACTAAGTACTAATTAAGTACGCTTTGAAAAGTAAGTACGGCAATCTGAAATTAAGTACTGTACATACTAAATAAGTACAGTTGGTATGCTTAGTTATGCCAATTTCTATAATAACCGCTCCTAAGCTTTACAATAAATTTAAAAGAAATGCATTTTAAAATGCATTCATACGTATTAATTGCATTGAAAATTTCCAATGAAGCAGATGTTTTCAAAAACTGCATGAAATTTTATTTTAAACATTAAATACATATACATATGTATGTTTAAACACAAACACGCGTATATGGTCAAATTGCAAAGAGTAAAGGAGTTATCAGTAACCAGGGTGTGAATGAATTTCAAACTGTTCGGTTCTATTATGTAGTGGGGGAAAAGTGTAGAGTATCCATTGACGGCGCGTTAGGTAAGAAGGTATGGGAAGTGTTGTAGACTCATCATTAAGAGAGTGTGTGTATATATGAAATTAGAATTGGAGACTTTAAAATTGCGTAGCCGGTATTTACCAACAATGATTTTCGCAATTTTCTGCACTTTAATAACGACGCAATAAGTGCCGGGAAAACATTCATACATAGACAACACAGACAAGTTGACAAGTTATACAATATGGTCTATTTCCATTACAAATTGCTATGCGTGGAATATATGTATATGGTGACCAAGGACGTATGAAGAGTTGTGATGTGGCGGGTTAGATAATGGGTGGCTTTAGATTTTTTTTTTTTGATATGGAACAATAATGAATAATGATGCGATTGTAACAAAAGGCGTTGGAGTGCACAATATGACGACAGATATTGGAAAATGTGCGTTGAAAATAATAATGCAGAAAAAGATAAACTTTTGGGTACAAATATTGATGACAGGCTGGAACTAACTGATGATAACTAAGTGAAATTTAGTTTAACTTTAAAATGCCAAGTACGATGAAAAGGGTCATGTTAAAAAATGAAACTTAGTAAGCCAAGAAGATTTCATTTCAATTTTAAATACATACATTTTAGCAAAGTTTAAGACTCTTTAAATTATTTTTTTTATAGTTATACATATTTGCTTGAACTTTCTATCATAACAAAGTTAATATTGTAAAGAACAATAGAGTTAATGAACTGAAAATTTTGTTAACCATGGAAATGTTTAACGTCTTCTTGCTTCCTTTATGCAAAATTTACTCACAAAATAGCTGAACGTTGCAAATCCAGACAAAGTAAATACTCTGCTACGTAGTAACCTAATTACTCATCAGTGATGCTGTAAAAAACAGCAACCTCATATGGTATAGAACAGGAACTGCCGCTGGTACGACGGAAATACGCCCAACCATTCTGACGAAAAAACAAAAAGAGGCTCATCCATAATTTATATGGATGATGTGCAGGATTTAATTTTTCTACTTTATGTAGTCATGGTTTGCATGGTAAGCAATAATTTTTTTTTCTGCACTGAAGTCACGAAAGAGAGTAAAATGTAGAATAGAAAAATGCAGATAAACAAAGGAGTTAATACTTCAATTCCGTTTTCCTAACTTATAACAAAACAAAAATAAAACATACGATAAATAAATAAATTCAAATACTAAATTCTATGAAAAGTTTTAAATTAAAAATTCTCCTCTGTTTGGCAAATTAAATTACTGGATATGGTATGATTTAACAAATTTAGATAGAATTTTTGTAGGAATTTAATTGATTTTGGAAAAACAACTAGTTTTAAATAACATTTACACAATCACAATTTTTATCAAAACCACCAAATGGGGCTCTCCGATCTCAAAAATATTTTAGGGATCATTTGGATTAGGCTTAGATACAGAACTGATAAGAAATGGCTGTTTAGTCTATTCGTTCTCAAGTACATACTTGTTTGTTTAATTTAATAAAATAAGTTTCTTAAAGCCTTACGCGGTAACCTTTTTAATCGAAATCGGATTCAAATTTCAACAGATCACGAATATAAATAAAAGTTTTGTTAAACTTGCTAAGTATTAAAAACATTTCACTTACCTCAACATTTTCAACATCAAAATACGACAACATTTTCTTGGTTAGCTCGAACCATCGCTGTTTGTAGTTGACCGGTGTAAATCGTTTTTTATTTTGTGCGCGTTTAACCATGGAACCACTTTTAACAATATCATACAGACGTTCAGACATTTTATCCATTTTATTTTGAAATTTGCTGCTACGAGAGCTGGATTTAATGCTATTGCCGTTGCTGGTATTATTCATGGTTGTAGCTTGACCTTGATTCTTCCGCTTGTAATGTTAAAGGTTTAAAGAACAAACAAAAATCCAACAGACTCCTGGTAAATGATTTCGTTGGACACTTTTTCATGCAGAGTATTACATTTTTGCAGTTTTCGTGTACTACAAATTCATGAATCTTTTTATACAGTACTCCGCTGAAAAGAAAAATATGAATAAGCATAATTAGTCAAAATTAGAAAATTATAGTTATATTCGATTAACGTTTTCTTTTTTTTAATAGGAGAACAACTAAAAATATCACTGGAAAGAAACAGAGATTCTATGAACCTAATAACAAAAGCTTCCGAATATTAATTAATTTGTTTCGTCTGTGATATATTATCATCTATAAATTTTTTTTTGATGAAGATTTCTTTTTCTCACGATAGCCAGGCTCCATATTTGTAAAAAGCGATTAATAATAGGTCCAACTCAAACTTTAACCGTTTGCAACGTCAAATAAACTGCAAAAAAAATTATAACTTACCCGAAAAAAATTTTTATCTCGAAATCAATCTGATTGACAAAAAACAAATGTTGAGTAGGCGAGTGTAAATGAACTTGGCAATTTCACGCTCAATAATATCGAAAAAGGCATTAATTCGAAATGAGAATTGATTAAATTAAAATAAATACAAAGAAGAAATAAATTCATAAGAGCTTCTTCTTTTTACAAAATGAGAAACTTCTTTTCTGATAGGCCGTTGGTATGCAAGCGATTACAGTGACGGCACGGTAGCAGAGGATGTGGTTTTTAAGGTTAAATAAGAAATTGAGACAGATAATTTTCTATTGCGCATTGAAAGCAACTACGATTTGTGATTTTGATCGTATGCGTAATATCAATTTAATCAAAGCCTTCATCGATTCTCGTCAAAAATATACTGTTATATGATCTTTTGAACTTTATGCTGCAGACGGTAGCGCGTATGGCAATAATAAACAAGGAAGGCATTTACATTATATTATAAGTCTGTTCAGCTGCAAGGATATGCAGAGGATAATGACATCGCCTGCCAGTTATATATCTGCAAAAAATAAAGATAATATATTATTTTAATTTTTTTTCTTTTCTGCCAAGGTGGAATCTTTGGAACATGTGGCCTAAGCTGAATCTAGGAAGAACACAAACTCTCTTAAGATGCAGCAGAGGAGAGCTAAGAATTGTTGTAGGAGTGCTGACGGGGCACTGTGTTGTTGGCCTTATGGCCGCCAAATTTGTGCCCCTTTCAGAGACTTCTGCAGGAGTTGTGGAGACGAAGAAGAGGATGAGACGGTTAGACACTTACTCTGCGAATGCCCGGGTCTAATGAGGAAGCAAACCAAATATTTAGGTTATGCATTTTTTGTTGGTCATGAGGAACTATCCGAGTTGGAGCTCACCAGCTTTCTCAACTTCATTTAAAATATATATGTATGATACCACAATGGGCAAACTGCCTCCGAGTGAAACTTGCTATATGCAAGCAACCCTTTTAACCTAACCTAATGTTCTTTTCTAACATTTCCATGATCAATTTTTAGTATAGTTATATAAAAAGATACGATAATTCGGTTTTATAATATCAACATAATATTGTAAAAATATAGCAAAAACAAAGTAGGATTAGACCAAAGTATAAAGCAAAAATCGGTTCGGCAGCAAGTACCGTACAAGCAACTTCTCTTGAGAACAATTCTTTTTAACTTCTCTTGAGAAGTTATTATAATAGGTCCGAAAATCGAAATAGGTAATTTTGTGTTTTCTTTACGTTTCAAGACCTCGACAATCGTTTACAAGTATTTTTAGAGTGATGTCTGTGTGTGTGTGTGTACGTATGTATGTACGTACGTATGTAGACATATTTTGGCTTTCGTTTCCTCAATAACTACCGGACAGAATTTTTTGATGACCAAAATTTATATTGCGTGCATAAAAAAGTCAGTTTTTTATGAATAAAAAACGAACCGCTGGACCGATTTTTTCCAGACTCCTTTCAGATCTAAGTCATGACGTGGCGTATCGATTGATATGGTCATCAAAAAATTCTGTCCGGTAGTTATTGAGGAAACGAAAGCCAAAATATGTCTACATACGTACGTACATACATACGTACACACACACACACAGACATCACTCTAAAAATACTTGTAAACGATTGTCGAGGTCTTGAAACGTAAAGAAAACACAAAATTACCTATTTCGATTTTCGGACCTATTATAATAACTTCTCAAGAGAAGTTAATAAATACAATTTAGACTTTAAAAACAATCCAATACATTGCTCTTTTTCTTTATGTTTTGTTATTGTTATTGCAGTTTTATTGATGGTGTTTTTTTTTACTTACTGTAACGCTGACTGGTGAATTAATTAATCGCTCAATTAATTTAAGTTCAACTTTAAATTGTGGTTAAGAAGTTACATTTGCCTTAAAAAGCTGATTTCGAACAGATTTAACTGACATCAAAACGATGCCGTGTTAGCGTATTCCTGTAAAATAACCACGGAAAGGAAGCTGAAAGATAAATTGTGTTTTAACTGGTTTTTGTGGTCGTTATGAAAGCAGCCAAATGACCTTGGAATTTGGAATAGCACAAGCCAATGGCTTTTCTACTTCACTGTTGTGATAACAACGAAAGACCAGTTTGCAAAAATTTCAATATATAAATAAGGTTATATGCTCAACATAAAATTTGTATCGTCATTAAAATGCTGTTTTGGTAATTACTTAATTGCGAAAATCCAATCGCAGAGATAGATTTGCTGACAATAAGTTCGGAAGTGAAGTTGCATAATAAGAGTGCTCGCAAAACTTGTATGACCGTATTTGGGATTAACTTTCTTATTTTACAGCTCCAGCAGGAGGTATCGCAGGCCGTTCCACTCGATGATAAGTAGTTTCCTCCAATCTCTCGCAATCTATTTATAAACACTCCAGGATTAGGTAAACACGTCTATAAAATGTAGGTTGATACTTTGCTCGCATCCTCTCTGCATTGATATCTCGAAACTTTAGTTCCATTTCTTTGAAAGTTATGAGAGAATCATTGTAACTCGGAGAGTGTTGAATATAGATCTCTCCATATACATTTTTTACTCACAATGGGCCAGGGAATATATTTTTCGAAACCGGCAGTACCATTCAAAATCGTCCGTGCCAACTAAGTATTACAATTTCTTTCACCTGATACTATCTATCATCCATCTTTTATCCAGATTTTGCTCCAAGGCAACAGTAAAATATTTAAATAGTTCCAAATGAAACTTAGCAGATCACTAGTTACTATAAAATCTACTCAGTCATGCCATGTCCATAGTTAAATTGCAGCCGCAGTAAACGTAGACGCATATCGTCGTTGAAGTTTGTGTTTATTTTTGTTTTTTGTTTTCGTTTCAAACTCGCATATGCTCGTAAATCTTAACGTCGAAGGCGGAGTGGGTTTGGCAAAGTGATGGAAAAAGTGGAATAAAAAGAAGACGAATTTAAGCGACCTTTTTTTTGCAAGGTAACCGGTTCGAATTCAGTTTCTTACGCGTTGTTTGCTTTAAATTTAATATTTTTTAGTTTCCTTTTTCATTTGAGTTAGCATGGAGACTTTTTACTTTTGTTTGAATTATTTTTCAAAAAAAAAAATGCACTAAAAATTAACGAAACGCAAGAAGAACTGGCCTGCAACAGTAATAGCAACAACAAAAAGTCTACACTATAACCACGGTGTTGAAATGGAAGACTTAAATGAAAGAAATGAAAATATCCTTTTTTTAGCAAATGTTAGAAAAAATGTCCAGATCAAGGATCAATAAAATTGTAAGTCCTATCATTGGCAATTGTAAAAATAAAGTTTTTCCTTTAAAATACGAGTTTCTTTGAAACGTGAAATCTACCATATTCGAATTCAGCGTCACAAATCACATAACTAGTTCGATTTCACACGGTGCGCATTTGACTGCGCTCAATCGAAATTTGTTGTTGCTTCCCATAGGAAATTTAAAAAAAATCCCTGAGTGGGAAAAATTTCTTATGAGAAGCAACAACAAATTTTGATTGAGCGCAGTCAAATGCCCACCGTGTAACATCGCACATAGGAAAATGATAAAAAAATTTAAGAAAAAATTATAAAAAAAAATTTTGGATTAAGTAAATTCGCTTTTTTTAAAAAACAAAATCAAATGATTAGAATTTAAATTTTGCTGAATCTCAATCTAAATGTTTTTTTTTTGCATTTTCACAAAAAAAAAATATGTTCCTGTATCTTTCATTTAAGTTTGCCATTTGAACACCGTGTAGCAGCAGCAATGCATAGCAACGGCAACAAATTCATAATAATAAAATAATAAAAACTTAAAAAATAAACCAAATATCAAAACGGGTTTTGATAAAAAAACACAAAAAAAATTGATATGTTGGACGCGCGCGCGAGTGTTCAACAATAAACTAACAAAAGAGCGTATCTGCGCATTTTTCCTGGAATTTTTAAATACTTAGCGATTGATTACATTATAAAGTGTGTTAATTTTAAGCAGCTTCATTTAATTTATGTAAATACTTTAGTGAACTTTTTTTTTTTCCTTTAATTACTGTTAATTTGAGATGTAAACCGCAGAAGTAAAATCAATATAACTAGTTACATAGGTTTTTTATCGGTTGCAATATTTGATATTTTGTCAGCAAATTCTTTGGAGACTTTCAGCAGGTATTTGTTTTCACTCGGCTTCTAAAATTACAATCGAACAAACAAAATGTTGTTTATTGTTAGTTGCACTTTGCTCAAGGCGTAAAATTACCACTAAAAGTGTAAAATTGCATATTTTAAATTGAGGTACTTTTTAAATAAAGCTCATATGTCACTTTACTTGGTTTAGAATTTTTACTTTCATGTAATCGCTTTCAAGGCAAAAAACACTAGATGTTTAAGTAGTTGTAGCTATTAATTGACAAAATTTAAATAAAAAGTTTCATTCCAAAAATAAAACCCAAAAGACATTAACTAAATGAAAACCTAATTTTGGCAAACAAAATCTTTGGAAAGAACTTTATTTTAGTGATCAAAATATACCCAAACCACCGATTTCGTAGTAATTTTTTGAAATAATTTTCAATAGTTAGGCCACCAAAACCGTATACATACATATTTTCAATTGGAGAAGCAAAGTTGCAAATCACGCTCGCACTTGAGATTTGCTACACCTACTAACTATTATCATATAACTCTGTTAGGAACCTAGGACTTGAATAAAATTGCTAGCATTTTCGATCTCTGGCCCGATTATTTATACTTTGTCAGTTAGTTACGATTTTACACATGTCACTTTCTATTATTCGATGCAACGATATGAAAGTGAAATAGCACCACTAATTCGAAAACAACAGACCGATTTTTGTCTGAACAGATCATGTACTGATTAACACCCTTTGTACTATCGTGGAGCTGGTGTGTGAGTGGCACGTTTCGTTATATTTAACTTTCATCGACTACAGTACCGATTTTGATAGCATCGACCGCAATTGCATCTGGGATGCATTGAACAGACGAGGTACATTAAGCACCCAAGTTCAATAATCTCATCAACGCTGAATATGAAGGTTTCAAATGTGAGTTACTATTACATAATGGAAAATTTACTGATTCTTTTGAGACTGTCTGAGTTGTTGTTGTATGCTGTCACCAAACTAGTTTCTGATATTAACTACTGGACGATATTCTCTAAAGAGCTCTAGACTATACAAATCGTAGAATTAAGAATACATCGCTTATGCTGATTAGTTATGCCTCCTCGCTACCAAGTACATATGTACTTAGTTCAACATGTAAGAAAAACTCATTTCGATCAAATCTTCTTCGGAAAAAGATTTGGTTACAAAAATTTAATTTGAGTTTACTGCCAATAAAAATCATCGCTTGGTAATGACGCCCCCTTTGGTATATTTTGACACATAAGGCCTTACAGGCTCAACTGATCTTCTCCTCTACATATAAATTTAATACGCAAAATAACCTTTGAAATAATGTATATCGCATAAATTGGAGCTGAAGACATAATTTTTATATTTCCAATATTAACGTTTAACTATATGGCAAATTTCAATACACATAACTATCTATCATTTAAATATGAAAAACTGTTTGCTATGCTAAATTTTTTATTTAAATCCCATTTAGACTGGCGGTGCTCAACTCTTCAAATTCTATAGATGCATATCAACATTTGAATTAGTTTCTTATTAAAATTCACTCAATTAAATTTTAATAGCAACTTAATTGTCTTCTTTCATTTGGCCTAATCAATCACGATTCAACGCTGAAATACTGAACCGACACAATTCAATTGAATGAAATTAAATACAACAGAGATAGAAATGTGAAAGAGGCAGCAAAAAAAAAATACATCTAAAAAAATTTGCCACAAATCAGATGCCGCAATTAAAAATTTACACAACAATAGAACGAAACGTTGTCAATGGAATTTTATGTAACGAAAATAACTTTGTGAAAAAAACGACAAAACAATAGAAATTGCAAAAAAAAACATTCACTTTCAAATGAATTAAGAGATGCTTAAGTGAGAACCCGACGCTGACTTTTATAGTGAAATACTTGAAGGCTAAAAAAACGAACCAATGATTAATTGTTAAACAAATTCTTGATGTGTGAATATCTTTACAGGCGGGTAAGACAAAACGGATATGAAACGAAATCTCTACTGGAGCGAATTGGCTGAAATGTAACGCTAGTTATGATGCTTACGACACGCTTACGCTAGTGTTACATTTGACTTTTATCGAAATTTTTCATCTCTTGCGACTTTTCAACATTTTTCGACATTTTAACATTTTTCAATATTTTCACAATAACGCCGTGAGTGCTTGAACTTACAAGATTTTTTTTCTAATTTTAATACAATTAGATTAAGTTTAAAAGGGTGTTTTCATATCATTTCCACTCGAAAACCAGCGTGGTCTGTTGTGAATTCTTTCGTAATATTTCTACTTCAATAGGCATATGTCTTCATCTATGTAGATGGAATGATTTCAATCGGAAAACCATTTGGTACTGTTAAGAAGCCTCATCAAGTCCACTAGCTGAATCGTGAAAATATCTGCCAAATTTTTAAAGAACGCTGGCGACTCATTGACTATCGATATTAAAATATTAGACATAACATTAAAAACTTTTCAATCTGTGGTAACTAACTAGTATAGTTAACTTAGTTTGCTTCAGTTAAGCGCTTTGCCTTGTTGGGCCAACTCATTAGCACTTTTCTTCTCTTCAATATTATAGCGCTCTGTTTTTGAAGTGAATGTAAATTTGTAGAATTAAATATTTAGCCAACGGAGAGCAGAGGCCCAATCATATTCATAGATATTTTCCTTTGAATTATTACAATACGCCTTTGTTACGATTACGTTTTGAACAAGCATTAAGAGAATATAATTAACTTTTACACAAAAGGTGCCTGGTGTTCAGCCAGATTTGTAAATTTTCGTGGTGACTGATTAGCCAAAGGTATTTTTATTTCTATGTGCTCAACTATCACGTAGCAGCAACCGTAATATTGGGTATTGAAAAATGTATCTCAATAATTTTTCTAAGAAAAATACTATGCTGCAAACAAGGAATTTTTAAAAGTAATTAGTAAATAACTTTTGCAATAACAATATGAGCACAAATACAATTGTTAGTTATAAAGAAAATGCACAAGAATTGCAAATCGTACGAGTTTATCTTTGATGTTTTGCTTTTAGCGCAGTTCAAGCCCAAGTTTTGTTTAAATAATCAAAAGTGCAGCTGTTCATTTCTAGTTTTACAGTAGGAAAAATATTTAACAAAATATGTAAAAAAAAATAACTTTACTGATAAGAAATAGTAGTAGCAAATATAAAATTTATTTATGTAATTTTAAGTAAACAAAGAAGCAGCAGTAACAATAAATGCATCTAAAATAACAGCGTCACCGCATACTTAACAACAGCTGCATTAAAAAGACGAAAAAATACAAGTCAGACGTCGATATCTCGTAGATTTTTCAGAAATATGATCGACACAATTTAATGCAGTCAAGCTGATAAGTCGCTAGTGAGACTCCAACGCATGTTAGGAGAACAAGCGTGTGCTAAGTTACACCACGAGTGTGAACATGTTCAGCATGCTGATTAGCGGTCGTCATTGAACGATTGAGGATGTCTGGGAAAAGATTGCTTGGGACATGTGTTAACGTGCTATATGCGATAAGTTGCAAGAGAAGAAAAATTCCTTTATTTCTGTTTGGGTATTTTATTTTAAGTGTTTTTCGAATAACATTTTATTGTTTTTTGAGATTAACATATGCCCTCAATTGACCTTGAAGCTTACATAGCTGTTCAGTAAAAAGCAGTTTAGTTTTGACGGTATTCTGCGAAAGTAATTCGATTGATACATTAAAACGTGGAAATTCAAACATGAGTAACTATCAAAAACTAACCTTCTTATGCACTTAGCTTAATAGGTTCAGTTAGAATCAACAGAACCAACTGAACAACAGTAAGTAATTTAAATAAATGTGCAGTTACAACTAAAAGTTCCAGACATGTCAACCACCTCTCGAACAAGCGATAAGGTAAAATGGAAGCTGAATTTTCCGAGAAATAGCTCTGCTCAAAGATAATTGAGAAAAATCGGTACCCTTCAGTCCGAATTTGCCTGATTAAGACCGAATTGATTGATTGACAGAGTCCTCAATGAAAACAAAGTCGATGTCACAGACGTTACACTGTCTATGACACAACACGAAAACACCATTAACAAAGCTATCGCAATCAATGGCATTAGCATCTTTAGCGTTAACATACCACGTATATATATAGATACAGTGCGGCCTCAGTCAACGCAACTAATAAAAACCAAGCCTGTTACAATATCCGCGGAAGTTGCAATGATGGAGTCAAAAAATCTTAGGTGCCCGGGTGAACATATTTAATGCGAAATTATCTTAAGTATAAAAAACGTCATTTATTTGCTGAAGAAACCAATTGTATAAACATTTTTTCATCTTGGGGTATTCCCGAACTCAGTTTAAAAACGGAAATGATACAGAGAATATTCAAACGACATACGTTGCACTGAGCGAGGTAAAATTTGTTTGAAAAGTTGCACTTACTAAGTCTGTAATGAAAGAAACTTACATGTTGCGATAGTTGAGCAGTTGCATTTATCGAGGGTTGCGTTGACCGAGGTCGCACTGTATGTACATGACCTGATATCCTGATCATGATTCTATCAGCACCAATGGACACAATTACATAGCTATGGGGATACAACATCGACAGCATAAATAAATAGATAGTACATACAATATTTATATTTAACAATGATCGAAACAGCAAACCTGTAAATTGGCCATGACGCAAAAGCTTCAAAAACCTTCGTATCAGTAAGGTGTTTTTGGTCTACAGAAATGGAGATCACTCTTTATTAAATTACCTTGGGAAACTTTCTTACTTAACGAAAGGACGAAGGTGCCACACAGCGTGATCCAAAATGCCTATTTTTTCCAGACTATAACTTGGTTTCCTTTGATATGGATGGTAATTCCTTGTATTACAAAATCCTCCTAGGTTCATGGAATTCACTATGTCGCCAATAATCCAAAACCCGGGTATTAATTGCTCTAAAATTTCGCCGACCTTTTGTACCAAAGATTTTTCATACTTGATAAATTAATTTATCGATATATTAAACCTTTCGATTCATGAAACTACCGATACAATAAACTCACAATAATTAATGAAACGATGGACATCAATAAATAAAAAATAATTAGATATATTTTTTGTTAGACTTACCGGTTAAATTGCAAAAATTTCAATAAAAATTTAGACTTGTTGGTATTCGGTATAACTTGTCAAATTAACGAAAGCATCGAAGCTTTAAATCGGCAACAAAATTCCAAGAAACGAAAACAAAGCGCGAAAATCCGGTAATGAAAAGGGG
This sequence comes from Meiosimyza platycephala, assembly GCA_963662105.1. Classification (NCBI taxonomy): domain Eukaryota; kingdom Metazoa; phylum Arthropoda; class Insecta; order Diptera; family Lauxaniidae; genus Meiosimyza; species Meiosimyza platycephala. The sequence continues at coordinate 18,849,512 of OY759210.1, forward strand.
AAAAATCAATTAACATATGTATAAAAACAGGGATAGCGAAATATTTCGTTTTTTATTTTAAACTTTTTTTGTTTTTATTTAAGACGTTCTTTGATCCTGCGAATTTGTATTTACTTATAATTTTATTTCACCTACACGTATATTCCAATTGGACATTTTTTACTTTCAATTTTCACCTGCAATTCATTTGCATTTTTTCAAAAATAATTTCTTGATTTTGTACACAATTCTTTTAACTGTAGTTCGTATCAATTAAATTTATTTAAACATTTTATTCGCACGCACAATACTCTAACACATTTTGCTTAAAATTCTCGGTTACGACTGCGCGTTTTCTGTCTTTGCTCTGTTTCAATTTAACATATTCTTTTATGGCCTTTATTCTATTCTCTAATTTTTCTGTTTCCTTCTTTCTCTTTGCCAAAAAGAAAAAAAACAAAGTAAGAAAAATATAGTGAACAAGAAAAGCCAACGAGGAAATAAAACAAAAAATAAACTGCTTTCATCGACGCAAAGCGAACGAATGAGAAAATGTAAGAGATCAGTATCGGATCCATTGTGAATAAATCGTCGCGGATTTCTTCTAGTTGATTTTTGTTTTTTGTTTTGATTATAATTTTTCTTTTGAAAAGGTACCTAGTGATGGAATTTTGGAATTAACCCTTCGTGATCTACGCATTTTAATTTTTTGTTTCCTAAGTGTTTTTTTTTTCTTTTAATAACCTATTTGTCTTAATGTGTTTTTTGATTATTGTATTTTCGAAAATTTTTAAATAAACATAAGAAGTTTTGACACAAATAGGAAAGAAATTCTGAAATTATCGAGATCGATGAACGTTTGATCCATGAATTACTCCATCTTTTTTTTTTACTTTTAGTTCTGATTTTTACGAATTTCGACAATATTTAAATTTCAAAAAAATTTTTATAAAAATTATGAATATGCGAATTATGGTTTAAAGTTTTTTTGAAACGAAATACCTACATATCTTAAAAATTATGTGAAAAGAATGAAAATAACATAATACCATTTTGATTTAAAAATGCTTTAATTCTATAAAAAAGTACTTTTAATAAATTTGTTTAAACATAATTTTTTATATACATATGTAAAAATCTTTCTGAAAATATCTTCAATATACCAATACTATCTGAAGCTATTAAAAATTTTTCTGTAAGTTAGAGAATGCTACTTATACGAGTTTGGCTCAAAATAACATTATTTGCACTTTTAAGGAAGAATATTTCAGAAATCCAACGTGTTACATGAAATTTTATGACTCTTGTTAAGAATAGTCAAATCCACCAAATAACTTTTTAAATTAGACGACGTTTTTTCAACTACATCTGCGTAAATTTATTGTTGGGGTGCAAGGGGCACGAGTTTATAAAATTTCTCTCAGATTTTCTTTAAAAGCAAACTAAAATTATACAAAAGTAGGATGCTGTGGTACTTCTGGACGCTTCACTTTATACGATTGCATAACATTTTAGCAGTAATTCTTGGATAACATGAGATTGCGAATTTGTCTCATCTTTTCAAATCGGAGATGTGATTATATGCGTGTATCCGGCAAGCATCATTCTGTTATAAATTTTTACTGTGGCTGACTACCACATTTGTCAACTACATACATATATTGTTTTTTAGCCTGTTCACAGCAAGACCAACTAACCTTTTATAAACTAGTTTACGGAAAGGGAAAGAGTTACTTGACCAGATCCCAAGCATTTTTCTAAGGGCAGTTGAATTTGACTTATTTTTTTTAAAATTTTATGCCTTAAAAGCGTATTTCGGATATTGATTTATAAATTTCAAATCGAAACCGGTTTATTTCATTAAAACGAGTGCTAATATAAGTTTTGGAGACTTTACGATGCCAAAAAATAATTTTCCGGAGAGAACAGACTTCTGCATAGTTCAAGTAATTAAAATTTATTGTAAACATTCCTTTTAAAATATAATAATACATTCCTATACATAAATTTTTAACAAATTAAGTTTTAGTGAGACTTTGAAGTGAACACAATTTTCTTAATAGTTAAATAAATTGCAATAATAGTAATGCAAAAATTGTGAAACTTCGAAAAAATAAATTTGTATGAAATTTTATTTTCAACCTTTAAGATAAATGCTCCTTATTTTCTACTTTCCAAATGCCGGTCGTGTAACGAAACCAAATTAAAAATAGATCTTTACCCATTTGTAGCGAAGACCAAAAGGGTGTCAGTTTTGAGCCTTCAATTTCTTTCCAGTTAACAGCGACTTCTTGAATAGGAATTTTCAAACATTGAGCTAAGTAAAGCACTTCAACATCAAAAGCCCTGTGGAAGTTGTTTAGTTTTAAATGAATTCTTTTTTTTTTCAATTCAACCTAAAATTATGAACTTACCAACGCTCGACATGCATTATTTTAAATAGTTTCCTTGCTGCAGAGCGCGTAAATAATTTGAATCCACACTGTGTGTCACGCACTTGACGTACAGCAAACAGCCAAACCAAAAAATGAAAACCGTGCATTAAAAATGTCCTATAAAAATTGTAATATTTTTTACTTCACTAACAAAAAAATGCAAAACACTCACCGAAAGAAGCTACGTGTGGCAATGGCATCATCTTCTAAATGTGCACGTGAACCTATCACGATTGCATCAGTTTCCGAATCTTTCGACAGTGATTTCATACATTCTTCCAGTTTAGTATAATCTGCAAATTTAGTAGCACCATCAGCGTCGGCAAATAGTAAATTACGACCACGGGCTCCAAGCATACCCTTTAGAAAAATTGGACACATAGAGTGACTGAAGCTATGTATAATAATCACATTTGTAATAACAAGTCAACAGAACTTTTTTCGCAATATTTTTCTGATATTTATATGTTTCAGAAGTTGTGACCATACATTTTTTTCACCTAGAGCAATAACAATGCGAAAAACTGTAATGCAATATCCATAATCGTGTTGTGATTATGTACAATTGTATTTAATGGGCCAAAATAGGGTCCGAATTTTTGGTAGAAGTCAAAAATAACCTTTACACAGGTCAATTAGCCATAACTTGGAAAAGGCTAGCGTGCACAAGAACTTTTATGTATAGATTAAAAGGAACATGTGACTCCCACGGCACAAAGTTCGATTTTAGTATAGAAGTCAAGGGTATTTTCGAATAATTATTAAAGAAAACTATCGAGCTCGAAATCGTTAACGATTCGAAAACAATCCGTTGGGTTAACGAATCCCGAAAATAAAGGTTCGTTTATTATAGCTAAATTTCTCGTTATTGAACTTGATTTCAAATTAGCATAGGAAATCGTTTTCGCACAAAATTTATGGAATTGATGGTACAGATCTTTCGCGAATTCAAGTATGTATAATAGAACCTTCGATATCGGACTAAATAAATTTTAAATTCTCCGTTGTGTCGCTGTTGTGCATTCTATTGAGAAAAATGGCAAACGAGAATAGAACATCTTTTTTCAAGTTGTTTAACATCAGATTTCATTTTCATGTATACCGTAGCTAACCCCCTGTCACACCAATGTCCTCATCTAATATTTACTACATTCGAGAAGGCTATGTATGTAGCTAACTTATATCGTATAGTTATGGTTGTGTTAGCTTTTTTTACGATTGCATGTTTTTTTTATAGTAAGTATACTTAAGCATTTCCTAATTAGAAGTTTTTTTTGCAATTTATGGAATTACGAGCAAATTTATTTTACTTACAAAGCGCACAGCGCCACCTTTTCCGCGATTTTCTATCAATTCAAGTACACGAAACTTATCCACTGAATAAAGTTTGGAATACTTTAGTGCCAAATGTACAGTTCCATCATTGCTACCATCACTGACAACAATTACTTCATATGTGAAGTTGGAGCTTTTTGTGCGTTCCTCCAGATATGCCAAGCATTCCTCTAGCATAATTGGCACTGCAATTAAAATTTTGATATTATTTAACATTGCATTGTGATAATAGTTTGTGCTTTATTTACGTCGCTTCTCTTCTTCATACGCTGGAATGATGACACTGAGATCCAAGGTGGGCTCCTCGTCTATAGAAGGAAAATCTACTGTTTGAATTGTGTGCGGATCGAGGTAATAGCATTCCTCTTTGTGGCGTTTAATTATTGGAAAAGGCGTAGTTATAGATTTTTGCACAATATAAAGCTAAAAAATAATTGATATATTAAATTTTCGAATTTGTTATGTTATGGTTGCGTTTTATTCCACTCCACTTACCGCCAGCACTAATGATGTGATAAACGCCGATCCAACGAATAAAATCAATTGCAGATATTCAATGACAGCCATTGTGGGAAAGTTTTATATTTTGTGGAAGTCCTATTAATTTATTTTTTTACAAAATCGCCACGTATTTTTGGTTTGAAAACAAAATCCCATGTTCCACCTTGTGAACTACAATTGCTATTGATGAAAATCGTGTTCTTTTTCACGATGTCGAATGTCAAAATCAAAAGCGGCTGTTTCTATTGTGAAACACACTGTGACATATCGTAAGACAGATATATTGTGAACGTGTGAGTTTCCAATTCTATTTGGACATATCAGTTGAAAGTGCTGCCATTTGTCTTATTAGTTTTTCAAAAATGTGTAAAAATTTATGATAATGGGTACCTCTTAGAGTTTTGAGCTTTTTACTATTTTATGATTTGCATTTCTTATATTGCGGACAAAGCAAAGTCATCATAATTTTCCCACAAATTTTACTTTTTATTATATAAGTACAAAATATTTTATTTTTGGAAATGCCGGGATTGCTTGTGGACGATATGGTAGCCCTGGAAGTAAGCTAAACAGTTATCTATAAGTCAACAAACCAAGATTAGTGAATGAAACACAGTACACATGCTACTCCTTTAAATAAGCTTCTTGATATTGAAAATGGGCAGAATCGATTTACACTCGCGGCAAAAGCTCATACAAATAAAACATTTTAAACGCTACATAGAGAGTTATTTGATGTAGTATAATCAAATTTCTCACAAATACTAGGAATAACTCGAACGAGCTCTGAACAAAAAGTTGAAACTTCAAAACGCTATATTAAGAGAAATTTTTAAAGTAGGAAATGCTCTGGACAAAATTTAAGCAAATTTTTGCTTGTGGGCGTGGCACCATACAAATAAACAAAAATTTAAATTCTGTACTGAGAGTTATTTAAGGTGATACAACAAAATTTCATATAATTACTAGAAACGCTTTGTCTTAATACCAAGTGAACTTATTTTTAATATAGGGCGTTGAATAAAATTTCAAAACGTTTTACTGAAGAAGCTATCTCGTAAAATCACATAAATTTTTTAAGTAAATCTTGAAACAACTATTTGCGTGGAAGTAGGTGTTTTCGCGGGCGCAGTTGGTGGAATGTTTTTATAATGTTGTCTAACTTCGTCAAATCACTTGCCAATTTCGATAGAAACTTGACACAATAGTTGCATCTGGCAGCTCACAAAAAAATGGCACTTGAAAGATGAAAATTATTGTGAATTTTAAACTTCACAATAAGCTTTTTTTGCAACGACAAAGGCAGCCATCTTTATTTAAAAAATTCTTATTCGCTTTAGACGCCAAAATTTTTCTTTTACTTTAATTTCGTGTTTATTTCCTTGATATTTTTTAACAATTTACATTTTACCACTTTAACGTAGACTTTTTTAGTAAATTAGTCAAAAAAAGTGTAGTTATTAAACTGAAAATTTCAAGAGAGAGATCATTTTCCAAAAAAAAGTTAAACGTATTGAAATATTTCATTTCCACTTCCTTTTTGCGTGCAAACAGGAAGTACGTTCTAAAGTTAAAGTATTCCTTAACAATTCGTATATTTTTTGTTTTTAAATTGTGAAAAATGTGTGAACACCAAAAGAGGGCACGTAAGTGTTTTTCTTATAAATAAAATTTAAGTGGAACCAGAATTTCGAAAAAATGACAACCGCCGACAGCGCTGTTGATAACCGCTGCTTCCGCCGGAAATTGTTGTATTTTCTTTGGCGCTGCGCTTTCAAGAAGTTGTTTCTTATATTTTACTTTGCTTCAAATCGTTATTAATTTTTTGATCAAAATTTTTAAACCTTAGTAGTCTTTGATATTTTTCATTTTGTGAGAAAAGAAAAAATAAGGAAATTTTAACTTTGATTTTTTGTTCATTTTAATAGCACGTAAAATTTTGGGAGTGAACTCGCAACAAAACCCGGTCAATACAGAATTTATTGCAACAGCAGCAACAAACACAACAAGTGTCATTGCAGCAACATCTTCAGCATCAATAACGCCAGCATTGTCGTCGTCGTCTACGTCCAGCGGTAGCTTACAACCAACTACACCATTAATTCATCAGCAACCGCAAATACTGTCTGCACTTTCAGTGCAACAACAACAATTTCAAATGGAACGTCTACGCTTAGCCAATATGATGAATCAAGGTAAAAATAATACTTTTTTTGTTTTATTATAGAATTAGTTTTAGTTACCCTTCATATTTTCTCATATCATGTTAATAAACAAAATTGAGAGAATGAAATTAAGGAAAATTGAGCATGACAAAAGGTCTTTTCACACGAAAGAGAAGCCCATTAAAAAATTTTGTGAAGAAATATTTGAATTTAATGTTATTTCTTTTGAAAAAATCGTCCAAAAATGGCTATCCTTTTTAAGGAAGTAAACTATATAAAGTAAATGAGAATGTGCACCATCAATTGGAAAACTTTTGTTCTAAATGAAAAATAATATAGGACTTAACCTCTGAAAGTAGTCCGCTCAGAGTTACAGACATGCATTGTGAGCTATTTCTCCTATGTAGGGTAAAATGGAAAATTTGTTTTAGAACTTGTATTATTTGTTTTCCAAAAAAGGATACCAAGACTAGGATATATAATTAATCGAAGATAATGGCACTTATTTCGAAACTGTTTTTAGTGGTATCAGCTTCCATATCTATCTGTAACTTCCAAATAAAGATAAGTTGCAAAAAGTAATTTTTAAACACAAAAATATAAATAATCTGTTAACAACCAAATCCAATGAAATTGTTATCTCTTTTACATATTTTATAGCTCATTTTTTCCTTCGTTTGAAATTATTTGAAGATAATTTCTTAACATTTTCAATTAGTTAATTTTGGGTGATTTCATTGCACGTCATAAAGACATTATCGATAAGGAGTATCCGAAAATAAGCAAGTTAGACAGGTACCAAATCATTTTTCGTAAAATTAAGTTGCTTCCTATAAAATGTATGTACTCGTATTAAACCACCATATACGATGTTTTCTTAACTATTCTAGTCCTAGGTAGATGTTCGAAGTATGAAAAATTTATATCAAGCACTTAAAAACTAAAAATATGGAAGAGGTTAAATAAACTAAACCAAAAGCTTTAATTTATTTTCTTGTTTTAAGAAAAAACAAATGTTTGATCAAACCTTCAAACAAAAATTTGCTTGTACTTGGAAGTACATATGCAGAAAATAAGTTTTACAAACATTACAAACAAGAACACCGAGAGGGTAATGCAAATGGAACTTTTTCCTAGGGTTAGTACTTTTTTGGAGGCCCATGATATATATTTTTTTATTAAATTCTATGTATTTCGCTTGTTAATTCTAATAGCGAATTATTCATCAACAAGGGTCGCTCGGATTAAGCTTCGGAAATATAGCTATTTGAAAACCGGATGTAGGGTCCATTGCATCGATATTAGTGTAATTTGAAATATAATTTTATTAGCTAGATGTAAAATATTTAAGATCGGCCCGCAATTTTTAACCATTGAATAAAGAGTTTTGTCTCGAAAGAAAAAGGTTGGTTTCAGCTCTTGCCATAGTTGCCTTACATTTGCCCTCAGGGACACATACGCTTATATCGTATGGATCTTCCGTCAATGAACTTGCTTGACTGTCAGAAGCTAAAGAAATATAAGAATTTTTTAAGTTGCAAGACGAGAAAATGGAAGTTTACTTATATTTTTAAATTATCGCTCACGCGAATGGGTAAATTCCCAAAACTAAATCTATAACACTATTTTTTTATTAAATACTTGTTTTAGTATTAAGGATTTATTTATAAGACATTCACGTAAAATCAATTTCTGATATTTATCCAATAACTGTTCTTTTTCTGTTTAATTTTTATTTTGTTGAAACTTCTGAAACTTTACTTATTTTGAAACCTTTTCCATCAGATGACAGTTAAAGCAATGTCAAATGCAAATTCAGGGTTGTTCCGTTGAGTAATTGGAAGCTCTGACTATAAATTTAGTTTGTCAACGTTTACACACAGAAACTCTTGACGAAAAGTTTTCTTGTTTACAAAATTGCTTGGTGTACAAAATTTGTCGTACTCGGAAATTCACTTTCGTTCTATTCGTTCGTTGATATTATGCTTTGAATTTACATTTGTTGTAGCGGGTTGACGCAGTAATTGTTTTGACAACTTAAAGCACAAAGAAATTCTAGTTTCGTGTGCAAACGCAGAACTAATTCACAAAAGAGAATAGACAAGAATTTCTTCATCGAATTTTCTTGTATAACCATTGACTTTGCAAAGTTTTTTTCGTAGGAAAAACAAGATCCGGGAGAACAGTTTTTCTGTTGCAATTCATTATAAGAGTAGTATATGCACCACTGATAGTTAGTTGACGTTCACACGAGGAAATTCTGTAAAAGAAATTTTTGTGTATTCTCTATATATTAAATTGATGCCATAAATTTTTTCCAACTTGAAACTTTATATTACTTTTTTATACTAATGATTTTTTGGAAAGGTTACGTTACGATTTTTCGTTGAGCTTTTTCTTTAATTTTGTTTGAAAACCCTTTTCTTGTATTTGCTAATTTGGGGAGATTACGATATCCGTGGCGCCGCGATTTGACGATGTTTTCCTATAAAACACATCAAAATAAATCGAAAATATTAAATAAAAAAAATCGATATCTCGTTTAGTTTTAGAGTTATTGGATATATTATAGATTGTTCCGAGGCCGAAGGCCTCCGAGAAGCCGGTTTTAGATTTTTGAAGATTTTAAATCCTGAGCTGCGGCCGAAGGCCTACCACTTACCCTAGTTTTTATATATAATTACTGTAGCTAGCGAAGCCGGTGTTGGACATACAATAGAGTGTAAACATTTGTTAGTATCGATATTTCGAAAACCAAACGAGCTATCGATTTTTTTATTTAACATGTTCGATTTATTTTGAGCTGTTCTATTGAAAAATATTTTTAAATTTCGGCGCCATTGAAATCGTAATTCTCATAGTATTATCAAAATCAAATGTTTAAGTATCGATATTTCGAAAACCAAACGAGGTATCGAGGTATCTTCTATTGAAAATCATCCTTAAATTGCAGCACCATTGAAATCTTTATTATAATGATACTATGTACATATAAAAATCAAGAGTGGTATTCTAAAAAGGTGATAGAAAGCGACAACTAAATAGCTATCACATAAAAGCAAAATAGACAAAAGTGCGATAGTTGATAATCAACTACATATCACTATCACCTTACAGAATACCACTCCAGATTTTTTACGTATCGATAACTCGAAAACTAAACGAGATATCGATTTTTTTTATTTAACATTTTCAATTTATTTTAACGTGTTTTATCGAAAAACGTGGCGCCACGGATATCGTAATCGTTCCGCTAACTTTATTTACTTACAAAAAAATCGGAAAATAAAATAAAACTTTAAATACTCTTTTTAGAAATGCACACCCTCTGGCCTTATGGCACAGCTACCTTTCTGTCGCCCATGCTTCCTGCACCAAATGTTGCCTTACCCTACGCCCTGGCTGGAACATTACCTTATGCAGCAGTGCCAATATACCCACAAGCAACTGCAGCTGCTTTACAGAATCCTAATCAGCAGCAGCAACAACAGCAACAATGTGCTGCTGCCGCCAACTTATCACCAGGTAATTCTTCCAATGGCACACCTAATGGAGGAGGAGGCTCTTCTACGGGCAGCATTGGTAGTGCTACTTCATCATCCACATCATCATCTTTACGTTCACAATCACAGCAACAAAATGGCAATAATAACAACAACAATGATACAAACAAAATCAATATTCAAATTGGATTGCAGTGTGTTAATCAGAATAATCCGCTCAATTTTAACTCCATGAATGATATGAACGCCTCATTAGCTAAAGTTAACTTGTTGAACTTTTGTGGTGGTGGTGGTGGCACTGTTAACATGGAGAAGGATCACAAAGGTAAATTATGATTACTGATAGCACGATAGATGTTTATATATTTACTATTTCTATTTAGAATCTTCATCTTCGTTGCGTAGTTCACCGGTTCTTTTGAGTCCAGAGTAAGTATTCTTAAACATAGTTATGTTAAAACAAAACAATAACTTTCATTATTTATTTATCAGTGATCTTAATGGAACAAATTCGTTAGGAGCTAGTGGTGCCGGTGGCGATGCTTCAAATTCTTCATCAACTGTTACTCTATCACAAGCTAAATTTAATGAACTCACACGTCTTGCCTTGCGCGGTAGCGAAATTGCAGAAAAACTTGCCTACACGCATCGCAATCGACCATGCTTCAAAAAAATAGATAGTCTTTGCGCACGTATGAAGCAAGATCTTATACGTCCCGATGGCGTACTGCCAAACATAAATTCGCAAGGTATCGCTTGGGCTGTAAAGGATTTTATATTCGTATTTACGCGTGTCATTAATGCATGGATTATTATCAAGGGTTACGTATACAATACGCCAGAGGGACTTAACAAGGTCAAGGCAGCTCTGAGTCCCGAATTTGCATCTAGTTTTGCTGCTTGGCAGGATACAACTATGGACTTTGTGGAAAATTTGATAAAATCATTTGTGAACTTGGATAATTTAGTGCAATCACAGAAAAATGTTTATCAAAAATCAGACAACAGTACTACAAGAGCATCTGCTAGCACTCCAATTAAATTACTGCAGCCAGTTAGTACATTATTAGATGACTCCTTTGACTTTCTCAACACATCTACAGAGAAGTCACAACAGAGTGCACTTAATAAAAATTATCTCTACACAATGGTTGAAGATTCTGAGGGTAGCCAAAGACAGGCTACTGTCAATGGCACCTATTTCAAGACTGGCACTTATAATCCTATTAAAAAGGAGTCTCTTATGGGTGACCAAGTTACAGTAGCAGCAGCAGCGGGAGCAGCAACTGCAAATTCAACAGCAACACAGCCACATATGCCATTAGTGCCAAACAGTCCAGCTTTAGAACAGTACTTTGCTGATGAGAATTTGTCTGAGTTTTGGGCTCCAACTTCAACTGGCGAAGTAGTTGATTCCACAACAGCTGAATTTTTAAAGATTAAAGAAAAAATTCCACCCAACTGGTTGAATTATGATATACGCGTATTAGAACAGAATCTTACGGAATTTTCTAGTGATTACGATCCAAACGCGCCTCCCAGGCCTTTGGGTAAGGATTTGATTGATAAATTAAATGTTATGATTGAGCGTCTGATGGCAATGAAGAACGCTGACTTATTTTTCAAGTTACAATTTACAAAAAATTATGTAAGCGCTATTTTATTTTACATGCAAAAACTTGTATTTTATATTCTGATTTTTTTATGTTCAGTTTCCAGATTTTATTGCTAAGCATAAACATGATTTCATGGATATTCGTTCAATTATACTCAAATGCCAAGTGGGTGGCTATCAGCATATTTTCGAGGTTGTGCATGATATAAAAAAGATTATTTTCACAGGAAGGGAGTTTTTGAAGGTATGATAAATTAGTTTCGTGCATCATTGATACAATAAGAAAATGTTTGATGTAAATTAGTGGCTAAAATATTCATTTTAATCGCTAAATTAAGTACATAGATATAAAAAAGAAATTCTGCACAAAACTGAATTCCTACTCTAGCTGATTTTTTTGTTTTGTAATTTTTATTTCTATATTCCGAAGGTTTTTGCAAGTCAAAGATACAAAAACATAAAGCATACTATATGTTTTTACTGAACTTCCTGTTCAGTACTTTTTAGTATAAAAAACACAAAAAAATTACAATTGCAATTTGCATAAAAGACTAAAATGAGCAACTAGATGCTTATAGATTTAACCGCTGCTACACGGTATCATCAGTAAGCTTTTTTAGCCGACATTTAAGAATTAAGCATACTGTGTTTTATTTTTTGCATTGACCAGTTAAGAATCATAGCAAAATATAAACACAGTGCACTAAAATTCTACATTTTTTCTTGCATGCATTTATTTTTTGTAACTCAGCCTTACGGCTGATATTTACATATAGCACTTTCAAACATCAGATATTTTACAAAAATTATTTTTAGAATTTATCACTTCTTAAGACCATTTTTCTCGAAAATTTGTCAAATTAGGAACGACCAACCTTGTGATACTTGATTACCAGTATATTAGTAAAGCTTTGATACTTAAAAATTGTCACTAATTTACAGCTCTAATTCAAAGCTTAAAATAGTTAACTCTTTTTTTATTAGTAGTAAAAAAAACTCGTATGGAATTTTATTGCAAAAATTTTAAATGCCTATTTGAAAAATAAAACATTTCAACTTTAAATCCTTGTTTTTAACTCAATATGTACATAAATTAAAAGCGCAGTGGTAATAAATAATATTTTAACCATTTTAGATAAATAAAGATATCAAGTTGCAAAAATCAGTCAATGCCTTTGAAGTTGAATTAAATAAATTACTTAGTGAACCACCTTTTGAAAATTATCAATTCGAACATATATCGGGTGAACCAAAAGAAATCCTTTACAACTGCCGTAACAAGTAACAAATAGCAATGCGAACAATCAAAGGAGCAATTATAAGTTTTTTTTGCATGAATTTCAAATGCTCATTTTTTATACAATTTACATTAGTTTTAGAATTTTTATAATAATTTTTTAAAGGTATTTTTTTATGTAATGTTTTGAACTCGTCTTGAAGTATTTAAATTGCTAATGTGTTAAGTTTTTATACTTGTGTTAGTGTTAGTATTCTAAAATTAAATAAGTATAGTTTTGTATTTAACAGTAACGTAATCATTATTTTTTAAAAGCCAAATCAGAAAAGTTTGCTTATGATGAATGTAAAAAACTAGAGCAAAATAATAACAAATATTTTAATTATTTAAACTTACTTGTAAAATATGGTACAAAAATTATAAATTGTCAGGAAAACATTTTTTCATTTGCAATATTTTAATGTGTAAAATAATGCTTTCTTATAAATTTTTACAAGATTTTGTTTTGTGTATTAGCTCGCTAAAGAAAGCAATGAATGTGTATGTACGAGCAAGTCTATTATATGTATGTAATTATAACTGAAGTATAAATATTTTACTTTTATTGTAAAAGATTTTGTGATAATTTGTTAAAATATTAAAATTGAATTTTATATATAGATTGTTATTGAATGGAGCGCAATATAGAAACAAATTAATTTTAGTTTTAATTTTACATTTAAATATTTTCGCTGAGCTTCATCAATTTGAATATTTCAAAAGGCTACAAATCAATGGCTGCTCTTTTCAAGTAAACAGATTGATAAATTTTAGCAAAAGTTTTATTCAATACTATTTCGTTCCTGAATCAGCATATTACAGTATGGAAAGTTGTACTTAAACGAAATACATTTTTGGTTGTCAACCTCACAGCCTCTTTTATACTTACTTAAATCAGGAGCATATAACTTAGTGTAATACAGAAAAAACAGTAACACGTGCTTCATTAGATTTGACCTACACTGTTGTTATTTTCTATAAAAGGTTTTTTTCAGCTATAACATTCTAACAATTTATGTATTATCTGCTCCTAAGAAATCTTCCACACTTATACGTTGTGCTTGCAACATTGACTTGAACGTAGAGTTTGTATTCTGTAACAAATCGCGAGGTGTACCTTCCTCAACAATTTCACCATTTTCCATCACTATAATGCGATCCATGCGTTGCAAGCCACTTAAACGATGTGCTATAAAGAGCACAGTTGAGCTTTTAAAAGAATTACGTAAAGCCAATTGTATTGCTGTTTCGGATTCATTATCTAAATTTGACGTGCCTTCATCAATACAAACTACTGTAGAATTTTTAAGTAAAGCACGTGAAAGACATAGCAATTGTTTTTGTCCAGCTGATAAGTTGATGCCTCCTTTATCTACATGACCATCTAAGCCGCCCAATGATTGTATAAGTAGCGTTGCTGATGAGCAATTTGTGATAGCATGCCATATCTCTGAGTCATAACGTGATTTACGCGGGTCAAGATTTTCGCGTACGGTGCCTGTGGATAAAGAAAGCAATAATGTATACAATGCTTCGAGAGTAAAATTTTCCATGAAAACCCTCTAAAATGAAATGAATTTAGACGGATTATAATATATGCTATCATCCGAATGAATCGATTTTAGGTTCGATTGATTAAAATCACCCAACAATAAAATGTCAAGTCAACTGTTGTCTCTTCTAAATACATTGAATACACTATTAAAGAGTTCTAAGCAAAGTTGAGCAAAGTGCTTAATTGTTTTTGAAAAATGTCGACGGGAAAAAATTCCTGCTGGATATGGAGTACCAGTGCAGACCCGAAATTTAAGAACATAATAAATCAATAACATTTGTCAAGTTTGCACAAGAGGAATGAAATAACTATCCACACGGGCCAGAACCGGTAAACATTGAATTTAAGATATTCGGGTTCTTGCACTGATATTTTAGATGACAAACAATTAAGTTTTCTGAAGATATATAATTCATATCAATGAATAAATAACGTAAAAAAATAAAAATTAATAAAGCAATTTGGCAACAAAATGAGAAAAAGGATTATTAGTTTGTAAAATTATCCGTTAAGAAACATAGTTTGGAATATTTTCCACTTGCTTAAAAGCATATTTTTTTACACTTCAAGTGTAAAGGACTACTTTAAGTTCACTACAAAAAATATTCAAAATAATAACATCATACTTGCCTTCAAACAAAAAGGGTTCCTGTGGTATAACACCAATGCGATCTCTCAAAACACGTAGTGCTACAGTTTTTAAGTTCACAAAATCCAATGAGATTTCACCAGTACTCAATGGTGCAACTCTCATTAGAGCAGCAAGGACTGATGTCTTTCCAGCACCAGTACGACCAACGATTGCTAGACGTTCAAATGCCTCAGTTTTTAAGTTTAAGTCATGCAAAGCAGGCGTCAAATGTTCGCGATAACGTAGCTGCACATTTTTAAATGCAAGCACACCTTGATTTGGCCAGCCAAAAGGTGGATCCACGGTACCTTCAAAATTTTGTTCACCATCTAATTGTAAATACTGATCAACACGCTCAACGGCAATTAACTCTTGCTCAGTTTCAGCTAAAGCATTTAAAACACCGCCAAGTAAGCCGGTAATAGAGAGTGCATATGAAATAGATAGTCCAACAAGTCCAGGGTTTGTTGCATGAGCTGAGGTAATTGCTGCTAGCAAACCAGCACCACCGACCAGCAGTGTGCCAAGTAATTGCAGACGTAGACCCAACCATTGCTGTGCAGCTGATGCAGTTAGTTGGGCCTTAATGCTTTCTTCCAGTTTAGCATGAAAGTCACGTTGAAATCGCGCACTAGAGCGCATAGTGCGTATTGTAATCAAACCTTGCAAGGTTTCTGTAAAATGAGTATAGAGTGGTGATAGTGCGTTGCTAGAAAGACGCTTTATATCGCGTGAAGCGTGACGATATCGATGCTGCAAGTTTATATATATTGGAACCATTGGAATAACAACAAGACCCAGCCAAGGCATAGCATAGAGACTAATTAAGAGCGCACCTAAAAATGAAGACAAATCATTGTAAGAACGTAATAAGATAATTTTTATACAACAAACCAGTTAAGCCAAAAACTTGCGCTAATAAAACATTTAAAATAAACGGCAGCGAATCATCAATTGTATAAGTATCTGATGAAAAACGATTAAGAATACGTCCGACTGATGTCAGATCAAAAAAGCTAAACTTTGCCTATCAATGTAAAGATTTTAGATATTATAAATTAAAATGTTTTTAAATAAAAAAGTATACTCACAAATATCACTCTATTCAGTAGACGTTCATGTATAAACTTTGCTGATTTTATTCCAGCATAGGCAAAAAGAAAAGCACGTGCCATAGTCAACACTGAGTTGGTCAGTGCTAATGACGCAAAAATACCCAGATAGTAACCTGTGCTATGTGGTGGTACTACTGTTGAACTTGTGTTTTCTGAAGCATGTGATGCTGCTACTACTAAGTGATCTAGAGTACCGGTGTCATTTTTATTTGTGTCAAGAGTTGTATCTGTAACCCAATGTGCAAGCCAAGCATCGGAGAAATTTCGAGACAATTGCATCAGAATAACAAATAGTAAAACTGTGCTTGCAAGTGGACTGGTTACAGCCTTCCAGTAGCAAGAGATTACGTTGATAGATAGGTTTCCGTATTCACGAGATTCCTAACAAAAAGTGAAGAAAATAATCAAGTGAAATATGTATATGTTCTACGTGTATTCTTAAAAGCGTACTTCCTGATTTACGCTGTCAATACTCTTTGTATCAACGTCTTTTGAATTTTCCAATTCAATTGAAAGTCTGCGTGTTGACTCATCGTTCTCATCTTCATCACCAGATAGCTCTATGCTCATGTCTATACTTTCATTCATATAATCACTCTGAGTTATTTTACCTTCTTCTACATGAAGTATCTATAAAGATGTTAAATAAAGCATGATAATGTTGCAATAATAATTTAAAGTAAAACCCACCTGATTAGAGTTGTAATATAATGTTACACTACGCGTAACAACAATACGCGTTTTTTCTTTAAGCAAACCAAGAATACAATGCTTAACTATATGACGAGCTACGTGTGCATCTAATGAAGCTAAAATATCGTCTAGTAAGTAAACTAAAAAAAATATCAATGAAAATTATCTTTCTGCTTAATTTATGCATATATAATACTTTTTTTATCCTGGTAAACAGCTCTTGCCAAAGATATACGCGCTCTCTGCCCACCCGATAGGGTATGTCCATTCTCTCCAACACCCACTAAATCACCACCCAAGGCTTTAAGATCTTCATTTAGTGCACATGCGTATAAAACATTCTTATACCACAGCTCATCGAAGACACCACCCCAAATAATATTATCACGTATGGTGCCACGTTGCAGCCAAGGACTTTGTGGCACATAGCCAAAACCGGATGTGAAATCATGTACGCAAACAAAGCCATCAACACAGTTTATGCCTGCTGCAATGGCTGAAATAAATGTACTTTTGCCACCGCCGACAGGACCTTCTATGCAAATTAAATCACCCTGAAAATTTGGAGTGTTTTTAATATATGATTAATTGTGATTTTTTGTGAAAAAATGCAATTCACCTTTTTTACTTCCAAATTAACCTTCTCTAGGCGGAATGAATGTTGAAGCTCTGGGTTAGCATTAATGTAATCATGTTCAAATGTTGCATCCTTCATTTGCAAAACTGTTTGTTTATCATCTAATTTAATAAGAGTTGCTGATGAACCTTTTATTATAGGATTATAATATGAAGAAAAATCTAGGTTGGGAAGCTGCAAACAAACAAAAGTATTAAGATTTTGGTTCAAGCTATGCCTTTTTTAAGTTCACTAACATCAATAAGTTCCTGCACACGTTTAACAGATACCCAAGCTTCTATTAAACCATTCAACACCCAGGGAAAGGCGTTTAGGGGTCCGATAAGCATGTTTAATAAGGCTACACTCGTATAAGTTGTGGATGCAACTAATGGATTCCCGATCAACACAGATACACCAAACGTAAGAAAACACATTAAAACAGGTGTTGTTGCCCAAAAGTAAACACATAATGCATCCAGATACTTGCGCTTTGATAAAAATTTTACTTCCTCTTTACGTAGAGTGCGTATTTTTTCAATAAAAACATCTTCCCACGCATGTAGTTTTATTTGTTTGGCACCGCTTATGGTTTCACTTGTTGCCGCTAAACGTGCATCTTTAGCTGTCATTAGACCTTGTGAATACAATCCAATTTTTTTGGCTAACCAACGATTTATAGGTATTAAAGCTGCCGCAAATAGTACGCCTGCAATGAATGCCGCGCCTAGTTGTGTATAGAGTAGGTATAATGTTGTAAAGAGCTAGGAGTTTGAAAACAAAAATATAAATTTATTTTTTTATTAGATTCCACGAATGCTTTTACTTGAAATGGAATGCTCCAAAATGAATGAAAACTTATGCATGAGTTAACTATGCGATCTGTATCCGTTGACATTAAATTTAAAATTTCCGGGCGTGAATCCTTAAGTCCGCGCGCCTCTAAAGCCTTTCTATATATAGCACTTACAACACTTATACGCAATTTCATGCCAATCATAGACATACGCCAGTTGAAATGGGATGAGCATAACGCAGCTATGTAAAAGAAAAAAAAATATTATATTGTGATATAACCTGATTTTTAAAAGCTTTAAATGTGACCACAATAGATATGGAGCCGATCAGTAATATTTCAGCAGATAGAAATGAAATATTTAATTAAAATTTTTATAAATTTGAAAAAGTGCTCTTGAGAAATGTCTCAATACTTAAAACATTTTTTTCATTAGTTGGCAAATAAAAAATTCTTATAAATTGTATGGTAAAATGCTCTACCGAGTAAGTCTGCTTAGAGTGAACTTTGATTTTA
This sequence comes from Meiosimyza platycephala, assembly GCA_963662105.1. Taxonomy (NCBI): domain Eukaryota; kingdom Metazoa; phylum Arthropoda; class Insecta; order Diptera; family Lauxaniidae; genus Meiosimyza; species Meiosimyza platycephala. The sequence continues at coordinate 18,868,243 of OY759210.1, forward strand.
AATTGCATCCAATATCCAGCTTGAAAGTTCGCAATATGTATAGCTTACCTCAAAATATAAAAGTAGTTAGTTCAAACTTACATAATAGTGTCGTACCAAAAAGTCCAAATGCATACAAATATGGTTTTAGGCTTGTTTCGTCATTGTCCACACTCTGTTGACTTAGCAAACCACCAAGCAGTAGTGGCCCAGCAAATCCAGAAATATCAGATATAAAACGTAGAATACCAATTAAATAAAATTCACGACTAAAAGCTTTATGTAGAGCCCAAAACAGACTTCTTGCATGCGATATGCACAACTGTAGACGTTCACTTAAACGTGGTATATTCAGAGAATCTGGTAAATCAAAAAGATCTTCTATTTTTCGTAGATTACCAGCAACACCTTTGGTAATTAAAGGCTCAACCCAATGAAATATAAAGCGAGACCATAAATTGGCTTCATCCTGAGCATGTCCAAGTATGGATTCATTAAAATCAAACTGAAAATGAGTATAACGATTAGGAAGCAGAGCTTCTTGTTCCTTTAAAGAAAATGAAAAAAATTTTAATGCAATTGTAGCAAAAAGTAATATGTATTTTTATTTACCCTATTCGCTGCTAAACGTTGCGAAACAATTATCGCACTACCTTTTGGTATTAACGTCAGTCCATATAGCGAATCAAAAATTATAGTAATCAAACTCCAATACCACCAATCAAAATGACGACTTGTTCGTAGCCAAATAGCATCTAAAACGAAAACTGACAGCCATATGACCATTATACAAAGTGGTCCACGGTGACTTAATTCGCCAAAATGTCGTGCTGATAGTAAGTAGCCTTTAACGAAAATTTCATTAAAGTATATGTAAGTATAATTATTCCATTAAATACTTACCACAGTGCACAATCCACATAACACATTCAGTGCAAACTACCAGCACATCAACAGCAGAGAGTTGCACATTAGTATGGTGAAACACAAATATTTTACAGACGGGCAATAGCGCCAATATAACTGAAATGGCAACCCGTAAGTGAATTAAACGGATCTGCGTTATATTGCGCGTCACAGCATTTGTGTAAGATCCAAAGTGAAATGCAGAAACAGCCGCAAATATTGTATAAATTGGTATTTGCAGAGCAATCTCTTGAAAACATGGCAACAGATCGTTAGAATCGCTAGCGAAGGGTTTTATACCAGTAGGACAGAAGTCTGTCCAATTCCATTCAAAAGTCCAATCTTCTTGATTCATTACAGATGATATGTAATGTTAACTTAATAATAATTTAATTTACACTGCAAGGAAAAGAGAAAATTACGAGCACATACATATGTATATCAATTTTGCTGTTCTAAATCGTATGCAATAAATGCAACTTAATATGTATATTATAAGTTGATTTCTAAATGAATCATCATTTGGAATCACAATTCTATGAAATGTTGAGTACATAAGAAGAATTCTTTGATTGGGAAATTTTCTCCTCCAACTCATACACAGGTTGGTATTTTGTTCGTATTGTATTACTTTGTAACCAATGACTTTTTCTCTTTTGCAGATGAGTCCAATTAAGCTCTACTGAAATAATTAATATGCAGCTTGACTGTTGTTGGAAACAGTTTAAGCTATTAAGCTTAGTATTATACATATATCCATGAAAGATCGATATGTGAAAAAATCGCTGCATACAATATTTAAAAATATAGAATTATTATAATGAAAAAGTTTATCAATATCTTCCATCCTGCACGGGATTCCATAAACCAGGCTTGCACAAACTTTGTGCATCCCTGCCATAAACTAATTGACAATCATAACAAGAAACGAAATGTAAAATTGAAAATGGGAAACAAATTTTATAGCTTCCTGTGAAGGCCCTGCTAGCAGTACAATTATTGGAAGTAGTAGTCATGTTTCAAAGCTCGTGCCAGCTGTTGAATTTTGTCGGCTCTCTGAATATGGTAATATAAATTTCGAAAATTTATATACATAGCATGGTTGTCTGGAAAAGGTTTTAACCCTCAAGTTGCATCCCTCCACTGACCATTTTTCTTACTCCAAGAATTATACTTCTCATCATAATTTGTTATGTTGTGCGAAAGTACTGCTTTTTCTCTTCAAAACTCATTTTAAATTATGTCGATATCTTTTTTTTCTGAAATATCGTAACTTGAAATTTATTACACAGGTCTACACACAGATCTACTTCAATTTTAGTATGGCAAGGTAAATATAAAATTTCTTTTTAATGAGATATTTGTTTTAAACTTCAAAAGCTATCCCAATATTTTGTAAAATTAATCTTAATGGAAACTTAATTAGAGTTATGCTCGGAATCTACTGTGCCTTTTATTTTTTTTTTTTTGTTTTTATTGATAAGTACTCAGACAAAATAACCAATTTATCAGTTGGAACAATGTGACCAACATACCATGCCATAACATACCTGCGAAAGTACCCAAGCAAAGCCACTTACCTGTTTTTTGTTGGAGTTTTTAATTAATCGTTTGTAGGGCTTCAATAAAAGAAAAATTATCTTTGAACTTAATAAAACTAAATGCCAGCAGTTAACAGTGCACGCACAATTTCAGAAAAGAAAAAAAAATAAAATGAGAGTACCACAGCAGTTGGAATTGTCAATATAAATGAATGAAAATAAAAAAGAACACATACATAGTATACAGTGTGAAGTACATGGCGGAAAACAGTGACTAATAATAAAATAAAAATAAACATACGCCTATTGTTTATCAGTCAGTGGGACAGCTTTAATGCAGAAATAAGATAAACAGCATTGTAGAAATAACAATTGTTGTATTTGACAAGATATTTGAAAAAATGTGACCGACCTCTCACAATATTAAATTATTTGTCCCGATACACATTGGGAGATCGTGGCCATAAATAAAACAAAAATTAAGTTAATTAAGACGATCGTCAGATAATCAATCCTAAGGGAAGGAAAAAAAAAACACTAAAAATTTTTAAATTATTTTTTGGGTTTAGTGACACAGTGAGCTTAAAGTTGAACTTTGAACACCAAAAATGTTTTAATGTAGCATATTGGCGGAAAATCCGTTGTTTCCACTCCATAAATACTAATAAATTTTTTTTTCTTTCGTCTTTTATCAATTGTACGGATTTTTTAGAAATGATAAGTTTTTCACAATTTTTTTAATCAAGTTTTTTCTAATGAAGAAACATATTGACGTAAATTACAACTCTGTTCGTCATACAACTCTGCTTCATATATAAATGCATCTCTGTCTAATTATAAGTTAAGCAATTAAATAAAATGTCCTTACTTCCGCTTTGTATAGCACTGTGCATCAATTTTAATTAAAAACAAGATTCTTAAGCAATTCTCTTCCAATTTCAATTTTTTCGTTATTGTGTTAAAAATAAATACTTGCTTGTTTCGGACTACAATCAATATTTTTACGAGCTGCTTTACATGAGCAGTTTCAAAATTAAAAATCCTAATCTAAAAAAAATTACCGCATTACCGGCTCTTATTTGCAGAGGCCGGTAATGCAATTGCACAATTCTCTCCGAAACCAGATCCAAGCGAATATTTTGAATAATTTTAAATATTCTGATAAAAAAAATCGAAGTGTCGCTAAAGTAAACCTATTATGTTGTACTTTATTTGGCGAATAAAATATTTCAAAATTGGCTCTCAAATTCTGCTTCCACTATAACTGTATTTATTCTGAAGTAAAAATAATTACCATCAGTAAGTTTGTCGTCATCTGGCAACACAGTTGCAGTGCAGATTTGACAGTTTTAAAGAAATCTTTCACGAAGTGATAAAATAAATATTTGCGGATTATTAAATACTTTTTTCACTTTAATTATTAACGCGTTTTACAAAAATCTATTTGTAAATAATTTAAAAGCTTTCACGTTTTTCGCGGCACATCAAATATTTTCATAATTTTTGCGATAAACTATAATATTCGCGAAATTATTGGGGGCAATTACGTCTCGAATAAAATTGGCGAAAAAACTAATTTTTTTTTTTCGTCAGACGTCAAAATAAAAATGACAGCTGATGTAAATAACGAAAATACAAACTCAACGAAGGAAGAAGTTGAAACGAATAAAACTGAAACGGAAGTAGATTTTGTTTTGCCCATTGAAATTGTCGAAATATTTGAATTTTTGAGTTTAAATGACAAAATTGTTTTCAAATCACAGCAAATAGATGATCCTGAATTGGAACCTAATGAGAAAATATACATTGCTCGTGAAATTTACATTAAGAACAGACAAACATTTTTAATGCGTTTTGGAACTTATTTTGAAGAACGTCATTTAGAGAATTTCGCGCGATTGGCACTTGCTGATGGCGCTCAACCATTGCGCAGTGACGAATACTACGAGGAGATACAATTTATGCTCAAGAATTATCACCGGAAATTACACACACGTAAACAAGATGTAAAGAATCGACGGTACACTGTGTTGCAGCAGCTAGTTGAACAAGGCGAATACTTCAGCGAACAGGAAATGATGAAACGTGCACCAGAGTTATATCAAGAGCTAATTGGACAGTATTTAAGTGAAGCTGAAAAGAAACAGCGTGACAGTTATGATGTCAAGAACACAACTTTTTCAGGCATTTTAATGCATACGATGGAACGAAAACACATGAATGATGTACTACGAGAGGCAAATAATGAGAATAAAACCGAAGCTTGTATTACACTAGAGGACGAAATAGATATATCTCAAACTCAAGCAAATACATCTTATACATTTAAAGAACCATCCGTTACGAATGAGCACGAAGATACTGTAGAAGATGTGCCCAAATCGTATCGTCAGCAATGGGGCAACTTTGATAATGAACAAATTGCTTGCTCTAAAAGTCAATCTAAAAGCCAAGTACAAACGCCAAACTCCATGGTAGCAATTATTCCGAAGGCAAAGCCTTTAAAACTAACGTCAGAACGTGAAAATTTTATTACAGCTGGAGAGCGTGACTTGTTGCGTCAGGAATTTATTGGAATTATGCATGGACAATTTCTTGCAGGTAATGACAAAGACTTTGATTACACGCAAGTGGATGACAATTCACAGTTGGATGATTTGCGGCAGCTTAACCAGGACAAAGAAGATGCGTACTTTGAAGAAAGTGATAATGAGGATGATAATGAAAAGGAAGAGATATATGAGATAAAACGTTATCAAGAGGAATCAGATGATGAACTGGATATATATATGAATCATTTAAGTAAACATCACAGCTTACAGAAATAAAATACATTGTAAACCTGATGCAAAAATGCTTATTTATTTTTATTTGTCACCATACACAAAATTTACAATATACATACCTTTAGCAACTCACAAATAAATGCAAATATATCGCCACACATTGTGGTCAAGTAAATGTAGAAAGTAGGTACATATTTGTCTTTGCTTTTGAATTTTTTTGTAGTCTACACTGTTACTGGAATCATTTATGTATTTTAGTTTGTCAGCCACCACTGTTATCTAGTTATTTATTCAACAAATTGTAATTTTAAAGCTTTTCGGCCCAATTTATATAAATTACAGATGTATTGAGATTCAACATAAACACAGTGAAATAATTCTTGTATAGTTAGATTTCAGAATTTAATTTTTTTTGTAGTAACAATGGATTTGGTCTAAGTAAGTCGGTTCTGTAACTGACTGCCACTCCTACTTAGATTTCCGAACATTTGAGGCTCCTTAGCGTTTCTAAAAAAATAATTACCTATAGTTAATATGTACCTTCTTTGTTGTTTACTTTTTTATTAATATTAAGAAACTTTTGTATATGTATTTGTAGTTAGTTATTTATATTGAACTTTTGTCTTGCATTTACATATGTTATAATACGTATTAATTACAATTACAACTTTTATGGTTTACTGTATATTAGTTATAAAGAAAAAAATTGATTTGAGTTACGACGATAATGAACAAAAAAAATGATTTTAAAGTTTAAAAAAGTAGTAAAACACTTTTACCACTCAAATTTGCACAAACAGTTGAATCTTTCTATGAAAAATGATTTTAAGCAATTTGAAATAGTAGTAAATCACTTTTACCACTCGAATTTGTACAAGCAGTTGGTTCTTTCTATCTCGGTCTGCCACGTCCCCTAGGAAAACCACGTCCACGACCGCGTATAACCTTGCTATTAGCTGGTGGACTCTTCGGACGTAAAGATTCAATTCGGCTTGTGCAACCAGTGGCAGGTGCCTCAGTAAAATATGTATCATACAAATCAGCATTAAAATTAGAATTTGTTAATTCAGGACCGACTGTCAACCAACCGGTACGTATACTTGAATCACGTCCAAAAAGATGCATACGCCTGCGTCCCAAGCAAAAATGTTCAATAATGTGAAATATTTCGATAGGTTTCTCAAAACTCCCAAACTCTTCCTCTTCTGAAATAATTAAATCAATATCTACATTGGCGTGTATAAAATCGCCATCTGTTGAACGGCGCACAGTGCCCTTGATGCCCATAAGGCAATGCTCCTTGGTGCGTTGGAAGACGGCTTTTGGTTCCAATTGCTTCGAGTGACCTGGCTTATTGATATTTGTCCGTATCCAACAAATATCTTCGCAACGACGAAACCCCCATTTTTTTAAGCAATTTCGTCCCATGTCAAGACCCTCAGAACTGCCACACCAGAGAAAAACAAATGAGCGATGGGCAGCCACTTCACCAACATCAAGATCTAAAAAGTTTAAAGTGTAACATGTATTTTTTCAAGTAATTGTTTTGGTTACTTACTTAAAATTTCCTCCCAGTTCCAAAATACTCTTGGTGCTCCACCAACAGTTGCTACTGTAGGTGCCACTCTTGCATACTCCTCCAACGGTGGCTCTATTAAAATAACATCAAATTTAGTGCCAAGCGATTTGAGATCTAACGTTTTAATGTCTGCCTTTAAATACATAGGTGCTGATGCAGTATCCTGTATCAGTTTGTCCTTCAAACGTATTAATTCACGCAATTTCGGATATTCTTCAAAACGATCGGCCAAGCCAACGTCACGTATAAAATTTTGCGGTCTTTGCCCTGTATCAACAAAATGTTGGCAATAGTCATTATGTGGATTGGATGATTGTGTACCCTGTGGAAGGCTGAAGCTCATTTATTTTCTAAGTACGTGAACTTTTATTTATACCTTAAGAAAAGTCGATGAATCTCTGTAAATTATCTCGCCAGGAGTTTTTTTGTTTACTGGTCCAACAGTACAGACATTCTCTTCATCACGTTGATTTCCAGGTCCTCCGCGTTGTCCACTGCTACTGCTGCCGGCAAAACCTGAAAACCCACTTGTACTGCTATTGCTGCTATTGTTTACTTCGTCTGCGGTACCTAAAACGATTTTCAACTCATCTACACTGGAGAGTCCAAGCTGAAAAGAAAAATTTATTGCCGTGTGTCTTTGACAAAGTCTGTCTGTTACTCTTACAGTTTGTGCAAGCAACTGCTTCCGTTTTCTTGAGCGTTCCTGTGAGCTTTTCAGTATGTCGCTCATTTTATTAAAAATTTTAAGTAAAAAAAATACTAAATTTGATATTTTTTATTTAACTATTAAATGTTCTGCAAATACAGTTGCCAGCGATTTTCTTTCATTTGTTAAAATTTGACGTTTCATGCAATTACCGGCTATCTCTGTAAAAGTTTAGATCGCGTTCAGAAGCACGTCAGCGCGTAGGATTGCTAGACAGAAATGCTTGCTGAAAAAGTATTCGAAATTTTGTATTCATTTCAAAAGAATTTTTAAGTTTTTTTCTCGTTTTTTAAGAAAAATTTTGCACAATCTTGCAGATATACTGTACTGCATGCAAGGGACCCAAGTTCACTTTCCCGTTCTAGCAAAGTCTTTTTTTTATGCTACTTTTATCCATGCTACAGAGCTAAACAGAATTAGGACGTGCAATATCGTGCAGATTTTTCCTATACGTTTGTAGTGAGTAAAAAATTGACACCAATAAAATTTATAGTACAGAAATAGAACAGATTATATTTTTTTATGCGATTTGGCACATAAAATAAATCGCACGTCTTTATTCTGTTTTTAGCATTCATAAAGCTGCCTGCCTTTATTGTCAAAAGAGCTTGTTTTGTTTTTGTTTGAACTCTTTACAATTAAAAAAAAAAGCACTTGTCAGAATTTTTCTTTTGTTTTGCTTACTTTTGACTATTATCGTAGGCATTTTCACGGTTGCATAACTTGAGTTTGACCAGATAGTTCTAAAAAGTATAATTGTACCATGGTTCTGACGTGCTTAGACTACCCATATTGGGTTTCTGCGTAATGTACGTACGATATCGAGGATTTATTAATCTGAAATTCACACCACCCTGTGGCTGATTGACAATAGCTTTTATAGACTGTCAGCGCATGACAGCTGTCCATGAATAATTTCCGCTGTCAATTTCTAATCGGGTGTTAATTGAAAATTTAGAAAAATTTTTATTTTTGTGATTTATAGAATTAAGTTAACTATTAATCCACGACAAAATGAAAATCTTGCGAAACACGTTGATGTTTGCCACAATAGTGATTGCAGCCTTCTTGGTGCTTACTGATGCACAAAGCAAACAAAAGGTTAGTGAGAAAACAAAGGTGGTCAGAACACCAAGTTATCCGGTGGTTATGGCCACGTCATTTATTGTTTGGGGTTAAATTGTAAAAGATATGCCGGTAAAAAATGTTTTTTTTAATTTTAGGTTCTTTCACTCACAGAAAAAGTACAAAATCTAATGGACATGAACGCAAAGAAATCAGTTTTGCGGTTTAATGGACAAAAATTCAAGGAATATGTGAAACAAGCACCTCGAAATTATTCCATTATTGTAATGTTAACAGCACTGGCACCATCACGACAATGCCAAATTTGTCGACATGCTCATGATGAATTCACCATTGCAGCAAATTCATATAGATATTCTCCGATTTACTCAAATAAGCTTTTCTTTGCTATGGTTGATTTTGATGAAGGTTCCGATGTTTTTCAAATGCTACGTCTAAATACTGCGCCCGTATTTATGCACTTCCCCGCAAAGGGTAAACCAAAAGGTCCTGATACTATGGACATACATCGTGTTGGCTTTGCTGCTGAATCGATTTCGAAATTTGTACATGAGCGCACTGACATACAGATTCGCATTTTCCGGCCACCAAATTATTCTGGCACGGTAGCTATGATTACACTAGTTGCACTAGTCGGTGGTTTTCTTTACGTGCGCCGTAATAATTTGGAATTTTTGTACAACAAACAAATGTGGGGTGCCATAGCAGTGTTATTTTGTTTTGCAATGATTTCTGGTCAAATGTGGAATCACATACGTAGTCCACCTTTAGTTCATAAGAATCAAAATGGTGGTGTTGCCTACATACACGGGTCGTCACAAGGGCAACTTGTTGTAGAGACGTACATCGTCATGTTCCTGAGTAAGTATGAACACAAAATCTTTGATTTGTTTTGTCATAATGTTGTAAACGCCTATGTGAATACCCGTTAAGTTATGCCACAAAAAAGCTATCTGCGTTTACCAAATATGTAAAATATCCAGAATTTTAATATAACGGATTAAAATTATTCTAGATTTTGTTAATGTACATATAAAACGAAAACGAAGTACTTATTTACTTTAAAAGTTAATAAAATTAATATAACATCGTTTTTATATAACTAAGTCCTCTATATACTTTTCTTTTTCAGATGCAATGATTGTGCTTGGCATGATTTTGCTTACCGAATCCGGCTCACAAACTGACCAGCGCAAAGGTCGCATTATGGCTATTGCAGGCTTAACTTTAGTAGCGGTATTCTTTTCATTCCTGCTCTCCGTGTTTCGTTCAAAGGCACAGGGTTATCCTTATAGGTAAGGTTTTGTTGAAATTTTTATGCTTTTAACCTAATTGACATTTTTCTCTTTTTTACAGTTTTTTGTTTAAATAGAATATTGTTGCGTTATTTTATATCTCTCGCGGCATCTATTCAGCTACAAAAACATCATTTCTTTTTTTTATAATTTAGTCATTACATTGTTTCAAAAGCATTTGCATCTGGGATAACGGAAAGTAAAGTTTTTCAATGGAGCTTTTATTTATATTCACCGCAGTTAAATTCTTATCTAAAAATTTTCAGTTAACATTTGTAGTTTAAAATGAAGTTAAATAAACTAAAGAAGTGACGTTAATTTATGTTTTTTAAGTGATGTAAAGAAATAGATTTGAATAAAAAACATAAAACATAAAAAAATGTGCACATAACTTATGTTGTTTCGCCTTGTCATAAAATATCGAGTTTAGCTGTTATTCCTTGTGGCCACAGATAGAAACTTTTGACGCATTATAAGGTGGCGCCGAAGCCTGTAAGTTTTACATGTAAATTGTATGGAATGTTGTTGCGCTGCTGGGGGTCGTTTTTTAAAGTAATTTTTATGCTGAATCCGAATCTGGCCTCAGAATTGACCCACTACGTCAGAATATATTTAAAGTTAAGTACCTAAAGCATGATGTTTTTACCTACTTTTGAGGTCATGTTTAGGTTGATATTGAAGTTTTGGAGAAATCTAATAGAGAAGTACTCTCTTTTCATTGAATCAAAGTTTACCAAAAATGCATTATAGATATTTTTTAAATATTTAGAAAACATTTCAAATAAGATAGTTGTGCTACAAAAATATGGTATGTAATTTCGGTTGTCTAGATCACAAATACCATATATTTATTTTTTGACGTATTAAAAAACTGAGTTGCAATTATTCTATATTGAGTTTCTTTTGTCATGTGAAAAGAAGTATAAATTTTGGATAGTTTTCCTGAGGGTAGAAATAGAATATACTTTGCGAAATGTACTAAATTTAAGTAGATTTGTAGTAGTATATTTTTATTGAAGTTTTAATATATAACAAATTAAAAAATCTTGAACCATCATGAGCTCTGAAGCACTACTTAAAAAATAATTAGGCATAAATTTGATTTGAGCGTGACGTATAGCGCTTTATCCAATAATATCGGAATGTCTTACGATTATAAATATAACGATAGAATTATAAAATATAAGGAATAATTGCGCGTCTATTTTTTGGATAGTTTTTAAAATTTTCTCTGTACCATTTTTGCGTTAGAAATGCATTAGAGATCTGCAATGCAAGAATATATAAATTAGAATAAAATCATTAATTTAAATATTAGAAATTACCTGATTACTTGCAACCCAAAACGCAATATAATACCATGTGGTGCAATTTGGTAACAAACCCAATAGCACCAAATACATGACGACCTCGAAAAACATATGTGGTGAGGAAATCATATCGAAAAAACCACCTTTCGGCAATAAATGACGTTCTGTAGTTACTTGTCCCGTATTCTGATCCTTGCGCAAATTAACTAAAATCATATTTGATTTATATTGCTGTGTCCAGCTAAAGTGAAATATAAATAAGCAAAGATATTGCAGCAGCGAAATCTTTGAAAGTGAAAATGCTGTAGGAGTGGTACCTATAAAATAAAAATATCTTTCTATTATATAAAATAGTTTTCAGTGTCAGCAAAGAAGAATAATAAGAAGAAGTTACAGACTTTCATCAGTCATCAATCAGTTTTTGGTCATAAATTAGCATTAACTAAATTTGCTTTAAAACGGTTATATATATCATAACAAAATCAATCAATGCTGATTTGTGACCAAAAATTTAAATCGGAAGTCGCTAACTTTGATAATAATCGTGTTAGAGCAATTGACATTTTTGAAGAATTAATTATCTAAATAATAACAACTGTAACCTCATATCTTTCATTTTAAGCAAAAACGATGAAATTTCCTAACATTTTTATAGAAACATTCAACGACCTGGCAGCTAAAGTTCAACAAGCCGCAGGGATCTCCGCACCGTTTACGAAATAATACGTTAGAAGACTGCCAACAATTTCAGACAAAAACGGGCAATTAAAAGTAAAAACGGGAGCCAATTAACAACTATAGATGACCAGCTAATCCGTTGGAAAGAAAATTTTTCGGAGATTATCAACCGTTCACCTCCACCCGATAGTGCTCGCCATGTACCCCTCCCTAAAGGAAGACACAGCGACTGACCTCGTGCCCGCCTTTATTAACTGAGATAAGAAAGGCCATCAAATTTCTTAAAAACAATAAAGCAGCGAGTACAGATCGTGTAGTTGCCGAAATGTTGAAAGCTTCCCCGGACTTCACCGCTGAACTTATGTATCCAGTTCGTATTCAATACCTGAAGACTGGCTCACAGAAACCCTAGTGGAAATTCAAAAAAAAAGAGGAATTCTCATTATCATAGAATCACAGGCATATCATGATATTGTCAGTTTCGTCCAAAGTCTTGACGAAGATCTTTCTCACTAGTCAGTGGAAAAATAGTACGTGTATTGATCAAATTAATACCTATCGCATTATCGTGGAGCAGATAAATGAGTGGCAGGCGTCCTTACATTTAACTTTCATTGACTACAGTCTGCTTTTGATAGCATAGACGAAGTGCAGCATCCAAGATCATTAATCTTATCAAGTGTGGCATTATTATTGCTGTCACCAATTTGGTTTCTAATATTACTGGATGTTGTTCCAAGCAGAGCTCTTGAGTCTACAAATCGTGGCATTCAATGGACTTTCAGTGAGCATTTGAAATATCTAGCGTATACCGATGACATATGCAGTTTTATAACACCTGACGGTGATATCTATAAGGAGATCCATGCTATAATAAAGAAAGCGAAATGTACCTTAGCTCAAGCCTTTTAATGTCTGGCAATCTTCATTCCTGTCAATGACAAAGAAACTCAAAATCTTTGAAACAAACGTGAAGCCAGTTCTTATGAAACTTGGCTTACCAACAACGTACTGCTACAAAATTTTGTCTAAACCGAATTTTGAAAGCCCGCAAGCATTGAAGTGGAATCTTCTCTATATCAGAAAACGCTTCTGTCTTAGATTGCTAGAACAGGAAATGTGTGAATCGGGGAAATATTGGAAAGAATTGAATAATTATATATGCAAAAATTTCTCAAAAATTACTCATAATTTTAAAGAGACGAAATAAGAAATTTTTAATACATGTGTATGTTTCTTACCTCCTTTTGGAAGAAATTACGATTTAAAAAAAATTAAAGTGGTAAATTTCAGCTATGCTTAAGTCCAAAAATAGCACTGTGAAAACAAAAAATAACATCATATTTATCTCACCCCTTACAAATCCTGCAGTATTTGCCAATAAAGCAACAATTGCTCCAAAATAGTGTGCATATCCGACAATATAGTGCGATAAATTAATTTTACTTTTCTTCGAAAAAATTTGCACAAAATTCGTCTCATAAAATCGGCGCATACATTGCATAGACATCAAGACTGTTGCAACGAGTCCACATGTTGAATCAACTTGCACTCGCCTATTGCTACGTCCACCAGCAACAAAATCCAAAAATAACAAAACCCATTCAGGGGCTGCTGTATTATATATAAAACCTTTTATCACAAGTGTCAGCGCCAGTCCTGCCCAGGTAAAGGCGAATACATAGAAATGTTTAAACCAACTTTTCGGTACTTCCAATTTGCTGACCAATTTATCTTCCTTTCCGCTGTAACTGTGTTTACCATAACGAAATGTTTGCCGTACAAATGTTGGTAAATTTTCTTCGACCAAATTGATGAGACTACCCAAGATCACAATTGTTACTGTAAAAGTTATGAACATCAAGTTGATGAGATTGATGTTGTATGCATCAATGATATCCTGCAATTGCAGTAGCAAATTGCTTACGGTAGACATTTGTAGTTTTCAGTCAGAACTTTTAATAAACGATCATTAGGGTCCGTCCCTACCCTTTTGACTACTTTCACTTTGTTATTACATATTTCAAAGAACCTAAAAACACTTTAAATCTGGTTTCACATGTTCAGTGAAAAGTTTCTCTTTTCAAACGTGTGATTGCGTGATTCAACTAACATGGTGGGAGCGCCATGGTGCCTCTTTCTCCATTATTTGCTTCTTCGCGAATTGTCAAAGTGGAGCACAACAAAACTTGATAATTTTGGTTAAGAAAACAAAACCTTTTGACCTAAATGTGAATAAACTTCGAATATAAGTGGAATTGTGTAGTGTGGTGTTCACTATTCGCTTGGAAAAAACCAATATTTTTACTCCCAACTGGACTGAAATTTTGTAGCATTTTTTTTGCAATTTTGTCCCACTAAATTCTAATTAAAACCTTGATTTTTTAAAGCTTATCAATCAAAAACGTTGAGAAAGAAAACCGGTTAGCCCTAATATACTTCCGAAAAAAAGCGACAGCTAGGGGAGGTTTTATTTTATTTCACTTTGGTTGAAGAGCTAAACAGAATTGGGGCGTGCAGTATCGTCCAGATTTTTCCTATACGTTTGTAGTGAGTAAAAAATTGACACTAGCAAAATTTATCGCAGAGAAATAGAACAGATTCTATTTTTTGGTACGATTTGACACATAAGACAAATCGAACGTCCCAATTCTGTTTTTAGTCTTAAATAAGATAAGATAAGATAACCAAATCTAATTCTACCGTCAGCCGTCGCGGCATTTGCGCTGGAATTCTATTTAAGCTATTAGAGTTATCAATACAGAAAATATTGAGAAAATTTCCAAAATTTTTAAAGATATCTAATCTAACAAATAACATGAATTCATCTTTTACGTATGTATGTACATTAGGGTGGTCTTTAAAAAAAATGGGGACGCCCCCTCAATTGGTTCGAAATAGGATAAAAAAATTTGGCCTAAGTCACCATTTTATCAAAAATAAATGTCGCTCGAACCAAGTTTCCGAGATATAGTCATGGAAAGTTGAGGATTTAGCTTTTCTAAAAATCAGTATACAAAGTTGAGAATAGCTCAATAGATTTTAAATACTTTGATGTCATATGGCAGGTAATTTTACAGTCTATAACATTGGTACATAAAAGTTTGAAATTATTATATTTTGTGATATGGCAGTTTATAAAAAATGCTTAAAATTTTTTTCAAGTAACCGTTATTTTCTCTAAAAATTGTATTAATAATTTTTTTACGGTATTAAGAAAGCCCAATTAATTTCCTTTAATTCAGTATATTGTTTGTTACTAATTTTTTCTTTTCTAAGCGTATTATATACAAAAATAATGAACAAACTGGTGTCTTTTTAAGTAAGTAAGTAAGCAAAATTTCGCATTGAAATAGCGTACGTAAGGATTAAAGATAAAACATTTTAAATAAACTTTTAAATTTCTTTTATTCTGCTTCGAACCAATTGGGGGGGCGTCGCATTTGATTTTCGCTTGAGTCAAAAGTACGGTCTAACACTGAAAAAAAATTTTCGCGTACATAAGTCTAAGCTAGCGTGACCATGTGATCCGCACTATGAGGGACTAATCCGCATTTTTGATTTTCCGTTTCGCATTCTCGATTTCTGTTATGAACCTTTTTTTTTAGTATTGAAGATATGAAAGTGAGGACGCTTTTTTTTAGTAAATAATTTTGTTTCTATGTATTCTATGTTGAAAAACATAGTCCCGCGGGCTCAATGTGGACGGTACTGAAAAGAAAATTTTTGGTCACGTTAGCCTTAGCCACAGCACAAGTTTCATAAGTTTATGCTAAAATTTCCAAATAGCCTAAGCTATATAGTGAAATGTGCATTGTTTTTTTCTCGATTTTGTTACCATTCAAAAATTTTTCGTAAGCCACCACTGACTTATTCCTCAATTTGTTGACCTATCCCAATAGTTGAGAAAACGAACCCCTTATACATGCTCATACTTTTGGCTAGACACACAGATTCTTCGTGCAATAGAGTTTGCTCTCTTAAATATTTTCGTATACACATTTATAAAACTCATTAACGCATCCAAAAATATTTTCCTACAGTTTTCTCATGGACTTTCCACCATTAACATCTACGATGAAAACATTTGCAATTCATTTCAATTTGCTAATTTGCAAAGGTTTTAAACAATTTATTTTTGAATAATTTTGCATAGGACTTTGTTAAATAAATAGTTTTATGCAACTTAACGTGATATTTGTGTGAAAAATTAACGGTTAAATGATTAAAATACTTCTTTTATTCTAAAACGAAAAATCAATATATCTACATACATACATACCTACACCATAAAAATGAGTGTAAGAACTTTATTTATACATTTGGTATTGGCATTTGTCCTACTATTGGCACTGAATTTTCCAACTCATGCAAATGCCACGGAACAGGCATCTGTAGGCGAATTATTTACATATAAAATTGAACCGCTGCTCTTCAATTGGACTCATCAAGTGATTAGTGAACAATTCCGGTATCGTCCATCTTTAGCTGGTTATCCTGATTTACCATCGTGGATGCGTTACATGTATAGCCATGAGTATCATACAGGATTTCTTTATGGTACACCACCAGATCAATTGGCTGGTAAAATGATATATTTGGATATTATTGCATTGAATAAGCAAAACTATCAAACTCGTCAAGTTGTGTTATGGATTTATGTGGCTCATAAATTTCCTTCCCCGAATATTATACAGATGAAAATCGATAACCTTAATTGGGTACATCTTATGGATCCCGGTAGAGTGGAAAATCTGCGTAATATATTTCGAAAGGATCTTTGGCCAGAATGTGAAAATGATTTAAGTTTGGTTTTCATGGAATCAGCAGTGAACATGGGAGGACGTCTACCACTGAGGCCACAACAAAGAGAAGGGTAAGGAGCATTTTATTTTAACGCTTACTGACCCTATTTCAAAGTGAAATTTGACTTAAGCGAAAATCAAATGCGACGCTCTCCCAATCGGTTCGATACAGGATAGACAAATTTAAAAAATGTATTTAAAATTTTTATCTTTAACCCTTACTGACCCTATTTCAATGTGAAATTTGGCCTAAGTCGCCACTTTCAGTTATTGACGCATATCATAAAATATTTACGAACACATATAAAGTAACACATGTGGATATGTTTTAAATTAAGTAAATACCGTAGTAGGGGACAGTTCTCAATCTCTTTAAGTCATATGATCTTGATGATAATTATTTTAAGTAAATAAATATGTACTTTATAAAAAGACTCTTAGAAAAGAAAAAATTAGTAACAGTTAAAATATTGAATTAAAGGCTTAATTGGGCTTCCTTAATATCGTAAAAAAATTCCAAATTATTAATACAATTTTTAGAGAAAATAAAGGTTATTTGAAAAAAATGGTAAAAAATTTTTAAAAACAGCCATATCACAAAATATATGGAACTAATTTCAAACTTTTATCCACCAATTTTATGACAGTAAAATTAACTGCCATATGACATCAAAATATTTAAATCTATAAAGGAATTCCCAACTTATGCAGGTTCTTAGAAAAGCTGCATATATTCACTACTTTCCATGACTACATACATGATGAGAGTGACATCTAGTTTCCTAGATATACATACATATTACATATTATACAATTTATTTTTGATATTTTCTTTTTTAAAATTAAAAACCACGTAAGAAAAAGTGGTTCAAAAAAAAGGCAGCTTAGGCCAAACTTCACATTGAAATAGGGTCAGTTTTATATTTCGAACCAATTAAGGTCTTGCCAAATAAAACTACTTGTCAAACGCAGGTAATAATATTTTTATTTTATATTTCAGCGTTATTGTGCACTTAGGTAGCTTTGCACAATTTTCATCACGTTTGAAGGAGTTACAGGAAGAAGTGCGTCCCCTGTATAAATTGCAAACTTGCACATACAAACGCACTTCTGTACAAAAAATATTTGAAAATGCTGGCTTTAAATTGGATTGGTGCGCTTTTAAGATGGTTGGTACGGAAATCTCCCCAGAAATTCTATTTCACAATCATGGTATGAAGGGTGGTTATCCGAACACGGAAGCTGGTAACTTAAGGCGAAATGATCGCTGGCATAGTATATCACGTGATGAAGTCCTGTCGGCTGTACTCTGTTTTCATCATAAAAAATTGTAAGCAATGTTATGTATAGTATGTATCAATCTCAACTTTATGCATTACGAATTTCTCGTTTGTCGTTTCGTGCGACGAACGGAATATTTTATAATTTTTTTTTTCAGTTCTGATTTTCTTATGATTATTGTTTTTTTTTCACTTAAAGACATGATCCAGAATCAGAATTTTTCTTTCAAAATATTTTTCACTTATGTGAAGAAAAATATGCTGAAAAATACGATACTGAAGATGATACAAGGTGAATTTTTATATTTATTTCACATATTACTTTATTTAATTTAGATTTTAAAAAACATTCATAATTTTTTAATAAAATAAATAATCATTTTTCCAGCGTAAGAGGTGCATCGTATCCTACTGCGTCCACAGTACAAATGGTTCAGTGCTCTGATACCAATACAAATCAACCGGTTACAACATTAAAAAGTTTGAAGGATCCAAATTGCTTATTGGACAACACCAGCATACGTTCACAAAGGTGTTTTCTAAATATTTATGTAGCACATTTCATTAATATTTTCTATTTTCTTTCATATATTTAGTCCAAATAGTGGATTTTTCCAGGAAGAAAGCCCATCAAATGCTTATTTACGGCCTAAGCCCCCACCATATAAGGGAGGCACTTTGGGAAAGAGTAGCGTGGACATTTGACAAACATCTCCTAGAATTTTATATTGCTAAACTTAGAAAAACTGCATTAATTGAATCACTTACATATATCATATCAACACAATTTAAGTCAGGTTTTTTTAAATTTAATTTAATTTTGCTGATTTAGTCAATGGTAGAGACTGAATTTGTTTATTAGTTTTTCAATGAAAAAATAATATTGTATCAAAGTCTTATAAATTTATCGACTATGTTATCAAAATCGAAAAGTTGTGCACGAGTTAAGGCTATATACATATATTAAATGTTCAGAACATTTAACTTTACATGGTTTTTATTGAAATCCGAGATGTTTTGTCCACACAAACAAGTTTAATAATTTATTTAGTTATAACAAGTATTTAATTGTAATGATGGGACTATTAGGGTATCAACTTGTATGTGAATACCTTCTATAGCAAATATATCCGAACGAATAAATTTGGAATTAAAAATAGCAATAAATTCTGTATAAATTATGGAATTTTCTCTGAATAAAATGAAAACTTCCAAGCTAGAAAGTGTAAATTGTCCTGTCTTTGCCAGCCAAGATCTATCAAATTTTATAAAGGCACATAAAAACTACTAATATTCATATATTATTTAATATTTTAATAACAAAATAATACCTATGTATAGCAACTAGTGAAATAACATAAAATTATAACGGATTACATTTAAAAACTTTTGTTACATTTGTGTTTATATCTAATCAATTCAAACTTTATTACATGATATTAGTCGTTAATTATGAAGTAATCTAATATATTTCTTTGAATAAATGATAACTGAAGTAAATTTATTTTTTTATTTTTCATATACATACAATGTATATTATACATACATATAACCAATCTATTAATGATTGCGAAATATAGTGCAATCCCGGACTACGACTCGGTCATATGATCCGACAAAGTTATTAATGGATCTACATCGAGCTCGAGTCACCCTAGCCCTACCTTAATCCGGCGCTGCAGTTGTCTACAGATGTTTGCACTTATAATTTATGATATTTACAAATTTGCTTGTAGGTACAGATATTGGGTAATAAAATTCAAACAAGTAATAATTTAGAATTAATTTTTTTTATTTCCATAGCGTTATGTGAAAAAAAATTGTTTATTTTTTCTGACACAGTATTCTTACATCAATACGACAAACTTCCAAATTCTTGTTTCATTCAGAATCAGTGATGTCATTCCTTCATATTTCGAAACAAAACTGCGAATAGTTACAATAGTCCAAGAGCCCGATGTACAAAAGACGAGTGTATAAAACAGGATATGATTTACGGACAGGCCAAAGCCTGTCCCGATGCCCGAAAATGGCCGAATTTTAGCCAATTTTGTTTTTTTAATTAAAACTGTATATGTAATATTACAGCTCGAAATATATACCAAATGATAGAACTCGAAGAGGCCAAACATGGATTTTCACCGGTTAATGAACATAAAAGCTTGAAATGTGTGTCAGATTATAGTTTTCGAAGAGCCTAAATAGAATATATAAGGTTGCCTTGTCGAATCATGTTCTAAACATGAGTTGCCAGCCGTTTTTATGGCAAATTTTTCTTAAATGAGTGGTATCCCATGTTTGGGATATGCTTCGACAAGGTAACCCTATATACATATTCTATTTAGGCTCTTCCATCTCCATCATTTGACATACATTTCAAGCTGTTATCTTCTTTAATGAAAATTGACCCAAAAAACCGGTGGCAACCCATGTTTGGGAAAGCAATGAAACCTTGTATATTATATTTAGGCCTTTTCGAGTTCCATCATTTGGCATACAATTCGAGCTGTAATATTATAGTTTTAATTAAAAAAAAACTAAATTGGCTAAAATTCGGACTTTTTCGGGCATCGGGACAGGCATTGGTAAGGCAACCCTGGTTAGTTAGTTTCACCAAATTGCATTACTATTATTATAACTATTACTATTATCCTATAGTCTTATATACTCGACATTTCTACAGCGGGATCTCCACCTACAACGAAAGCTTTGTCGGAATAGGAAATCAGGTAGATTTTATTTGATGAAAAATTTATTTATGTGAACGCTTAAACTCTTTCTCCAACAGTTTCCTTAGCGATTTGAGCGTCTGTTCTCGAATAAAATGACACTAGTGGCATGTTGTAGAAAAATAAACACATCAATGCCAATCTCGGATTTGTTCTAGCTAAGAGTAAATAAAAGAATGAATTTAAAAAGACTACCAAATTTCTCAATAGAGGAAACTAAAATCTTGATTGCGGCAGTTAATAAAGAAAGAAAAATAAGAATTTACAATTAAATTTTTATAGTTTATTTATAATAGTATTTCAGTTTTTGTGTTCAACGTTATTTCAAATCATTTTGAATTGAATTAAAGAATATAAATAAACATGTAGAAAAATAAACACATGAATGCCAATCTCGGATTTGTTCTAGCTAAGAGTAAATAAAAGAATGAATTTAAAAAGACTACCAAATTTCTCAATAGAGGAAACTAAAATCTTGATTGCGGCAGTTAATAAAAAAAGAAAAATAATCGATTCAAAAAAATTGGATAAATATTCTGTTTGCCTTAAAGCGGAGGCTTGGAAGGAAATAGAAACTGCATACAATAACAGTAGCTCAGTGTTTCGACCTGTGGCGTTGCTCAAAAAGAAATATGAAAACTTAAAAAGAGAACTGAGAAGAAAACCTAATGGTGAATATAAAAATCTATTAAATGAAACGGACGAAGGTGCTCCAGCTAAAAAACATTTGCACGAAAATTATAAAATCTTAAGCGCTAAGCTAAAAAAGGAGCAAAACGATATATTGCATAGCACTTACGATAGTGAAGGTAGTAATGGTAAGTAATATTGAAAATGATATATTTTTACTCTAAAAAATATATATCAATAATTTTTCCTTTAGACATTACAAAAAACACAACCACATGGTTAGAAGATAACTCAAAAACGAGGCATTTCATAATAGAGCAAGATCTTAAAGATGAGTTTTTATATACCAACGAAGAATCTCTCGAATGGACGGAAAGTAAAGACAAAGCGGCAGTTGAACTTTTAAAAGAGCAGCATGAATTTAAAGTGCAATTTATGAAAGAGGAGCATGCATTAAAAATGAAATGTATGCAGGAAAAGCATAGCATTGAAATTAAAATTTTAGAGCAGCAATTGAAAAATGTTCAAAATAACAATAAAACATAAGTTATGTGTTTCTCTGTAATATTTTTGTTGCTGTGATATTGTTTGGCAGGGTGACAAAAGCAAAAAAAAACTCATCAATTTCCGTGAATGGATGCAGATTTCACTACCTTAGTTACTCGACTCAAGAATAAGAAGGTAACATTGTGACTTCATGTACAAAACCGACAGAATTTAGGAGTGAATATTGATAGATTGATAGGTGTAATTCATACATAACTACGTATGTGTATGTTACCAGCCAAATTAGTTCATCCGAAGCGTGTCAAGATGAACTAGTTTAGACTAGAAAAATTTTAGTATGTCAGGGTAATTGGGCCTTCGGCCGCGACGCATGTTTTACATCCTCCAATATATCGAACACTGGCTACGCGACGCGGTTCATTGTGGTATATCCAACGCCTGTGTATTATCGAAGCTCGTGTTGGACATAATGTAGTGAAACATATACCAAATGCCTTTTATTCTGTACCATGAAAACTATCCCTCGGGAACACAGAAAAACAGTTTTTGAGATATGAAAATGTAAATTATTTGACTTCATAAGAAATTTACAAAATTGGAAAATGACCACCATCTTTCTAATCAGCTCCGGTCTTTGAGATATAGTCATAGTCATACACCTCAGAAAAAATGATTAAAATTGTGCCTAACAGCAAAGTAGATTTGTCTTTTGGCCAAAATTTGAAGTATTTAATAATCTAAATTAGATCAATTAAATTTGCTAAACTGTACATTTAAGTATAACCGTCTGTCTTGTATAACTTGCTCTGTGATATTTGATTTATCGAAAAATTATTTAACACAATTCCAGCTTTTTAAATTTAAAACGTGCATTTAGTGTAAAAGCCGGTTGTAAGTAGACTATAACAGACTTAACAAAGTGTTAATTTTCAAATGCACTCTAACAGCGGAATTCCGTTGCTGCTTTTCCGATTCCGTCCCAATTCTGTTCAGCGAATAATACCTTAACCAGAATTCCGGTGTAAATGCCGCGACGGCTGACGGAAGAATTAGATTTGGTTTTAATTTTACCGTCGCCGTTGATAGAGTAGAGAGTTGCGCTCTCTTCTCCCATACAATTTTCACAGCAAAAATTTTACGCTGGCGGTATTTACCTCGTACGCCGGAATTCTGTTTAGGCTATAAGTCTTTAAAACCTGCTTTTAATTTTTTTATTTTGACACTAAAAACGCTAGTTGTCATTTCTTTGTGTTATCTTCTTACCAATAAATCGCACTAAAAATAGAATTTCTTCAATCGCTCTACGACAGCTTTTGAAAGTGACAATGTATTTCGCTCTTTACAGAAACGACTCTAGTTATTTGAAAAAATAGTGTCAATTTTATACAATTTTGACACTTCACTTTTGAAAAGCTGACATTGGTTTTCACGGTGAAACGTCAAAGAATTTATTACCGCCAGCTGACATCAACGCCGGCAAAGATTTCATTAAAATCTTCGATATTAAAGTTTTAACTTTCATTAATATATTCTATCCAAAAAAATTAATAATTACAAAGAATAAAGCAAACAAAATGACAGACGAAACGCAAATTCTCTCTGAAGTTTTGGACAATAAAAACAAATCAAACGTGCGCTGCCAATTTTGTAATTCTCTGATGTTGAAGCCACAACAGGGCAACTACTTGGAAATAGAGGTATAGACCACTATTGTTGCATTAATTGGAAGGCATTTTTTATCGTCCGAGTCCTTTATTTCATTTACAAATAGTTTCAACTTCCACTGATGCACCAGAAACATTCCAAAGATGCACAAAGTATTGAAACAGAGCTACAACGTCACTTTTGGGTTGTTAATGATATGTTCACTTTCGAGAATATCGGTTTCTCGAACACGGTTCATAATCGCAAATTTCTCACATGTGCCGATTGTGATATGGGGCCGGTGGGTTATCATGATATTGACAATAAAAAATGTTATATAGCCTTAAAGCGCGTTCGACATGGAAACATGGTACCACCGTCGCCAGCAGCTGCCGCTTTGGCAGATGCATTTTCTGTTTGAAATAAAAGCAACAGCAGTGATAATTGATGGACTTGAAATTGAATGAACATGTAAATAAATATTTGAATTTCATTGTTTCCTTGATCTTTTTTTCTTTTTTTAATACAATCCTGTTGCCTCAGCCAATTGACCTCTTTTTTTAATAAAAAAACAAATGTGAATTACGTGCACTTGATTACTTTATTCTATTCCAGATTTAAAGCAATCGGTTAAAATTTAGATAATATGATATGTTAATTTTATATAATAAAATATTGTAAAAACTTTATTTGATTTTTTTACTAACAGCCAGTATGCACCTGCGATCGATATTCATGTAAATTTACAAATAACGCAAATAAAAGTTGACACTTGAAAATTACATGAATACCATTCGTTGCTAACTAATTGAAGCTAATTTTTGTCATTTAATAAAATATCCTATATATAACTTAAACACTTTTTCCAAACGGTATAACTTATTTCAAAATAAGCGGTTTATCAAAACTTATTTCGACTTATGTGCAAATAAGCAGCTGTTATCCAAATTATTACGATCGTATATTTTACATTTTTCACGAATAAAGAATTTAATTGTGAGGATGTGCAGCTATTTGGAAGTAATATACTAAAAATCAGAAACAAATAAGTTTTGATACCAAATAGCAATTATAAGCCAATAAAGTATTTTTAGAGGCGATTTGTTCTTGTTTGATGTGTTTAAAAGAGTGTTGTTCAATTGAAAAGGAAAAAATCTAAAAGTTTTCTCAAAAACACTAACCACAGAAGTACCTTTCTTGATATTTTTTTTTGTCTAAGCTAAACAGTGGCTGATAGGAATCACGCAAAAAGGTAACTTAAACAAACTTTGAAAGTTGAAGTATGTAATTCAACATAACGGACATTAATTCAATTAAGATAAAATTACTATTTGACCTTCAAAACTAAGGTCAAATTCAGGTTTTCTTGCATAGCGGTCTTTCGCATCTACGAAGTATGCATACCAAAGTCTTATTATGTTTCAAACATACAAGGGCATTTTCAGTGTAGTTTATTTTTTTACTAAAAGGTCGTAAAAATAATTAATAAAAAAAAGTAAGAAGTAAGCCTAATACTCAGTTTCTTAAATACAGCAATTCGGTACAGTATTGTTTTTGTTTAAAAAATTTGAATTTTGATCTTTAAAAATAATGAAATAAGTAAAACGCGTCAAATAAATTTAAAGAATAGTTATACTCTCGATAATACGTTACACTTAGTTTGAATAAACGTTTTTATTAGATCAAACATTTCACTTTTTTAAATCAAAATATTGATGTACCGATCTCCTCGAAAAATTAAACTTTGGGGATACCGGACAGTCTATTGATCACGCACAAAAATAGCATTTTCAATTTTCGGCTACTGGAGTCAACATGCGTTTCTATGTATCTTAGGGTCTCAATAATAAGTATCGTTCACCAAATCCCGATCTTCATAGTTAGCTCACTTAAGTACCTCAAGCGGTTGCACTACATGTACAAAATTCACTTTGGGTGAGATCAATCTACGTTTGTTATTTTTCAGCAGTATTCTTATATAGCCTTTTAAGCCGCATTCATCGAAGAAGGATATGTGACTAACTACTTAAAAATGCCATAAACAGCATTATTTATCCTTTATTTCTTAACAAAATACCATTTTGTTTGCCAATATAACTGTTCATCTTATTGCTAGAGTTTCATATATTCCAATATTTCTATAATCGATAGAAGAAAAACCAAAGACAGATTTTATTTATGCGTTTTAGTAAAGTTGTTGCTTCCGTATGAATTGTAATAGGAAATATGTAAACTGATTGCGCTTTTGGGAGAATTTTCTTAAAACCCAATTCTATAAAATAGGATTATTGGACGAGAAAATTAATAAAAAAAGATCCCTTCGGGTGTATTTTGTTCGTATTTTCAGCCACCCTAATGTGTTTATTTTGGAAACTTTGTAGATTGTTTTTATTTTTTTGCCTATGTTTTACCATGAGGTTTGAAAAGAATTGTTACAAAATTTTAACTTCCTGCCTCAAACCTGTAGACGGCGCGGGCAGAGTTTCATCTGCCTTAGGTGCCATGATATAACGTTTTAGGAATTTTAGTTGTATGCGAAGTACCTGGGGATGGATACGCCTTTAATCACACCACCACCAATTTTTTGTATGGTTGAAAATTTAAACAATATACATATGTACTTCCGAAGTGGGAAAAAATATTTAAACAAGTCTGCGAATAGAAGAGGGTAATTTCCAAAGTTTTTTTTGCAACAACTTTTAAGGTTATGTATAGGATTTAAAAAAATTTTGAGCTTATACCTGTAACTTTGCAAGGAAACATCACAGATCACCACTTGAAAGCTCATTTTAAAGGGTAAGTATGATACTAAATGATACTTTTGTTAAAAATAAGCTGATCGACTTTCTTTGAATCCTATACATGGCCTCGAAAGTAGACAAACAAATAGATACTTAACCTCAAATATTTCAAAATTGTGATGATGGGTCAATTCGGATTCAGCGCAAAAAACTACCACGAAAAACGACCCTCTTCAGCCCAACAACATTAATCACTTGTTCATTCAGATACCTTTTTAGTAAAAAATAATTTTTCCATACGATTTACATGTAAAACTAACAGGCTTCGGCGCCACCTTATAAAATTAAGGTACAGAACTGAATTTTCGTTAACTTTTTCTTCATATCATAAACTTACTTTTTAAGCAACAGCACCTTAAAAAAAACAAAAAGAAAAAAATTTAAATCACCCCAATGTGCATATCTGAGTCACAAGGAATAACAGCTAAACTCGATATTTGATAACAAGGCCAAACAACATAAGTTATGCGTATATATATGACTTATACTGTTTAGCTGTTATTCCTAGTGGCCACGGATATGTATGTTACATATATGTATTTCACTGAAGTCAACTTGGTCGAAGTGCAGACGCGCAGACTTATTTCGATACAAATCAAAAAGAAAAAATACCTTAGTATGCGTTATAAACCCTAATAGAACGATAAATGTTTTATTTTTAATATGTCAATAAATATATGCCATAAACACTAGTTTTTTCTCTAAATATTTTAAAAAATTAAACTATTTTCACATTTAATATAGAAATAAAAATATTATGTCGGAACAACCAGAATGGGGTATCAAACTGTCGAAACGTAAGTATCTCTTTCAATCCATACCGGATTAATTTCTCCGAAATTTGTGAAACGTCTATTTTCAATAAACACTTATTTTTCAGTTTGCCCTATACCTCAACGTTACATTGTAACTTTTTTTGGTTTGACCGCTGTAATGAATTGCTATTGCATGCGAAATTCTTTGAGTGTAACATTAACAAAATTGGTTAAGCCAAGAAATTATACAAAAACTCAGGTTCAAAATGAAGCAGTTTGCCCAAAACAAGAGGATACAATTCAATCGAGTGTTGTGGTGTGTATCAAATTCATTCATCATATCCAAAATTAGTCCAATGAAGTTAGAAAAAATTACTAACATGTCAGTTGGAAATGAGATGATCCTCACAGAGATCATCTCCTTGTCAACGAAACTGCTTGAATCAGGCTCTGGTCGAATGAAGCCACTGTGGTAGTTGCATGTTCCAGGAAACAGATTTGTGACGATTTTTATGTGATTTTCCAAAAATGAGCATACATTTGTATACCCCACTAAGGGAATTGACACTGTCACTTAAGTTAATTTATGGAATTTGGAAAAGAAGGAGACCCGTGTTGTAAAGAAATTTTTTAAAAAAACTAATTCTTTAAACTTTTTCTTCATTTAATATACATACATACGTACATACATACCAAGTCAATTTTGTTTAAGTATTGTAAAATAAACTAATATTTTTTTGCAGGGCGGTGACTATGACTGGAGTCAGAAAATGCAAGGTGATATTTTGGCAGCATTTTTTATCGGTTACTTTATATCACATTTACCTGGTGGTGTTTTGGCGGATATTTTAAGTGCTAAGTGGGTCTTGAACATAGGCATTTTCTTAACAGCCGTCCTTACATTATTTACGCCAGCATTAATAGATCTTGGAGGATATCATGCTCTATTGGGAGTACGCATTTGCATTGGCCTTGCTCAGGGCGTTGTTTTTCCATCATGCAGTGCCCTAATGGCACATTGGGCGCCACCAAAAGAACGTGGATCATTAGGTTCAATTGTCATGAGCGGTGGTTTACTTGGTCAGATAATAGCCACAACACTATCTGGAAGCTTGCTAACTTTTTATAAATGGCCAATTGTGTTCTATGTTTTTGGCACATGTGGATTTCTGTGGTCTTTATTTTTCGTAAGTACTACTATGCTAAATAGTTAACGTTTTCAGTAAGTTTGGAGTAAGCTTGAAGTTAGTATATGGAACTTAAATTAATAATTTTATTTCATCAAAACAATGTTTTCTAATCCGAATTGTGTATTTTGAATATTTAAATTGCATATAGTAGCTGTGTCTGTTTACTCGCCTAAAGTTAGTTTAAGGCGCCTTTTTTTTTGCCTAAATCTGCCAACTCGTGTCTGTTTACTCCAAAATGTGGTAAAATGAGAAAGTGAGAATGAGAGAAACAAACAGCTTTTCGATCTCTCACGGAAAAATGGTTAGTAAAAATTCCCTAAAGAATATCATCTGTAGTTAGTTTCTCGCTGCCTCTGTGGTAAATAGGATATTCTTCATGTTCTTGGCTCTAGTAAAGCCATAAGTAGCTTTTCAACAAGACTCCTACAAGCCAGTTCTCAGGTTAGTGCGATATTTGTTTCAAATTCAGATAAGGGCTGAGGTGAACTCCGTGGAGGCTTTCAACATTTCAGCAATCATGCGATCTACGCCCGCTGCTTCTTTTTTGTCTTTAAGGAATGACAATGTTATTGCACTATCTTTTAATGATGAAGGGCTCAAGGTCAGTCATTTGATATTTCTTAATGGCCACCCAATACAGGGATATCATAACCGATATTATCTTCTCAGTAAAAAATCAAAAGTGTTCACCTTTGAACTAATTTTATGCAAAATATTTTATAAAAATCCACTCAAGGCACCCGACTTCTGTAAATACTCAATTCTTACATCTACTATGTGTAACCAAACCTTTACATAAATATCATATAATTTTAGACATTTCTGGGCTACAGTGATCCACATAAGCACCCCTTTATAAAAGCAGAAGAACTTGAATATCTAGAAGCGGAAATGGGAATTGTTAAGTCATCCGGTTTCAAAGGAATTCCATGGGGAAGCATTCTTACAAGTTGTCCTATGTGGGCACTAATTATTTGCCAGATTGGTCACGATTTTGGACTATTTGTCATGGCCACTGATCTACCGAAGTATATGAACGATGTTTTGCAATTTAATGTATTTACAAATGGATTGGTTTCGTCTGCTCCATTCCTTTTTATGTGGCTTTGTTCAGTAGTGTCGGGATTTATCGCTGATTGGCTTATTAAATCTGGAAAATTGTCACTAACGAATGAGCGAAAAGTTATGACTATGATTGGTATGTTGAAACATGTTTTATTAAACGTAGAAAGTAATTTCCAAAGCCTTCAATGTTTATAGTAATGTAAGTGATTCTAGTCTTAAGGTCATGCGTATTAAGCATACAAAAACTAGATAAGTACAAGTAGAAAAAACTCCTGTATTTGGTGTTTGCATGTAGAAACAGCGTCCTTTCTGCTTTACCCTATGGCTGGTTCCTTGTGGGCTCAATTTATAAATGAAAAATCTCAGTAGATTTTCTGAAAACCTTTCTTGTGGGTTAGTTTTGATTATAAAAAGTAAGCGATGCAAAATTTTTTTCAAAACAAGGATTTTATTCTCAAGTTGTGGCAAAAAAATATTAAAATTAAGTACTAGCAGTATTTTGTTCTCATTTGATTTTTGTATCATAAATGAAAAGGTATAGTATATGAAATTTTAATATTTTGACTTAAAAACATTTTTTTATTTCGAGCAAAACGATCAGCACTTAATGGCTTCTATAAGATGATTTCTAATCCGGAATCGATATATAACTATCAATTGCAATTTTTTAATTTTATATTAAATCTGCGACTAAAAACTTGCCTTGATAGATGAAATGATGGTTCGCGGCGGTCCGGTTTGCCTGTGAGGCCCTATAGTTCAATTAATGGCCGATTTCGATCTTTTTGGACCTATTTTAAAAATGTGACTCGTTGCAGGTTTTAAAAATAATTGATTTACATAGAGATAGTAAATGTCTATAGATGTGCGGCTTATGGGAAATCAATAAGGAAAACTTAGACTTAGGAAAGAAGTTAGTTTTCTAAATTACTGGAAGGGTTAAGCAATTTTTTGGGACTATTAGAATTCATCAAAACCGGACTTCGACCCATTCTAGTGCTAAAAATTACTATGTCTATATTTTTTTTTTATCTAAATATGTATTTTTAATTTACAACCGTTATACCTATACATATACATATTTATTTTCTTTATAGCTCAAGCTGGACCAGCAATTTTTATGATAGCTGCTTCTTATGCAGGTTGTGATAAGTTGTTGGTTGTCATACTTTTCACTATATCTCTATTTTTAATGGGCCCATACTTTTGTGGTGTGAAGCTAACAGCAATTGATTTGAGTCCAAATTATTCAGGTATCTTGATGGCCTTAGCAAATGGTATCGGTGCACTGTCCGGTTTCTGCGCACCAACGCTAATTGGATTAATGACGCCAAATGTAAGTAGTCGCTCTTATTTACGAGCTTATTGAAATTAAAGCAATAATATTTTTTGATCACATACATATCTTGCTTTTTCGTCATTAATATGGTTAATTTCATGCATATGTCACACCAGTAAGGATATGTTATTATATTACGTAACGCTGTTTTCCGACATACAAATCATACATGTTTAAATAAAATATTGCTCAAGAACGGTCAGATATATAAAATATTGCCCAATACCAAATTTGTACAGAATTTTATGCTCTACAACTTTTCTTATAACTCCAAACGTCATTCAGAGCAAAGGAAACCGATATACGAAAAATCGTTTTTCGCGACCTTTGACCTTGAATATCTTGACTGGCGTACACGATATTATATGAGGCTTTTGAGCCATCTTATATGCCAAAACAGAGGTTTCTACCAAATTTCAGCTTATCTTTCATTCCGAGGTTAAACACTAGTCCTAAGGGGTATGTTCGTGTAAAATTTAGACCGATTCGGAAAGTCGCTTCTTGTGAGTTGTTACAAGATTATTGGAATATTACTTCTTTGTATGTAATGAGGGTATGCATGAAAATAATATAAATGATTTCGATCATATAATTTGCTTACCATATGAAATTTGACGGTTTTACGTATACGGTGTATGTATAAGGTTTTTAAGAGCTTTCATGAAAACTCACAATATTATATTTTTTCTTTAAAAAATAATGTTTTTTTTTCCTTATAGACTTCAATGACTGAGTGGCGTATGGTGTTTTGGTTGACTTTTGTTATACTCAATGTCACGGGCATTGTCTTTTGGATATGGGGCACTGGAGAAGTTCAACCATGGAATGAAAGAAAGACTGAAGAGAAAAAATAATTAAATGAGCATTTTGATCAACAAAATTTCATTAAGAGTACTCAGCTTAAATTTTTTAAATAACATTAAAAATTATTGTTACTATCAATCTAGAACAAATCGAAAGTAGTACATTTTTATTGTTGAGTCGGTGTAATTTATTTTTTAGTTTGCTCATTAAAAATAAAAATGATTTAAACCGTAGAATAAATTCATTTATAGCCGTTTTAGATGGAGGAATTCTTGTAAGTAAGTAATAGTAATGATAATGTTTTATCTTTTACTGAAATAGCTTTTTGTATTTGGTTTTGAAGCATATTACTTGTATAAGAGTTGCCACGCCCTTTTTTAGAAATTCGCCAACTTTTAGTCTGATGCTAGGCCGCGTACCAATTTTTTTTTTTGAATTTGTGTGAAATTTGGTTTCATTACTTTAATGCGCCAGATTTTCGACAATTGTTCAGATTTTCGCTTTGATCCTATAATTAAGAAAAAATTGGAAAATTATTAGCCAAAAAAAGTTGAAATATGTGTTGAAAGTCGCTGAAAAAGTTGCGAAAGGTTGAAGGAGATACTGAAAAAGTCGAAATAATATGAAAAAGTTCAAAAAACTTAAAAAACTGTTGTATAAAATCTCTCCTCTATAATTCCGAATAACAAATTTTTTTCACCAAGATCGTTCGCAGATCACAGTATTTGGCTTATGTGCCGGAACTGTTCAAGAAATTGCAAATTTTTCAGTATCAAAAAGGTGTATATCACTTTGCTGTTGAATTAGTTAAAGTGTTTTACCATACATATATAATAATAAAGTTATTTATAAAAGGATATGTTTTCAAAAACATTTAACTGTTCCCAGTATTCATGGAGGAACATTTGTTTTACCTAGTGGGTTTCAGAAATAGGACAGCATATTGTAGCATAATATTTTTGTTTTTGATTTGTCAAAAAATTGTATTGCAGTCATTTTAATAAAAAATTTGAATTGGAAAAATTGTTTCTAGTTTTAATATAAAATATTTAATACACAAATTTTCACATTACACAAAATATAAATACAAAATAATTGCGAGTAGGAACTATGTCCGAGTCCGAGCAAAAACTATGGGCAGTCAAGCTATCGAATAGTAAGTAGAGTTATTTTATTTAGCCATTTGTAACAATTTATATTGCAAAATATTCAAAAAATTTTATTCTTGCCAAAACCTGAATTGGTTTCAAATTAGACTGAGAGCTAACAAAGTCATAACCTACATCGTTGTGTAATAAAAACTTCAAAAGCTACTTTTTTCCACGACTTATTCAAGTCGTTAATGGAGAGCCACACCGTGTTGTTTTGATAGGACTCATTTGTGACACCTTGGAACAAACTTGTTTTAATATTAGCGACATATACATATATATCACGTAATAAGTCTTTTTAGATTGCGTCAACTTTTATTTAGGCATCTAAGCCATAATTTGGAAATTTAGATGATTACGTGGCCAGAAGACTCGGAATTATCAACAGACTTAGTAGCTGGAAAAATTAGCAATTGCATTTGGAATTCGGAATATTTCTCGACGTTTAAATCGGAATTTAATTTTATCGCTATTTTCAGTGGCTTAGGGGCCGTTCAAGTATTACGAACGCAGCCCCCCCCCCCCGCCGCCGCCCCTCTCCTTAAACGTTACGGTATCACCCATGTGACCATGTTTACCTAAAAGTCACAATTATGTTACGCAATGTACCGGAAAGTCATATCAGCGACTTTTGTTATGTTTTAGCCGCGTTTGCGATAGTAATAAGTAAAACAAAAGATTTTTAACTCGTAACGCGTTGTTCGAAACACCCCCTAAGTGCGTTACGTATACTTGAACGGTCCCTTAATAAATTTTATTGCATCTGGTGGTAGGGCTTTGTTCGTCTCTTCAATATCTACAACTTTCACCAACAAATCTCAAATTATGGATGAATTTTCGGCACGTTAGAGCACAAAATTCCAAAAAAAAATTACATTTTTCGACTTTTATGACATTCGGCTCAATAGAAACTATCCAAGTGATGGATTAATGTACAATTTTTAACTTTTTCCGTATAGCCGAGATCCGTACGAACATTTTGATTTAAATATAATATTTCATCCATCCAAATAAATACCATTCAAAATTAGAGTAGCTGAAAGTAGCTAAAGGAACAAATACAGTTTAGCACACAATCGAAATTGATTATAAGCCAATTATTTTCTTATGTGCAAATATTTGATTTCAAATTCGCTGGGATCTGATTTCGGAGATATAGCCATCGGAAGTTGCGGATATAGCTTTTCTAAAAATCTATATAAGACAGAAACGCCTACATTGATTTCCAAAATATGAAAGGTAATATAATAAGCTGCAATATTGATTGAATCCGGCTCGTAGTTTTCGAGATATTACGACTTTTCTGAAGTTTGAACAGATTTTTTTCAAAAAACCGTTATTTTTCCAAAAAAATCCTTTACTAGCCTACAGTTTTACTAACGTATTTATAAAGCTTAATTCATCCTCTATAAAATGATTCAATATTTACAAAAAAATTATTGATATTAAGGGTTACTATCAATAATTTTTTTCTAGCCGAAAAAATTAAAGTCATTTTGATGAAAATATGAACATTAAAATATATTTTAATCGTTTATATCTTACTTTGATAACTAATCCAACACCGACTTCGCTAGCCACAGTAATTTTACATAAAAGTAAAAAACTTCCTAAAATTCATAAAAATGATTTTTAATTTTTTCGGTTAGAAAAGGTTAATATCAAAAATTTTTGTTTAAATGTTATATCATTTTAAAGGGGATAAATTGTAGGTAAGAATTTTATTGGAAAAATAACGGTTTTTTGAAAAAAAAAATTGGTCCAAATTCCAGAAATTTCTAGAGCAATATTGTAGGTTATTATATTCACTTTCATATGACACCCATATTTTGGAAATCAATGCAGGCGTTTCTGACTAAGTAGACTTTTACAAAAAAAAATTTTTTTTCCACAGTGTAATTCTAAGGAAAAATATCGCTCCGAACGAATATTTGGGTGTCATCCCCTAATTAAACAAAATGTTTATTGAATTTCGAAAGAAAACTGTTTAATTTTGAAGAGCCTATTTTAATCCCACTTTATTTCAACGTTTACAATGGTATTCACAATCCTGGGCATATACTCAGAAAAATTAACAACGCAGACATTTTTTGAAAGTATGACAACAATGCTGAAGTAGCAAAGGAAGGTGGCAGGAGTGCACCCTTAAATCAACTCAAGGGATTATGAGGGTCTAGCGAGTAGGGAGAGTACTTGAAATGTAATTTATTGTTGTTTAGAATAAATCTACTCTTTTATCCACCTACCAGATCAACTGCTAACTACATTATGAATACTTTTGTGTTTACTTTTTTTCAGTTTGCTTACCTCAGCGTTATATAGTGACTTTTTTCGGGCTCACCGCTGTAATGCATTGCTATACAATGCGAAATTCTTTGAGTATAACTATAACGCAATTGGTTAAGCGTAGAAACAATACAAATGATAATCGAACTGTAGTGGTATGCGAAAAGCAAGAGGAACATCTTAAGGTAGTGGAGAATCTGGTGGGTATCAAATTTAATAATCAAATATCTGTCAAATATTCTAAGATCTTGTGACTGTTAATTGAATGGAAAATGTTTTTGGCTGAAAAATTTTTAGAGTTAAGTTTTTAATCTTCTACAAATGTAAATTTTCAGACAATAATTGCAAATTTTTGAATTATAAACGGATTGATTCGGTATTCAGGAATTAACTTAAATCCAACAAGGTAAATCCGCCAACAAAAAAATGTATTGGAGTAGTTTTATTTTTAAGAGGATTTAAAAACAAACCTATCTTGGCTTGATGTGAGCTTTGAATTTTTTAAA
Organism: Meiosimyza platycephala; assembly: GCA_963662105.1. NCBI lineage: Eukaryota > Metazoa > Arthropoda > Insecta > Diptera > Lauxaniidae > Meiosimyza > Meiosimyza platycephala. The sequence goes on from OY759210.1 coordinate 18,903,604, forward strand.
GCATTGATAATTTATTTTAAGCAATAGTTTACGACAACACAGCTCAATTTGAAGGTAACACACTCTAGGGATCTCAGTAGGTGCAACGATTCCGTGATCGATGACAGCCGTAGCATAGCCATCCGCAGAGTTTTATCAGTATTTAATGACGAGGATGAGCGCAGTCTGCAGCAGTCACAGCGACGGTGTCGAGCTACTTCTCATCAAGGCAATGAACTGACAACCAGTTAGAGAAAAAAAAATGAAAGCTG